>CM069911.1:67725354-69136475 GCA_036172215.1 Camellia granthamiana | reverse complement strand
TATCTCCTTTGTTATAGAGGTATGCATGTATAATCATGTTAGAATTGGGATTGAACTGAAATGCCTTTTTTATTTGGAAGTGTGAAGAAAATCGAACATCTTAGAATTATGTTTTGAAAAGGCACATTTGTTGTATGTGAGGAAAAATGGAAAAGAGTAGTGAGCTTAGTGAATTTATTTCCTAAGAAACGGTTAATGTCATGAAAGATTGGGAACGGGGGTTAATGAAAGGAAAAAGGAAAGATGAATCGCTTATAGCGTTGAATGAAATGGTTGTTTTCGAGAAAAGTTCATATATATATATATTTTGTATAAACTGTCACATTATTATTCTAGTATGATAATGAGTGTTCATGATCATAGCTATCTGTACTGTTGTTATTGTTGAGGATCATGTTGAGATCCCTACTGGACTATATGTTCATCCCACGTTGTTGAAATCTTTTTCAGGTGTTTAGCAGGATGTGCTACAAGATTTGGATCTTCTTAATTGTTGGCCACGGGGCCTCTTGTTGTTGGCGGAATGCCATATGTGAAAAAGGGTTACACCCTTCATTTGATTTATTGTTGTAAGCCTAAGGGCAATTTATTTAGAATGCTCATGTTGTATTAAATTTTCATTCGAATGAGAGAATTGTTGTTCATTACTTTTATTGAACATTTGAGTTTATTTCCGCATGTTATCTCTGAAATCGAATTAAGCTAAGGAACTTGGTAATGACATCGAGTAATAAAAAGTGGGGCGTGACACATTTTGAGAAATCTTTTTCATTTAAAATCAAAACAAATAAAGTATACAAATATAGCAAAATAAAATTTTAATCAATAATTCTATTCACTACATTAATGCTAAGAGTAATCAATAATTGACAATCAATCAAGATAAACATATGTTTAAACAATCACAAATAGTATTACCGTGATCCACCTTTGGGATAATCTAATGGCATACTATTTAACAATTATGGTGATTCCCTATCATCAATAGGATTATTTGATAACATATTCATAATTAAGTAGGTATGTTACCTTTGGGTATTCATTCTAATATCAATTATGAATACCCATCAACTATCTTATACCAATTCAATAATTACTTAGAAGTGGTGCACCTTAAGGCCAACCTAATGTCTTTGTAATTAAAGAATTACGCTTTGCAAAGTTATTATTTTTACTACTTGGGAAATTTATTAAATTTAATCATTTGATTTGATATCTATGTGTCATTTCGATTGGATCACTTTGACAACTACCAATCGTATCATAATTTAGATTTTAAATCAAAATAAAAACTTTGCATAGTCATTATAGAATAAATAATGATTTATTCACAATTATTCATCATCATAATCATTATAAGACATATTACTAAATTATAAAAATAATATTAAGACATAACAAATATTAACACAATTCATACTTCATGTCACAAATACATACTTTGACACCTCATCAAACCACCCATAAACATAATGGTGGTAACAATAGCATACTGAAATAAATTTTAGAGGTTCTAATTAAATCCTTAAATAGCAATATTCTTGGTACTACAAAGATCACAATAAAATTTTAATGTGTTTTCTCATACTAAAATTTGATAACACAATTTAGCAAAACATGAATAATAATGATTCATTATGTAATACTAGATATCTTTAGCCATTATTTAAATTGTACAAGCAATAAATCAAACAATACAGTAATCATCACCCACTAAATCTTTTCTCATAATAAAGACAAAATTAAATCATGCAAAGAATTTAATTATTTTGATATTAATTTATTCGGTTTCATATTCGAATAATAAATACCCGGCACATAAATATTATTTATACAATACAAAATTCAATATGAATTAGAAACATAATAATTGCATATTAAGGCACTATTTGGCATCCCTTACAAAAGTGAACTTATTTTTATTTGTTTTTTTGGGGTCACATTATCTCTCTATTTTTTTAGACATGTTTTCATAAAAAGTCAAAAATTATACTTATTTAGATCATTCCAAAACCTTCTAATTTTGGACAATAGAAAGATTTCACATTGGAACAATCATAAAGCGTGATTATGGTGTGAAATTTATAGGTAATCAAATTCAAATAATTTTTACTTAATTGAAAAATCATGATGTTCAAAACAAGGCTCTAATACCACATGTTAATAATTTTATGGTATTATGTATATAACAACCTTCATAATGCAAAATTGTGGACTATCATGATCTTCACAAACAATAACATAATGCGAAAAATAAATAATATACCTGGATCTGTTGTGCGAAACCTTCGAGTGATCTAAAATTGATTGAACATAAACCTATATCAATATTAGTGGAAAAAAGGTTTTTCTCTCTTGACCCTCTTTAGAATACATTATATTCAGAATAATTGATGGGTGATCTAAATATACTTTTATAGGTAGAGAGAGGACCAGTTTCCTTATTCAATTTTATTCCACTTTTCCATTAAAGTAGGAGACTTGGAAACTACTCCACCTATTGACAAATCAAATAATAACTTATGGTTTAAGATATGGAACTATAATCTTATTAAATTTATAATTCATATTGTCATATCATGTGAGTCACCACAATGATTAAATAATTACATTTAGTCTTATAGGGTATACCTCCTTAGTGGAGTATGAGACCCAATAATTTATTTAAAGAATATTTAATTTGCTTTGGTTTTAGTTATAATATATATTTTTTATATCATATTTGACTTTTTTTGGAGGCCCAATGGGTATTTTAAAATATGTTTGGTGAAAACTAGGATTTTGAGAAAAAGTCCAAGAGATTTATTAGAGTGTTTGCTGCTGATATAATATGAGTTTGTTCCTGTGTGTTTGGACGGTGTGGCTGTGTGTGTATTGCTTGGGCCAATAACAATACTCAACAATATTAGCTTAGTGCTTCGAAGATTGGGTGCTCTTGTTTTTGTTTGTTATTCATCTCTACTTCGAAGGGGCTTCTCTGCTACTACTGTGTGCTTTGAGGGTTCTGGTTTGGTCTATTATTTTAGGTCTACTACACTCTGTTTCGAATATAATTTGTTCGTCAATTTGATGAAGTCTTCCGTCTATTTATTTGCGGTTATTTGGAATTTATCTAAGGGTGGTTTGTGAGATCATTCGTGTCTCGTTTGTAATTGTTTGAAAACTCTTGGTTCATAGTAAAATCGGACTATGGTCCCGTGGATGTACCTTATATTGAGGGAACCACGCAAAAATTCTTGTGTTGTTGATTTAATTTTTTTGCATTATTTTTATTTCTTTCGATTGATTTACACTTGTGGGAAATCATCTATTTTCCTTAACATTGCCATTCCAAAGAAAAATATCTACTACCTAAGCAATTCAAGTAGAATTGGTTTCAGAATCTTGAATTCCTCTTAGGTCTTCTTATGAGCTATTCAGTAGGGAATCTGGTGGAAGAGCATCACTGGGCTTCACGAAATTGGACCAAAAAAATTACTTGAGATTGAAGAAACAAAGATTTGGAATACGAAGAAGTGGGTAGTGTATTGCATTACTTTGGGAAAACAACTGTGAAAAATCCATCCTTTTACTATACAATCCAATTAGATTGTAAATAGCAGATGAGTAATATATTTTGGGCTGATGCTCAAATGATCATGGACTATGGTTAATTTGGTGACGTAGTGACCTTTGACACTACTTACTGTTGAGAAGATAAAGGCTATCCCAATATCAATGGGATAAACTAGGAAATAGATATGCATTGTATTTACTGTAAATCTTTAAGATACCTATTATAGATAGGATTTCTATGATGGCTTAGCACAATCATAGGATGTCACTTGTATAAAGTCGTATACTCTGATTCAATATTTATTCAAGGCAGAATATTTTCTCCTCTATTTCACATGGTATCAGAGCAGGTTTAAAAAACTAGCTTTTTCTTCTGCCTCATTTCACCATTTTCCATCATCATTGTAAACGAAAAGGGTTCGGATGAAGGTCAATCAATTGCCGTCACCGACACCGCAAATCTTTTTTCTCTCCATCATTCTGATCATCCTGGAATGGTGCTCGTTTCTAAGCCTCTCAATGGGGATAATTACTCGACTTGGTCTCGAGCTATGACCATCTCTTTGAATGCCAAATCCAAATTGGGCTTCATTGATAGAACCATAGCCATGCCAGCTGCCACCACTAAACTAGACGACCATGCATCATGGAGACGATACAATGATATGATCCTATTTGGATCCTCAATTCTCTCACACCAGATCTTGCCGACAGTGTCATTTATTCAACCACTGCCCAGGAGGTATGGGACGACCTTCGGGATCGTTTTTCTCAAAGCAATGCCCCTCATATTTTTCAGATTGAGAGGGACATTGCTTGTCTTGCCCAAGATCAAATGAGCGTTGCAACTTACTACACCAAACTGAAAGGATTATGGAATGAACTCGGCTCCTATAATACCACCGTTTGCTCTTATGGAGCAGATCATAAGCGTCGCACATTGATGCAATTTCTCATGGGACTCAATGAGTCATACAGCGCAATCCGAGGGAAAATCCTTTTGATGGATCCCCTGCCTGATGTCACAAAGGCCTACTTCTCCATTATACAAGAAGCAAAGCAGCGCAACGTGGGCACTGCACATGAGACAACGGAGACCGCAACTATGGTTGTTCACAGGGATAACCAGACCACAGCCATGGTAGTTCGCAGGGATAATCGCAACTCACCTAATCGCAAGCCATTACATTGCTCTTACTGCGATCAAGATCATCATGTGCGAGAAACTTGTTGGAAATTGAATGGGTATCTGCTAGGACATCCATGCCATAAATCAAACAAACCCACTCCAGGAGGTGCTCGTTTCAAACCCAACACTAGTACTCAGCCTTCGGTAAATACTATCACGGAGGACTCTACGATGCGGGAGATGCCGTCAGCTATGAATGGACTTTCAGATTTGCAATTCTAGCAAATATTATCTATCGTAAATGGTCAAGGACCCCCTTAGGCCAACGCTATTGGTACTGCTGCAGGTTTGTCACACGTACCATTGTACACTCATTGATTCAATATCGATAGTGGTGCCACTGACCATATTACTTGTCAACAGTCGTAAGAATACTTCTTTGCTGCTGGTTATCATGCCAAGCGGAGAACAGGCTCCGATTCTCTCCACTAGAACTTTACCCCTGAACTCAGTATTGTCTTTAAAAAATGTGCTTGGCGTGCCATCTTTTAAGTTGGATTTGATGTCTGTGAGTTAAGTTACAAGAAGTTTAAATTGCTTCGTAACTTTTTTTCCTTCCTGGTGTATTTTGCAAGACTTGACGACGAAGAGGACGATTGGTTTGGGTAAAGAACGCAATGGACTTTATTACTTATTTGCCTTAACATCAGACACACCAGCTCCTAGCCGATCCTTAGCAGCCAAGTCTTCAGTACCGCCCATGCGTCCATCCTATTTTCATGTCCTCTCCTCTACTGACTTGTGGCATCGCCGATTGGGACATTTATCTTCCGCTCGTTTAGATTTATGGCCAGACACTTGTTAAAATTTTCTTTTTAGTCAAGTAAACCTTGTGATGTTTGTGCACTTGCCAAATAGCCTATTGGTTGTCGTTGGGTTTATAAGATCAAACGACACTCGGATGGCACCATCGAGCGTTACAAAACTCGTCTCATTGCCAAGGGTTACACACAGCTGGAAGGTATCGATTATCACGACACCTTTTCTCCCATTGCTAAGATGATTACCGTTCGTTGTTTATTAGCTCTGGCTGTTGCCCAAAATTGGTCTTTTCATCAACTGGATGTCCACAATGCTTTTCTTCATGGTGATCTCCATGAGGAAATTTATATGTCTCCGCCTCCTGGTCCTCTGTGACAGGGGGAGCAACTGGTATGTCGCCTCAACAAGTCCTTGTATGATTTAAAGCAAGCTTCCCGTCAATGGTTTGCCAAATTCTCTATAGCTATTCATACTGCTGGTTTTGTTCAATCCAAAGCAGATTACTCTTTGTTTACATGTCGGAACGACAAATTCTTTACAGCGTTGTTGATATACGTTGATGACATTCTTATTATGGGTAATGATCTCACTGCTATATCTCCTCTTAAGCAATTTTTACACAGTCATTTCCGGATTAAAGATTTGGATCATTTGAAGTATTTTCTGGGCATTGAAATCTCTCATTCAAAGAAAGGTATCTCTATATCACAACACAAATACACTTTGGATATTTTAAAGGATGGTGGATTATTGGGAGCTAAACCTGTCAACTTTCCCATGGAGCAAAACATCAAACTCTCGGATGAAGGTGCATTACTTAGAGATCCATCTCCATATAGGCGGCTTGTTGGACGCCTAATTTATTTGACTATTACTTGGCCATATATCACTTATTCAGTGCATGTGTTAAGCAGATTCATGCATGCACCACGCAAACCGCATATGGACGTTGCCTTACGTGTATGGCGTTATTTGAAGAGCAGTCCAGGCCAGGGTTTGTTCTTCGCTTCTCAGAATGATTTATCTTTGCGAGCTTTTTCAGATTCAGATAGGGGTGGTTGCCCAATGTCGTGTAGATCCACCATGGGTTATTGTGTCTTTTTGGGATCTTCTCTTATTTCTTGGTGGACAAAGAGGCAAAAAACAGTATCCCTCTCCTCAGCAGAAGCCGAATATAGAGCCATGACAGGTACATGTTGTGAATTATCTTGGCTACGCTCATTGTTGAAAGACTTGCGAATATTGCATCCGAAACCGACATTATTATATTGTGATAGCAAAGCAGCCCTGTATATAGCATCCAATCCAGTTTTCATGAAAGAACCCAACACAGAGATGGATTGTCATTTCATTCGAGACAAAATACAAGACGCCTCAATTATAACCGAACACGTTGCTTCGGCAAAACAGCTTGCGGATGTATTCACCAAGCCATTGGGAAAGGAAGCTTTCTCAACCATGATACACAGGTTGGGAGTTCTTGACATTCACTCTCCAACTTGAGGGGGAGTGTTGAGAAGATAAAGGCTATCCCAATATCAATGGGATAAACTAGGAAATAAATATGCATTGTATTTACTGTAAATCTTTAAGATAACTATTATAGAGGGGATTCCTAGGATGGCTTAGCACAATCATAGGATGTCACTTGTATAAAACTGTATACTCTGATTTAATATTTATTCAAGGCAGAATATTTTCTTCTCTATTTCACACTTACAAATTAAATAATGAGCACAGACCTTTTGGAACATTTTTTGGATTTAATCATCATCGAGAAATAGTTGTATTTGGTGCAGTGTTGATATATGATGAGACTACCGAATCTTTTACATGGCTCTTTCAGATTTTTCTGGAAGCAATGTCAAACAAAGCTCTGAAAACTATTTTCATGGATCAAGATGTTATGATGGCTAAGGCCATTCCAATTGTCATGCTTAATACAAACCACCAACTTTGTACGACATTTGATGCACAATGATGTGAAACAAGTAAGTTCTGTTTTCGAAGATGTTGGGGTCAAGGCTGTGTTTTCAAAATTCATGCATGACATTGATGACGAATAAGAATTTAGAATACAATGGGACCAAATGCTTGATAAGTATGATGCACGCAACAATCATTGTTTGGAGCAGACTTTTCGCGTGAAGGACAAATGGAGATGACAAGATATTATGAATTCTTGGGTGGCTGGAATGAGTATTACTCAACTTACTGAATTCTTCAATGCATTTTGAAGAATTATCTCCGTGACAACCACATCATGCATATCATCTTTGCATTTATTTGATTATATGAATTTGAATGTGATTTGCATAATATGTGTTTGAAATTGTTTGATTTGCATTTGATACATTGTTAGTAATTATAATTGGATCGGAAATTTTGAATTAGAAATGGAAGGCCTAAATGACTTAGAAAACAATAAATGATTAGCTCAATTAGTTTAATTTAATGTGTAGAATCACATGGACCTTGATTAAAAAATTAATTTAGATTAATAGTAATTAGAAATAATCAATTAGACATAAGTGTGATTAATTAGCTTTAAGATTGTTTAATTAACCTATGCTAATCTATTAATGTATATAACATAAGAAGAAGATGATTTGAGCTCATTTTATATCATTAGTGCTGAGATTTTAGAGAGAGAGAGAGAGAGAGAGAGAGAGAGAGAGAGAGAGAACAACTCTAGAGAGAGAAAGAGAGATTTGTAGAATTATGGAGAGAGGAAGATGAATTGAAGGAAATCCATCTAGCAAATCAACAATTCAAGCTCTAGGTAAGCAATTGACCTCTAATTCTTGTAGTTTATCCATCTAGGAAGTGAATTCATTGAGTAATTAGAATCATTGCATGTAATTTGTAAAGGATTGTCAAGAAGATGATGAATAGTAAGCTAGGAGCATGTTTATAGTTCAATATGTTTTGTTTCATCATTTTTTATTTGAGTTTTGACATTCTAGCATGCATGAGAGTTTTAACTTAGCACATTTTCAAAAAATTTCCATGAAGTTTGTTTTCCATTGCATGATCAGGTTCTTCAAGATGAGAGGTGTTGAAAATCCCACATGCATGAAGGTTTTGATGTTAATTTTGTTAATTGATGATGTTTTGAGTTAATGGTTTCAAAATTGGTCATGAATTTATGTTTTTCAAAGTGTTTTCATTTTTTTTTTAAATAAGCCATGCAAGCCTCAAGTTTTGAAATTGTGTTTGGAAACTTAATCTTTTAGTTTTGGAAAAATAGAAATCGTACAGACCGCTCAAGCGGTAAAGTCACCACTCGAGCGCACTTTTTGAACAACTAGTATTTTTGCAAACTTGCATATTGCTCGAGTGAACAATTTCTCGCTCGAGCCTACAATTGAGACATCCAGAATCTCATGTTGCAGACTTAGGTACTGAAAGTTAGCATTCACTACTTGAGCGATGAGAGCATCGCTCGAGCGAACACTCTATTATCAGCAAACTTTGTACAACATTCTCATGTGCATATTTTCTTTTCCATATTCCTTTAAACATTCTTAGAAATTGTTTAGGGCTCATTAAGGAAATGATAAGCTAGAAACCAACATAAGGAATTGGATTAGATAAAAGGTATTCATTTGAATGGTATGCTTCAATGTGTATTTGTTTATGTGTTTTGTGTAGGTCGGACACCCGAGATTTAGCATTCTTTCAAGCCCACAGTGAGTAATATCTCTATAAAGATATGTTTGAAATGTATTTTGAAATTGTTTCAAGAATGATGTTTATGAAATCTTATTTTGTATAAATGAATGAATGTCCATTTTATAAATGTATTCGTGACATCCTTTAGCGAGGCCTTGCCTGGGGGATATAATAACATGACCCATTAAATGATTGAAGTACAGAGTGGTCCGAGTGGTCCCATTGTTTGATCTTTGTTAGTCCTATTGTATTGACCTACATGGTCCCATTGATTTTAGCCTATTAGCCCCTTTGTTACTCTATTGGATGTTACCACGTACGACACTTTGATAATGGATTTTGGTTACAAAAATGTTTCGTTATGCAATTGATATATGAATTGTTTGAGAATAAAAGGTGTCCCAAATCCTTTAAAGAAAATTGAATGCATCAATCAGTAATGTTTGTCTTTTTATGTTGTCGTCATCATTGTTAAACCTTTTGAATCTTGTGTTGTTATTCATTCTCCCATGTGGTTGTTCCGATAGGTACATTTTAGTGTGTTCTGAGATGTCATCTTGTAATGTTGGGTGTTGGAGAGAAATTGGGAAGGTTGGCTAATGTTTTGAAGCTACTAGTCTCATCTTTAGGTTGAGACTGCTTGAGCAGTCTTTTGGTTGCTCTAGCGGTGAAATTGACCTTTTAATACTTTGGTTTGAAGTTTGAACTTCTAGGAGTATGTATTCTTCACTCGAGCGAAGCATTCATCGCTCAAGTAGTCTTTTACAAGGGGGATGGAGTTTTTGGGAGGGGGTATTCTTCGCTCGAGTGCAAGTTTAGTCGCTCGAGCGGTCTCTCAAATTGCACTGTTCGCTCGAGTGCAACTTTGGTCACTTGAGCGGTCTGTTCACAGTCAACTCCAAAAACTCTGTCAATCACTTCAAAAGTTGAGCCTTACACACTTTTCTATCACTTTTTACGTCACACTCTCTCTCCACATTATTCTCACTCTCTTTTCTCTCATCTCTCTCTACAAATCCTCCACCCACTTCATTTACTCCTTGATCACTCACTATCTATCGAGATTTTAACCTTGGTGCCTTCTTTAATTTTGGAGAGCTCGTTGTAACGCCCCAATTTCTGTACCCGAGTGACAACACAATAATCATGGCCCTTTTTAAAGGAAAACCAATTATATATTCCCACACTTGCATTTCATAGTGTAAATAGTTCCTCATGCTATAATATATTAACTCCAACAACAAGTAAATAAACAAATAAAATACCCCTAAGGGTTTACAAGTTTTCAAAGCTTAAGCCCGCTTATACAAAAAGGTTATTCAACCCACACATACAAAGCCCTTGGCTTACAAATAGAATCACAGCAAATGAGAATCTTGTGCTCTTAACATACACATTTCCACGCCCTCAGTTAAGCGGATTGACCACGTCTTTTTCTGCACAAAAATCCCGTAAGGTGAGCATAAAACCCAGTAGGAAAATCCTTCACAAAGTATATACATTTTATACATATCTCAAGAGATGAATGCATATACCATGCTATGCCTTTTTGTAAATAATTCACATCTTCATCTTTTGAAAAACATCATGCTCAATGATGCTATGCAATTTCCATTATTCAAAGCTTAACAATTTAACTCAAGGGGTGGTAAATACAACTCTGGTAGTCCCTAGGTCTGTGTCTGCAAGTAGGCTATATAAGTACTACCAATTTGTCATTTTTACCAGTATCAATTGGAGGGCTCGACACCCATAATCTGTCATTTTTACCAGTATTAACTGGAAGGCTCGACACCTATTCTCTACACTACCTTTCAAAACTTACACTGTATTCACCCCAAAACCAATTCATGAAAACTTATTTCTCAACATTCTTTACTCAATGCAAAGTTTTCAAATCAAATTTTAAAGCTCTTCATTATCAATGAATTGATATGCCAATGTATCAATTAATGCGATGCAACATTTTATCCATTTTCAATTCTTCCACACAATATTTCCATTGTGATCAAAATTTCCATTTCTCCTTTCAATACAATTTCACAAGATGAAATAAATACATTTATTTCAATTCATCCAAGGGATAACATAATTCCCACATTTCAAGCAATCTCAACAATTCCCATATTCCATGAAAACATCATTTATATGTAAATAAATAAACAATTTTTCTAACATCATTTATTTTGGCACACAAAATAAATATAACAACATTTTCCAAAGATTTTCAACATCTTTCTAAAAATCTCCAATTTCTAGGTTTTCTCACCAAAACTACTCATCTCCAAAATATTTGAAGGAATCTCAACAAGATCGTCTTTCTTCAATCAATATAGTCAAAACTCTAAATTTCTATTTTAAAAGGAACTAGAAGATAAACCCACTTTCAAAAATTACTCATCTTCTTGAATTAACAATAATTTTTCAAAACTTAACAAAGGATGATTTCGAAAATCATCTAGATCTTGCAAATATATATATATATAAAACTCCAAGAAAATCCCTACCTTAAGTGTAGAAGACGGGCAAGCAAGATCGAAACTCCAAAGATGACAAAACCAACTCTTACTTGGATTAGCACGAAGCTTTTGAAGCCCTCTACCTTATTCTCAAAGACACTAGGGTCAATAACACAACGGATCTAGATGAAATCTTAGAGAGAAGGTGTATTCTAGAGAGAGAGTATGAAAACCTAAGTTTTTTGAGAGTTTTTGAGAGAGAGTGAGCTGCAAAAGTGTTCTGAAATATCTCATTCACGATCCGATATAAACAGGCTCGCTCGAGCTAAGGAGTTGTTGGTCGAGCGACCAGACATAACAAGTCGCCTCGCTCGAGCACAAGAAGCGTCGCTCGAGCGGAGAGTGCAAAGCTTCAGGTCTGTCACCAACGTAGACGCACGCTCGAACGCAAGAAGTCTCGCTCGAGCATAGAAATAATTTCACAAGGCTCATTCGAACGCAAGAAGCCTCGCTCGAGCGAAGAAGCCAAAATCTGGGCAACAACATTCTAGACCAACTAACAACCAACCTGTTCCAAACACGCCCAACATAATCCAAAACTCAAATACAAAGAGTTAAAGGAAGGAAACAAGACATAGACAACAATATACAATCACAGAATCTGAGTCTGGAACACAACGAAAGTCGGGGTAAAAACCTGGGTCACTATACTCGTCGACAGCTACGTTGTGTACAATGGAGATCAGATTTTAATGCCATTGATTTCAAAGCTTTTCATCATTTCTTCTCAAAGGCTTGAGGTAGGGATGTTCTTTGAGTTATATATATGATTTTTAGCATATCTTGTCCTTTTCGCTATGATTTCTAGTGTGGATTTGTTTTTTTTTAGATGTTGATCCAAGAAAAATGGTAGAGAAATGATTTCTTTCTCATGATTTGGTCCAAGATAAATTATTTTGGGTATACTATGAACCATTTGGGAATGTATGCTTGTAGTTGTTTTGAAATGAAGGAAAAACCCTCTTTTGATCAAACCCTAGGTTTTGGGAAATTTGGGAAAAGTGAAATTGATGTAATATTTATGAAATTGATGTTAAATCTCTTAAGAAATTGAAGAAACCTTTCTTAGGTTGTTATATTGTTGAGGCACTCATGAAAGGAATGAGAATTTTGGTCGAACAATTACGGAAATATGAGATGTGCAAGTTGGCATTTAGGAAAATTGAATAATGGATGTTGATTATGAATATGTGGTAATCTCATATGTCACATGGATTCGTACCTTATGATGATTTTGAGAATTATTGAATTATGGAAGTTTTACTTGAACAAATGTGAGAATGTTGGAGATATTGTATAAAGAAGATATTTATATGTAGTTATTTCTTATTTGATCCATTTGCATTATCTTGAATTTTTTCCACTTACGACCTTGACTTGGAAATAAATTCTTTATTTGAGAAAATAACTGTTGTTACTGAAAGCATTTCGGGGTAAATACGTTTGGTAAGCCAAGTTAGGGGGTGTAGATTGGAAATTAAGTTGGCCTGAGTGTCCTTTGTGTAAGACCAGAAACATGCGCTTGTGGGTGCCTAAGCCCTTTGGTTAGTAGCCGGTGATGTAGGATTTGGTAGTGCTTGATACGCCTACTTGTAGACACTAGCTTTGGGGAATTACCTGAGTTGTATTTACGACCCCATTGTTTAAATTTGACTTTCATGAAGATACTGAACCTTCAATGAAATAGTGCATGGATTTCGAAAGAAATGAAAAACTTTGACATTTGAACATGACATGGCATTGTATTTATTTACATGGGATTGCTTAAAACATATATACTTTGTTAAGATATCTCTACTGGGCCTTGTGCTCACCCCTAGTGGATTTGTGTAGGAAAGGATGTAGTGATCTCACCTAGTTGAAGGCATGGAATGTGTTGAGAGCAAGAGGCTCTCCCTTTTGTATGATGTTATTGCAAGCCAAAGGGCTTAATATGTTTGGGTTTGACAACCTTTTTGTGTAACCACACTTAAGCCTTAGAACTTGTAGCCTCAGGGCATTTACTTTGTTGTTCATTTCTTTTATTTTTATATAGTTACACAAGCTATGGATTCATCTTTTTAGGAGGGTAAATATGTATTGCATGTGAACACTTCTTTTGTATACTTCTTCTATGTAATGATGTACTAATTGAGGAAGTTGAGTAAACGAGACAGAATCGTGTGTTGAGTATATCTTTTAAATTATTGTTTGCTAATTTGGGGGTGTTACAAAAAAGAGATATCTTTCGAATTATGACGGGACTTCAGTCATTAACCCCTTTATATTGATGTTACTCATTGGGTTCTAGCTCACCCTTTCGCCCTATATGTATGTAGGTGAGCACTTGGGAGATCAAGCTTAGAGTTTGCCTTGGGAGTCTATCTTTTTGAGAAGTCAACCATGGAGTGCCTCTATGTCAAGGCGTTTGCTTGGATTTGTGTTGAGTCAAGCTTTTGTTAAGTCTTCGTTTTGTAAAATCTTGTGTTTGGACTTGTATGTATAAAAGATGAAGTTTAAACCTTGTTGTAAATATTATATGTTATGATGCAATCTTCTATGGAGGTTTAAGGTTTATCATTTAAACACAGCTCAATGGACTTGTTTTATTATCGATTTTGCTTCCGCTTCAGGCCTTGATAGTCAATAGATATTTTGTATTTGTCTAAGAGGCCGTAGTAATCTATGATTACTAGCTGGTCATGATTCAAACCTCTAGGGCCGGGTTCGGGTTGTAACAATCTCAGTTGTGATAATAATTTGATGGAATTCTTCATGCATTTTGAGAGGATGCTCTATGAGAAAAGGTGTTAGGAATTGGAAATAGAGTATAACTTGTCCTAAAAATTTACGAGGGTTTCAATTCCAATTTTGATGTTAAAGCACGTGGCAGAGATTTACACCAAAATAATTTTTGTGGAATTTCAAATTGAGTACATGCAGTCCATTGAAGCGTTCGTTATAGGCACTGTTGATGATGGTGAGAGTACCATTTTCACAATCAGAATGGTGGTAGATGGAAAAAAAAATATAACAATGCGACAATAGACATAGATGGTTCTTTGACTTATAGTTACAGGAAGTTTGAAGTAAAAGGCATATTGTGACGACATTGTGTGAAGTTGCTTAGAGATATATGCAATGCAACAGAACTTCCTGCGCAATATATACTTAAATGATGGACAAAAAAAGTAGGGGCTGAAAATGTGAAAGATAGACGTTGGTATGACATCAAGGCTAATTTGAAACTACATCAAAGCGAGCGATATAAGTCATTAATGACTATATTTAGACTAATAGCAAGTACAATCCCTGAAAGTGAAGAAATTTATCATTTGTCAGTTTCAAAAGGTGAAGAATTGAGTGTAATGGTTGAAGATAAATTAAGTGTGTACATTTGTAGTCAGCTAGAGGTCACTAAATTGAGAAATTCCTCATTTAACACATACCCATAGAGTGATAAGTAGATTGTCCAATCCAAGCTAGGGAACTCAAGAAAAGAGGATCAACTAGTAAGGAAAGAAGGAGGATCAAAGGTGGGATGGAAAAATCTATTGCAAAGAATAAAAAGATGCAATCTAGTTAGGTAAATTACATGAAAATTTTCATATAATTAAATGAATTTTTTTATATGAAAAATGCATTATCTTAATTATGTTTTCTAGCTCCTTTGTTTTTATTTTATATTTTCTTTTGTCTATATTGGTTGTATGTAGGGTGCTACTGTTTATACTCTCCAAGCTCAATCTCAGCCTCTTTTCGCTGTGGGTGGTAATTATATTTAGGTAAAATTTAATAGCGTGTCAAACTTTTTAGGAAAAAGCATTATCTCCTCTATTTTTATTTTACTTGTATTGGCTGTATGTAGGGTGCTGCTGTTTATACTCTCCAAGCTCAATCTCAGCCTCTTTTCACCATGGATAATATTTAATATTGTGTGCAACTTTTTACGAAAATGCATTATCTCATTTATTTTTATTTCATATTTTATTTTGTTTATATTGGTTTGTATTTAGGGTCATAGTGTCTATATTTCTCAACGTCAACCTTAACCTCAACCTCCTTTTTTCATGGGCGGTACAAGTGTTCCTCCTCTTATGTATCCTACATATGATATGAGTTAGAATTGATTATTTACTTTACATTGAAAGGGTACTATACATTGTAATAAAATTTTAATAAATTTAGCACTATTGCAGGTAAATAACACACATCACTCAATGTCTTTTGTCTATCCCACTCACACATTCTTTCAAGTACAAGTGTTCAACACTTTGCAGTCCAAGTCTCACAAACCTCACATAGTTCTACTAGCAGTCATGTAGATGGACATCTCTTAAAGGCTTGCACTGAAAGATGATGTTGTTGATGACAATTGAAAATTACTATTCAGACCAGAATGTTTATATATTTGTTACTTTTCAGTTATGTTTTATGGAAGAATGTTTATTTGCTTCTTAAGCTTCTTAGACATTAAACTTCTTGGATAATTTTGTCACTGTGGTGTCATCTTGCAACTATAATGTTGTATTGTTTGAGGAACTTGTTAATGGAGTGGGAATTTTTTGGTACATATGGGAATTTTGATTATAATGTTGTTGGTGTTATTTGTTAATGAAGTGGGAATTTTTCTCATAATTCAGTCACTTTCTTTGTTAATGAAGGTTCTATATGGAAAGATTAGTTTTAGTGGTATAGACAGATTAGTTGGTACTGAATTATTTGTTAATGAAGGTTCTATATGGAAAGAAATCAAATCCATAAAACTCAAGAAATCAAATCACTTATCAAACCCCTTTAAGAAATTCACAACAAATCTAACCCAAGAAATCATTTATATATATATATCAGGAACAAATGAGAATGAAGATGAAAGGGGCCTCGTCGCCGCCTCCCATCACCTCACTGTTGGAGTCACGTCAGTTGCCCTTCTCCTTTCGTCTTCGTGTCACCTTCTCTGGTCATCTCTCTTAAAGACGGAAAAGAGGTTGAAAAACAAAAAGGAAAAAAAAAAAAAACGATGTCGTTTTGTCCCACTGCAAAAATCATGGCAGGAAACTACGACAGAGGATTTAGACTCATGAAATATTGATTTTCCCAACTAATTCTTTTAGCATGATCTATGTGCATATATAGCTAGCATTTAGCCAACCAAAAACTATAAATTAGTCACAAGATGTTTATAGAACTCAAATTTTATTGTGATAAAAATAAAAATAAAAAATGAAAAAAACTGTAATTCGAGATATTGGTGGATTCTAAATAAATAGGTTATTCCTTATCTAGTGCTTTCCAATTAGCTACAGTTGGATCAATTCGTGACTCGTTCTATGAATTGTAATAGAGAATGAGACCTAAAAAGAAAGACAATAATCACAATTTAAATGACCAAAGTATAAGACAAAGTGAAGTGAAGAAGCTCAAAGCTATAGTGCCTATGTGAGCACGTGCACAGGTCGTGGTGAACTAGGTCACACACCAATGTGTATGCTATCCATGTGAGCCCAGGTGCAGGTTCTTGTGCGCTCGAGCGTACACCCTACAGAAGAGAGCTCTGAGTGAGCTTAGGCACAGGTCATGGTGAGCTCGAGAACATGAGGTACGAATGTAGTATGTTAACTCATGCACAAGAACATGATGTATGAAATTGGTGTGAAATATTGATAAAGTGAACTTTCTTATTTTGCTTATTTTATTAAAATTTGTGATATTTTGGTGACAAATAAACTAATTGATTATAAAAATTTTCTAATATAGAGAATAACCATTTAAAAAGAAAAAAAGAAATTTGAGTCATATGGGACTCTGATTTGCTTTCTTTTCTTATCCATCCAAACATGATAGTAAAAAAATACAATCATTTTTTTTTTCACTCATATAAAAAACTACAACCATTTTTTTTGGGGTTAAATTACAATCACATCTCTTGAGATTCCTGACAATTAGACTAGCCTCCCTTATTTTTCTGAAATTACACTGACCTTTCCTGTGACTAACGACATTAATGGAATGGTTAGTTTAGTTATTTTAAAATTAGAGATATTTTTATTGATAATCATTAAATGTCGATTACTATTTTGATTATATCTTATATGATATTTGGTTATAACTTATTTTTTTTAGTTATGACTTAAAAAATCTTGAAAAATTTACTAATAAATCCGATATTGAGAAATGGTGATTCCATGTGAGTATTTACAAAAAAAATATTTAATACTACTCAAATAAATACATGTGGTGTTCTAATTTGATTTTTATTAAGAATTATGTTACGAAAATTATCAAATTTTCTACCAAACTTCTCACATAGGTATGCGACCCGCACACATGTGATTTGTGTGGGTTCCACTCCCATGTGAGAGATTTAGTAGAAAATTTGGTAATTTATTTGGGATCTATAACATTTTCTTTTTAGTAGTTTAGATATTGAGACTCATTAATTTTATCTTATTTTTTAGAAAACAACTGAACTGTATGATATCAATTATTAATTAAAAAACTACCAAATAACTTATCTTATATTTATGTAATTATTTTTATTTTTTTTTAAAATTATTTTATTCATAACAATAGGTTATTCTAGAATACACACAATTTTATGTGTACTAATATGCAAGTTATAACATTTCAGAAGTTGATTACCACAAATGTCATAACTAAGTTATATATATATATATATATAATTTATTACTTTACATACATACATACAAGTTCTTGTATTTCTCACTTGGATTCAATAATTCATACTAATTTGTCTACCTAAAAAATTATTAATCGATTTCTTTCATCACTTCAAATGTTATATGTACAAACCAAATTGAAATTCTCTATGTGCTAATCTAACAATTAAATAATAAATTTTGCACTAAAAATAAAATAAAAAAAATAGAACCGTTAGTCAAACTAATGCTCAACTATTGGATTAGGAGAATATGCAAATCAAAAGTAAACTTCAAGGGAAGTTAATGTAATTTTTTAAAAAAAGAGGGGAAGCCAGTGTAATTGTGAAAAATCTCAAAGGAGCTGAGCATAATTTACCCTATTTATTTATTTTTTTCATCTCCTGTGCGAAACTGACGGTAAATATTAAGCGAAATGATGTAAAGAGGAGAAGGGGATGCTGTCCAATTTGAATTAGTTTTTTTATTTTTTTTAAGGAACATGAACAAAATGATAAAAGAAAGCAATAAATCAGGAAGTTTGTGGCTTCATGAACGAGTGCAAAAACATATTTTCAATACAAGCCATTGAGATTGAGAAGGATGGATTCTGAAGACAAATTAAACTGTTTTGGGCACTGTCATTTTTCAGGCCCCTAATACTGTGTTTGCTTGGGGGATTTGAGGAGGGATTTGGAAAGAGAAAGGGAAAATGTGTGTGAAATTAGGTGAAATATAGGTATGTTTTATTCACATTTCACCTTATTTATTTATTTTTTTTTTCCAAATTCCTCCTCAAATCCCCCAACCAAACACAACATAAAAGTTCCATTGTAATGCAGCTAATACAAAAGCTTCTATTGATTACATGAACTTTAGATATATTGTAAGACAAAAACACAACTATAAGTTGAACTCCGCCATCACAAGTCTAAATATGCGTATACAGAGTTATAATCACAAATCTAAATATGCTGACATTAGATAATTAAAAGTTCAGAGCAGTTTAAATGCTTGGTAACTCACACAAACATATCTTATGGTTCCAAATCCCCTCAAATTAGAGTTTCCGACACCCTAAAGCATTGATTTTTGCTTCCATTTGCACTTTGATTTCCAACAGAACCAGTTATGAGTGCTGTGAATTTTCATCATTAGTTGGTGAATTTTTATTTTATTTTCTACATGAGTATATCAATTTAAAACGAGGGGCGATGAGTGTATCTATTTTCTACATGAGCATATCCATTATCAATTTTAGTCTTGATGGGTCTCATCTACGGGTGTAAATTGGGCCCGGGCTAGACTGGGGCCCATGTCAAGCCGCCCAAACTCCCAGCAAAATTTCGGTCGGGCCACGGGCCAGAAAATTAGGTCCAAGGGTATTCAAGCCTTGAGCGGGCCAAGTTAGCAAGGATGGGCCTGGGCTCGGGTTTGGAGCGGGCTTGAACATTTTTTTTAAAAAAAAATTTCTACCAAAATTTTATTATTTTCCACTAAAAATGATACTTGGCCTCGGGCGGGCCAGGTGAGCCTCGAGCTGGGCTTTGAATGGGCCTTGAGCAGGCTGATAGGCCCGACCATGGGTCGGTCTAGGCTGGTCGGGCTTCAAAATAACGGCTCAGGCCTAAGCCTAGGATCCCGGATTGGGCTCAGGCCCTAGCTTAACTAGGCCAGACCCACCTCAGGCTGCGAGCTCATCCCTCTCAAGCAAACAAATGTTCTTAATTTTTTTTATATTTATATTATTGATATTTTATTTTATATAGTTTGACACTTTCAAAAAATTAATACAACGGTTATACCATGTTAATGATATTAACATTTTTTCATTTACCTTCTCATGTATATGTGACAAACTAATTATATTTTGAAAATGAACCTCACCCTCCACATAGGTTTATTGTTAGTATTTGTCAATGGTGACATGGCTGTGACACCGAATGTTTACTCATCGAATAAGGGTGTACATCTATTAGAAATTTACTCTTTGAGAAGTTTAAATCACTCTGTTTAGTGAATAATTTTTTAAAATAATTTTTGAATTTTTTTATTTTTGGTGTTGCTTGTCTTTGGCGAATTTTTTATAAATATTTTAAGCAATTTTTTTTTCTTAAAAAAATAATTTAGATTCACTTAATTCTATAAACACTTCAAAAGTAAAATATTTGTGATTTAAAATATATATATATATATTAAATGCAAAAAAATAAAAAAATAAAAAAAAGACTAAATTTTTCACAAATATTTTATATTTTAGATGCAACTAAAAAAATGACTAAAATATAAATATAAAAAAAAAATCACTAAAGACAAAAAAAAAAAAAAAAAACTCAAATTTATTTTTAAAAATTCAAAATCAAACAAAATAAATATTATTTAGTTGAAAAGTTTTTTATTTTTATTTTTATTTTTAAATTGTAGAACTTAAGCTTATGAAGTGATCTCATTTATAAAAATTTCTCCATTAATGAGTACATCATTCATGTGTATGGCATAATACGTTTTGAAATTGGAAGAGTTTTCATGAATTTATTAATAGCAAATGAGTAATACATTGAGATGAAAAGGAAATGGTTTGAGTTCATCATAGTAAACCAACATATTCCAACTAGATTGGCACAATGAGGATTACCAAATTGATAGGATATCACAAGATACAGAGCAGCTCCTTTACCTGTAACAAACTGATAACTGTATTAGTTAGTAGTTATAACTAACTGTAGTTAGATTGTGTTGAGTTTAGAATTAGTTAGAACTGGAGTTAGATTAGGCGGTTATGCTGGTGTATATAATCTGAGTTGTGTATCATTGTAATATACATTGAAGAAATATATTTCTTTTCTCATTCGTTCACTGTAATTCATCATGGTATCAGAGCATGACCTGCTCTAGCGAGCTTCACGAATATCTTCAATGGCATCACCAACTCTTCCAGCAAATCTTGGTCTCTTGATTTCTAATCTCTCTTCTTTCGTCAATGTAAAGCTTGATTCAACGAATTTCATAATCTGGAAAACTCAGCTACAGAATATACTCAGAGCAACTGATCTTCTTGATATTCTTGATGGATCATCTTCATGTCCTTCTCCTTTTGTTCGTGATTCAACTGGAAAAGAAATATCTAATCCTGAGTTTTTTAAATGGAAGATGATTGATAATCATCTTCTCAGCTGTGTCACTGCTACTCTCTCACAGTCTATTTTCACTTCTGTTCTTCATCTCAAAACAAGCTCTGAGGTATGGCTAACTCTAAATAAGCGATTTACCTCTCTTTCTAGATCTCATATTCACCAATTGAAGAATAAACTAAATTCAATTTCTAAGAAAACTGAGTCTATGGAACTCTACTTGAGTCATATCAAAGAACTGGTTGATCAATTGAATCTTGCCTCAGCTTCTGTTGATGATGAAGATATAGTTCTTATCACATTGAATGGATTGCCAAGTGAATATGATGCTTTTAAAACTACTATTAGAGCTCGTTCTGAAGAGATTACTATGGATGAATTGTCTTCTTTACTTTGTTCTGAAGCATTACATATTGAAGAGAAACAAACAAGCCTTCTTCTGAGCTCTCTGGCCTATGCTGCTATGAAAGATAATTCTTCTTCAAAAGGTTTTTCAACATATCATCATGGTAGATCTGACTACAGAGGAGATTCTCGAGCTAATTACAGAGGAAATAGGTTGTTGGGATCCGGGATCCCGCCCAAGACCTTATAGAAATTATACCATGCAGAAAAACACACCCACACTCAAGGAGACACAATATTTTACGTGGTTCGGCCTCAATGCCTACGTCCACAGGAGAGTAACCGGTTTGCACTATACCAATGGAGAGATTACAGAAAGATTACAATAGAGGAGGAGCTCACACTCTCCTCACTCAGTCACTCTCCCGTCTCCCTCGCTCACACCGAGGGAGACGGTCTCTCCGCCTCACATCTCGCACACCCTCTTTGGCTTGCTCACTTCTTTGGTTCTCACTCTCTCTTGCTCACCTCTCACCCTCTCCATTTATAGACCAAGAATGGAAGTGGATAGGAGCTAGCCATCACATGGCCTCATGGCCAAGCCTCATGGCCTCATGGCTTTGTAGGTTGGCAACAACATGTGAAGCTCCTTTTGTTGGCTGGCATGTCCCTCTCTTGCCTTTGTGGGTTGGCAATCCGTGGAGAAGGAATCACCCCCACATGGGATGATATCTTACAAATCACCCCCTCAACCCATGTGAGGTGATCCACAGCACACATTGCTGCTAATCTTGTCACGCCCAAATTCAACATAGTTTGCATCTCCTCACTGAGACGCTGCATCCCTTGAAAGCTAGAGATAATACACCAGAGATACAAGAGAATGAGGGAATCCTACATCCTCAATTCAACTCATACCACTCTGATTTGGAGAGAGCCTCTGCTCCTATCTCCCACAGATCTCTTCCACGCTTCCTGTCTCGGATGTCTTCAGCATAGTCTGCATCTCCTCACTGAGATACTTGCACCCCCTAAAGCTAGAGATAATACACCAGAGATACAAGAGGAGGAGGGAATCCTACATCCTCAACTCAACTCACACCACTCTCTGATTTGGAGAGAGCCTCTGCTCCTATCTCCCACAGATCTCTTCCACGCTTCTGTCTCGGATGTCTATACCTACTATGCTTGAACTTGCGTAACCAAGATATCCGACACCCCCTGATTGGATGTCCTGCACCCCCTGCTGGGATGCCCTTGACTGTCATGCATTACTTCGCAGGACCAGTCATTGGAGCAATAGAAAACTCGTCGTTTATCCCATCAACGTCCTCTGTCTTCTTTGCTCGGAGCTTTTCCTCTGAACTATCAGCCTTTGCCCTCTGCCTCTTGGCGTTTCCACATACGCTTGTTGTCTGTGCCTTTGCAATCCCTGATTTGCTGTCCAGTAGATTGATGGTTGACAGTAGCTCCATCTGTCAAAGCATCGTCAGCTATGCAATTCCTTGCATAGTGCCCGTACCCATGGCTTTCGGTCTCCCTGCGTCGAGCTCGCCTGAGAGATCCGCATCAACTCTATCCTCCGCTGCCATGGAAGAAACCACCATAGAAGAAAAAAGACTTGCCACTCGTTGGCGCGCACTCTTGCGTTTGTCTCAATTTCTCTGTCTGGAAGTTCCTGTGAACTTTCAACAACCCGTTGCTGCACACTCCTATTGCGTCTCTGTACGACACTGTACCCTTGCACTACTGCACGTCTGCATTTGTGCTCCTGCGCTTAGTATGCTCCTCTGCAGCTATTGTTCTACACGCCCACATATCACCAGTACTTACTCGTATACAGTAGCTCCAACAGCCACAGCATTTCCCTGAGCCTGAACTGGTTGCCAAATCATCTATCCGTCGATGAATGGCCTTTTTGATTGAACCAAATCCTCCGATGACGTCAACAACCAGGAAAGTTTCCAGGAAAGACTGGTGGGGTCACACCCGGGCCCACTTAAGAACCAGTCTCCTTAGACAGTGTCTTTTTGACAGAACTTTCCTAGACATTGTTGATCTTGAGATAATCATGTTTGCAATCCTCTGATCGCCCCTGACCAATCCTGATCTCCCTCGATCTACCATTTAATCAAGTCTGATCTCCTCTGGTCTTCAATGATCTTTCTCGAGTTGTACCTGGTTGTCCAATCTGGTCAGAATCTGTTCATTCTAACCTCTTCAGTGAATCCGCAGCGTTCCACAATATCCGGCAACCTCCCTCCGAGTATTAAAGATGACAAACTCCCATGTTTTAACAATCTTTAAAAAACCGTTCAGAATTTCACCATTCTGACCTCGCGATTGCGTCCGGAACGGTCCGATTAGCTAGGACCAACCTTCGCTGCATTTCCGGGGACCTCACTGAAAAATATCCCCGAAAGTTGGGCCACACCACAATTTTCTGAAAATTCTGGGCCAAATTACAATTTTCAGAAGTTCAGGGAATATTCCGTGTACCAACAGAATATTCCGTCCACTGCACCTGATGCCGTCCGTCCCTTTAATCTGCCTTCTTTTTACAGAAACTCCGTCTCCAAAATCTGACCGTACGGATGTGTCTGGAATACTCCAAATAGTCGGAAAACACTATTGGATCACCAAAAATGGACTCCAAATGGTTTCAATCTAGCCAAAACATTTTGTACGCCTCAGATCTGCGGCTACACCATAGCCGCGAAGCACTGGATCCGACCTCCTGCGGCTGCACCATAGCCGCGCCTCACTGGATCCTGCACTCTGGATGCTGACGTGTCAAACACGTGGCAGCCACGTGGCAGTCCCTGACTGGCCCACGTTGCCACGTGTCACTGACGTGGCACGCCACGTGTCACTGACGTGGCCTCTGGCTGGATCGCCACGTGTCTCTCACTGGTTGGACACGTGGCGCTGACGCGTTGCTGCCGTGGCGCGGACGTGGCCTGCGCGTGGTACACGCGCGTGTAATGCACGCGCTAGCTCTTTAGTCGCCTTCTTCCTCTGCGCGCGCGTGTGGGAGCGTGAGAAGACACGCCGGTTCACTCCTCGGCGCGTGGGGCGCGTGCCGAGACTGGTCCTCACACTCCACCTTCTAGAGGCGCGTGAGGGCGCGTCCGTGCTGCTTTTGGGGTGTTCTTTGCATGGTTGGACTCCTCTCGTCGAGCCCTTGCTCCTGGTATGCTCAAAACCTGATTTCGAGCAATCCGATTTCTGGGCAGATTCGAAACATCACGAGTTTTTGTTCCGAAACGCCACCGACGAGGCTCTGATACCAATTGTTGGGATCCGAGATCCCGCCCAAGACCTTATAGAAATTATACCATGCAGAAAAACACACCCACACTCAAGGAGACACAATATTTTACGTGGTTCGGCCTCAATGCCTACGTCCACGAGAGAGTAACTGGTTTGCACTATACCAATGGGGAGATTACAGAAAGATTACAATAGAGGAGGAGCTCACACTCTCCTCACTCAGTCACTCTCCCGTCTCCCTCGCTCACACCGAGGGAGACGGTCTCTCCGCCTCACATCTCGCACACCTTCTTTGGCTTGCTCACTTCTTTGGTTCTCACTCTCTCTTGCTCACCTCTCACCCTCTCCATTTATAGACCAAGAATGGAGGTGGATAGGAGCTGGCCATCACATGGCCTCATGGCCAAGCCTCATGGCCTCATGGCTTTGTAGGTTGGCAACAACATGTGAAGCTCCTTTTGTTGGCTGGCATGTCCCTCTCTTGCCTTTGTGGATTGGCAATCCGTGGAGAAGGAATCACCCCCACATAGGGTGATATCTTACATAGGTCTGGTGGTAGATATTCTTCTTCTTCTAGAGGAAGATATCAGTATATCAGTACAAAAATCAAAATCAAAATCGATCTACTTTTGGTTCTGTTTGGCAGATTTGTGGCAAACCAAATCACTCCGCATTTGAGTGCTGGCATCGCATGGATCCTCATTTTCAGCAGTCAACTCAATCTTCTCCACAGCAGTTTCACGCTTCATCCGGTTCTAAAGCTTACACTGCCTCAAGCTCAGATTTCGTATCAATTGGGTTCTTTGCCATTTAATACCTAGTCATTTCTTGATATCCAGATAGTCCATATCAGTGCAAAGGGTAGGGCTTCCCATAAGATCATTGACACTACTAAATCAATCTACACCATGGAACTAACAATATGGATGCATAAAAAATAAAAAATAAAAGAAAAAGAAAAGTTTGGAAATTTCAAATCACATCCTAGAAAAATAACAGTAGCAATCTAACAAAATCCTGCGACTTTATACTATGTACTCTGATTCTTCATAATCTTAGTGAATTCATTATTCCATGCCAAGCAAATTTGCCAATTTTGTTATGAATTTCCCACTTGGCTCCAAAGAATGGATTCTAATTTTGTTAAAAGATGAATGTCGATGCTGCTGTATAGGGCTGTAGATCCATATTGACCACTCAATTTCCCATTCAGCATGAAAGTAGAAGTAACTATCTCAATCACTCTGCAACCTCTATTAATAAGAAATGAAAATGAGAAAAATTCCCACTACATTTCTTGTTCTTCTTCACAGGATGGACCATTTGTTGCGTGTATTTTCTACAGGTTCCTTGGTGTCCATAAATTCCGTCCGTGCTGTAGCACAGATTTCATCTTAAGGGTCTAAAGTATGTGAATTCATAACAGAAAAAGGCAATACTAATAGGGAGCAAAGTGATATATCTGGTGAACACTATTTATCAAGAATAATTTCTAAACTTTGGTGCTCGAAAGAAAGGACTGTTGAAGATTATTAAATTTCTTATTTGAGATTGTTTAGGATAATTGTATTGGTGGTGACTCTCACTGCCAAAATTAAGATTGTAGAACAGAAAAATTGGATAAAAAAAGCACACACATAACATACATAAATTTATGTAGTTCACCCCAAAACAAGGGTTACAGCCACGGAGTTATCTTCAAAATAATACCATACTCAATCTTACACACCCCAAGTAATTTCTACCACCACATCATATTTGCAGACCTCCAAAAAATGTGTTAGACAACATCTCGATTTTACTCTCTTGCAAAGGTAGCTGCTCACCCTTCGATAAATCTTTAACAAATGAGTCTACCCAATAATTGCTGTCGACAACATGATCACCGTCGTCATCTACTGCACGTTGGTAACTTCCAAGACTTGTAGCTATAGTTTCACCCATTGACCAGCCATCAGATGCAGCAGCAGGATCTTGCATCCCACATGGTTGATCCAGTTTTGGAAATTTGGCCACATTTTCTAATTGCAATTCCAAGTTAGACGCAACAATTGATCCTGATTTCAATGCACCACTAAAATCAGGATTACCAGAGGGCAGCGACATTGCCAATCTATCTCTGTTTGTCTTGCATTCTTCATTATGGCTTGTTGTATGCTTGCTTTTGTTGTTGATCAGCTGTTCCTGTTCAAGTAGCCATTGTTCATCATCACAGACACTTGGATCAATAATATACTTCAAAGCTTCATCATCCAATGCAGGTCGGTCATTTCCAAGAGTTGTAGCTATGTTTTCACCATCTTGCATCACAGTCGGTTCATCTACTCCTAGAAATTTGGCCAAATTATCTAATTCCAATTTGAAGATAGAGCTATCTTTCTGTTCAACTTCTTTTGGTACTACTGGTTTCTCCAATGCATCATCATTGAAACCAAAACGAAAACCAGAATTACTAGGTTGATTGCATTCTTCATCAGATCTTCTTGCCCTTTTGTTGTTGTTCAAATACCCATAGTTGATCAGCTTCTCATCATCACAGACAACCGTTTCACCTCCATGTTCACTATCATCCCCTGTTGTTGCTCGCTTTGTAACTCGCCTTTTCCTTTGTATAAAACAGAGCACGTAGTCCTTCAACTGTATTACCAAAAGCAAATACAAATTTGTTTAATTATATACTGATAAAACAAAATAAAAATAAAAAATCGATATTGGTCGAAAGGGAACTAAATATCATTATTAACAAAAGAATTCTCAGATATTATTTTTAATTTTTTTTTTTTTTTTTTTGTAACTAATTATCATTTTGTCTCTCGGAAATAAACATATGTTAAATCAACAGTAGTTGATAGTTTAGTTATTAAAATTACAATAAAGTGAATCAGTTATGAATATGATTTTAAAACAGTCAATTGACAAACAATTAAGATTTTATAGAAAAACTACATATGTCCATGATACATATATGACTTACAGATAATTGAAGGGAATGTTACAATGTGTTCCCTTAAAATGGTACATGTCATAAAATAAATAAATAAAAAAATTCAGATTTTTATGATTAAAGTTATGAATATTGGTTTAGAAGTTAAGATTTTTATAGTGAAAGTTATTAAGGAAAAGTCATATTTTTTGTAGTGAAAATGATGAATAGCGAAATTATAGTATGCACTCTTAAAATTACAATTAGAAAAATTATATTTTTGTGATAGGTAAGTGAGTTAATTTTTTGTGTTAAGAAAAATTAGAATTAATTAAATCAAAACCCTTTAATTGTTAATAAATATCACTTTACCCTTTTATTTATAAACTCATGCATATTGACACCTTAATTATAAATATGTATTATTTTTACTTTACCCAAACCACTTTCAAAAGGGGTTATTTGAACAATTTTTATAATTAAGTGATTAACATGTATTCATAAATGAGATAAACTAATATTTATTAATAATTATTGATTGATTTAGAATAATGGTTCTAGTTTGCCCTAATATTTCATGTCTTCTCTTGAACAACAACAAAGAGACCACCATATACACGTAACTAACACACAACAGTTAATGAAACTGAAGAGGAAAACAATGATTTTTAAAGTAAATACAATCAAATTAATAAGAGTTTGAGAGATCATAAACTTACTTTGAGATCATTAATACGTGCGAGCGAAGCACCATCAAGACTGTATTCCTTCATGTTCCATGCACCGTGTTCGCCTGACCGTTCTTTGTTCTCATAATCCAAGCTTCGCTTGCCTCCGATAAGTCTTCCATGGTGATCCTCAATAGGCTTCGCCGCATCAATCGCTTTCCACGTACCCATCTTACCCACCGTCCGATCAATTCTCTTCCCCTTTCCAGACTTCTTCTTCAACTGTGTGAACACGTAGATATTGGTTTTCACAGTGTTGAATATGTTGGACATTTGTTTTTCATCGTAGACGTCGCATTCGATCACATGTTGCATGGGTAATGGTTGGTTAGTAATCTTGTTTAGCAGATAATACTCAATCAACTCTATATCACTAGGACTAAATTTATATCCGACACCAAACTCCATTGCCATTGTTACTCAGGTAGAGAGAGAGAGAGAGAGGAATGATCGTTGTTACAGGTAGAGAGAGAGAACGTAGACAGACCAAACAGCCACATATACATAGATATGGATATGGGTAAGTGTTTCTGTTTTAGGTGAACTCTCCTCGCCGACTTTGAGGTATATTAAATTACAAATATATCATGAGATTTATTTAAATTATTTGTTCCATAAAATTTAAAAAATTATATTCGAGTCATAATAAATTATTTATTTTATTAATAAATTATCAAATTAATTAACAGTTTTTAATGATATCAAAATTATATTTTAATTAATAATTCAGATAATTTTATTATTATATAAGAGAATAGTTATGAATTTTATTTTTTAATTAATTATGTTAAATAAAAAATTCTAATAATGAAATATTTGTAATTGTTCAAATCATAAGGAGCAATTTGTACTTTACGCAAATCTCAGAAGGTGTATTTGCAATTTACCAGAATCTAAAATAAAAAATAACAAATTACACACACCTCCCTTATTGTTTGCAATATATATATATATATGTATAATTTGACCTCCATTTTAGTATAACTAAAATAACTGAAATTAATGTAGATAACAAGCCGACACTAAAATAAATAAAAACAAATATATATTTTGAGGAAAAAATTTCGGTGTGCAATGCATATTATATGCAACCCTACCACAAAATTACATAAATATCACGAACTTACATAAGTAATCACATAACAATGTGTAAGTTGGTTACAAATTTACGTAAGTCTAATGTTTTCACAAACTTATACGATTTTTTATGAAATTACTTATGTAAATTCGTGAAAATTTGTGAAAATTTACGTAATTTTGTTGCAAGATTGCATACACTAAAGCATTTCCCTACATTTTAATAGAAAAATAGATGACAATAACATCATTTTTTTTATTCATATAATGAATTAATGAAAACTGACTTACCAATTTTGTAAATTAAAACCTCAAGGGAGATCATCGTAACTATAATAAAAGTGTGGGATGAATTGTATTTTTTCTTATCCTTAATGTAATATACCCAATTAAAATAAACATTATTTTTAAAAAAATATATATATATGGTCCACTGTCAGTAAATTATTATTTATACCGTTTATTTTGTTGTGCCTTATTCGTAAATTTTGTACAAAAAAAATTAAATTAATTTGTTTATGATTTTATTAGATTATTTTTGGAATTATACTTATCTTTTTTAATTTTTCTCCTTTAAACAAATGTAAAAAAATAATGTAGTTCTTATTATCAAAACAACATTTTATTTCATAAATGATCTGTATATAAAATCTTACAAAATAAATGATTTAAATTATTGAAATATGACCTATAGGCCCCGTTTGTTTTGGGCTATAATGAGGGTATTGGGACTAGTAATACCAAGGTATTACTAAGCCCTTGTTTGTTTGGAGAGAAAGCCTTGGGACTATTAGTCCCTTGGTATTGCTAATACCCTTGGAAGGGGGATTGGTAAGGAGGAGGTAGAGATGGTATTAGAAAATAGTGAGGGGATTAGAAATTTTTTTATTTTTTATATATTGGGAATTTTTTTTAAATATAATGTTTAATTTTTTATATTTTTTATTTGTTTTATTATTTTATATAAAAATAATTTAACAATTTCTCATTATTAATTCTCTCACTATCAATCCCCTCACTAACAATCCCCTCACTATTAATCCCCTCACTATCAATCCCCTCCATTCTATCTCCCAAAACAAACGGGGCCTATGTGATCTCCACAATCCCAACATAAACCTCGTGTCCATTGTCAACTAGTGATAATCAAGATTGAGATCCTCACCATTATTATATGGTTGTAATTGAAGATTTTCATTACATTATTTAAGGATTTGTAAGAATTTTTTGAAAATTTATCACTATTTTAAATTTAGAAAAAATCCTTATAAACTCTTGAATGATGTAATAAAAACCGTCCCTTATAATTTTAAAATGAAAAGCATCAGAATCTAGATAGTCCTATCCCCTATATACATATATATATATATATATAATACCACATTTGGTGGGGATGCTCTTACTTTCTTTCTTTTTTTTGTTTGTTTAATATTTAAATTACGAGATGTTATAAGGGCCAAATATAAAAAATCAGAAAGAACTCAAAGTTTGAAATCAAGAGTCCTATCCCCTATTCCCTATTCATTGGCGGTTTGGTCTCACGATAACAACTTTAATTTTGCACCATTACCATTGATTTGATATTCTGGGATAGTTTCTTGTAGTCCATAGACTTTTCGTTAAATTACCCTCCACATTTAATAACTCTTAAACAATTTATATTTTTTTTTTATTCATCAAACCTTTTAAAATTGTTAATTATTTTTTCTCATTCATCAAATCGCTTGAAAATTTAAATAGAAAATTACAAATTATCACATTTGTAACCACCATTAATATATTGTAAACTGTAAATTACACGAACATTACAAATCAATGACTAATAAGTATTACAAATTATCACATTTGTAACCACCATTAATATATTGTAAACCGTAAATCACACGAACATTACAAATCAATGAATAATGAGTATTAAAACAAGCAAAAATATACATACCTAGATTTTTTGTTAAGAATTTTACCTAGAAAGGTAAAGAGCGTTTGAAAATTAATTGATATATTGTAAGGCTCATACATAAAATGAATAATTGTTCATTAATATTTCTTACAAAAAAAATAAAAAAATTGTGTGTAAAATATTATAATTAAAACAAGGTTTTACAGTGCTAAACATCTAAATTTACAATGGACTCGATATAATAGTGTAAAATTTACTCATGTGATTGGTTTATCGTGAATTGCCAACTTTTTTTTGATAACTCAGGATGTCTTTGTCAGCTTGCGCGCACTTCGACTAATTCCTGGGGGATTAATTCTACCGTCCACTAGTGGGAGCCCATTTGAAGCCAGAGCAAAGTTCCGTATAGATTGGCTCAACACAAGAATTGATAGCACTTAAAAGGTTTTAAACCTGAGATTTAGAGATAAGCAAACTCACAAGTTCCAAGCCTACACCACTAGGCCAACCCTTGTGGGTTGACCAAATAAGTCGGGTTTGTTAATTAAGATCTTTATTAATTTCTTATCTTAAATTTATTTTGTTTTCTGAATGAACTAATGAGAGAGTGGGATAAAATTTATCTTGGGCTTCCCCTTGGTGCTAATCCCAGAAGAAAAACCACTTGGAAACCTGTTTTGGACAAATTCAAAGGCAAACTCTCAGGTTGGAAGAAGAGACTGTTATCATTTGCTGGTAGACTTACCCTAATCAAATCCACTCTATCTAGCCTCCCAATTTTCTATCTTTCCTTGTTTAAAATACCAAAGTGTGTAATCAAAGAATTGGATAAAATCCAAGCTTCTTTCATGTGGGGTGACTTTGATGTAAAAAGAAAGATACACCTGATTAGTTGGAAGGATGTTCAATGACAAAGAAGCAAGGAGGTTTAGGTGTAAGAAGTTTGAATCAAGTTAATGTTTGCTTATTAGCTAAATGGTGGTGGAGGTTCTGCAATGAAAAGCAAGCCCTTTGGAGAAAATTAATTTGCAACAAGTATAGCTCCAGATTAGGTAGCTGGTTCCATTCTCAAGGCTTTATTTCTAAATGTTCATGGATTTGGAAGGACATTATGGGACTTGCATCAGAAAATCCTTCTTTATTTGACTTCTTCCTGACTAACTCAGAATTAGTTATTGGTAATGGGGCCAGCATATCTTTCTGGAAGGATATTTGGGTGGGGTCCGAGTACCTTCAGTTTAAATTTCCTAGATTATTTAGCCTTTCTAGTGAAAATGATGGATCTCTGAAAGACTTTATTGCTAGGAAAATTAGCTGGAATCTCAATTTTAGAAGACCCCTGTTAGCTTGGGAAGATGAAGAAAGTCATAATCTACAATTTGTTCTAGGTGATGGCCCACCATTAAGGCATGGGATAGAGGATAGCATGAGATGGAAAGCCTCATCTCAGGGTGTCATCAAAACCAAGGATTTATTTTGCTGGTGGCAATCCAATAGAGGACCGAATCTATCTATGCCTAGATTTATTTGGAATAACATCTCACCACCAAAAGTCCAATTCTTCTCATCACTGGTTTAGAAAGATAGAGTAAAAACATCTATTTTCCTTCATCATATTGGTGTTCTTAGAGGGGAGGATGTCACTCAGTGTATCTTTTACAAAGCTGAACCTAAGTCCATTAATCATGTTTTGCTTCTTTGTCCTTTAAGCTGGAAAGTTTGGTCTGATATCATTGATAGGTGGGGTTTATTATGGGTCTGCCCAAGCTCTGTTGTGGATTTGTTTGATTGGTGGCTGGGCACAAAAGTTAGGAAGAAAGAATTACAGATCTAGAGAGCCATTCCTCTTGCTGTTGTTTGGTCAATATAGAGGCTTAGAAATGATTGTGTGTTCAACAGTGCCCGGCCCAATCTCTTGGAAATTATTGAGCTAATCAAAGTTAGAATTACAGTTTGGTTGAAGAGCCACACTTTTGGTTATTCATATTCTATCCATGATTTTGTTTCCAACCTAAAACAGATTAGGATGTGTATTTGAAGGTGATGAGCTCTGCTGTTGCTCTGTTGTTAAGCTCTATTGCTGCTTTGCTGTCAACAAATAACATTCTGCTGCTATTTGCTAGGTTGAGAGGCTGTTGAGAGGCTGTTGTTGCTATTTGTTGGGTGGAATTTCCTAAAACAGATTAAGATGTGTACTTGAAGGTGTTGAGCTATGCTGCTGCTATGTTGTTAAGCTCTGTTGCTAATCTGCTGTCAAATAATAACATTTTGCTACTGTTGTTTTTAGTCACTCCCATACTGATTTGATCAAGCAACCATACTGCTGTTGTTTGCTGGGTTGAGAGGTTGTTGAGAGGCTGTTGTTGCTATTTGTTGGGTGGAATTCCTAGTGCTTATAGCTGTTGTGTCTTCGGATAAGATGGTGTCTGTTGTGTCTTTTGTTTCTGATTTGTATTTTGTTTGTGGCTGTATCCTGTTTCTTATTCCTTGTTTCCTCTTTTGCTTTGCCCTTTATATTGGCTTCTCACCAACATGGAGCTTGAAGCCTGTGCTAGCAGATGATTTGGTGTTCATCTTGGTGCCAACCTCATTGGGATCTTGATGGTTCACTATGATACTTTTTGCACTCTCCCTTTATTAATGTATCTCGTCATACTTCGTATGTTTTTATCAATAAAGTTTTTTTTGGTTGATCGAAAAAAAAAATGAGAGAGTGGGATCTTGGATAACACAATAATTTCAATGCCTACAAATTAAAGGAAGAAAAGAAAAAAAGAAAAAGTAGTGGAATATATCAGTGATCACAAAGTCCTATATTACGTCATTTAAACCCCTATCCAAGTGTGAAAGAAAGATTCCAATAAAATTTTAATGTAAGTTCAAAAAATAAAATAAAATAAAATCTTAATGGTCCCACCCTATATCCAAGTGTGGAAGAGAGATTCTAATAAAATCATTAATGCTCCCACCCTATGACGGAATCATTTTATTTGCTATTTGTTGGAATTCACTTAATAAAAAATTTAGGGTCACAAATTTTGAGACTCAGAAATTGGTACGTGTAATAGAGATTGAATTGATAAAATATAGGGTCTACATACAAAATGAATCTGAGGCATTGATGTAAAATTTGAAATAATTTCTAAATTTGTATATATGAGTCCTTAACGTTACTAATTACTTAAAGGTGATTGTGAGACTTGATATCTTATTTATAATCATTGTAAACTTATTAGTGATAGTAGAATGATGCCTCGATCCTATAGACGTGTTAGGAAAATTCTTATACTTTTTCTTTCTTCTGTAATTAGAAAATTGGCAACTAACCACAAACTGAAAGCAATAATATGATTGAAAAATTAAAGGCACAAAAATAATTACAAAATATCAAATTTTCGTGATTCGACAAAAAGTGTCTATGTCCGCAAGTCCAACTCCGAATCAATTTTTACTATAAAATAATGGGGTTACAATAATTTATTTTTAGTCATAACTAAAGGTATACAATCATCAATATATATTTTTAGATCACCAACAATACTTATATCATCACTATAAAGGTGAGTTTCAATAAAAACAACAAAAGATAAAGTTTAGGTCTCACCAAAGTAAATATCCCAAACTATCAATCCAAGAGAGTTTTGATAAGATCCACTCTGATCAAAATGTAGAGCTCGTCTTCATGAACAATCTATTGAAATTTCATCTAAATCGGATAAAAAATGACCATTCAATCCTGATTTGAACTATGAAAGAAAACATTTCTCCTCCTTTTATTCTCTTTATGCACTCTACTGCTATTGTTGTGTTTTTAATTGAAAGAAAAATATACAGGTAATCTATTACCTAATACGGAAATGGTTTGGATTGGATGTTTGAATTACGAGCCTCGTCTGGAACCCCCCCTCCCCCTTGGGTCAATTGAGAAGCTACTAGAGTTTCTCAATATTTATCCACACTCTAAATTCCTAGGCTTTCAAGATGGTAGCCTTAAGATAAATGAATAGAGAGAGAACTTATTGTTTTTGGTGTGTCTATACAATGTTGAGCATGAGCCCTTATATAGGCATATATGGAAAACCATGTGTACCTCATGTTTAAGCTACACCATGTGTACCACATGTCCAAGACCATGTGTCCTTCACGATTAGGCTATGTATGGATAGACCATGTGTACCATGTAGCCTTCAAAGTTAGGTCACACCATATGTACCACATGGTGTACCACATGGTTTCCAACATATGATTTCCAACATCTCCCACTCATCCATATATCCACATCATGTGTTATATGTTCAATCATCACTTTTCAATCTCTCATTCAATCCACCTTTCATATTGAAAAATGGAGCGTGCGATCTGACGAGAAGGTATAAGGTAGGAGTGCTATATTCAGTCACTGTAAACTAACATAGCACATCACTCAAAATATCTCGTCTACACCCCAGATTATTTGGATCACACCAGATCAAACATTTAAAAACCCCTCGCGAGTCATAGCTCATAAACATGTTTGACCTCAAAACTGTATATGTACTTATGATTATATCGTGATCTCAAATCCAACACAATCGACCACTTATGTCAATTCACTCAAACTTGACTGTTTTCCTAGGCATGGTCCTCTTGTCACGACCCGAACCCGCCCCTAGAGGTTTGGCATCGTAACCGGCCAGTAATCCGAGGATTACCTACGGCCTCTGAACAGGTTAACAAAATATTAGGGGCTAGCGGAAGCAAATAATAATATACAACGTCCATTGAGCTGTGCAGACTTATATGAGACAGAAAAATTTTAAACTTTTTATATACATATATACACAACATCTTTAAGTCATAATATATATACAGATTAGGCAGAAAGGGACTTAGTCCCCTTTTTCAAAATACACCTGACTTGAAGAACCAAACAAGAAAACATGACTTAAACTTGAAATTACATAACGATAACACTTAACATATCCGGAACCTCCACGGGAGGCACATAGGTTGGCTGACAAAACAGATTCTAGACAGAAGCCTCTAGCCTGGTCACGCGCCTGATCACCTACATACATAAATAATAGAGTGAGCTAAAGCCCAGTGAATAATAACAGAGTAAAGGGTTTAATGAATGATGTCCATCACAGAGTTAGAAATCAGAGTTTATATCAGAAACACAGTCTTATCAAAAATAGAGTCTTATGCATATACAGATTTCCAATCAGAAATAGATTCAGATACATGCTCATATTCATAATCATATTCAGATTTTGCATAAGATCATATGTGGTACACCCATTAGCTATCCGATCAAGTAGGTCCAAAGACCACAACAAGCAGGTCCGAAGACCACAATAAAGTTGGTACCAACAACCATAAAGGTCCATATCTTGCGCGCAAGCAACCATGGTATTATTACCCCCAGGCAAGGGCCGTAGGCCACGGTATTGTTACCCCCGGGCGAGGGCCATAGGCCACGGTATTGTTACCCCCGGGCGAGGGCCATAGGCCACGGTATTGTTAACCCCGGGCAAGGGCCATAGGCCACAGTATTGTTACCCCCGGGCGAAGGCCATAGGCCACGGTATTGTTACCCCCGGGCGAGGGCCATAGGGACTAAGGGTGCCACAAATACTTTTCAGAAAACTAGACATTCATTCATTCATTTCCAACACATCATAGCTTTTCAAGAATCAATCATTTTGTATCATAGTATATTGAAATACATAACATTGAACATAACTTTACAAAGTTATTACTCACAGAGGGCTGCAGAGGCAAATCAGACAGACTGGATATATCAGATAAATCGGGCAGACAATGGCGCGTGACCTACACAAACATATAACATATACACATTGAAATACAACATTACTCCCTTGATTAAACTTGTCCTTTCTAGTCTTTATAGTCCGAAGTTCTACTACATTTATCCTTTCATTACTGAGTCCTTCTTTTCCAAATAGGTTGATCCTTTACTTAGCTTCTTAAATAATTACCTCAGGATCACTGATTCATTCTTTAACTAACTAATCTATGTTGATTAGTAGCTTATTATTCTTTATTGAGTCATAAATCATGTCTAGAATGCATTGGAAAGAGATGAGGATAAAAATATGAACTAAATGCAACTTTTCAAAATGTGCTGAAAATGGGGTCTTCGCTCGAGCGCCACTTTGGTCACTCGAGCGAACTGTAAAATTTGAAAAACTACTGGGAGTTTGATTTTCACGCTCGAGCGAGACTTTCCTCGCTCGAGCGGACAACATAAATTCTGAAATTCCAAAATTGAAATTGAAGTTCAAATTCGGTATTCAAAGCCTCAAAACATGTACTTTAGTATACAAACATGGAAAACTATTTATTAAAGTCATAAATTGCTAAATCATTTATTCAAAAATCATTTATTCAAAATCATGCCCCAATTGCCAAATTTAGTTTGAAATCATTTTCTCCATATCAAGCCAAATCCCAACTCAAAATGATTAACTTCTAACTTAATCTCCATAAATTAAACATGGCTCCAAACTCTCATTTTCTTGCCAATTTTCCTAGCAAACATTGCATACATGTAATTCAAATAAAACTAACTAATTTAATATATTCAATAACATGTTTAAATAAAATAAAACTCTTAAATTACACCAAAACTCAATCACAAACTTATATTCTTTAAATTATGGATTAATTTCTTAACTTACTTCACATGCATGGGTTAAAAATTTAATTATGAACCCAAAACTTTATCTAACATTGTAAATTTTCATAAACTTGATTCTTATCAAACATTTCCTTTTTCTCTTCAAATATGAACTTGAATAAATTTAGATTTTTCATAATTCATGAAATATATTATAATTAGAGTATTAATTTGCTCATGCATGTAACATTTTCATGCAAAATCACCACATCAAATCCATAGAAAATAAGTTCCTAAATTTATTCCATAATCATCCACATGCATGCAACCGATTTCATGTTTAGATCCCACATCCAAATTAGTTTCCATAATAATCTTTATTTTCTAATTCATCCCAATTATATAAAATGGAACTCAAATTTAACAAATTAAAAGGATCATAACTCATGTTTTTCAACCCAACTTGATTTAACATGCAAGATTATAAAAATCAATCCCAAAATAATTACTTTCTAAATTAATTTCCATGATCATGAATCTAATTTAATTTCATCATCTTTTTGCTAATTTCCTTTTAATTACATGAAATTGAACCCATTTACCCCTTAATTTCAGCATGTAGGTAATTTATTTACAAGATTGAGCTCAACTCATAATTAATTTCAAGTGTACTACATGAATTCTACAAAATCAAAGTGAAATCCTTACCTCCTCTTTTCTTTTCTTTTCTTTTCTTCATTTCTTTCTCTAATCCATGGTTTTTCCTTTAGCTCTCCTCCATTTCCAGCAACTTTTCTTTCCTTCAATGACCAGGTAAATTAAGTTCTCTCTCTCTCTCTCTCCCTCTCTCTCTCTCTTCCTTTCTCCCTCTCACGGTTTCTCTCCCTCTCTGCAATTTTTTTCACATGTTTTGAGCCTCCTGAAGCCATACACTTCTTGAACTCAAATACTAATATTTTTATATAAATATTCATTGCTGCCTTCACCTTACACGTACACACACACATCACCACCAGATTGCTCAGTACACCCACCTAAAGTTTCTCAGTGCACCCACACCCAAAATTCTAGCTTATTCCCTAAAGCAACTTATGCTTAGGATTAATTTCAATTAGGCAACACTTAGTCTTGATAAATCTTGGTTGCACTTAATTAATTAATCATAACTAATTATATATGTCCCACATAATTTAATTAGTTTAGTTTGACTTCCACCAAGGCACAATTAATTATTTTAATTTTATCAATCCGAATCAGATTTTTAATCAGACTCTCAAAATGCTCCAAATATTAAATTGAATTTATTTTCATTATCAATTTCGATTTCTTAAATCATTTAGGTCTTCAATTTCTGATCAGACTCCAAGTTTCCGTCAATAAATCACATATCCAAATTAGACACCCCATAACTAAATTTAATTCACAATAATCACAATTCTCAATCCTCATAATTTAATCAACTCCAATTAGGACCTAATTAATCGAATCTCAATTTCACTAAATTGAATCGAATATTTAATTAAACTTTCAAATGGGTCCGTAATTAAAATTAAATTGATTAACTTCTCAATTTCACTTCCTTAAGCCATTTGGACCCTTAATTTCTAATTCCAAAATAAACCTTCATTAAAATCATATACAAGTCAGATTCCACAATTCTCATAAATCCCAAATAAATTATAATACTCGGCAATTAAATTTCAAATCCTCTTAATTAATCAAGTACTAATCATTATACGTGATGGGGTTGTTACACCTCTGGATCGTATTCATTATGACCCTTGGATGACATGCTAAAGTAACAACATCAAGTCATCACTTCATGACATAGTTGTAGGTTCAAGGGTATAGAGTAGGCCTATTATTGGCCTAACAGGGCTCACCCAGTGCTAGAGCAGGGATCCATCTAGCCACTCCCTTAAGTAGTCGGCAGTAGCACATATAGTATGATATGTGTGCTACAGTGGAGTTCCCACTAAATTGGGTATGTCGCTCTCTGATGCCATACAAATCTTAGTCTAGTCACTATACAAGCGCCTAACCTAAGTTTCTTAGCATATTCGGTCATTAAGCGCTTATCTAAGACCTTACATTCGGCTATATTTAGGCTTCATAAAGTTATGGATAACTTTATATTTGACTTTTTTAAAGTCTCATATTAGCCAATGTTAAGGCAACATCTTATAATAATAAATCACTTTTGTTCACTTCTCAAGTTACGAAACATTTACTTCGCTTGCTCTCTAAGCTCCAAGATAATTAATGTCTCATCACGCTCGCTCTACAAGCACTAGGGTGATCGCTAGTGTGAGAAGGCCGATCTAAGCCTAGTGGCATCATATACAATGTGTGCTAATAGTATCAATTACGCCATAAAACCACATGGATAAATAATTAAGTATAAGATACTCAAAAATATCCAACAAAGTCAATGAGGTATCCACAAAAATATAAAATCCTAGGAAGTCCTAAACTCCTAACATGAGTTTGGAAAACGTCTCTAGCAGTGGCTTTAATAAGTGGATCAGTCACCATTCTATTAGTGGAGATATGCTGTAAGCAAGGTTCTGAAAAGCGGTTGCGGTCACCGTAACGGTGGCAGTGGCACGGTTGCGGAGTGTAAAGGCCGTAGCGTAACAGTGGCGGTAACCGAAACTGTTTTTGCACAAATGAGAATGAAGATGAAAGGGACCTCATCGTCGCCTCCCATCACCTCACTATTGGAGTCACATCGGCCGCCCTCCTCTACGTTTCGCCTTCATCTTCCTGTCACCTTCTCTGTTCATCTCTCTTAAAGATGGAAAAAAAGGTTGAAAAGCAAAAAGGGACAAAAAAAAAGACGTTTTGTCCCACTGCAAAAACCATGGCAGGAAACCACGATAGAGGATTCGGACTTACTCATGAAATATTGATTTTCCCAACTAATTCTTTTAGCATGATCTATGTGCATATTTAGCTAGCATTTAGCCAAGCAAAAACTATAAATTAGTTACAAGATGTTTATAGAACTCAAATTTTATTGTGATAAAAATAAAAATGAAAATGAAAAAACTATAATTTGAGATATTGGTGGATTCTAAATAAATAGGTTATTCCTTATCTAGTGCTTTCCAATTAGCTACAGTTGGATCAATTCGTGACTCGTTCTATGAATTGTAATAGAGATTGAGACCCAAAAAGAAAGACAATAATCACAATCTAAACCAGCGATTATTGTAGAAAGAGTAGTTTTGCTGAGATTGACTAGAGTGGTGTTTGGTGTCGCTTTTCAAAGTGAATATACGCTATAAATGACATTTTGTATTTCGTTAATTTTCTATTGTGTAAAACTAACAACATTCCATCAAAGTTGACGGTGACAGTGTGATAAGTGTCGAAATGTATACACTTAAGCCCCTAATAAACTAGGTTTGCTATATCCATAGTCATCGTTATCTGATTATTTTAAGGGTAAATTATTAATATATCTTAATAGTTGGACTTAATAAACTAGGTTTGGTCTTTTCTGTCATGTTCTTTTGGGCTGCTGTTTGTGGCTGCTGTGTATCTCCTTCATGTCACGTTTGTGTATCTTGGTCATCTAATTGGGTCAGTAGCTTTGTTTTGGGATTCAATCTGGCAGGGTGAGCAAGTCTCTGGGCTGCTGGGGTTTTTCTGATGGGGAGGCTTCAGCTATGAGCTTTTGGTGGCCTTGTTTGGGTTTCAAATTTGGTCTTGTTTGCGTTTGCTTAATAATTTCATTATGAGCAACTTGGGTAAGGAAGTCTCCAATGCCAAGACCAGCAGCTTTAGCAGCAAAGTGTTCTTCTGTTTACTTCTCTGAGGGGTGTTCTTCTGTTCAAATTTGGCAGCATTAGCAGAGGAGTGTAGTTGTTTTTGTTTTTGTTTTGTTTTTTGTTCTGTTGTGTTCCGCTCTGATTGTTGGTCTCTCACCAACTTGGAGCCTCGAGTGTGTGCTAGCAAATGATTTGGTGAGCGTCTAGGTGCCAACATAGTTGGGATTTAAATGTTTCACTGTGATGCTTTTTGCACCCTCTTCTCTTCTTTATTGATGTAAGGCAACATTCTCGTTTTGTTTGTGCATCAATAAAGCTTTTCTTTTGCCGATCAAAAAAAAAAAATCCTATTGAAAATAAGTCTTCGTAAAATTGTCGGTAAAAATAATTTTTTTGTGACAATTTTTTATATATGTCGTTAAAAATTGATAATTAATAACTTTTTCTTATCATATTTTTATAAATTTTTTCATAAGACCTATTAAACAATAAATTCACTTATTATAACCTACACGTAAGTACCCCTTATTTTAATGAATTTATGTGTTGCGGAGGTCATTTGAGTTCTAGGGAGTGCTAAATGACCAAAGCATAAGACAAAGTGAAGCGAAGAAGCTCAAATGAGCACGTGCACAGGTCGTGGTGAACTAGGTCACACACCAATGTGCAGTGGTGGAGTCAAGAAATTAAAGCAGATGGGCACTTATTAATTATAATATTAAATTTTTTTATAAAAATATTTAACATAAATTTTTACCATTAACCTCAAGAAAGATAAAAAAAAAAAATTAATCAGTGTGTTTGGTTTTAGTTTTCTGAATTTAGTTTTCTGAAAACTAAGTTTTTTATTTTTCATATTTTTTTGATTTTAGTGAATATTTTTTAAATTTTAAACAATTTTTTTACTTTCTTAAATATGTATCCAAATAGTAAAATATTTGCAAACAAATATTTAAAAAAAATTAATAAATATACAAAAATATGAAAAATGTATTGAATTTTCATATTATTTTTATATTTTTTGGTATTTAGTGTATTTTTTAAAGATTTTTTTTCACAAATATTATACTTTTAGGTATATTTATGTTAGGTGTGTCTAAAAATTAAAAAAATTTGCTTAAAATATTAAAAAAAATTATTTAAAACATTAAAATACGGAAAATAAAAATATAGAATTTTTTCAAAACTGTTTTCTGAAAACTAGAACCAAATAAGCTAAATATTATTTGTAATTAGTGTATCATGGACAATATTAAAAAAAGTCATGGATATAAAGTTTTAAAATAAATTATATAATGATAAAGTAATTTTTTTATACAAAATATGCGTAAAAATTCAATATAATAGTTATACAACGTCATCATTAACATGTAATATCACCAACCAATAGTAAAGAAATACATAGAGAATGAACGCTACATGTCAAATGTAACTAATAATTCAATAAATTCTATATTTTCATTGAGATTAATTATGTTTGTATGTCAATAGTGATAGACATCACCATTACATTAAAATTTTCATAGATAATAATATCGTAATCACTTTATTTTCAATCAAAATAACCATTATTATTCTTATTATTTCAAAAATATCATTGACATTTAAAATAATAATTTTATAAATTTTTTAATTTAAAGTATTTTCTTTATGTTTGCTTTAAAAAAAAAATAAAAATAAGATAAAATAAAATAAAATTTGCAAAACCCAGAGGGGGCACGTGACCCCCTGGCCCCTTGACAGCTCCGCCCGTACCAATGTGTATGCTATCCATGTGAGCCCAGGTGCAGGTTCTCGTGCGCTCGAACGTACACCCTATAGAAGAGAGCTTTGAGTGAGCCTAGGCACAGGTCACGGTGAGCCCGAGAACATGAGGTACGAATGTAGTATGTGAACTCATGCACAAGAACATGGTGTATGAAATTGTTGTGAAATAATGATAGAGCGAACTTTCTTATTTTGCTTATTTTACTAAAATTTGCGATATTTTGGCGCCAAATAAACTAATTGATTATAAAATTTTTATAATACACAGATTAACCATTTAAAAGGAAAAAAAGAAATCTGAGTCATATGGGGCTCTGATTTGCTTTCTTTTCTTATCCATTCAAACATGATAGTAAGAAAATATAAAAAAAATAAAATTCACTAATATAAAAAACTACAACCATTTTTTTGGGGGTAAATTACAATCATATCTCTTGAGATTCCTGACAATTAGACTAGCCTCCCTTATTTTTCTGAAATTACACTAACCTTTTCTGTGATTAACGACATTAATGGAATGGTTAGTTTAGTTATTTTAATTTTAGAGATATTTTTATTGATAATCATTAAATGTCGATTATTATTTTGATTATATCGTATATGATATTTGGTTATAACTTATTTTTTTTAGTTATGACTCAAAAAATCTTGAAAAATTTACTAATAAATCCGATATTGAGAAATGGTGATTCCATGTGAGTATTTACAAAAAATTATTTAATACTACTCAAATAAATATATGTGGTGTTCCAATTTGATTTTTATTAAGAATTATGCTAGGAACCCCAAATAAATTATCAAATTTTCTGTCAAACCTCTCACATGGTGTGGGACCCACACGCATGTGATTTGTGTGGGTCCCACACCCATGTGAGAGATTTGGTAAAAAATTTGATAATTTATTTGAAATCTATAACATTTTCTTTTTAGTAGTTTAGATATTGAGACTCATTAATTTTATCTTATTTTTTAGAAAACAACTAACCTGTATGATGTCAATTATTAATTAAAAAACTACCAAATAACTTATCTTATATTTATGTAATTATTTTTTTTTAAAATTATTTTATTCATAACAATAGGTTATTCTAGAATACACACAATTTTATGTGTACTAATATACAAGTTATAACATTTCAGAAGTTAATTACCACAAATGTCATAACTAAGTGTTATATATATATAATTAATTACTCTACATACATACATACAAGTTTTTGTATTTCTCACTTGGATTCAATAATTCATACTAATTTGTTTATCTAAAAAATTATTAATGGATTTCTTTCATCACTTCAAATGTTATATGTGCAAACCAAATTGAAATTCTCTATGTGCTAATCTAACAATTAAATAATAACTTTTGCACTAAAAAAAAATAAAAAAAAATAGAACTTTTAGTCAAACTAACGCTCAACTAATGGATTGGGAGAATAGGCAAATCAAAAGTAAACTTCAAGAGAGGTTAATGTAATTTTAAAAAAAAGAGAGGGGAAGCTAGTGTCAGTGGCGGAGCCACAGCTAGACTAGGGGGGTCACGTGCCCCCTCCCCCCCCCCCCCCCCATTTTGGAATAAATTTTTTTTTGGTGTGTGTAAATATAAAGAAAATATTTTAAACAAAAAAAATTAAAAAATATTATTTAGAGTGAAATATCAATGACATTTTTAAAATTATAAGAATAATAATTGTTGTTTTTTTTATTGAAAATAAAGATATTACGATAAGTCCTATTATTATCTATGAAAATTTCAATACAATCGTGATGTTTATCATTATTGACATACAATTATAATTAATCTAAATAAAAATTTGAAATTTATTGAATTGTTAGGTACATTTGACATGTGGGGTTTATTTTCTATGTGTTTTTTTACTATTGGTTGGTGATATTATATGTCAATGATGACGTAATATTACTATTATATTGAATTTTTATTGAAATTTTGTATAAAAAATTATTTTATCATTATATAATTTATTTTAAACTTATATCCATGACTTTTTTTTATTTTTATTTTTATGTTGCCTATGATATACGAATTACAAATAATATATATATATCTTTCTTGAAGCCAATCGTAAAAATTTATATGAAATATTTTGTAAAAATTTTCAATGTTATAATTAATAAGTGCCCCCTCTGATTTAATTTCTTGGCTCCACCACTGGCTAGTGTAATTGTGAAAAATCTCAAAGGAGCTGAGCGTAATTTACCCTATTTATTTATTTGTTTCACCTCTTATGCGAAACTGACGGTAAATATTAAGCGAAATGATGTAAAGAGGAGAAGGGGATGCTGTCCAATTTGAATTAGTTTTTATTTTTTAATTTTTTTAAAGAACATGAACAAAATGATAACAGAAAGCAATAAATCAGGAAGTTTGTGGCTTCATGAACGAGTGCAAAAACAAATTTTCAATACAAGCAATTGAGATTGAGAATGATGGATTCTGAAGACAAATTAAACTGTTTTGGGCACGGTCATTTTTCAGGCCCCTAAAAGTTCCATTGTAATGCAGCTTAATACAAAAACTTCTATTGATCACATGAACTTTAGATATATTGTAAGACAAAAACACAACTATAAGTTGAACTTCGCCATATTTTAGTAACTTTTTGACTTTTTAGCTAAAATATGAGGTAAAAAAAATTAGTATGTTTGGGGTAATTTTTTGACTTTTTACGAAAAGATGTGTAAAAAATAGAGAGAAAATGGAATCTTTGACATTTTTGTATAGGTTATAGACATTTTAACTTTTTTAGTAACTATTTAACTTTTCGGCTAAAATTATATCTTGCCAAACGAGGATTAAATATGCGTGTACAGAGTTATAATCACAAATCTAATTATGCTGACATTAGATAATTAACACGTTCAGAGCAGTTTAAATGCTTGGTATAACTCACACAAACATATCTTATGGTTCCAAATCCCCTCAAATTAGAGTTTCCGACACCCCAAAGCATTGATTTTTGCTTCCATTTGCAGTTTGATTTCCAACAGAACCAGTTATGAGTGCTGTGAATTTTCATCATTAGTTGGTGAATTTTTTATTTTATTTTCTACATGAGTATATCAATTTAAAATGAGGGGCGATGAGTGTATCTATTTTCTACATGAGCATATCAATTATAAATTTTAGTCTTGATGGGTGTCATCTAGGGGTGTAAATTGGGCCCAGGCTGGACCGGCCCATGTTAGGCCGCCCAAACTCCTGGTAAAATTTTGGTCAGGCCACAAGTTGGGCCTTGAGTGGGCTAGACCGGCAACCATGGGCCTGGGCTCGGGTTTGGAGCGGGCTTGAACATTTTTTTTAAAATTTTTTCTATCAAAATTTTATTCTTTTCCAGTAAAAATGACACTGGGTCTTAGGCGGGTCAGGAGGGCCTCGAGCTGGGCTTTGAATGGGCCTCGAGCAGGCCGATGGGCCCGACCATGGGTCGGGTTTCAAAATAACGGCTTAGGCCTAGGCCTAGGGTCCCGAATTGGGCTCGGGCCTTGGCTTGACTAGGCCAAACGCACATCGGGCCACATGCTCATCCCTATCAAGCAAATAAATGTTCTTATTTTTTTTTTTTATTTATATTATTGATATTTTATTTTATATAGTTTGACGCATTTAAAAAATTAAGGACCCCGCCAAAGAATAAAAAAAATTAATACAACAGTTATACCATGTTAATGACATTAACATTTTTTTATTGACCTTCTCATGTATATGTGACAAAGTAATTATATTTTGAAAATGAAGCTCACCCTCCACATAGGTTTATTGTTAGTATTTGTCAATGGTGACATGACTGTGACACTGAATGTTTACTCATCGAATAAAGGTGTACATCTATTAGAAATTTACTGTTTGAGAAGTTTAAATCACTCTGTTTAGTGAATAATTTTTTAAAATAATTTTTGAATTTTTTTTATTTTTGGTGTTGCTTGTCTTTGGCAAATTTTTTTATAAATATTTTAAGTAATTTTTAAAAAAAAAAAAAAATTAGATTCACTTAATTCTATAAACACTTCAAAAGTAAAATATTTGTGATTTGTAAAAAAAAATATTAAATGCAAAAAATTAAAAAAAAAATACTAAATTTTTCACAAATATTTTATATTTTAGATGCAACTAAAATAATGACTAAAATATAAATATAAAAAAAAATCACTAAAGACAACAAAATACAAAATACAAAAAAAAAAAAAAAACTCAAATTTATTTTTAAAAATTCAAAATCAAACAAAATAAATATTATTTAGTTGAAAAGTTTTTTATTTTTATTTTTAAATTGTAGAACTTAAGCTTATGAAGCGATCTCATTTATAAAAATTTCTGGAGTAATGAGTATATCATTCATGGGTATCATAAAAAACCTTTCATGAAAATAATCATAAAAGTTTTGTGATCCTTGGATTACACTTAGAATAAAGCACCACATATTAATCAAGATAATCCAAGGATTATAAATCTTTCGTGATCATTTTCATGAAAAAATTTTCATCATCCCTAAAAACGTTTTGAAATTGGAAGAGTTTTCATGAATTTTATTTTATTTTATTTATTAATAGCAAATGAGTAATACATTGAGATGAAAAGGAAATGCTTTAGTAAACCAACATATTCCAACTAGATTGGCACAAGGAGGATTACCAAATTGATAGGATATCACAAGATACAGAGCAGCTCCTTCACCTGTAAAAACTGATAACTGTATTAGTTAGTAGTTATAACTAACTCTAATTAGATTGAGTTTAGAATTAGTCACTACAACAAAAAACAGTTTTGGCGACACTTTTTAGCAACCAAACAAAAATTTGGTTGCCAAAGATACATAATTGGCGACAGAATATTTGTGGTCACTAAAAAATAAACTTTTGGCGACGAATTTATAATTTTGGTCGCTATTGATTTTGGCGCCAAGTGAATTTCTTGCGCGGGAGCGCGAAAAACTTTTTAGCGACCAAATTAATTTATAGCGACGGAACATTTAGTCGCTAATTGTATTTGTTTGGCGACAGACATTCCTTGGTCGCTAAAAATCTGAATAATATTTTTGGCAACCAAATTAATTTGGTTGCCAATAAATTATTTGTCTTTACAAATTTTTTATTGCCAAAAATTGTTGACAAGTGAATAAACAATTTGGTAATGACAAATAATTTATAGAAATAATTTGTATTTTTTAAAGACAAATAATACAATTATTAAAGACAAATTATTAAAGACAAATTATTTCTATAAAGACAATTATTTCTATAAACAAAGTTTGCCAAAAATATAGAAATAATTTGTTACAAATATTTGTCGATAAAAATAATTTATAGAAATAATTGTATAGAAATTTGTAGCAAATTAATAATTTCTATACAAATATTAATTGTTACAATACAAATATTAATATGTTTTCTATACAAATATTAATTGTTACAATAATTTCTATACAATTATTTCTATATTTCTACACAAATATTAATTTATTAATTTGGACCAATCTATTAATTTGTCTATAAAAATATAGAAATAATTTATATAGAAATTTGTAAAAATATAGAAATAATTAATTTGACAGTTATTTCTATAAAGATAAATAATTTATAGAAATAATTTGTATTTTTTAAAGACAAATAACACAATTATTAAAGACAAATAATTTCTATAAAGGCAATTATTTCTATAAACAAAGTTTTTTATTTTTTACCAAATTATTAATGACAAATAATTTAAAGATAAATTAATTTGTATTTTTTTTTACCAAATTTTTTATTGCCAAAAATTGTTTGACAAGTGAATAAACAAGCAATTGACCTAACTTCTTCTCATTTTCTCATCCATCTGAAACGGCACACAGCATAGAACGGCACAGCACAAATCAGGTATGTTGTTCTTCTCTTCTTCTTCTTCTCTTCTTCTTCTCTCCCTCTTCCTCTCCTTCTCCTTCTCCCTCTCCTTCTCCCTCTTACTCTTTCGCAGCGCTGAATGCGAAGGGCACAGCCGTGCTCAGCGGTAGTAGATCGCGACCCTCTTTCTGGGTCGCTGCTCTGTTCTTCTCTGTCTCTAATATTCTGAATGTAGTCCCTCTCCCTCTCCCTCTCCCTCTTGCTTTCTCGCGCCGCCGAATGCCAACGGCATAGCAGCGTTGGGCAGCAGCAGATCGTGGCCCTCTTTTTGGGTCACTGCTCTGTTCTATTTTCTGTCTCTGATATTCTGAATGTAGTCCATTTCCCTCTCCCTAGGCTTTCAATTGGGTTATATGATAGAGAGTAAGAGAATGTACCCATTGAGCAACCATATTAGAAGATTTATTTTCCCAGAAAGTTCACTAACTAATCACTTGATTATTATTGACAAGCATGTACACATGCATGCATATTCACACATTTAATACATGTTTTGATTGTAAACTAATGGCAGCATATATCATAAAATGAGGCCAAAATGAATGAGTTGGTTGAATGTTTCTCAGTTTGAGAATATAGAGCATTGAGAGGGAAGATGTTTTTCCACTGTGATGGTATTTTAATACTGTATATAGTGAGAGATATAGATACCCTTCTGGGAGTAAAAAGTGCTAAAAGTGTATGTTTAATACTGTCAAATGAGTATGTTCAATTGGGTATATAGATACCCTCACTTGATTTTTCCACTGTGATGGTTTTTCCACTGTGAATGTTTCTCAGTTTGGCAAATGATACTATTAGTCCTGTAATTTAAGTGAAACAACACTTTAATTTTCCTTAAAATTATAAAAATTAGAATAATATTTCATTTAAACTATAGAATTAATGATATAATTTTTCTATAATTTATTTTGAATTTCATTCTAATCTTTGTAATTTTGTCCGTGATTTTTTTAATTCAAAATATGATAACACAATCAGATGGGCTACATTATAATATAATTAAAAGTGTAAAAATTAAATTAAAATTATAAGAATAAAAAATAGAAAGACTAATGATGTAATCTAGCCTTGCTGATATTACTACCAAAAACACACTTTCTATTTTTATTTTTTTAACATATTCAAACCAAAAACACACTTTACTAATTGGCCGAACCAACACAAACATTCATACCATTTTATTTTGTTCAAGACAAAGATTTCACACCCCACTGTAGAACACCACTATCCCAAACCTGGCAGTGTTCATAGATAATATACAATGAAGCTATTACAATTATTGCTTTATTAAGTTATTGTTTTATTAAAATAATTTTGTATTTTTATAAGAACACATACTATAAATAATATACATCTTCTTTTGTTGAAAACCATCTTCTTTTCCTTGTGTTTGACCAAAAAGCATTGATGTGTTTTGGGACATGTTGATTGAACCTCACTTCCCATATTTTTAGGGATGATATCTCCTTTTAAGAAGTACAATAATTTATTTAGGTGTGTAGGCGAATTGTTTATTTTGCGCATATCCATGAGTGTCCTTATATGCTATTTGACATTCATTTCGTGCCCATATCTCTCCATTAATTTCATGTATAGTGCAATTTTAATTTAAAATTTGATTTACAATTATCAATTATTATAGGTTATCGGTTAATGCAGAGAGATAAAAAAGCTGCACTTGTTCGTTGGGGGCAATTACTACATCAGGTAATCTTTGACTATTTGGTAAGGCATTTTTAATTTATTTAGAGAAGTTTGACACTTTTTTATTAAATTTGTGGCTATTAGAGGATTCACTTAATTGTATTCTTAGGATTCACTTATTGTATTCTTAGTTTCGTTTTACTATTGTGAGCATTCATGATATAACAAATAATTAGATGATCCAAGGAACTATTTGATATATAAATAAAATAAGCCCAAATATGCTAATTAGGGGGTGTTTGTTGTGTTTTGCTACAAAAATCTCAATTCCATGTCTAACTCAACAAATAAATAAGTCAAATTGCTAAAATAAATGAATATGCTTTTACAAAAATAAGTAAACTAATATGTAACAATTTGAAGACCATAATTTATATAGCAATTATAATTTATGTATCTATGTCATCACTTACTATATAATTCTTTTTCACTCTTTACTCTACATTACATGCTTTACTTGAATAGTAATTCTTGTTTATCAATTATTATTGTTAGTACAACTTGTCAATAAATTACACATACCTAATTTAGTTAAAGGTATATATCTATGTCATCACTTACTATATGATTTTTTTTCACCCTTTACTCTACATTGCATTTCCTTTTTTTTTTTTCCTTCCTTTTTTTTTTTAAAAATTTAGTTAAATGAGATAGGACCACTTACCTATTGAATATTAGTGTACATAATAATAAAGGAATTTCACATAACATTGGCTTTGTAGGTGACCAAATATGGACAAGAGTTGGATGTTACTTAAGAATAGAATGAGTTCCCAGTATCGAGATGGGGTAAAGGCTTTTGTTGAGTTCGCAATGTCAAATGTAGGGCCAAATGGTAAGATTCGTTGCCCTTGTATGGACTGTTTGAATTGTGAACAACACACTAGTAAAATGGTGGAGTATCATTTGGTCGTGAAAGGAATGTCCCCTTCTTATAAGACTTGGGTGCATCACGGGGAATCTGTCCCCATGAATGAATCTCATGCATTGAATGATGATGACCACAATGACTTTGGAAGTGTTGGGGATAGAATGGAAGAAGATATAAACAGAGATCAAGATGAATTCCTAAATTTGTTAGAAGATATTTACATGGGGACTACCATGAATGATAATGAAAATGAGGGGAATGAAGAGGACGATGACGATGATGTGGCTAACAATGTTGAAGAAGAGGATGTGCGCAACTTCGATAAATTATTGAATGATGCTCAAAGAGAGTTGTACCCTGGGTGTCGTAAGTTTTCTGTTTTATCATTTGTTGTTAAGATGCTTCATGTGAATGTGTTGAATAAGTGGAGCAATAAGTCATTCAACATGTTGTTGGGGATATTAAAGGACCTTCTACCGGTAAGTGATCAAGTGATCCCATGGACCCTTTATGAAGCCAAAAAATTCTTGCGTGACTTAGGCTTAGGATATGTGACGATTCATGCATGTAAGTATGATTGTGCACTTTTTTGGAAGAAGAATGCAAATTTGGAAAACTGTCCGACTTGTCAAGAGTCCAGATACAAGTTGAATGATGGAAAAGGTAAGAAAATTCCTCATAAGATCTTAAGATACTTCCCGTTGACACCGAGGTTGCAGAGATTATATATGTCAAGAAAAACAGCTGTAGATATGAGATGGCACAAAGAAAAGCGAGTAGATGATGGGATATTGAGACACCCGGCTGATGGTGAGGCGTGGAAGGATTTTGATAGACAACATCCTATGTTTTCCCAAGAGGCTCGAAATGTGAGGTTAGGGTTGGCTACTGATGGTTTTAATCCTTTTGGGAACATGAGCAACTCGTATAGTATGTGGCCTGTGATTGTTGTGCCTTATAACTTGCCTCCTTGGAAATGTATGAAACAATCATTTAGTATGTTGTCATTGCTTATCCCTGGACCACAAGCACCAGGTAGAGATATCGATGTTTACATGCAACCATTAATTGATGAGCTGAAAGAGTTATGGGAAGATGGTGTGCTTACGTATGATGCCTCAACTGAATTAACTTTTCGAATGCATGCAGCTGTTATTTGGACAATTAATGACTTTCCTGCATATGGAAACTTGTCTGGATGGAGCACGAAAGGTTATTTGGCTTGTCCCACATGTAACAAGAATGCATCCTCACAACGATTAAGAGGTAAGATAGGGTACACAGGCGCTCGTCGTTACTTGCCTGATGACCACCCTTGGCGTAGGAGTCGACTTTATAACGGTAAGATTGAGTTTGTGTCAAGACCTTTGGAGTTATTAGGGGAACAAATCTTAGAACAATTGGACTCAGGGACATACAGACCATTTGGAAAGCATCCAACCAATAAGAAAAGAAAAAGGGGAAATTCGGTATTGAATTGGACTAAAAAAAGCATCTTCTTTGAGTTGCCATATTGGAAAACAATTAAACTCCGACACAATCTCGATGTTATGCACATAGAGAAGAATATATGTGATAGTTTGCTTGGAACATTACTGAGTATAGATGGAAAGAACAAAGACACAGAAAAAGCGCGCATGGATTTGGAAGATATGAAAATAAGGAAGGAGTTACACCTAAAGAGGCGTGCCGATGGATCATTTGAAAAGCCCCCAGCATTGTACACTTTGTCCTCAGATGAAAGACATGGTTTCTGTGAGTTTTTGAAGTCAATTAAGTATCCTGATGGTTATGCGGCAAACATCTCAAAGTGTGTAAGCACAAAAGGTGATAAGTTAACAGGCCTAAAAAGTCATGATTGTCATATCCTTCTACAGCGACTGCTTCCCATTGGAATGCGTGGATATCTTCACAATGATATATGTGTCACATTATTTGAGTTGGGAAATTTCTTTCAACAGCTTTGCTCGAAGACATTGAAGGTGAAGGATTTGGAAAAATTAGAGGATCGCATAGTACTCATATTATGCAAGTTGGAGAAAATTTTCCCACCGGCGTTCTTTGATGTGATGGTCCATTTAGCCATTCATTTGCCCCATGAAGCCATTCTTGGTGGGCCTGTGCAATATCGATGGATGTACCCCATTGAAAGGTACTTACTAGCTTCTTAATATATTAGAATAGTTAAATTGTAGCACAAACTGTATATATATTTATGAAAATGTGAGTATGTGTAATAAAAGTATTCTATTGTTTGTTTCATAGGCTACTTGGAACTCTAAAAGGGTATGTTGCAAATCGAGCCCGTCCAGAAGGTTCGATCGCAGAAGCTTATATTGTCAAGGAGTGCCTCACATTTTGCTCAATGTATCTGGGTGGGGTCGAAACTGTATTTAATCGAGAGGAACGAAATGTCGATGTTCGTGTGCATGAGTCTGGGTTAGAGGTCTTCACGCAAGATGTCCGTCCTTTTGGGCTAATGACAAGGGCTTCTGATGTGTCTCTAAAAGAACGTGAAATGGCTCATTGGTTTGTCTTGAATAATAGCCTTGAGTTGGACCATTATCTAGAGTACGTTTTTATTATGTTTTTTTTTTTTTTGTTCGGGTGCAATTATGTTTTCAATATAATATGTTACTTATCAATCATATGTTTGTAAATAGGCAACACAAAAATCTTTTAGAAAATCAAGGTGCACGTGACATCACGAAGAGACAGAAAGAGGAATTTCCCAAGTGGTTCAAAGAACATGTAAGGTATAAGCCTAAACTTTATTGAGTTATACTTACATTAATACTAACATAATGATTGAAATTGATATGTCATTATGTAGATGAACCATTTACGAGCTGAAGGATTACCAGAAGCAACTGATGAATTGTGGTCATTAGCAAATGGTCCTAGTGGCATAGTTAATTTGTATTCAGCTTGCATTTCCAATGGTGTTCGATTTCATAGTAAGGATCGTGACAATCGGCGTAAAAGCCAAAATAGTGGGTTGGTTGTGGAAGGGGAGCATGAGGGACAAACAATTGACTTTTATGGGTACTTGAATAGAGTGTGGGAGATGCATTATATACTTGGACATCGAGTTGTTTTATTCCAATGCGAATGGTTCAACACCGGTAGCAACAGAACATTACACACTGATGCACATTTCACAAGTATTGATGTCAAAAGTCGATGGTATAAAGATGATCCATTTGTCTTACCAAGTCATGTGAAGCAAGTTTTCTACGTTGATGATACAAAGTTAGGTGGACATTGGAAAGTCGTAGAAAGGCTACAACATCGAGGAATGTGGGATGTACCAGAACAGGATGACGTTGAACCTGATAATGTATTCCAACAAAATGAAACAACTGATGTTGTCCCAATTAGCGTTGCAGACCCCGTCACAATCTTACTTCATAGGAATGACATTGATCCCCAGATTATCCCAAGTGAGGTGGTTTTAGAATCAGTTAGTCGAGCACATGACGATGGTGTTGATGATGAAGAGACATGCGATAACGAAGATCATTACTAAGAGCATTGTCACTATCCGAGAAGATGAGCTATATAGCCATTATGATTGTAATATAGATTTTGACATGGAACTTTAAATTTTTATGTTTTATATGACACTATTGTTTAGGTGCCGTTCTTGTCTGAGTTTGAGCACAATGATTGTCCAAGAATATGTTACAATGTATCTATGTTTGTGTGTGTCCCTCTCTTTCTCTTTCTCCATTTTTCTTTGTTTCTTATGCCATGTTATTGTTTAGTTGTCACTTATGTGCTGATATTGGTTCTATCATACATCCATTGATATTAATGTAAATGCTTATTTTACATATGCTTCACACATGTAATTGTTGAGTTGTTGTGGTAGATGGCAGGCCCTGGTAAAGTTAGAAGCGCAGCATCATCTAAAGGTGGTTTACCTACTCAGCAAGCTCCAGCTAGAGTTGCTGCCCCTATTGAACATGCACCATCTAACTTAACTCCATCTGCTCAAAGTGTACCATCTACAAATGCTCGACGTATCCAGGCTGCACCATCTATAAATGCAACTACTACTCAGGCTGTACCATCTACAAATGCAACTACTACACAGGCTGCACCATCTACAAATGAAGGTACTACCCAGGCTGCACCATCTACACTTACTTTGCGTACCCGTTCTACACAGGGAAGGGGTCAGACTCGAGGGAAGAGCATAGCGCATCTCATAGCTAAAAATGGTGGCAAAAAACTTCCTGTTTGGGTCCCTGCAGATGCCAAGGTACCAGTAGGGCCTTATGCCACTCCATTTGCAAATGAAGTTGGGTTACAAATAAGGATGGCTGCACCTATAATTGGCATGAGTAAGTGGGATAAGATTGACGAGATTCATAAAGCCCCAATCATTCAGGCAGTTCGGGTACTTGTATTTGTTGTTTTTAAAATAGTTAGATTATCACCATTACTTGCATTTTAATATTAATAAAACTATTCATATATTTGCAGGATAAATTTGAGATTATTGATTATGATGAGGATAAAGAGGTTCGGAAAGCAATCGACAAGAAGTGTAAAACCCTTTACAAAAGTTGGCGTAACAAGATGAAGACCCATTACTCAAAGTTGGTAGAAGCTGGTGTTGACCCTTACACTAAGCCATACAAAGGGGTTGACCATGAGGCTTGGGTATACATGATTAATCATGTATGGCTTAATAGCGATCATCAGGTAAAATTTCATAACTTAAAGAATCGTGTTTCAATTTCAATTTAATTTTACTAATCATTTACTTTTGTAGGAATTGGCTGAAAAAGGGAGGAATAGTCGATCAAAATTACCATATAATCATACAATGGGCTCTAAGTCATTTCAAGCTGCAATGTATAAAGAGGTGATGCATTTAATATATTTGAAAGTGTGAATGAGTTAAAATTAATTATGTATACTTACTTTTAAATTGATGGAATTAGGGTACTGCGAAGGTTGACATTGTAGAATTCTACAAAGATTCCCATTGGAGCAAGAGAAAGGCAGATTGGATAGCTCCAATATGTGGTGAATTACATGTAAGTATGCCAATTAATATGATTACATATTTATGTAATTGGTTATATTTGTTAAAGTTGTTTAAAAATTGATAGGAAGCTTTGAAAAAACGACATGAAGAGTCTTTGGAGCCTGGGGCAATACCTTTAACTCAGGAGCAGCTGTCAATTGAAGTTCTTGGAATGAGTAAATCAGGATACATAAAGGGCTTCGGAGTTGGTCGAAACCCATCCTCATCCAAATCTTCTATTACTACACAAGCACATGTTGAGGTGGTTTCGAGCCTACAAGAACAAATAGAGTCATTGAAGAATTTGGCTGAGGTCCAGCAAGAACAAATTGCAGCCCAGAACTTGGTAACACAAGAGCAAGCTAGAAAGATTGAAATGCAAAACAAAAGGTTTGAAGAGATTGAAAAGTTTATGAGGATGCACAAGGATAAGGCAGACATGCAGGTTGATGAAGAGGATTGTTCATCAGAGGAATTTTATTGACAGCTTGCTCTGTAAGTATACTTTTCAGAATTTAATTTTCAGATCACTAAAAACACTTCACTTAATATATTTGTTAAAACAAGCTGCTGCTATGATGCTCTTCAGTTGGCTAGTTTGCTTTATTTGTTGATGTATTGTTCTTCTTGATTGTTATTGGTTGATCCCTCTTCTTGATTGTTGCTGGTTGATTAAGTTAGAGTAATATAAATTGAAAATAAGTTGGAAGAATAGGCTAAAATGGTTGGTTGAGATGCAAGAAAAAGTTGAATGATGACCACAAATAAAAAATGTTAGCTTGATTGGTAACAACTCCACCTAAATGGTTAAATGAGTTCTTCAACAATTCTCTTTCTTTCTTGTAATATAGTGAATAATTTTCCTTTTGTTCTTGTTGTAGCAAAAATTGTCTCTTGCAATGAATCTATAAGATCATTTGTTTAGCATTTGAATTTTCATTACTCTTTAGTTCATTTTTTAAGTGACTCTGAGCTTTAAAAGGTAATTAGAGTGGAGCATGCATCCACATTGAAATGGACACTAATGAAAATCTTCATTGGGCTAAGCTGCCCTTTCCACTTTGTCATGTCAATGTAGGACAACATTTTTGAAACTGCCTTGAACAGGATTTCTAGCAGATTTAGGTGAACGAAATATTATTGGGCTATGTACTCATTTGTTGGAGAAAGTTTCTAGGGTTTGTAGACATTAAGATGAGAGATTTGGCTTGATGTTCAAATGGATATGTTGTTATTCTTCACCTTTATGATAAATCTTATTTGGTATCATAGCAATAAGTCGACCGTGATCGTCACATAGGGAGGATCTCATCGTTGTTCTCGACCTAAATAAAGTACCACCATGGTCGACTAGGTGTGGGGTTGCTACTTCTAAATTCTCAATTTTTTTCAAGTTATTGGATCCATTTTCTATTTTTCTTTGATTTTTGAAAGAAAAAAAGGGGGCCTATATTATGAATTCTGGATTTCATTCCTTGTTTGGAGCATTTTTCTATTCTACAGGAAAGTGAAGGTGCCAACTACCCTATTGGGGCTATTACCCAAGTTCTTTTTTTTGGTGCACTCGCATGTGCTAATTTTGTTTGGTTCTTTGTTCAAGAAGTGTTTAGAAATCAGTTTTTGTGTCATTTGAACCTTGTTTTCCAATTTTGTAAAATGATTTGGTTATATTAAATTGTATTTCTGTTAAGTATTTGTTGGCTCTTTCCTTTTGGGTTGATCCACTGTTATACCTTGGCTCTGATTGAGTAGAAACCATATATTTGTGTTGGTTGTTCCCTATTCCTAGTTTGTGGATATATCAGAGACATTTTAAACCAAGACCAAGACCAAGACCTTTATTATTAACTCATGTTTTTAGACCAAGACTTTTATTATTAACATTTTAACATTATAATTTTTTTTTCACATGTTTGACAGATTGGCAATGGATCGAATATAGTTCGGGGAGCATCAAAGGATTACATTTTGAATTTTTGGATATATTTTGTCATAGATTTTTGTTATGAATTTACAAGCTTGGAAGGTTTTTTGGATTAGCAATGGATGAATTATAGTTCGGGGAGCATCAAAGGATTACATTTTGAATTTTTGGATATGTTTTGTCATAGGTTTTTGTTATGAATTTGCAAGCTTAGAAGGGCTTTGGGCATTACATGTTTGAAGTTTGGAATTGTAAGAGATTTGTACTTAAATTGGATGTTTTGGATTTGATATGTTGTTTATATTTAATATGGTACTACTTTTGAATTAAGTTTATATTTTGGATGCTTTGCACAAGTGTGTTAGTTTGAATTATATTTTGCTTATGTTTATAGGTTTATGAATGATGTATTGAACAGGGAAATTGTTAAAAAAAATTATTTATAGGTTTATGAATTATGTATTAAACAGGGAAATTGTTAAAAAAAATTATAAATAATGAATTTTTGGTGGCAGGTTTTTTTAGTTGTAAATTTACTTTTGGTGACATTTTATTTATGTTGCTGAAAGTATGTGCCTATAATTTTTTTAGCAACCCAAAACTTGATTGGTCGCCAAAAGTTTTAACATTCAACAACCAATTCTTTTAGTCTCTAAAATATATTTTTAGCGACGCATTTATATGTCGCTGAAACTTAACATGTCATCAGCTGAAGGGTACTTTTAGTGACTACATGTTACTTTATGGCGACAGAATTTTAGTCTTTTGGCGACGGAAGTATTTGGTCGCCAATTTATTTATAAAGGCGACCAAAATTGATTTGGTCGCCAAAGCATTTAGTGACAGGGCTTCAGTGACCAAATTTGTTCATGTCGCGGATACTTTCAGCAACCAAAATTACACTTTTGGTGACTAAAAAATAGGTCGCTAAAAGTGCTTTTTTTTGTAGTGGTTAGAACTGGAGTTAGATTAGGCGGTTATGCTGGTGTATATAATCTGAGTTGTGTATCATTGTAATATGCATTGAAGAAATATATTTCTTTTCTCATTCGTTCATTGTAATTCATCATGGTATCAGAGCATGACCTGCTCTAGCGAGCTTCACGAATGTCTTCAATGGCATCACCAACTCTTCCAGCAAATCTTGGTCTCTTGATTTCTAATCTCTCTTCTTTCGTCAATGTAAAGCTTGATTCAACGAATTTCATAATCTGGAAAACTCAGCTACAGAATATACTCAGAGCAACTGATCTTCTTGATATTCTTGATGGATCATCTTCATGTCCTTCTCCTTTTGTTCGTGATTCAACTGGAAAAGAAATATCTAATCCTGAGTTTTCTAAATGGAAGATGATTGATAATCATCTTCTCAGCTGTGTCACTGCTACTCTCTCACAGTCTATTTTCACTTCTGTTCTTCATCTCAAAACAAGCTCTGAGGTATGGCTAACTCTAAATAAGTGATTTACCTCTCTTTCTAGATCTCATATTCACCAATTGAAGAATAAACTAAATTCAATTTCTAAGAAAACTGAGTCTATGGAACTCTACTTGAGTCCTATCAAAGAACTGGTTGATCAATTGAATCTTGCCTCAGCTTCTGTTGATGATGAAGATATAGTTCTTATCACATTGAATGGATTGCCAAGTGAATATGATGCTTTTAAAACTACTATTAGAGCTCGTTCTGAAGAGATTACTATGGATGAATTGTCTTCTTTACTTTGTTCTGAAGCTTTACATATTGAAGAGAAACAAACAAGTCTTCTTCTGAGCTCTCTGGCCTATGCTGCTATGAAAGATAATTCTTCTTCAAAAGGTTTTTCTCCATATCATCATGGTAGATCTAACTACAGAGGAGATTCTCGAGGTAATTACAGAGGAAATAGGTCTGGTGGTTATCTTCAAAATAATACCATACTCAATCTTACACACCCCAAGTAATTTCTACTACCACATCATATTTACAGACCTCCAAAAAATGTGTTAGACAACATCTCGATTTGACTCTCTTGCAAAGGTAGCTGTTCACCCTTCGATAAATCTTTAACAAATGAGTCTACCCAATAATTGCTGTCGAAAACATGATCACCATCGTCATCTACTGCATGTTGGTAACTTCCAAGACTTGTAGCTATAGTTTCACCCATTGACCAGCCATCAGATGCAGCAGCAGGATCTTGCATCCTACATGGTTGATCCAGTTTTGGAAATTTGGCCACATTTTCTAATTCCAATGCCAAGATAGACGCAACAATTGATCCTGATTTCAATGCACCACTAAAATCAGGATTACCAGAGGGCAGCGACATTGCCAATCTATCTCTGTTTGTCTTGCATTCTTCATTATGGCTTGTTGTATGCTTGCTTTTGTTGTTGATCAGCTGTTCCTGTTCAAGTAGCCATTGTTCATCATCACAGACACTTGGATCAATAATATACTTCAAAGCTTCATCATCCAATGCAGGTCGGTCATTTCCAAGAGTTGTAGCTATGTTTTCACCATCTTGCATCACAGTCGGTTCATCTACTCCTAGAAATTTGGCCAAATTATCTAATTCCAATTTGAAGATAGAGCTATCTTTCTGTTCAATTTCTTTTGGTACTGCTGGTTTGTCCAATGCATCATCATTGAAACCAAAACGAAAACCAGAATTACTAGGTTGATTGCATTCTTCATCAGATCTTCTTGCCCTTTTGTTGTTGTTCAAATACCCATAGTTGATCAGCTGATCATCATCACAGACAACCGTTTCAACTCCATGTTCACTATCATCCCCTGTTGTTGCTCGCTTTGTAACTCGCCTTTTCCTTTGTATAAAACATAGTACATAGTCCTTCAACTGTATTACCAAATGCAAACCCAAAAATGTTTAGAAACCGATCCTTTATTATGTAATTATATACTGATAAAACAAAATAAAAATAAAAAAATCAATATTGGTTCAAAGGGAACTAAATATCATTATTAACAAAAGAATTCTCAGATATTATTTTAAATTTTTTTTTTTTTTTAACTAATTATCATTTTGTCTCTTGGAAATAAACATATGTTAAATCAAAATTAGTTGATAGTTTAGTTATTAAAATTACAGTACAAGTGAATCAGTTATGAATATGACTTTAAAACATCCATCGATAAACAATTAAGATTTTACAGAACTATATATATCCATGATATATATATGATTTACAGATAATTGAAAGAGAAATGTTACAATGTGTTCCCTTAAAAAAGGTACACATCATAAAATAAAATTAAAAAATCAGAATTTTTATGATTAAGGTTATGAATATTGGTGTAGAAGTTAAGATTTTTATAGTGAAAGTTATTAAAAAAAAGTCATATTTTTTGTAGTGAAAATTATGAATATCGAAGTTATAGTATGCACTCTTAAAATTACAATTAGAAAAATTATATTTTTGTGATAGGTAAGTAAGTTAATTTTTTGTGTTAACAAAAATTAGAATTAATTACATCAAGACCCTTTAATTGTTAATAAATATCATAATATTCTTTTATTTATAAACCCATGCGTATTGACCCCTTAATTATAAATATGTATTATTATTAATTTACCCAGACCATTTTCAAAAGGGGTTATTTGAACAATTTTTATAATTAAGAGATTCATAAATAAAAAAAATCTTAGTGTAATTAACCTAAAAGTTATACTTCTTGTACAAGTTACATGCCATAACGACCTAATATTTCATGTCTTCTCTTGAACAACAACCAAGAAAAAGTCTAAACTCTAAAATAATATTGATTGATTTAGAATAATGGTTCTAGTTTGCCCTAATATTTCACGTCTTCTCTTGAACAACAACAAAGAGACCACCATATACACGTAACTAACACACAACAGTTAATGAAACTGAACAGGAAAGCAAAGATTTTTAAAGTAAATACAATCAAATTAATAAGAGTTTGAGAGATCATAAACTTACTTTGAGATCATTAATACGTGCGAGCAAAGCACCATCAAGACTGTATTCCTTCATGTTCCATGCACCGTGTTCGCCAGACCGTTCTTTGTTCTCGTAATCCAAACTTCGCTTGCCTCCGATAAGTCTTCCATGGTGATCCTCAATAGGCTTCGGCGCATCGATCGCTTTCCACGTACCCATCTTACCCACCGTCCGATCAATTCTCTTCCCCTTTCCAGACTTCTTCTTCAACTGTGTGAACACGTAGAGATTGGTTTTCACAGTGTTGAATATGTTGGACATTTGTTTTTCATCATAGACGTCGCATTCGATCACATGTCCTTGTATGGGTAATGGTTGGTTAGTAATCTTGTTTAGCAGATAATACTCAATCAACTCTATATCACTAGGACTAAATTTATATCCGACACCAAACTCCATTGCCATTGTTACTCAGGTAGAGAGAGAGAGAGAGGAATGATCGTTGTTACAGGTAGAGAGAGAGAGAACATAGACAAACCAAACAGCCATATATACATAGATATGGATATGGGGAAGTGTTTCTGTTTTGAGTAATGATAGAAATCATGAAAAATATATCATGAAATACATCATGAAAATTTTTCATCCCTTGATTAGTCTTGATTAGTGTGTGGTGTTTTATTGTATGGATAATCCAAAGGTTGAGAATCTTTCATAATAATATTCATGATATATTTTTCATGATCCCTAGCATTACTGTTCTGTTTTAGGTGAACTCTCCTCGCCGACTTTGAGGTATATTAAATAACGAATACATATTTGTCTAACGGTTGTGATTTGTGGCACTAATTTTTTGAACACTAATGGCACTAATTTCTATATCAGGTAAAAAAAAAAAAAAAAAAAAAAAAAAAAACAAAGTTACCAAAACAGGAAATTAGTGCCATTAGTGCCAGCAGTTTTAGTGCCACAAATCATTTTTCTTTGTCTAAAGTATTTGTTCTTATAATTTTGAAAATTATTTTTAATTTCATAATAAATTATTTATTTTATTAATAAATTATCAAATCAATTAACAATTTTTAATGATATCATAATTATATTTTAATTAATAATTCAGATAATTTTATTATTATATAAGAGAATAGTGATAAATTTTATTTTTTCAGTTAATTCTATTAAATAAAAATTTCTAACAATGAAATATTTGTAATTTTTCAAATCATAAAGAGAAATTCGTATTTTAAGCAAATCTCATAAAGTGTATTTATAATTTACCCAAATCTAAAATAACAAAGGATAAACTACACACACCTCCCTTTTTTTTTTTTGAACGGCACAAAGAAGACTTTATTGATGAAATAAGAAAAAAACACAATAAAGAGGAGCTTGGAGCTAAAACGAGCTCCAACCTCCTAGTTGGGGAGAAACCAACGAGCAAAACAAACAGAGAAAAAACCAGAAAACCAGAAAAAAGGGCACTGCAGCTCCTAGACCAGATGAGGCAAACCCTACCAAGCAGCAGAGCATCACAGCAGCCCTATAAGCATTAGATGCATTCTTGCCAAACCCAGAAAAAATAGGCACTGCAGGAAAATGCAGACCAAAGCAACCCCAAACTCCAAGAGCAAACATTTGGGCTTGAACAGCTGAGAAACTAGACCAAACCCCGCTCAAACCATCACAAAACCAGAGAAGAAACCAGCACAGATCAGCCTTGAACCCCTGAATAGGCCACAAATCAAGCAGAATGCACACCACTCAGCATAGCACCAGACCAAACCAGCAACATAGCAGCAGAGCAAACCCAAACCAACCAGCAGAACAACCAGAATAAGAAACCCCAGCAGAAGCAGAACAAAACCCAGCAGACCAGCATAGCAGCCTGAAACTGCAGCAGAAGACAGAGCTGAGCGCACACCTGAGAATGTTAGAATATAAACCCAAACACTGCTGCTGCAACAAAAATCTCAACCCCGACCACCTAAACAAACTCGAATCTGGCTGATATTATAAAGAAAATCATTAATGGAGAATGGCCAATCCTTAGAGGAGGCCTTCAGCCAAATAGCTAGCCTGATAATAATAGACTCCTTGAGCTCCTCCAAATCCGGTTGAACACCATTAAACAAGCAATCATTCCGATGTTTCCAAATAGACCACATTGCAACCAGAGGGATAGCAAGCCAAATTCTTCTAACAGCTTTCAAAAGACAGGTGCCATCCCACCAGTTCAGCAAGCCTTCAACAGAACCAGGTACAACCCAATCCAAACCCCACCACTTCACTAAACCAGCCCAGACCTTCCAGATCAGAGGACAAGAAATGAGGACACACACCTCCCTTACTGTTTGCAAAATATATATATATATAATTTGACCTCCATTTTAGTATAACTAAAATAACCAAAATTAATGTAGATAATAAGCCGACACTAAAATAAATAAAAACAAATATATATTTTGAGAAAAAAATTTCAATGGGGTGACCTTTGTCTTAAAACTAATTTTCCTCTTCTTTATAATCTTTCAACTGATAAGAAAGGCTCTCTCCACCAATTCTTTGCTAGGAATATCAGCTCACTTTCCTCATAGCAGGGGATTGTATGCTTGGGAATTGGTTGAAGAAGCTAGATTGATTGTTGTCTTATCCTCAGCCCCTCCCCTGAGTATTGAAAGTGCAGACTACCATATCTGGACTAGTGCTTCAGCAGGTCATGGTGAGTTCTCTATGTCTACTCTTTACTCTCTTAGCACTCTTCTTGGCCCTCATCTCAAAATCTGTAAACATGTTTGGAGTAATGCATTACTCCCCAAAGGTTCCTTTTTTTGTTAGTTGGCCTGGAAAAACAGAATTAAATCTTTAGAGTTTTGGTAGCAGTGTTTTGACCCCTTGTCCCTTCAGTAGCTCTAAATCTGAACCTGCTGTTCATGTCTTGCTCCATTGCCCTTTCTCTTGGTTTATTTGGTCTGCAGTGATTCATGATTGGGGGTTTCATTGGTGCATACAAGAATTAGTAGATGGTCTTCTCAATTGGTGGATGGGTGGAAAATTCTATAATCTTGACAAGTTAATTTGGAGAGCTATTCCCTTAGTTGTCCTTTGGTCTTTTTGGAAGCATAGGAATGAATGGGTCTTTTCTGAGGCTCAACCCAATTTCTTTGCTCTGAGTGAACTCATCAAAATCAAAGCAGCTCTTTGACTCAAAGCATCCATTAAAGATTTCCTCTACTCAGTTGATGAACTAGTCTTCAAGTGGAGACAAAACAAGGGTAGTGTTTGACTCTTCAGCTGGGCTTTGTTCCCCTTTCTTCTTCTCTTTTCTTTGGTTGGTTCCTTATCAACCATGGGGTGCTTGCATTTGTTTGAACTTCTCTCTCTGGTGCCATTTTTTTGGGACTAGTTTGAGAGTTCTTTTGCTCTTTGTAGCTGCCTCTTCTTTATTGATTGTATCTTTGTTCCCCTTTTGTTTTTTCAATCAATAAAGTTTTCTTTGCCGACCAAAAAATAATAAAAATATTCAATCCTACCACAAAATTATATAAGTTTCATGAACTTACATAAATAATCTCATAAAAATGTGTAAGTTAAATATAAATTTATGTAAGTCTAGTGTTTTCACGAACTTATACGAATTTATGTTCAATTTATGCATTTTTATGAAATCACTTATGTAAATTGATAAAAACTTACGTAATTTTACAATAAGATTGCATATACTAAAGCATTTCCCTACATTTTAATAGAAAATAGATGACAATAATATCATTTTTTTATTCATATAATAAATTAATCAAAAATGACTTACCTATTTTGTAAATTAAAACTTCAAGGGAGATCATTGTAATTATAATAAAAGTATGGAATGAATTGTATTTTTTCTAATCCATAATGTAATATACCCAATCAAAATAAACACTATTTTTAATATATATATATATATTTTTTTGATCGGCAAAAAAAGAAACTTTATTGATGAAATAAACAAGTACAAGGTACAAGACAAATTACATCAATAAAGCAAAGGGAAGTGCAGAAGCATCACAGTGAACTAAATGATCCCAACTAGGTTGGCACCACCGAGCTCACCCTATCATTTGCTAGCACCCCTAAGTTGGTGAGAGACCAACGGAAAAAAAGAAAACAAGAACCAAACCCAACAAACAAAGCTAGCACTAGAATCAAGCAGCTTTAACTTGACCATCATTGAATAATTTGACCATCATGCTGCTAGTTGTCCAGAAGTAGAGCAAAATAGTGATGCATCCACCATCTTGGAGCATAGCCCATAACTGAAGCAAAACACCCAACCCAAACCACCCAGCAAAAACAGCAGCAGCAGTGAAGACACCCAAATTCAACACAGCAGCAAGCATGCAGCTTGAATAAGGTCCACCAATGCATAGCATGTAGCTTGGACCATATATATATATATGGTCCACCATCGGTAAATTATCATTTACACAGTTCATTTTGTTGTGCCTTATTCATAAATTTTGTACAACAAAAATTAAATTAATTTGTTTATGATTTTATTAGATTATATTTGAAATTATACTTATCTTTTTTATTTTTCTTTTTTAAACAAAATGATAAAATAATGTAGTTCTTATTATCAAAACAATATTTTATTTCAAAAATGATCTGTACATAAAATCTTATAAAATAAACGATTTAAATTATTGAAATATGACCTATAGTGATTTCCACAACCCCAACAAAAACCTCCAGTCCATTGTCGACTAGTGATAATCTAGATTGAGATCCTCACCATTATTATATGATTGTAATTGAAGATTTTCATTACATTCTTTAAGGATTTGTAAGAATTTTTTTTTTAAATTCATCACTATTTTAAATTTAGAAAAAAAAAAATCCTTACAAACTCTTGAATAATGTAATCAAAATCGTTCATTATAATTTTAAAATGCAAAAGATTACAATCTAGATAGTCCTATCCCCTATATATATATATAATACCACATTTGGCGGGGATGCTCTTATTTTAAATTACGAGATCTTATAAGAACCAAATATAAAAACCATAAAGAACACAGAGTCTGAAATCAGAAGTGAAGATTCATTGGTGGTTTGGTCTCATTATAACAACTTTAATTATACACCATTACCATTGATTTGATAGTCTGGGATAGTTTCTTGTAGACCATAGACTTTCCCTTAAATTACCCTCGACATTTAATAACTCTCAAATAATTTTTATTTTTTTTATTCATCAAACATTTTAAAATTGTTAATTATTTTTTCTCATTCAACAAATCGCTTAAAAATTTAAATAGAAAATTACAAATTATTACATTTGTAACCACCACTAATATATTGTAAATCCTAAATCACACGAACATTGCCAATCAACGAATAATGAGCATTAAAACAAGCAAAAATATACATAACTAGATTTTTTGTTAAGAATTTTACCTAGAAAGGTAAAGAGCGTTTGAAAATTAATTGATATATTGTAAGGCTCATACATAAAATGAATAATCATTCATTAATATTTCTTACAAAATAAAAAATAAAAAATTGAATAAAAAATTTGTGTGTAAAATATTATAATTAAGACAAAGTTTTACCGTGCTAAACATCTAAATTTACAATGGGCTCAATATAACAGTGTAAAATTTACTCATGTGATTGGTTTACGGTGAATTGCCAAATAAGTCGGGTTCATTAATTAAGATCTTTATTAATTTCTTATCTTAAAATTTATTTTGTTTTCTGAATGAACTAATGAGAGAGTAGGATCTTGGATAACACAATAATTTCAATGCCTACAAAATTAAAGGAAAAAAAAAAGTAGTGGAATATATCAGTGACAACAAAGTCATATATTATGTCATTTAAACCCTATCGAAGTGTGAAAGAAAGATTCCAATAAAATCTTAATGTAAGTTCAAAAAATAAAATAAAATCTTAATGCTCCCACCCTATATCCAAGTGTGGAAGAAAGATTCTAATAAAATCTTTGATGCTCCCACCATATGATGAGATCATTTTATTTGCCATTTGTTGGAATTTACATAACAAAAAAGTTAGGGTTTCAAAATTTGAGATTCAGAAATTGGTACGTATGATAGACATTGAATTGATAAAATATGAGGTCTTCATATGAAATGAATCTGAGATATTGATGTGAAATTTTAAATAATTTCTAAATTTTTATATCCAAGTCCTTGGCATTACTATTTACTTAAAGGTGATTGTGAGCCTTGATATCTTATTTATAATAATTTGTAAACTTATTAGTGATAGTAGAATGATGCCTCGATCCTATTAACGTGTTGGGAAAATTCTTATACTTTTTTCTTCTTGTGTAATTAGAAAATTAGCAACTAACCACAAACTAAAAGCAATAATATGACTGAAAAATTAAAGACACAAAAACAATTACAAAATATCAAATTTACGTGATTCGGCAAAAAATGCCTACATCCGCAGGTCCAACTCCGAATTAATTTTCACTATAAAATAATGGGGTTACAATGGTTTATTTTTAGTCATAACTAAAGGTATACAATCATCAAGATATATTCTTGGATCACCAACAATACTTTTATCATCACTATAAATGTGGGTTTCAATAAAATCAACAAAAGATAAGATTTAGGTCTTACCAAAGTAGATATTCCAAACTACCAATCCAAGAGAGTTTTGATAAGATCCACTCTGATCAAAATGTAGAGCTCATCTTCGTGAACAATCCATTGAAATTTCATCAAAATCGGATAAAAAATGACTGTCCAATCCTGATTTGAACTATGAAAGAAAACATTTCTCCTCATTTTATTCTCTCTCATCACTCTACTGTTGTTGCTGTGTTTTTAATTGAAAGAAAAATATACAGGTAATCATATTACCTAATGCGGAAATAGTTTGGATCGAATGCTTGAATTACGAGTCTCATCTGAAACCCCCTCCCCTCTGGTGTCAATTGAGGAGCTACTAGAGTTTCTCAATATTTATCCACACTCTAAATTCCTAGGCTTTCAAGATGGTAGCCTCAAAATAGATGAATAGAGAGAGAACTTATTGTTTTTGGTATGTCTACACAATGTTGAGCATGAGCCCTTATATAGCCATATATGGAAAATCATGTGTACCTCATGGTTAGGCCACACCATGTGTACCACATGTCCAAGACCACGTATCCCTCATGGGTAGACCATGTGTAGATAGACCATGTGTACCATGTGGCCTTCAAAGTTAGGTCACACCATTTGTACCACATGGTTTCCAATATATGATTTCCAACATCTCCCACTCATCCATATATCCACATCATTGTCATATGCTCAATCATCACTTCTCAATCTCTCATTCAATCCACCTTTTATACGGAAAAATAGAGCGTGCGACCTGATGAGAAGGTATAAGGTAGGAGTGCTATATTAAGTCACCATAAACTAACATAGCAAATCACTCGAAATATTTCATCTACACCCCATATTCATTAGATCACACCAGATCAAACATTTAAAAACCCCTCGCTAGTCATAACTCACAAACATACTTGACCTCAACACGGCATATGTACTCATGATTATATCGTGATCTCAAATCCGATACAATTGCCCGGACAGTGAGCTATAATACAAGGGTATGATTTCCAACAATCTTCCCTAGCCGCTCATGTCAATTCACTTAAACTTGACTGCTTTCCTAAACATGGTCCTCTGGATCGTATTCATCATGACCCTTGGATGACATGCTAAAGTAGTGACATCAAGTCATCACTTCATGACATAGTTCCAGGTTCAAGGGTATAGAGTAGGCCTATTATTGGCCTAACAGGGCTCACACAGTGGTAGAGCAGGGATCTATCTAGCCACTCCCTTAAGTAGTCGACGGTAGCACATACAGTATGATATATATCCTATGGCGAAGCTCCCACTAAATTGGGTCTATCACTCTTTAACGCCACACAAATATTAGTCTAGTCGCTATATAAGCGCCTAACCTGAGTTTCTTAGCATATTCGCTCATCAAGTGCTTATCTAAGACGTCACATTCGGCTATAATCAAGCTTCATAAAGCTGTGGATAACTTTACATTTAACTTTTTTTAAAGTCTTATCTTAGCCAATACTAAGGCGACATCTTATAATATAAATTAGTTTTGTTCACTTCTCAAGTTACAAAACATTTACCCCGCTCGCTCTCTAATTGCCAAGATAATTAATGTCTCATCCTGCTCTCTCTACAAGCACCAGGGTGATCGCTAGTGTAGGAAAGCCGATCTAAGCCTGGTGACGTCACATACAATGTGTGCTAATCGTATCAATTACGCCATAAAAACACATGAATAAATAATTATGCATAAGATACACAAAAATATCCAACAAAGTCAATAAGGTATCCACAAAAATATCAAATCCTACGAAGTCATAAACTCCTAACATGAATTTGGAAAGAATAATGCTATACGTCTCTAGTAGTGGCTTCAGTAAGTGGATTAGCCACCATCTTGCTAGTGGAGATATGCTATAGGACTACCTCCCTTCGTGCAACCACATCTCAAATAAAGTGAAATCGAATGTCGATGTGTTTGGTTCTGCCATGATACTTGGGATCCTTAGAATATGTCAAAGTTTTCATACTGTCAACATAGATCACAAAGGCTTCATCTGCAAGGGTTATGATCCCAAGGCAATGAAGGAATCTTTTCAACCAAATAGCCTCTTATACTGTTGTTGAATAAGCAGTGTACTCTGACTCTATTGTGGACAAAGTAATGCACGATTGCTTCTTACTACACCAAGAAATAGTCGCTCCACTAAGTAAAAATGAATAACCAATGGTAGACTTGCGCTTATCTTTATCAGTAGTCCAATCTATGTCACTATATCCCTTTAGTCTCAAATCTCCACCCTTATAGCAAAGAATGAGATCCATCGTCCCACGAAGATAGCGAAAAATCCTCTTCATTGGTTGCTAGTGAATAAGTCTTGGGTTACTCTAGTAACAACTGACCAATCCCACTACAAAACATATGTCTGGTCGAGTACACATCATATCATACATCAGACTACCAACTGCACTTGCATAGGGAACTTTTACCATTTGTTTCTTTTCTTCATATTTCTTAGGACAAGAGTCAATGCTCAAGTTACATTCCTTCTCCATTGAAGTGTCAATGGGTTTGGAATAGTGCATAGGAAACCGTTCTAAGATCCTCGTAATGTAAGTTTCTTGAGACAAACCAAGAAGTCTCTTAGAGCGATCTCTCAAGATCTTGACTCTGAGCACATAATTTGCATCTCCCATGTCCTTCATTTCAAATGTAGAGAACAACCATTCTTGAGTGGCGACAATCATCTCCATGTCATTTCCAACTAACAAAATGTTATCAACGTATAACGATAGGATAAGGAAACTCTTTCTTGATCGTTTGACATACACATAATGGTCTTCCTCTATCATCTCAAACCTAATTGAAACGATGGCTTTATAGAATCTAAAGAACCATTGTCTAGCTGATTGCTTTAAGCCATAAATGGAACGTTTGAGGCGGCATACTTTGCGCTCTTGTCCATTGACCTCAAAGCCTACTAGTTTATCCATATAGATCTCCTCATCTAGTTCTCCATTAAGAAATGCAGTCTTAGCATCCATTTGGAAAAGTTCCAAATCCAAATACGAGACAATAGCTAGAATTAGGCGAATAGAGGAAAATCTCACCACCGGGGAGAATGTCTCATCATAATCTATACTCTCTCTTTGGGTATAGCCCTTCGCTACGTGACGTGCTTTATACTTATCGATTGATCCATCAATCTTGTGCTTAATCTTTAAAACCCATTTGTTACCAATGGTCTTGTGCCCAAGGAAAAGGTCAACGAACTCCCAAACTTGATTCTGAGCCATAGAACTAATTTCAGTCTTCATAGCAACCATCCACTCATTAGTATTAGGTGAAACTAATGCTTCTTCATAGGAAGCATGCTCACCAAGATCCAATAGAGTACACATGAAAGATTCTCCATCAATCTCATAACGACGATAAGGAATGGCTCTACGTTCACTTCTACGTAACTGGGATCCTAGTGAGTTATTTTCCAGTGGAACACTCTCACTAAGAGGTAAATCACTCCCATTATCTTTGGTGATTTCAGAATGAGTCTCTAATTCTCTACCCTCGCCAAAAGATTGTGTGATTTCCTTATAATCCTACAACTCAAATAGTGCAAGATCTTTCTTTACTTCACCAATACTAGGAAATTCATTCTTAATGAAATTGACATCTCATGACTCATTTTCAGTCATTCTATCATTAGAGTGTTCACCATACATCGCATAACTGTCACGACCCAAACCCGCCCCTATAGGTTTGGCACCGTAACCGGCCAGTAATCCGAGGATTACCTACGGCCTCAGAACAGATTAACAAAATATTAGGGGCTAGCGGAAGCAAATAATAATATACAACGTCCATTGAGCTGTGCAGACTTATATGAGACAGAAAAATTTTAAACTTTTTAATTACACATATACACATGACTTGAAGAATCAAGCAAGAAAACATAACTGAACTTAAACTTTACATCACATAACGACAACACTTAGCATATCCGGAACCTCCACGGGAGGCACATAGGTTGGCTGACAAACAGATTCTAGACAGAAGCCTCTAGCCTGGTCACGCGCCTGATCACCTACATACATAAATAATACAGTGAGCTAAAGCCCAGTGAATAATAACAGAGTAAAGGGTTTAATGAATGATGTCCATCACAGAGTTAGAAATCAGAGTTTATCTCAGAAACATAATCTTATCAGAAACAGAGTCTTATGCACATTCAGATTTCCAATTAGAAATAGATTCAGATACATGCTCAGATTCATATTCATATTCAGATTTTGCATAAGATCATATGTGGTACACCCATTAGCTATCCGATCAAGTAGGTCTAAAGACCACCACAAGTAGGTCCGAAGACCACAACAAAGTTGGTACCAACAACCATAAAGGTCCATATCTTGCGCGCAAGCAACCATGGTATTATTACCCCCAGGCAAGGGCCGTAGGCCACGGTATTGTTACCCCCGGGCGAGGGCCATAGGCCACGGTATTATTACCCCCGGGCGAGGGCCATAGGCCACGGTATTGTTACCCCCGGGCGAGGGCCATAGGCCACGGTATTGTTACCCCCGGGCGAGGGCCATAGGGACTAAGGGTGCCACAACTACTTTTCAGAAACTAGACATTCATTCATTCATTTCCAACATATCATAGCTTTTTCAAGAATCAATCATTTCGTATCATAGTATATTGAAAATACATAACATTGAACATAACTTTACAAAGTTATTACTCACAGATGGCTGCAGAAGCAAATCAGATAGACTGGACATATCAGATAAATCAGGCAGACAATGGCGCGTGACCTACACAAGCACATAGCACGTACACATTGAAATACAATATTATTTCCTTGATCAAACTTGACTTTTCTTGTTTTCTTTCTGAATAATTCGAAGGTCCACTATGCTTATTCTTTCTCAATTAAATAGGCCGGGTTCTTATTTCACATATTCCTTCATTACTAAGTCCTTCTTTTCCAAATAGATTGATCCTTTACTTGGCTTATTAAACAATTACCACTAGATCAATGATTCATTCTTTAACTAACTAATCTATGTTGACTAGTAGCTTATTATTCATTATTAAGTCATAAATTCCTTAGAACATTATTCACATGCATGAAATTGGCATCAAATTTACTAGTTTTATACTCTTATAAATTTTTCAACTAGTTTCCATAATCTTGGACTTAGCTTAATTTATAACCTCAATTTAATTCATAACCATAGATGGCCCAAAATATGTTTAATCTCAAATTACAAGTATGGATTAAAATCTAATTATAAAATCAACACTTTATCTAACATTAGGATTAATTCTAATTTTCCATAAATTTGATGTTTATAAAACATTTCATTTCTCTCTTCAAAATATGAGACTGAATTAATCCAAATCCTTCAAAATCCATGATGTATGCAATACAAATAGGCCCAATTTTATTATTAATAACAAAATCAACTTAATTATAAATTACACAAATCAATTTCTTAGAAATTCAACTTAACTCAATTTCTAAAATATACTTAAATGGAACAAACCTTTTAAATTAAATCATATGCATGGATTAAACAAATTCCTAGGTTTCATAATAAAATCAAAACTCATGAACTCATGATTTTAAAATCCTTTTTCCAAAATTAAATGCACAATAAAATTACATATAATTTATGGAGCTTGATTTAATTATAACTTCGAAAACCAAATCCAAATTAATTAATTTCTAATTAACCTTCATAACTTGATCTTAGCTCCAATTCTTCATTATTTTACTAATTCCTCTTAAATCATGAAATTAAAATTACAAACTCTTTTAAAGAAATATTTGCATGTGTGAAAACATAATCAAACTCAAACCATCTACATCAAAATCCCTTTCATTCAAAATTAAGCTCAAATGTTCATGAATTAATTCTTTAATTTCTCTAAATTACATGCATGCAACCATAAGATTCAAATTCATATAAAAAAATAATTAATTTCTAAATAAATTTCCATAATCACTAACCTAACCCAAATTTAATCTCATAAATCCTTTTTACACATGAATTAAACCCAAAACTTTGAAATTCTAACATGCATGCAAGGATGGATCTCAAATTTGGTAAAATCAAACTCAAACTAGTTAGCTTTCAAATTATTTCCATAATATTCCACATGCATGTAATCCTTTTCATGTTTAGAACCAAATTCCAAATTAACTTCCATCATCTCACACTTAAATCAATCTTTCTTCATCTTCTTACTAATTCCTATTAATTACATGATGTTGAGTTCAATTCCATCTTTAATTTCAAACATAATGTAAAGATTCTATATAATTTAAACATAAATTCTATACCTTAAGTTTGCTAGTTCTTCTTCTTCCTCAAAAGCTAGAGCTCCACTTCCAATTGTTTTCTTCTCCTCCTTTGTTTCTTGTTCCAGCAACATGGGTTCTTGATCACAAAGTTGAGCCCTCTCTCTCTCTGCCTCACGGTTTTGCACAGCAGATTTATGACTTTGCATGTAAAACAATGAAGTTCTCTCTCTCTTTCTCTTTTCTAAATGTTGAGCTTCAGATAATACCTATACTCACACATACACACTTCACTTCTTGGCCTCACATGGCACACGTGCACTCTCCTTTGTTCTCCAACACATCACATGCACACACACACCCACCGAATTTCTTCACACACCCACACTCATATACATTCTTAATCTTAGATTCAATTCATGTCTAGAATTAATTTAATTAGGCACCACTTAATCTTAATAAATTTCAATTAGCACATAATTTAATTAATCACAATAAATCACAAATTCCACATAATTTAGTCAGTCTAATTTGACTTTCATTAGGGCCCAATTAATTATATTTAATTCTAACAATCCGAATCAGATTTTTAGTCAGACTCCCAAAAGGCTCCAAATAATAAATCGAACTTATTGCCATCATCAATTTTGATTTCTCAAATCATCTAGGCCTTCACTTTCTGATCAGACTCAAATTTTCATCAATAAATTACATATTCAAATTGGGCACATCATAATTAATTTTAATTCGCAATAATCACAATCCTCAATCCTCATAATTTAATTAGCTTGATCAACCCCAATTAGGATCTAATTAATCGAATATCAATTTTACTAAACTAAAACGAATATTTAATTAAACTCCCAAATGGGTCCGTAATCAAAATTAAATTGATTCAACTTCCTAGCTTCACTTCCTTAAGCCATTTGGACCCTTAATTTCTGATTCCAAAATAAATCTTTAATAGAATCATATACGAGTCATATTCCACAATTCTCACAAATCCAAATTAAATTATAATACTCGGCAATTAAACTCAAATCCTCTTAATTAATCAAGTACTAATCCTTATACGTGATGGGGTTGTTACAATAATCCCTTGAGCATTCTGAGTATCTCACAAACACTTGTTTATCTGCTCTAGGGCCTAACTTCCCATGCTTATGAGAAGTACTGTGAACAAAACCCGTACAACTCGAAGGCTGCAAATGCTCTAAATCCGATTTTGTGTCTTTCCATAATTCATATGGAGTTGTTAGAACTGACTTTGAAGGCACACGGTTAAGGACGTAGACAGCAGTCAAAAGAGCATCCCCCCAAAAAGATATAAGGAGGTTGGCTTGCGTCATCATCGATCTAACCATTTCTAGTAATTTACATGGATCAATAAAATTTAATTTGTACCCCTAGCACGATGGTTATTAGAGTTATATGCTTTATAATTCAACTAATACAATTTGATATGAGTTTCAATTAAAACAATTAAAATCTTCTTGTTAAATAAGAAATTAAGTGAATCATGCAATTCAACTGTGATTTACTATAATTTAGTCATATTTTTGTCTTTTATTTGCGTAACAAGTAAAATGGTGTCGTTTCTATGTCTATCAAGAAATAAGAGATGAATTAAACATCAATATATGTGATTATATAAATAATTTAGTTATATTAATATTTACTTTATAAAACTCTACGCCCATATTTAGTTATATAAATATATAAAATTAATATCATAGTAAATAAAATGAATCTTACAATTCACAATCCATTATTTAAAAAAAGACTATGATACGAGTCATAATTTGATATGCACTTGAAAATAGACCCCCACATAACTCATCCCCACAGAGCAAAGAACAGAGATTCAAATATCAGAGCAATCATTTCTCTAAACATCCCAACAAAAATTGTTCATGTATTTAAAAGGTATAAAACTAGTTATTAAGGTTGTACTTAGTTAAAAGATTTAACGAGAGAATTGAAAGAGAAAAAATATATATAATCTCACTTTTTGTTTGATTACATTGAAAAATACAGCGGAAAAGAAAGTGAGAGAGAAATACAGTCACGACCCGCTCCCCATACCCAAGGGTTAAGTATCGTGATGGCTAGTAACTAAAGTTACCTCCGGCCAATTCTTAAACAAATTACTAAACGTGAGCGGAAAAATATTTAAGTGAGGGTACCAAAATAATCATTGGAGCTTCTATTTAATTAAATTGTCAGAGCTGAATTATGTCTACAAAGTGCCTTGTGCCTACCACACACACTGGCTCTGACATGTCGCCTAAAAGTGGTAAACAACTATAAGCACATGACAGAGTAAGAAATATTATAATAAGAGTATAAGGGCATAAAATTCACTATGGATAATTATTGGCTAAACAAAACTTGATATTAAAACACAGAATATATAATACGAAAATCATTTGACATATAATACAAAAATCATATAAACAGAATAATGATAACCACGGTGCAAACAGAACAGATGTATTGTCATAACCCGAACCCGAACCTGCCCCTATAGATTAAGGTCATAACCGGCTAGTAATTATGAGATTACCTACGGCCTTAAACAAAATCAGACATAGTTTATAACAATATTGGGGCTAAACAGAAGCAGACTTAAAAATTTTGTCCAATGAGCCGTACTTATATGGCATAGCGAAATTATTCTAAAACATATCATAATAACTCACACGTATAGGCAGAATTAACATCTTATACATCCAGGAACTTTAAACATATAGTCAGCCAAACAAAAGTTTATGTACATAGGTGATACAACATATTCACCGAGATAGCAAAAGAGTAACAGAAAAACAAAATAACAAAAACAAAGTCTCCTGCATGAGACATTCGAGCTGACTCCTCAAACTGACTTCCTCTCACATTCTTCACTAAGGCTGGGTTTGGATCTTTCTTTGCCCACCTACATACACATAAATGAGAGTGAGTGAAAGCCCAGTGAATAATATCAAAATAAGGAAATTATATGAATGAATTCGTAACAAACATATCAAACGACCTTAGGCCCATTCATGTTTCTATCTAGTACATCAAACGGTCTCCGGCCCAAACATATCAAACGGCCTCGGGCCCAATTCATTCATGTCAAACGGCCTTTGGCCCAATCGTGTATGTCAAACGGCCTTTGGCCTAATTATGTACATTAAACGGCCTTTGACACCCAATCATTCATGTCAAACGGCTTTTGGCCCAATCATATATATCAAACGGCCTTATTCAATCATTGGCATAACGAACATTCGTTTGCAATTCAAAGTAGCATTTCCATGAAACTTATTAAGAGGTAGGCATTTAGAAAATAGCATACTTCAAAATATCCCTACTAAGGTATTACTCACAGTGTTCTGCCGATGGATTTGCCCTTGCGCTTGACCCTATACATTACATAACATATCGGGTCACAAGCGATTCAATTCGTTCTTAATTTATTTATTTCTCTTAGGCCTCTTCCTTATGCTTTTAGGTCATTTACAATGCTCAATGCACGCCTAATAGTGTTTAGAAGTGAAAGAGAACGGAAAACAAAACATAAAGCAACTTTTCAAAATTTCTAAAACAGGGCTCTCCGCTCGAGCGCAGCTTTGGTCGCTCGAGCAGACCCCTTTGGTCTGTAAAAGTACTAAAGCGAGATTCTCGACGCTCGACCGAGGAGTCTTCGCAGAACAGGGTTCACTCGAGCGTAAAGTCTGCCACTCAAGCCACTGTGCAATTTCTGCAAAACTTCTGGGAGCCAAATTTTCAAGGTCGAGTGAGACTTTCCTCGCTTGATGGGACTGGTCGAATTCTGGGTTTTCCAGAATTCTGTTTGAAGCTAAAAATACACTCCCAAAGATCCAAAGCTTGCATATTTTGTACCAAATTATGGAAAAACAATGCTTAGCATGAAAACATGGGTAATTCGAAGTCAATTGACCAAAAATCATGATCCATATTTCAAATCATCACAAACTCTTCTTGTAATTTCAAAACTCATGCAATTAAGCCTCTAATTTTCATGAATCATGTATGCATGTAAAATATTTACTCCAATTCCACTTCAAATACTACAAATGATGCTCAAGGTTATAAAGCTCAACAAAACTACACATGCATGAGTAATTGGACACTCAATTCTACATATTCAACAGACCGCATGCCAAATTATACAAGTTCATGGAAATTCTTACATGCATGGATATATATTGCCTTCAATTTCATCATATATCATTTAAATCTTGTTTTTGATTACCAATTCTCTTGAGTTCACATAATTTTGAGCTTAAACACAAGAATTAAAGGTTGGTTACTCACCTAGAGGCCCCAATCCTCCCAAATATAGTTAATTCTTGTGCTAATCCACTTAGTTCTTCAATTCCCTTGCAAAATCTTCAATGTTGACCTCTTTCTCTCTCTAAATTCGGTTCACTCTCTCTCTCTCTAGAGTGCTTATTTTAGATTTTTCAGCTCTAAGGAATGAGTATAAGTGTAATTAGGCCTTTATATATGCTTGCCTTAATCAAATTTGGTTAAGGCTAAGTAATTGTGCTTAATTAATCAGTTCGATCTAATTATTTTGATCCAAAACAATTTCTAATTAAATTTCACCATAGGCCCTAAAAATCACGCTTATCACAATGGTGTAGACAATTTCAGTTTCTATAACCTATACAGTCTGGAATTTTAATTTATAGCAGTAAGTCGAACAGATTTTCCTACGATGAACAGATAGAAATTCAAAAACACGTATAATCATATAAATAACACTCAAAATCATATTAAGCACATAATCACAATCATAATTAAGATTAATTAACAAGACACAGGGTAGGGTTATCACATGTATGGACTCAAGAGGTGACTCATACGAACTCTAGAGGTGACTCCCACAATAGTGTAGCACTTAACTCCTTACGATACTTTGCTCCACACTAGAATAGGATTCAAGAGGTGACTCGTACAATTTCTAGAGGTGGCTCCCACAATAGTGTAGCACTTAACTCCGTGCAGCACTTTGCTTTATACTAGAAATCAGAGAGTCAGTAAATCCATAATAGACAGGAGGTCACAAAGTAACTAATCAGAAGGCCAATGGTTATTTAAGTCCCCCAAGGCATGGGACCTTCATGGTAGTACTTATAAAATAATTACTCAAAACACATTTTAATAAATAGTTATATCCATGGGTTTTTCTTATTATATAAAATAAGGTTCATAAATTCAAAATGCGAATATAATTTATAAAACACAAATTGCGTAAAATAAATTATGGTAACTCAAAACATACGTAAAATAGATGACGGTGACTCAAGGTATAATATAACTCACCTTAATGTTAATTCCAACTTTTACCTTTCGTTCACTGTGACTCACTAAATACTTCAAACTAAACTCAAAGTTTTATATATATAAAAGACAAGACCAAAGACTAGAGAGAGAGACTAAGAAAGTATGGAGGGAATCGGTGATGAGGCTCACTGATTGGCACATCTATATATATATATACAGTGAACAAGCGTGGACAGCAAGACGCTTGGACAACACGATAACTTGGCGGGCACATATTTTGTCACATAGAAAATGTTATATTTCGGTGTATTTTGATTTATGAAAGATATAGAGAAAAATATAATAAAAATACCATAATACTCAAAAAAATAATTTTGAATAATAATATAAAGTTAAAATTATTGTTATCGAAATCATTTATAATTAAATAATATTAATATAAAATTTAAGGGACAACTTAAATTTTTGGGTTGTTACAAATACAATTCCACCTTTTGTGTTTTGGATTCACTTAAGCTCTTTTCTTTTTTTATTTTTCAACTCAATCAAACATAATTTAAAATTCGAATCCTATTAATTCTTTCTCATTTTCTTTCTACTCCTCTTTCCCTTTCCATTTTTCTCATAAAATCCTCCAACCAAACACAATTTAAGGATTTAGGGTGTTTTTTTTTGGAAAGCTTATCAGTTTTCGATAAACTTTCCACCTCCTAATGGATAAAATCCATCTACTAAAGTCCCCCAAAAATCGATCCATACAGTTTCGAAAAACCACTTATCTCGCAGTCACCTATGCTTTACGTTGTCTCTACCAACAATCTGTCGGAATGATTCTAGGAAAATCATGAATTACCTTATTAAATTATCAAAAATGATTGTGAAGATAGAAAAACAATGCCACAATTTTTATGGCACAATTCAAGTGGGTTTTCTTTCCAAACAAACAAGCACAAATAATAACAGTTACAACTTCTAATATAAAATATAAAAATATAAAAATAAAGAATCAGATCAATAGCATCCATTGATGGATTATATTAAAGATCAGTAACAGTATGTTCAGGAGTTTCAATACCATACAATTATTCTTTGAAACTCAAGGGTCAGTTGGTGAACAGTAAACACAACTGAAGAATTTCAAACTAGGTCTGTTGCTAATTTGACAGATTTTTTCCTAGTATTGAAAAGAAAAGTTCTAAAATACTGGACTCACAATCCATCCATAAGAAGCTTGCTATCACTTTAGAGATCAGGCTCCTTACTAAAACATTGCATCTAAACAATAATCCTATTCTTGCTAAACCATACTTCAAGCATGATAAAAGGTCTTTCCTCCATTTTAGTCACCTTGCTTTGAATGCGGATCCAAACGTAACCAAGGCAACACGGCTTTTAGGAAGAGTGTTTATATTGAGTGCAAGGTTACATGGACTGTGTTACGAGTATTATTGACTGTGAGTATATGTTCAAGTGTCAAACCTTCATGAATTTAAATCTTACGACATGTATTCAAAAATTGAATATATCTACTACTATTATAAAAGTGTGAAGAATTGCCATATTTTTTACTTTTTACGTATCTCAAAAATACTCTCCCAAACTTATTAAATATCAAACATCAACCTATATCTACCAAACAACCAAACAACTTCTAGAATTCAAATACATTCAAATATGGTACACCTTCAAACATCATAATATGATTATTTTTTTAATAATTTTATTACTGTCACCTGTTCAAACATCAACACCATCAAATATCATAATATGATTATTTTTTTAAATAATTTCACTATTGTGGCATGTTCAATATTTGTCTTCTCCATTACCTTCTCATGAACAGTGAGTGAGAAATTTTGTAAGATTCAAATCAAGAAAAATCATGAAAACATATAAAGAAAACAAATATTTTTTTGCAATTGATCTACTTTGAATGAGTAGTGATGATTCAAAGTGATCTTGCTGGTAAACTGATAGCTCTTGGATTGTTGTTTTCAATTAGATTTTGTGTATTAATAATAGACTTTGTTTCGGAGGGTTCGGAACAATCGCTGGTCACAATCCACTGCAACACTTTCACAAATAATAATCAACTTTACTCCGGAGGGTTCGAAACTACTTTGTTTCGTAATATAAACTAAATTCTACAATCAGTATTATCCACTCTGAGGTGCTAAAACTTGCTTCTGAATATCATACATATTTTTTACAAGGTTATACAATATGAATGACAATGATCGCACATCTGGGAAGATTGTAGCAGAAGAAGTACAAAATGACGAAGATCAATATGGAATGAAAAATAGCAATATAACAAATTCCCAAAGTTCAACTGCAAAGAGGATCAAACTGGAAAATAAATGAATTTTATAAAAATACTTTAGTTTTCAATCTCCTTTACTTATTTTATTTCAAAATAATAGTGGTAAGGATAGACGCACGAATAGGGTAGGAATCATAATTGCCAAAGGTCTTGTGGAGAATGTAGTGGGGGTCATTAGGAAAGGTGATAGGATTATGTTAGTTAAACTAGTTATTGGAGGAAATTAAGGATACCAGTTTTAAACTGGATTATAGTGGTAAGGATAAACGCAGGAATGGGGTAGGAATCATAATTGCCAAGGGTCTTGTGGAGAATGTAGTGGCGGACATTAGAAAATGTGATAGGATTATGTTAGTTAAACTAATTATGGGAGGGAATATAGTGAATGTTATTAGTGCTACACTTCTCAAGTAAGATTAGATAACCAGAGTAAGAGGGATTTTTTGGAGCAAATGGATGAGATCTTATAAGAGATATCCGTAGGAGAGAACTTAGTTATAGGTGGAGATTTTAATGGCCATGTAAGCATAGATAAACTAGGCTATGAAAGGATGCATGGTGGATATGATTTTGGTGACAGAAATGAGGCTGGAGAGAGTATATTAGATTTTATGTTGGCTTTTGACCTGGGGATGGCCAATACTATATATAAGAAAAGGGAGGAACATTTGATAACCTTTAAGAGTGGGTCAGTTAAGAGCCAAATAGATTACTTCTTAGTGAGAAAAGTGGACCGCTTAAAATGCAATGATTGTAAGGTGATTCCTGGAGAGAGCCTGGCTTTTCAACATAGGATTTGGGTACTAGATTTATGTTTTAGAGGGTAATACCAAGCTAAGAAGGATGGTGGGCGTCGTAGGACGAGATGGTAGGACCTAAAAAGGGGATAAACTAGAAATATTTAAGAATAAAATGGATAAGGAAGGTACTTGATACTTGGAAGATAATGCTAACACTATATTGAACTCGATGGCCAATTGTATGAGGAGAATCTCAAGGGAAGTGCTTAGAGAATCGAAAGGGATGGGACCCAGCTCTAGGGAAACTTGGTGGTGGAGAAAAGAGATTCAAGCGGTAGTTAAGGCAAAAAAAGAGTGATTTAAAAGTGGCAGAAGAATAGAACTGAGGAAAACCTTAAGAACTATAGATTGACTAATAAGAAGGTTAAAAAAGTGGTGAGAGAGGCTAAGTTGAAAGCTTATGATGACCTATACACTAGACTAGATAGTAAGGAGGGAGAGAAGAGGGTATGCAAATTTGCTAAGATACGAGAGACGAAAACAAGAGATTTTAATCAAGTTAAGTGCTCAAGAGTGAGGATTCTAAGGTATTGGTGAAGGATGAAGAGATTAAGGAAAGATGGAAGAACTATTTTGAGAAACTATTAAATAAGAAACATGGAGGTACGACAATAGGGGAAGAAATATCGTAAGATTAAGAACTTTGAAGTAGAGATTGCACTTAAGAAAATGAAATCAAATGAGGCTTTAGGACCCCGATGATATCCCTATTGAAGCGTGGAAGTGTTTGGGTAAAAAGGGGGTTGCTTGGTTGACTAGATTGTTTAGCAAAATTTTGTTGACTAGGAACATGCCAGATGAGTGGAGAAAAAGTATTTTAGTGCTAATCTACAAGAATAAAGGAGATGTTCATAATTGCAACAAGTATAGAGGGATCAAGCTAATGTGTCATATAATGAAAGTGTGGGAGAAGGTGATGGAACACCAATTGTGAGATATAATAGAGGTGTTAGAGAATCAATTTGGGTTTATACCTGGCAGGTCAATAATGGAAGCAATTTATCTTTTGAGGAGAGTAATAGAAAAGTATAGAGAAAATAAAAGAGTCATTCATATGGTTTTTATCGACCTTGAGAAAGCATATGATAGAGTGCCCCAAGATATAATATGGTGGGTGTTAGAGAAGAAACGGGTGACAAAATGTTACATTGATGTGATTAGGGATATATATGAAGAGGTAGTGACCACTATTAGATCGTCTACTGGAGAGACAAATAAACTCCCTATACTGTAGGGTTACACCAAGGATCTACCTTAAGCCTTTATCTTTTTACTTTAGTTATGGATGAGTTGAAGAGAAATATTCAAGATGACGTACCATGGTGTATACTTTTTGCAGACGATATTGTACTAGTGGATGAGATTAGAGAAGGAGTTAACACAAAGTTAGAGATTTGGAGAAAAACTCTTAAATTTAAAGGATTCTGGATAAGCAGAACTAAAACAGAGTACATGAAGTATAAATTTAGTAACAGTAACAATGAAAGCTGAAGAGAAGTGAAGATTGAGAACCAAGAACTACCTAAGAGTGAACATTTTCGTTATTTAGGGCCAATTATCACAACAGTGGGGGAGATTGATGTGGATGTGGCCCATAAGATTAAGGCGAGATGATGTAAGCGGAGAAGTGTGTCTTGGGTACTGTGCGATAAACAAATACCCACTAGACTAAAAGGTAAGTTCTATAGAACGGCTATTAGACCAGCAATGTATGGGACGGAGTGTTGGGCAACCATGAAACAACATGTAGATAAGATGAGTATGGCTGAGATAAGGATGCTCAGGTGGATGTGTGGCAAGACTAGACAGGACAAAATTATGAATGAATGTATTCTAGAATGGATATGAGTAGTATTGATAGAAGATAAGTTGAGAGAGAATCGATTGAGATGGTTTGGTAACATTCAATAGAGACCAATAGAGGCAGTAGTGAAGAGATATGATGCTGTAACAGTAGATGAGAGTATTAGGGAACAAGGTAGGCCTAGATTAACGTTGGTGTAGACGTGCCCGAACGTCACGGCTCCGCGCGCGAAGGCGCGAAATCGTTTTGTTCATTAGCTACTACAGTTCGGACTCAATGTCACAGTTCTAAATCTAATCTTGCAAAGTGCAATGCAAGATTGATAAATCACCAAAGAGTCCAAATCCGGCAAATCGTTTTAGAAAACTGATTTTAATAAAGAAGTGCCAAACATGGACTGCTTTGCCAGATACAGAGTCGCCACCTAAATATTTTGTTTTGGAAAATTTAGGAAACCCTGACTCATGCCTAAGGCCACGTGTCCGTCATCACCAAAGTTGCCTCGGCTCGAGAACTTGGGTACGAGAAGGGAAGGTCATGTAATGAGCACCCCCGCTCGCCCGATCAAAGATCGGCCTTTACAAACATGATATTTTGTTTTTGGAAACACATGTGTTCTTATTCCGGTTTATTAACTAACCTTACTACGTGATGCACACAACATACAAGTATAGACTAAATCGCCTAAATTGGAACAAAACATCTCATGTTTGTTTGTTTGAAAATGGTTTGAAGGTACTACTCACAAGTAGGCTAAGACGTGGATTTGCCACCCTCGAGTGGGCTTAGAAAACATGATTTTGCCACTTCGCAAAGTGGGCTTAAAACTCGCATTTCGATGAATTGTTCCAATTCAAGCAATCCAACATTCATCCACAGGCATTCATGCAGTTAAACAATTAAGCAGTTAGCCTCATGGCAAGCATGCTATCATGGCAACACTCACACTCATGCAAGATGCTAAAGTATAAACACTTGCAGTGTACTCCGAGCCAAAACAAAAGCTAGTTAGTAATCATACATGATCATATCTATGTCAACAATGCCTAATGCAACACAAGCAAAATGCAACTAAGATAGGCTCGACTATTCTAAAATGTCATGTGAATACAACTAGATAACATGTATTCAAATTGGTATTGAAATACAATGCAGTTTGTATGATGCGCCGAGCCTGGTGCATGCAAAACAGGTGAATAGATGCACACATGCAAGCATAAGGATGCTAATTGAAATATGCCCTAAAACTGACCATCAAAAGCTGGTAAATAAAAGGGAGAAAGAAATGGGAGTTGAAAGACATGCATCACACACACGCACACTTATTACAACAGTTGTGCCCTCTCGACGGAGGGTCTAAATGAGTACACTAAGCTAGCTACGCCAAGCTAGGCAACTAATCTAATTGTCTAATTAGACTCATTATTACATAATCAAATTGAATAACTAGCTAACACTAAGCTAATTATTACAACACATTAACTAATTAACAAATTAACTAGTTTAATTACAAACTCAAAAGCTAACTAATCAAGTAAAGCTAATTACAAATTACAAAGCCTCAGCTCAGTTCTAAGAGTTCGAAGATGCATGCTCGATCGCCTCGCTTGGAAACCCGTTACCATGCCTCATGTTGCCTCTGTTTGCATTGTTTTAGACTTCTGAAAATTGTGCCAATCTCCAAAAGACTTCTGATCCACCTCATGGACATGCTAAGAAGTCATCAGCCAAGAGGTATGGCCATCGGCCAAAGGATAACGGTCATCGACCAACTTCAAGGCTATCGGCCAATTGTTGATAGCCGATCGGCTAACCAAGTGGTCGATCGGCCATCTCTTCCAGCAAACTCTCCCTTTTGCTGCAATAGAGCACAAACAGAGGCATGGCAATGTATTTGCAAGGAAATGTGTGTGCAACTACACCCCTTATCATGTCTAAGGCTCAAATGTGTGTAGTGCTCGGCTCTCAAGCCATCAATCACGTATTTCGATGCATGATGGCCAAAGAGGCCGAGTTGCACAAATCAATGCCAAATGAATGCACAAAAACACATAAATGCCTTAACCTCTATCATGCATGATCAAGAGGGTCGGCAACCGAGAATCGAGGCACGTTTCATCACTTCAAGTACGAAACGTCCTTCGTTTCTCGTGTTTGGACTAACTCCCTATCCAAACACAATGCAAAGCACACAACATGGAAATGCAAAGCAACTCAACATAAGCATGCCAAATGCAATGCAGCTCAAGCATGCAAATGTCATGTAATGCAACAAGCATGCCAAATGCAATGCATCCTAAACATGCAAACATGCAATGTAACTCAAGCATGCAACAACATTGCAAATAACCATGCAACAATGTCATGCAATGCAACTAGCATGCAACAACATGCAATGTACCAAGCATGCAACAACATGCAAACCACATACTCAATGGACTTAAACCAAGAGTGGACAGATCTCAATCATGCCCAAAGAAGTGGCCATAACACCAAAACCAAGGCACCAAAAGGCAAGACATGCATGCACACATATTGGTCGATAAGCTAGACAACAATGCACAACCCTTAGAGGCACTCAAAGGGTGAAAAAAGTGAGAGTAGGGCAAGTCTCTATGCTCTGAAATGCCATGGTAAATGATGCCAAATCATGTACATGTCACAAACAAAGCATGCTATGTTGCTCAAAACTCAAAGCTAACAAGGCCAATTGTACTACAACCATGCAAAACATGAAGGATATGGCCAATGCAACCTAAAACAGTTCAAGATCACGCCAAAATGAGTCTAAAACATGCATCGAGCATCACCAAAACAAGCTAGTATGAAAAGCATAAAGCATGAACTTGCAAGGCTAATAAGGAGTATTACACTACACCTATCAAAACCAAGCATGAGGTGACTTCAACAACAAAAATCAGAGTTATATTATGGCAAAACAAGACCAAAAATACACTGAAATGATAGCCCAAAGGCCTAAGCATGGTGGCATGCACAATGACCCATTCTCAAGGCATGAAACACCAACTCTTCAAAGCATTGAAAGGGTGACAAATGTGAGTGCATGACCATGAAGCATGCTCTGAAATCACACATAAAATGATGCCAAATCATGAAAATGGTTCGAGCAATGCATGCTAGTGGAGTCAATATACAAAGCTAGTGAGCTAGGTTGAACCATGGCTATACAGAACAACGCATGCATGACCAAAACAACACAAATCAGAGCTTAAGCATGGTAAAACAAGGCTAAAAGCTTCTTGGAGTTGAGCCAAAACATGCAAGAATGATGGTCCAAACACACGATGCATGTTATGCTAGCATGCAAGATTGCACTACAAGTATGTGAAACATGCAAGATGCTATCAAACCAACCTAAAACAGAGGTATAACATGGAAAAACAACACCAAAAACATGCTGAGATATGGCCAATATATGCTAGATAAACATGCTACTTTGATGAGCCACCTATACAAGCATGCAAGACACAAGGAGAGGGGATGACCCTCTCCTATTTGGGACCTTAAAACACCATTTCCACCACTGAAATTCCTCTAAGTTTCAATGGTGAGAAGGCCAAAACAAGGTGATCCCAATAGCTCAAAAAGATGGCACAAGAATAAGGCCGAACAAGGCCTAAGAGGGGGTAGACCACCCCCAACATAAAAGTGACCTTAAACAAACATTATAAGCATGCAAAAACAGAACTTTTTTCAGTAGAAAATCAAGCCTAAATAAGCATGTAAATAGGTCCAAAAGCTTAAGCAAAAACCAAGGTTTAAGGGGTCAAAGGCTCACCGTTGTAGAACCACTTTGAAGCTACAACTCCAGCAACTTTTTTGAGCTTAAACTAGTCCAAAAAATCCAAAACCAACTTCAAGAAGCCTCAGTAATAAAAGGATGGTGTTTGAGTGTGTGTTTGTGTGCAATAGTATGATAAAAATGCACTTTTGAGCACAAACAAGAACAAATATATATATATATAGAGAGAGAGAGAGAGAGGAAATATAGAGAGAGAGAGAGAGATAACTTTTATATCAACTTTTCAGAACCTCTGGAAAGGGAGAGGGGTCTCCCTTCTTATAGAAATTCAATTCCTAAGCTTGTTGAGCAAGCTAAGGAGTTGAATCAATCCCTCCATACACGTATATAGAGGATGAAAACTGTGCTCACCAGCTGTCACAGCTGGCACAAAAATATCTGAAAAAGCAGATAGAAAGGCCTCAACCAAAAAATATGGTCGATCGACCAAAAAGAGTGCCGATCGGCCACCACTTATGGTCGATAGCAAGGAAACAAGGCCGACAAGCACAAGGCTTGGCCAACGGGTTGTAGGGATGGCCAACAAGCCACCCTATTCCCTCAGAAGCAAAACCACAAGCCCTTGGTCCACAACCAAGCACAAAACAGACAAGTTGAGAGATCTTAAGGCAAGGCGTGCAACCGAGACCTTCGGGAACTCAAAACGAACACAAGCATGGAATGATCATCGAGTGTTCAAACGATGACGTCCGAGTCTTGAAGACGGTCGAAAATGGGGTGTCTACAGTTGGCTAGCGTTGTAAGTAGAGATATAGATGGACTTAATTTGACTAACGAAATGGCCTTTGATAGGGCCGCGTGGAGAAGAAAGATTCATGTAACCAACCCCATTTGATGGGACTTAAGGCTTGGTTTGGTTTGGTTTTGTTATTTTATTTCTTCACCTTTAATAATAATAATATTACTATGTTAGTTGGATGTTTTATTTTTTTTACCTTTTAATTACCAAGTGATTTCGACATACATACATATAATATAACAAAAGTGAAACAATCTGATGAATTATATATTTAATAATGTGATATGGACTAAAACTATTTTATGTGATTGGTTTCAATCTACTTCCAAAATTTTAATACTTAAACATTAATATGAAAATATAGGATAATATGTAAAATATTTATGCTAATTTCTGTTATTTTATCATACATTTAATATCCACTCATGCGGTCTAACCAATGCAATTATTATAAAAAGGTAAAACATGAAAAGCTAAAAACTATCATACAAACTAATAACTAAAAAAAGAAAATTTACCACATGCAATGCACGTGTTACTCTACTAGTATATATATAGATATAAGTACTAGTATATATAAAGATATAAGTACAAAAAGCGTCATGGATTCATATACATTGCATATTGAAGAATTGTGAACAGCCACAAAATATCAAGGCCTTCAGCTGCAGCTAAGCAAGTACTAGAAGGGATTATGGATAGGACATCACAATGTTAATAATTAATTTGATTCCCTACCCATGGTACAAGTGACCTCGGAATAGGGTTGACGGTACCCTTGGATAAACGAAGCAACTAATCCAAACTCTATACGAAAGTAACACTCTACCACTTTCGTTTTCTTTTTTTGTTCCCATTTTTCGTAAAACGAAGAAAACTTGTTTGGCAACTTCTTTTTTTGAAAAAACAAAAAGAAGGAAAGAAAGAAAGAAAAAAAAAAAAAAGAAGAAAGACTAGTTGTTTTCGATTTTTCAAAAATCTATGTTCATACAAAAATGAAAACAACGGATTTGTTGAACTTTCCATTGTTTTTGTTTCTGAAAACACAACATGCAACATGAAAACAATAACAAACAAGCCTCTAGATTCCACGTACTAGTAGGCATGCAAGTAGAAATATGGTGCACTGGATAAGCTGACCAACAGGATTGGGTTTTAGAAAATTCACCTTAGAAGGATGACAAGGGCAGGCCAGAAAAGAGTCCCCATGGCCCACACTAATTTTGAGGTCTTCAGGAGTTTGTTCAGAGTGGTAAAATGTGCTCATGAATCAAGAAAAACAAGGTAAAATATAATGTTGGTTCTGCTTTCTGCAATACATTGCTATGCATATTCTAACAGATTTTTAGTTCCTTCATCATTAGTGTAGACACCCCATTTTTGACCGACCTTAAGACTCAGACGTCATCAATTGAGCGCTTGGTGATGTTGCATATTGTGCTCGTTCTGAGGTTGCAGAGTCCCGGCTACGAGCCTTGCCTCCGGACTTCCGGACTCTTTTGTGCTTTGCCTCGGTTTACGAACCAGGCTCCGTTTTCTCTGTTTTCCCTTCCCAAAGGGAGGGAGAGGTCTAGTAGATCATCTCTCAGTGGCCGTAGGCTACGTTTCGTGGTCGTGGGCCATTTTTTCCCATTTTGGAGCCCAGTTCCCGGTTTTTCGGAGCCGTCAGGCCGTGTGCCTCGGTTCGGGACCGCCTAACCATCTCCGATTGCCCCGATTTTTGGCATGCATCCTATTTACTCCCTTTCGAGGGACACTGGATCCGAGAGACCAACTTCGTGGTCGAACACCACTCCCGGTGCCTAACAGCCCACTTTCGGGGCCCCGAACTGCGTGTTTCGGCTCCCGAACCTTCATTCTACATTTTTGGGCTCCGACCCGAACTTGAGATAGTCATATTTTGAGGTCATTTTCATGTTTGATTAAGTACCTTTTGTTGTTTGACATCTCCATATACCACTTGCTTCTTTACCCCTCGTTTTTCCCCTTTTCTTGCACGGTATTTTAGGTGTACTTGTGGGCTGTGTCAGACTTGGTCATAAACTAAAAAGTGTCTTATTTTGAGCCCCTCTTCAACTTTTTTGAAGGGCTCTCGGCCATTTGGGACCCGCAGCTATCACTTGCCCCTTTACCTCACCCTTTTGGCCTTTTTGGGGGGAATTTTGAATCCGAAATTCCCCCCCTTTTTTCCCCCCTCTTTTTCACCTCATTTGCCTATATATACAGCCCCTCCCCAGCTGGTTTAAGGGTTACAAAAAATCTGATTTGGGAGCTCCTCCATACAATCTCTCTCTCTCTCTATATTCTAACCTTAAAACTCCAAGTTCTTACACCCATTTCTTCACCACCACCAAGCACCACCACCACTACTCCATTCCGGCAGATAGGAGTGGCTTTCCAGCAGCTAAGAGGCAACATTTTTCAGTCTTAGAGGCAGCAAAGGTTGGGTCTTCAAGGGTGAGCACTCTTCTCCCTCTTTCTAGTTCATTTTTGCCTCATTTTTTTAGCCTCTTTACTTGCTGTTTTGAGCTCCGACCAAAACAGAAAATGTCATTTTTTTGAGCTATATTCCATGTTTCATTAAGGGCTTATTACAGTTTGAAGCTCATTTTTGACACTTGTTTCAATATCCTCTTGTATGACAATATTTTGCATGAAATTTCTAGCCTATGAGTGATCTGTTTTCGAGCATAATGTAAACTGTAAGTGGACCTATTTTGAGCCCCTCTTCAACATTGAAGAAGGGCTCAACCCTGTTTAGGCCCCCTATATTTCACTTTCTTCACAATTCCTCCAATTTACCATAAATTTGCATGATTTGTTTGGCCTACATGTAGTCTGTTTCGGAGCATGTCATGAACTGTGAGTAGGTTTATCTTGTGTCCCTCTACAACATTGTAGAAGGGATCAACCTTGTTGGGGGTCTCCATGTTATACTTGTCATTATACCCCTCTTTGACCACCATTTTTGCATGCTTTTTTAAGCTTATCTAGCTTCTGTTTTTGGCCATCATCAGAGCTGGAAAGAGTCATATTTTGATCTTCTTGACATATTTCATTAAGGGTCTTTTCTAGTTTGATGAATGTTTGGGGTACCTCATGTTATAGCCTTATGTATCCTAGTTCTTGCATGACATTTTTAGCATGTTTTCATACTGAGTTGGGGGATGCCATCTACTGTAAATGTTCATATTTTTAGTCCCTCATCAGTGTTGTAGAAGGGTATTTTTCCATTTGGGCATCGCATGTATCACTTGCTTCAATACCCCTCTTGCGAAGCCATTTTTGTATGCCATTGTTGCCCTATCTATGCTTGTTGTTTGGCCATGTTTTAGACTAGAAAATGCTTGTTTTGGGGCTGCCTTGCTACTGTATCGTCATTCCATGTCCATATTGTGCATGCATTGCATAGCTATAGGCCATTTCGGGTGCCTAAATTCGCATTTCGGGACCATTCCTTGCATTTGGTGTCATTTTGCCATCTTTCGGGACTGTTTTCCCCCATATTTCAGTGCTGAAATTCCATTGGCATGTTTACATATCATTTTCTATGTCATTTCATGCCTTAATGCCATTGCCTCGGTTTGCGTGCCCGTGTGCACGCATTTCGAGGCACTTCATTTTCATCCATCGGCCTCTTATGTGAGTGTGGCTGAGGTCCACTCATGTTGGTGTAAGCCCATATTGCATTGCGTGTGCCATTTCATCCATAGCATTGTGTACGCTCGATTGTGTAGCACCTCGTGTAGCGTGTATGCCATTCCATAACATTGTGTAGGTTAGGATTGTATCTTAGTTGCATTTCATGCATACCATGCATATTGCATCGTGTTCGGGATAGGAGTTAGCCTGGGCACGGGAAACGTGGTACGTTCCGTATTCCGAGTGACGGAACGTGTCTCAATTCCCAAGTCACCGACACTCCGGATTATCCATGATGGAGTTAGGTTTTGTTGTAGTGTTCATATGCATTCATTCTATATTGAGTTGTGCAATTCGGCTTCTCGGCCATCATGCATCGAGATGCGTGATTGGTGGCACGAGGATCGAGGCATGCATATATTTGTGAAAATACATTGCTATGCCCCTTTCCTGCGCTCTGGTGCAGCATATCAAGAATCAGCGGTCTTCCGAGGCTTGGCGCGCTTTTCAAGAATCATTGCAAAACAGAGGCTAATTGGGGCATTCTAGTGGATTTCCGCACAAAGCAGCCCAAACATGCATCATTCCATCATCCGGAGCAGAATCAAGGCAGTCCCTGGCTTGCATGCCAGTTTTATTATTTTCTTAGTTAATTTGTAAATTAATTAGGAATTTGTATTATTTGGACTGTAATATTTATTTGGACTGTACTATTCTTTCATTTGGGACTGTATATTCTTTTGGACCCTCTGCGCGAGGGCACAATTGTAATAAGTGTGGGTGAGTGTGATGTATGTCTTCCAACCCCACGTCTTTCTTCCCTTTTATTTACCTACTTATGATGGTTAGATTAGGGCATATTTCAATTAGCATACAGTATGACAGCATGTTTGCATCATTCATCTGTTTTGCACGCACCGGGCTCAGCGCATCATACAAACTGCATTTGTATTTCAATTCCAAATTGAATACGTGTTAGTTGTAGCATTCCATATGCCATGTTTAAGACAGCCGAGCCTGCTATAGTTGCATCTTTGCATGTGTTGCATTAGGCATTTCTGTACATTTAGGATCATGCATGATTTCTTATAAGCTTCTGTTTTGGCTTGGAGTACTCGGTAAGTTTTATGCTTTAGCATCCTTGTATGCGTGTGAGTGACTGCCATGAATAGCATGCTTACCATGAGGCTAAATGCTTATGTGATATAACTGCCTTGAATGCCTGTGGGTGGAGGTTGAGTTACTTGAATTGGGACAATTCATCAAATGTTTGTTTTAAGCCCACTAGATGGTGGCAAAATCACGTTTTTCTAAGCCCACCCGAGGGTGGCAAATCCACGTCTTAGCCTACCTGCGGGTAGCACCATCAAACCATTTTCAAACGAACAAACATGAAATGTTTAATTCCAATTCAGGCGACTCAGTCTATACTTGTTTGCTGCGAGCATCACATAGTAACCTAGGCTAATAACTGGAATAAGAACGCACAATGTTTTCAAAATAAGATATCATGGTTAGTAGAGGCCGGTCTTTGACCGGGCGAGTGGGGGTGCTCACGAAGTGACCTTCCCCAATCGTACCCAAGTTCCCGAGCCGAGGCAACTTTGGTGATGACGGACACGTGGCCTTTGGCACCGAGTCAGGGTTTCCTAAATTTCCCAAAAATAAAACATTTAGGTGGCGACTCTGTATCTGGCAAAGCAGTCCATGTTTGGCATTTCTTTTCTAAAAATCTGTTTTTCTCAAAACGATTTGCCAGATTTGGACTCTTTGGTTCAAGATTAAGAACCGTGACATTTGAGTCCTTCGAACTGTAGTGACCCAATATCGAACCAGAACGGGGGGGATTCGCACTCCTTCCTCGGGATGCGTTCGGGGACGTCTACAGTTTCTGGCGACTCTGCTGGGGATTTAGAGAACTTGACTCGAACTCATGATATCTGGTTTTGACTACACTTGTGTATTTCTTTGCATTGCATTTGCATTGGTGCGCCTAGGACACCGTGTTTGCCATCTGCTATTCCTGAGCGGTTTGCCGGAGGCTTGTCTTGTCAAGGCATGTCCATAAGGCTGACCGGTTACGGGCTCTGCCAGTATGGGAACACAAACCCCGGTTTTACCGGGGCACCCTTTTTGACCATTCGACCTAGTGCATATTCGGATCCATAGTGACCATTCCAAACTAGGACAAGTTGCTTACCCGTTTATAGGTTGTTTGAAACCGCTGTGTGCGTAGTGAAACCCTAGCTCCTGACAAAATAGGACAGGGAAACCCTACCCCAACATAGGGGTGTTTTGGCTCTCACTTTTCTGCTATATGCTTGTTAGAGTGCGTCTCTACAGGGAATATATGTATCAGTTGAGTTTGGGCACCGGGCCTGTGGGCACCACTTCAGTATTTTGGGTATCAAGCCTGAGGGCATTAGTATTTGGGGAATCAGTTTTACCCGAGGGTATCAGATTTGAGGTAGAATTCTGGGCAGAATTCAGTAGAGAGCACACTCATTCAACTATGCTCGTATCTGTTCAGATGGAATCAGGCTGAGATGCTGTCTGTTTTCTCTTTTGCCAGGTAGTCTTGGAACCATAGCTTCAGAAGGCTCCAATATCCCCCGAGGTTCATCGAACTTGTGCTAATAGACTTTGTCAGGTCAGAGGTTCAGTTCAAGGGCAATCAGTGGCAGGGTCAAAGGGCCAGTCAGGCACAAATCGCCGGTTCAGCAGTTACCAAATCAGGAGCCCTTATCCACCCCACCAGTGAACAGTCAAGCTGAGGTATGAGTTTTTACTGCAGGGATAGATATACCAGTCAGTCAGATGGACCAACAGAATACATCAGGGGTAGAGGCAATGATGCGTCAGATGCAGGAAACTATGAAACTCATGCAGCAAGACGTTGTCCGCCAAGCAGAATTCTCCAAGCAGCAGGCTGCAATCATGGCTCAGTAAGCCGAGCTCATCACCAGTCTGCAACAGCAAAGCGGTGCGTCCGCTTCACAACAAATTCCTTCTCCAGCAGGAGCTCCAGCACCTGGGGAGACGCCAAATGTCCAGGCAGATACGGACATTCCAACAGGGCCGGCTCCGCCCCCAATTTTACCCCAGCTGTCCAAAACACCTACCAATCTACCGGACTCTCCCTTCGAGTTCGAGGTCGACCCTACAGCGTTGAAGTTGAGTAAGCTTGAAAAGTTGTTCAAAAAATCTCAAGGGGTAAAGTCCATCCCGGACATTGAGGACGGGTACACCGACGCAGCTGTAACTCTGCCGGACAGGTTCAAGATGCCTCACATCGACCGTTTTGACGGGTCAGGAGATCCCATGGTCCACCTGAGTTTGTTTTCAGATGTTCTGCACCCGATGGGCTTGACAAGATTACAGAAGATTTCCCTTTTTGGCAGGACCCTGTCGGGTATTGCGGCCATCTGGTACGCCAAATTGGAGGATTCAGTGAAACGAAGCTGGGAGGAGATGGCCGAGGCCTTTGTCGCACAATATTCATACAATACCCAAATCGAGATTACGACCCGTGATCTTGAGACGACGAGGCAGGAGCCTAAGGAGAGCTTCTCAGAATTCGTGGCCCGCTGGAGGGCCAAAGCCTCAATGATGACCATTAGGCCAACGGATAAGGATCAAATACGGATGGTTGTGCGCAACCTCCAGCCCAAACTAATGCAGAAAATGATCGTGCTCCCGTTCCCTACCTTTTCAGATTTGCATGAGATGGGAGTACAGATCGAGGATGCTATGAAACAGGGCCTCATTGACCAGGAGAAGGAGCAGCCCAGGAGGGCGTTTACCCGCAGCTCGAATGCGACCACCAGCGGTGACGCAGCTGCAAGATCTTCCGAAGTGGGCATGGTCGCCACCACCACACCAAGAGCAGCCACCCCCTTTGTTGGTGCATCCACATCAAACCCCCGAACTTCAGACTATCTACCCCGAGGCAAGAGGGTTTTCACCCCACTCTATATGTGTTTGTCTAAAGCCCTGGGAGTCCTACTCAGGAAAGGACATCTGAAACCGTTGGAGCAACGGCCTCTACCCGATCCTCTCCCTCCAAAGCATGACCCGACTAAGTACTGTGCTTTCCATCAACAAACCGGTCATGACACCGACAGTTGCGTTCGTCTCCGCCACGAGATACAAAATTTGATTGACAACGGGGTCATCCCCGCACCAGGTCCTGCAAAGTCTATCGGCACTTGATCAGTGAACTTGTGGGGGATAATGTGATGTGATCAAGGGATAAACCACCTGCGGGCAACGCTCAGTTTACTCTAGATATGGTGGATGGCACGCACTGTTCTGAGCAATGTGCAAATACCAGTTTTTGTGTTTTCTGACTTGGGTATTGGGTCGATTTTGTTGTTTTGTTTTGAGTCTGTCCTTTTGTTTTGAGTCTGTCTCTTTTGTTTTGGGTCTGTCTTGTTGTATCGGGTCAGTCCTGTTGTATAGGAGTCGGGTGATTCCGGGGGTGTTACCTCGAGCGTCACCATTTTGCTTTGCGTTTGTCTTTTTGTTTTGTTTTGAGTCTGTTTCTGCCAGGGAGCCAGTTATGCCAACAGATTTTGAATGAAACAGCAGTGATTTTCACGCTCTCACATTTGCTTCTGCCGTGTGCTAGTTGTGCCGGGATTTGAATGAAATGGCAGTGCATTCCACCTGCTCTCTTGTGCCTTGAAGTCATTGTATTGACCTAAGTCTTTCAAAACCTTTTTGAACACTGCGGTGAAAACAAAGAGGGAGGAATTCCTCGGGATTTGCAAAACTTTGATCAAATGAGAGAAAGAGAGGCATACTAAGCCCTTAATGATTGAAATCATGCTTGTTAGTGTGAGTACTGAGAAGGACCCTGGCTTTGATTCAGATTGATCCTACACTGTCTTCAGCGCGAGCGATTTGTCGCTTTCTTAAAAACTTTCAAAAAAATGTTTTGCGCGGTCCTGCGAAGACATGTGTGGAATCGCTCTTGAGATTGTGCAGCTTAGGATCGCTCTCAGCCTCGAGACTCGCCCCCCCCCCCTTGCTTCCAAACCTTGAACTTGAATTCAGAATGTTCAACGGTCAACTACAATGTGAGGCCTGTGTGGCCAGATTTGAAGCAGCCCTCGAACAAGAGGCACCAAAGTCAGATCAAGAAGGTCAAACCTCATCAGAAGAAGCTTGCAAAGCTAGAACAGCAGTACCCTTTGAACTAGGGGCAAAGATGTCAGATGTGCTCGAAGAGCCGAAGACGGATCCTTCTGCAAATCGATACAACAGCCACTCTCTTGGATACGGATGGCTTCGAGATCCTAAAACCATTTGGCATGGACTTGTTACACTTTTACCCTTTGAGAGGCTCGCTGGGCCGAAAACCCGGAAAGGACGACCCAGGCAAAAGTTAGAGCAAGAAAAGATATATACAAAAAGCAAAAAGAAAAAAAAAAGAAGAAAAGAGAAAAAAGAAAAAAAGCAAAAAAAGAAAAAAGAAAAAAAGAAAAAAAAATAAAAAAAATAAAAGAAAAGAAATGAAAAAGAAAGAAGAACAAAGCTCGCAAGGTCGAAAACCCGCGACGGGCGCCTTGGCAAAAGTTAGAGCCTGAAAAGGAGAGGTTAATACCCGAGTGTACCTTAAACCCCGAACTACGTAAGGCTTGATTCCCATGTTTGGGATACGTAGGCAACTTCATTCTGAAGTCCAGCCGTAAAACAATTCAATTTGATTGTGTCCATGCGATGGTTCTGGTCATCTTTGTCTTCTCTGTATCTGAGGATTTGGTTGTGTTCGTCACTCTGAGGACTGACTACAATGCGCCGCGGTGCTATCCAAACAAGGGGCAACTTTCTGTTGCCATTCAATGCGCCGCGGTGCCGTTCAAACAAGGGGCAACTTTCCGTTGCCATGCAGCTCCCCTCCAGCAAGGGGCAATTTTCCTTCAAATCTGAGGTTGTGCGTCTCGAGAGTGGGTTCTATGCTCGTTGAGCAATGGCCGTTTGCAAAAATAGTTTTCGAGAATTTTTACTGAGGTTAACTAATTTTCTTGAAAATTGTTCCATCTTTTCCAAAAACTGGACCACTTCTTGGACCCAAAAAGGAAAATTTTCAGTGCTCATAACCTGACTTGCATGATTTCAAATCAAAAATTGAACAAGCATGTTAATCTAACTCTCATGTCGGTCAAAATTACTTTAGCAAAAGCTCAAAAAAAAAAAAAAAAAAATGGTCAACATGATGAACTAGGGGCACAGTTGAGTCAGGAGTTCTGTCTTTTCTCTTTGTCAAAATACTTGCCAAGAAGGGCACTTTACCTGCCAGAAAAGGCACAACTGAAGGCGACAACAAAAGGGCCGAAAAGCTCCCTCATCCTCCGAGCAACGAGGTATCAAGCCCAGTGCGAAGCACGAACTGGAATGGATCAAGATATTCCACTCCCTCATCTGGACACATCTGATTACGTCCAAACTCTCCAGCAGAGCATCGTCAACCGATGTCAGCTGCAAATTTGCTACACACCCAGTTGTAGCGCAACCTCTCTGTGGGAGGAATTCACTAGCTGTAAGCGGAAGAAAGAGAATCTAGCAGAATGCTAGGGGCACGAGCCTACAACTTGCTGTTTATCCATCAACCACCCAGGGGAGGGATTGAAAAATGAGAGATTGAAGAATAGAGAGATGTGCGATGAGAGGAAAAGTGAGAAAATGGCTTTTTCAGAAAAACAGAGCTTGAGGGCCGAGTGATGTGAGAACCACAAATAAGAAAATGGTGGAAACACTACCCGGTGAAACAGGCTCCCTGTGCACGTCTGAGTGTCGTGTCTTTTTGTTTTATCTCGTTTCTTGTTTTGAGTCGTTTCGAGTGTTACTCGATGTGTCTAGGTTGTGTGCTTTTTATGTCCTTGTTGAGTCGTTTTGCTGTGTTCAGTCGTAGGCTCAATACCTGGTCGAAAAACTCATCTCTCAATTTCAAAAATAAAATTGTTTTGTGCTCCGAGTGCCGTGCCGTTCTCCACATTTGTGCAAAACAAAATTTGTTCTTTCATAAAACCGCAGGATTCAACTCAGGTCATATGAGAACAGTAGAACCAGGACCTATCTGAAGCTATAATGGTTCCGGACTGCAAAGCGAAAGCAAAAGAGGAAAATGTCGGGCATCTGAGTTTGTTCCAACTTCAGTAGGCTCCGAGATTGTATTCCATGTGTACCTCTTCAGGTCTTGCCAATGCTCCGAAGTATGAGTGTGCCTCTACCTCAAGCTCAAGATCAAGTCTACCTCAAGCCAGAATGGCGATCAGAAGTGCTCTCTCTGAGTACCAGTTCCTTGCCGGGGTCATCTTGGCTGTGTTCGCAATGAGTTCCTAGGAGACCAACTGCGACGGTGGAAACTAGAGTTCGAATGGCTGTTGCCTAGAACGCAAAGGTTCGGGATTTCCGAGACTAAAGTCTGGTTTAAATACCCAGAGGCGTGTCCTCGGCTTGAAATCCGTATGGAAGCCCCATAGGTTGAGATAGCATGTATGCACCTCAATTCTGGATACTGGACCAACCTAGTCTGTCACCCCATTGGAGAATAGGGAAAGTCGTGAATATGATCAGGAAAACAAGCAGCAGCCGTAGCTCCTACATACAGATGTTGTTACTTGTCAGCATTTCAGAGCCTTTGTACTGTGAGTTCAAGGTAAAGTGTTCGAAGAGCACGAGGGGAGATCCCCGTCAAAGTAGAGTGGTTCACCACCACTCACCTCAGGAGGTGCTTTCTAAAGCGCCGCTTTGTCCATTTATTGCTTTCCTTAAGCATCATGCATTGTAATGCATTGTACCTATCAAGTTTCTTTCTCAGTCATGCACAATATTGTATGTACGGTTCATCCAAAGAAGTTCCGTTTGAGATCATTTATTAGTATATCAATCACACTTCATTCATTTAGTGTATCAATCACACTTCATTCATTTTGTGTATCTATCACACACATTCTCACTTTTGCGTATCTATCACACACATTCTCACTTTGTGTATCTATCACGCACATATTCACTTTTTGTGTATCCATCGCACACCTTTAGTGTATCAAACACACTTGTTCACTCAGTGCATCTATCACACTTTGTGTTCACCTTTTGTGTATCCATCACACACCTTTAGTGTATCAATCACACTTGTTCACGTAGTGCATCTATCACACTTTGTGTTCACCTTTAGTATGTCTATCATACTCTGCTCACTTTGTGTATCAATCACACTATGCTCATTCGTTGCATTGTTATGCACATCTGTCTAGCATTGTTATGCTCATTCGTTGCATTGATTGTGCACATCTATCAAACATTGTTTTGCTCATTACTAGCATTGTTATGCACCTTGCGTGTGCGACGGGTTAGACCTCCTCTAGTTTAGAGCATTTGGAATACGTTCCAATGCTTATACCTTTCTGAAACACCGGGATACGTCCCTACGTTTCTTCTCCCTTTTCGAAACACCGGGATACATCCTTACGTTTCTCTCTCTTTTCGAAACACTGGGATACGTCCCTACGTTTCTCCTCTCTTTGCGGAACACCGGGATACGTCCTTACGTTTCTCTCTCTTTTTGAAACACCGGGATACGTCCCTACGTTTCTCCTCTCTTTGCGGAACACCGGGATACGTCCCTACGTTTCTCCTCTCTTTGCGGAACACCGGGATACGTCCCTATGTTTCACATTCCTTGCGGAACACCGGGATACGTCCCTATGTTTCTCATTCCTTGCGGAACACCGGGATACGTCCCTATGTTTCACATTCCTTGCAGAACACCGGGATACGTCCTTATGTTTCTCCTTCCTCCTGAAACACCGGGATACGTCCCTATGTTTCTCCTTCTTTTCTAAATCTTGGGATACGTCCCTAACCTTTGGGATACGTCCCTAACATTTGGGATACGTCCCTAATCTTTGGGATACGTCCCTAACCTTTGGGATACGTCCCTAACCTCTAGGGATACGTCCCTGACATTTGGGATACGTCCCTAATCCTTGGGATACGTCCCTAACCTCTAGGATACGTCCCTAATCTTTGGGATACGTCCCTAATCTCTGGGATACGTCCCTAAATCTTGGGATACGTCCCTAATCCTTGGGATACGTCCCTAAACACCGGGATACGTCCCCATGTTTCTCCATCTTTGGTTAAGAGCATCCGGAATACGTTCTAATGCTTATACATTTCCGAAACACCGGGATACGTCCCTATGTTTCTTTGCATGATCATAAGTTATGTTCGGCTTCTTGCATTATCAGTTGCATTTTGCCCCTGCCTTCGGGCGCATGTCTTTATCTGTAGCTTGTATGCTTTGTCTAAGTCTTCGGCCTTGTCAAAAATGGGACGTCTCTGGGCTTTGACATTCACTCCCGTCATTCTTATGACTTTCGAGTTCTGTCAAAGAGGGGCAACTGTAGACACCCCATTTTTGACCGACCTTAAGACTCAGACGTCATCAATTGAGCGCTTGGTGATGTTGCATATTGTGCTCGTTCTGAGGTTGCAGAGTCCCGGCTACGAGCCTTGCCTCCGGACTTCCGGACTCTTTTGTGCTTTGCCTCGGTTTGCGAACCAGGCTCCGTTTTCTCTGTTTTCCCTTCCCAAAGGGAGGGAGAGGTCTAGTAGATCATCTCTCAGTGGCCGTAGGCTACGTTTCGTGGTCGTGGGCCATTTTTTCCCATTTTGGAGCCCAGTTCCCGGTTTTTCGGAGCCGTCAGGCCGTGTGCCTCGGTTCGGGACTGCCTAACCATCTCCGATTGCCCCGATTTTTGGCATGCATCCTATTTACTCCCTTTCGAGGGACACTGGGTCTGAGAGACCAACTTCGTGGTCGAACACCACTCCCGGTGCCTAACAGCCCACTTTCGGGGCCCCGAACTGCGTGTTTCGGCTCCCGAACCTTCATTCTACATTTTTGGGCTCCGACCCGAACTTGAGATAGTCATATTTTGAGGTCCTTTTCATGTTTGATTAAGTACCTTTTGTTGTTTGACATCTCCATATACCACTTGCTTCTTTACCCCTCGTTTTTTCCCTTTTCTTGCACGGTATTTTAGGTGTACTTGTGGGCTGTGTCAGACTTGGTCATAAACTAAAAAGTGTCTTATTTTGAGCCCCTCTTCAACTTTTTTGAAGGGCTCTCGGCCATTTGGGACCCGCAGCTATCACTTGCCCCTTTACCTCACCCTTTTGGCCTTTTTGGGGGGAATTTTGAATCCGAAATTCCCCCCCTTTTTTCCCCCCTCTTTTTCACCTCATTTGCCTATATATACAGCCCCTCCCCAGCTGGTTTAAGGGTTACAAAAAATCTGATTTGGGAGCTCCTCCATACAATCTCTCTCTCTCTCTCTATATTCTAACCTTAAAACTCCAAGTTCTTACACCCATTTCTTCACCACCACCAAGCACCACCACCACTACTCCATTCCGGCAGATAGGAGTGGCTTTCCAGCAGCTAAGAGGCAACATTTTTCAGTCTTAGAGGCAGCAAAGGTTGGGTCTTCAAGGGTGAGCACTCTTCTCCCTCTTTCTAGTTCATTTTTGCCTCATTTTTTTAGCCTCTTTACTTGCTGTTTTGAGCTCTAACCAAAACAGAAAATGTCATTTTTTTGAGCTATATTCCATGTTTCATTAAGGACTTATTACAGTTTGAAGCTTATTTTTGACACTTGTTTCAATATCCTCTTGTATGACAATATTTTGCATGAAATTTCTAGCCTATGAGTGATCTGTTTTCGAGCATAATGTAAACTGTAAGTGGACCTATTTTGAGCCCCTCTTCAACATTGAAGAAGGGCTCAACCCTTTTTAGGCCCCCTATATTTCACTTTCTTCACAATTCCTCCAATTTACCGTAAATTTGCATGATTTGTTTGGCCTACATGTAGTCTGTTTCGGAGCATGTCATGAACTGTGAGTAGGCTTATCTTGTGTCCCTCTACAACATTGTAGAAGGGATCAACCTTGTTGGGGGTCTCCATGTTATACTTGTCATTATACCCCTCTTTGACCCCCATTTTTGCATGCTTTTTTAAGCTTATCTAGCTTCTGTTTTCGGCCATCATCAGAGCTGGAAAGAGTCATATTTTGATCTTCTTGACATATTTCATTAAGGGTCTTTTCTGGTTTGATGAATGTTTGGGGTACCTCATGTTATAGCCTTATGTATCCTAGTTCTTGCATGACATTTTTAGCATGTTTTCATACTGAGTTGGGGTATGTCATCTACTGTAAATGTTCATATTTTTAGTCCCTCATCAGTGTTGTAGAAGGGTATTTTTCCATTTGGGCATCGCATGTATCACTTGCTTCAATACCCCTCTTGCGGAGCCATTTTTGTATGCCATTGTTGCCCTATCTATGCTTGCTGTTTGGCCATGTTTTAGACTAGAAAATGCTTGTTTTGGGGCTGCCTTGCTACTGTATCGTCATTCCATGTCCATATTGTGCATGCATTGCATAGCTATAGGCCATTTCGGGTGCCTAAATTCGCATTTCGGGACCATTCCTTGCATTTGGTGTCATTTTGCCATCTTTCGGGACTGTTTTCCCCCATATTTCAGTGCTGAAATTCCATTGGCATGTTTGCATATCATTTTCTATGTCATTTCATGCCTTAATGCCATTGCCTCGGTTTGCGTGCCCGTGTGCACGCATTTCGAGGCACTTCATTTTCATCCATCGGCCTCTTATGTGAGTGTGGCTGAGGTCCACTCATGTTGGTGTAAGCCCATATTGCATTGTGTGTGCCATTTCATCCATAGCATTGTGTACGCTCGGTTGTGTAGCACCTCGTGTAGCGTGTATGCCATTCCATAACATTGTGTAGGTTAGGATTGTATCTTAGTTGCATTTCATGCATACCATGCATATTGCATCGTGTTCGGGATAGGAGTTAGCCCGGGCACGGGAAACGTGGTACGTTCTGTATTCTGAGTGACGGAACGTGTCTCAATTCTCAAGTCACCGACACTCCGGATTATCCATGATGGAGTTAGGTTTTGTTGTAGTGTTCATATGCATTCATTCTATATTGAGTTGTGCAATTCGGCTTCTCGGCCATCATGCATCGAGATGCGTGATTGGTGGCACGAGGATCGAGGCATGCATACATTTGTGAAAATACATTGCTATGCCCCTTTCCTGCGCTCTGGTGCAGCATATCAAGAATCAGCGGTCTTCCGAGGCTTGGCGCGCTTTTCAAGAATCATTGCAAAACAGAGGCTAATTGGGGCATTCCAGTGGATTTCCGCACAAAGCAGCCCAAACATGCATCATTCCATCATCCGGAGCAGAATCAAGGCAGTCCCTGGCTTGCATGCCAGTTTTATTATTTTCTTAGTTAATTTGTAAATTAATTAGGAATTTGTATTATTTGGACTGTAATATTTATTTGGACTGTACTATTCTTTCATTTGGGACTGTATATTCTTTTGGACCCTCTGCGCGAGGGCACAATTGTAATAAGTGTGGGTGAGTGTGATGTATGTCTTCCAACCCCACGTCTTTCTTCCCTTTTATTTACCTGCTTATGATGGTTAGATTAGGGCATATTTCAGTTAGCATACAGTATAACAGCATGTTTGCATCATTCATCTGTTTTGCACGCACCGGGCTCGGCGCATCATACAAACTGCATTTGTATTTCAATTCCAAATTGAATACGTGTTAGTTGTAGCATTCCATATGCCATGTTTAAGACAGCCGAGCCTGCTATAGTTGCATCTTTGCATGTGTTGCATTAGGCATTTCTGTACATTTAGGATCATGCATGATTTCTTATAAGCTTCTGTTTTGGCTTGGAGTACTCGGTAAGTTTTATGCTTTAGCATCCTTGCATGCGTGTGAGTGACTGTCATGAATAGCATGCTTACCATGAGGCTAAATGCTTATGTGATATAACTGCCTTGAATGCCTGTGGGTGGAGGTTGAGTTACTTGAATTGGGACAATTCATCAAATGTTTGTTTTAAGCCCACTAGATGGTGGCAAAATCACGTTTTTCTAAGCCCACCCGAGGGTGGCAAATCCACGTCTTAGCCTACCTGCGGGTAGCACCATCAAACCATTTTCAAACGAACAAACATGAAATGTTTAATTCCAATTCAGGCGACTCAGTCTATACTTGTTTGCTGCGAGCATCACATAGTAACCTAGGCTAATAACTGGAATAAGAACGCACAATGTTTTCAAAATAAGATATCATGGTTAGTAGAGGCCGGTCTTTGACCGGGCGAGTGGGGGTGCTCACGAAGTGACCTTCCCCAATCGTACCCAAGTTCCCGAGCCGAGGCAACTTTGGTGATGACGGACACGTGGCCTTTGGCACCGAGTCAGGGTTTCCTAAATTTCTCAAAAATAAAACATTTAGGTGGCGACTCTGTATCTGGCAAAGCAGTCCATGTTTGGCACTTCTTTTCTAAAAATCTGTTTTTCTCAAAACGATTTGCCAGATTTGGACTCTTTGGTTCAAGATTAAGAACCGTGACATTTGAGTCCTTCGAACTGTAGTGACCCAATATCGAACCAGAACGGGGGGGATTCGCACTCCTTCCCCGGGATGCGTTCGGGGACGTCTACAATTAGGTTAAATGTTTCATATTGAACCACATAGAAACACACTTGAGAACAATTTCTGCAAAGGCATATCTACTCATTCACTAGTTCGCCTTTAACAATCTAAATTATAATACGCAATCTGACAGAAACGAGTAGTGAAATAGAAAATGAAAATAATGTGCTACATTTTAATAAGATATACCAAAGTTGTCCTTAGAAATGAGAGAGTTGCTTAAGTTTACGAGCCTGGAAAAAATTTGCAGCGTCCTTTGCCACTAGATTCAATTTCTTCACTTTTCCTCTTCAATCCAGTGAAACCAACATTGCTTAATTTCAATTGCCGCTTGCCACTCCTAGTAGATGAACCATCTTCATCCGTTTTATCAGATTCCCTATAGAAAGCAACAAATAGGATCAAATGAACCCTTGTGGACACAACAGATTACTATTGCATGCATTTATGCATCCTCTTAAATGGAAAAAGAAACCTGAACTGTTGAGCTAATTCTGGATCTACAATGAAAAGCTAAACAAAGAGGAGAGAGTTTTTTTTTTTATTTTTTTTATTAGCACCAAACAAAGATTTTATTAAGGCACAAAGCCAAAAGAAGGGAGGATAAGGCATCCTCTAAAAAAGAGCACAAGTTAAAGAAGACAAATACAATAAAAAGAGGCAAAACCCAAAATGATGAAAAACACTACATATCACAAAATGACACCCAATTTGCTGCAATCAAAAAGAGAGGAATTCCTTTGAAAAAAGGACTCCCTCCAACACCCAAAACGATAATAAATGTCGAACTTTATCCCATGAAAAATCAACCTCCTGAGATACTTACTCACAGACGCGCCCATTTCTCTCCAACCAAATGACCCAAAAAATAGCAAAGATAGCGCAAAGCCAAAGCACCTTGGCCCTCTTCGACCTGCCCAATACTTGAAAATCAATTAGAGTCATTTGTGCACTCTCTTTTGGAGTCACCCACATAACATTCCCCAAACAAAACAACCTTTGCCACAAGCTCGTTGCCACTGGATAATATAGAAATAAATGATCCAAAAATTCACCAAAAAGGAGATAGATATCATGCCGGTATCATGAAAAGAGAGATCAGTATATGCCAGGTTTATAATAATGGCAAACTTTGCGTTCACTTACGTTATATCTAGGCAAGGATGGATCTAGGGGGGGCGGAGGGGAGCGGCCGCACCCCCAAAAATTTGAAAAATATCATATATTATACTAGAAATTTTAAAATAATTTAAAATTATAGGAGTTCGCACCCCCAAATTTTCTTTAGATAATTTCAAAATTATATAGAGTAGCCCCCTCAATTTGTAGTTTGATAAACATGTTCAGTGCTACTTGTGCAGTCCTAAGAAACATAATTAATGATAGAAGCAAATCGAATCAATGAGCTGAGGCAGATGGAGTTTATGATTCCATTACATCTTTTGAGTTTGTCTTCATCTTACATCTTATAAGGATATCATGGAGATTACTGATGATCTTTGCCAAGCTTTGCAAAGTGAATCTCAAGATATATTAAATGCAATGCATTTGGTGTCTACAACGAAGATACTTATTCAAAAATTTAGAGAAGATGGATGGGTTCCATTGTTGGAGAAAATTAAATTATTTTCTAATGATCATGGTATACAGATTCCTGATATGAGTTGTCCTTATAAAGGAGGCCGAGGTCGGTCACATTCTGAAAGAGATCAACTCACCATGGAACATCATTTTCGAGTTGATATTTTTATGATTACAGTTGATTCTCAGTTACAAGAATTAAACAGTAGGTTTAAGGAAGATGTAATGGAATTGCTTGTTCTCAGCTCAGCTTTGGATCCTAGGGATGGTTATAGATCATTCAAAATTAAGGATATTTGCAAACTTGCAAATAAATTTTATCCCATGGATTTCTCCGAGCAAGAAAAATTGCATTTGAAATATTAGTTGGAAAATTATAAGCTTGATATTTCCATACTTCTTGAGTTTCAGAAGCTATCAACCATTTCTGAGTTGTGTCAAATGTTGGCAAAAACAAAAAAGTTGACAAGTTATCCTCTTATTGATAGATTGATCCACCTTGTGTTGACTTTACTTGTTTCAACTGCTACATTAGAACGTGCATTTTCAGCTATGAAACTCATTAAGTCTAAATTGCGCAATAGGATAGAAGATGGTTTTCTGGCTAGTTACTTGATTATGTACATTGAAAAAGACATTGCTTAAGGGTTTGATGTAGATTCTATCATCCATGCTTTTGATATTATGAAAGAGCGTCGAGTTCAATTGAAGATACCTAATTTTAGTAAATAAATGCATGTAGAAATAGTTACTACTTTTTGTAAGTAAATATGGGCAAAAAAATATTCTCAATTGTATAATCATCTTTTGGTACTCAACTATGTTGACAAGGAATATATAGTTCAATATTTTATCGTAACATTATTGATTTCTTTTCATGTTAGTAAAAATTGGTATTGAACTTCAAATTTTATTTGTTAGAGGTTAAACGTACTTTGGCCCCCCCAAAGTCATAATCCTGGATCCGTCCCTGTATCTAGGGATATTATTTCAAAATTTGAAAACAGTAACACAAAGTATAGATAAAAAGTAACAGAGCACGGCCCTGTGGCTGTGATTCTAGCCAACATAGACTCTTCTTCATTTGTCCTATAACGGGATATCTTTCTTCGCCATTGTAACAGCTTAATATCAGCAACTTTAAGCACCTTTACTGCATCTACACTTTAGATTATAGCATAGATCACCACATAATGACACTAAAGTAATGACGTATTACATAACAAGAGGCAATAAAAGTACTTCAACTCCATAAATAGTCAAGCAGGTGAATAGAAGTTATATGAAAGTGAATCATGCAAGCAAATTTAGACCAGGACTCACTATAGCACTTCAGCATTGCTTTTGAAGTAGGGAGTACATGTGCCCCAACTAAAGCGGACCAATGTTGGGAATCCAAATACAGAATGTTGGTGATCTTCTAACCAAGATTTAGTTTCAGGATCTAAAGACATGAATAAGAGTCATATGATCACAAGGAAATACTCATTTGAAATTTGATAAACTCAACATAAATGAAAGGAAGTCAAAACATTTTTTACCTCCAGGATAACCAGATCCAAAGTTCCTATGCATATTTTCAGCAGTTTCATCAAGCACCCAATTCCTCAAGGCTCGGTCTCTTGTGACCTGAAAGTTGAAACATGTATTACGAATCATCTAAAAAGACATAAACTGTGAAAGCTGTTGGGTATACCTCCTTATTGGAGTGTGTGACCCAATTGGTTTTGGAAAAAGAGTTTAATTTGGTTTAGTATTAATTATAATATATTTTTATATGTTATATTTAATTTGTGGAGACCCAATCCAATTTGGAAACAACTACGGTTTGATAATAAACCCTAGATTCACAATATTTTAGGGTTTGTTTTTGCCCATCCCGAGGTGAAGAGAACGGCTGCTACACATACTCCACTTTGGTGAAATCAATTATTTGGGTGTGTGAACAGGGGAATTAATTTGGGTGGTTCTTTGCTTCGTTTTCGGTGTTGATTTGGTTCGTTATTTTGGATCTTCTACAACTCTGATTCTGAAGATTTTTGTTCATCTATTTGGTGAGGTCTTTCCTCTTGTTTTTTTGTGATTAGTTGGAATTCACCTAAGGGTGGTTTTGTGAGACCATTAGCATCTCATTTGTAATTGTTTGGAACTTATTTGGTTGATAGTGAAATCGGATTTCGATCCCGTGGACGTACCTCACATTGAGGGAACCACGTAAAAATTCTTGTGTTGCTTTTGATTTAATTTTTCCGCATTAGTTTTTATTCCCATTGATTGATTTACTTGTGGGGAATCACATATTTTCCCTAACAACTGGTATCAAAGCTTACGGTTTATTTGGATTTATTTATTTGTGTAAATTAATGGAGGGGAATGTGGGTTGTATGTCTAGCTTCAATGGAAGCAATTAGGTAACTTGGAAAACTAAAATGGAGGACCTATTATTTTGTAAAGATTTGTATGGACCCGTTGAAGGTGATAGTGGCAAACCCGAAAGTATGAAAGATGATGAGTGAAAGAGGCTTAATCGAAAAGCCGTTGGTGTTATCCGTCAATGGATTGATGACAGTGTATTTCATCATGTTGCTACTGAAACTTCAGTACATGATTTATGGAAAAAATTAGAAGGCCTTTATGATAGAAAATCAGCCACAAATAAGGCTTTTCTGTTTCGTAAGTTAGTTAATTTAAAATATAAAGAGGGCAGCCCTATTCCGGAACATCTGAATGAAATAAAGAGTATTGTTAACCAACTTGCTTCTATGAAAATTATTTTTGATGATGAGTTGCAGGCTTTGATGCTAGTTAGTTCTTTACCCGAAAGTTGGGAGACTTTGGTTGTGACGGTTAGTAATTCAGCACCTGATGGAGTTGTCACAATGGGCCAAGTCACTAGTAGCTTGTTGAATGAAGAAACTTGAAGAAAATCAGGGGGTTCCTCTCATTCAAAAGCATTTGTTGTGAGAGGCCGAAGTAAAATAAGGGGGAGGAGTAAGACTCCTCATGGTCGTGATCAAAGCCGTGACAAATCAAGAGATGGTTCTTTTTCAAAGAAAGACATTGAGTGTTGTTATTGCCATGAGAAAGGGCACATGAAGCGAGAATGCCGAAAGCTCAAGAACAAGGAGAAAAGGCGTGACAAAAGTGTGGATAAGAAGCAAAAAGACACAACGGCAGTTACTACCGATGATCTCATGGTCGTTTGTGAAGATGATTGTATCAATTTTGTGGGCCAAGAGGGCAATTAGGTGATTGATTCCGGTGCTTCTTTTCATGTGACTTCTCGAGTTGATTTCTTCACTACCTACACCAAAGGAGATTATGGTTCTGTTCGAATGGGTAATGAAGGTTTGTCCAAGATTATTGGCATGGGTGATGTTTGCTTGGAAACAAATTTGGGCTACAAGTTATTGTTTAAAGATGTGAGACATGTTCCCGACATTCGCCTCAATTTGATCTCTACTAGGAAGCTAGATGATGAAAGCTCCAACAACAAATTTGGTAATGGAATATGGAAGCTCACAAAGGGTTCTTTGGTGGTGGCTAAGTGCAAGAAGACTCATACACTTTATTCGATACAAGGAAAAATTTGTAAAGGTGTTATCAATGCACTTGAAGATGATACTTCTACCGAATTATGGCACAAGCGGCTTGGCCACATGAGTGAAAAGGGGCTGCAAGTATTGTTCAAGAAAGAACTTCTACCCGGTTTGAAAGGTACACATCTTAAAACTTGTATTCATTGTTTGGCGGGTAAACAACATAGAGTTTCTTTTCATAAAAATGTTGCTTCTAGAAAAGAAAATGTTTTGAGTTGATTCATTCGGATGTTTGTGGTCCTTTAAAAGTTAGAACACATGGTGGTGCACTTTATTTTGTTACTTTCATTGATGATTATTCAAGGAAAGTTTGGGCTTTTCTACTAAAAACTAAAGATCAAGTTCTAGAAATATTTAAGCATTTTCAGGCCATGGTTGAAAGAGAAACAGGGCAGAAATTAAAGTGCATCCGATCAGACAATGGTGGTGAATACATTGGGCCATTTGATGAGTATTGTCGCAGCCAAGGTATTCGGCACCAAAAGATAGTTAAGAAGGCTCCTCAACAAAATGGCGTTGCCGAGAGGATGAACCGCACCATTGTGGAAAGAACAATGTGTTTGCTTTCACAAACTAAATTGCCAAGATCTTTTTGGGGTGAGGCAATGAAGACAGCGGTTGACGTAATCAATTTGTCTCCTTGCTATCCTTTGAATGGTGATGTTCCTGAAAGAGTTTGGACTGGCAAAGATGTGTCTTATGAGCACTTGAAAGTGTTTGGTTGCCGAGCTTTTGTTCACATTTCAAAGGATGAGAGGTCCGAGCTTGATAGTAAGTCAAGACAATGTATTTTTCTTGGCTATGGGCGTGATGAATTTGGGTATAGATTGTGGGATCCGGTCGACAAGAAAGTCATTCGAAGCCGTGATGTTGTGTTTCTTGAAGACCAAACAATTGAAGACTTTGGCAAAGGTGATCAACTGGAGCCAAAAACTAGTGATCTCATTGACATTGATTCATCTCCTTCATCTTCAGTTGATGATGAAAACAGGGGAGATGTGCAACCACCTATTGAAGATGTAGAGGATGATACTAATCTTAATGAAGTTGAGCTAGAAATTGAGGAAGAGCATCCAACTCAAGAACCGCCACCACAACTTGAGTTGAGGAAATCTACAAGGGACCGACAACCTTCAAGAAAGTATCCTCCCAATGAATTTGTGTTGATTTCCGATCAAGAGGAGCCTGAGACCTACCAAGAAACAATTGAGCATGCAAAGAAAGGTGATTGGAAAAAGGCCATGGACGAGGAGATGAATTCCTTGCTTGAAAACTAGACTTATGATTTAGTGAAGTTGCCTAAAGGGAGGAAAATTCTGAAAAATAAGTGGGTTTTCAAATTGAAGAATGATGGCAAGAATCTGAGGTACAAGGCACGTCTTGTTGTGAAAGGCTTTAAGCAAAAGAAAAGTATTGACTTTGACGAGATTTTCTCACCGGTTGTAAAGATATCTTCTATTCAGGTTGTACTTGGCATGACTGCAAGTATGAACCTTGAAGTTGAACAACTTAATGTGAAGACCGCATTTCTTCATGGTGATCTTGAAGAAGAAATTTACATGGAGCAACCGGAAGGTTTTGTGGAAAAAGGGAAAGAGAAATTTGTTTGCAAATTGAAGAAAAGTTTGTATGGTCTCAAACAAGCCCCACGGCAATGGTATAAAAAATTTGATTATTTCATGATGAATAATAGTTTTTCTAAAACTACTTCGGACCATTGTGTGTTTGTGAAAAATTTTCCGAATGGCAAATTTATTATTCTTTTGCTTTATGTTGATGACATGTTAATTGTGGGTCAAGATTCTACCATTATTAACATGTTGAAATTGGAGTTGAGCAAGTCTTTTGCTATGAAAGATTTGGGACCGGCAAAGCAAATACTTGGTATGAAAATTGTTCATGATTGCAAAGAGGGGGCTGATTGCAAAGAGGGGTATGAAAATTGTTCGTGATCGTATTGACTCTAATAGGAGGGTGTAAAGAGGTAAAGTAGGGGTGCAAGTAAAATCGCTCTTTTAATTTTTTATGAAAAGATTTGCAAAAAAAATAGAGCAAAAGTTGACTTTTTTATAGTGACTTTTTAACTATTTTGAATGTCCCCAAACATAAAATAGTCAAAAAGTCACTACAAATAGTAATATGATTCCTTGCTCTATGACTTCGTTTGAGAAGTAGGTTGACTTTTTGATTTTTTAACTTTTTTGCTATTAGTTGGGCAAAAAATCTCATTTGAGTTAGATTTTTTTAACATTTTTGACTTTTGTAAGATTCAAATTTACACCCCTGCATTGAGATAGAGAGTCATGACATAAATATTGTCGCAGTGAGATAGAGTGTTGTCGCTTCCTAGTTGACAGTGGCTTCTTCCTCATAACAAAGCGAAATTGAATCTACAATTTTACCTATTTTTAAAATCCTAAATCAGATAAATAACTTTTTTTTTTTTTAAAAAAAAAAAAAATCAAAGTAGAGCAAAGCAATCTCAATTTTGTAGAAATTTTAATAATTGAATTAAATTTGTACTAAATTTCAAAAAATTTAGCCCTTAATTTGAAATTAGATATCAAATTTTAGAAATTGAGCATCAATTTCTAATTTTAGCTCCGAATTCATATTTTCAATGTCCCAAATCAATGAAATTTCACTATCTTAATAACATCAACATAGTAAAATGTGGTCAAATTTTCTTCTTCAAAATTTCATATTCATCTTAGGATTAGTTTGATGGATTTCAACAAGAGGATCCCAAAAATATCAATTTTATCGAAAACCAAGATCTACATCAAGAATTATTTAAATTTTAAAGTTTTGAACCAATGCAAAAAAAAAACACACACACACCCAAAATATATATATATATATACAGGATTCAGATTGAAGCAAAGATAAAAGAATAATATGGGATACCATCTCATCTCATATGGCATAACTAACTGATAAGAGAGACCGCAAAGATAAACGATTAGGATCCAATGGAAGGATCTTACTCGATAATCCTGCGGAGCATCGAGGCCACACGTTCTTTGTTGCTACTTTTGATTACCAAGTCCAAGTAGTGCATGGCATCCTGAGGTAGGAGGGCTTCGATGAAAAAGTGATGAAACAGGTGCGAGTGAGTCCCCTGCATTACATCCAAACACTGCTCCAGCACCTTCTCTTGCTGCACTCTACTCAATTCTGTCGCCTCCATCAATGGCAGTAGTTCTCTTTCTTCCTCCTCAAAAGTGTTCTTTGCAATGGTCCTGCCAATATTCATACATGTGTTAGTCTTAGACTCTGTTTTGGAAACACTGAAAAAAAAGTAAAACTTTTTGGCTATTTAAACCAAAATAAAATATTTAGATGTTTCGCTACAGTTTATCTAGCTGACAATTGAGAAAAAAAAAAAACAACTGTTTTTAGCAAAATTCATCCCTTTTTGGCAGTTGCCAAAAAAATTTAAAATAAAAAATCATATATATATATTTGTATTTAGTGAAATTTTTAAATTTTGTATTGAAAGGTTTTATTTTTCAAGTCCTTATAGTCTAGAATGATCTAAAAAATAAAAATTCTGAAAAAAAATTCAATAGGAGTAAAAAAATTTGATTTGCCTGAATTTGTCCAATAAAAATACTTACTTTCACCCCAAAAAAAAGTTACGGCCACGGAGTCGCTACGTAGTCTTCAAAATAATCTCATACTCAATCTTATACACCCCAAGTCATTTCTACTACCACATCATACTTACAATCCTTCAAAAAATTTGTTAGACAACATCTCACTTTTACTCTCTTGCAAAGGTAGCTGTTCACCCTTCAATAAATCTTTAGCAAATGAGTCCACCCAATAATTGCTGTCGAAAACATGATCCCCATCGCCATCTACTGCATGTTGGTAACTTCCAAGACTTGTAGCTATAGTTTCACCCATTGACCAGCCATCAGATGCAGTAGCAGGATCTTGCATCCTACTTGGTTGATCCAGTTTTGGAAATTTGGCCACATTTTCTAATTCCAATTCCAAGGCAGACGCAAGAACTGATCCTGATTTGAATGCACCACTAAAATCAGGATTACCAGAGGGCGGTGACATTACCAATCTATCGGTGTGTGTCTTGCATTCTTCATTATGGCTTGTTGTATGTTTGCTTTTGTTGTTGATCAGCTGTTCCTGTTCAAGTAGCCATTGTTCATCATCACAGACACTTGGATCAATAATACACTTGAAAGCTTCATCATCCAATGCAGGTCGCTCATTTCCAAGAGTCGTAGCTATGTTTTCAACATCTTGCATCACGGTCGGTTCATCTACTCCTAGAAATTTGGCCAAATTATCTAATTCCAATTTGAAGATAGAGCTATCTGTCACGACCCAAACCCGGCCCTATGGGTTTAGCACCGTAACTGGCCAGTAATCCGTGATTACCAAAGGCCTGCTTAACAATCAATCAATGTAAACAGAGTTCAGGGCCTGGCGGAAGCCAAAACAATAAATGAATAGTGTCCAATGAGCTGTGACAATCTGTATGCCAAAAACATTTTTCATTCGTACATGCATAAGACAGTACCGTACAATATGGCATACACAATATACATATCCATAACAGTCGGTGAATCAGGGACTTAATCCCTTATCCAGTACAGTAACCAATAAACAGTCTATACGATAATCCCACAACGGTACAAAACAGTGAGACAGACAGGGGAAATCCAAAGACCCCAAGGCCATAGCATGGCGACTAGGAACCTCGCTGTGAGGCACACAGGTTGGCTGGACAAAACTGGGGACTGACCCGCGCTCCTAGCTCCGATCTGGTTGCTGAGAACCTACATATATATATAAACAGTGAGCTAAAGCCCAATGAATAACATAATGTGTAAAGAGGTTATGAATGAATGTCCTTACAGTAATGAAATCAATTCATTTAACAGTATTTCGATCTTTCAGTATTTCAGTCAATCAATAGTTCAATCAATCAATACTTCAGTCAATCGATATTTCAATCAATTAGTCTTTCAATCAATCAGTCATATGTGGTACATCCATTAGCCTATAAACAATAGGTCCAAAAGGACCGGGCCTTAACAGACCCAAACAATAATGATGGCCATCAATCAATAACAATATGGTTCCACAAGGAAACCGACCGATGTGGATTCAGGAGGTGGCTCCCACTGTAGCACTTAGCTCCGTAGATTCTAGAGGTGGCTCCCAGTGTAGCACGTTGCTCCACATCAGTAAACAATCAATAACAGTAATGCTAAGGATGCCACAATATAGTTCGCAATACAGGACATACGTTCATTCAATAAACAATATCAGTTCAATAAACATTTCAGTTCAGTATCAAAAGATAACCATTTTGAACATATCTTTACACAATCTGTTACTCACAGAGATTGGGCTATTAGCAGCTAGAGCGTGTCCCCGAGAGCCAACCCTAAACAATTAAACAATTGAACACACACTAAGTTTAACAGTTGGGGAAGTACAATAATTAACTTCCTAATATGCTTCGGTGTGTTCTATGTCTAAATCCTCATTAAGATGTCTTAAACTAGGCCTAAGAATGCCTAGGATGAGATGAGGATGTAAAATTACACTTGGAAGGCATTTTTCAAAAGTTGCTGGAAATAGGCCCCTCGCTCGAGCGAGCCTTCCTTCGCTCGAGCGAGCTTCAAAAATCAAAGGCTTTCGCTCGAGCGAGCCTCCCTTCGCTCGAGCGATCTAGTGCTCAGAAAAAGTACTGGATGCTCCATTTTACGCGCGATACCACGCTCGATGCTCGCTCGAGCGAGCTTACAAAATCACAGGGCTCGCTCGAGCGAGGAATCCTTCGCTCGAGCGAGGAAGCCAAATCTGGAATTTCCAGATTTGTCTCCCAAGTTCGAACCAAGCATCCAATCATCCAAAACTCAACCTCTTGGGCCCAAATTCTGGGGAATACCTCCCAACTCAATATATAACAAGTTTCAAAAGCCAATTTAAGAATTCAAGCCCCAAAGGTGAGTCAATTAAAAGCATTTTCAAACCCATTTTCATGAATATGAAGAACATGCAAACATGCATGAATCAAAACCATTTTAATGCTTCAATTCTTGCTCTAATGAGCTCAATACCTTGAAAACAAACTGAAAACATGGACTATAATACAAACATGAACATGCATGTGACCATTAACCATGAATTCAACCCAAAATGCCTCAACATAAACATGCATGTAACATTTGAGCTTCAATTCAACATTTATGAGCAAATTTATGATTTACTTCTCTATAACCATGATGCATGCAAGATGGAACTTAAAGATGGCAAGAAGATGATAATTTCACTCACCTAAGTCTTGTAATTTAGGCCTAGAAGTTCAATCATGCAACCACACTTCAATTTACTTCAAGACTTCAAGCAAATCAAGCAAAACAAGTCCCTCTCTCTCTCTCTCTATATTTTTGGTCGGCAATAAACAAGAAGAAGAGCTGATCAAATGTTTTTCTCTAAGTGTATAAGGCTCTCAAATAGTAATAAACAAATGGCCACTATAGGTGGCAATTCCGTAATTAAGTCCAAGTCTCCAATTAACTCATTTTAATCTAGTTTAATCATTCCTAATCAATATTCAGACAAAAATACCATTAATTCACAAATATTCTACTGATTCCAAAACACTAAACGATTCTTAACTCGGCCGTCGATAAGGCCCTCAATTAACAGTTTAAACATATAATTCAAACAGGCATTCAATCAATTAAACAGATGCAATATGCAATTCAATAACTAAACTTATTCAATTTCAGTTTCGATTTCAATTGATCTATCCAGTACTTCAATCAGTTCGATTATCAGTCATTATCAATTCGGTTTAGCAATAATCAGTATATAATTCAGTAGTTATTCGGTAAGCAGTACGAGGGTCGTTACACTATCTCTCTGTTCAACTTCTTTCGGTACTGCTGGTTTGTCCAATGCGTCATCATTGAAACCAAAACGAAAACCAGAATTACTAGGTTGATTGCATTCTTCATCAGATCTTCTTGCCCTTTTGTTGTTGTTCAAATACCCATAGTTGATCAGCTGATCATCATCACAGATAACCGTTTCAATTCCATGTTCACTATCATCCCCTGTTGTTGCTCGCTTTGTAACTCGCCTTTTCCGTTGTATAAAACATAGTACATAGTCCTTCAACTGTATTACCAAATGCAAATACAAAAATGTTTAGAAACTGATTCTTTATTATGTAATTATATACTCATAAAACAAAATAAAAATAAAAAATCGATATTGGTTGAAAGGGAACTAAATATCATTATTAACAAAAGAATTCTCAGATATTATTTTTAATTTTTTTTTTTTTTTTTTTTTTTTTTTTTTTTTTTTGTAACTAATTATCATTTTGTCTCTTGGAAATAAACATATGTTAAATCAAAATTAGTTGATAGTTTAGTTATTAAAATTACAATACAAGTGAATCAATTATGAATATGACTTTAAAACAGTCCAAAGATAAACAATTAAGATTTTACAGAACAACTATATATGTCTATAATACATATATAATTTACAGATAATTGAAAGAGAAATGTTACAATGTGTTCCCTCAAAAAGGTACACATCATAAAAAAAAATAAAAAAATAAAAATTTTTATGATTAAGGTTATGAATATTGGAGTGGAAGTTAAGATTTTTATAGTGAAAGTTATTTTAAAAAAATCATATTTTTTGTAGTGAAAATTATGAGTGGCAAAGTTATAGTATGCACTCTTAAAATTACAAATAGAAAAATTATATTTTTGTGATAGGTAAGTAGGTTAATTTTTTGTGTTAACAAAAATTAGAATTAATTACATCAAGACCCTTTAATTGTTAATAAATATCATTATATCCTTTTATTTATAAACCCATGCGTATTGACCCCTTAATTATAAATATGTATTATTTTTACTTTACCCAAACCACTTTCAAAAGGGGTTATTTGAACAATTTTTATCATTAAGAGATTCATAAATGAGATAAAATAATATTTATTAATAATTAAAAATATCTTACCGTAATTAACCTAAAAGTTATACTTCTTGTACAAGTTACATGCCATAACGACCTAATATTTCATGTCTTCTTCTTGAACAACAACCAAGAAAAAGTCCAAACTCTAAAATAATATTGATTGATTTAGAATAATGGTTCTAGTTTGCCCTAATATTTCATGTCTTCTCTTGAACAACAAAGAGACCACCATATACACCTAACTAACACACAACAGTTAATGAAACTGAACAGGAAAACAAAGATTTTTAAAGTAAACACAATCAAATTAATAACAGCAATGCTAGGTATTATGAAAAATCTTTCATGAAAATAATCATGAAAGTTTCTTGACCCTTGGATTACACTTAGAATAAAGCACCACACATTAATCAAGGTAATCCAATGATCATAAATTTTTCATGATAAAATTTTCATGATCCCTAACTTTTCCCAATTAATAAGAGTTTGAGAGATCATAAACTTACTTTGAGATCATTAATACGTGCGAGCGAAGCACCATCAAGACTGTATTCCTTCATGTTCCATGCACCGTGTTCGGCAGACCGTTCTTTGTTCTCATAATCCAAACTTCGCTTGCCTCCGATAACTCTTCCATGCTGATCCTCAATAGGCTTCGCCGCATCGATCGCTTTCCACGTACCCATCTTACCCACCGTCCGATCAATTCTCTTCCCCTTTACAGACTTCTTCTTCAACTGTGTGAACACGTAGATATTGGTTTTCACAGTGTTGAATATGTTGGACATTTGTTTTTCGTCGTAAACGTCGCATTCGATCACATGTTGCATGGGTAATGGTTGGTTAGTAATCTTGTTTAGCAGATAATACTCAATCAACTCTATATCACTAGGATTAAATTTATATCCGACACCAAACTCCATTGCCATTGTTACTCAGGTAGAGAGAGAGAGAGGAATGATCGTTGTTACAGGTAGAGAGAGAGAGAGAACATAGACAGACCAAACAGCCATATATATCTAGATATGGATATGGGGAAGTGTTTCTGTTTTAGGTGAACTCTCCTCGCCGACTTTGAGGTATATTAAATTACAAAGACATATTTGTTTAAAGGATTTGTTCTTATAATTTTAAAAATTGCATTTGAAATTTTTAATTTTATAATAAATTATTTATTTTATTAATAAATTATCAAATTAATTAATAGTTTTTGATGATATTAAAAATTTATTTTAATTAATAATTCAAATAATTTTATTATTATATAGGAGAACAGTTCTGAATTTTATTTTTTTCAATTAATTATATTAAATAAATAAAAAAATTAGCAGTGAAATATTTATAATTTTTCAAATCATAAGGAGAAATTCGTATTTTAAGCAAATTTCAGAAAGTGTATTTGTAATTTATCCAAATCTGAAAGAAAAAAGGATAAATTACAGAAACCTCCCTTACTGTTTGCAATATATATATATAATTTGACCTCCATTTTAGTATAACTAAAGTAACCGAAATTAATGTAAAATAAATAAAAACAAATATATATTTTGAGAAAAAAAATTCGGTGGGGTGACCTTTGTCTTAAAACTGATTTTCCTCTTTTTTATAATTTTTTATAATCTTTCAACTGATAAGGAAGGCTCTCTCCACCAATTCTTTGCTAGGAAAATCAGCTCAAGTGTTTGGAACTTTCCTCATAGCAGAGGATTGTATACTTGAGAATTGGTTGAAGAAGTTAAATTGACTGTTGTCTTATCCTCAGCTCCTCCCTTGAGTATTGAAAGTGAAGACTGGCATATTTGGACTAATGCTTCTACGGGCCATAGTGAGTTCTCTGTGTCTACTCTTTACTCTCTTAGTAGCTCTCTTCTTGGCACTCATCTCAAAATCTGTAAACATGTTCGGAGTAATGCATTACTTCCCAAAGTATCCTTTTTTTGTTAGTTGGCTTAGAAAAATAGAATTAAATCTTCAGAGTTTTTGTACAGAATAGGCATTCTTGGCAGCAATGTTTCGACCCTTTGCCCCTTCTGTAGCTCTGAATCTGAACCTGCTGTTCATGTCTTGCTCCATTGCCCTTGCTCTTGGTTGATTTGGTCTGCAGTGATTCATGATTGGGGGGTTTCATTGGTGCATACAAGAATCAGTAGATGGTCTTCTCAATTGGTGGATGGATGGAAAATTCAAGAATTTTGACAAGTTAATTTGGAGAGCTATCCCCTTAGTTGTCCTTTGATCTTTTTGAAAGCATAAGAATGAATGTGTCTTTTCTGAGGCTCAACCCAATTTCTCTGCTCTGAGTGAACTCATCAAAATCAAAGCAGTTCTTTGGCTCAAAGCATCCATTAAAGATTTCCCCTACTCAGTTGATGATCTAATCTTCAAGTGGATACAAAATGGGGGTTGTGTTTGACTCTTAGCTGGGCTTTGTTCCCCTTTCTTCTTCTTTTTTCCTTGGTTGGGTTCTTTATCAACCATGGGGTGCTTGCATTTGTTTGAGCTTCTCTTTGGTGCCATTTTTTTGGGACTAGTTTGAGAGTTCTTTTGCCCTTTGCAGCTACCTCCTCTTTATTGATTGTATCTTTGTCTCCCTTTTGTTTTTCCAATCAATAAAGTTTTATTTGCCGATCAAAAAATAATAAAAATATGCAATCCTACCACAGAATTATATAAATTTCACGAACTCACATAAATAATCTCATAAAAATGTGTAAGTTGAATATAAATTTATGTAAGTCTAGTGTTTTCATGAACTTATACGAATTTATGTTCAATTTACACATTTTTATGAAATCACTTATGTAAATTTGTGAAAACTTACATAATTTTATAGTAAGATTGCATACACTAAAGCATTTCCCTACATTTTAATAGAAAATAGATGACAATAGCATCATTTTTTTATTCATATAATGAATTAATGAAAAATGACTTGCCTATTTTGTAAATTAAAACCTCAAGGGAGATCATCGTAATTATAATAAAAGTATGGAATGAATTGTATTTTTTGTGCTACTGTTGTTTTTGTCCTACCGTTGGTTTGATTATTGGGCGTGGCCTCTTTTTTCCTCTGCTTTATTGTGCTACTGCTGGTTCCTCACCAACAGTGTGCTGTGTTCTTCTTTTTCTTTCTTTCTTTTCTCATCTTTTTTTATGTAAGATCATATAAAATGTATGTTTTCTTCATCAATAAAGATTCTTTACTGATCAAAAAAAAAAAAAATTTGTGACACTTAATTTTTACCCAACAAATAAGGGTGTACATTCATTAGAAATCTATTGTTTGAGAAGTTTAAATACCTCTGTTTAGTGAACAATTTTTAAAAATAATTTTTGAAATTTTTATTTTTAGTGTTGCTTATCTTTTGTGAGTTTTTTATAAATATTTTAAGCAATTTTTTTTTTTTTAATTTTTAGATTCACTTAATCTAGATACACTTCAAAAGTAAAATATTTGTGATTTTTAAAAATATATATATTAAATGAAAAAAAAAATTTTAAAAAAATTAAAAATTACTAAATTTTGCACAAATATTTTATATTTTAGATGCATCTAAAAAAATGACTAAAATATAAATATATATATATATATAAGCAAAACCACTAAAGACCAAAAATATACATATATCTACCCAAAAAAAAAAAATCAAATTTATTTTAAAAAATTCAAAATAAAACAAATAAATATTATTTAGTTTTAATTTTTTTTTTTATTATTTAAATTGTAGAACTTAAGCTTATGAAGTGATCCAATTTATGAAAAATTCCGGAGTAATGAGTACATCATTCATGTGTATGGCATAAAATGTTTTGATATCAATAAAGTCATGAAGGGAGTAATCTGAAATATTGGCGGAGGATTTCACCCAATAGGAGACTCTAATCTTCACCAATTCCCCGATTTGGTACCAATTGGATTATTTCCCATTGAATACTTTGTCATTTCTTGATATCCAGATAGTCCATATCAGTGCAAGGGGTAGAGCTTCCCATAAGATCATTGACACTACTAAATCAATCCACACCATGGAACTAACAATATGGATGCATAAAAAATAAAAGATAAAAGAAAAAGAAAAGCTTGGAAATTTCAGATAACATCCTAGAAAAATAACAGTAGCAATTTAAGCTTTATTATTTTCAAAGCCTATCATTTTGAAGAAAACAAAATTCTTCGATCAATCCACACCATGGAACTAACAATATGGAGGCATAAAAAATAAAAGATAAAAGAAAAAGAAAAGTTTGGAAATTTCAAATAACATCCTAGAAAAATAACAGTTGCAATTTAAGCTTTATTATTTTCAAAGCCTATCATTTTGAGGAAAACAAAATTCTTCGACTTTAATCAATACTCTGGCCTTTGTTTGAGAAATTTGCTATTTTAATCAGCAATGTTAGGTATCATGAAAAGTTTTTCATGAAAATGATCATGAAAGATTTGTAACCTTTGGATTATACTTAGAATAAAGCACCACACACTAATCAAGGTAATCTAAGGGTTACAAATCTTTCATGATCATTTTCATGAAAAAAATTTCATGATCTCTAACATTTCTCATTTTAATAGGCTATTTTAATTTTTGACTATTTTACTACGTTAAAATTTTTATGTTTCGAAACATAGATTTTTTTTATAATTGGATGTGATATTTATAAGAGAAAAACTGAAATGATTATAGGTTTAATATGACATTTTTATTTTATTGGCTATTTTAGCCTATTTTGTCTTCTTGTGAATTTTAGTCCCCAAAAAAAAAAAAAAAAAAAAAAAAAAATCCAAAAACTCACTTTCTGATTCTTCATAATCTTAGTGGATTCATTATTCCATGCCAAGCAAAATTGCCAATCATTTTATGAATTTTCCACTTGCCTCCAAAGAATGGATTCTAATTTTGTCAAGATGAATGTCCATGCTGCTGTATAGGGCTGTAGATCCATACATTGACCGCTCAATTTTCCATGTCAGCATGAAACTAAAATTAACTATCTCAATCACTCTGCCATAAGAAATGAAAATGAGAAAAATTCCCACTAGATTTCTTGTTCTTCTTCATAGGATGGATCATTTGTTGCGTGTATTTTCTACTGGTTCCTTTGTGCTGATAAATTCCGTGCATGCAGCAGCACAGATCTCATCTTATGGGTCTAAAGTATGTGAATTGATAACAGAAAAAGGCAATACTAATAGGGAGCAAAGTGATATCTCTTGTGAACACTACTTATCAAGAATAATTTTCTAAACTTTGGTGCTCGAAAGAAAGGACTGTTGAAGATTATCAAATTTCTTATTTGAGATTTTCATGTCAGATTTTTTAGGGTAATTGTAATGGTGGTGACTATGGCTGCGAAAATTAAGATTGTAGAATAAAAAAAACAGATAAAAAACACATAAAATATATAAATTTATGTGGTTCACCCCAAAACAAGAGTTACAAAGTTTCACCCATTGACCAGCCATCAGATGTAGTAGCAGGATTTTGCATCCTACATGGTTGATCCAGTTTTGGAAATTTGGCCACATTTTCTAATTCCAATTCCAAGACAGACGCAAGAACTGATCCTGATTTGAATGCACCACTAAAATCAGGATTATCAGAGGACGGTGGCATTGCCAATCTATCGGTGTTTGTCTTGCATTCTTCATTATGGCTTGTTGTATGTTTGCTTTTGTTGTTGATCAGCTGTTCCTGTTCAAGTAGTCATTGTTCATCATCACAGACACTTGGATCAATAATATACTTCAAAGCTTCATCATCCAATGCAGGTTGGTCATTTCCAAGAGTTGTAGCTATGTTTTCACCATCTTGCATCACGGTCGGTTCATCTACTCCTAGAAATTTGGCCAAACTGTCTAATTCCAATTTGAAGATAGAGCTATCTTTCTGTTCAACTTCTTTTGGTACTGCTGGTTTGTCCAATGCATCATCATTGAAGCCAAAACAAAAACCAGAATTACTAGGTTGATTGCATTCTTCATCAGATCTTCTTGCCCTTTTGTTGTTGTTCAAATACCCATAGTTGATTGATAAGATATCACCTATATCAGATAATAAGAAAAGCTGCAGCATCGATACCAAGGGCAGCTGCAGCATCACTCCTAATACAGATGCACCCACAGTATCTCCTCTATCAGTCAGTTAGAGTTTGTTAGAATTTATACCAGACTTAGTTTCTAACTCTGTTAGTTGTAACTGATTGTAACTAGTTCTAAGGTATATATATACCCCATGTAACTGAGTTTACTGTATTGAGGATTTTGAATCTAATAATACAATCTTTCTTCATGGTATCAAAGCCTTGAGCTCCTCCGAGCACCAGTATCCATGGCTGCTTCGAGTTCCAGCTTTACAATTCCTCCAGATCTTTCTTTACTTCTTTCCAATCTATCCTCCTTTGTTACAGTTAAACTTGATACATCAAATTTTGTGATTTGGAAATCACAATGGCAGAAAATTCTGCGAGCTACAGAACTTCTTGGATATGTTGATGATCCAAGCCCATGTCCACCATTAACTGTTCTTGATGATTCAGGTAAGAGTGTTTCCAATCCGGATCGAGTGAAATGGAATCGTATTGATGCGCATCTGTTAAGTTGCCTGACTGCTACTCTTTCTCCATCAATCTACTCCACGGTTTTACACTGTAATCATTGTTCTGAAGTATGGTCTGCCTTGCATCAGCGTTACACTTCCTTTTCTCGGTCTCATGTTCATCAATTGAAGAATCAATTGAATAGTATTTCTAAGAAAACTGATTCAATGACTGTATATCTTGCAAAAATCAGAGAAGTAATTGATCAGTTAGCTCTTGCTTCGGTATTGATTGACGATGAAGATTTAGTGTTGATAACTCTCAACGGATTACCAAATGAGTATGATGTATTCGCTACTTCCATTCGCGCCAGATCTGGTTTTATTACTATGGAAGAGGTGTCTTCTCTTCTTTGTTCTGAAGAGATTCATATGGAGGCTAAACTCAAGAAGTCTTCGTCTGATCCAACAGTTGCCTTCTCCTCTATTAAAGGCAACTCTTTCTCTCGTGGTTCTGGTTACAGAGGAGGCAGATCTCAGTCTCGCGGTAATAGAGGTGGACGGTTTCAGTCTAGAGGTTATCATTATAATGGTAGAGGTGGTGCTAATCGCAGACGAGGCAGATCGGTTTTTCCTCAAACTCAATGCCAAATTTGTGGAGGTTTTGGTCACATAGCCATTGATTGCTGGTATAGAATGGGCTCTCAATTCCATTCTTCTTCTTCTGGTTCCTCCTCCTCACCATCTGCTCAACACTCCAAAGCATTTGTGGCTTCTTCCAATGCTTCGGTTACAGATTCTTCTACTGCACCAGTGCCTTGGTATCTTGATTCTGCGGCCACTGATCACATTACCAACGATATGAGTAATTTGAGTTGCTACCAACCTTACCAAGGTTCTGATCAAATTACTATTGGCAACGGTAATTCTATACCAATTCACCATACTGGTAAAGGGCTTTTACCTACTCCTCACCATTCTTTCAAATTAAACACTCTTCTTCACACTTCTTCGATTTCTTCAAATCTGCTTTCTGTTCACAAATTAGCCAGAGATAACAATTGTTTTATTACATTTGATGATGCTAACTTTGTGATTCAGGACAAGCATTCGAAGAGAGTGCTTCACAAAGGAACTAACATCAATGGTCTCTATCATTTCCTTCCATCTTCATCTGCTGCTGCATATTCATCTTCATCTGCTGCTGCATGTTGTCCACAAGCTCATCTTAGTTCTAAGAATCCCTCAACCTCTGCTACTGAGGACATTTGGCATAATAGACTTGGTCATCCAAGTTCACTGAAATTGTCTCATCTTAGGAAGCATTTGAATTTTGTTTCTAATAATGTTGCACATAAGACAGTCTCTTCAAATTGTGTTGACTGCTGTGTTGCTAAAAGCCATAGGCTTCCATTTCATTTGTCTAATTCCACTAGCAATCAACCTCTTTCCTTAATTCATAGTGATGTATGGGGGCCTTTTCAGTCTGATTCTTCTTACAAATTTTATGTGCTTTTTGTGGATGATTTTTCCAAATTCACTTGGATTTATCCTTTATCTTTTAAGAGTGAGGTTTATTCCAAATTCATTGAGTTTAAAGCATATGTGGAAAAACAATTTCAGACTTCTTTACAAATTCTGCGAACAGATGGTGGAACTGAATTTTTTAATAACAAAATGAATCATTTTCTTGCTTCCGAGAGTATCGTTCATCAGCATTCTTGTCCTTACACACCATCTCAGAATGGTGTTGCCGAGAGAAAGCATAGGCATATAGTTGATACCACTATTGCATTATTACATCATGCTTCTATGCCTCTTAAGTACTGGTTTGATGCTATTGCTGTGGCTACTTTTTTAATCAACAGGTTGCCTTCTTCTCAGCTAGCTCATAAATCTCCTTTTGAGTTGTTGTTTCACTCCATTCCTGATTACTCTCAACTTCGGGTTTTTGGATGTCAATGTTTCCCTTGGCTCAAGCCTTATGTGACTCATAAACTTCAACCTCGCTCTGTGTCTTGTGTCTTCTTAGGGTATCATCCATTTGCCAAAGGTTACAGATGTTTAGACCCTCTTACAGGTCGTGTGTATCTTTCTCGGCATGTTCATTTTAATGAATCTTGTTTCCCTTTTCATACTCTTTCTCCGTCGGCACCTGCATCTTCTTCTTTGTCTTCTTTACATCAGTTTTTTTGGTCTTCTCCTTCTTTGCCTTCTAGACAGCTCAGTTCTACTTCTCTTCACACCAAGTCTGCTTCTCTGCCTTCTGTTGTTATACAGCCCAGGTCTGCTGCCCAGCAGCCTCCCACTGCTCCTCCTGCTGCTTCTCCTCTGCTGCCACACAGATCTGCTGCTCTGCAACCCAGTTCTGTTACTCTATCTTCTGCTGGTCTGCAGCACGGGTTCACCCCAGGACAAATACATGCTGACCCTGGTTCCCCTGTTTCCTCTGTTCCTCTACAGCAGCCTATTCCTATCCAGTCTATTGCCATTCACCTTCCTTTACATCCTCCCACTACAACTCTTAATTCTCATCCTATGATCACTCGGTCTAAAGCTTCTTTTTCAGCCTTCACACCAGCCTCCAAGCCTATTTCTTCTTTTACCTTTGCTGATACTGAACCACCCTCTTATAAAGAGGCTCTTTTATCCCCTATTTGGCTTCAAGCTATGCAAGAAGAAATGCATGCCTTGCATGCTCAAAATACTTGGTCTCTTGTGTCTTTGCCTTCTGACAAACAGGCTATAGGCTGAAGATGGGTCTTTAAAGTTAAGCGAAATTCAGATGGTAGTATTGCTCGACACAAAGCCCGATTGGTGGCTAAGGGATATCTTCAACAACATGGTATTGATTTTCAAGAGACTTTCAGTCCCGTTGCCAAACAACCTACCATTCGCATTCTCTTGTGTTTGGCCCTTCATAATCACTGGCCTTTGAAACAATTGGATATTTCTAATGCCTTCCTCCATGGTTTGCTTGAAGAAGAGGTGTTTATGCTTCAACCCCCTGGTTTTGTGTCTTCCTCTGCACCAACTCATGTTTGTAAGCTTCATAAGGCTTTATATGGCCTCAATCAGGCCCCCCGGGCTTGGTACTCCACCTTTTCAGCATTTCTCTTATCTCAGGGTTTTTTCAACAGTAAATGTGATTCTTCTTTGTTTATTCAGAAGACGCCTACCACTATCACTTTTTTTCTGGTTTATGTAGATGACATTTTGCTTACTGGCAGTGATTCTTCTCATCTTCAATCCCTTATTACAAAGATGCATCAAGCCTTTTCCATGAAAGAATTAGGGAATATCTCTTATTTCCTTGGTATTTCTATCCAAGGTTCTCCATCTTCTGGCTATTTTTTATCTCAGCAAAAATATGCTCAAGACATTCTCACTAAGGCTGGTTTATCTGATTGCAAGCCATGTTCTTCTCCTCTTGCTGTTAAACCTACTTCTCAGCCTCATTCTACAGCCCCTTATTCTAATCCTACCCTCTATCGCAGTTTAGTGGGCGCTTTGCAATATCTTACCATTACTAGGCCGGATTTATCTCTTGCCGTTAATCAATGTTGCCAACATATGCATGCCCCTACCAATGGCCATTTCTCTGCTGTTAAGCGACTTCTTCGCTTTGTCAAAGGCACCCTTCATCATGGTTTACAGTTTTCTCCTAGCACGTTTGATGTTCATGCTTTTTCTGACTCAAATTGGGTCAGGGATGTTCTTGACCGCAAGTCTACCCCTGGTTATTGTATTTTCTTGGGTTCCAATCTTATTTCGTGGTCTGCAAAGAAACAGGCTACTGTTTCTCGAAGTTCTACTGAGGCAGAATACCGAGCCCTTGCTCACACCACTGCTGAGCTCACCTGGATACTTATGCTGCTACATGATCTTGGCATTACTCTTCCGACTCTTCCTATCCTTTGGTGTGACAATGTCTCCGCCATTGCTCTCGCCACTAATCCGGTGTTTCATTCTCGGTCAAAGCATATAGAAGTTGATTGTCACTTCATTTGTGACAAAGTTCTTGCTAAACAGTTGCATTTGCAATACATTCCTACCACCGATCAGTTAGCAGATATCTTCACTAAACCCTTATCTGTTGAACGGTTTTCTTATCTCAAATCCAAGCTCATGGAGTTCAATCACCCCATCAGCTTGCCGGGGCCTGATAAGATATCACCTATATTAGATAATAAGAAAAGCTGCAGCATCGATACCAAGGGCAGCTGCAGCATAACTCCTAATACAGATGCACCCACAGTATCTCCTCTATCAGTCAGTTAGAGTTTGTTAGAATTTATACCAGACTTAGTTTCTAACTCTGTTAGTTGTAACTGATTGTAACTAGTTCTAAGGTGTATATATACCCCATGTAACTGAGTTTACTGTATTGAGGATTTTGAATCTAATAATACACTCTTTCTTCATTGATCAGCTGATCATCATCACAGACAACCGTTTCGACTCCTTGTTCACTATCATCCCCGGTCGTTGCTCGCTTTGTAACTCGCCTTTTCCTTTGTATAATACATAGTACATAGTCCTTCAACTGTATTACCAAATGCAAATACAAATATGTTTAGAGACTGATCCTTTAGTATGTAATTATATACTGAAAAAACAAAATAAAAATAAACAATCGATATTGGTTAAAAGGGAACTAAATATCATTATGAACAAAAGAATTCTCAAATATTTTTTTGTTTTTGTTTTTTTTTTTTTTGTAACTAACTATCATGTTGTTTCTCAGAAATAAACATATGTTAAATCAACATTAGTTGATAGTTTAGTTATTAAAATTACAATACAAGCGAATCAGTTTTGAATATCATTTTAAAACAGTCAATCAACAAACAATTAAGATTTTATAGAATAACTATGTCCACGATACATATATGATTTATAAATAATTGAAAGAGAAATATTACAATGTGTTCCCTTAAAAAGGTACACATCATAAAATAAAATAAAATAAAAATTCAGAATTTTTATGATTAAAGTTACGAATATTGGTATAGAAGTTAGGATTTTTCTAGTGAAAGTTATCAAAGAAAAGTCATATTTTTTGTAGTAAAAATTATGAATAGCGAAGTTATAGTATGCACTCTGAAAATTACAATTATAAAAATTATGTTTTTGTGGTAGGTAAGTAAGTTAATTTTTTTGTGTTAAGAAAAATTAGAATTATTTACATTAAGACCCTTTAATTGTTAATAAATATCACTTTACCCTTTATTTTATAGAAAAATTCGAATTATTTACATTAAGACCCTTTAATTGTTAATAAATATCACTTTACCCTTTATTTTATAAACCCATGCGTATTGACCCTTAATTATAAATGCATTATTTTTACTTTACCCAAATCACTTTCAAGAGGGGTTATTTGAACAATTTTTGTAATTAAGAGATCAACATGTATTAATTTATAAATGAGATAAAATAATATTTATTAATAATTTAAAAAAAATCTTAATGTAATTAACCTAAAAGTTATACTTCTTGTACAAGTTACATGCCATAACGACCTTTTGCGGTTCACGTGATTGAAAACACAGCCAAGAAAAAATCTAAACTCTAAAATAATATTGATTGATTTAGAATAATGGTTCTAGTTTGCCCTAATATTTCATGTCTTCTCTTGAACAACAAAGAGACCACCATATACACGTAACTAACACACAACAGTTAATGAAACTGAACAGGAAAACAAAGATTTTTAAAGTAAATACAATCAAATGGTATTCCCCCCAAAGTCCAATTTTTCGGATGGTTGGCTTGGAGGAATAGTGTTAAAACAGGAGACTTTTTACAACATATTGGTGTCCTTAATAGTAATGCATCTATCTTATGTGCCTTTTGCAAAAATGAAAATGAATCTGCTTCTCATGCTCTATTACACTGTCAATTTTCTTGGCAAGTTTGGTCTGATCTAATGCTATGGTGGGGGTGTGTTTGGGTGGTGCCAAGGACTATTATTTATCTATTTCATTGGTGGATAGGTTGGGAGTATAAGAAAGTGGTTAGGAGATTGTGGAGAGCCTTACCTTCTATTGCTCTATTGTCCATTTGGAAGTTAAGAAATGATTGTATGTTTAATGGAGCGCAGCCATGGGTCTGAGTTATGTGGGACCATTAAGATCAGATTTGCTTTGTGGGTTAAAGCTTCCTCTAAGGGATTCATGTACTCTACCATGGAATTAATTAACAATCTGGATCAGATTAAGCAATGCAGCTGAGGTGCGATGTTGAATTTTACTGTGTGGATCCAGTTTTGGTTGCTGGTTTCTGGTCTGTGTTCTGATATGCTCTGCTGATGCATGAGATTGATATGGTGTATGAGATTGATATGGTTTGGACAGATAATTTGAGGTGTCCTTAGACTTAAGTGGTTTGGGTAGAGGGGCAAGCATTGGGATATGTTGCTGGAATCTGGTATGCAGTTGGGGTGTTCTGTTTGCTAATGTGTTCTGCAGATGGTGGTTGTTATGGTGCTCTGTTTGGCCTTCAAGTGGTATGATGCTTTGTTGTGGCTGTATGGTCTGAGGCTGGGGAGTGGTGGATGGCTGCTGTATTCTGGTGTCTGAATGGCTTATGGTGGCTGCTGTGGTCTGTTCTGGTGGCTGCTGTGGGATAGGTTGCTGGAATCTGGTCTGCTGTTGTGGTGTTCTGTTTGCTAATGTGTTCTGCAGATGGTGGCTACAGTGGTACTCTGTTTGGCCTACAAGTGGTATGATGCTTTGTTGTGGCTGTATGGTCTGAGGCTGGGGAGTGGTGGATGGCTGCTGTCCTCTGGTGTCTGAATGGCTTATGGTGGCTGCTGTGTGCTGTCTGAATGGCTGGTATGTTCTGGTGTTCTGTTTGCTAATGTGTTCTGCAGATGGTGGCTATTGTGGTGCTATGTTTGGCCTACAAGTGGTTCTACTATGCTTTTGAGATGTAAGGGTTGGATGGCTGCTGTCTTCTGGTGTCTGAATGGCTTATGGTGACTGCTGTGTTCGGTATAAATGGCTGGTGGCTGCTGTGGTCTGTTCTGGTGGCTGCTGTGGCTGCTGTGTTTTGTTCTATGGAGTGGTAATACTAATGCTGCTGGAAACTGAATAGGTGTAGCTTTGCTCTAGGTGAAGTTTTGCTCTAGCCTCATTGGTGGCTGGTGTGATTTGTTTTGTTTTAGGAGTGGTGTGTTGTGGAGGTTTCCTGTTGTTCTTTCCTTTCTTTCTTTTTGGCTCTTTGGATTGGTTCCTCACCAATCTTGGATTAAGTGCTAGCAAAGGATTATGCTTCCTTATCGGTGCCAACCTAGTTGGGATCGATAAGGTTAGTTATGATGCTATTTGCACTTCCCTTCTTTATTGTTGTTTGTTTCCGCTTGTTTCTTGCTTTCTTCTTCAATAAAGTTTATTTTTGCTGATCAAAAAAAAAAAAAATTTAATAAGAGTTTGAGAGATCATAAACTTACTTTGAGATCATTAATACGTGCGAGCGAAGCACCATCAAGACTGTATTCCTTCATGTTCCATGCACCATGTTCGCCGGACCGTTCTTTGTTCTCATAATCCAAACTTCGCTTGCCTCCGATAAGTCTTCCATGGTGATCCTCAATAGGCTTCGCCGCATCGATCTCTTTCCACGAACCCATCTTACCCACCGTCTGATCAATTCTCTTCTCCTTTCCAGACTTCTTCTTCAACTGTGTGAACACGTAGAGTTTGGTTTTCACAGTGTTGAATATGTTGGACATTTGTTTTTCATTGTAGACGTCACATTCGATCACATGTCCTTGCATGGGTAATGGTTGGTTAATAATCTTGTTTAGTAGATAGTACTCAATCAACTCTATATCACTAGGTTGAAATTTATATCTGACACCAAACTCCATCGCCATTGTTACTCAGGTAAAAAGAGAGAGAGAGAGAGAGAGAGAGGAATGATCGTTGTTACAGGTATATATATAGAGAGAGAGAGAGCAATGATCGTTGTTACAGGTAGAGAGAGAGAACATAACAGACCAGACAGCTATATATAAATATGGATATGGGGATGAAAAATGAAAAGTGCTTTTGTTTTAGGTGAACTTTCCCCGCGGACTTTGAGGTATATTAAATTACAAATACATTCATAAAATTTGTTTAAAGTAATTGTCCTTTATAATTTTAAAAATTATATTTAAGATTTTTAATTTTATTAATAAATTATCAAATCAATTAATAACTTTTAATAATATTAAAAATATATTTTAATTAATAATTCATATAATTTTATTATTATGTGAGAGAACAATTATAAATTTTATTTTCTCAATTAATTCTATTAAATAAAAAAATTCTAACAATGAAATATTTGTAATTTTTCAAATCATAAAAAGCAATTTGTATTTTAGGCAAATCTCAGAAGATATATTTGTAATTTACCCAAATCTAAAATAAAAAAGGATAAATTACACAAACCGCCCTTACTGTTTGCAAATATATATATATATATTTAATTTGACCTCCATTTTAGTATCGGTAAAATAATCGAAATTAATATAGATAATAAGCCGACACTAGATAATCTTCATTGTCAGCGAAGTTAGGAGAGATAAAAAAAAAAGGCTTCTTTCAAGCGTTTAAACTTGGTTGGATTCATGGAGCAAGCCAGAAATAGAGGTTGGATTCCGATAGTAAGTCAGTGGAAAGGTGGTAAAGGGCAAGGCAAAGAAGCAATGCATGGTCTTTATAGTGTCTTTGTGGATAATATTCCACTAAAAATGGATGTTAAATCTCTATTCAAGGTCTTCACAAAGTTTGGTATAGTGAAGGATATTTTCATTCCTTTCAAAAGAAGTAAAGAGACAAACTCTGGATTCGGACTCGTAAGATTCGACTGCCCTGTAGCAACAAATATAGCCATTCAAAAGCTAACGGTCTTTTGGTGGATGACAAGGTTCTAGTTGTCAAAACTGCAACTTTTGATAGGCGAAGCAGAGAGGATCAGAGCAGAAAAAAGCCTCAGCTCATCAGGAAAACTCAACACATTAGAAGACCCATTGTAACCAACAGATCCAGGAGTCATGTTCTATCTGGTGGTCACAGATCCTATGCTGATGTATTGCAAGGGATATCTTCCATTGAAACTGGGTAAGTGTAGACACCCCATTTTTGACCGACCTTAAGACTCAGACGTCACCGATTGAGCGCTCGGTGATGTTGCATATTGTGTTCGTTCTGGAGTTTCAGAGTCTCGGCTGCAAGCCTTGCCTCCGGACTTCTGGACTGTTTTGTGCCTTGCCTCGGTTTGCGAACCAGGCCCTGTTTTCTTTGTTTTCTCTTCCCAAAGGGAGGGAGAGGTCTCGTAGGTCATCTCTCAGTGGCCGTAGGCTAAGTTTCATGGTCGTAGGCCATTTTTCCCGTTTGGAGCCCGGTTTCCGATTTTCGGAGCCGTCGCCCGTGTGCCTCGATTCGGGACTGCTCGACTACCTCCGTTTGCTCCGGTTTTTGGCACACACCTTGTTTCCTCCCTTTTGAGGGACACTGTGGCCCGAGAGACCAACTCCGTGGTTGAACGCCACTTCCGGTGCCTAATAGCCTGTTTTTGGGGCCCCGAACTGCGTGTTTTGGCCCCCGAACTTTCGTTTTGCATCCGTCTTGGTCCGTTTTTGGCAGGGACCTTATTTTATTTGTTAGAAAGGTTGTAGGAAGGTGGGAGGCCAGCAATTTTTCTGAAAAAACCAGTTTTATTTCTTCATCGCTCTTCATCGCCCGTTTTCTTCACTAGGAAGCTGGTTTTTCCCACTCCCGGGCCACTTTTTCTGATTTTCCACCACATCATCGTGTTGTACACACCTGGGAGGCCACCAATATGGCTAGGCCGGCCAGCAATTGTTCTTGACCCTTTTGAACCCCTCTAAAAAGCTGGTTTTTCTCTCTCCTGGTTCACATTTTCTGGGTTTTGACCATACAGTTGTGTTGCACTCACCTAGGAGGCCACCTTTTTGGGGGTGGCCGGCCAGCAATTCTTTTGACCCTTTTGACCCCTGGTCGGCCGACCAGGGGAGGTGGCCGGCCGGCCACTTGGCCCTTTTGTACCTGGCCGGCCATGTTTGTCCCTTCTGGTGCATTCCAACTATGCCAGTTGTTTTGCACCAGACCCTCTGTCTGAGGGTCTGTCCTTTTGGGGGGATTTTTGAATTGGTTTTTCCCCTATTTTCTTTGGCCTCTCTCCCTCTATATAACGAACACCCTACTCCATTTCTAAGGGTTAGAAAAACTAGCTGGGGCATTGATACATATAACCCTATATCTATCTACTCCAAGCCTCCAAACACCCTTGTTCTTGCACCATTTACACACCAACTCATAGCCTACCACCTCCATCCTCCATTCCAACACCTTGAGGCTGATTTTCAGAGGTTAGGAGCTCATTTTCTTGGACCAAAGGCTGCATTGCTGTGCTACAAGGGTAAGTCCTCTTTTCCCATTTTCTAGCCTTATTTTGCTTCATCTCTTAGCCCCTTTTGCTTACATTTCTGGGCTTCGACCTAAACTGTAAAGTATCTTATTTTGAGCCCCTCTTCAACTTTGTTGAAGGGCTCTTTGCTGTTTGAGACTATCTGCTTCTCCTTGTCTTTCATCTCTCTTTTGGGGTTATTTTTGCATCATGTTTTAGCCCTGCTTGTGAATATTTTCGAGGCTTGATATAAACTGGAAAAAGTCTTGTTTTGACCTCCTCTTTAAGTTTGTTTGAGGTCACTTTTCTGTTTGGAGTCATCTCCTTCCTTGCATGCTTTATTTCCTCATGCTTTGAGCCATACATTTGAGCATTTGCATTGGTCTTGTTTTGGCCTCTTAGCCACTGAAATCCAGTGCATTTTTAGTGGCTTTGATGAGGATTTAAGCTTTGAAATCATAGAGGGGTGACCCTCTCACCCCTCATTCTCTTTACTAGCATGTTTGGCCTTCCAAAGAGACCCTATTTTGCATGCATTGAAGTCAGTTTTTAAGCTTTATTCTGAGGGTTTTGAGGTCTGCCTTGGCTCTGTCCGAGGCCCTCTTGGCCATATTTTACGTCTATGATGCATGTGTAGAGCAATCCCATTCAAGGCCTCTCAAAGAGGCCCTTCTTTGCATGTTCCCGAGACTGATTCCAGGGAGTATTTGGTGGGTTTTAGGACTGTCATAACCCATTTCCAGAGTTGTTTTGGTCTTGATAAGTGTCTATCTTGTAGGTGCTTAATAACCCCTTGTATGGCCCTTTAAAGGAACCCATTATTTTTGTATATGTTGCCTGCATTTCAGAAGTTATTTGGGCATATTTTGACATATTTTATTCACTGATTTTTGCTGGTTTAATGAGTTCTCATACGCTTCATATACATGCCATGTAAACCATGTTTGCTAGTCAAAGTTGCATGCTATTTTAGTCCATCATGCTAGCATCTTTTAGTCATGCTTTGAACTAGAAATGTTCATGTTTTGGGATTGCCTTGGCTCTGACTTTGTGCTTCGTAGTCAAATAATGCATGCTTTGTATAGCTATAAGTCAATACGTGTGCCTAGTTTCGAGTTTCGGGGTTCATCTCATGCATCGGGTGCCATGTTTCCATGATTCAGGATCATTTTGCATCATGTTTCAGTGTTGGAATTTGCATGTATGTTCGTCATATTTCATGCCTTGCCATGCCTTGTTAGAGTGGCATTTGGTGCCTTAGGTTCGGTCCTCGGTTTGCGTGTATGTGTGCACGCATTTCGATAGTCTCATTTTCATCTCATGGCCACTGATGTGAGTGTGGCTGAGGTCCACTCATGTTGGTGTAACTCCATCATGCATTGTGTATGCCATCTTAGTCTAGAGCATTGTGTATGCTAGGTTGTATATTAGTTGCATTCATGCATGTCATGCATATTGCATTGTGTTCGGGATAGGAGTTAGCCCAAGCACGGGAAACGAGGTACGTTTCGTACTCTGAGTGACAGAACGTGTCTCAATTCCCAGTCAACGACACTCCGGATTAACCATGATGGAGTCTCGGTCTTGTTGTGTTTATATGTGCATTCATTTCATATTGAGTCGTGCAATTCGACTCCTCGGCCATCATGCATAGAGATGCGTGATTGGTGGTACGAGGATCGAGGCATGCATACATATGTGAAAATACATTGCCATGCCCCTTTCTTGCTCTCTGTTGCAGCAAATCAGAAACCGGCAGTCTTTTGGAGCTTCGTGCAGTATTCCGGGCTTAATTATAAACAGAGGCTAATTGGGGCATCGCAATGGATTTCCGCGCAAGGCAACTCAAGCATGCATCATCCATCATCCGGAGCAGAGCTGAGGCGGTCCATAGCTTGCATGTTAATTTACTGCTTTCCTAATTAAATTTGTTAATTAATTAGGGTTTTGTATTTATTCGGACTGTACTATTTATTTAGGACTGTATTATTTATTCGGACCCTCCGAGCGAGGGCAATGTTGTAATAAGTGTGCGTGTGTGTGATGTATGTCTTCCAACCCCACGTCTTTCTCCCTTTTATTTACTAGCTTATGATGGTTTAAATAGGGCACGTTTCAATTAGCATACAGTATGATAGCATGTTTGCATTCATTCATCTGTTTTGCATGCACCGGGCTCGACGCATTATACTCACTGCATTGTATTTCAATTCCGAGTTGAATACATGTTAGCTGTAGCATTTCATATGCCATGTTTAGAATAGCCGAGCCTATCTTAGTTGCATTTTGCATGTGTTGCATTAGACATTTCTGTATAGTTAGGATCATGCATGGATTTCTAACATAGCTTCTGTTTTAGCTTGGAGTACTAGGTAAGTTTTATGCTTTAGCATCCTTGCATGCGTATGAGTGACTGCCATGATAGCATGCTTACCATGAGGCTATGTGCTTATGTGATATAACTGCCTGATTGCCTGTGGGTGAAGGTTGGGTTATCTGGATTGGAGCAATTCATTCACTGTGAGTTTTAAGCTCACTAGATAGTGGCAAAACCATCTTTTCTAAGCCTACCCGAGGGTGGCAAAATCTGCATTTTAAGCCTACTTGCGAGTAGCAAACCATTTTCAAAACAAACATGAAATGTTTCGTTCCAATTCAGGCGACCCAGTCTATACTTGTATGCTGTGCGCATTACATGGTAAATCTAGGCTAATAATCAGATTAAAGAACACATAACGTTTTCAAAACAAGATAGCATGGTTAGTAGAGGCCGATCTTTGATTGGGCGAGCGAGGGTGCTCACGAAGTGACCTTTCCCAATCGTACCCAAGTTCCCGAGCCGAGGCAACTTTGGTGATGACGGACACGTGGCCTTAGGCACGAGTCAGGGTTTCCTAAATTTTTCAAAAATAAAATATTTAGGTGGCGACTCTGTATCTGGCAAAGCAGTCCATGTTTGGCACTTCTTTCAAAAAATCTATTTTTCTCAAAACGATTTGCCGGATTTGAACTCTTTGATTCAGATTGAGAACCGTGACAATTTGAGTCCTGAACTATAGTAAGCCCAAAAATGAACAGAATGGGACTCACCCTCCCGGGGCGTTTGGGGACGTCTACAGTTTCTGGCGACTTCGCTGGGGATTTAGAGAACTTGACTCGAACTTGACTTGAACTCATGACATCTTGTTTTGACTACACTTATGTGTCTCTTTGCATTGCATTTGCATTGGTGTGCCTAGGACACCGTGTTTGCCATCTGCTATTCCTGAGCGGTTTGCCAGAGGCTGCGTGCCATAAGGCTTACCGGTTACGGGCTCTGCCAGTATGGAAACACAAACCCCGGTTTTACCGGGGCACACCGGGGCACCCTTTTGACCATTAGACCTAATGTATATCGAAATCCATAGTGACCATTCCAAGCTAGGACAGGTTGCTTACCCGATTTTAGGTTGTTTGAAACCGTTGCGTGCGTAGTGAAACCCTAGCTCCTGACAAAATAGGACAGGGAAACCCTACCCCAACATAGGGGTGTTTTGGCTCTCACTTATCTGTTATGTGCTTTTAGAGTGCGTCTCTGTAGGAATGCATGTATCAGTTTGCGAGTTTGAGCATCAGGCCTGCGGACATCAGTTCAGTTATTTTGGGAATCAGTTATCTGCGGGTATCAGATTCAGTTTTCGGGAACAGTGATTCAGGGATAATGATCAGTGTTGGAGGATAGTGTGTATTCAGCTTACCGATTGTGTGTTGTTACACCCAACTGTGTGTTGTGTGTTTATTTTAAGTTGTTATGCTGTCCGTTTGTCTGGTTATTTATTTCCTTATTGCTTTATTTATCTTTTTGCTAGGGTAGTTTTAGCACAATTGCTTCAGACCAAGCAGATATTCCCCAAGCACTGGACAAGAGGTCGTCGACTCAATCGATCTGAGGATCTGGTTGACGGACAGCCAGTGTTTCACTCTCTACCCCCGGTTGTCAGACGAAGGCCGAGAAGACGCAGTGTGTCTGAACAGAGGTTGCCAGAGCAGTGGTCTACCCTAGCAGTGAACAGTCAGGCTGAGGTCTCAGTTTCTGCCATAGAGATACACATACCAGTCAGTCAGCAAGATTAGCAAAATATGGCTGGGATGGAAGAAATGATGCAACAGCTACAAGAGAGTATGAAGCAAATGCAGGAGGACGCTGTCCGCCAAGCGGAGTTCTCTAAACAGCAGGCCGAGCTTATCACTAGACTACAACAGCAGAACGGAGCATCAGCCTGACATCCAGTTCCTCCACCACCAGGGGTCTCGTTACCCGAGCAAATGCCAACTGTCCAGAATGTCCTGCCAAACATCCAAAACACCTTGCCAAATGTCCAGAACATCCAGGAGGACACAGACCTTCCAACGGGGCCAGCTCCGCCCCTGTTTCCACCTCAACTGTCCAAGGCACATACGCCTGTCAACCACCCGGACTCTCCCTTCGAGTTCGAAATAGACCCAACAGCATTGAAATTGAGCAAGCTTGAGAAGCTATTCAAGAAATCCCAAGGGGTAAAGGCTATTCCGGATATCGAAGACGGATATACCGATGTGGCTGTGACGCTGCCGGATAGGTTCAAGATGCCGCAAATCGATCGCTTCGACGGATCTGGGGATCCCATGGTCCACCTCCGGCTATTCTCAGATATACTACGGCCAATGGGCCTCACTAGACCGCAGAAGCTTTCACTGTTCAGCCGGACCCTGTCGGGTGTGGTCGCTATCTGGTACACGAAGTTAAAGGATAATGTCAAGCGGAGTTGGGATGAAATGGCCGAGGCCTTTGTCGCACAATACTCTTACAATACCCAAATCGAGATTACGACCCGAGATCTCGAAACAACAAGGCAAGAGCCTAAAGAGAGCTTCTCAGATTTCGTAACTCGGTGGAGGACGAAGGCTTCAATGATGGCCCTAAGGCCTACCGACAAAGATCAAATCAGGATGATTGTGCGCAATCTCCAGCCAAAACTAATGCAAAAAATGATTGTGCTCCCCATCTCCACTTTTTCAGATCTGCACGAGATGGGGGTGCAAATCGAAGATGCAATGAAACAGGGTCTGATTGACCAAGATGGAGAGCAGCCCAGGAGGACTTTCAACCGTAACAACAATGCAGGCCCAAGTGGCGCTGCAACTGCAAGAGCTTCGGAGGTCAGCATGGTCACCATCATTCCCCCTCCCCTTCCAAGACCTATGGCAGCCACACCTTTCTCCGGTGCATCCGGAAGCAATACACAGACCACCAAATACCAACCCAGAGGCCAAAGAACCTTCACGTCCTTATATATGCCCCTATCCAAGGCTCTGGGGGTATTAATTAGGAAAAGACATTTGAAGCCCCTAGAGCCGAGGCCACTACCAAATCCACTCCCTCCCTCTCATGACCCAGCAAAATACTGCGCATATCACCAACAACATGGTCACGACACTGACCGTTGTTTTAGATTGCGTCACGAGATCCAGGATCTTATTGACAAGCAGGTGATTGCGCCTCCCGAAAAACCCAATGTCACAACAAATCCTCTCCCACCGCATAACCAACCACCCCCTCCCAACAGAATCAACTTTATCCAAACTGGGGTCGTGTCTTACGATCCTAGTAGCTATATCACCCCATCCCACCTACCTAAGCCGAAGGTGCTCCTTCCTGACTGCACTGACTCTTTGTGCATGTTGGACATCTCCACAACCCAGCCAGAGCCAACGGTGGTGACCATTGAAGATGGGACAGGGCAGGTTTCAGAGGAGAGTGGAATTGTTGAGTCTGGGATTGAGCAATCTGGGAATTTCGCTGAGGAAGCCTATGATCCGAGTGAGTACATCTTGTCAGCAGGCCAGGCTGGGCCAGGTATAGAATTGCCAGAAAAGGAGGAGCTGTGTGTGATCCAGGGGGATGGATTTGAGCAAGGGGCAGATGATTTGACGGCTGCGGAAGAGGACTTTGCCAACCTCTAGTTTTTCAATGACCAGGATCCAAGGGACACGACAGTCAATTGGTTTGATTATGAGGAATCGGTAGAGGCTATTGGATGGCTGGATGATCAACCAGATGCTGTGGAAGAGTTCCAACCAGAACACGGCCCGACAGGGGCGAGAATATCAGTGGTGGCCGGAAGGGCAGGAAGTCAAATTGCATTGCCAGAGAGCGCCGGTACTAAGAATTTCGCTCAAGATTTGGGCATTGTGGATGCAGGGGGAGCTAAACAACAACTTGTACCAACACAGGTGGAACAAGAAAGGTTTTGGGATTCCGAGAGAATCAGGAAAGCCAAGGCCCCCGAGGAGACTGGAAGTGCTGTGTACACGGGAACAGAATATGCTGCGAGCATGTTGGCTGAAGGTACTGCGAGTGTAATCATACCGGAGCCAGACAGGTGTCTGTTAGCTGCCGATGGAATGTGGTGGGAGGACGATGATTTATGTCTTGCCCACACAGATGAAGATTGGGGAAACCATCAGCCAAACGACACCTGGTATATTGGTGAGGTCGATCATATGACGAGAAGCGGGCAGTATTGCAAGGCCCCGCACCTGGACCAACCAGAGGCATCTGGGAAGGATAAGGAAACTGAAAAGCAGAAAGAGAAGCAGATCGAAGAAGAAGCTGTACTGAAGCAGCTGAAGAAGATACAAGCAGACATCTCCATCTGGGGACTACTTATGGCATCACGAGTGCACAGACAGGCTGTTCTATCTGCTATGGACAAGGCCAAATTCTCCATAGATACCACACCAGAGCAACTAGTTGGACTAGTCTTTCCAGGAGGAGCTACCCTGATGATGACTTTCTCTGATAAAGACCTACCACCTGAGGGTGCAAACCATAATAGGCCACTCTACATCTCTGTGGAGTGTAGAAATAAATGGATACCCGTGGTACTCGTTGACACAGGGTCCACAATCAACGGCTGCCCGGCAAGGACAGCCTATGCCATCAGTTTAAAGAACGCCGATTTTGTACCAACAGCCCAGGTGATTCGGGCGTATGACAACACGAGCCGAGAAGTAATGGGGACGGTAAAAATCCATACCAAGGTTGGGCCAGGACAACATGAGATAGACTTCCACGTCTTAGAAGTTCCGACAACCTTCAATCTGCTTTTGGGGCGGCTGTGGTTGCACCAGGTGAAGGCCGTCTCGTCCACTCTGCATCAGATGGTGAAATACCCCTATGGAAAGGGAGTAGCCATTGTTTTCGGGAATTCATCGATCCATCCACCTCCGGAGGTATCTACACCAGTCCTAGAAATTGAGCAAGGCATGGAGAACGTGTTTATATTAGGTTTTACCTTAGCCGAGGCTCGAGTTGTGCAAAACATCATGGCTGTTAATGAGGGAGTGTATGTCAGTGCTCAATCTGTATACCTCATGAACAAGCTTCAACACATCCGCGGGATGGGATTGGGAAAGAGCGGCTGGAAGGGCATCGCAGCATTGGCCGAAGTGCCACACAACCCCCATACCTTTGGTTTGGGTTATCAGCCCACCAAAGAAGATTGGATAAGGAAGGGGAAGGAAATGGCTGGGAGAGCCAGAGCAAAGCAGGCTGGAAAGCCTTTTGAGCTGATGCATAGGCCCATTCAGGGTACCCTAAACGGACGCTTCGTCCGGGAGGGGGAGGACTTTCCGTTTTGTGGCTTTCCAGAGCCATGGCTAAACGCGGAGAGGAAGCGTGTACCAGGTTTTGAGATCTTCTTTGATCTGCAGTTATCCGGGAAGGATGTTGCCGAAGAGCAGACGGACCCATTGACTGAGGCTGAGCAGAGCAAGAAAGTGCAGTCTGAGGACACCGAACTTGAGATGGGGGCAGCGCTGGCATGTCTACTTTCAGATCCTCCAATCGACCAGAAGTGCTTGGGGGATAACTTCTCGGTATGCGTGATCGACAATGAAATGGCTGCGGGCCTACCAGCAACTATTTTGGATGCATCTATCGCACCCTCTCTCATTTGGCAATATGAAGAGGGATTTTTGTCCAGCAGCGGTCAGGTAGTGAATCGGAATCTGATTCCACCGAGTCTTGTGAGTCGGAATCAAGTTCCAGCTCGACTGAGTCTGAGTCTGGTAATCCTAGGGATGATAACCCGGATGCCACAGTCTTGTCCAGGCCATCTTTTTCTTTCTCTTTCGAGTCTGTTGTAACCGAAGAATCGGACGATTTGGATGTGCTTAATGAGAATCAAGTAGCTGTGGTTTCTGAGTACTTTTCTGTGCCCTTGATTTATTGTATTAACTCGAACTTTCAAAATTTTGACGAAAACGACGAGGACGAAATTCCTCCGGTTTTGCAACACTTAATTGAACAAGAGCAGGAAAGATTTGTTAAACCGTTAGTTGATGAAATCACTACTGTGAATGTTGGTACTAAGGAGGACCCGCGGCTGGTCCAGATCGGGTCCACGTTGTCTTCGGAGGAACGCGAGCGCTTAGTCGCTTTATTAAAAGATTTCAAAGATGTTTTCGCGTGGTCCTACGAAGACATGCCTGGAATCGATCCTAAGATTGTACAGCATCGAATCCCTCTTGACCCTGAGGCCCGACCCGTTAAACAGAAACTCAGGAGGATCCGCCCGGATTGGGCTCTCAAGATTAAGGAAGAGGTCAGTAAGCAAATCGACGCAGGTTTCCTGCTAGTATCCGAATACCCGACTTGGTTGGCCAACATCATTCCGGTGCCGAAGAAGGATGGCAGGATCCGAGTATGCGTGGATTTCAGGGATTTGAATAGAGCCAGTCTGAAGGATGACTTTCCCTTGTCGCATATTGATGAGTTAGTGGACTTCACAGCAGGGCATGCTTTGCTTTCATTCATGGATGGCTTCTCCGGCTACAATCAGATAGTAATGGCACCTGAAGACCAGGAAAAGACTGCATTCACCACCCCGTGGGGGACATACTACTATAGAGTCATGCCGTTTGGGCTGAAGAATGCTGGAGCTACTTATCAACGGGCCGCGACCACAATATTACATGACATGATCCACAAAGAGGTTGAGGTGTACGTGGACGACATGATTGTCAAGTCCAAAGATAGAGAGGGCCACTACACCGCCTTGCAAAAGTTCTTTCAAAGGATCAGAGAGTTTCGGTTGCAGCTGAACCCTCAGAAGTGTACGTTCGGTGTTACAGCGAGAAAAATGCTGGGGTTTCTGATTACACAGAGAGGCATCGAAGTCGACCCTTCCAAAATCAAGGCCATCTTAGAAATGCCACCACCAAGGACTGAAAAGGAGGTGCGAGGCTTTCTAGGTAAAGTGCAATTCATAAGATGGTTTATCTCAAAATTAACCTTGACTTGTGAACCACTTTGTGGCCTCCTGAAGAAAGGAAAGAAATTCCAGTGGAACGGCCGATGCCAAGCTGCTTTTGAACAGATCAAGGAATACTTACAGAACCCGCCCGTGTTGTCACCACCAGAGCTGGGGAAACCGTTGATATTGTACCTTTCAGTAACTGAGACTACAATGGGCTGCATGCTCGCGCAAGAATCAGAGGACAAAGTGGAGAGAGCCATCTACTATCTAAGCAAGAAGATGCTAGAGTATGAGACTCGCTACACACCGTTGGAGAAGGCTTGCTTAGCTTTGGTATGGGCTACCAGGAAGCTGCGGCACTACCTGTTAGCTCACTCTGTAATGTTGGTTTCACGACTCGATCCCATCAAATATCTTTTCGAGAAACCAGCACTTACGGGTAGGCTAGCTCGTTGGTTGCTGTTGCTCTTCGAATTCGATTTGAAATATGTGACACGCAAGTCAGTCAAGGGAAGAGCAGTAGCAGAATTCTTAGCCGATCATCCAGTGGAAGGGGGTGAAGCAGTTGAGTACTTATTCCCAGACGAAGCCATTCTGCACATCGACAATGAAGCTTGGACGATGTACTTTGACGGAGCGTCAAACCAGTACGGGTATGGGATAGGAGTGTTGCTGATAGCACCTGACAAGTCCCGTATCCCTCTAGCCTTCAAACTCCGGTTCAAAGTCTCGAACAACGAAGCAGAATATAAGGCATGCATTCCCGGTCTAGAAGCAGCCCTGGAACTAAGGGCAAGACGGTTGGACGTCATCAGGGACTCGAACCTTGTTGTGTCTCAAGCAAAAGGAGACTGGAAAGTCAAAGAAGAAAAGATTATGATGTATCACCAGACCTTGGATTTGTTAATTCCTCGGTTTGAGAAGCTAAACTTTGCTCATCTACTAAGAGAGAACAACAGGTTCGCAGATTCTTTAGCAACTCTATCTTCCATGATAGACATCCTGTTCAGAATCCGGATGTGTCCAGTCATCATTGACCAGAAATTTGCGCCAGCCTACGAGTCGATTGCTGCTATAGATGAGGTTCAGGATGAAAACCCCTGGTACCACGATATTTGGAATTTCTTGGAGAAAGAAGCATACCCACCAGGGGTAAATGCCAAGGATAAAAGGGCAATCAGAAGAATGGCTGTTCAGTTCATCATCTGTGGGGGTAAGCTGTATAAGAGAGGTCATCTGGGAATGCATAAGTTGTGTGTCGATGCCGAAGAATCAAAGCGTCTAATGGAAGCCATCCATGGTGGGGAATGCGGTGCGTACATGAATGGAGTAATGCTAGCACGGAAGATCCTCAAACAGGGTTACTACTGGTCCACCATGGAGAAGGATTGTATCGGTTTTGTCCAGCGATGCCACAAGTGTCAAATTCATGCAAATCGCATGAACATTCCGCCGTCGAAGCTGTACAATATGACTTCGCCATGGCCATTTTCAGTCTGGGGAATTGATGTGATCGGGGCTGTCACTCCGAAGGGGTCAAATGGACATGAGTTCATCCTGGTCGCGATAGATTATTTCACGAAGTGGGTCGAGGCCCAATCCTATGCGGTGTTGAAGGCTTCACATGTCGCGAAGTTTATCAGAAACAACATCATCTGTCGCTATGGAGTCCCAAACGAGATAATTTCAAATAACGGTTCCCACTTCAAGAAGGAAGTGATTGACTTGTTGGAAAAATACAACGTGGCTTTTCATAAGTCATCTACCTATCGGCCGCAAACCAATGGAGCGGTTGAGGCCGCCAACAAGAATATCAAACACATATTGCAGAAGATGGTGGAAACCTAACGGGACTAGCCAGATAAGCTACCGTTTGCTCTATGGGGCTACCGGACTTCAATCAGAACTTCTACTAGGGCAACTCCGTATTCATTGGTTTATGGGATGGAGGCTGTTCTACCTATCGAAATTGAGGTTCCGTCTTTGCAAGTATTGGCTGAGTGTCAAATAGCCGAGGCAAATTAGCAGCAGAGCAGATTTAAGGAACTCATGCTTTTTTATGAGAGAAGACTGAAAGCACTGTACTATGTTCAAGGTTATCAACGCAGAATTGTCCGGGCTTTTAACAAGAAAGTTAAGTCCAGGAATTTAAAAGAAGAAGATTTGGTGCTCAAGGACAACCGAGCTCCCATCCACGACCCAAGGGGCAAGTTCAGACCCAATTGGACTGGTCCCTACATCATTACGTCTATCTGGTCAGGTGGAGCTATGGTTCTGATGGATCTAGATGGCCTAGAGTTCTCACAACCGATCAATATGGACAAGTTGAAAAAATATTACCCTTGAGAGGCTCGCTAGGCCGAAAACCCGAAAGGGCGACCTAGGCAAAACTCAGAGCACAAAAAATTTTGAAATTATAAAAACTGAGCTCGCAAGGTTGAAAACCCGCAAAGGGCGGCCTTGGCAAAAGTTAGAGCGTAAAAGGAGAGTGAAAATACCTGAGTGAACCTGAGCCTGAACTACGTAAGGCTTGATTCCCATCTTTGGGATACGTAGGCAACTTCATCCTGAAGTTCAGCCATAAACATTTTGCCCGATCAACTTTGTCCATTTGATCATCTCAGCCATCTTTGTCTATTCAACATTCAAAGAGTTCGGTTAAGATCTCCGGTGCAGTGCTTTTCAGACTAGGGGCAACTTTCCGTTGCTGTGCAGTGGTACTATGCAGACTAGGGGCAACTTTCCAGTTGTAGGGGTCCGGGGTTGTGCATCTTAGTGACAGATCTCAGGCGTGTCCAGTTCTGATCCATATCGAAAATGGTTTTGAAAAGTTTTAATAAAAGTTGACTTTGTTCAAATTAATCTTTTTACAACTTAGACCATTTTTGGACCAAAGCGGAAAATTTTCAGTACCCACAACCTTCAATTTCATTGATTTCAAAACAGAGTTCTCCTGCTCTTGCATACAAATTGAAGTTGCTTTTTATTACATTCATAAAGAAAACTTGAAAGTATTAGTAAAGCAATAAATCTGGGGCATAGATCAGTCAGGTGTCCCTGCGCCCCCTCCCAGAGCTGGTCGAAGCCTCTGATGCCAAGCTGGGCCCAATCTGTGCCTCTTCATTGAGTCAATCTAAGCACTCATCAGACAAAGTGCAACTGAAAGTGGGAGCGGGGGCCAGGAGCTCTCTAGTCCTCCATGCTATGGCATAACGGGCAAGCTGTGCGCCTCGAACCGGGAATGCGACAGGATACTCTATCCCCTCTGGTGGGCAAGTCTGATCATGACCAAACTGGGGCTGGAACCGGAACGAAAAGTAGAACACACAGTGAGTCAGACCAATCAACTGGATCCCGGTCTGCCGGGACATGCTATAGCTCATTGCCGGGAGATTGAGCCAAGGACAGCGCCAAGCAATGCGATCTGCAGACAAATTGCATATCCAGTCAAACCACCACCCCTCATCAAGGGCATCGACTAGGCGTTGTCGAAAGAAGTAGCCGCGAGCTGAGTAGGCTGGGCAAGAGTCCACAACCTACAATTTATCCATCAACCATACCTGGGGAGGGATGAAACATGAGAGAATAAAGAATAAAGAGATGTACGATGAGAGAAAAGTAAGGAAAGGGTTTTGTGAGAAAAAAAAAAACGAGCCTGAGGGCCGAGTGATGTGAGCAATATATATGTGAGATCGGGTGGGAAACATTACCTGCAGTAGCAGTGGACTCCCCGCAAATCTGGTCGTCTCCCGGCAATAGAAAGCGTCTAAACCCATCAGTGTCTCGGCCAATGTCATGGCGATGCAGCACTTTCCTTCCTTCAAGCCTTGAGCAACTTCGATCAGACGAATACTGGATCCACTAAAGCCTGGGGCAAGCAAAAAATGAGATAGCATGCACAAGCAAAGGGCGTGTTGCCGAAAACCTTGCCAATAATGGTTGCCGCGGTCACCGGCATCAGAAAAGCGATGAATCAAGCCGAGGATGTCCAGCTCCCTGTTGTAGATCAGAGACCAAGCGTCATGCATGGTGAGCCCACGCATCCGCCCTAAAGCTTGGGCGTGGCCGAAGCGAAACTGAGGCAAAATTTCTTTATGGCGTTCAGATTCTATCAAAACTTGAAAATCTTTGAAAGTTGGACATACCTCTTGCCCGCCGAAGCTAAAAACATGAGTTACCGGGTTCCAAAACCTCGCCGCGGCATGAAGGAAGGGAAGGTGCAGTGGAGTACGGCTCAGCGTGAATAGTGCATTCAAGCCGAAACCCCGATAGTTTAACTTTTCCGAGCCATCTAGAGAAGCGATCCAAGCTATGAGATTTTCGACGAGAAACGCCTCCATTTTGGTGCAAAACTGAGATGAAATGAATCAACCACGAGGCTGGGACTTTTAAAGGGGATAGGGCACTGTTCGGGGGACACGTCTCGAAAAAGCTGGTCGGCCAGCTCCCAAAGGTGGCCGGCCATGCTGCAAAGTGTGTCTTTGGTCCTGTTCTACCCTCTAGAAGGAAGTTCCTAGCATTTCCATGCATCGGGAGTGTCGAAGGCCTCAATTTCCCTCTAATTCGAATGCGTTTCGACACCCAGATCGTCCGAAATGCACTTTGTTTATAGAGTTGTTGTTAAGTCTTGCTTATGGAGTTGTTGCTTTGCTTATCGAGTTGTTGTTTTGTTTGTTGAGATGTCTTGTCTATCGAGTTGTTAAGTTTTGTCGAGCTGTCAAGTTTCGTACATTGAGTTGTTACTTTTTGTTTAATCAATTTTGTTGTATCGAGTTACCAATTTCGTTGTGTTTTGCTTATCGAGTTGTAAACTTGCTAAGGTTCTGTTATTTCTTGGTAAGTTAGGTTGTTTAGCTTGTTGCGTTGGTTCACTACCTGACCTGGTAAATACACAATGCACATTTCCATTCAATCTCATCTTCGTGCAAAATGATGCGATACGATGCTAAGAACATAAAACACAACACTTTTTTCAAAAGCTATTTCATTCCATCATGCTTCCTTTGTTACAACACTTTTTACGACAAGGGTACAAGTTTTACAGAAAATAAAACTGCCTAACAATGTACAATGTACTACAATTACTAGTAAAAAGGTAAATAAAGCAGGAAACAACTGCATCGATGCTCTCAAGAGCAGGAATAAGAGGCCCTCTTCGTCCTCTTCTGCGGAACAGCCTCTGCGCCATCATCACCATCATCATCGTCTAAGTTGGAACTGCCATCCTCGGAACCCTCCTCGGTCTCACCTCCACTCCCGGAACCAGGGTCGGAGCCACCCTCTCTGTCAACAGATGTCTTTGACTGGGGATCTGCAGCCTCCTCCTCCTCACTGGACTCCTCCTCTATGATGTGCGCCCTACGTCCGTCTCGTCCGCGAGACGACTCCCCTCTCCCAGCTCCTTGAGAAGGCCTAGATGGCCCAGCTCCTCGGGAAGGCCTGGATGGCCCGGCCTGTGACTGAGCATACACCGGAGGCATCTGAAAATGAAGAATGCAATTTGAATACATCAGCCAAAACATGTATATCAGATGCAGATGCAAGCAAACTACACAGAGTAGATGTATGCAGATATAGTACATGAATATGGTGTGTGTCAGATGTGCTCTACACAGGCAGCCTATCAATACAGTAAGATGTTCAGGATCAACATGTCATCAAAAGTATGATAAAGGCAAGAAAACTAAAGAGTACCTGGACACCCATGGTGGACAACTGCGCCTCTCTCCGCAAGACCATGCCCTCGAGTGAGGCTACCAATCCAAGCATGTCATCCATATACTCGACGGGAGGCTGCAAATGCAGATGCAAGATCATCAGTAAATGAATGAATGTCCACGTATCGGAATGATACATCAAAGCTGTAAAACATACCCGTGGCGAGTCGGGGTCTCTGACAAATCGATGACCAGGCATCGGAGGCTCTATCGGGATCAGGTAGGGAGTCCCATATCTCCATCCCGTCAACTCGGTCGGGATCTCTGGCCATCCAGCATGAAAATGAGTCGGAGGAATCGGGGGAACCAATCCACCCCCACCCCTAGATGTGCCAGCCCTGCTGGTGGAAGGGACATCTGCAGTCCGAGCCTGGCTCGATGATGGCATACTAGCAGACCTCCTTGTCGGAGTACGGACTCCCGTCAATGGAGGCATCAAGTATGTGTGACAGTAGGTCGCGTACTCCCCCTGCTCCAAATGCAGTAACGCATCGGTACCTTGCATTGCATCAGCGACACCCTGGGGAGGGAGCCTATCAACGGTCCGCATATCGTCTGGAGGCGTTGAAGGAATGTCCTGAATAGGGTAGCCCCATATCTGACGCAAGAAGCGATCCCCCAAAAACCAGGCCCTACCAACTGGCCCCTCGAACAGGATCCTATATCGAGAGGCACCCCATGCTCCGGCAAACTGGAATCGGAGGTCTCTACCTAAAGGCGCCCATGGCTGCCATGTGATTTGCAGATAACCGATGCATAAGCTGATCAGAAATTGTGAATGTGCAAGATAAATCATGAAGAACTGAGAGTTCTGAAATACCTCTGACGACTGCACTGTATCGAAGTACTGTCGTAGGTAGAGGAAAGACTCCTGAGGTCTCGGCCGGTACTGGCCCTCGAATACAAGTGAGTAAGGGGTCATGAGGGGCACCTCCACCTCAAGCTCCGGAGCTAGCGTCGGGAAGTACGCGTAGACCCATAGCTGTGGAAAACAAAGCAGTAGCCATCAGAATACAGCATGCTGAGTGCAGAATGTAAATACAAAATGCTGAGAGCAAAGTGCAAGGTACAGAGTGTAAAGTGCGCTGTGTGTGCAATGTACAAATAATGAGAAGCAAAAATGTAAATCAAGAGGGCAGAAAGTACCTCCCAGGCCCTCCAATAGCCGCCAACCATGTTCCCCCATCCACGGGAAGTCGCCCTCATATAGCAATAGAGAGTAGCCAGGCTGACGCCACCCTAATCATATCGGCTGACCTGTGATAGGTCCACTAGAGCACTCAACAGATAGAGCCCGACAGTGTTCCCCCTATCAGCGAACAGAGTGGTCCCAAAGAGGAACATCAGAAATCCGCGGGTATACTGTGCTACCTCCTCAAGAGTCTCGGGCTCCATCTCTACCCTCCTGAAATGGGAAGAAAACCAAGTATATCGGACTCTGCCCGAAGATCTGTCAACTGGCGGGCGAGCTCCCAATAAGTATATCCAGGCTGTCTCCCATTGGCCCATGTCCTCGTCATATGGGATTGCCCAACCTCCCACATCAAGGCCAGTCAATACGGCGAAGTCAAGCGAGGTCATAGTCATGTCCCCAGTGGCAGAGAAATAGAAGGAGTTGGTGGTGTCCCACCATCTCTCTACCAAGGTGCCCATCAGTGTCCTACTAGCAGGACAGCGAGATATCCCAGTACAGAAGGGTCCAAACCCTGCCACGTCAACCAAATCCCGGACAGCCTCCGGGAGCTCGGCGTACCACTCTCTCGCCACGATGGAGCCATATCCTTGCGCAGTACGAGAAGTCACCTGCATTCAGGATGAACACATGTATTCAGTTTCAGAATGAAATGTATAAGCTGCGTGCAAATGAAATGAATAAGCTGCGTGCAAATGAAATGTATAAGCTGTGTGCAAAATCAAATCAGATACAGAATCTGGGCTGTGTGTTCAGAAAATTCAACAATGAGCCGTGTGTTCAGAATTCAAGTGTTTGGGCTGCGTGTTCAACTCTCAATCAGTGTGTACTGTGTGTTCACCTCAACAACGAGCTGTGTGTTCGACATCAAGTGTTTGGGCTGCATGTTCAACTCTCAATCAGTGTGTGCTGTGTGTTCACCTCAACAATGAGCTGTGTGTTCATCTCAAAGTTTGGACTGTGTGTTCAACTCTCAATCAGTGTGTGCTGTGTGTTCACCTCAACAACGAGCTGTGTGTTTGACATCAAGTGTTTGGGCTACGTGTTCAACTCTCAATCAGTGTGGGCTGTGTGCTCATCATCAAAGTTCGAGCTGTGTGTTCAACATCAAGTATTTGAGCTGTGTGTTCAGATTTCAAAGTGTGGGCTGTGTGTTCATCTCAAAGTTTGGGCTGTGTGTTCAATTCTCAAACAAGTGTGTGCTGTGTGTTCATGATCAATATACGGGCTGCGTGTTCAGAAAGTTAGAGTGTTTGAACTGTGTGTTCAAGATACAAACGGAATGCGGTGTTATAGACTAAACATTCAAAACAAGCTGTGTGCTTGAGTGAGTAGATAAACATAGCAAAAGCACGAAATGCACGGAAAATGCAGAATGCGTTGCAGAAAATGTAAAAGTGAAGTAAATACCTCTCGTGCCTAATGAGAGAGGTGGGACTCCGGCTCTCGTAAAAGCAGATCCCCAGGCGCTCGATCATCGAAATCAGTAAAATGATAAAAAAACTACTTGGGGAAGGACATGTGTCGGAGGGTCGTACCTCTCGGGGATGAATGGCCGAACCCTCGGGGGTAAAGACATGATGTCTGGATCACCTCCGGCACCTGGAGAACCTCCGCCACGGGGAAAATGACCCGCCATCTCAAGAAATCTGCAAAAAGGAGCAAAAATGAGCAAAATGAGCCAAAATTGGAAAAAGTCAACAAAAGTCAACTCTCGGGAAATGGAAAAGTCAACAAAAGTAAACTCCTGAGAAAATCTTCCAAATATTGAGACAAACTTACCTCAAGTGGTGAAAATGAGAAAATAAGCACCAAAATCAAAATTTAATCGGTTCAAAGTGTTAAAAACCGAAAGATTTCGCGAAACAACTTGACGTGGGGCGTTGGAAAACGTGTATAGAGTTCAGATCTGAGGAAGAAAATGGTTTGGGAAGGAGGAGAGAGTAGTTTCAAAGCTGAAGTTATGAGCAAAAGGTGTTTGGATAAGCACATTTAAAGAAATGAGAGCAAAAAGACCAAATTGCCCACTGTTTTGGCTAGGTGGCCGGCCGGCCACCTTTTCTGGTAGGCCGGCCACCCCTCTCCCTCAAACCTAGCCGGTGGCCTCCGCCTTGGACCAAACCTGGCCGGCAGCATTCCCAAGGTGGTCTCCAAGGTCTCTGCAAATTTTGGTGATGAGTGGAGTCCCCGGCACCCGAGAAAGTACAAGGAAAGTGCACTTTTCGTCGCAAAATCCCTCCGCGGGAACTTCAACTCCAACTTTTGATGCGTGTCTCATCGTTACTCGTCAAAAGCGAGGTGTATCCTTTTTGAATATGTTGCGACCCCTCCGGGAGGTAAACCGGAGGTCGCAATTGAGCCACCTTCGTCGAAACTTGCATTACTTTGCTCGCTGTTTCGTTTCAAAATGTGCATTCGAGTTTACACTTATCCTGCATTGTTATGCACGTCACTTGCATTCTCATGCACACCACTTGCACTGTTCTGCACGTTTCACGAGTATTGTCATACCCTTGTGCTTAACTTGCGTTGTCACGCGCGTTGCTTCTCGCATTGCGATGCACTCACCCATCAACGCCGCGTTTGTCTGCATTCGATATCACTCTGAGCATATGTTGCTAACTATGTTGTACTTGTTAAGTTTCTTTCTTTTGCAGGCACGATATTGTATGTACGGTTCATTTGGGGCTGGTGCGACCAGACAAGCCGCACAAGTATTGTATCTTCTTCGTGTGAGATGTGGCGAGAATTGAACAATTCTTCGCATTTTAACTACATGAAATGTAGTTCTACTTTGCATTCTTGCTTAAAACTGTTGCATCTATTGTGAATATTTGCTTCATTACAGCTTGTTGCTTCGCATGATCATTGAGTTACATCCGGCTTTGTGCATATCGCTTTGCATTTTGCCCCCTGCCTGCGGGCACATCTTTCTGTTCATCTCGCCTGTTTGTCTAAGTCTTCGGCCTTGTCAAAAATGGGTCGTCTCTGGGCTTTGACATTCACTCCCGTCACTCCTTGACTTCCGAGTTCTGTCAAAGAGGGGCAACTGTAGACACCCCATTTTTGACCGACCTTAAGACTCAGACGTCACCGATTGAGTGCTCGATGATGTTGCATATTGTGTTCGTTTTGGAGTTTCAGAGTCTCGGCTGCAAGCCTTGCCTCCGGACTTCCGGACTCTTTTATGCCTTGCCTCGGTTTGCGAACCAGGCCCTGTTTTCTTTGTTTTCTCTTCCTAAAGGGAGGGAGAGGTCTCGTAGGTCATCTCTTAGTGGCCGTAGGCTACGTTTCATGGTCGTAGGCCATTTTTCCCGTTTGGAGCCCGGTTTCCGGTTTTCGGAGCCGTCGGCCGTGTGCCTCAGTTCGGGACCGCTCAACTACCTTTGTTTGCTCCGGTTTTTGGCACACATCTTGTTTCCTCCGTTTTGAGGGACACTGTGGCCCGAGAGACCAACTCCGTGGTCGAACACCACTTCCGGTGCCTAACAGCCTGTTTTCGGGCCCCGAACTGCGTGTTTTTGCCCCCGAACTTTCGTTTTACATCCGTCTTGGTCCGTTTTTGGTAGGGACCTTATTTTCATTGTTAGAAAGGTTGTAGGAAGGTCGGAGGCCAGCAATTTTTCTGAAAAAACCAGTTTTATTTCTTCATCGCTCTTCATTGCCCGTTTTCTTCACTAGGAAGCTGGTTTTTCCCACTCCTGGGCCACTTTTTCTGATTTTCCACCACATCATTGTGTTGTACACACCTGGGAGGCCACCAATATGGGTAGGCCGGCCAGCAATTGTTCTTGACCCTTTTGAACCCCTCTAAAAAGCTGGTTTTTCTCTCTCCTGGTTCACATTTTCTGGGTTTTGACCATACAGCTGTGTTGCACTCATCTAGGAGGCCACCTTTTTGGGGTGGCCGGCCAGCAATTCTTTTGACCCTTTTGACCCCTGGTCGGCCGACCAGGGAAGGTGGTCGGCCAGCCACTTGGCCCTTTTGTACCTGGCCGGCCATGTTTGTCCCTTCTGGTGCATTCCAGCTGTGCTAGCTGTTTTGCATCAGACCCTCTGTCTGAGGGCTGTCCTTTTGGGGGGATTTTTGAATTGGTTTTTCCTCCCTTTTCTTTGGCCTCTCTCCCTCTATATAACCAGCACCCTACTCCATTTCTAAGGGTTAGAAAAACCAGCTGGGGCATTGATACATATAACCCTATATCTATCTACTCCAAGCCTCCAAACACCCTTGTTCTTGCACCATTTATACACCAACTCATAGCCTACCACCTCCATCCTCCATTCCAACACCTTGAGGCTGATTTTCAGAGGTTAGGAGCTCATTTTCTTGGACCAAAGGCTGCTGCATTGATGTGCTACAAGGGTAAGTCCTCTTTTTCCCTTTTCTAGCCTTATTTTGCTTCATCTCTTAGCCCCTTTTGCTTACATTTTTGGGCTTCGACCTAAACTGTAAAGTATCTTATTTTGAGCCCCTCTTCAACTTTGTTGAAGGGTTCTTTGCTGTTTGAGACCATCTGCTGCCCTTTGTCTTTTATCTCTCTTTTGGGGCTATTTTTGCATCATGTTTTAGCCCTACTTGTGAATATTTTCGAGGCTTGATATAAACTGGAAAAAGTCTTGTTTTGACCTCCTCTTTAAGTTTGTTTGAGGTCACTTTTCTGTTTTGGAGTCATCTCCTTCCTTGCATGCTTTATTTCCTCATGCTTTGAGCCATACATTTGAGCATTTGCATTGGTCTTGTTTTGGCCTCTTAGCCACTGAAATCCAGTGGGTTTTTAGTGGCTTTGATGAGGATTTGAGCTTTGAAATCATAGAGGGGTGACTCTCTCACCCCTCATTCTCTTTACTAGCATGTTTGGCCTTCCAAAGAGACCCTATTTTGCATGCATTGAAGTCAGTTTTCAGGCTTTATTCTGAGGGTTTTGAGGTCTTCCTTGGCTCTGTCTGAGGCCCTCTTGGCCATATTTTACGTCTATGATGCATGTGTAGAGCAATCCCATTCAAGGCCTCTCAAAGAGGCCCTTCTTTGCATGTTCCCGAGACTGATTCCAGGGAGTATTTGGTGGGTTTTAGGACTGTCATAACCCATTTCTAGAGTTGGTTTGGTCTTGCTAAGTGTCTATCTTGTAGGTGCTTAATAACCCCTTGTATGGCCCTTTAAAGGAACCCATTATTTTTGTATATATTGGCTGCATTTTAGAAGTTATTTGGGCATATTTTGACATATTTTATTCACTGATTTTTTCTGGTTTGATGAGTTCTCATGCGCTTCATATACATGCCATGTAAACCATGTTTGCTAGTCAAAGTTACATGCTATTTTAGTCCATCATACTAGCATCTTTTAGTCATGCTTTGAACTAGAAATGTTCATGTTTTGGGACTGCCTTGGCTCTGACTTTGTGCTTCGTAGTCAAATAATGCATGCTTTGTATAGCTATAAGTCAATACGTGTGCCTAGCTTCGAGTTTCGAGGTTCATCTCATGCATCGGGTGCCATGTTTCCATGATTCGGGATCATTTTGCATCATGTTTCAGTGCTGGAATTTGCATGTCTGTATGTCATATTTCATGCCTTGCCATGCCTTGTTAGAGTGGCATTTGGTGCCTTAGGTTCGGTCCTCGGTTTGCGTGTATATGTGCATGCATTTCGATAGTCTCATTTTCATCTCATGGCCACTGATGTGAGTGTGGCTGAGGTCCACTCATGTTGGTGTAACTCCATCGTGCATTGTGTATGCCATCTTAGTCTAAAGCATTGTGTATGCTAGGTTGTATATTAGTCGCATTCATGCATGTCATGCATATTGCATTGTGTTCGGGATAGGAGTTAGCCCAAGCACGGGAAACGAGGTACGTTTCGTACTCCGAGTGGCGCAACATGTCTCAATTCCCAGTCACCGACACTCCGGATTAACCATGATGGAGTCTCGGTCTTGTTGTGTTTATATGTGCATTCATTTCATATTGAGTCGTGCAATTCGACTCCTCGACCATCATGCATCGAGATGCGTGATTGGTGGCACGAGGATCGAGGCATGCATACATATGTGAAAATACATTGCCATGCCCCTTTCTTGCTCTCTGTTGCAGCAAATCAGAAACCGGTAGTCTTTTGGAGCTTCGTGCAGTATTCCGGGCTTAATTATAAACAGAGGCTAATTGGGGCATCGCAATGGATTTCCGTGCAAGGCAACTCAAGCATGCATCATCCATCATCCGGAGTAGAGCTGAGGCGGTCCATGGCTTGCATGTTAATTTACTGCTTTCCTAATTAAATTTGTTAATTAATTAGGGTTTTGTATTTATTCGGACTGTACTATTTATTTGGGACTGTGTTATTTATTCGGACCCTCCGAGCGAGGGCAATGTTGTAATAAGTGTGCGTGTGTGTGATGTATGTCTTCCAACCCCACGTCTTTCTCCCTTTTATTTACCAGCTTATGATGGTTAGAATAGGGCACGTTTCAATTAGCATACAGTATGATAGCATGTTTGCATTCATTCATCTATTTTGCATGTACCGGGCTCGGCGCATTATACTCACTGCATTGTATTTCAATTCCGAGTTGAATACATGTTAGCTGTAGCATTTCATATGCCATGTTTAGAATAGCCGAGCCTATCTTAGTTGCATTTTGCATGTGTTGCATTAGGCATTTCTGTATAGTTAGGATTATGCATGGCTTTCTAACACAGCTTCTGTTTTGGCTTGGAGTACTAGGTAAGTTTTATGCTTTAGCATCCTTGCATGCGTGTGAGTGACTGCCATGATAGCATGCTTACCATGAGACTATGTACTTATGTGATATAACTGCCTGATTGCCTGTGGGTGAAGGTTGGGTTATCTGGATTGGAGCAATTCATTCACTGTGAGTTTTAAGCCCACTAGATAGTGGCAAAACCATCTTTTCTAAGCCCACCCGAGGGTGGCAAAATCTGCATTTTAAGCCTACTTGCGAGTAGCAAACCATTTTCAAAACAAACATGAAATGTTTCGTTCCAATTCAGGCGACCCAGTCTATACTTGTATGCTGTGCACATCACATAGTAAATCTAGGCTAATAATCAGATTAAAGAACACATAACGTTTTCAAAACAAGATAGCATGGTTAGTAGAGACCGATCTTTGATCGGGCGAGCGGGGGTGCTCACAAAGTGACCTTCCCTAATCGTACCCAAGTTCCCGGGCCGAGGCAACTTTGGTAATGACGGACACGTGGCCTTAGGCACGAGTCAGGGTTTCCTAAATTTTTCAAAAATAAAATATTTAGGTGGCGACTCTATATCTGGCAAAGCAGTCCATGTTTAGCACTTCTTTTAAAAAATCTATTTTTCTCAAAACGATTTGCCGAATTTGGACTCTTTGGTTCAGATTGAGAACCGTGACAATTTGAGTCCTGAACTGTAGTAAGCCCAAAAATGAACAGAACGGGACTCACCCTCCCGGGGCGTTCGGGGACGTCTACAGAAAGCAAGTACCACCATAAAAGTTACTGAAGATGGCAATGGTTGGCTCTTTGAAAGCGTCATAATCCACCTAAAAGCTGAATACTTTATCCTCAGCATTATCAAAGCCTTGACGGAGAAAGGTCTGGAGCAAATTATGGTCAGGAAAGGAGGTGGTCGCGATATTATACTACCTTTCAACTCTCAAAAGGAGATGTAATCAAACATTGGCAATCTCAAAGATTGGTTCAAGGATTGGAGTCAATTTGTGGTGGAATGGAAGTCTGGGTTTCATTTGGATCAAGAGAGGTGTGTGTGGTTGAAGTGCTTTGGCATACCCCTGCATGTTTGGAATCAAAACACTCTAAACACCATTGGAAGCTGATGGAGATCTGTACTCAACCTAGAGGGTGATATATGTCAACCAAAAACTTTCTCCCATGCCAGAATTAGAGTGGCTACTTCGTCTATAGAGTTAATTCATAAAACTTTAATCTTGAAGTGCAAGGGTAAATCACATTCCATTTTTGTATGTGAAGATCATCTACCAAATTTTGATAGTTTGAAGCATAATGGCATATATGGTTATAGCTTCCTTGAAACCTACTGCAGTGCAGAGGAAGGAAACAATCCAGCGGTTAATGATAGGGAAAAAGGAGATGATGACAAGGTGGCTGAGGCTAATGCCATGTTTGGTGCTGAGATTGCTTGCACAAATGAGGTAGTACAGAGAAAGGAGCCTTCAGATTGTCATTCAGGAGAGGAGGTGGACACAGTGGTTGAGAAGACAACTTGCATTGGAGGCTCTAGTAGAGGAGGAGCGTGTATAGAGAAGTCTTTGATGGATAAGACATCACACAGCTCACAAAGCAATCATGATAGCCTAAGGTGTGCTGAACAAGTTTTTACACCTAGTTTTATTCGAAGCCTCAATGAGTCTAGTGCAGGAGTTAGATCTGGTATCAATTTGGAAGTGGACTTGGCCCCGTTACCAAATCAGAATTTCTTTAGTGGCCTCCAAAATAGGCCCAATGAGCCTAATGTCATCAGTCCAAATAATACAAATATTCTAGCCCCTTCTCATACAAAGAAGCATTATTGTGGGCCTCCACTCAGTAATGGACCTTTTAGAAGAAATCTCTTGTCCCACCTTCGTTTAAACCATGATGTGACTTCTGCCTCCACTTAAGAGCATCTACGAATTGAGAGGAAAAAAAGGAAAATGAAGACACAGATTGAGGGGTTCACTAGCTTTGCTAGAATCCATGCATACACTACCAATGCAACCAAGAAGCACTCCACTAAGCCTGTTGTTTTCAGACCAGCAACTACTGCTATAGCACACTCAGATTTATCAAAAGAAGACTCTTCTTTGAGGAATCACTTAATCACAGAAGCTACAGCCACTATACAATTGGGAAAAACTCTTGGTATCAATTATAATGGGAAAGAAGATGATGTCCTTAGCAAAATTATTAGTCTAGAGCTCAAGGACAAGGAGAGAATTGACAAGGAGGGAAAGACACAGCAGTAAATGGCTGTAGATGGGCGATTTGAGTGTATCAATTGGTTTTCTATGAAGCTATTAGGGGTATGAGAAAGGCAGAAAAGCAAGGAAGAATTAAAAAACTCATAAAGGATAGACACATAGATGTTTTTTTTCAAGAGACCAAAAAGGCAGTACTATCAGATATTGATGTTCGCAGGTTATGGGGGAGTAAAAATATGGAGTTTATGTCTGTTGATCCTGAAGGAACAACTGGAGGGTTATTATGTATTTGGGACCCTACTGTTTTTACTCTCTCTGGTTGCTGCTGCAATAAGAGGTATATTTTACTTTCTGGCTATTTATATAATTCCTTTGAATGTGCTTTGCTCAACATTTATGCACCTAATGATGTTAGCACCAGATCCTCCTTCTGGGATAATCTATTAAAGCTAAAAGCTTATTTCCCTAATCCTTGGTGCATGGGTGGATATTTCAATGAAATTAGGCATATGAGTAAAATGGTAGGTTCCACTAGGAGGGATAGGGGAATGAAACATTTAAATGAGTTCATTGGCAAAACTGAGCTTCATGATTTACCTCTCTATGAAAGGAAATACACCTGGTGTAATGCACAGGAATTAGAAAAATGGAGCAGAATTGATAGAATCTTGCTTAGCCCAAAGTGGATAATTAATTTCACTATGAAACTGTAGAGATTGCCCAGGTTAATTTTAAACCACTGCCCTTTGCTGATGATGAAGGATGACAGAGATTGAGGGCCCAAACCTTTCAGGTTCCTTAATGCTTGGACTCTCTATCCCAATTTTTCTTAGCTTTTTGTTATGTTTTGGACAAATACTACCTTTGAGGGTTGGTCTGGATTCATACTTCTACAAAAGCTCAAGCATTTTAAGTTGATTCTAAAATCTTGAAATATTGAGGTGTTTGGCAATACTCATTCCAAAGCCAAGTCATTGGAGGAAGAGTTACATGCATTGGACATCATTGCAGAGGAAAGGTCACTGGCTGATTCAGAAAAGGCAAGAAAAAGAATGGTTAGAGGTGAGATGTGGAAACTCTACACAATGATAGAGTGGATATGGCATCAAAAATCCAGATTGAACTGGACTCTCAATGGGGGTAAAAACACTAAGTTTTTCTGTGTTGTTGCTAGTACCAGGCAAAGCAAAAATCTAATTAGTTAATGGTGTGTCTTTTGAGGAACCTATCTGGGTCAGGCAGCAAGTTTTACAACATTTCAAGACTCAATAAACTAATCATGGGTTAAGAGACCTACTTTGGGAGGGGTGTTTAATACTGTTGAAACAGATTATGTATCTCAACATTTGGTAGCTGAGTTCACTCCAGCTGAAGTTCTAGCAGCAGTTAAAGATTGTAACAACAACAAAGCTCCAGGTCCTGATGGTTTCAATCTATTGTGCTACCAGAAATTCTGGAATGTTATGAAGCCAGACATAATGCAATTTTTCAAGGAATTTCACTCCAACAGTAGGCTTACTTATGGCATTAACAGCACATTTATAACTCTCATTCCCAAGTTAGAAAATCCAGTTGGTTTATCTGACTATAGACCTATAAGTCTAGTGGGATCCTTCTACAAAATCTTGGCCAAAGTTCTCTCACACAGATTGAAATTAGTGCTTCCCTCAATCATTGGTGAAACTCGGACTGCATTTATAGGAGGGAGAAATATTCTTGATAGGGTGTTCATTGCTAATGAAGTGGTGGATGGTTGGAAGAAGGCCAAAAAGCAAGGATTGATTCTTAAATTGGACTTTGAGAATGCATTTGATTCTGTCAATTGGGAATTCCTTCTCTCTTTGATGACCAGTTTTGGCTTTGGAGATAAATGGATCTCTTAGATGAAAGCTTGTGTTTCTACAGCAAGAATCTCCATTTTAGTGAATGGGTCACCTACTGAGGAATTCTCCCCCCAAAAAGGTCTTAGGTAGGGTGATCCACTCTTACCTTTTCTTTTCAACATAGTGTCTGAAGGGCTTAACATTCTTCTAGTTAGAGCACTTAATCTTGGTATTCTTAGTGGTGTGGAAGTTGGGACTAATAATGTTCTTATATCTCATTTGTAATTTGCCAATGATTCCATTCTCTTTTGTGAAGCTAATTGGGATCAATTGGCATCTATTAAAAGAATTCTCAGATGCTTTGAAGTACTATCGGGTCTCAAAATTAACTACCACAAGAGTGTTGTGTGTGGTGTTGGTATGGCTAAAGATATTATGATTTCCTTTGCCAATCTTCTCAATTGCAAGGTGTAGGGCCTTCCTCTAAAATTTCTGGGGCTACCTTTAGGTGCTAATCTTGACAAAAAATTTACTTGAAAGCCTGTTATTGACAAAATCAAATTTAGGTTGTCTGGGTGGAATTGCTATCCTTTATAGGTAGATTAACTTTGATCAAATCTACTCTGTCCAGCATACCTGTTTACTTTCTCTCTTTATTTAAAATGCTTGAAGGAGTGGCTAGAGAAATAGAAATGATTGAGGCTGCATTCTTATGGGGTGGTAGTGATCTCAAAAGGAAAGTTCACTTAGTGAAATGGGAGGAGGTCACAAAGAGTCTTGATTAAGGGGGTTTAGGCATCAGAAGGGTCAGGGATGTTAATGATTGTTTACTGCTCAAATGGTGGTGGAAATTTAGAATCCAAGTCAATGCACTTTGGAGGAGAGCTGTCTGCAGTAAATATAAGATTAAAGAAAATTCTTGGCATCCTCCAATGAAGTCCTCTTACAAGCACTCTAGAATACGAAGTAACATCTTATCCATTACAGACTTATTTTCAATTTCTTTTTGGACAGTTACATCATCAAAATCGAGAATAGTCACAGAATCAGATTTTGGTCTGATAGATGGGTTGGAATCCTCTGCCTGAAATCTATTTTTCCTATTCTTTTTAATCTTTCAACTGATCAAGAAGGCTCTCTGTACTAATACTTTGTTAGAAAATCAAGCCCTAGTGATTGGAATCTCCCCCATAGAAGAAAGCTGTGTACTTGGGAATTGGCTGAAAAAGCTAGACTCAATGTTGTATTATCCTTAGCTCCTTCTCTGTGTATGGATTTTGCAGACTGCCTGGTCTGGTCTGGTCTAATACTTCTGCAGGCCAGTTCTCTGTCTCAGCTCTTTACTCTCACAGTTCTTCTCTCCTTGGTCCCCATATCAGAACCTGTAAGTTTATCTGGAACTCTATATTGTCCCTAGAGTTTCATTCTTCTGTTGGTTGGCTTGGAAAAATGGGATTAAATGCTCGGACTTTCTGCTTAGGATTGGTGTTCTTGACATCAATGTCTCATCCCTCTGTTCATTCTACAATTCTGAGTTGGAATCTGCCACTCATGTCCTGATTCATTGTCCCTTCTCTTGGTTAATTTGATCTGCAGTGATTGAAGAGATATTTCATTGGTGTATTCCTAAATCAGTTGTTAGTCTACTTGCTTGGTGGATGGGTGGTAAATTTAAGAAGCTTGAATTGTTTATTTGGAGAGCCATTCCATTAATTGTTCTTTGGTCACTTTGGAAGCACAGAAATGAATGTAGATTGTCTAATGCTCAACCCAACTCATCTGCTCTACTTGATCTCATCAAATTCAGAACAGCCCTTTGGCTCAAAGCTTCCATTAAGAATTTTCCTTACACAGTTGATGACCTGGTTTTCAAATGGAGTCAGATCAGGAGAAGTGCTTGAATTTCCAATTAATATTCTGAATGCTATTGCTCTCCTCATTCTTATCTCTTATATGGTTGGAGCTTGCTCAGAATTTGGTGCTATTTATTTTGCTATCTGTTGTTGTTAGTTTCTGGTGTTTCAATCAGAGGTGTTGCCACATAGTCTTGGTCCTATCTGTTGGTCTGTTTTTCTCAGAGTTGCTTTGCTATTTGATCAGATTGCTACTGCTACTGCTCTCCTCCTTCTTATCTCTTTTGTGGTTGGAGCTTGCTCAGATCTTGGTGTTTTGTTTCAATCAGAAATGTTGCCACACAGTTGCTTTGCTAGTCTGTTTTACACAGAGTTGTTTTGTTATTCTGCTGTTTTGCTCAGATTTTGGTGCGAGCTTGCTCAGATTTTGGTGCTATTTTGTTTCAATCAAAGGTGTTGCCACACAGTTGTTTTGTTGGTCTGCTTTACACAGAGTTGTTTTGTTGTTCTATTGTACTTTTTGTCTTTGTTTTGCTTTGTTCATTGGTTTCTCACCAACTAGGAGGTTGGAGCTTCTTCTAGCTCCAAGTTCCTCTTTATTGATGTAATTCGGTTGTATTTCATCAATAAAGTTTTTTTTGCCAATCAAAAAAAAAAAATTAGCCGACACTAAAATAAATAAAAACAAATATATATTTTGAGGAAAATTCTTCGATGTGCAATGCATACCATATGCAACCCTACTACAAAATTACATAAACTTCACGAACTTACATAAGTGATCTCATAAAAGTGTGTAAATTGAATACAAATTCACGTAAGTCTAGTGTTTTCACAAACTTATGCGAATTTATGTTCAATTTACAGATTTTTATAAGATTACTTATGTAAATTCATGAAAATTTACATAATTTTGTAGCAAGATTGTATACACTAAAGCATTTCCCTACATTTTAACATAAAGTAGATGACAATAACATCATTTTTTTATTCATACAATGAATTAATGACGAAAATTGACTTACCTATTTTGTAAGTTAAAACCTCAAGAGAGATCCTCGTAATTATAATAAAAGTGTGGAATGAATTGTATTTTTTTCTAATCCTTAATGTAATATACCCAATAAAAATAAACATTATTTTTTAATATATATATATGGTCCACCATCAGTAAATTATCATTTACACCGTTCATTTTGTTGTGCCTTATTCGTTAATTTTGTACGACAAAAATTAAATTGATTTGTTTATGATTTTATTAGATTATTTTTGAAATTATACTTATCTTTTTTTATTTTCTTTTTTAAATAGATATAATAAAATAATGTAGTTCTTATTATTGAAACAATATTTTATTTCATAAATGATCTGTACATAAAATTTTACTAAATAAACGATTTAGATTATCAAAATATGACCTATAGTGATCTCCATAGCCCCAACAAAAACCTCTTGTCGATTGTCAACTAGTGATAATCTGGATTGAGACCCTCACCATTATTATATGGTTATAATTGAGGATTTTCATTACATTATCTAAGGATTTGTAAGAATTTTTAAAAAATTTATCAGTATTTTAAATTTAGAACAAACCCTTGAATAATGTAATAGAAATCGTCCATTATAATTTTAAAATAGAAAGGATCACAATCTAGATAGTCTTACCCCTCTATATATATTTATATATATAATACTACATTTGGTGGGGATGATCTTACTTTCTTTCCTTCTTCTTTTTTTTTTTTTTTTTTTTTTTGGTCTTTTTCGGTTTAATACTTAAATTACGAGATCTTATAAGAACCAAATATAAAAAAACCAGAAAGAACTCAGAGTTTGAAATCAAGAGTGAAGATTCATTGGTGGTTTGGTCTCTTGATAACAACTTTAATTATACACCATCACCATTTATTTGATATTCTGGCAAAGTTTCTTGTAGTCTGTAGACTTTTCCTTAAATTACCCTCCACATTTATTAACTCTTAAACAATTTTTATTTTTTTTATTTATCAAACCTTTTAAAACTGTTAATTAATTTTTTTTCATTCATCAAATCACCTGAAAATTTAAATAGAAAATTATAAATTATTACATTTGTAACCACCACTAATATATTGTAGACCCTAAAATCACGCGAACATTACAAATCAATGAATAAAGAGTACTAAAACAAGCAAAAATATACATACCTAGATTTTTTGTTAAAAATTTTACCTAGAAAGGTAAAGGGCGTTTGAAAATTAATTGATATATTGTAAGGCTCATACATAAAATGAATAATCATTCATTAATATTTCTTATAAAAAAAATTGAATAAAAAATTTGTTTAAAATATTATAATTAAAACAAAGTTTTACAGTGCTAAACATCTAAATTTACAATGGCTATGGTTCTCAGTTTGTTTCAATATAATTTCTACGTTATCACTTGCCACTTCTAGGATGGAGAAGTGTGGGGTAAAGTTGGAAGGATGGAGACCAGTCGTCTAGAAGAGGCACATAGGTGGTAGATCAAACTCAAGGGGTGAAGTCCATAATGTTTTTGTCGACAATTTACCAGACTCAATGCATCCAAAAGGGCTTTACAATATGTTCACAAACTTTGGGGTAGTCATAGATGTTTTCATATCAAGCAAGAGGAGGCAATCAACAGGAACAACGTTCAGTATTGTTCGATATGATTGTCCAATAGCAGCTGAAATGGCAATCCAAAAAGCACATGATACCTCGTGTGACGACAAAGTTTTGAAGGTTAAGCGAGCTGATTTTGCAAAGAATAAACGCAAAGTCAAACCAAAAGATGATTTTCATCATCTAGCACCAGTGGAAACAGGAAAAGGGTTGATGAGAATGGAAGCACCTAGCACAAAAGGGATGTCTTATGCAAAAGTTGTGACAGGAGGTAAAGTAACAAGTGGGAAATCTATCTCAGTGAAAGTTGAGGAGTATGGAAATGGTTAGTTATGTGGTAGTGTGATAGTAAAACTCTGGTCACATTATCAATGCTCCGATCTTAAAGAGGATTTGCATAACAAATGTATGTATGATGTGCAAGTGAAGAATGGTGATGGGAGAGTTGCATTGTCAGGACCCAAACTCGCCCCCATGGGTTTAGCGTCATGACCAACCAGTAATCATAGATTACCTACGGCCTCCATTGGAACAAATCAAATTGATATAAATTATGGGGCTTAGCAGAAGCAGATTAAATATAGAAGAGGTCCATCGAGTTGTGCATAAATGAAGAGTTCACATTAACACTGTACAACCATTCCAAAGGTAAGTGCATATATTTACATACAAAAGTTTTCAAGAGACAAGGGACAGCCACAATCCAAACGTGTCAACATGTACAAAAACCCCTATTACCAAAATTTAACCAAAGTTCAAAACAAAAAGGGGGTTTAGACTTTGCTTGGCTCTTCGTGAGACCAAGTTGGCCCCTTCACGGGAGCTCCACAAAAGGCTGACCATGGGGTGACTCCAAGGTGATCTCTATCCTTGATGTTCAACTTGCTCACCTATATATATCTATATACACATAAATAATGAGCTAGTGCCCAATGAGCAATAATAGAATAAAGAGGTTATATGAATGAAGTTCCACACCAGTACACATATCAATTAGATTAGCCATCATGTCAATCCTTCGCGATAACAAAAACCATTAATCGATAGTATATTCAATACAATTATGATTTCAATTCAATTCTCAATGATCCATGTTATATCAATAACAATTCTCATTCAATGACAAATTACGTGGTACATCCAATAGAGTAACAGTGTATCAATAACAATGAGACCTCAAGGGTCAATCAATATATATGTATATCATATTCAATTATCCAATGGGCCACGGTATTGTTTCCCTCGGGCGAGGGCCAATGGGCCATGGTATTATATCCCCCAGACAAAGGCTTATTAAACAATGGACCATGGTATTAATTTCCCCCAGGCAAGGGCCTATTTAGCAATGGGCCATGGTATTAATTTCTCCCAGGCAAGGGCCTATTTAACAATGGGCCACAATATTGTTCTCCCGGGCGAGGGCCTAATAAACAATGGGCCATGGTATTATATCCCCCAGGCAAAGGCCTCACTAAAGGATGCCACGAGTTTACTTTTAAAAATGAACTTCATTCATTAGTAACAAATAGTACTTCAGTAAACCAATCAATCAATCATGTATCGATTTCGATAGCAATAATATTTTTGAAAATAAATATTACTTGAACATATCTTTATAAAGTTATTACTCATAGTGGTTTGTGGTGTCACTAAGCCTCGGACGTCCACCTATACAAAACACATAACAAAGGCACAATTGAAACACCACCTCATTTTAATTCAATTCTTCTCATGTGTTTCTAACTCATTCTATGATTATATGAGTCTAAATGGTGCCTAAGAACACTTGGAGTGGCATGAGGATGCAAATATGCACTTAAAAGAGTTTCTCAAAATTTGCTGAAAACAGAGTCTCCACTCAAGCGCCACTTCCTACGCTCGAGCGGGGGCTCAAAACAAAGGTGGTCGCTCGAGCGCAACTTCTGTCGCTCGAGCAATGTGCAAACTTGGCCAAAATACTAGTTACATGAAATTTCCGCTCAACGGATGCTCGAACGAAAGACTAAGTAAAAAAAGGTCCTCGCTCGAGCACCACTTTAGTCGCTCGAATGGCCTGTAAAATTTCATAAAACTTCTAGGAGCTCGATTTTCACGCTCGAGCAAGGCTTTTCTTGCTCGAGCGGACAGCACGAATTCTGAAATTTCCAGAACTGTGTTTGAGCTTCAAGGTTGATATTCAAAGCCTCAAAACTTGTGTTTTTGGTACAAAAACTTGAAAAATCATTATATAACATGAAAAAACTTCCAATTTGAAACCATTTGTTCGAAATCGTGCTTCAATTGTCCAAGTTCAAGCTTAAATTTTCAAGTTGAAACCATGCATGTTATGGATTGAGCCTCCTTCATGTTAAAACACCACTAAGTGATATGAAATGCATGAATTCATGGATGATCTTCAAGCTCATGCCTCCTAAGCTTCATGCATGTATGAATTTCAAGAAATCTTAGCTCAAAAATGAAAGATTAAGCATGCATGTGCATAATTCAACTCAAATTCATCATATCCGTGGTAATTCATGCTCAACCTACTCAAATTCAAACAAATGATCCCATAACTCCATGAACTTAGTTTCTACATGACTTGATTCCAAGAATTTGGGTTGAATTTCATACCTAATGTGTGAATGCAAGTGTAGGACTAGCTCAATTCACCAAAACTCTAGCAATTCACTCAATCTCCTATTTCTCTCTCTAAATGTTAAACTCTCCTCCCTTCTCTCTCAATTCTCAGCCAAGTGTGTGAATATATGAGCTCATAAGCTTATTTAGAGCTATTTATATGGTATGATTAATTTAGCCTAATCACATATGATTAAGGTTAACTAATTAGGCTTAATTCTAATTAATTCAATTAGTTTATTCTAATTATTTTGATCCATATCAATTTTCAATTAAAGTTACCATAAAATTTTAAATATTCTAATTAGCCTATTGGACTAGTCAATTTCAGCTTCTAAAGTCGTCTAAGCTCTCAATTTCTGTATCCAAGTTGTCAATTCGAACAAATATTCCACATAATGACAGATAATCACAAAATTAAGCAGGCAATCGTACAAATAACACACAATCATGCAATTAGACTTAGTAAAATATCATTATACACTAGTTCGGAGGTCGGGGTCGTCACATGCATACTTACTGTTAACTTCACCAGAGGTCAGAAACAGAGGCATGAAGAACCTTAAAGATTAGATCCACGAATGGTGTGAATCGATGGTGGAATGGAGAGGGGGACTAAAGATTGAGCAAGGAAGATACATAGACCTGAACTGCTATGGTTTGCCACCTAATCCTTGGAACTCGGCTAACTTCATCAAGATTGGAGAGATATGAGGTAAGGTCATGGAGATCAATGAGAGCACTATCAAGATGCCATCCTTAGTATGTGGTAAAATAAGGATCCTTACATCACATATGGAGATAATCAATAGTGTAGTAAATCTTGAATGTAGATTAATCAGAGTGAGTGAAGAGCTTGGTCCTTACTTGGACTATGTCTCAGGACATAGTAACAAGAAGAGGGATAAATCTGTCAATGACATCACCAGAGGTGATCAAATTTCAAATTGTAGTAGAGGAAGGGAGGAAGACATGAATGACATGATGCAACAAGAGGATAGGGTGGCATATAAAAATGATATGTCACAAACTGTAAATGGAAATGACAGAATTGAAGCGGAGTCCAAGGACACAGATAATAGTCTTTTTGCTATCTTTATGGTAAACAAGACCTGCAGCATCATGGGAACTAGAGCAGAAGAGGGTCAGTGCACGAGGCCCAAGGGAAGCATGCTAAACACCTCAGTTGATAGTATTGCCAATAAAAGTCAAAATGATAAGGACAATATAGGCTAAGGTGGATTGATGGAAAAAATCAAAAAGAAATGGCAAAGATCAGACAGAAGAAGTGGAAAAATTGAAGGTGGCTTGGGCTTTGATGGGCTCATGAGAAGTTTAAGTGGAAATGGACCTCCAAAGCCTAGCATTAATTTAGAAGTAGTATTTGATCAAGCCCAATTTGATGGTCTGTTGAAAGGCTTGAACTGGGGCATGTCTAAATCAATTGGGCTGGGTCCTAGTTGTAGTAATTGTGTAGAGTTACATGACAGGTTTGTTGAGATCTCGAATTCATCACATCTTCAAGCCCAGGTGGAAAATGAAAAAGGATATTGATGAGGTCATAAATGAAGAAGAAAGTCAAAGCAATCAAGATAATGAACCTAGTAAGATAATAGAAGGCAATAAGAGTAAAGGGAAAAAAAGGAAAAACCAGAGGAAAATAGTGATAAAAACTGGGTTTTAAAGAGGGGCCATTTTTAGAGCAGTTGCAGCTGCAATTTCTTCATCACTATCTCAAAACAGTAGATCAAGAAAACATAATATGTTATTAAAGGAAGCTCAAGCTACTATACGACTTCGGAAAGATCTGGGTATTGATTTTGAAGGCAAAGATAATGAAGTTATGAAGAAAATCATTGAAATGGAGGAGAATGTCATGGAGCAGGCTACTGAACAGAGTAATGGTGCTGGGGCTTAGATTAGCATCAAGGGAGACTCAAAAGTGAAAACTAAGTTTTCATGAAGATTCTTTCTTGGAATGCTAGAGGCCTTTGTAGACCTGAAAAAGAGAAGGAGAGTCAAAGAAGTTATTAAAGAAAGAAAAGTGGATATGGTGTTGTTGCAAGAAACAAAAAAGGAAAATTCTTCAAATCAGTTTGTGAAATCTATCTGGCCTTATAACCTAGTTGATTTCATGAATATGGATGCTGAAGGGAGTGTTGGAGGCCTATTATGTATGTAGAAGCCTGAAGTCTTCTCCCTAGCTAACTACTGCTGTAACAGGAGCTTCATCATACTATCAGGTGCCTTATTTAATAGCTTGGAGTGTGATTGTGAATGTGTATGCACCTAATGATGTGATTGATAGGAAAAGCTTATAGGCATCTTTGATCAATCTTAAGGTTGTTTTCCCCAAACCGTGGTGTATAGACGGGACTTTAATGAAATAAAATCAATAGATGAAAGGAAGGGTTATGTAAGAAAGGATAGGGGAATGGCAGATTTTGGTAATTTCATAAGTACCCTTGGACTGATTGATTTACCTATGTTGGGAAGAAAATTTACATGGTGTAGTTCAATGGAATGAGAGAGATGGAGCAAGTTAGACAGGTTTCTTGTTGGGCCAGAATGGTTGGAATGATTTAGATACAAACTCTGGGGTCTACCTAAATCCATCTCAAATCATTGTCCAATTATCCTAATGGAGGATGACAGAAATTGGGGCCCAAAGCCTTTTAGATTCATCAATGCTTGGACATCTCACCCCTCTTTTCTAAATGAAGTGAAGAAAATGTGGGAGGGTACTCAGGTAGAAAATTAGGCAGGTTACAAACTGAAAATTAAATTGAAGGCACTTAAACAATCTTTAAAGAAATGGAATTCTAAAGTGTTTAGGAATATGGATTCTAAATTGAAGCAAGCCGAAGAGAACTTACATGCAATAGATCTAATTGCTAAGAGTAGAGATTTGGATGAGGATGAAGGTAGAAGGAGAAGAGAGGTGAGGGGAGAAGTGTGGAAGCTCAGAAAGATGATGGAAAGAATTTGGCTATAGTAGTCAAGGCTAAATTGGAATCTAAAGGGAGATAAAAAAAAAAATACAAATTTTTTTCACATCATAGCTACTAACAGACAGAACACCAATGCAATTGATTCTATGATAGTGAATGGGGAATTAGTGAAGGAACATATTGAGGTTAAACAAGCTATGTATGAACACTTCAGGATAAGTTTTTATGAGCAATGAAAGTATAGACCCAAGCTATTGGGCCCATTTAACGTGATTGAACAGAGCCAGCATTTCAACAGTTTGGATGTGGAATTTTCTGAACATGAAATTTGGGCAACAGTGGCAGAATGTAATGGTAATAAAGCACCTGGGCCTGATGGATTTAACATGACTTGCTATCAAAAAGGGTGAAGATTTATGAAGGAATTTTATAAAGGAATTTTAACATGACTTGATATCCCACTTTTATAAAGGAATTTTATGTTAATAGTAGCTTGGTTGGGGGCTTAAATAGCTCCTTTATTACATTGGTCCCTAAAAAAGACAATTCGATAAGTATTCAAGACTACAAGCCTATTAGTCTTATAAACTCCACTTACAAAATTCTATCCAAGGTGCTTGCTAATATATTGAAAAAAATACTTCCTGTTGTTATAGATAATGCTCAATTTACACTTCTAGGGGGAAGGAATAGTTAAGATGGTGTATTGATAGCCAATAAGGTGGTGGATTGGTGGAAAAAATAAATAAGAAAAGGCTTGATATTAAAATTGGATTTCCAAAAAGTGTATGACGCAGTTAATTGGAACTATCTCCTCCAAATGCTATCAAATTTTGGATTTGGTGCCAAGTGGGTGAATTGAATTCTTACCTGCATTTCTTCAGCAAAAGTTTCTGTGTTGGTAAATGGTTCACCCACACCTGAATTTTGCCCTCAAAAAGGGCTTAGGCAAGGTGATCCATTATCACCTTTCCTATTTAATGTGGTGGCTAAGGGTTTGAACCTACTACTTGCAAAAGCAAAAGAGTTGGGCTTGATCAAAGGAGTAATCATTGGGTCCAATGCCATCAACACTTCCCATCTCCAGTTCGCCGATGACACAATTATCTTCTGTGAAGCTGAGTGGTCTGAAGTGTTAATTGTGAAGAGAATACTTAGATGCTTTGAGATTATTTCTAGGTTGAAGATCAACTTTCACAAGAGTATTGTTTGTGGAGTAGGGATATTTGATGAGATTGTGAAAAACTTTGCTTCAAGGCTGAATTGTATATATCAAAAGCTTCCATTGAAGTATATTGGATTGCTATTAGGGCCCAACCCATCAAGGAGGGCAACATGGAAGCCTGTGGTGGACAATTTTAAGAACAAACTGACATGTTGAAAGATGAGGCTGTTGTCTTTAGCTGGAAAAGTAACACTAATCAAATTTTTACTATCTTCACTACCTGTATATTATATGTCTCTATTTGGGCTGCCTAGAAGTGTGGTAAAAGAGTTAGACAAGATACAAGCAGCTTTCTTGTGGGGAGATTCTGATGTGAAGAAGAAAGTTCACTTAATAAAATAGAAGGATTTAACCATAGATAAAAAGTAAGGTGGGCTGGGAATAAGAAATTTAAGAGTAATGAATAATAGCCTACTTGCTAAGTGCTGGTGGACATTTAGGAAGGAAGACAATTCATTATGGAAACAAATCATCTGCAGCAAATATAAGTCATAGGGAGGTAGATGGTTTCCATTTCATGTGGAGGCAAATAATATCTCAAGAGTATGGAGTGACATTCTTCTTGTTAGTGATTCTAATAAGAGCTTGTTTAATTATTATTTGGAAAATGTTGAAATCAAGATTAGTAATGGTAAAAGAATCAGCTTCTGGGTTGATAATTAGATGGGAACCAGGTGTTTGAGGTCCCAATTTCCTAGACTTTACTACTTATCAGTAGAAAGAGTCAAAACCTTGAAAATGCAATTGACTAGGGCTAGAAATTAGAACAATTGGGAACTCAGCTTCAGAAGGCCCTTATTAGCATCGGAGGAAGATGAACTGTAGAGACTAAGGGTTGTTTTAGGTGAGGGCCCTGCATTGAGATTGGAATCAAATGATATGATATGGTGGAAAGATGATCCTTCAGGTATGTTTAGTGTCAAAAGTACTGTTAAATGGTGTGAACCTTCGAATGGACCTACTTTGAAAATTCTTGACTTGATTTGGCACAATCCCTCTCCTCCTAAAGCCCAATTCTTCTCTTGGTTGGCTTGGAAAAGGAGGATAAAGACCTCTAACTACTTACATAGTATTGGCATTCTCAGTGAGGAAGTCAGTTCTGACTATGTGTTTTGTCACTCTGTGATTGAATCACTTAATCATGTTTTGTTGATTTGCCCATTTGCTCGGAAAGTTTGGTCCACCATAATCAAGTGGTGGGGTTTGCATTGGGTCTCCCCTAGCTCAATGGACATGCTAATGCACTGATGGATGGATTGGAAATTTAGAAGAAAAAAAAAAAAAGGAAAAGCAAATTTGGAGATCAATCTTAATTATTGGTTTATGGTCCCTTTGGAAATGCAGGAATTATTTGTTCAATGGGCTGCAACCTACCTGTTAAGATCTCTATGAGCTAATTGAAGTTAGAGTGGCCCTTTGGATGAAAACTCACTCATTTGGGCAAGGGTACACAGTGAATGAGTTTGTGTTTAACATTCATCAAGCTAGAAGCTGCATTTAGTGTGTCTGGTAGGTCTATGTACACTAGTTATGCTCTGCTGCTGGCCCTACTTTTATGGGGTTGCTACTGATTTTGTTTCAGGTTTTGTATGGGAAAAGGCTGGCTGCAAAGTCTTGGTGGTTGATAAAAGGGAGAGGTGGATGAACTGATATGTTGGCTAAAGGTGGATGAACTGATATGCTGTGCTAATGTTGTAGAGGAGTTTCTTTTGTTACTTTGGTTGGTTGCTCACCAACTTTTGGGGTGCTAACAAATGATAAGATGGGCTTTTTAGTGCCAACATAGTTGGGATAATTTAGCTCATTGTGATGCTTTTGCACTTGTCTCTCTTTATTGATGTATATTTTTTTATACCTTGTACTTTGCTCTTACATCAATAAAGTTTCTTTTTTGCCAATCAAAAAAAATTTACAATGGGCTCGATATAACAGTGTAAAATTTACTCATGTGATTGGTTTATGGTGAATTGCCAAATAAGTTGGGTTCATTAATTAAGATCTTTATTAATTTATTATCTTAGATTTGTTTTGTTTTCTGAATGAACTAATGAGAGAGTGGAATCTTGGATAATACAATAATTTCAATGCCTACAAAATTAAAGGAAAAAAGAAAAGGTAGTGGAATATATCAGTGACAACAAAGTCATATATTACGTCATTTAAACCCTATCCAAGTGTGAAAGAAAGATTCCAATAAAACCTTAATGTAAGTTCAAAAAATAAATAAAATCTTAATGCTCCCACCCTATATCCAAGTGTGGAAGAAAGATTCTAATAAAATCTTTAATGCTCCCACCTTATGACGAAATCATTTTATTTGTTATTCGTTGGAATTTACTTAACAAAAAAGTTAGGGTCTTAAAATTTGAGATTCAGAAATTGGTACGTCTGGTAGAGATTGAATTGATGAAATATGTGGTCTACATATGAAATGAATCTGAGGCATTGATAATTTTAAATAATTTCTAAATTTTTATATCTGAGTCCTTAGCATTACTATTTACTTAAAGGTGATTATGAAACTTTGATGTCTTATTTATAATCATTTGTAAACTTGTTAGTGATAATAGAATGATGCCTCGATCCTATTGATGTGTTGGGAAAATTCTTATACTTTTTCCTTCTTGTGTAATTAGAAAATTGGCAACTAACCACAAACTGAAAGCAATAATATGATTGAAAAATTAAAGGCACAAAAACAATCACAAAATATCAAATTTACGTGATATGGCAAAACATGCCTACGTCCGTGAGTCTAACTCCGAATCAATTTTCACTATAAAATAATGGGGTTACAATGGTTTATTTTTAGTCATAACTAAAGGTATACAATCATCAAGATATATTCTTGGATCATCAACAATACTTATATCATCACTATAAAGGTGGGTTTCAATAAAATCAACAAAAGATAAAGTTTAGGTCTCACCAAAGTAGATATCCCAAACTTCCAATCCAAGAGAGTTATGATAAGATCCGCTCTGATCAAGATGTAGAGCTCATCTTCATGAACAATCCATTGAAATTTCATCAAAATCGAATAAAAAATGATCATCAAATCCTGATTTGAACAATGAAAGAAAACATTTCTCCTCCCTTTATTCTCTCTCTGCACTTTACTACTACAGCTGTGTTTTTAATTTAAGGAAAAATTTACGAGATCATATTACCTAATGCGGAAACGATTTGAATCGGATGCTTGAATTACGAGCCTTGTCTAGAAAATTTCCCATCAATTGAGAAGCTAGTAGAGTTTCGCAATATTTATCCACACTCTAAATTCCTAGGTTTCAAGATGGTAGCCTCAAGATAGATGAAAATATAGAGAGAACTTATTGTTTTTGGTGTGTCTACACAATGTTGAGCATGAGCCCTTATATAGGCATATATGGAAAATCATGTGCACCTCATGGTTAGGCCACACCATGTGTACTACATGTCCAAAACCATGTGTCCCTCATGGTTAGGCCATGTGGCCTTCAAAGTTAGGTCACACCATGTATACCACATGGTTTCCAACATATGATTTCCAACATCTCAAACTCATCCACACATCCACATCATGTGTTATATACTCAATCATCACTTCTAAATCTCTCATTCAATCCACCTTTCATATGGAAAAATGGAGCGTGCAACCTAACGAGAAGGTATAAGGTAGGAGTGCTATATTAAGTCACCATAAACTAACATAGCACATCACTCAAAATATCTCTTTTACACCCTAGATTCATTGGATCACACCAGATCAAACATTTAAAAACCCCTCATGAGTCATAACTCATAAACATACTTGACCTCAACACTGTATATGTACTCATGATTATATCGTGATCTCAAATTTGACACAATCGCCCAGACAATGAGCTACAATACAAGGGTATGATTTCCAACAATCCTCCCTAACCACTCATGTCAATTCACTCAAACTTGATCACTTTCCTAGACATAGTCCTCTGGATCGTATTCATCATGACCCTTGGATGACATGGCAAAGTAACGACATCAAGTCATCACTTCATGACATAGTTCTAGGTTCAAGGGTATAAAGTAGGCCTATTATTGGCCTAACAAGGCTCACAAAGTGCTAGAGCAGGGATCCATATAGCTACTCCCTTAAGTGGTCGACGATAGCACATACAATATAATATGTATGCTATGGCGGAGCTCCCACTAAATTGAGTCTGTCACTCTCTAACGCCATACAAATCTTAGTCTAGTCGCTATAGAAGCGCCTAACCTGAGTTTCTTAGCATATTTGCTCATCAAGCGCTTATCTAAGACCTCACATTTGGCTATATTCAGGCTTCATAAAGCTGTGGATAACTGTATGTTTGACTTTTTTTAAGTCTCATCTTAGCCAATGCTAAGGCGACATCTTATAATAATAAATCAGTTTTGTTCACTTCTCAAATTACAAAACATTTACCCCATTCGGTCTCTAAGCGTCAAGATAATTAATGTCTCATCTCGCTCGCTCTACAAGCACCAAGGTGATCGCTTGTGTAAAAAAGCCGATCTAAGCTTGGTGACATCATATACAAAGTGTGCTAATAGTATCAATTACGCCATAAAACCACATGAATAAATAATCATGCATAAGATACTTAAAAATATCTAACAAAGTTAATAAGGTATCCACAAAAACATCAAATCTTACGAAGTCCTAAACTCCAAACATGAGTTTGGAAAACGTCTCTAGCAGTGGCTTTAGTAAGTCGACCAGCCACCATCCTGCTAGTGGAGATATGATGTAGGACTACCTCCCCTCGTGCAACCACATCTCGAATAAAATGAAATTAATGTCAATGTGTTTGGTTCTACCATGATACTTGGGATCCTTAGAATATGTCAAAGCTGCCATACTGTCAACATAGATCACAATGGCTTCATCTACAAGAGTCGTGATCCCAAGGCGCTGAAGGAATCTCCTCAACCAAACAACCTCTTATACTACTGCTGAACAAGCAACATACTCTAACTCCATCGTGGACAAAGCAATGCATGATTGCTTCTTACTACACCAAGAAATAGCCGCTCCACTAAGTAGAAACGAATAACTAGTGGTAGACTTGCACTCATCATTATCAGCAGTCCAGTCTACGTCACTATATCTCTTTAGTCTCAAATCTCCACCCTTATAGCAAAGAATGAGATCCATCGTCCCACAAAGATAGCGAAAAATCCTCTTCACTGCTTGCTAGTGAACAAGTCTTCGGTTACTCTGGTAATGAGTGACCAATCCCACTACGAAACATATGTCTAGTCGAGTATACATCATAGCGTACATCAAACTACCAACTGCACTCGCATAGGGAACTTTTGCCATTTGTTTCTTTTCCTCATCTGTCTTAGGGCAAGAGTCAATGCTTAGATTACGTCCCTTCTCAATTGAAGTGTCAATGGGTTTGGAATAGTGCATACGAAACCATTCTAAGATTCTCTTAATATAAGTTTCTGGAGACAAACCAAGAAACCTCTTAGAGCGATCTCTCAACATCTTAACTCCAAGCACATAATTTGCATCTCCCATGTCCTTCATTTCAAAAATAGAGGGCAGCCATTCTTAAGTGGCGACAATCATCTCTGTCATTTCCAGCTAACAAAATGTCGTCAACATACAATGATAGGATAAGGAAACTCTTTCTTGATCGTTTGACATACACACAATGGTTTTCCTCTATTATCTCAAACCTAGTTAAAACGATGGCTTTGTGGAATCTAAAGTACCATTGTCTAGATGATTGCTTTAAGCTATAAATGGAACGTTTGAGGTGACGTACTTTGCGTTCTTGTCCATTGACTTCAAAGCCTACTGGTTGTTCCATATAGATCTCCTCATCTAGTTCTCTACTGAGAAATGCAGTCTTAACATCCATTTGGAAAAGTTCCAAATCCAAATGCGCGATAATAGCTAGAATTAGGCGAATAGAGGCAAATCTCACCACCGGGGAGAATGTCTCATCATAATCTATACCCTCTCTTTGGGTGTAGCCCTTCATTACGAGATGTGCTTTGTACTTATCGATTGATCCATCAGTCTTGCGCTTAATTTTTAAAACCTATTTGTTACCAATGGTCTTGCACCCAGATGGAAGGTCAACCAACTCCCAAACTTGATTCTAAGCCATAGAACTCATTTCATTCTTCATAGCAGTTATCCACTTATTAGTATTAGATGAAACTAATGCTTCCTCATAGGAAGCATGCTCATCAAGATCCAACGAAGTACACATAAAAATTCCCCCTCAATCTCATAACGACGACGAGGAATGATTCCACATTCACTTCTACGTAACTGTGATCCTAGTGAGTCATTTTCTAGTGGAACACTCTCATTAGGAGTTAAATCACTCCCACTATCTTTGGCAATTTCAGGACAAGTCTCTAATTCTCCACCCTCGCCAAAAGATCCTGTGATTTCCTCAAAATCCTGCAACTCAAATAGTGCAAGATCTTTCTTTACTTCACCAATACTAGGAAATTCATGCTCAATGAAATTGACATCTCACGACTCATTTTCAGTCATTTTACCATTAGGGTGTTCACCATACATCACATAACCCTTTGAGCATTCTGAGTATCTCACAAACACTTGTTTATTTGCTCTAAGGCCTAACTGTCTGTGCTTATGAGAAGTACTGTGAACAAAACCCGCACAACTCCAAGACTGCAAATGCTCCAAATTTGATTTTGCACCTTTCTATAATTCATATGGAGTTGTTAGAACTAACTTTGAAGGCGCATGGTTAAGGATGTAGGCATTAGTCAAAAGAGCATCCCCCCAAAAAGATATAAGGAGGTTGGCTTGCGCCATCATTGATCTAACCATTTCAAGTAATTTACATGGACCAATATAATTTAATTGGTACCCCTAGCACGATGGTTATTAGAGTTATACACTTTATAATTCAATTAATACAATTTGATATGAGTTTTAATTAAAACAATTGAAATCTTGTTGTTAAATAAGAAATTAAGTGAATCATGCGATTCAATTGTGATTTACTATAATTCAGTTATATTTTTGTCTTTTATTTGTATAACAAGTAAAATGGTGTCGTTTCTATCTCTATCAAGAAATAAGAGATGAATTAAACATCAATATATGTGATTATATAAATAATTTAATTATATTAATATTTACTTTATAAAACTTTGTGCCTATATTTAGTTATATAAATATATAAAATTAATATCACATTAAATAAAATAAATCTTACAATTCACAATTCATTATTTTGGAAAAACTATGATACGAGTCATAATTTGATAACTATGCACTTAAACATAGACCCCCACATAACTCATCACCACAGAGCAACGAACAGAGATTCAAATATCAGAGTAATCATTTCTCCAAACATCCCAGCAAAAATTGTTCATGTATTCAAAAGGTATGAATCTAGTTATTAAGGTTGTGCTTGGTTGGAAGATTTAATGAGAGAAATCGAAAGAGAAAAGAAAATATAATCTCACTTTTTGTTTGATTATATTGAAAAACACAGCGGAAAAGAAAGTGAGAGAGAAGCTCTTTTCTTTTTCTATTTCCTAACTCAACCAAACATAACTTGAAATTCGAGTCTTATTAATTCTTTCTCATTTTCTTTCTACTCCCCTTTCTCTTTCCATTTTTCTCATAAAATCCTCCAACCAAACACAATCTAAGGATTTAGGGTTTTTTCCGAAAGCTGATCAGTTTCTGATAAACTTTCCACCTCCCAATGGATAAAATCCATCTACTGAAGTCCCACAAAATCGATCCATACAGCTTCGAAAAACCACATATATTGCAGTCACCTATGCTTTACATTGTCTCTACCAACAATCTATCGGAATGATTCTAGCAAAATCATGAATTACCTCATTAAATTATCAGAACTGATTGTGATGACAGAAAAACAATGCCACAATTTTTATGGCACAATTCAAGTGATTTTTCTCCCCAAACAAACAAGCACAGATAATAACAGTTACAACTTCCAATATAAAATATAAAAATATAAAAATAAAGAATTAGATCAATAGCATCCATTGATGGATTATATTAAAGATCAGTAACAGTATGTTTAAGAGTTTCAACACCATACACTTGTTCTTTGAAACTCAAGGGTCAGTTGGTGAACAGTAAACACAACTGAAGAATTTCAAACTAGGTATGCTGATAATTTGATAGATTTTTTCCTAGTATTGAAAAAGAAAAGTTCTAAAATACTGGACTCACAATCCATGCATAAGAAGCTTGTTATCCCTTTAAAGATCAGGCTCCTCACTGAAACATTGCATCTAAACAATAATCCTATTCTTGCTAAACCATACTTCACGCATGATAAGAGGTCTTTCCTCCAACCTTGCTTTGAATGCAGATCCAAATGTAACAAGGGCAACAAGGCTTTTAGGAAGAGTGTTTATATTGAGTGCAATGTTACATGGACTGGGTTACGAGTATTATTGACTGCAAGTACATATTCAAGTGCCAAACCTTCATAAACTTAAATCTTATGACATGTATTCAAAAATTGAATATATCTACTACTATTATAAAAGTGTGAAGAATTGCCATATTTTTTTACTTTTTACGTATCTCGAAAATACTCTCCCAAACTTATTAAATATCAAACATCAACCTATATCTACCAAACAACCAAACAGCTTATAGAATTCAAATACATTCAAATATGGTACATCTTCAAACATCATAATATGATTATGTTTTTAATAATTTTACTACTGTCACCTGTTCAAACATCAACACCATCAAACATCATAATATGATTATTTTTTTAATAATTTCACTATTGTGGCATGTTCGATATTTTTCTTCTCCATTACCTTCTCATAAACAGTGAGTGAGAAATTTTGTAAGATTCAAATCAAGAAAATTCATAAAAATATATTAAAAAAATATATATATTTTTTGCAATTGATCTACTTTGAATGAGTAGTGATGATTCAAAGTGATCTTGCTAGTAAACTGATAGCTCTTGGATTGTTGTTTTCAGTTGAATTTTGTGTATTAATAATAAACTTTGTTTCGAGGGGTTCGGAACAATCGTCGGTCACAATCCAATGTAACACTTTCACAAATAATAATCGACTCTGCTCCGGAGGGTTTGAAACTACTTTGTTTCGTAATCTAAACTAAATTCTACAATCAGTATTATCCACTCTGAGGCGCTAAAACTTGCTTCTGAATATCATACATATTTTTTACAAGGTTATACAAGATAAATGACAAGGATCGCACATATGGGAAAATTGTAACAGAAGAAGTACAAAATGACGAAGATCAATATGGAATGAAAAATAACAATATAATAAATTCCCAAAGTTTAACTGCAAAGAGGATCAAACTAAAGAATAAATGAATTTTATAAAAATACTTTAGTTTTCAATTTCCTTTACTTATTTTATTTCAAAATAATAACAATATTACAATATTATTTGGATATTTTATTTCTTCACCTTTAATAATAATAATAATATTACTATATTAGTTGGATGTTTTATTTTTTTTAACTTTTAATTACCAAAGGATTTCTACATACATACATATAATACAACAAAAGTGAAACAATCTGATAAATTATATATTTCATAATGTGATATGAACTATAATTATTTTATGTGATTGGTTTCAATCTACTTCCAAAATTTTGATACTTAAACATTAATATAAAAGTATAGGATAATATGTAAAATATTTGTGCTAATTTCTATTCTTTTACCATACATTTAATATCCACTCATGCGGTCTAACCAATGCAATTATTATAAAAAGATAAAACATAAAAAGCTAAAAACTATTATAAAACTAATAACTAAAAAAAAAAAAAATTATCACCTGCAACGCACGTGTTACTCTACTAGTATATATATAGATATAAGTACGAGTGGCGTCATAGATACATATACATTGTATATTGAAGGACTGTAAACAACCACAAAATATCAGGGCCTTCAGCTGTAGCTAAGCAAGTACTAGAAGGGATTATGGACAGGACATCATAATGTTAATAATTAGGGGTTTTTCCCAAACTAAGCCCCTACACTATTTTATTTCCCAAACTAAGTTCAGTTCGGCTGAATTTCCCAAACTAAGTTGAAGCGTGTTTGTTAAACACGCTTTCAGCATTTTTGTAGTCTAGACAGACAAAACAAATAAAATTATGAAAGCGTGTTTAGAAAACGCGCTTTCAATTAAGGTCGCGTGTTTACTAATTATCGCGTCAATTAATAAAACGTAATTGAAAAACGCGCAACATAAAAACGTGTTTTGAAAACACGCTTTCAATAAATAAATAATTAATTAATTAATTTTACACCCACATCACACTCACACTCTTTTCTCTCTCTCTCTCTCTCTCTCTCTCTCTCTCTAACACACACTCACACTCACATCACTCCACTCTCTCTCTTTCACACACATCCACACACACTTATAATAAATAAATAAAAATAAAAATAATTAATTTTATTCATTAAATTCATTTTAATAAAATATATATAATTTTTAATATATATAAATTTTATTTTATAAAATTGAGACCAATATTAAACATATATAATAATAATAATTTATAATAACAAATTATAATCAACTATATAAAATGATCACTTTTTTACTTTAATTCTTAAAATTTATTTTTTTTAATTTTAAGGTTTAGGATTTAGGATTTAATTCTTAATTTTTTTTATTTTAGGGTTTAGGGATAAATTTTATTTTATTTTATTTTAGGGTTTAGGGTTTAATTCTTAAAATTTATTTATTTTTATTGAATAATACTAGGGATCATAAAAAAAATATCATGAAATGTTTTATGAAGATTTTTCATACATTGATTAGTGTGTGATGTTTTCTTACATGTGTAATCTAACGGTGAAAACTCTTTCGTGATCAATTTCACAATATGTTTTTTCATGATACGTAGCATTATTCATTTTTATTTTAGGGTTTAGGATTTAGGGTTTAGGATTTATAGTTTAATTCTTAAAATTTATTTTTTTATTGTAGAGTTTAGGGTTTAATTCTTAAAATTTATTTTTTTATTTTATTTTAGGGTTTAGGGTTTAATTTTTAAAATTTATTTATTTTCATTTTAGGATTTAGGATTTAAAGTTTAGGGCAAAATGTAATTTATGATGCTAAAAAGCATAGTAAGAACATAAAAAATATATAAAATAAAAAAATAAAAAGAAGAAAAAGATAAAACTATGTCGTTTTAAACACAATAAAAAACACAATAGGGAGTCACAGTGACTCCGTGGCCCCCAAAAAAAAAAAATAAGGCTTAACGTCAGACATCACACACACTCACACTCTCCTCTCTCCTCTCTCTCTCTCTCTCTCTCTCTCTCTGTGACACACTTACACCCACGTCACTCCACTCTTTCTCTTTCACACACATCCACACACTTATAATAAATAAATATAAATATAAATAATTAATTTTATTCATTATATTTATTTTAATAAAACATATATAATTTTTAATATATATAAATTTTATTTTTATAAAATTAATACCAATAAAAAGATATCAATCATATTTTTAAAATGAGACCAATATTAAATATATATATATATAATAATTTCTAATAATAAATAATAATTACTCTGTTTGGTTTGATTATATTTTTTTTAAATTATTAGTCAACCAAATAGAGTTATTGTTATTTTTTATAGACGAATATCAAATATATGTAACAATAATTTATAATAATACATAATAATCAAATCAAGCAGAGTGATTATTATTTGTTATTATAAATTATTATTATATATATTTAATATTGTTCTCATTTTAAAAATATGATTGATATCTTTTTATTGGTATTAATTTTATAAAAATAAAATTTATATATATTAAAAATTATATATGTTTTATTAAAATAAATATAATGTATAAAATTAATTATTTTTATTTTTATTTAGTTAAGCCTCATTTGGGAACAGGCTATTTTAGTAACTTTTTTATTTTTTGGCTAAAATATGAGGTAAAAAAACTAGTATGTTTGAGGTGCCTTTTTGGTTTTTTATAAAAAGATGTACAAAAAGTAGAGAGAAAAAAGAATCTTTAACTTTTTGGTATATGTTATAGACTTTTTGACTTTTTTAGTAACTTTTTGACTTTTTGGCTAAAATATTAACTTGCCAAACAAGGCCTTATTATAAGTGTGTGTGGATGTGTGTGGCCTTATTATAAGTGTGTGTGGATGTGTGTGAAAGAGAGAGAGTGGAGTGATGTGAGTGTGAGTGATGTGGGTGCAAGTGTGTGTCACATATAGATAGATAGATAGATGGAGAGAGAGAGAGAGAGAGAGAGAGAGAGAGAGAGAGAGGAGAGAGGAGAGTCTGAGTGTGTGATGTGAGTGTAAAATTAATTATTATTTTTTTTATTGAAAGCGTGTTTTCAAAACACGTTTTCACGTTGTGCGTTTTTCAATTGCATTTTATTAATTGACGCGATAATTAGTAAACACGCAATTTGTAACCGCGCAACCTTAATTAAAAGTGCGTTTTCTAAACACGCTTTCATAATTTTATTTATTTTGTCTATCTGGGCCACAAAAATACTGAAAGAGTATTTAGTAAACACGTTTTAGCTTACTTTGAAAAATTCGGCCAAACTAGACTTAATTTAGGAAATAAATTAGTGTAAGGGCTTAGTTTGAAAAAAAACCCTAATAATTTATTTGATTCCCTACCCTTGGTACGAGTGACCTCAAATAAGGGTTGATGCTACCCTTGTATGAACGAAGCAACTAATCCAAACTCTACACGAAGTAACACTACCACTTTCGATTTCTTTTTTTGTTCCCATTTTTCGTAAAACGAAGAAAACTTGTTTGACAACTTTTTTTTTGAAAAAACAAAAAACAAAAAGAAAGAAAGAAACACTTTTTAAGAAAGACTAGTTAGTTTCGATTTTTCAAAAATCAATCATCATACATAAATGGAAACAATGGATTTTTTAAGCTTTCCATTATTTTTGTTTCTGAAAACACAACATGCAACATGATAACAACAACAAACAGGCCTCTAGATTCTACGTACTCTTAGGCATGCAAGTAGAAATATGGTGCACTGGATAAGCTGACCAACAGGATTGGGTTTTAGAAAATTCACCTTAGAAGGATGACAAGGACCTGCCAGAAAGCAGTCCCCATGGCCCACAGTAATTTTGAGGTCTTCAGGAGTTTGTTCAGAGTGGTCTTCTTGAAAACTACTCTAAGATGTGCTCATGAATCAAGAGAACAAGGTAAACAATAATGTTGGTTCTGCTTTCTGCAATACATTGCTATGCATATTCTAACAAATTTTTAGTTCCTTCTTCATTAGGTTAAACGTTTCATATTCAACCACATAGAAGCACACTTGAGAAAAATTTCTGCGAAGGCATATCTACTCATTCACTAGTTCAACTTTAACAATCTAAATTATAATAAGCAATCTGACAGATACGGGTAGTGAAATAGAAAATGAAAATAATGTGCTACATTTTAATAAGATATACCAAAGTTATCCTCAAAAATAAGAGAGTTGCTCAAGTTTACGAGCCTGGAAAAATTTGCAGCGTCCTTTGCCACTAGATTCAATTTCTTCACTTTTCCTCTTAAATCCAGTGAAACCAACACTGCTTAATTTCAATTGCCGCTTGCCGCTCCTAGTAGACGAACCATCTTCATCCGTTTTATCAGATTCCCTACAGAAAGCAACAAATGGGATCAAATGAACCCTTGTGGACACAACATATTACTATTGCATGCCTTTATGCATCCTCTTAAATGAAAAAGAAACCCGAACTGTTGAGCTAATTCTGGATCTACAGACTACAATGAAAAGCTAAACAAAGAGGAAATAGATATATATATATATTTTTTTTGGATCAGCAACAAACAAAGAGTTTATTAAGACACAGAGTCAAAAGAAAGGAAAATAAGGCATCCCCTAAAAAAGAGTACAAGTTAAAAAAGACAAATAATAAAAAGAGGCAAAATCCAAAACCATGAAAAACACTACATATCACAAACTGACACCCAATCTGTTGCAATCAAAAAAAGAGGAATTCCTTTGAACAAAGGACTCCCCGACATCCAAAACGATACTAAATGTCGAACTTTATCCCATAAAAAATCAACATCCCGAGATACTTATTCAAAGATGCGCCCATTTCTCTCCAACCAAATGACCTAGAAAATCGCAAAGATAGCACAAAGCCAAAGCACCTTGGCCCTCTTCGACCTGCCCAATACTTGAAAATCAATTAAAGTCATTTGTGCACTCTCTTTTGGAGCCACCCACATAACATTCCCCAAACAACAACCTTTGCCACAAGCTCGCTACCACTGAGCAATGCAGAAATAAATGATCCAAAGATTCACCAAAGAGGAGATAGATATCATGTCAGTGTCATGAAAAGAGAGATCATTATATGCTAGGTTTCTAATAATGGCAATTCATTCATAGAAGAGCGAACTTTGCGTTCACTTATGTTATATCTAGGGAAATTATTTTAAAATTTGAAAACAGTAACACAAAGTATGGATAAAATGTAACAGAGCACAGCCCTGTGGCTGTGATTTTAGCCAATATGGACTCTTCTTCATTTGTTCTATAACGGGATATCTTTCTTCACCATTGTAACAGCTTAATATCAGCAACTTTAAGCACCATTACCGCATCTACACTCTAGATTATAGCATAGATCACCACATAATGACACTAGGTAATGACGTATTACATAACAAGAGGCAATAAAAGTACTTCAACCCCACAAATAGTCAAGCAGGTGAATAGAAGTTCTATGAAAGTGAATCATGCAAGCAAACTTAGACCAGGACTCACCACAGCACTTCGACATTGTTTTTGAAGTAGGGAGTACATGTGCCCCAACTAAAGCGGACCAATGTTGGGAATCCAAATACAGAATGTCGATGATCTTCTAACCAAGATTTAGTTTCAGGATCTAAAGACATAAATAATAGTCATATGATCACAAGGAAATACTCATTTGAAATTTGATAAACTCAACATAAATGAAAGTAAGTCTAAACGTTTTTTACCTCCAGGATAACCGGATCCAAAGTTCCTATGCATGTTTTCAGCAGTTTCATCAAGCACCCAATCCCTCAAGGCTCGGTCTCTTGTGACCTGAAAGTTGAAACATGTATTACGAATCATCTAAGAAGACATAAACTGTAAAAGCCAACAAAAATGAGGATTAATCACCTTTGCAACAATGCTTGCTCCACTTACAACCGGATAAAGACTATCAGCTTTCTTTGCAACCACAAATTTGATAGATGGGAATCGTTCAGACAATCTAATTCTATACTTCTCTGGATCTCCCACAGTATCCACATAAACCTGTAACACTTCGAAACATAAATTCCCCACGACCTGATCCAGCCCACTGATGAATTGAACACAGAAAGGTTCCAACATCTGTTTGATGCCAAGCCTCCTCCTTGCAAATGTTTTTGGGTTTTGCCTAGTTACACAACTATCGTTTCTTTCCCATTATTTTTTCTACATACATACATATTTTGTTTTTCAATTTAAACCCTTTAGATTGAAGAACAATGAAGCATGGCAATTTGAGAGGGATATATTCCATATAACATTTTACAAGTGCTACTAGGCTGTTTGCGGAACACACAAAAACTTAATAAATTCAGAACATTTACACCACCAAGAGATGAAAGAAACCATAGGAAACTTCCCCTAAGAATACATTATAACTGCATTAGTCTTCCTATTAGATCAAGAGTTCATCTATTATGGACTCTTTCATTTAGAAAATGTGGTTCTTTCCTTAATGTAACCTTGAAACAATAGCTGAAGAAATATAATCTATCAAATTTACAACATTCTTATTTCTAGGTTAAATGACATCTATCACCCTAAAACTCCAAGTTAAAGAATCTAACAACTTGATCTTGTTCATACATTAGGTTTGTGCTAAGGGTTAAGGATGTGATTATGTTGAACTTGAATATCCGAACATTTCCTCAAGGGAAAATTATGAAATAGATAGGGAATTTTTTTATTTTACCTCGGTTAGAAGAACCCCCATGTTCAGGACCCTACTGACAAGGCCCATTGCAGAATTATGTGAGATTTCATTAAGGTTTATCTTATTCCTGTGTAAGATCAAACAGGAGGAATCATGTTAGAAAACTGCTTCCACTGGAACAAAATGGGATGAAGAAAAAAGTTGGTCACTAACTTCTGTAACATTTTAGCTGAGAGCTCCCTTGGATCAATCACATCAACAGCCCATCCAATTGATTCATCAGTCTTCAAATTTTCAAATAATTCCTCCCTTTTTTCTTCTTTCAGTGTTTTCGAATCTGCATAAAATAAGAGATCAGAAATTCCATCGAGTAGGAGAAACGTTAGCATGTCTTATACCATATTCAGTGAGGGGAAAGAGATATTAGTTATCACTGAGGAATAAATAAATGAAAGCATGCAGTGAGTCTAAGACCTAATTCCTCCTTTCATGCTAAAGTCCAAAAAAAAAAAAAAAAAAAAAAACAAAATTGTCGCTTCATCAATTTGGTGCTAAAGCATCAACCCATTTAATTTTTAAGTCATCAAAAACAAAAATAAAGAGCAAAACAATAACTTTTCATTTAGTATAAAATTTATTTCCAGAAGCATAGAACAGAGCTAGCACTGGATCAGTACTAGTGTTGTTGAGGAATAAACCACTACACAAGAACAATAGCAAGGAGAAACAATCACAAACAAGAAAACACAATGCACAAATTTGCTTGATTCAACGATATTGCCTACGTCCACATCTCACACCCATTTCCACTGCACTGAAAGAAGACGAGAGTAAAATGCCGCTACTGTGAAGATAATAATATATATATAAATATATATGCAAGGGTTTACATCAGCAAATTATGGTAATACCATTTTTATACTTATGATTGAAGTGGCCTCTACTTAAACCCATTTGAACAATTCATAAATAATTATATTTACACTAGAAAATATGTGCCTTCCTATGAAACCCAGATTATGCTAATCAGTAATTACATTCCCATTCTCAAAATACAAAAATTAAACAAAATATGAAAATGGGAAATACAAGGAGGGGAAAGTTGAAGTGTTAACCTGCAAAGTTCAACGAGGATAGAGTCTTTTGGTATGAAAGTGCACAGTACAAGCAACCATACACCATGGGTCCTGAAAGCAAATAACAAAAAGTAACTAGTTATCAAGAAATTAAGATCAAACCCAACACCAAACAATAACCAATTGAAGCAAAGAAGAACAAATAAGAGCTAAAAACACAGAGATATAGATATATGGACATGATGATGTATATATGAATAGAAAGAGGGAAAAACCTAAAACAGGGCCGCGACCAGCTTCGTCGATGCCCATGATGCAAGGATCGGACGCCCATTTGGGAAGAGGAACTTCCGATCCCATTTTATGTCTTCTCTTTGCGTCTCCAATCACCTACACGACTGCATCTCGCTCTCACTCTCTCCTTCCCGCCAGAAACGAGGAAAGGTAATTGGATTTTATTAGCCTGGGTTGGAAAAAATTTGGAGCGTAAAAATGGGTAGCGGCGCTTGGGCAGTCCGAAGCCCGCCCCTGAGTCGGAGTGGGCTCAACCCGTTTAAGTCCATTTGGGTTAGGATCTGAGTCTAGTTTGAGATTCTGGGTCAGGATTTGGATCATCATTTTAAAGTCCGATCCGGCCTGTGAATCCACTTAAGGCCCACTCAAGACTCCGCCTGAGGCCCGATATTTTTTTTAGTGAAAAATAATACACTTTTGGTAGAAAAAATAAAAAAGCAAAAAAATTTATTCAAGCCCGAGCCCAGGCCCGGCCCACCTAAGACCCGAATACCCCCTGAGCCTGGGCTTGGGTCTAATTTTTTTATCTGTGAGCCAGCTCGACCTGGTTCAAATTTTGGCAGGAGCCCGCGCGGCCCGGCCCTAGCTTTAATTTCATTTAAGGAATAGGTTATTTTAATATTTTTTTTATTTTTTAACTAAAATATGATATAAAAAAATTAATATATTTTGGATGATTTTTAACTTTTTATGAAAAAAATATGTAAAAAGTAAAAAGAGAATAAAATTTTTGACTTTTTTTATATAGTTTGTTTACTTTTTAATTTTTTTAATAACTTTTTAACTTTTAGCGTAAAAAATGGTATTTCCATATGAGACCAATATTGAAAATTGTAATTTCAATTTTTCATCAAATTAGCTTGTTTGGATTGTGTTGTTCAGGACATAGGGTTCATCATGAGTCAGTCTGGATGATTCGAATTGTTCATTTTTTAGGCGACAATGTATAGTTCATTTATGAAAAAAATCAAATTGTTTTGCTAAACATAGCTACATTAGTTTATTATATTTGTCTTTTAAAAAATGAATGGTTTAGTTTTCATATAATATTTATATCATTATTTTACAAATAAATGTCATAAATTAATATGTCTATGATTATCAGATTCATCCCTTTTTATGGATGATTTACACATTGAACTCAATAAGATGAGCAGTTTGGATTATCGAGTCGAGACTCGTGATTGACTCCACGGACCCAAATAACACAGTTCTTTGTGGATTAAAGACAATCTGCTGCCTTTTCATAATTTTGTTGTTTGTAATAATTTGAAATATGAAAGTGATTTTTGATAATTTAAATGTTGTTTTGAGAACTAATTATTTTAATTGGATTTTTAATTTGAGTGATTCTACTTACATCACTACTTATCTCTTTACATCATTCATATGAGGGAAATTCTATTTCCACACATCTAATTAATCCAGTACACATACTTAATGAAATATTATGTTGGTGGCAATTATACCCTAAACTAAAATGGTCATAATGGACATCCACCAGCAGTTATAATATTATATAAATATGTTCTCTATACACATCTTTTAAAAACAAAACAAAAAAACTAAACCTTAACTTTTCCATTGTTGTCACTTTTCTTGCTACACACTCTATACTCCTCTATTACTTACAAAGCAATACTCTCATAACAACTTTCATATTATTTTAATCTCTAGATTTATACTCTATTAGTGTTGAAAATCTTAGTTTTTTCGTGCAAAACTTCTTTTTTTTCCTTTTGCAGTTTTTAGTCGGACAACTAGCGTCGAATTATTTCATTATATTCGGATATCGATTGCTGAATTATTTCATTATATTTGGATATCAACTGCCAAATTATTTCATTTCAGACATCAACTGTCAAAAGTTTTTTTATTTTTTTGAGAACAAATTTGTCGAACTAATCACTTTTATTCGAAAGTTAAATTTCGAATTAAATGTGTGATTTTGGAAAACCAGTGCCAAAATCCCCAAACTGAAAAAACATAATAAAAAAATAATTTAAAAAAAGAGGGTTTTATGGCAATAGGGTGCACAGAGATCTAGAAAATGGTAAATGCAATAACAAAATGAAAAGATGCATCATTTTCAACAATATTTTGGAGGTTTTCAATGGTGTTTTTAATGGAGGTTCAATAGTCTTCAATGAAGGACTTTGTTTTCACTTCACTTCACATCACACTGTGGTCTTGAATGGTCTTCGCGTGGGTCTACAATGGATAAATCTGGAAACAAAGTCACTCAACAAGTGTATGGAAATGAAGGTTGAGTGGTACATGTACAATAATTATGAGTGATGGGTATAATTGTAACTTTTAGTATGTGGATTGAGAAAATTAATTAATAATCAAATTAATAAGTATGTGTACTAATTAAGAGAAGATGTGCACTGAGGTAATTAAGTGTGTGAAAATAAAATTTCTCGCCGGATGATTCTACTTATACCACTACTTTACCTCTTTACACCCTCCATATGAGTTTTTTTTTTTTTTTTCTTCCAATTTTATCCATGTGTGAAATTACATTTAAAGACAAAACACTAAAATTAAATATATTTTATTATCTTCTTACACCTCTTGGTCTTCAATCCCTACTCTTCTTTTTTCCTTTCTCAATTTTTCTTTTCTCTTATACATCTCTTTTCAAGAAGTGAGAATTATAATGTTTTGATCATCAAATAAAGCAATGGATGAAGAGATGGTGGTGAAGAACCATTAAAAAGTGAAATTGTGAGTTTTTTCTATTTGTTTGGTAGGTTTTGTCTCGTTTTTCTAAACTGTTCTCCAACTTTTGTTCGGTGTTTCGAAATCGAACAAAATAAAATAGTCCAGCATCACATTGCCGAACAAAAAATATAAGTCTGGTAACCAAATGCCAAATAAAAGATACATTTCCGATAACCTAAGGCCGAATTTTTTAAATTTGTTCGGCTACTCATTACCATGTATTCTCAATTTTATTTTTTTGTTTATATTTTTTATTTTATTTTTTTTGCTTAGAAGGATTATACTTATACTCATTGCAACAATGCAAGTATTGCATTATTAGTGGACTCCAGTCATGAATTCATTACAGACAAGGTTTGTTAAGTATTTTTATGAATGCAGTTTTTTCTTGTTTTTAATTTGTATTGAGTTTTATTAATAATTTGATGTATAAATGTATTTATTATGTTTAGATTTTTAGTAGTTGTCAAGTATTAATTAAATGGGCTTATAACGTTGGGAAGAATACTGGATTTGTCATTGTTATAAAGACATCAGATGTGAGAGATAATGACAGAAAACTAAGACTTACATTTACTTGTGAAAAAAGTGGTTACTATAGAAACAACAAGAAGATCAAGGGGGAACGATTAAGGTTGATAGATTCTAAAAACTGTGGATGTCCATTTCTATTAAGGGCGGAAAAATTACCTATAAATGATGAGTGGATGTTGCATGTCTTATGTGGAGTGTACAATCATCCGCCTGCTGAACATCTTGAAGGACACTCATTTGTTGGCAGATTATCTAAGGAGAAAACATCCTTATTAGTTGACATGTCAAAGAGTATAGTACGACCAAAAAAGATATTAATTACATTGAAACGAAGAGATATTGGTTAAATCAAATCGTATCTCTTACTTCGAACAATTTTTGGAGAAGTTGAGACCATATATCCGTCACATAAAAGATGTACAAACAGATGGCAATTGTGGTTTCAAGGTGATAACTGGATTGATTGGTTTAGGTGAAGATGATTGGCAACAAGTTAGGCGAAACTTGTTGACTGAGCTGCATTCGAACGTAGTGCACTACGTGCAACTATTTGGTTCACAATAAAGGGTTGATGACCTTACTTCTATCTTATCCTATTTCAAACCTGGCCCTACATTTAATCATTAGATGACTACGCCCGACATGGGCCATTTGATAGCATCATACTACCAAGTCGTTCTTTATCATTTGTCCATGCAACAATGCTTGACATTTCTATCACTATGAGCAGTACCGATTGCAACACCTGATCGAGGAGATATTTGCATAGGATTTGTAAATGGAAACCATTTCGTATAGGTAACTACCGAGCCTACTTTGATCATTACCATGTCTTATTTTGTAATTCTACTTATTGATTTCTTTCTTATAGTTTATTTGCAACCTGGTCATCCAGTACCTCCGATAACAAATAATTAGATTTGTTTTCATCACCCATGTACTAGTGGATAGGAGAAAGCATATACTATCCATGTTCATCAATTCGGTACTATTGTCAGCCCTAATGTAGTAACTACCGAAACTATCAATATAGACGAATTGTGATAACATGTTTGATTAAAAGATACAAACAATGACAGATTTTATGGATATTTATACACTGATTTTTTAATGAATAATTTTATGGATACTTTTTATCTATAATTTTATGGATGCGTGTTTGATTTATGGATGTGTGAAAGAAAAAGTAAATCTTTCAATGTATAGCGACAAGTGCCTAGACAAATCTATTAATAGTTTGGCAAAATGACATTAGAGTAATCCAATTTGTATAGCAATGTATCACCGAACAGGCACTTCACAACTAACCGGAACTAATTTCTTAGTATCATCCAATCGAACGGCAACATATTGTTAGGGAAAAAAAAAAGTTTGTCTGGTAACATGGAACTGGATGAATTCAAATTCGTTAGCATTGTATTACCGAACAGGTCCAAATTATTGTTTGGAAGAAAGTGGCTCTGTAAGTGTATAGCAACAAAACGCTGGACAAACCTATTTTTCCCAGCAACATAACACCGGAAGAATGTAAATTGTCTAGTACTGTGTAACTGAATAGACACTTCACTATGGGCTCCACTGAACCCCTCGTCTTCCCTGTTTTCTCTTTTCCTCTTCTGCTTCTCTCTTTTCCCTCCAAAAATTAGTGGTATAAAGAGATGAAATAGTTAATTTACAGTTAGTTTTGGTAATATATTAGGGGCGTAATGAGAATTACATTTTTTTTAGTGGTGTAATGAGATGGTGGGTATAAAGAGATAAAATAGTGATGTAAGTAGAATCACTCTTTCCCGCCATATGAGATGTTTTTTTTTTTTTCCAATTTTACCCATATGTAAAATTACCTTTAAGGACAAAACATTAAAATTAAATATATTTTATTATCTCTGTACACCCCTTAGTCTTCAAGCTCTACTCGTCTTCTTCCTTTCTCAATTTTTCTTTTCTCTTACACATCTCTTTTCAAAAAGTGAGAATATAGTGTTTTGATCATAGAAGAAAGCAATAGATAAAGAAACGGTGGTGAAGAACTACCAAAAAAGTGAAATTGTGATTTTTTTTTTTTTTTTTTTTTTGGTAGGCTTTTGTTTCATTTTTTTGGATTGTTCTTCGATTTTTGTTCGGTGTTTCAAAATCGAACAAAATAAAATATTTCGGCATCACATTGCCGAACAAAAAAATATATATTTGGTAACCAACTGCCGAATAAAAGATACATTTCCAGTAACCTAAGGCCAAATTTTTTTAATTTGTTCGGCTACTCATAAACGTGTATTTCTAGTTTCATTTTTTTATTTTTTTTTATTTTTTTTCTTGCAATGATTGTGCTTCTACTTATTGCAACAATGCAAGTACTACATTATTAGTTGACTCCAGTCATGATTTCATTATACACGATGTCTGTTAAGTTTTTTTATGAATATGATTTTTTCTTATTTTTAATTTGTATTAAGTTTTATTAATAATTTGATATATAAATGTATTTATTATCTTTAGATTTTTAGTAGTCGTCAAGTATTAATTAAATGGGCTTCTGATGTTGGGAAGAATATTAGACTTGTCATTGTTATAAAGACATCAGGTGCAGGAGGTAATAGCAGAAAACCAAGATTTACACTTGAGGTGCATTCGAATGTAATGCACTACGTGCAACTATTTAGTTCATATGAAAATGGTTGATAACCTTACCTCTATCTTATCCTACTTCGAACTTGACCTTGGATTTAATTATTTGATGACTATGCTCGACATAGGCTATTTGATACAATCATACTACCAAGTCGTTCTTTAACATTTATCCATGCAACAATGCTTGACGTTTCTACCACTTAGGTCAGTACCGATTGCAACACTTGATCGAAGAGACATTTGTATAGGATTTGTAAATGAAATCCATTTCATGCAAGTATAAACTACCGAGCCTACTTAGATCATTACCATGTCTTATTTTGTAATTCTACTTATTAATGTCATTGTTATAGGTTTATCTACAACCTGGTCATCCAATACCTCTGATAGCAAATAATTGGATTCGTTTTCATCACCTTTATGCTATTGAATGAGAAAAAGCATATACTATCTGTATTTATCAATTCCGTATGCTTGTCAGCCTTGATGTAGTAACTATCGAGATTATCGATATAGACAAATTGTGATAACATATTTGATTAATGGATGCAAACAATAACAAATTTTATGGATGTTCGTACACTTGATGTTTGTATGAATATTTATATGAATAGTTTTTATGTATGATTTTATGAATGCGTGTTTGATTTGTGCATGTTTTTTTATGGATGCTTGAAGGAAAAAATTAATCTTTCAACGTACAGCAACAAGTGGCTGGACAAATCAATTATAGTTTGGCAACATGATACTAGAGTAATCTAATTTGTATAGCAATGTATCCCCGAACAGGCACTTCACAGGTGGCCCGAATTAATTTCTTGTTATCATCCAATCGAATGACAATATATTGTTGGGGAAAAAAAAAATTTGTCTAGTAACATAGCACTGGGTCAATTCAAATTCATTAGCATTGTATTACTGAACAGTCTCGACACAAATTTAAAAATCATTATTTGGAAGAAAGTGGCTCTGTTAATGTATAGCAACAAAACGTTGAAGAAATCTATTTTTTCCGACAACATAACACCGGAGGAATGTAAATTGTTTAGCACTGTGTGACCGAACAGACACTTCGCTATGGGCTCCACTCACTGTCTTCCTTACTTTTTCCCCTTGCTGCGTCTTTCTCTGCTCCCTTATTTTTCTTTCCAAAAACTATTGGTGTAAAGAGATGAAAGGGTTTTGAAGAGTCTTACTTTAGGGTTAGTTTTGGTAATATAGTAGGTGCAATGAAAATCACATTTTTTTAGTAGCCTAATAAGACAGAGGGTGTAAAGATGTGAAGCAGTGGTATAAGTAGAATCACTCTTTTAATTTTTTATCAAAAGATTTACAAAAAAATAGAACAAAAGTTGACTTTTTTATAGTGACTTTTTAACTATTTTAGAATGTTCCCAAACAAAAAATAGTCAAAAAGTCACTACAAATAGTAATATGATTCCTTGCTCTATGACTTCGTTTGAGAAGTGGGTTAACTTTTTGACTTTTTAACTTTTCGGTTATTAGTCGGGCTAAAAAGTCTCATTTGAATTAGATTTTTTTGACTTCTTTAACTTTTGTGAGATTCAAATTAACACCCCTACATTGAGATAGAGAGTCATGACATAAATATTGTCGCATTGAGATGGAGTGTCGTTGCTTCCTAGTTGACAGTGGCATGAACCATGGAAGCTTCTTCCTCATAACAAAGCGAAATTGAATCTACAATTTTACCTCTTTTTAAAATCCTAAATCAGATAAATGACTCCTTTTACAAAAAAAAAAAAAAAAAAAAAAAAAAAAAATCAAAATAGAGCAAAGCAATCTCAATTTTGTAGAAATTTTAATAATTGAATTAAATTTGTACTTTTGAAAAAATTTAGCCCTTAATTTGAAATTAGATATCAAATTTCAGAAATTGAGCATCAATTTGTAATTAGCTCCGAATTTAAATTTTCAATGTCCCAAATCAATGAAATTTCACTATCTTAATAACAGCAACATAGTAAAATGTGGTCAAATTTTCCTCTCCAAAATTTCATGTTCATCGTAGGATTAGTTTCAACAAGAGGATCCCAAAAATATCATCAATAATTATTTAAATTTTAAAGTTTTGAAACAATGCAAAAAAACACACACACACCGAAAAAAATATATATATACAGTATTCAGATTGAAGCAAAGATAAAAGAATAATATGGGATACCATCTCATCTCATATGGCATAACTAACTGATAAGAGAGACCGCAAAGATAAACGAATAATACTGTCAGATTGTAGGATCCAGTGGAAGGATCTTACTCGATAATCCTGCGGAGCATCGAGGCCACACGTTCTTTGTTGCTACTTTTGATTACCAAGTCCAAGTAGTGCATTGCATCCTGAGGTAGGAGGCCTTCGATGAAAAAGTGAAACAGGTGCGAGTGAGTCCCCTGCATTACATCCAAACACTGCTCCAGCACCTTCTCTTGCTGCTCTCTACTCAATTCTGTCGCCTCCATCAATGGCAGTAGTTCTCTTTCTTCCTCCTCAAAAGTGTTCTTTGCAATGGTCCTGCCAATAAAACTTTCAGGCTATTTAAACCAAAATAAAATATTTAGATGTTTGGTTACAGTTTATTTAGCTGACTATTGAGAAGAAAAAAGAAAAAAAAAAACACGACTGTTTTTAGCAAAATTCATCCCTTTTTGGCAGGTGCTGAAAAATTTTAAAATAAAAAATCATATATTTATATATTTGTATTTAGTGAAATTTTTAAATTTTGTATTGAAAGGTTTTATTTTTCAAGTCCTTATAGTCCCAGAATGATCTAAAAAATAAAAATCCTGAAAAAAAATTTCAATTGGAGTAAAAAAAAAAAAAAAAATGATTTGCCTGAATTTGCCCAATAAAAATACTTACTTTCACCCCAAAAAAAAAGTTACGGCCACAGAGTCACTATGTAATCTTCAAAATAATCCCATACTCAATCTTACACACCCCAACTCATTTCTACTACCACATAATAATATTTACAGACCTCCAAAAAATGTGTTAGACAACATCTCAATTTCACTCTCTTGCAAAGGTAGCTGCTCACCCTTCGATAAATCTTTAACAAATGAGTCTACCCAATAATTGCTGTCGAAAACATGACTTGTAGCTATAGTTTCACCCATTGACCCGCCATCAGATGCAGCAGCAGGATCTTGCATCCTAGTTGGTTGATCCAGTTTTGGAAATTTGGCCACATTTTCTAACTCCAATTCCAAGACAGACGCAAGAACTGATCCTGATTTGAATGCACCACTAAAATCAGGATTACCAGAGGGCGGTGACATTACCGATCTGTCGGTGTTTGTTTTGCATTCTTCATTATGGCTTGTTGTATGTTTGCTTTTGTTGTTGATCAGCTGTTCCTGTTCAAGTAGCCATTGTTCATCATCACAGACACTTGGATCAATAATATACTTCAAAGCTTCATCATCCAATGCAGGTCGCTCATTTCCAAGAGTCGTAGCTATGTTTTCAACATCTTGCATCACGGTCGGTTCATCTACTCCTAGAAATTTGAAGATAGAGCTGTCTCGCTGTTCAACTTCTTTTGGTACTGCTGGTTTGTCCAATGCATCATCATTGAAACCAAAACGAAAACCAGAATTACTAGGTTGATTGCATTCTTCATCAGATCTTCTTGCCCTTTTGTTGTTGTTCAAATACCCATGGTTGATCAGCTGATCATCATCACAGATAACCGTTTCAATTCCATGTTCACTATCATCCCCTGTTGTCGCTCGCTTTGTAACTCGCCTTTTCCGTTGTATAAAACAGAGTACATAGTCCTTCAACTGTATTACCGAATGCAAATACAAAAATGTATAGAAACTGATCCTTGATTATGTAATTATATACTGATAAAACAAAATAAAAATAAAAAATCGATATTGGTTGAAAGGGAACTAAATATCATTATTAACAAAAGAATTCTCAGATATTATTTTTATTTTTATTTTTTTTTTTTGTAACTATCATTTTGTCTCTTGGAAATAAACATATGTTAAATCAAAATTAGTTGATAGTTTAGTTATTAAAATTACAATACAAGTGAATCAATTATAAATATGACTTTAAAACAGTCAATCGATAAACAATTAAGATTTTACAGATCAACTATATATGTCTATGATACATTTATGATTTACAGATAATTGAAAGAGAAATGTTACAATGTGTTCCCTTAAAAAGGTACACATCATAAAATAAAATAAAAAAATCAAAATTTTTATGATTAAAGTTATGAATATTGGTGTGGAAGTTAAGATTTTTATAGTGAAAGTTATTTTTAAAAAATCATATTTTTTTAAGTGAAAAATATGAATAGCGAAGTTATAGTATGCACTCTTAAAATTACAATTAGAAATATTATATTTTTGTGATAGGTAAGTAAGTTAATTTTTTGTGTTAACAAAAATTAGAATTAATTACATCAAGACCCTTTAATTGTTAATAAATATCATTATATCCTTTTATTTATAAACCCATGCGTATTGACCCCTTAATTATAAATATATATTATTTTTACTTTACCCAAAACACTTTCAAAAGGGGTTATTTGAACAATTTTCATAAATGAGATAAAATAATATTTATTAATAATTAAAAATATCTTAGTGTAATTAACCTAAGGCCATATTTGTTTGGGCAGACTGGATTAGCATTCCCATGACTAATAGTCCTAGGACTACGAATTCGTTGGATTATGTATCCTATCTTAACTAATAGTCAAGTTTAAAATAATTAGTCCGTACTTTAATTGTTTAACCAAACATCGGATTAATAATTTTATTGGACTATTAATCCAATCCCAAGCTCATGTCCACCCAAACAAACATGGCCTAAAAGTTATACTTCTTGTACAAGTTACATGCCTTAACGACCTAATATTTCATGTCTTCTCTTGAACAATAACCAAGAAAAAGTCCAAACTCTAAAATAATATTGATTGATTTAGAATAATGGTTCTAGTTTGCCCTAATATTTCATGTCTTCTCTTGAACAACAACAAAGACACCACCATATACACGTAACTAACACAACAGTTAATGAAACTGAACAGGAAAACAAAGATTTTTAAAGTAAACACAATCAAATTAATAAGAGTTTGAGCGATCATAAACTTACTTTGAGATCATTAATACGTGCGAGCGAAGCACCGTCAAGACTGTATTCCTTCATGTTCCATGCACCGTGTTCGCCAGACCGTTCTTTGTTCTCATAATCCAAACTTCGCTTGCCTCCGATAACTCTTCCATGGTGATCCTCAATAGGCTTCGGCGCATCGATCGCTTTCCACGTACCCATCTTACCCACCGTCCGATCAATTCTCTTCCCCTTTCCAGACTTCTTCTTCAACTGTGTGAACACGTAGAGATTGGTTTTCACAGTGTTGAATATGTTGGACATTTGTTTTTCATCGTAGACGTCGCATTCGATCACATGTCCTTGTATGGGTAATGGTTGGTTAGTAATCTTGTTTAGCAGATAATACTCGATCAACTCTATATCACTAGGACTAAATTTGTATCCGACACCAAACTCCATTGCCATTGTTACTCAGGTAGAGAGAGAGAGAGAGGAATGATCGTTGTTACAGGTAGAGAGAGAGAGAACATAGACAGACCAAACAGCCATATATACATAGATATGGATATGGGAAAGTGTTTATGTTTTAGGTGAACTCTCCTCGCCGACTTTGAGGTATATTAAATTACAAATACATATTTGTTTAAAGGATTTGTTCTTATAATTTTAAAAATTACATTCAAAATTTTTAATTTCATAATAAATTATCAAATCAATTAACAGTTTTTAATGATCTTAAAAATATATTTTAATTAATAATTTAAATAATTTTATTATTATATAGGAAAACAATTATGAATTTTTTTTTTCAATTAATTCTATTAAATAAAAAAAATTAGCAGTGAAATATTTATAATTTTTCAAATCATAAGAAGAAATTCGTATTTTAAACAAATTTCAGAATCTATATTTGTAATTTACCCAAATCTGAAAGAAAAAATGATAAATTACACAAACCTCCCTTACTGTTTGCAAAATATATATATATATATAATTTGACCTCCATTTTAGTATAACTAAAATAACCGAAGTTAATGTAAAATAAATAAAAACAAATATATATTTTGAGAAAAAAAATTCGGTGGGGTGTCCTTTGTCTTAAAATTGATTTTCCTCTTCTTTATAATCTTTCAACTGATAAGGAAGGCTCTCTCCACCAATTCTTTACTAGGAAAATCAGCTCAAGTGTTTGGAACTTTCCTCATAGCAGAGGATTGTATGCTTGGGAATTGGTTGAAGAAGCTAGATTGACTGTTGTCTTATCCTCAGCTCCTCCCTTGAGTATTGAAAGTGAAGACTGCCATATTTGGACTAGTGCTTCTACAGGCCATAGTGAGTTCTCTGTGTCTACTCTTTACTCTCTTAGCAGCTCTCTTCTTGGCACTCATCTCAAAATCTGTAAACATGTTTGGAGTAATGCATTACTTCCCAAAGTATCCTTTTTTTGTTGATTGGCTTGGAAAGACAGAATTTAATTTTCAGAGTTTTTGTACAGAATAGGCATTCTTGGCAGCAATGTTTCGACCCTTTGCCCCTTCTGTAGCTTTGAATCTGAACCTGCTATTCATGTCTTGCTCCATTGCCCTTTCTCTTGGTTGATTTGGTCTGCAGTGATTCATGATTGGGGGTTTCATTGGTGCATACAAGAATCAGTAGCTGGTCTTCTCAATTGGTGGATGGATGGAAAATTCAAGAATCTTGACAAGTTAATTTGGAGAGCTATCCCTTTAGTTGTCCTTTGATCTTTTTGGAAGCATAAGAATGAATGTGTCTTTTCTGAGGCTCAACCCAATTTCTCTGCTCTGAGTGAACTCATCAAAATCAAAGCAGTTCTTTGGCTCAAAGCATCCATTAAAGATTTCCCCTATTCAGTTGATGATCTTATCTTCAAGTGGATACAAAACAGGGGTTGTGTTTGACTCTCAGCTGGGCTTTGTTCCCCTTTCTTCTTCTTTTTTCTTTAGTTGGTTCTTTTTTTTTTTTTTTTTTGATCGGCAAAGAAAAATTTCATTTAACAGCATGAAATTAAAAGTACAGGAAGATGACATGCATCGAGAGAGATTCGGAAGTATAAAGATACCCCTACTACTGCTACTCGCATCCATACAACCAACCCCCAAGCCTCTCGATTTTTAAATAAAAAAGTTAAGAAGAACTTAACTAGAAAATTAAAATACATAAATTCCCACAAATCAACCCACCAAAACAGCCAAAACAAACTAAACAAACTAAGCAAACTAAACCAAAACCAAGCAGCCCAAACCACCCAAACAACCCACGCCACTGCCAATGCCCACACCTCTGTAGCTACAACTCCCAAAGCCTCTGCTACAACAACACATTACCCCTAAGCTGCTGCAACTCCCAACTCCCAACACCCCTGCTGAAGACTCCATACTACCACCTCAAACACGCCACACCTATGCTGCTACGACACCCAAAACCCACCCCTATACTGCTAATCCGGCCGATAAACACCCACGCCACTGCAGATCCATCACCAGAAAACACCCACGCCAGCTCCAACATAATTTGCCGAAGACACAGCTGCTACAGATCATCACTCTACGCCACGGCTGCTGCAATCCATCATCGGAACCCACACCAATGCTGCAGCTCCTAAATCCACAACCATGCTGCTAAACCAACGCCTATGCAGCCCCTATTCTACTTCCTTCACACACCCACTGCAGATCCAAAACACCGACCAACACCTGCGCCAACCACCCACTGCAGATCCAAACCAACCAGCAGTGCTTCATCCTACTCCAGTTCTTCCTCTTTCACCCCTCAAACTCCCACACGAAGCGGAACGCTCGAATGAAAACCAGACAAATCTGGATCAACTCCGACACCCATGTTTCCGCCCAAACTAAGCATCGATGCTTCTCCAATATCTGAACCAGAGTTCACCCCTCAAGCTCCTACTCGCAAAGGAGCGCGCGAGTGAAGAATCAACTATAACAGCCCCGAAACACCAAGTCCAAAATGGAAGAATCAGCACACAAAACACAACACACCTAGGTGGGAAGATAAATGGAGAATCAAGTTTATTACTGAAAAACAACAGACAAGCACGGAGAAAGAATAGCCCAGCCGACCGCGATAGCCAAAGACGGCGGCCGGCCAGCCCAAAGAGAGGCCCGGGGAGGAGGTTTTTAGAGAGAGGAAGAGAGAGAGGTGTAGAAAATTGTTCTTTGGTTGGTTCTTTATCAACCATGGGATGCTTGCATTTGTTTGAGCTTGTCTTTGGTGTCATTTTTTTGGGACCAGTTTGAGAGTTCTTTTGCTCTTTGCAGCTACCTCCTCTTTATTGATTGTATCTTTGTTTCCCTTTTGTTTTTCCAATCAATAAAGTTTTCTTTGCCGATCAAAAAATAATAAAAATATGCAATCCTACCACGAAATTATATAAGTTTCACAAACTTACATAAATAATCTCATAAAAATGTGTAAGCTGAATATAAATTTATGTAAGTCTAGTGTTTTCATGAACTTATACGAATTTATGTTCATGTTACGCATTTTTATGAAATCACTTATATAAATTTGTGAAAGCTTACATAATTTTATAATAAGATTGCATACACTAAAGCATTTCCTTACATTTTAATAGAAAATAGATGACAATAACATCATTTTTTTATTCATATAATGAATTAATGAAAAATGACTTGCCAATTTTGTAAATTAAAACCTCAAGGGAGATCATCGTAATTATAATAAAAGTATGGAATGAATTGTATTTTTTCTAATCCATAATGTAATATACCCAATTAAAATAAACATTATTATTTTTTTAATATATATATGGTCCACCATCAATAAATTATCATTTACACAGTTCATTTTGTTGTGCCTTATTCATAAATTTTGTACAACAAAAATTAAATTGATTTGATTATGATTTTATTAGATTATATTTGAAATTATACTTACCTTTTTTATTTTTATTTTTTAAACAAAATAATAAAATAATGTAGTTCTTATTATCTGTCACGCCCCCCAAAATTATACCATAAATACAACTCATAAGCGGAAAGATAATAGAAATAATATGCTTTCATTCATTAAAATTCATATACAAAAGATAGCACATGCGATATACATTCACAAACTGTACATCTTGAATCTACAGCATGTGTTACAACGATAAGAGAACTGAGAACCAAACAAGTAATTAAATGCCCTATAGGCTCACATCTTTTCAAGTTGTTGCTTGGTTATAACAAAATGGGTCTAACTCAATACAATTTACGCCCTTGGCTATACAAAAAGTAAAACAAAATAAAGAAGCCCTTACTTCCCAAAAGTCCCTCCAAGCTACTGCCTTGGTGGAGGCATGTAACCAGTACCTGAAAATGGTTTCCCAAATAGGATGAGTCAAAACCTAGTAGAAATAATCTAACACAATATATGAGATTTAGCAGAGATATAAGTACAAAGTGCATACACAATGTTTGTGACAAAACATTCACATTTTTATAAGATCGTAAAGTACCAGAGTTCATTTTTCAATTCATTTTCTGTCCATTCTTTTCAAGTTAATTTACCCTTTTCGACTCATGACCCAATTCCATTTTCTTTCAACAACCCAACTAAGACTACAACTCAGTGGCTATCAAATCAACACAATTACCACACAAACACTTCAATCTGCCATTTTACGAAAATTTTATCTGCGGGATCGGCACCCGACATATGCACAAGATTTCGGGACTTTCACCCTGGACACTCTGGCCAACTGAATTTTAATAGAGTCCATCATCTATCTCCTCCCAAACATGGAGTATATCCCCTTTCTCCTCTAAAACATCATACATATACAATGCATTTAAAACAGAGTCATATTCAATGACAATCAATAATAGATTAGTTTTAATTCACCTAATCCCCATGTAATTTCTATAACAATCATATATATCCTCCACCGATAGCCCAATACTGTTATTTCTAAACAGATATTCAATTTCATGATAGATAATTTATTCAAAACTTCCAAAAGTAAGAGGTATTACATACTCAACTCCACCATCTATTTCAATATCCGCCCAATTTCATGTTTATAACATCAATTTCATTTATTTATACAAAATAAATATTATAGTCATTTTAGGGCAAACTCCCCTTTTTTCCAAATATCAACCCAAGTTCCAAAATCAACAATTTTGACACAATGCAACCCCATTTACAACTCCATAACCATTTATTTTCCATTCATCCAAAACCTCACTTTTTATTTCACAGCCAAACCCTAGATTTGTTCAAACTACTCCCAAATCCCACCATTATTACACAACAACAAATAACTAAGTTAAAGACCATATAAAAGTGTAGAAAATCCCTACCTCTAAAAGAGAAGACGAGCAAAGTAAGGTTGAAACTCCAAAGACACCGAAACCCACTTTTGTTCGGGTGAAAAGAGAGCCTACGACGTGCTCTACCTTTTTCTCAAAGACACTAGGGTGAAGAACTCAATGGATCTAGGTGAAATAGTAAAGAGAAGATGAGTTTTAGAAAGAGAAACTCAAGATCTAGGGTTTTAGAGAGTTTTAGAGAGAAAGATGAATGAAAAAGTGATGAACAAGGTCATCTTCACAGATTGTTATACATGCAGTCCACTCGAGCGTCAGACACAATGTTCCACTCGAGCGTAAGAAATGACACTTGAGCGAATAGCCACTCGAGCGGAGGAGCAAAAATTTAGGCAACAAAAGTTTAGAAAAACAAGCAACCAACCTGTTCCAAACACACAACTACAATCCAAATGACCAATCCAAGGAACAACAAGGGAAATAAGAGATGAACAACAACATTAAACCATGAAACTCGAGTCCAGAACATAATAAAATGTTGGGTCAAAACCGGAGTTGCTATATTATCAAAACAATATTTTATTTCAAAAATGATCTGTATACAAAATCTTATAAAATAAACGATTTAAATTATTGAAATATAACCTATAGTGATTTCCACAACCCCAACAAAAAACCTCATGTCCATTGTCAACTAGTGATAATCTAGATTGAGATCCTCGCCATTATTATATGGTTGTAATTGAAGATTTTCATTACATTATTTAAGAATTTGTAAGAATTTTTTTTAAAAATTTATCACTATTTTAAATTTAGAAAAAAAATCCTTACAAACTCTTGAATAATGTAATAAAAATCGTCCATTATAATTTTAAAATGAAAAAGATTACAATCTAGATAGTCCTATCCCCTATATATGTATATATAATATCACATTTGGTGGGGATGCTCTTACTTTCTTTCTTTTTTTGTTTGTTTAATATTTAAATTACGAGATCTGACAGGAACCAAATATAAAAAACCAGAAAGAACTCAGAGTTTGAAATCAAGAGTGAGATTCATTGGTGGTTTGTTCTCATTATAACAACTTTAATTATACACCATTACGATTGATTTGATATTCTGGGATAGTTTCTTGTAGTCCATAGACTTTTCCTTAAATTACCCTCCACATTTAATAACTCTTAAACAATTTTTATTTTTTTTATTCATCAAACCTTTTAAAATTGTTAATTATTTTTTCTCATTCATCAAATCGCTTAAAACTTTAAATAGAAAATTACAAATTACTACATTTGTAACCACCACTAATATATTATAAACCCTAAATCACACGTACATTACAAATCAACGAATAATAAGTATTAAAACAAGCAAAAATATACATACCTAGATTTTTTGTTAAGAATTTTACCTAGAAAGGTAAAGAGCATTTGAAAATTAATTGATACATTGTAAGGCTCATACATAAAATGAATAATCATTCATTAATATTTTTTTCTTACAAAAAAAAAATTGAATAAAAAATTTGAGTGTAAAATATTATAATTAAAACAAAGTTTTACAGTGCTAAACATCTAAATTTACAATAGGCTCGATATAACAATGTAAAATTTACTCATGTGATTGGTTTACAGTGAATTGCCAAATAAGTGGGGTTCGTTAATTAAGATATTTATTAATTTTTTATCTTAAATTTATTTTGTTTTCTGAATGAACTAATGAGAGAGTAGGATCTTGGACAACACAATAATTTCAATGCCTACAAAATTAAAGGGGGAAAAAAAAAGTAGTGGAATATATCAGTGACAACAAAGTCATACACTACATCATTTAAACCCTATCGAAGTGTGAAAGAAATATTCCAATAAAATCTAAATGTAAGTTCAAAAAACAAAATAAAATAAAATAAAATCTTGATGCTCCCACCCTATATCCAAGTGTGGAAGAAAGATTCTAATAAAATCTTTAAAGCTCCCACCTTATGACGAAATCATTTTATTTGCTATTTGTTGGAATTTACTTAACAAAAAAGTTAGGGTTTCAAAATTTGAGATTCAGAAATTGGTACGTGTGGTAGAGATTGAATTGATAAAATATAAGGTCTACATATGAAATGAATCTGAGACATTAATGCGAAATTTTAAATAATTTCTAAATTTTTATATCCAAGTCCTTAGCATTACTATTTACTTAAAGGTGATTGTGAGCCTTGATATCTTATTTCTAATCATTTGTAAACTTATTAGTGATAGTAGAATGATGCCTCAATCATATTGACATGTTGGGAAAATTCTTATACTTTTTTCTTCTTGTGTAATTAGAAAATTGGAAACTAACCACAAACTAAAAGCAATAATATGATTGAAAAATTTAAGGCACAAAAACAATCACAAAATATAAAATTTACATGATTCGACAAAAAATGCCTACGTCTGCGGGTCTAACTCCGAATCAATTTTCACTATAAAATAATGGGGTTACAATGATTCATTTTTAGTCATAACTAAAGGTATACAATCATCAAGATATATTCTTGGATCACCAATAATACTTATATCATCACTATAAATGTGGGTTTCAATAAAATCAACAAAAGATAAGATTTAGGTCTCACCAATGTAGATATCCCAAACTACCGATCCAAGAGAGTTTTGATAAGATCCACTCTGATCAAAACGTAGAGCTCATCTTCGTGAACAATCCATTGAAATTTCATCAAAATCGGATAAAAAATGACCATCGAATCTTGATTTGAACTATGAAAGAAAACATTTCTCCTCCTTTTATTCTCTCTCTTCACTTTACTGTTGCTGCTGTGTTTTTAATTGACGGAAAAATATACAGGTAATCATATTACCTAATACGGAAATGGTTTGGATCAAATTGAATTACGAGCCTCGTTTGAAACCCCCCTCCCACCCCCCCCCCCCCAGGGGTCAATTAAGAAGTTACTAGAGTTTCTCAATATTTATCCATACTCAAAATTCTTAGGCTTTCAAGATGGTAGCCTCAAGATAAATGAATAGAGAGAGAACTTATTGTTTTTGGTGTGTCTACACAATGTTGAGTGTGAGCCCTTATATAGGCATTTATGGAAAACCACATGTCCCTCATGCTTAAACCACACCATGTGTACCACATGTCCAAGACCATGTGTCCCTCATGATTAGGCTATGTGTGGATAGACCATATATACCATGCGGCCTTCAAAGTTAGGTCACACCATATGTACCACATGGTGTACCACATGGTTTCCAACATATGATTTCCAACATTTCCCACTCATCCACATCCACATCATGTGTTATATGCTCAATCATCACTTCTCAATCTCTCATTCAATTCATCTTTCATACGGAAAAATAGAGCGTGCGACATGACGAGAGGGTATAAGGTAGAAGTGCTATATTAAGTCACCATAAACCAACATAGCACATCACTCGAAATATCTCGTCTACACCTCAGATTCAATGGATCACACCAAATCAAACATGTAAAAACTACTCGCGAGTCATAACTCATAAACATGCTTGACCTTAACACTATATGTGTACTTATGATCATATCGTGATCTCAAATCTGACACAATCGGTCAGACAATGAGCTACAATACAATGGTATGATTTCCAACAATCTTCCCTAGCCACTCATGTCAATTCACTCAAACTTGACCGTTTTCCTAGGCATAGTCCTCTGGATCGTATTCATTATGACCCTTGGATGACATGCTAAAGTAGCGATATCAAGTCATCACTTCATGACATAGTTCCAGGTTCAGGATTATCGAGTAGGCCTATTATTGGCCTAACATGGCTCACACAGTGCTAGAGCAGGGATCCATCTAGCCACTCCCTTAAGTGGTCGACGGTAGCACATACAATATGATATGTATGCTACAACAAAGCTCCCACTAAATTGGGTCTATCACTCTCTAATGCCATACGAATATTAGTTTAGTCACTATACAAGCGCTTAACCTGAGTTTCTTAGCATATTCGCTCATCAAGCGCTTATCTAAGACCTCACATTCGGCTATATTCAGGCTTCATAAAGCTATGGATAACTTTATATTTGACTTTTTTAAAGTCTCATATTAGCCAATGTTAAGGCAACATCTTATAATAAGAAATCAATTTTGTTCACTTCTCAAGTTACAAAATATTTACCTCGCTCGCTCTCTAAGCGCCAAGATAATTAATGTCTCATCCCACTCTCTCTGCAAGCACCAGAGTGATCGCTAGTGTAAGAAAGCCGATCTAAGCCTGGTGACATCATATACAATGTGTGCTAATAGTATCAATTACGCCATAAAATCACATGAATAAATAATTATGCATAAGTTACTCAAAAATATCCAACAACGTCAATAAGGTATCCACAAAAACGTCAAATCCTACGAAGTCCTAAACTCCTAACATGAATTTGGAAAGAATAATGCTATACGTCTCTAGTAGTGGCTTTAGTAGGTGGATTAGCCACCATCTTGCTAGTGGAGATATGTTGTAGGACTACCTCCCTTCATGCAACCACATCTCGAATAAAGTGAAATCGAATGTCAATGTGTTTGGTTCTACCATGATACTTAGGATCCTTAGAATATGTCAAAGCTGTCATACTATCAACATAGATCACAAAGGCTTCATGCGCAAGAATCGTGATCCCAAGGCATTAAAGTAATCTCCTCAACTAAACAGCCTCTTGTACTGTTGCTGAACAAGCAACGTACTCTAACTCCATCGTGGACAAAGTAATGCATGATTGCTTTTTACTACACCAAGAAACAGTCGCTCCACTAAGTAGAAATGAATAACCAATGGTAGACTTGCGCTCATCTTTATCAGCAGCCCAGTTTGCATCACTATATCCCTTGAGTCTCAAATCTCCACCCTAATAGCAAAGAATGAGATCCATCGTCCCACGAAGATAGCGAAAAATCCTCTTCACTGGTTGCTAGTGAATAAATCTTGGGTTACTCTGGTAACGACTGACCAATCCCACTACAAAACATATGTCTGCTCGAGTACACATCATATCGTACATCAGACTACCAACTACACTCGCATAGGGAACTTTTGCCATTTGTTTCTTTTCCTCATCTGTCTTAGGGCAAGAGTCAATACTCAAATTACATCCCTTCTCCATTGAAGTGTCAATGGGTTTGGAATAGTGCATACAAAACCGTTCTAAGATCCTCTTAATATAAGTTTCTTGAGACAAATCAAGAAGCCTCTTTGAGCGATCTCTCAAGATCTTAACTCCAAGCACATAATTTGCATCTCTCATGTCCTTCATTTCAAAAGTAGAGGACATCCATTCTTGAGTGGCGACAATCATCTCCATGTCATTTCCAGTTAACAAAATGTCAACATATAACCATAGGATAAGGAAACTTGATCGTTTGACATACACATAATGGTCTGCCTACATCATCTCAAACCCAGTTGAAATGATGGCTTTATGGAATCTCAAGTACCATTGTCTAGATGATTGCTTTAAGCCATAAATGGAACGTTTGAGGCGGCATACTTTGTGCTCCTGTCCATTGACCTCGAAGCCTACTAGTTTATCCATATAGATCTCATCATCTAGTTCTCCATTGAGAATTGCAGTCTTAACATCCATTTTGAAAAGTTCCAAATCCAAATGCACGACAATAACTAGAATTAAGCGAATAGAGGCAAATCTCATCACCGGGGAGAATGTCTCATCATAATCTATACCCTCTCTTTGGGTATAGCCCTTCGCCACGAGACGTGCTTTATACTTATCGATTGATCCACCAGTCTTGTGCTTAATTTTTAAAACCCATTCATTACCAATGGTCTTGCGCCCAAATGGAAGGTCAACCAACTCCCAAACTTGATTCTGAGCCATAAAACTCATTTCATCATTCAGCTATTCACTCATTAGTATTAGGTGAAACTAATGCTTCCTCATAGGAAGCACGCTCATCAAGATCCAACGAAGTACACATGAAAGCTTCTCCCTCAATCTCATAACGATGATGAGGAATGGCTCCACATTCACTTCTACGTAACTGGGATCCTAGTGAGTTATTTTCCAGTGGAACACTCTCACTAGGAAGTAAATCACTCCCACTATCTTTGGTGATTTCAGAATAAGTCTCTAATTCTCTACCCTCGCCAAAAGATTGTGTGATTTCCTTATAATCCTATAACTCAAATAGTGCAACATCTTTCTTTACTTCACCAATACTAGAAAATTCATTCTCAATGAAATTGACATCTCACGACTCATTTTCAGTCATTCTACCATTAGGGTGTTCACCATATATCGCATAACCCTTTGAGCATTCTGAGTATCTCACAAACACTTGTTGATTTGCTCTAAGGCCTAACTTCCCATGCTTATGAGAAGTACTGTGAACAAAACCCGTACAACTCCAAGGCTACAAATGCTCCAAATCTAATTTTGCGTCTTTCCATAATTCATATGGAGTTGTTAGAACTGACTTTGAAGGCACACAGTTAAGGATGTAGGCAGTAGTCAAAAGTGCATCCCCCCAAAAAGATATAGGGAGGTTGGCTTGCATCATCATCGATCTAACCATTTCAAGTAATTTACATGGACCAATATTTTTTTAATTGGTACCCCTAGCACGATGGTTATTAGAGTTATATGCTTTATAATTCAATTAATACAATTTGATATGAGTTTCAATTAAAACAATTGAAATCTTCTTGTTAAATAAGAAATTATAAGGCTTGGTTTGGAAATTTTAAAAAAATTCAAAAAGTCAAAAAGTTATTAAAAAAGTTAAAAAGTAATCACTATTCATCAAAAAAAATATAAAAAAATTAATTTTACACAATATTATTACAAACTAAATTGATGTCCCACAGGCACGAGTTGACTTTTTGGGAAAAATTGCATAGGCGGGGTACACAAACAACACGATGCTGTTTGGCCCGTGGAGGCCATCACGGGTCCACTTTTGATAATTTGAACCGTTCAATGTATACAACTCGTCGAGTACTATATGTTTGTAAAAAATCACATTGATCAGATATCGCTAACTACGTGATCAAATCAGTTTTGTATAAAAAATGGATAGTGTTATAGTTAACGGTTGAAAAAAAATTAATCCGATCAGATAGCTTTCGATATCCGATCAATGTGATTTTTTACAAGCATATAGTACTCAACGAGTTCTACACATTGTACGGTTCCGATTAGCAAAACGGGACCTATGGTGGGCCTCCACGGACCGAACAACACCGTCCATTCAATGCCCGAAAAGGAAGGAATCATCTCTTAGCCTATACACTTCACGCTGTCCCTTACCTCATCCCACTGTACAACCTATTTTATTCCAATCTTTCCCTATACACTAATTTATACAATTTGTTAATACACATTTTTTCTTAAAAAGTCAAAAAATTATCCCAAACAACTATATTTGTTTCCTCAACTTTTTAGTCCAAAAAGTCAAAAAGTGCATTTATTTAGGACACTCCAAACAAGTCTTAGTGAATCATGCAATTCAATTGTGATTTACTATAATTCAGTTATATTTTTGTCTTTTATTTGCATAACAAGTAAAATGGTGTCGTTTCTAACTCTATCAAGAAATAAGAGATGAATTAAACAGCAATATATGTGATTATATAAATAATTTAATTATATTAATATTTACTTTATAAAACTCTATGCCCATATTTAGTTATATAAATATATAAAATTAATATCATATTAAATGAAATGAATCTTACAATTCACAATCCATTATTTTAAAAAAAAAAACTATGATACGAGTCATAATTTGATATGCACTTGAACATACGCCCCCACATAACTCATCACCACAGAGCAAAGAATAGAGATTCAAATATCAGAGCAATCATTTCTCCAAACATCCCAGCAAAAATTGTTCATGTATTCAAAAGGTATAAATCTAGTTATTAAAGTAGTGCTTGGTTGGAAGATTTAACGAGGGAATCAAAAGAGAAAAGAAAATATAATCTCACTTTTTATTTGATTATATTGAAAAACATAGTGGAAAAGAAATTGAAAGAGAAATGCAATTCCCCACATAGCTCTTTTCTTTTTCTATTTCCCAACTCAACCAAACATAACTTGAAATTTAAATCATATTAATTCTTTCTCATTTTTTTTTCTACTCCCCTTTCCCTTTCCATTTCCATTTTTCTCATAAAATCTTCCAACCAAACACAATCTAAGGATTTAGGGTTTTTTCCGAAAGCTGATCAGTTTCCGATAAACTTTCCACCTCTCAGTGGAGAAAATCCATCTACTAAAGTCCTACAAAATCAATCCATACAATTTCAAAAAACCACATATCTCACAGTCACCTATGCTTTAGATTGTCTCTACCAACAATCTGTTGGAATGATTCTAGCAAAATCATGAATTACCTCATTAAATTATCAGAACTAATTGTGAAGATAGAAAAACAATGCCACAATTTTTATGGCACAATTCAAGTGGTTTTTCTCCCCAAACAAACAAGCATAGATAATAACAGTTACAACTTCTAATATAAAATATAAAAATAAAGAACAAATCAATAGCATGCACTGATGGATTATGTTAAAGATCAGTAACAGTATGTTTAAGAGTTTCAATACTATACACTTGTTCTTTGAAACTCAAGGGTCAGTTGGGGAACAATAAACATAACTAAAGAATGTCAAACTAGGTATGCTGATAATTCGACAGATTTTTTCCTAGTATTGAAAAATAAAAGTTCTAAAATACTATGCACAAGAAGCTTGTTATCCCTTCAGAGAACAAGCTCCTCACTAAAACATTGCATCTAAACAATGATCATATTCTTGCTAAACCATACTTCAAGCATGATAAGAGGTCTTTCCTCCATTTTAGTCACCTTGCTTTGAATGCAGATCCAAACGTAACCAAGGTAACACTACTTTTAGGAAGAGTGTTTATATTGAGTGCAATGTTACATGGACTGGGCAACGAGAATTATTGATTGCGGGTATATGTTCAAGTGTCAAACCTTCATAAACTTAAATCTTAGGACTTGTATTCAAAAATTGAATATATTTACTACTATTATAAAAGTGTGAAGAATTGTCATATTTTTTTATTTTTTTCGTATCTTGAAAATACCCTCCAAAATTTATTAAATATCAAACACCAACCTATATCTATCAAACAACCAAACACCTTCTAGAATTCAAATACATTCAAATATGGTACACCTTCAAACATCATAATATGATTATTTTTTTAATAATTTACTACTGTCACCTGTTCAAACATCAACACCATCAGATATCATAATATGATTATTTTTTTAATAATTTCACTATTGTAGCATGTTCAATATTTATCTTTTCAATTACCTTCTCATAAATAGTAAGTAAGAAATTTTGTGAGATTCAAATTAAGAAAAATCATGAAAATATATAAAGAAAATAAATATTTATATAAAGAAAATAAATATTTTTTGCAATTGATCTACTTTGAATGAGTAGTGATGATTCAAAGTGGTCTTGCTGGCAAACTGATAGCTCTTGGATTGGTGTTTTTAATTGGATTTTGTGTATTAATAATAGACTTTGTTTCGGAGGGTTCAAAACAATCGCCGATCACAATCTATTGCAAAACTTTCACAAATAATAATCGACTCTGCTCCGGAAGATTCGGAACTACTTTGTTTCGTAATCTAAAACAAATTCTACAATCAGTATTATCCACTCTGAGATGCTAAAACTTGCTTCTGAATATCATACATAATTTTTACAAGGTTATACAAGATGAATGACAAGGATCACACATCTGGAAAGATTGTAGCAGAAAAAGTACAAAATGATAAAGATCAATATGAAATGAAAAATAGCAATATAACAAATTCCCAAAGTTTAATTGCAAAGAGGATCAAACTAGAGAATAAATAAATTTTATAAAAATACTTTAGTTTTCAATTTCCTTTACTTATTTTATTTCAAAATAATAATAATATTACAATATTAGTTTGATATTTTATTTCTTCACCCTTAATAATAATATTATTACTATGTTAGTTGGATGTTTTATTTTTTTACCTTTTAATTACCAAGTGATTTCAACATACATACATATAATATGACAAAAGTGAAACAATCTGATGAATTATATATTTAATAGTAATAAGTCTAATAATGTGATATGGATTACAATTATTTTATGTGATTAGTTTCAATCTACTTCCAAAATTTTAAAACTTAAACATTAATATAAAAACATAGAATAATATGTAAAATATTTATGCTAATTTCTATTCTTTTATCATACATTTAATATCCACTCATGCATGCAATTATTATAAAATCATAAAACATAAAAAGTTAAAAACTGATAACTAAAAAAAAAGTTACCACGTGCAACGCATGTGTTACCCTACTAGTATATATATAGATATAAGGCCTCGTTTGGCAAGTGACTTTTTTCATCAAAAAGTTAAAAAGTCACTAAAAAAATCAAAAAACCAACAACTCATAACAAAAAGTCAAAGATTCTCTTTTCTCTCTACTTTTTGCACATCTTTTCGTAAAAAGTCAAAAAGCCATCCCAAACTTACAAGTTTTTTCTAGCTCATATTTTAGCCAAATAGCTAAAAAATTACTAAATTAGCTTATTCCCAAACGAGACCTAAGTATAAGAAGCGTCATGGATACATATACATTGCATATTGAAGGATTGTAAACAAACACAAAATATCAAGGCCTTCAGCTACTGCTAAGCAAGTACTAGAAGGGATTATGGACAGGACACAGGGCCGCCCTGGGGCATAGGCCACAAGGCCATGGCCTGAGGCCCCTCAAAATAGACTCAGAAAAAGAGCCCCCTCCTATTATAATTTAGTGTAATATATTAAGTATGTTTTAAGTCTAAAATTTTTTTTTAAAAAAAAGGTCCAAACTAACTTAAAATAAATTGTCCCATTAAAAAATTGAAAGGCCATTCAAAAAAATTAGCATTGTTATCCATTGAAAATAGACTCAAAAAAAATATCTCTCTTATTATAATTTAGTCTAATATATTAAGTATATTTTAAGTCCAAAAAAATTTAAGGAATGCCCAAATTAACTAAAAATAAATTAATCCATTAAAAAATTAGAAGGCCCATTTAAAGTAATTAACATTGTTATTCATTGAAAATGATTTTGCAAAGAAATTAGATTATGCAAATATAATTGATTTATTTGCTTCTAAAAATACAAGAAGAGTAAGGATCAAGCGATACTTATTAGTTATTGTAATGTATTGTTAAGTATTTTTTACGATTTTGACACAAATCTTTTGTCCTTTACTTTCAAATTTTTTTTTTTTTCATTTTTCTTTTTCATTCAATGAAAAAAAATATATAAAAGGCCCCAGAAATTTATTAATTGATTATCGACTTTGGATCCCGAAAACCTCAGGGCCGGGACTGACAGGACATCATAATGTTGACAATTAATTTGATTCCCTTGGATGAACGAAGCAACTAATCCAAACACTACATGAAAGTAACACTACCACTTTTGTTTTCTTTTTTTGTTCCCATTTTTCATAAAACGAAGAAAGCTTGCTTGGCAACTCCTCTTTTTTTAAAAAAAAGGAAAGAAAGAAAGAAAAAACACTTTCTAAGAAGGACTAGTTTTCGATTTTTCAAAAATCTATTTTCATACAAAAATGAAAAACAATGGATTTTTTGAACCTTCCATTGTTTTTGTTTCTGAAAACACAACATGCAACATGAAAACAATAACAAACAAGCCTCTAGATAAGCTGACCAACAGGATTGGGTTTTAGAAAATTCACCTTAGAAGGATGACAAGGGCCTGCCAGAAAGGAGTCCCCATGGCCCACACTAATTTTGAGGCCTTCAGGAGTTTGTTCAGAGTGGTCTTCTTGAAAACTACTCTAAGATGTGCTCATGAATCAAGACAACAAGGTAAACAATAATGTTGGTTGTGCTTTCTGCAGTACATTGCTATGCAAATTCTAACAAATTTTTAGTTCCCATTTAATTAGGTTAAACGTTTCATATTCAACCACATAGAAGCACACTTGAGAACAATTTCTGCAGAGGCATATCTACTCATTCACTAGTTCGACTTTAACAATCTAAATTACAATAAGCAATCTGACAGATACGGGTAGTGAAATAGAAAATGAAAATAATGTGCTACATTTTAATAAGCTATACCAAAGTTGTCCTCAGAAATGAGAGAGTTGCTCAAGCTTACGAGCCTGGAAAAATTTGCAGCGTCCTTTGCCACTAGATTCAATTTCTTCACTTTTCCTCTTCAATCCAGTGAAACCAACATTGCTTAATTTCAATTGCCGCTTGCCGCTCCTAGTAGATGAACCATCCTCATCTGTTTTATCAGATTCCCTACAGAAAGCAACAAAGGGGATCAAATGAACCCTTGTGGACACAACATATTACTATTGCATGCATTTATGCATCCTCTTAAATGGAAAAAGAAACCTGAACTGTTGAGCTAATTCTGGATCTACAATGAAAAGCTAAACAAAGAGGAGATATATATATATATATTTTGATCAGCAACAAACAAAGATTTTATTAAGGCACAAAGCCAAAAGAAGGGAGGATAAGGCATCCTCTAAACAAGAGTACAAGTTAAAAAAGACAAAAAATAAAAATAAAAAGACGCAAAATCCAAAATTATGAAAAACACTACATATCACAAACTAACACCCAATCTGCTGCAATCAAAAAGAGAGAAATTCCTTTGAACAAAGGACTTACCGACACGGCGACACCCAAAACGATACTAAAATGTCGAACTTTATCCCATAAAAAATCAATATCCCGAGATACTTATTTAAAGACACGCCCATTTCTCTCCAGCCAAATGACCCAGAAATTTACAAAGATAGCACAAAATCAAAGCACCTTGGCCCCCTTTGACCTACCCAATACTTGAAAATCAATTAAAGTCATTTGTGCACTCTCTCTTGGAGCCACCCACATAACATTCCCTAAACAAAACAACCTTTGCCACAAACTCGCTGCCACTGGACAATGCAGAAATAAATGATCCAAAAATTCACCAAAGAGGAGATAGATATCATACCGGTGTCATGAGAAGAGAGATCATTATATGCCAGGTTTCTAGTAACGGCAATTCATTCATCGAAGAGCGAACTTTGCGTTCACTTATGTTATATCTAAGGAAATTATTTTAAAATTTGAAAACAGCAACACAGTATAGATAAAAAGTAACAGAGCACGGCCCTGTGGCTCTGAACCTAGCCAATATGGACTCTTCTTCATTTGTTCTATAACGGGATATGTTTCTTCGCCATTGTAACAGCTTAATATCAGCAACTTTAAGCACCTTTACTGCATCTACACTCTAGATTATAGCATAGATCACCACATAATGACACTAGGTAATGACATATTACGTAACAAGAGGCAATAAAAGTACTTCAACCCCACAAATAGTCAAGCAGTGAATCATGCAAGCAAATTTAGACCAGGACTCACCACAGCACTTCGACATTGTTTTTGAAGTAGGGAGTACATGTGCCCCAACTAAAGCAGACCAATGTTGGGAATCCAAATACAGAATGTTGGTGATCTTCTAACCAAGATTTAGTTTCAGGATCTAAAGACATAAATAAGAATCATATGATCACAAGGAAATACTCATGTGAAATTTGATAAACTCAACATAAATGAAAGAAAGTCAAAACATTTTTTACCTCCAGGGTAACCGGATCCAAAGTTCCTATGCATGTTTTCAGCAGTTTCATCAAGCACCCAATCCCTCAAGGCTCGGTCTCTTGTGACCTGAAAGTTGAAACATGTATTACGAATCATCTAAGAAGACATAAACTGTGAAAGCCAACAAAAATGAGAATTAATCACCTTTGCAACAATGCTTGCTCCACTTACAACTGGATAAAGACTATCAGCTTTCTTTGCAACCACAAATTTGATAGATGGGAATCGTTCAGACAATCTAATTCTATACTTCTCTGGATCTCCCACAGTATCCACATAAACCTGTAACACTTCGAAACATAAATTCCCCACGACCTGATCCAGCCCACTGATGAATTGAACACAGAAAGGTTCCAACATCTGTTTGATGCCAAGCCTCCTCCTTGCGAATGTTTTTGGGTTTTGCCTAGTTACACAACTATCGTTTCTTTCCCATTATTTTTTCTACATACATACATATCTTGTTTTTCAGTTTAAAATAAACCCTTTAGATTGAAGAACAATGAAGCATGGGAATTTGAGAGGGATACATTCCATATAACATTTTACAAGTGCTACTAGGCTTTTTGCGGAACACAAAGAAACTTAATAAATTCAGAACATTTACAAGAAACCATAGGAAACTTCCCCTAAGAATACATTATATCTGCGTTAGTCTTCCTATTAGATCAAGTGTTCATCTATTATGGACTCTTTCATTTAGAAACTCTGGTTCTTTCCTTAATGTAACCTTGAAACAATAGCTGAAGAAATATAATCTATCAAATTTACAACATTCTTATTTCTAGGTTAAATGACATCTATCACCCTAAAACTCCAAGTTAAAGAATCTAACAACTTGATCTTGTTCCTCCATTAGGTTTGTGCTGAGGATTAAGGATGTGATCATGTTGAACTTGAATATCCAAACATTTCCTCAAGGGACAATTATGAAATAAATAGGGAATTTTTTTATTTTACCTCAGTTAGAAGAACCCCCATGTTCAGGACCCTACTAACAAGGCCCATTGCAGAATTATGTGAGATTTCATTAAGGTTTATCTTATTCCTGTGTAAGATCAAACAGGAGGAATCATGTTAGAAAACTGCTTCACTGGAACAAAATGGGATGAAGAAAAATGTTGGTCACTAACTTCTGTAACATTTTAGCTGAGAGCTCCCTTGGATCAATCACATCAACAGCCCATCCAATTGATTCATCAGCCTTCAAATTTTCAAATAATTCCTCCCTCTTTTCTTCTTTCAGTGTTTTTGAATCTACATAAAATAAGAGATCAGAAATTCCATTGAGTGAGAGAAACGCTAGCGTGTCTTATACTATATTCAGTGAGGGGAAAGGGCTATTAGTCATCATTGAGGAATAAATAAATGAAAGCATACAGTGAGTCTAAGACCTAATTCCTCCTTTCATACTAAAGTCCAAGAATGCAAGATTCCTACAAGCCAAAATTGTCGCTTCATCAATTTGGTGCTAAAGCATCAACCCATTTAATTTTTAAGTCATCAAAAACAAAAATAAAGAGCAAAACAATAACTTTTCATTCAGTATAAAATTTATTTCCAGAAGCATAGAACAGAGCTAGCACTGGATCAGTATGAGCGTTGTTGAGGAATAAACCACTACACACGAACAATAGCAAGGAGAAACAATCACAAACAAGGAAACACGACGCACAAATTTGCTTGATTCAGCGATATTGCCTACGTCCACATCTCACACCAGTTCCACTGCACTGAAAGAAGACAAGAGTACAATGCGGCTACTGTGAAGATAACAATATATATATATGCGCAAGGGTTTACATCAACAAATTGTAGTAATACCATTTTTATACTTATGATTGAAGTGGCCTCTACTTAAACCCATTTGAACAATTCATAAATAATTATATTTACACTACAAAATATGTGCCTTCCTATGAAACCCAGATTATGCTAATCAGTAATTACATTCCCATTCTCAAAATACAAAAATTAAACAAAATATGAAAATGGGAAATACAAGGAGGGGAAAGTTGAAGTGTTAACCTGCAAAGTTCAATGAGGATAGAGTCTTTTGGTATGAAAGTGCACAGTACAAGCAACCATACACCATGGGTCCTGAAAACAAATAACAAAAAGTAACTAGTTATCAAGAAATTAAGATCAGACCCAACGCCAAACAATAACCAATTGAAGCAAAGAAGAGCTAAAAACACAGATATATAGATATATAGACATGATGATGTATATATGAATACAAAAGAGGGAAAAACCTAAAACAGGGCCGCGACCAGCTTCGTCGATGCCCATGATGCAAGGACCATTTGGGAAGAACTTCCGATCCCATTTTATGTCTTCTCTTTGCGTCTCCAATCACCTACACAACTGCGCCTCTCTCTCTCTCACTCTCTCCTTCCCGCCACAAACGAGGAAAGGTAAAGCTTATTGGATTTTGTTAAGGAATAGATTATTTTAATATTTTTTTAACTAAAAAATATCTAAAATATGTTTTAGATATTTTTTTAATTTTTTATACAAAAAAAATATGTAAAAAAATTAGAGAGAAGAGAATTTTTTACTTTTAATATAATTTGTTTGCTTTTTAATTTTTTTAATAATTTTTTTATCTTTTAGCTTAAAAAATGATATTTTCAAACAAGACTAGTATTGAGAATTGTAATTTCACTTTTTCATCAAATTAGCTTGTTTGAACCGTGTTGCTTAGGACGTGGGGTTCATCACGGGTCAATGTGAATTATTCGAACCGTTTATTTTTTAGATGACAATGTGTAGGTCATTTATAAAAAAAATCAAATTGGTTTAATAAATGTAACTACCTTAGTTTATTATATTTTTCTTTCAAAAAATAGATGGTCTAATTTTTAAATAATATTTAACTCATTATTTTACCATAATTGTCATAAACTAATATGACTATGATTATCATATCTACTTTTCTTTTCTTTTTATGGATGATCTACACGCTGTGCTTTATAAAATGAACGATTCGGATTATTAAGTTGAAACTCGTGATGGACTCCACGAGCTTAAACAACATAGTTCTTTGTGGATTAAAGACAACCTGCTGCCTTTTCATAATTTTGTTGTCTGTAATAATTTGAAATATGAAAGCGATTTTTGATAATGTAAGGGTTGTTTTGACAACTAATTATTTTAATTGGATTTTTAATTTGATTGATTCTACTTACACCACTATTTTACCTTTTTATACCCTTTATATGAGATGGTATTTTTTTTCAATTTTATCCATATGTGAAATTACCTTTAAAAAAAAAATACTAAAATTAAATATATTTTATTATCTCCTTACACCCCTCACTCTTCAATCCCTACTCCTCTTCTTCCTTTATCAATTTTTCATCTCTCTCACACATCTCTTTTCAAAAGGTAAGAATTATAGTGTTTTGATCATAGAAGAAATGAATAAATGACGAAACAATGGTAAAGAACCATCAAAAAAGTGAAATTGTAAGTTTTTTTTTTTCATTTGGTAGGTTTTTGTTTCGTTTTTCTGAACTGTTCTTTGACTTTTGTTCGGTATTTCGAAATCAAACAAAATAAAATAGTTTGGCATCACATTGCTGAACAAAAAATATATATTTGGTAACCAACTACTGAATAAAAGATATATTTCCGATAACCCAAATCCGAATTTTTTAAATTTGTTCAACCACTCATTACCGTGTATTTCCAGTTTCATTTTTTTATATCTTTTATTTATTTTGCTTGCAATGATTATGCTTCTACTCATTGCAACAATGCAAGTACTACATTATTAATGAACTCCAGTCGTGAATTCATTACAAACGAGATTTGTTAAGTTTTTTTATGAATACGATTTTTTTTTATTTTTTAATTTGTATTGAGTTTTATTAATAATTTGATGTATAAACATATTTATTATCTTTAGATTTTTAGTAGTCGTCAAGCATTAATTAAATGAGCTTGTGATGTTGGAACATTGTTATAAAGGCATCAGATATAGGAGGTAATGGTAGAAAACCAAAACTTATACTTGAACTGCATTCGAATGTAGTGCACTACGTGCAATTATTTGGTTCACAGGAAAAGGATTGATGACCTTACCTCTATCTTATCCTACTTCGAACCTGACCCTAGATTTAATCATTGAATGACTATACCCGACATAAACCATTTGATAGCATTATACTACCGAGTCGTTCTTTATCATTTATCCATGCAACAGTGCTTGACGTTTCTACCACTTACATCAGTACCGATTGCAACACTTGATTGAAGAGATATCTATACAGGATTTGTAAATGAAAAACATTTCGTGCAGGTATAAACTACCGAGCCTACTTAAATTATTACCATGTATTATTTTGTAATTCTACTTATTGATGTCTTTGTTATAGATTTATCTATAACCTGGTCATCTAATACCCCCGATAGCAAATAATTGGATCCGTTTTCATTACCAGTGTTCTAGTGGATGGAAGAAAGTATATACTACCCGTATTCATCAATTCTGTACACTTATCGATATAAACAAATTGTGATAACATGTTTGATTGATGGATACAAACAATGACAGATTTTATGGATGCTTTTATGGATGTTCGTACACTTGATGTTTGTATGAATATTTTTATGGATAATTTTTATGTATGATTTTATAGATGCGTGTTTGATTTATGAATGTTTTTTATGGATGCTTGAAGGAAAAAATAAATCTTTCAATGTACAGCAATAGGTGACTAAACAAATCTATTATAATTTGGCAACATAACACTAGAGTAATCTAATTTGTATAGTAATGTATCACCAAACAGACACTTCACAAGTGACCCCAAATTAATTTATTGTTATCATCCAATCGAACAGCAACGTATTGTTGGGAAAAAAAAGTTTGTCTGGTAACATGGCACTAGATTAATTCAAATGTATTAGCATTGTATTACAGAACACACTCCACACAAATTTAAAAATCATTGTTTGGAAGAAAGTGACTCTGTAAATGTATAACAACAAAACGCTGAAGAAATCTATTTTTTCCGACAAGATAACATCCGAAGAATGTAAATTGTTTAGCACTGTGTGACCAAACAGGCACTTCACTATGGGCACCACTCACTGTCTTCCCTGCGTCTTTCTCTTTCCCCTTGCTAGGTCTTTCTCTGTTCCCTTATTTTCCCTCAAAAAACTATTGATGTAAAGAGATAAAAGGGTTTTGAAGAGTCTTACTTTAGAGTTAGTTTTGGTAATATAATAGGTGTAATGAGAATCACATTTTTTTTAGTATTGTAATGAGATGGAAGGTGTAAAGAGGTAAAGTAATGGTGTAAATAGAATCACTCTTTTAATTTTTTATGAAAAGACGTGCAAAAAAGTAGAACGAAAGTTAACTTTTTTATAGTGACCTTTTAACTATTTTAGAATGTTCCCAAACACAAAATAATTAAAAAGTCACTACAAATAGTAATAGGATTCCTTGCTCTATGGCTTCGTTTGGGAAGTGGGTTACTTTTTTGACTATTAACCTAGACTAAAAGGCCTTGTTTGGGTTAAACTTTTTGGCTTTTTTGACTCTTGTGAGAGAAAAAGTAAAATGATTATAGTTTTGATGTGACATTGTCTTATTGATTTTTTAGCTTATTTTATCTTTTTGTGGCTATTTTATCCTTTTAGCCTGCCCATAAAACCAACATGCCATATGTCTTTGTAACATGTAATTGGCTCCTTTGAGTTATATTTAGGTCTCGTTTGTCAACTATATATTTTAGTTAAAAAATCAAAAAGCTACTATAAGTTGTCATATCACTTTATCTACTTTTTTACACATCTTTTTGTAAAAAGTTAAAAAATTACTAAAATAACATGTTTTCAAACAAGGCCTTAGACCATAAATTTGAGAAATTTTTTTTTATAAAAACAACTCTCCATAAATGTATCATCTAATTTATAATTCAAACACAGTCATGACATAGGTATTGTAGCATGGAGATAGGGGTGTAAAAATGGCCCGTAGATGGCCCGGGCCCGAGCCCAACCTGGACCTTGGGCCTAAGCCGTCGTTTGAAGCCTGGCCAGACCCATAGGTCTAGCTCGCCTAGCCTGGCCCATTGGGCCGCTCAAGACCCACTCAAAGTCCAACCCAAGGCCCGGCCCACCCGAGGCCTAATGTCATTTTTAATGAAAAAAAATAAAATTTTAATAGAAAAAATAGAGAAAAAAAATGTTCAGGCCCAGCCTAGGCTTAGGCCCGCCAGCCCTACTCGCCTACCTGCCCAAGGCCCGAATACCCCCTAGGCCTAGGCTTGGGCCTAATTTTCTGGCCGTGGACCGGCTCAACTCGAATTTTGGCAAGAGCCCAGGCTACCCGACATGGGCCTGCCCGAGCCCAGGCCAGGGCCAGGCTGAGCCCAATTTACACCTCTACATTGAGATAGAGAGTCATGACATAAATATTGTCACATTGAGATAAAGTGTCGTTGACAGTGGCATGAACCATGGAAGCTTCTTCCTCCTAGCGAAGTGAAACTGAATCTACAATTTTACCTATTTTTAAAATCCTAAATCAAAGAAATTACTTCTTTTTAAAATCAAAATAGAGCAAAGCAATCTCAATTTTGTAGAAATTTTAATAATTGAATTGAATTGAATTTGCACTAAATTTGAAAAATTTTAGCTCCTAATTTGAAATTAGATATCAAATTTTAGAAATTGAGCATCAATTTGTAATTTTAGCACCGAATTTAAATTTTCAATGTCCCAAATCAAAGAAATTTCACTAGCTTAATAACAGCAAAATAGTAAAATGTGATCAAATTTTCTTCTCCAAAATTTCATATTCATCGTAGGATTAGTTTGATGGATTTCAACAAGAGGATCCCAAAAATATCAATTTTATCGAAAACCAAGATCTACAACAAGAAATATTTAAATTTTAAAGTTTTGAAACAATGCAAAAAAACACACACACACACCAAAAATATATATATATACAGGATTCAGATTGAAGCAAAGATAAAAAAAAAAAAAATTGATTTGCTTGAATTTGCCCAATAAAAATACTTACTTTCACCTCAAAAAAAGGCTACGGCCACAGAGTTGCTATATAATCTTCAAAATAATCTCATACTCAATCTTACACACCCCGACTCATTTCTACTACCACATCATACTTACAAACCTTCAAAAAATGTGTTAGACAACATCTCACTTTTACTCTCTTGCAAAGGTAGCTGTTCACCCTTCAATAAATCTTTAACAAATGGTCCACCTAATAATTGTTGTTGAAAACATCATCCCCATCGTCATCTACTGCATGTTGGTAACTTCCAAGACTTGTAGCCATAGTTTCACCCATTGACCAGCCATCAGATGCAGTAGGAGGATCTTGCATCCTACTTGGTTGATCCAGTTTTGGAAATTTGGCCACATTTTCTAATTCCAATTCCAAGACAGACGCAAGAACTGATCCTGATTTGAATGCACCACTAAAATCAGGATTACCAGAGGGCGGTGACATTACCAATCTATCGGTGTTTGTCTTGCATTCTTCATTATGGCTTGTTGTATGCTTGCTTTTGTTGTTGACCAGCTGTTCCTGTTCAAGTAGCCATTGTTCATCATCACAGACACTTGGATCAATAATATACTTCAAAGCTTCATCATCCAATGCAGGTCGCTCATTTCCAAGAGTCGTAGCTATGTTTTCAACATCTTGCATCACGGTCGGTTCATCTACTCCTAGAAATTTGGCCAAACTATCTAATTCCAATTTGAAGATAGAGCTATCTTTCTGTTCAACTTCTTTTGGTACTGCTGGTTTGTCCAATGCATCATCATTGAAACCAAAACGAAAACCAGAATTACTAGGTTGATTTCATTCTTTTTTTTTTTTTTTTTTTTTGATCGGCATGGTTGATTTCATTCTTCATCAGATCTTCTTGCCCTTTTGTTGTTGTTCAAATACCTATAGTTGATCAGCTGATCATCATCACAGACAACCGTTTCAACTCCATGTTCACTGTCATCCCCTGTTGTTGCTCGCTTTGTAACTCGCCTTTTCCTTTGTATAAAACATAGTACATAGTCCTTCAACTGTATTACCAAATGCAAATACAAAAATGTTTAGAAACTGATCCTTTATTATGTAATTATATACTGATAAAACAAAATAAAAATAAAAAATCGATGTTGGTTGAAAGGGAACTATATCATTATTAACAGAAGAATTCTCAGATATTATTTTTAATTTTTTTTTTCTTTTTTTGTAACTAATTATCATTTTGTCTCTTGGAAATAAACATATGTTAAATCAAAATTAGTTGATAGTTTAGTTATTAAAATTACAATACAAGTGAATCAGTTATGAATATGACCTTAAAACATCCATCGATAAACAATTAAGATTTTACAGAACAACTATATATGTCTATGATACATATATGATTTACAGATAATTGAAAGAGAAATGTTACAATGTTTTCCTTTAAAAAGGTACACATCATAAATAAATAAAAAATCAGAATTTTTATGATTAAAGTTATGAATATTGGTGTAGAAGTTAAGATTTTTATAGTGAAAGTCATTAAAAAAAAGTCACATTTTTTGTAGTGAAAATTATGAATAGCGAAGTTATAGTATGTACTCTTAAAATTACAATTAGAAAAATTATATTTTTGTGATAGGTAAGTAAGTTAATTTTTTGTGTTAACAAAAATTAGAATTAATTACATCAAGACCCTTTAATTGTTAATAAATATCAGTATATCCTTTTATTTATAAACCCATGCGTATTGACCCCTTAATTATAAATATGTATTATTTTTACTTTACCCAAACCACTTTACACAAACCTCCCTTACTGTTTGCAAAATATATATATATATAATTTGACCTCCATTTTAGTATAACTAAAATAACCGAAATTAATGTAGATAATAAGCCGACGCTAAAATAAATAAAAACAAATATATATTTTGAGAAAAAAATTTCGGTGGGGTGACCTTTGTCTTAAAACTGATTTTCCTCTTCTCTATAATCTTTCAACTGATAAGAAAGGCTCTCTCCACCAATGCTTTGCTAGGAAAATCAGCTCAACCGTTCGGAACTTTCCTCATAGCAGAGGATTGTATGCTTGGGAATTGGTTGAAGAAGCGAAATTGATTGTTGTCTTATCCTCAGCTCCTCCCCCGAGCATTGAAAGTGCAGACGGCCATATCTGGACTAGTGGTTCTGCAGGCCATGGTGAGTTCTTTGTGTCTGCTCTTTACTCTCTTAGTAGCTCTCTTCTTGGCACTCATCTCAAAATCTGTAAACATGTTTGGAGTAATGCATTACTCCCCAAAGTTTCCTTTTTTTGTTGGTTGGCCTGGAAAAACAGAATTAAATCTTTAGAGTTTTTGTATAGAATTGGCATTCTTGACAGTAGTGTTTCGACCCTTTGCCCCTTTTGTAGCTCTAAATCTGAACCTGCTAGTCATGTCTTGCTCCATTGTCCTTTCTCTTGGTTGATTTGGTCTATAGTGATTCATGATTGGGGGTTTCATTGGTGCATACAAGAATCAGTAAATGGTCTTCTCAATTGGTGGATGGATGGATGGAAAATTCAAGAATCTTGACAAGTTAATTTGGAGAGCTATCCCCTTAGTTGTCCTTTGGTGTTTTTGGAAGCATAAGAATGAATCTGTCTTTTTTGAGGCTCAACCCAATTTCTCTGCTCTGAGTGAACTCATCAAAATCAAAGCAGCTCTTTGGCTCAAAGCATCCATTAAAAATTTCCCCTACTCAGTTGATGATCTAGTCTTCAAGTGGAGACAAAACAAGGGTTGTGTTTGACTCTTCAGCTAGGCTTTGTTCCCCTTTCTTCTTTTCTTTTCTTTGGTCGGTTCGTTATCAACCATGGGGTGCTTGCATTTGTTTGAGCTTCTCTCTCCGGTGCCATTTTTTTGGGACTAGTTTGAGAGTTATTTTGCTCTTTGCAGCTGCCTCCTCTTTATTGATTGTATCTTTGTTCCCCTTTTGTTTTTTCAATCAATAAAGTTTTCTTTGCCTATCAAAAAATAATAAAAATATGCAACCCTTCCACAAAATTATATAAGTTTCACAAACTTACATAAATAATCTCATAAAATTATGTAAGTTGAATAATGAATTTATGTAAGTCTGTGTTTTCACGGACGCACACGAATTTATGTTCAATTTACGCATTTTTACGAAATCACTTATGTGAATTTGTGAAAACTTACGTAATTTTATCGTAAGATTGCATACACTAAAAGCATTTCCCTACATTTTAATAGAAAATAGATGATAATAACATCATTTTTTTTATTCATATAATGAATTAATGAAAAATGACTTACCTATTTTGTCAATTAAAACCTCAGGGAGATCATCGTAATTATAATAAAAGTATGGAATGAATTGTATTTTTTCTAATCCATAATGTAATATACCCAATTAAAATAAACATTATTTTTTAAAAATATATTTATATATATGGTCCACCGTCACTAAATTATCATTTACACAGTTCATTTTGTTGTGCCTTATTCGTAAATTTTGTATAACAAAAATTAAATTAATTTGTTTATGATTTTATTAGATTATATTTGAAATTATACTTATCTTTTTTTATTTTTCTTTTTTAAACAAAATAATAAAATAATGTAGTTCTTATTATTTGTTACGCCCCCAAAATTATACCATAAATACAACGCATGAGCGGAAAGATAATAGAAATAATATGCTTTCATTTATTAAAGTTCGTATACAAAAGATAACACATACGATATACATTCACAAATCATTCATCCTGAATTTACAGCATGTGTTATAGTGATAAGAGAATTGATAACCAAACAGGTAATTAAATGCCTCATAGGCTTACATATTTCCAAGTCGTTGCTTGATTACAATAAAAGTGAGCCTAGCTCAATACAATTTAAGCTCTTCACTACAACAAAAAAGGTCTATGGTGACAAAAACGCATGACGAAAAAATATTTCGTCTCCAAATATACATGTTTTAGTGATGAAAATAAGATTTCGCCTCCAATTGTACTATTTTTAGAGACGAAAACCAAATTTCGTCAGCAAATGCTTAAAATCAAATAAAACAATAGGTGACAAAAAATTTATTCGTCTCTAAATTTTATTTTTCGTCACAAAATAATTTATCACCCTTGGAAAATTTTGTGAAAGATTTGGCGCCATTTTGGAGACGAAAATTTTCGTCACCATTGTAAAAAAATTTAGAGAAGAAATAATTTCATCTCCAAATGTATTAGTTTTAGAGAGGAAAATCAAATTTCGTCATCAAATGCTTAAAATCAATAAAAAAATAAAATTGAACCAAGAGATAGATATCTCTCTGTTTAGATGTATTTATTTTACTTTCTATCTCTCTTTGTCACCCCCTCACCCATCTATCTCCGTCAAACCATCCGTCTATTTTTGTCGCACCGGCTAACCTGTACGTCGTCGGCCGACGCTCACTACAACAAATATCTCTCTCTCCCTCCCTCCCTATTTTCGCCTCACTCTCTCGCCCCCTGCCCTCTTCTCGCTTTTCCGAGCTCCCTCTTCCCTCTTCTCGCTTTTCCAACCTTTGTCTTCCCTCTTCTCTATCTCGCTATCCTCCTTCTCGTCTCTCACTTTTCATAACTTTTTTTTCCCCAATTTGAATTATAATTTCACTACAAGAAAAAACACTTTTGGTGACCACCACTTTTGAGTTGGTCGCAGATAGTTGACTTTCTGCGACTAACATTTTTTTGGTCACTAAGGAGTTGTGTTTTTTGCGACCAACGACATTTTGGTAGCTAATAGGTAATTTTTGGCGACAAAATATATATATATATGATTGCAGAAAGTAATGGCGAGAGAGGGGAAAAAAAAGGGATCTCAAAACCTTTGGTGACCAATAAATTGTGGTCATAGAAAAGAAAATGTCATATTTTGTATCAAAACTACATAGTTTTGAATGTTTCCTAATATTAATTAAATTTGTTACGATTTGAAATAACTATTAATAATCAGCTCAAAAAAAATATTAATAATTAAATAATAAATTATTAAGAACATAATAATAATTATTTTTTAATAGAATTATTATTTATTGATTAAAATCATAAAATTTCTTAAATTTATTTATTTTCATTCAAAATAATAATTAAATTTTAATAAAGGTAAAATTACAAATATAAATAATCAAACTTTAAAAAAATATAATTTAAAACCAATTTTTACTACAAAATTTTGTCTCAAATTTCTTCTCAATATTTGAAACAAGCCCTCCAAAATTTTGCCTAAATTAAAATTTCCTCCTAAAATCTTGCCTAAATTTCTACTCCATGATTCCAAAAAAAAAAAAAAAAACAAGAAAAGTGAAAAATAGAGAAAAACTAGCAAGGAGATGTGTTCAAGAGAGAGAGAGAGAAGACGAAGAAGAGATGGAGGGAAAAGAGACCATGAAGAGAGACAGAGGAAAGAGCAGTCCTTCGGAGCAACAGCCATTGCTTCGCTCGTGACGGCCATTGCGTCGCTCGAACAGTCCTTCGGAGTTACCTCCTTCGCAGCCCGGTTCGTCTTCATTTCTTCCTCCGGTCGACGAAGACCTGCGAACGAAGCAAACAGAGCCATCTCACCTCTCCCTCTGACTGGAGCTCTCACACCTCTCCCTTCGACCGTCCAATTTCAGGTGCATGTTTAGATACTAGGGTTTTGAGTTTTGATTTGAGGCTTTTCAATTTGAAAATTAGGGTTTAGGGTTTTTCAATTTCAAAATTTGGGGCTTTTCAATTTGTGGTTTAGTGTTTAACTTGGATGCTTGTTATGAATGTTTAAATGGGACTTAATAATGTCAATTTACCTAGTCTCTTAACTTCAATTGTCAATTTACCAAGCTTGGCTATACAAAAAGTAAAACAAAATAAAGAAGCCATTGCTTCTCAAAAGTCCCTCCAAGCTACTGCCTTGGTGGAGGTATGTCACCAGCACCTGAAAATGGTTTTTCCAAATAGGGTGAGCCAAAGCTCAATAGGAATAATCTAACACAGTATATGAGATTTAGCATAAATATAAGTACAATGTGCATGTACAATGTTTGTGACAAAACATTCACATTTTTATAAGATCGTAAAGTACCAGAGTTCATATTTCAATTCATTTTCCCTTTTCAACTGATGATCCAATTCCATTTTCTTTCAATAACCCAACTAAGACTACAACTTCATGGTTATCAAATCAATACAATTACCACACAAACACTTCAATTTGTCATTTTACAGAAATTTCATCCACGAGATCGTCACCCATGTATACACAAGATTTCGGGACATTCACCCTGGACACTCTGGCCAACTTAATTTTAATGGAGTTCATCCCCTATCTCTTCCCAAACATTATACACATACAATGCATTTAAAACATAGTCATATTCAATGACAATCAACAATAGATTAGTTTTAATTCACCTAATCCCTATGCAATTTCTACAACAATCATAGCTATCCTCCACCGATAGTCCAATATAGTTATTTCTAAACAAATATTCAATCTCAAGACAGATAATTTATTCAAAACTTCCAAAAGTGAGAGGTATTACATACTCAACTCCACCATCTATTTCAATATCCGCCCAATTTCATGTTTACAACACCGATTTCATTTATTTATACAAAATAAATATTATAGTCATTTTAGGACAAATTCCCCCTTTTTCCAAATATCAACCCAAGTTCCAAAATCAACAATTTTGACACAATAAAACCCCATTTACAACTCCATAACCATTTATTTTCCATTCATCAAAAACCCCTCTTTTATTTCACACCCAAACCCTAGGTTTGTTCAAACTACTCCCAAATCCCACCATTGTTATACAAAGACAAATAACTAAACTAAAGATCATATGAAAGTGTAGAAAATCTCTATCTCAAGAAGAGAAGACGAGCAAAGTAAGGTTGAAACTCCAAAGACACCGAAACCCACTTTTGTTTGGGTGAAAAGAGAGCCCATGACGTGCTCTACCTTTTTCTCAAAGGCACTAGGGTGAAAAACCCAATGAATCTAGGTGAAATAGTAGAGAGAATATGAGTTTTAGAGAGAGAAACTCAAAATCTAGGGCTTTGAAGAGTTTTAGAGAGAGAGAGGGGAATGAAAAAGTGATGAAAAAGGTCATCTTCACGGACTGTTATACACGCAGTCCGCTTGAGCGTAGAAAGTGACGCTCGAGCGTCAGACACAGTGTTCCGCTCCAGCGTAAGAAGTGACATTCAAGCATCAAATACACACTTTCAGAAGCTTTGCAGACGAAGGACATAACTCGAGCGCAAGAATACACTCTTCTAGTATTTGTAGGTCTGTAAAAATACTGAGAGTTTGTAAATCCCGCTCGAGCACAAGAATGGTCATTCGAGCGGGGGAGCAAAAATCTAGGCAACAAAGGTTTGGAAAAACATGCAACCAACCTGTTCCAAATACACAACTACAATCCAAATGACCAATCCAAGGAACAACAAGGGAAATAAGAGATGAACAACAACATTAAACCATGAAGCCGGAGTTCGGAACATAATAAAATGTTGGGTCAAAACCGGAATTGCTATATTATCAAAACAATATTTTATTTCAAAAATGATCTGTACATAAAATCTTATAAAATAAACAATTTAAATTATTGAAACATGACCTATAGTGATTTCCACAACCCCAACAAAAAACCTCGTGTCCATTGTCGACTAGTGATAATCTAGATTGAGATCCTCACCATTATTATATGATTGTAAGTGAAGATTTTCATTACATTATTTAAGGATTTGTAAGATTTTTTTAAAAAAAAATTTATCACTATTTTAAAATTAGAAAAAAAAATTCTTACAAACTCTTGAATAATGTAATAAAAATCGTCCATTATAATTTTAAAATGAAAAAGATTACAATCTAGATAGTCCTATCCCCTATATATATATATAATACCACATTTGGTGGGGATGCTCTTACTTTCTTTCTTTTTTTGTTTGTTTAATATTTAAATTACGAGATCTTATAGGAACCAAATATAAAAACAAGAAAGAACTCAGAGTTTGAAATCAAGAGTGAAGATTCATTGGTGGTTTGGTCTCATTATAACAACTTTAATTATACACCATTACCATTGATTTGATATTCTGGGATGGTTTCTTGTAGTCCATAGACTTTTCCTTAAATTACCCTCCACATTTAATAACTCTTAAACAATTTTTATATTTTTTATTCATCAAACGTTTTAAAATTTTTAATTATTTTTTCTCATTCATCAAATCGCTTAAAAATTCAAATAGAAAATTACGAATTATTACATTTGTAACCACCACTAATATATTGTAAACCCTAAATCACACGAACATTACAAATCAACAAATAATGAGTATTAAAACAAGCAAAAATATACATACCTAGATTTTTTTGTAAAGAATTTTACCTAGAAAGGTAAAGACCATTTGAAAATTAATTGATATATTGTAAGGCTCATACATAAAATAAATTATCATTCATTAATATTTCTTACAAAACGAAAAAAAAAATTGAATAAAAAATTTGTGTGTAAAATATTATAATTAAAACAAAGTTTTACAGTGCTAAACATCTAAATTTACAATGGGGTCGATATAACAGTGTAAAATTTACTCATGTAATTGGTTTACGGTGAATTGCCAAATAAGTGGGTTCGTTAATTAAGATCTTTATTAATTTCTTATCTTAAATTTATTTTGTTTTCTGAATGAACTAATGACAGAATAGGATCTTGGACAACACAATAATTTCAATGCCTACAAAATTAAAGGAAAAAAAAAATAAAGAAAAAGTAGTATTAGTGACCACAAAGTCATATATTACGTCATTTATACCCTATCGAAGTGTGAAAGAAAGATTCCAATAAAATCTTAATATAAGTTCAAAAAATAAAATAAAATCTTAACGCTCCCACCTTATGACGAAATCATTTTATTTGCTATTTGTTGGAATTTACTTAACAAAAAAGTTAGGGTTTCAAAATTTGAGATTCATAAATTGGTACGTGTGGTAGAGATTGAATTGATAAAATATGAGATCTACATATGAAATGAATCTGAGACATTGATGTGAAATTTTAAATAATTTCTAAATTTTTATACCCAAGTCCTTAGCATTACTATTTACTTAAAGGTAAATGTGCGCCTTGATATCTTATTTATAATCATTTGTAAACTTATTAGTGATAGTAGAATGATGCCTTGATCCTATTGACGTGTTGGGAAAATTCTTATAATTTTTTCTTCTTGTGTAATTAGAAAATTGGCAACTAACCACAAACTAAAAGCAATAATATGATTGAAAAATTAAAGGCACAAAAACAATCACAAAATATCAAATTTACATGATTCGGCAAAAATTGCCTACGTCTGCGGGTCCAACTGCGAATCAATTTCACTATAAAATAATGGGTTTACAATGGTTTATTTTTAGTCATAACTAAAGGTATACAATCATCAAGATATATTCGTGGGTCACCAACAATACTTATATCTTCAGTATAAATGTGGGTTTCAATAAAATCAACAAAAGATAAGATTTAGGTCTTACCAAAGTAGATATCCCAAACTACCAATCCAAGAGAGTTTTGATAAGATCCACTCTGATCAAAACTTAGAGCTCGTTTTCGTGAACAATCCATTGAAATTTCATCAAAATCAAATAAAAAATGACCATCCAATCCTGATTTGAACTATGAAAGAAAACAATTCTCCTCCACTTATTCTCTCTCTTTACTTTACTGCTGCTGTTGTGTTTTTAATTAAAGGAAAAATATACAGGTAATCATATTACCTAAGGCGGAAATGGTTTGGATCGAATGCTTGAATTACGAGCCTCGTCTGAAAAACCCCCCTGTCAATTGAGAAGCTACTAGAGTTTCTCAATATTTATCCACACTCGAAATTCCTAGGCTTTCAAGATGATAGCCTCAAGATGTAACGCCCCAACTTCCGGGCCGTTAATAAATCAAATCAACCTCAAATTTAAAATCGCAGATAACTCAGAATCTCAAATATACAAATCATCTCCATAAATAATTAACTCAAATGTCTCCAAAACATAAATTATACAAATCTCCAAAATAATATATAGTTGTGGACTAAAATAAAACAAAAACTCCAACTCAAATAATCTCTTTAGATGCTTCAACTCCAATCGCCACTAAATTTGCTCCACGCCTGAAAAATAAATTAATTCGGGAAGTATACATACAACAGGAATAACAAGGCTCGGACAGAAAATAAATCAACAGAGATCCAACAATTACACAACCGATTAGATTCAATAATCAAGCAATTTACCAAATTGCACAAACAAGTCAACTCGACATATGATAATTTATTCAGAACCAAATACCCGGTCCTACTCGGTACATGACCAGTGACTGGCCTCACCCCCCTGACTCAAGCACAACCGCTTATCCGGGCTATTGGTACAGAGCATATTGGCAAAGTCCACTCGATCCATGTACGGAACATTTCCACGTCATTTAGCCAGACAAATCAACATTAGAATAACTACACAAAGTTCATCAAATGACTAGAGTAATCAAATGAATCAACAACAAATAATTCCACAGAATTTATCAAACGATCAGAATAATCAAGAGGAGTACAAATTTATGGGAATTAAAAATAAACTCTTTGCAAAGAGAATTTAGGAAGCATATTATATACCACCGAATTACCTCAAATCAATCTCCTCCGTCTCCAACACTCAAATCTCGATCTTTCTCCATGAATCTCCAAAGTGGCATAAGGTATGTAAGATTCTACAACTCTCTTCCTTTACGAAAATGCTTACACTCACTCTATACACTCTTAATCTAAACTCAAAATTTCTATAATTTAAGAGAGAACAAAATGAGAGAGATAGAGATATGGATGGACCAAGAAGAAGAATGATAGAAATGGTTGAGATGTGAGCTCAATTTATAGGCAAGGATGCTTGGGACAAAAGAAAAGGAAAAAATAATAAAATAAAGTTTACTTGGTGGGCAAGAAAGGGGTGTACTTGGTACTTTTGCTTCTAGAATGCCATGATTACAAGCCTTGAGAATTGATCCCTTACGCTCTCCTAGGTTGGCCGGCTATGGGGAAGGGAAATAGAGAAAATTTTATTCAATATATATATACTATGAACATATTCCCAATGTATATATATAGAATTGGTACCAAAGTCATCATTGCTCCAAGATTTCAAGGGATTTGTTTGTACTAAAGTACAATGATTATAGTCTATGAGGTATGATAGCTAACCATGTGCTCAAGATTTGAGGAGATTTTCCTATTTATTTTCTGTACAAATTCCATAGATATTGTGTATAAAAAGATTTGATGAATAAGAGGTACAAATATATATATATACAATGGTACTAACTTGGGGTCAAAGAAATGAAATTTACTTGGTGCCCAAGAATAATGAAAAAATATTAAAAAACAAAGGAGATGAATAATAATGAGGTGGAGAGAAAAAGAGATAAAATAAATGGAGAAAAATAAGTTAGATGCTTATCTAAGAATCTCACCACCAAACTACCACTAATATCTCTCACTAAAATATTAATACCTCAAAAATTCGGGATTTCACACAAGATAAATGAATAGAGAGAGAACTTATTGTTTTTGGTGTGTCTACACAATGTTGAGCATGAGCCCTTATATAGGCATAGAGAGAAAACCATGTGTACCTCATGGTTAGGCCACATCATGTGTACCACATGTCCAAAACCATGTGTCCTTCATGATTAGGCTATTTGTGGATAGACCATATGTACCATGTGGCCTTCAAAGTTAGGTCACACCATATGTAACACATGGTGTACCACATGGTTTCTAACATATGATTCCCAACATCTCCCACTCATCCACATATCCACATCATATGTTATATGCTCAATCATCACTTCTCAATCTCTCATTCAATCCACCTTTCATACGGAAAAATAGAGCATGCGACATGACGATAAGGTATAAGGTAGGAGTGCTATATTAAGTCACCATAAACTAACATAGCACATCACTCGAAATATCTCGTCTACACCCCAGATTCATTGGATCACACCAGATCAAACATTTAAAAAACCCTCGCGAGTCATAACTCGTAAACATGTTTGACCTCAACACTGTATATGTACCTATGATCATATCGTGATCTCAAATCCAACACAATCGGTCAGACAATGAGCTACAATACAAGGGTATGATTTCCAACAATCTTCCCTAGCCACTCATGTCAATTCACTCAAACTTGACCGTTTTCCTAGGCATGGTCCTCTAGATCGTATTCATCATGATCCTTGGATGACATGCTAAAGTAGCGATATCAAGTCGTCACTTCATGACATAGTTCCAGGTTCTGGGGTATAGAGTAGGCCTATTATTGGCCTAACAGGGCTCATACAATGCTAGAGCAGGAATCCATCTAGCCATTCCCTTAAGTGGTCGACGATAGCACACACAGTATGATATGTATGCTACAGCGAAGCTCCCACTAAATTAGGTCTATCACTCTCTAACACCATACAAATCTTAGTCTAGTCACTATACAAGCACCTAACCTGAGTTTCTTAGCATATTCGCTCATCAAGCACTTATCTAAGACCTCACATTTGGCTATATTCAGGCTTTATAAAGCTATGGATAACTTTATATTTGACTTTTTTAAAGCCTCATATTAGCCAATGCTAAGGCAACATCTTATAATAATAAATCATTTTTGTTCACTTCTCAAGTTACAAAACATTTACCTCGCTCGCTCTCTAAGCACCAAGATAATTAATGTCTCATCCCACTCTCTCTACAAGCACCAGGGTGATCTCTAGTGTAAGAAAGCTGATCTAAGCCTGGTGACATCATATACTATGTGTGCTAATAGTATCAATTACGCCATAAAATCACATAAATGAATAATTATGCAAAAAATACTCAAAAATCTCCAACAAAGTCAATAAAGTATCCACAAAAACATCAAATCCTATGAAGCCCTAAACTCCTAACATGAATTTGGAAAGAATAATGCTATACGTCTCTAGTAGTGGCTTTAGTAAGTGGATCAGCCACCATCTTGCTAGTGGAGATATGCTGTAGGACTACCTCCCTTCATGCAACCACATCTCGAATAAAGTGAAATCGAATGTCGATGTGTTTGGTTCTACCATGATACTTGGGATCCTTAGAATATGTCAAAGCTGTCATACTATCAACATAGATCACAAAGGCTTCATGCGCAAGAATTGTGATCCCAAGGCATTGAAGGAATCTCCTCAACTAAACAGCCTTTTGTACTGTTGCTGAACAAGCAACGTACTCTGACTCCATCGTGGACAAAGTAATGCATGATTGCTTTTTACTACACCAAGAAATAGTCGCTCCACTAAGTAGAAATTAATAACCAATGGTAGACTTGCGCTCATCTTTATCAGTAGCCCAGTCTACGTCACTATATCCCTTTAGTCTCAAATCTCCACCCTAATAGCAAAGAATGAGATCTATCGTCCCACAAAGATAGCGAAAAATCCTCTTCACTGGTTGCTAGTGAATAAGTCTTGGGTTACTCTAGTAACAACTGACCAATCCCACTACAAAACATATGTCTGGTCGAGTACACATCATAACATACATCAGACTACCAATTGCACTCGCATAAGGAACTTTTATCATTTGTTTCTTTTTCTCATCTGTCTTAGGACAAGTGTCAATACTCAGATTACGTCCTTTCTCCATTAAAGTGTCAATGGGTTTGGAATAGTGCATACGAAACCATTCTAAGATCCTCTTAATGTAAGTTTCTTGAGACAAACCAAGAAGCCTCTTAGAGCGATCTCTTAAGATCTTAACTCCAAGCAGATAATTTGCATCTCTCATGTCCTTCATTTCAAAAGTAGAGGACAACCATTCTTGAGTGGCAACAATCATCTCCGTGTCATTTCCAGTTAACAAAATGTCATCAACATATAACGATAGGATAAGGAAACTCTTTCTTAATCGTTTGACATACACATAATGGTCTTCCTCTATCATCTCAAACCCTGTTGAAATGATGGCTTTATGGAATGTAAAGTACCATTGTCTAGATGATTGTTTTAAGCCATGAATGGAACGTTTGAGGCGGCATACTTTGCGCTCTTGTCCATTGACCTCAAAGCCTACTAGTTTATCCGTATAGATCTCCTCATCTAGTTCTCCATTGAGAAATGTAGTCTTAACATCCATTTGGAAAAGTTCCAAATCCAAATGCGCGACAATAGCTAGAATTAGGCGAATAGAGGCAAATCTCACCACTGAGGAGAATGTCTCATCATAATCTATACCCTCTCTTTGGGTATAGCCCTTCGCCATGAGACGTGCTTTATACTTATCGATTGATCCATCAGTCTTGTGCTTAATTTTTAATACCCATTTGTTACCAATGGTCTTGCGTCCAAATGGAAGGTCAACCAACTCCCAAACTTGATTATGAGCCATAGAACTCATTTCATCATTCATAGCAACTATCCACTTATTAGTATTGAGTGAAACTAATGCCTCCTCATAGGAAGCACGCTCATCAAGATCGAACGGAGTACACATAAAAGATTCAATCTCATAACGACGATGAGGAATGGTTCCACGTTCACTTCTACGTAACTGGGATCCTAGTGAGTTATTTTCTAGTGGAACACTCTCACTAGGAGGTAAATCACTCCCACTATCTTTGGTAATTTCAGAATAAGTCACTAATACCCTCGCCAAAAAGATTGTGTGATTTCCTTATAATCCTACAACTCAAATAGTACAAGATCTTTCTTTATTTCACCAATACTAGGAAATTCATTCTCAATGAAATTGACATCTCACGACTCATTTTCAATCATTCTACCATTAGGGTGTTCACCATACATCGCATAATACTAGGAAGTTCATTCTCAATGAAATTGACATCTCACGACTCATTTTCAATCATTCTACCATTAGGGTGTTCACCATACATCGCATAACCCTTTGAGCATTCTGAGTATCTCACAAACACTTGTTTATTTTCAGTCATTCTACCATTAGGGTGTTCACCATACATCGCATAACCCTTTGAGCATTCTGAGTATCTCATAAACACATGTTTATTTGTTCTAGGGCCTAACTTCTCATGCTTATGAGAAGTACTGTGAGCAAAACCCGCACAACTCTAAGGCTATAAATGCTCCAAATCTAATTTTGCGTCTTTCCATAATTCATATGGAGTTGTTAGAGCTAACTTTGAAGGCACACAGTTAAGGATGTAGGCACTAGTCTGTCACGACCCAAACCCGTCCCTATGGGTTTAGCATCGCAACCGGCCAGTAATCCGTGATTACCGAAGGCCAGCTTAACAGTAATGACAGTAATACAGAGTAAAGGGGCTGGCGGAAGCCAAAACAGTAAATAGAAGATGTCCAATAAGTTGTGACAGTCTGAATACAAAAAGACTTTTTATAAACATGCCACAATGATAACCAAAACATATGTACATGAGACATATACACAAACATTCATTTCAGGGACCAAATCCCTAACTAACTGTACAGTCAAGTCTTATTCATCTATTACAAAACAGAAACAGAAGGGTGAATCTGAACACCCCAAAACAACCGTGGCTTGAACGGACTTGGAACCTCGAGGTGAGGCATGGTGGTTGGCTTGACAAAACAAGAGCTAACCCGACGCTCCTAGCTCCGGTCCAGTGCCTCCACCTACATATATATATATAAACAGTGAGCTAAAACCCAGTGAATAACAAATGCGTAAAAGGGTTAAGAATGAATGTCCTTTCAGTAATTAAAACAGTCAATTGCATCAGTAAATCAGTCGTTTAGAACCATAGTAGTCATATGTGGTACATTCCATAGCAAAACAGTACAGTAGGTCTTAACAGACCGAACAGTCAGTTGATGGCCATCATAACAGTAACAGTAGTAGTTCCAAACATTGGAACCGACAGAAATCTCTGTAACAGTAGCAGTAACAGTACAGTAACAGTAAGTTGCTAAGGATGCCACGAATACAGTTTACAAATAGGACAAACATTCATTCATTAAACAATAACATTTCGGTAAGCAGTACAGTTGATCGTTCAAAAAATAATCATAATTGAACAAATCTTTACAACATTGTTACTCACAAAGCACTGGGCTATAGACAACCTAACGAGCGTCCTCGGATGCCAACCTTACAGTTGCAGAACGAACACACACTCGGGATTAATAACTTAGCCCCTAATTATACTAAGTGTGGTTCTATAACATTATCCTCATTAAGATGCCTTAAACTAGGCCTAGGAATGCCTAGGATGAAATGAGGATGCAAAAATGCACTTTAAAACATTTTTCAGAAAACAGGGGTCCACACTCGAGCGTGGCTCTCTACGCTAGAGCGGACATGCAGACAATGAAGCTCCGCTCGAGCGTGGCTTTCCCCGCTCGAGCGGACTGCAAACTCATAAAAAGTACTAGATGCACGATATTCACGCTCGAAGAACACTCGACCCACGCTCGAGCATAAGACTCAGACCCTTGCTCGAGCGAACTGCAAAACACATGAACTTCTGGGCATATGCATTTCACACTCGATCGTGACTTCCCACGCTCGAGCAGAAGTGCATGTACTCAGAGTGTACGCTCGAACGTGAATTCCTCCGCTCGAGCGTGGATCCAAAATCTGGAATTTCCAGATTGATCCCTAAGCACAAAACTCAAGCATTTAAGCCTCAAATTCGATTCTTTTGGGCTAATTTTCTAGAAAACACTTAAAAACCCATAATATAACATGTTTCAAAGATCAATTTTGTAAAATCAAGCCCAAAGATTGAACACAAAATTCAAAGAAACTCTAAGAATAAAACTTAAACACAACATGCAAGATCTTCCTTGGATTCAAACACTTCAAACCAAGATTAAAATGACAATTTGAGAGGAAAACATGGTGGATTCTGGGACTATAACCAAAACATGAACATGCATGAAGAAATTCTCATGAAAACAACCTCAAAATTCAAAAATGTATACATGCATGCATGAATTAATTCTTAAACCAACACCTTAAGCCAATTCTTGACTCTATACTTCAAATTTCCATGAACCATGCAAGGAGTAGCTCAAATTCACAATTAAGAAAGTGATTTTCTTACCTTAGGTCTTGAATTCTAGGTGTGATAGCTCAAATGTGCAATTCTCTGTCAAATCTTCTAAGTTTCAAGCCAATCTAGATGAATTCAACCTCTTTCTCTTACTCTCCTCTCTCATACGGTTTGGTCTAGAAAATGGCTGAAGAGGTGATAAGCTAAGTGTATAAATTGAGCCTCAAAGATGCTAATGAAAGTGGCCCACTAAATGGCAAACATGCAAATAACTCCAACTAATGTAATTTATCATTATTTAATCTAATTGAACCATTCCAAATCAAATTTTAATTAAACCTGCCATAAAATCACATAAATTCTAATTAACAAATAACGCTAATCAATTTCTGATTCAGTCGCCGATAAGGCTTTCAATTTGCAATTCGAAATTAAAAACATGAACAGATCATTTAATGACAAACAGATAGAAATGCAACTAATGCAATACACTCATGCAATCAGTTCAGGAATTCATTCTTTTCAGTTACTTATCATGCTTAATCACAGATTAGCACTAATTAGAGGTGAGGGTTGTCACATAGTCAAAAGAGCATCCCCTCAAAAAGATATAGGGAGGTTGGCTTGCGTCATCATCAATCTAACCATTTCAAGTAATTTACATGGACCAATATTTTTTAATTGTTACCCCTAGCATGATAGTTATTAGAGTTATATGCTTTATAATTCAATTAATACAATTTGACATGAGTTTCAATTAAAACAATTCAAATCTTCTTGTTAAAAAAGAAATTAAGCGAATCATGCAATTCAATTGTGATTTACTATAATTCAATTATATTTTTGTCTTTTATTTGCATAACAAGTAAAATGGTGTCGTTTCTATCTCTATCAAGAAATAAGAGATGAACATCAATATATGTGATTATATAAATAATTTAATTATATTAATATTTACTTTGTAAAACTCTATGCTCATATTTAGTTATATAAATATATAAAATTAATATCATATTAAATCAAATGAATCTTACAATTCACAATCCATTATTTTACAAAAACTATGATACGAGTCATAATTTGATATGCACTTGAACATATACCCCCACATAACTCATCACCACAGAGCAAAGAACAGAGATTCAAATATCAAAGCAATCATTTCTCCAAACATCCTAGCAAAAATTGTTCATGTATTCAAAAGGTATAAATCTAGTTATTAAGGTTGTGCTTGGTTGGAAGATTTAACGAGAGAATCGAAAGAGAAAAGAAAATATAATCTCACTTTTTGTTTGATTATATTGAAAAACATAGCGGAAAAGAAAGTGAGAGAGAAATGCAATTCCCAAGATAGCTCTTTTCTTTTTCCATTTTCCAACTCAACCAAACATAACTTGAAATTTAAATCCTATTAATTCTTTCTCATTTTTTTCTACTCCCCTTTCCCTTTCCATTTTTCTCATAAAATCCTCCACCAAACATAATCTAAGGATTTAGAGTTTTTTCCAAAAGCTTATCAGTTTCCGATAAACTTTCCACCTCCTAGTGGAGAAAATCCATCTACTGAAGTCCCACAAAATCGATCCATACAGTTTCAAAAAACCACATATCTCGCAGTCACCTATGCTTTAGATTGTCTCTACCAACAATCTGTTGGAATGATTCTAGCAAAATCATGAATCATTAAATTATCAGAACTGATTGTGAAGACAGAAAACAATGCCACAATTTTTATGGCACAATTCAAGTGGTTTTTCTCCCCAAACAAACAAGCATAGATAATAACAGTTACAACTTCTAATATAAAATATAAAAATAAAGAATCAGATCAATAGCATCCATTGATAGATTATATTAAAGATCAATAACAGTATGTTTAAGAGCTTCAATACTATACATTTGTTCTTTGAAACTCAAGGATCAGTTGGGGAACAGTAAACACAGCTGAAGAATTTCAAACTAGGTATGCTAATAATTTGATAGATTTTTTCCTAGCATTGAAAAATAAAAGTTCTAAAATACTGGACTCACAATCCATGCATAAAAAGCTTGTAATCCGTTTAGAGAACAGGCTCCTCACTAAAACATTGCATCTGAACAATAATCCTATTCTTGCTAAACCATACTTCAAGCATGATAAGAGGTCTTTCCTCCATTTTAGTCACCTTGCTTTGAAAGCGGATCCAAACGTAACCAAGGCAACACTACTTTTAGGAAGACTGTTTATATTGAGTGCAATGTTACATGGACTGGGCTACAAGTATTATTGACTGCGGGCATATGTTCAAGCATCAAACCTTCATAAACTTAAATCTTAGGACATGTACTCAAAAATTGAATATATCTACTACTATTATAAATTTACGTATCTCGAAAATACCCTCCAAAACTTGTTAAATATCAAACATCAACTTATATCTACCAAACAACCAAACATCTTCTAGAATTCAAATACATTCAAATATGGTATACCTTCAAACATTATAATATGATTATTTTTTTAATAATTTTACTACTGTCACCTGTTCAAACATCAACACCATCAAACATCATAATATGATTATTTTTTTAATAATTTCACTATTGTGGCATGTTCAATATTTATCTTTTCCATTACCTTCTCATAAATAGTAAGTAAGAAATTTTGTGAGATTCAAATCAAGAAAAATCATGAAAATATATAAAGAAAATAAATATTTTTTGCAATTGATCTACTTTGAATGAGTAGTGATGATTCAAAGTGATCTTGCTGGCAAACTGATAGCTCTTGGATTGTTCTTTTTAATTGGATTTTGTGTATTAATAATAGACTTTGTTTCGGAGGGTTCAAAACAATCGCTGGTCACAATCCACTGCAAAACTTTCACAAATAATAATCAACTCTGCTCCGGAAGATTCGGAACTACTTTGTTTCGTAACCTAAAATAAATTCTACAATCAGTATTACCCACTCTGAGACGCTAAAACTTGCTTCTGAATATCATACATATTTTTTACAAGGTTGTACAAGATAAATGACAAGAATCGCACATATGAGAAGATTGTAGCAGAAAAAGTACAAAATGACAAAGATCAATATGAAATGAAAAATAGCAATATAACAAATTCCCAAAGTTTAATTGCAAAGAGGATCAAACTAAAGAATAAATAAATTTTATAAAAATACTTTAGCTTTCAATTTCCTTTACTTATTTTATTTCAAAATAATAATAATATTACAATATTAGTAAGATATTTTATTTCTTCACCTTTAATAATAATATTACTATGTTTGGATATTTTATTTTTTACCTTTTAATTACCAAGTGATTTCTACATACATACATATAATATAACAAAAATGAAACAATCTGATGAATTATATATTTAATAGAAATAAGTCTAATAATGTAATATGGACTACAATTATTTTATGTGTTTGGTTTCAATTTACTTCCAAAATTTTAAAACTTAAACATTAATAAAAAAATATAGAATAATATGTAAAATATTTATGCTAATTTCTATTCTTTTATCATACATTTAATATCCACTCATGCAGTCTAACCAATGCAATTATTATAAAAAGGTAAAACATAAAAAGCTAAAAACTATTATAAAAACTAATAACTAAAAAAAAAAATTACCACGTGCAACGCACGTGTTACTCTCCTAGTATATATATATAAGTACGAGAAGCGTCATGGATACATATACATTGCATATTGAAGGATTGTAAACAACCACAAAATATCAAGGCCTTCAGCTGCTGCTAAGCAATTACTAGAAGGGATTATGGACAGGACATCACAATGTTAATAATTAATTTGATTCCCTACCCTTGGTACCAGTGACCTCGGATGAGGGTTGATGCTAACCTTGGGTGAACGAAGCAACTTGTTGGCTACATATTTTGTAAAAGCCAGTTACGATTCGACACGTGGCAAAGCAAGGGTAATATAGGGAGGCTGCTTAAGTCTTCGATCCTGATCGTACACGTGGCAGTGAAAATTGGTTCTCACATGATCTGAGTAGCACTGGATCAGTAAAGAGATACAAGGTGACGTGGCTTCAACGGTTACTCATATTCAAATTCAAATACAAGAGGGAAGCTTAACTGGAAGTGATGGCGTAGTGGAACTACTTCTAAGGCAGCATGATCAGCAATCATGGAGGAACAGTTCGACGGTTTGAAGTGCAGTTCGAAGGTCATCCTTGACGAGTATAAATAGCAGGGAAGCCCCCAGACTCAGATCATACAAACCAGTCTTTACTTCATATTTTCTTTTCCAGTTTTACATTTCCTGCACTTTAAATACCTGTTCTTTAAATACCCGCACTGCATTTCGATTCATAGGAGTAGTTTCAAGTAGATTCAAGTAGGCTGTTGCTGTAAACCTCTTCGAGGCTGAGTTTGGACCATTGTAAGTGTTCATTTTTATGACATGCTTCGATTGTTCTTCATATTAAATTGTTATTTCTCTTAATTTCTCCTAAGTCAAGCCACCAGTAAAAGTCATCTTCATTGAGGCTGAAAGAACTACAACACAATCGTCTAATAATTGGTTGGCAATTATAATTTCTGTAAGGACTGATTGATCCTTGCTGGCACGCTCGCATTTACTAAAATACCCTTCGAAAGCCAAAAAAGCCAACATATATTTTTGGCACGCCCAGTGGGACTTAATTTAAAATGGCTAGAAGAAGACGACAAGGAGAAAATGAACGTCTGGAAGAAGGCGTAGAAGGAGAGGTAGAAATACCTAATCCAGAGGATAATGTGGTAACATATCCTGTGGAAACTCCCAGGTTATCAGAACCCATGGTCGAACAGACCAGTACTTCTAGACAAGAACCATATGTTCATAATATTGGACGAAACCAAGGAATTGGACCATCCACCGTTCCATCTACTCAGCCAACAAATCCATGGAATGGCTTAGTAGATGCTATGGGACAACAATTAATGAACACAATGGAAAGGTGGGCAACATCCTTTTTGGATCGAATGAATAACCACCAACCAACAAATACAAGACACACAGAGGAAATTTTAAATGTCCATCAGTAAAGATTGGTTAGAGAAAAACAGCCTATGCAAGTTAATGGACAATCTAATGGTCAGACTAGTACTCAGAACTATGAAAGACCATCGCCTCAGTCTTGGTATGAACCCATTTCGAGGCTTGTGGTAGGCCAAAATGCCTCAATACTCAACAATGAAGCCACACAAGTTGGTGGATCTGGCCAAGTACAAGAAACTGGCATAAGAATGGTGGCAAATCCTATGTTCGAAGCCATACCTGGCACTAGGGGGTATAATAATCCCTTATTCGAATTTATACCCGGGGGGTTGGAAGGTTTTCCCACAAATGGAAGGGACACAACACCTGTTCCAGCACCTTTCGCAGGTCCTTTCGCAGGACAGGCTCAAAGGGGTTACCCATACCCCCAACAGCAACCTGCACCACAAGGGCAACCAGTCCCAAATGTACCACTTTATGGACCAAGAGGACCACAGGCGCAAGTTTGTCCACCAAACCCTATGTTTGTCCCTCCAGTAGTGGTTCAGCAAGCACAAAATATGGTCCCTAGGGACCAAATTGCTGATATTGTTAGGGAGATGTGTGGACCGATGGCTCGGGGGGTCCAGACTCCTATATACAGAAAACCATACCCAGAATGGGTAGATAGGGTACATGAATACCCAAGAGGATTCAGAATACCAGATTTTACCCTATTCTATGGAACTGGAAATCAATCAACAGTAGAGCACATTGCCAGATTCGCTGCTCAATGTGGTGAATTCACTAATCATGATTACATGAAACTGAGATTATTTCCAAATTCTCTAACTGGGGGAGCATTTGTATGGTATATTAACCTTACACCTGGTTCCATTCAAACTTGGCAACAAATGGAAGAGGCATTTCATGCCCAATTCTTCCAATCGGAGCCAGAGGTGTCCATGGCAGACTTGGCAAGATTGAGTCAAAGGCCTGAAGAAAAGGCTACCCAGTTTATTGTCAGATTTAAAAGGGCTCGAAATAAATGTATGGTCATCCTTCCAGAGCCAGAATTTGTAAGATTGGCTCAAAACGGTTTAGAGTTCAGGCTTCGAAAGAAATTTGACTCAACTGAATTCAGGGATTTGGTCGAATTAACCTATAAGGTGTCTCGATATGAAGCATTACTAGATGAAGAACAAGATCGAAATAATGCTTCGTATAAGACGTATTATAGGGATCCCAATTATGAGATCGATGCAGCAGAGATTGTGGGCAAAGAACCTGTAATCTGTGAAGCATTAATTCATAAGGATACAACCATCGACCAGCAGTTTAAAAAGAAAGACTTTTACAGAAAGTACTCTTTCGATTTAACAAAAGCAGATGACATTTTTGATTATTTGCTTGCAGCCAATTTCCTTAAGTTACCAAAAGGAGTAAAACTGCCATCTCCAGATGAACTTAAAGGAAAAGTATACTGTAAATGGCATAATTCTTGGTCTCACTCGACTAAAAACTGCATTGTTTTTCGAGACAGGATCCAAGAGCAAATTCGGAAAGGAAGTTTGAAGTTCCCAGCCAAAACAGAAAAAGCCATGGGGATTGACAGTAACCCGTTTCCAGAAGTTGGAGAAAGCGCGGCTAATGTGGTTGTACCAAACTTTCAGAATCTATCTCTGCAGGAATTGGAAGAGGTCAATGTGCAAATGCATATTGCCAACCAGACAACTGCCAAGAAGGAGACTGGAAACCCACCAACTATTGGGCAAGGTTTCTCACGTCAGAGGGAACACTCTGATGAAGAAGCACTAGATGATGATTCCCTAGAAGCAGCTGTAGTGCAGAGGATGTGTCCCAGATGCAGACTGAGTTACAAATGGTTGAAGGGGCTTCCAATTGATGGGAAGCAATACTATAGGGATGCTCAGAGACGTCCTAAATCAACCAATGCTTACAACAAAAGGCCGTATCCGGCTAGTGATAGGCAGCGACCATTAGGGGTTGAGCCTGCAGTAGACAGAATGCATGCTAAAGGCAAGAGGCCCTTGTATGAGTCTAGGCCACCTAACTACTACAGAATGGAGAGCTGCCATTCTGAAAGAAGATTGGAGAGGAGTTCAGGTTATGGGGCTAAAGCCAAAGATTGGCCCCCTAGACCAACCTCACGCAGAACAGAAAGTGACCACCTCCATCGAAGGCCAGAATCAGGCCCGAAACATGAGACCAGAACCAAATACTTACTTCCACAGCCAGTTTCGAAGATGGCTTCGAAGGTAGAAAAGGGCGATTCAACATCTGAGTCAGTAAGCTCTTGGGTGCCTGGAGTTCCAGACTGGTTTGTAATGCAAAACAAACCTAGGGAAGTGCCTGCCAGGAGAGATGTTGGAATCCCAGGCAGGATGGTCAAGCCTCCTTTGGTGGCTCCGAACAACTGGGTATTGCTGAAACACCAAAAGACAAAGGAACCAGATATGGTTCCAGTCATTTCCAGATCACAAAGGAGAAAGATTCAACGCAGGTACACCCAGTACCAGCAAGATTTGAAAGAAAGTGGAAAGAGTTCCTCACTGGTCAAGACAGAAGGAAAGAAGACTTCGAAGTCAGGCCATACTCCAAAACCGACTCTACAAAGCAAAGTGGTTTGTGGCAGAGAACAGTTGGCCCAGGTTCATTCTGAACTAAAGGCCAGAGAGAAGTCTAGTTTGGCAGGGTTGGAGAAAGCCCTGATGGAAAGTGATAGCGAAACGGAAGAAGAGATTGGCATGAGCCAAAAGAAGGAAATGGCAGAAGAAGAAATGTTCGAAGCCTTCATGGCTGAACAAACATTTCTGACTGAAAAGCCAATTAAGAAAGATCCTTCGAAGGGATCAGTTAACAATGAAATGCCAGAGTGCAGCATGGAAGATGCTGCTGAAGCCACTGGGCAAGGTAGCCAAGGGGGAGAGAAGGTACAGCCAGTCATCCAATTTGGCTCATTTCCTCCAGTATCAGTCAATATGGTACACATACTGCCTCATGAGTTTCAGGCTGAAGATGAGGACCAAGGTGACCAAGACATGGATCTTATTCCTGTCTCTAGTGAAGAGTCACAAGTAAGTATGGTACAGGATGACCCTGGAATGGCTACTCCAATGGAAACTGAATGCGAGAGCGAGGAAGAGATGAGCATCAACCTCTCATATCCTTTTGAATATCCCTCGAATTCTATGACACAACATGTCAAGCCTTTGTACATCAAGGCTTTTTTCGATGGGATACAACTGAACAGAGTCCTGATAGACAATGGGGCAGCAGTGAACTTATTACCGAAATCTTCTTTGAAGAAACTAGGGAAAAAGAATCCCAGGTTGATCCCAACCAGCACAACCATCGCTGGCTTTGCTGGAGACAAACAGATGGCTCAGGGGATTTTACCCATTAACTTGAGTGTTGGAACCAGGGACTGTATGACAGCATTCTTTGTAATCGACAGTAATGCTAAATACAATGCCTTACTTGGGAGAGACTGGATCCACACTAACAAATGTGTGCCTTCCTCTTTGCATCAGAAAATCATGATGGCTTTGGGCAATGGAGAGACAGAGGAGATCGATACAGATCCTCAACCCTTCATAGCCTGTGCAGACTTTGCAGAGGCCAAGTTGTATATTGAGGGAGTAACACCGCTCAGTATACTAAGGAAAGCTGATGGCTCAGCCGAAGTGACGGCTGATGAGGAAGTGACACACCTGAAGCACTTGGTTCAAGAGAGTGCTGATGAAGAGATTGTCGTTAAGGATAACAATAATGCCTGGTTGTAGGCAAAAGGATGAAGAACAAGAAGCCAAGTCTTTGGCTCTGGTTAAATTCTCACCATTGGACGTAAAAGCAATAGTCCAGAAAGTACAGGAGCAAGAAAGAGAAGCCATGATAATTGGCTGTAAACAGGAGCAGCAACAGGTCAGAATTTTGACCCTTGGGAAATACTGTGCATTGGGCATTGAGACAAAGGTCCAGGAGATACAGGAGGAGGATGCCTTATGGACAGATTTTGTCTATGAGGAGGAGGGTAAAGATGTTGAACTAAAGAACCCAAAAGCAGAACAAGGTAAGAAGATTGCCTCGAAGGTAGAAGAAACTAAAGAAGAAGTTTCAATAAGTTCTCAGACACAAGACCCCTTAGAAGAAGTAAATTTAGGGGAGGGTTCTATACAACAGCCCACTTATATAAGTGCTTGCTTGAATGTTCTGGACAGAGACCAGTTGTTGGTTGTTCTGAAGAAATACAAAGATTGCTTTGCATGGTCCTACAATGAACTACCAGGATTGGATAGGTCATTAGTGGAACATAGGCTCCCTATGAAGCCTAATTTCAAGCCATACAAGCAGAAACCAAGAAGAATGAGTCCAGAAGTAATTTAGAAAGTTAAAGAAGAGATTCTTAGACTACTCAAGGCAGGCTTTATTAGGACAGCCAGGTATGTAGAATGGCTATCTAATATTGTGCCTATAGTCAAGAAGAATGGTAAAATGAGGGCATGCATTGACTTCAGAAACTTGAATCTAGCAACTCCAAAAGATGAGTACCCTATGCCTATAGTGGATCTGTTGGTAGACAGTTCAGCAGGGCATCAGGTTTTATCAATGATGGATGGACACTCTGGTTATAACCAAATCTGCATTGCAGAGGAGGACATCCATAAGACAGCATTCAGATGTCCTGGAAATATTGGCACCTTCGAATGGGTTAAAATGTCATTCGGCTTGAAGAATGCTGGGGCTACATATCAGAGGGCTATGAACACCATCTTTCATGATCTCATTGGAGGGTATATAGAGTGTTATATTGATGACATTGTAGTGAAATCCCAGTCCATGGAGGAGCATCTGTTTCATTTAGAAGCAGCCTTTGAAAGGATGAGAAAGTTCAAATTAAAGCTCAATCCCCTTAAGTGTGCTTTTGGTGTATCATCTGGAAATTTCTTGGGTTATGTAGTGCACAAGAAAGGAATACAGATTGATCAGAATAAAGCCAAAGCCATCATTGAAGCCAAGCCTCCATCAAGTAAGAAAGAATTACAAAGGTTTCTTGGACAGGTTAACTTTCTTCGAAGGTTTATTTCTAACACTGCAGGGAAAACTAAAGTATTTTCTTCCTTGTTAAGGCTGAAAGATGAAGAGGAGTTTGTGTGGACAGCAGAGCATCAAATTGCTTTCGAAGGAATCAAAGCCTACTTGGCTAACCCTCCAGTGCTGATGCCACCTAAGGGTGATAAGCCCTTGAAGTTGTACATAGCTGCAGCAGAAGATTCATTGGGAGCTTTCTTGGCCCAAGACAATGAAGAAGGCAAGGAGCAAGCTGTTTATTACCTTAGTAGGTTTTTAAATTCTTGTGAATGTAAATATTCAGCTGTTGAAAAGCTGTGTCTTGCTTTGTATTTTGCTGCAATGAAATTAAGATATTATCTTTTACCTACAACTGTCTTGGTAATTGCAACCACAGATTTGGTTAAGTACATGTTATCTAGACCTATGTTGAGGGGAAGAATTGACAAGTGGATACTAGCCTTATCAGAATTTCATTTAGAATATGTCCCTCAAAGGGCAGTAAAAGGGCAAGTCCTGGCCAATTTTTTGGCAGACCATCCATCTCAAACAGAAGGTCAAGAGATTATGGAACTTGGTATGGCCAGTGTTGAGCCATGGCAGATGTGGTTCAATGGATTGAAAGCCAATGGCTTAATTGGAATTGGTGTTGTGATTAAATCTCCACAAGGGGTAGAAACCACACATGGTTTCAGAGTGGATGAAGCTAGCTGTTCCAATAACCAGGCTGAATATGAAGCCTTAATAGTAGGACTAGAAATCCTGATTGGATTACAAGTACATGCAGTGGACATATTTGGGGATTCTCAATTGGTGGTTAACCAAGTAAAAGGGATTTTCAAGTGTCAAAGCATAAGTATTCTGCCATATTATGTTGTTGCATTACATCTGCTTTCTCAATTTCAAGTAGCAAATGTGACTCATGTTCCAAGATTCTTGAATAATAGAGCTAATGACGTGGCTCAGAAAGCTTCGAACTTCAAGAGAAGGGATAATGCCCAAAGGGACATAAGCCAAACGACATATCAAAAATTGATACCACCTTTGAATAAAAGGAATGTGGTCTTGGAAGTCAATAATAATGACTTACAAGAGCAAGATTGGAGACATCCAATAATGCAATACTTAACTGGTCCATCTTCGAAGGCTAGCAGGAAAACCAAGTTGCAGTCTATGCAATACATGATATATAGTAATACTCTCTACAAAAGAGGGGGAGATGGCCTATTGCTGGAATGTTTAGGCCCAAAAGAAGCATTAACAGCTATGGCTGAGGTTCATGAAGGCATTTGTGGTGCTCATCAGCCTGGTGTGAAGATGAGGTGGTTGCTTCGAAGGCATTCCTACTATTGGCCAACTATCCTTAAAGACTGCATAGAATATGCAAAGGGTTGCCAGGCATGCCAGAAGCATGGCACAATAAGGCATGTGCCCATAACTGATTTACATGCAGTGGTGAAGCCTTGGCTATTCAGAGGATGGGCCATGGATATGGTGGGAAAAATAGACCCACCCTCTTCGAAGCATCATTGTTTCATTCTAGTGGCCACTGACTACTTCACTAAGTGGGTCGAAGCTAAGCCGTACAAGGCTGTAGACCAAACAGAGGTTATTGAGTTCATTAAAGATCTGATCCATAGATTTGGCATCCCACAAACCATAACAGTTGATAATGGGACTGTGTTCGATGGGAAAATGGTGAAGTCTTTTGTGGCAGAGTTTGGAATTAGCCTTGTTAATTCCACACCCTATTATGCACAAGCCAATGGTCAATGAATTTTTGTTCTTTCTTTATTATTTCTTCTATCTCCTCTAATGTTGGCTGCATAAGTTGGTGTGCTCTCACTTCGTAGTAGAGTTCCTCAGCCTTTATTTTGAAAGCCTCCTCCCTCAATGTTTGTTCCAACTCATCTATAACCAAATCATCCCAATACGCAGACTCTTTATTCTTGAAGTCATCGAACTCTTCGATGAAGTTCTCTGCTTCGTATTGGGCATGAATTCGGAGAGACGAAAGTTGATCCAAAGATTGTATGGTGACCTTAGAATTTTGATGCCAATAGAGGAGCACCGGAAGTTGGTCCAGGAACAGGTGAAGTTCTGCTTGGGCAATAGGGTTAAGGACATAGCCCCTAGTCAGAATATCACAAGCCCATCGAAAGTTCTTGAGAGGGGTGTCATCCTCAAGAACATTGAAGGGCAAGTAAGAGAAAGCCGCAAGCAGAAGTTGAGCTTGTTTCCGCTCGGCTGGAGAAGGGGATGATGGAGGTTTGTAAGGTAGAAAGACTTTGTCCATTGGAAGGGCAAGCCTTAGTTTCTCTATCCAGGAAAGAGTGGGAGGAGAAGAAGGAGTAGATGGTTCTGTTTCAGAAGATGGAGAAGGTGTGGATGCTTCAATTTCAGAAGGTGGAGAAGATGGAGAAGAGGGTGTGGATGCTTCTATTACAAGAGATGGCATGGGAGCGGAAGGAACAAAGGCATTAATGAAATCAAGCCAGTCAGAAGAACAAATCTTCGCCTTCTTGGCTAAAAATGATGGGTTGTACCCTTGTGCCTCTTCTGGGCGTCGGGCAACAAGCACTGTCGTTGTGGGCATGGAAGATGTGTACCAGGCCACAAGCAGATTCTCCTCCAAACTACGTCGAAGGTCAATGGGCACATAAGGATACACCACTGAACTTCGAGCGTAAAAAGGAAAATCTAAAGGGTCAGTGAACTCAACGAAATGGTGGTTGATTCGTTCCCTCAAATCCCAGGACTCAGGTGCTGACTAGCTTGTCCAGCCGGAAGCCCCAGAAGATGAAAAAGTTGTAGCTTCATCCCAAGCAGAGGTTTGTGAAGAAGAACTTCCCAGGTCCATATTTGCGACTTGTCGAAGCAAAGACTTGAGAATAGGTTGTTCAAAGTACAAGGGGAGGTTAGAGGAAGAACTCCCTGTATCTGCGAAATTGTGAATCGAATGATTAAGAGCAATATGTTCGTAGTCCAAAGGTTGATAATTTGCAGCAAAAGCCTCCATGACCTGAAAATAGAAGGGCGGGTAAAGGTGGCTAATGAATGCGTGGAGATTCTTTCGAAGGGAAGCAGCATTACTCAATGGCTCTTCGTATGCTTGATCAATAGAAAGAAAAGTTGATTGAGCCAGAGTCCGTTCGAATGCTGAGGTATTGGGATGTTCAAACAAATTGAGAGTTAATGCAAATGATCACCGAATAGGTGACGGTTACGTTTCCTGAAGATGAATTCCATGCACGTTCCAAAAGCGCGGGAAAAGCTTTTGATCCACTAATATCACCAAGTATTGGGTATATTAGTGCGGGAGGTAATGTTGACTACATATTTTGTAAAAGCCAGTTACGATTCGACACGTGGCAAAGCAAGGGTAATATAAGGAGGCTGCTTAAGTCTTCGATCCTGATCGTACACGTGGCAGTGAAAATTGGTTCTCACATGATCTGAGTAGCACTGGATCAGTAAAGAGATACAAGGTGACGTGGCTTTAACGGTTACTCATATTCAAATTCAAATACAAGAGGGAAGCTTAACTGCAAGTGATGGCGTAGTGGAACTACTTCTAAGGCAGCATGATCAGCAATCATGGAGGAACAGTTCGACGGTTTGAAGTGCAGTTCGAAGGTCATCCTTGACGAGTATAAATAGCAGGGAAGCCCCCAGAAAAAGCCCCCAGACTCAGATCATACAAACCAGTCTTTACTTCATATTTTCTTTTCCAGTTTTACATTTCCTGCACTTTAAATACCTGTTCTTTAAATACCCGCACTGCATTTCGATTCATAGGAGTAGTTTCAAGTAGATTGTTGCTGTAAACCTCTTCGAGGCTGAGTTTGGACCATTGTAAGTGTTCATTTTTATGAAATGCTTCGATTGTTCTTCATATTAAACTGTTATTTCTCTTAATTTCTCTTAAGTCAAGCCACCAGTAAAAGTCCTCTTCATTGAGGCTGAAAGAACTACAACACAATCGTCTGATAATTGGTTGGCAATTATAATTTCTGTAAGGACTGATTGATCCTTGCTGGCACGCTCGCATTTACTAAAATACCCTTCGAAAGCCAAAAAAGCCAACACAACTAAACCAAACTCTACATGAAAGTAACACTCTACCACTTTCGTTTTCATTTTTTGTTCCCATTTTTCATAAAAGGAAGAAAACTTGTTTGGCAACTTCTTTTTTTTGAAAAAACAAAAAGAAAGAAAGAAAGAAAAAACACTTTTTAAGAAAGACTAGTTGTTTTCGATTTTTCAAAAATCTATATTCATACAAAAATGAAAACAATGGATTTTTTGAACTTTCCATTGTTTTTGTTTCTGAAAACACAACATGCAACATGAAAAAAGCCTCTAGATTCTACGTACTAGTAGGCGTGCAAGTAGAAATATGGTGCACTGGATAAGCTGACCAACAGGATTGGGTTTTAGGAAATTCACTTTAGAATGATGACAAGGGCCTGCCAAAAAGGAATCCCCATGGCCCACACTAATTTTGAGGTCTTCAGGAGTTTGTTCAGAGTGGTCTTCTTGAAAACTACTCTAAAATGTGTTCATGAATCAAGACAACAAGGTAAACAATGTTGGTTCTGCTTTCTGCAATAAATTGCTGCATATTCTAACAAATTTCACATTCATCCACATAGAAGCACACTTGAGAACAATTTCTGCAAAGGCATCTCTACTCATTCACTAGTTTGACTTTAACAATCTAAATTATAATAAGCAATCTGACAGATACGGGTAGTGAAATAGAAAATGAAAATAATGTGCCACATTTTGATAAGATATACCAAAGTTGTCCTTAGAAATGAGAGGGTTGCTCAAGTTTACGAGCCTGGAAAAATTTGCAGCGTCCTTTGCCACTAGATTCAATTTCTTCACTTTTCCTCTTCAATCCAGTGAAACCAACACTGCTTAATTTCAATTGTCGCTTGCCGCTCCTAGTAGACGAACCATCTTCATCCGTTTTATCAGATTCCCTACAGAAAGCAACAAATGGAATCAAATGAACCCTTGTGGACACAACAGATTACTATTGCATGCATTTATGCATCCTCTTAAAAGAAACCAGAACTGTTGAGCTAATTCTGGATCTACAATGAAAAGCTAAACAAAGAGGAGAAAGATATTTTATTTTTCTTGATCAGCAACAAACAAAGATTTTATTAAGGAAAAATGCCAAAAGAAGCGAGGATAAGGCATCCTCTAAAAAAGAGTACAAGTTAAAGAATACAACAATAATAAAAACAGGCAAAACCCAAAACAATGAAAAACACTACGTATCACAAACTAACACCAATCTGCTGCAATCAAAAAGAGAGGAAATCCTTTGAACAAAGGACTCCCCGACACCCAAAACGATACTAAATGTCAAACTTTATCCCATAAAAAATCAACATCCCGAGATACTTATTCAAAGACGCACCCATTTCTCTCCAACTAAACGACCCAAAAAATCGCAAAGATAGCACAAAGCGAAAGCACTTTGGCCCTCTTCAACCTGCCCAATACTTGAAAATCAATTAAGGTCATTTGTGTAATCTCTTTTGGAGTCACCCACATAACATTCCCCAAACAAAACAACCTTTGCCACAAGCTCGCTGCCACTAGGCAATGCAGAAATAAATGATCCAAAGATTCACCAAAGAGGAGAAAGATATCATGCCGGTGTCATGAAAAGATAGATCATTATATGCCAGGTTTCTAATAATGGCAAACTTTGCGTTCACTTATGTCATATCTAGGGAAATTATTTTAAAATTTGAAAACAGTAACACAAAGTATAGATAAAAAGTAACAGAGCACGGCCCTGTGGCTGTGATTCTAGCCAATATGAACTCTTCTTCATTTGTTCTATAACAGGATATCTTTCTTCGCCATTGTAACAGCTTAATATCAGCAACTTTAAGCACCATTACTGCATCTACACTCTAGATTATAGCATAGATCACCACATAATGACACTAGGTAATGATGTATTACATAACAAGAGGCAATAAAAGTACTTCAACCCCACAAATAGTCAAGCAGGTGAATAGAAGTTCAATGAAAGTGAATCATGCAAGCAAATTTAGACCAGGACTCACCACAGCACTTCGACATTGTTTTTGAAGTAGGGAGTACATGTGCCCCAACTAAAGCGGACCAATGTTGGGAATCCAAATACAGAATGTTGGTGATCTTCTAACCAAGATTTAGTTTCAGGATCTAAAAACATAAATAAGAGTCATATGATCACAAGGAAATACTCATTTGAAATTTGATAAACTCAACATAAATGAAAGGAAGTCAAAACATTTTTTACCTCCAGGATAACCGGATCCAAAGTTCCTATGCATGTTTTCAGCAGTTTCATCAAGCACCCAATCCCTCAAGGCTCGGTCTCTTGTGACCTGAAAGTTGAAACATGTATTACAAATCATCTAAGAAGACATAAACTGTGAAAGGCAACAAAAATGAGAATTAATCACCTTTGCAACAATGCTTGCTCCACTTACAACCGGATAAAGACTATCAGCTTTCTTTGCAACCACAAATTTGATAGATGGGAATCGTTCAGACAATCTAATTCTATACTTCTCTGGATCTCCCACAGTATCCACATAAACCTGTAACACTTCCAAACATAAATTCCCCATGACCTCATCCAGCCCACTGATGAATTGAACACAGAAAGGTTCAAACATCTGTTTGATGCCAAAACCTCCTCCTTGCAAATGTTTTTGGGTTTCGCCTAGTTACACAACTATCGTTTCTTTCCCATTATTTTTTCTACATACATACATACATATTTTGTTTTTCAATTTAAACCCTCTAGATTGAAGAACAATGAAGCATGGCAATTTGAGAGGGACATATTCCATATAACATTTTACAAGTGCTACTAGGCTTTTTCCGGAACACACAGAAAATAAATTCAGAACATTTACACCACCAAGAGATGAAAGAAACCATAGGAAACTTCCACTAAGAATACATTATATCTGCATTAGTCTTCCTATTAGATCAAGTGTTCATCTATTATGGACTCTTTCATTTAGAAACTGTGGTTCTTTCCTTAATGTAACCTTGAAACAATAGCTGAAGAAAATCTATCAAATTTACAACATTCTTATTTCTAGGTTAAATGACAGCTATCACCCTAAAACTCCAAGTTAAAGAATCTAACAACTTGATCATGTTCCTCGATTAGGTTTGTGCTAAGGACTAAGGATGTGATTATGTTGAACTTGAATATCCAAACATTTCCTCAAGGGAAAATTATGAAATAAATAGGGAATTTTTTGTTTTACCTCAGTTAGAAGAACCCCCATGTTCAGGACCCTACTGACAAGGCCCATTGCAGAATTATGTGAGATTTCATTAAGGTTTATCTTATTCCTGTGTAAGATCAAACAGGAGGAATCATGTTAGAAAACTGCTTCACTGGAACAAAATGGGATGAAGAAAAAAGTTGGTCACTAACTTCTGTAACATTTTAGCTGAGAGCTCCCTTGGATCAATCACATCAACAGCCCATCCAATTGATTCATCAGCCTTCAAATTTTCAAATAATTCCTCCCTCTTTTCTTCTTTCAGTGTTTTTGAATCTGCATAAAATAAGAGATCAGAAATTCCATTGTGTGGGAGAAATGCTAGCGTGTCTTATACTATATTCAGTGAGGGGAAAGAGCTATTAGTTATCACTGAGGAATAAATAAATGAAAGCATACAGTGAGTCTAAGACCTAATTCCACCTTTCATACTAAAGTCCAAGAGTGCAAGATTCCTACAAGCAAAATTGTTGCTTCATCAATTTGGTGCTAAAGCATCAACCCATTTAATTTTTAAGTCATCAAAAACAAAAATAAAAAGCAAAAGTATAACTTTTCATTCAGTATAAAATTTATTTCCAGACGCATAGAACAGAGCTAGCACTGGATCAGTACAAGTGTTGTTGAGGAATAAACCACTACACACAAACAATAGCAAGGAGAAACAATCACAAACAAGAAAACACTGACACACAAATTTGCTTGATTCAGCGATATTGCCTACGTCCACATCTCACACCCAGTTCCACTGCACTGAAAGAAGATAAGAGTACAATGCAGCTGCTGTGAAGATAACAATATGTATATATATAAATATGCTATGCAAGGGTTTACATCAACAAATTATGGTAATACCATTTTTATACTTATGATTGAAGTGGCCTCTACTTAAACCCATTTGAACAATTCATAAATAATTATATTTACACTACAAAATATGTGCCTTCCTATGAAACCCAGATTATGCTAATCAGTAATTACATTCCCATTCTCCAAAATACAAAAATTAAACAAAATATGAAAATGGGAAATACAAGGAGGGGAAAGTTGAAGTGTTAACCTGCAAAGTTCAATGAGGATAGAGTCTTTTGGTATGAAAGTGCACAGTACAAGCAACCATACACCATGGGTCCTGAAAGCAAATAACAAAAAGTAACTAGTTATCAAGAAATTAAGATCAGACCCAACACCAAACAATAACCAATTGAAGCAAAGAAGAACAAATAAGAGCTAAAAACACAGATATATAGATATATAGACATGATGATGTATATATGAATAGAAAAGAGGGAAAAACCTAAAACAGGGCCGCGACCAGCTTCGTCGATGCCCATGATGCAAGGATCGGACGCCCATTTGGGAAGAGGAACTTCCGATCCCATTTTACGTCTTCTCTTTGAGTCTCCAATCACCTACGCAACTCCATCTCTCTCTCACTCTCTCCTTCCCGCCACAAACGAGGAAAGGTAAAGCTTCTTATTGGATTTTTGGGGGTGTAATTTTGTCCGGGGCCCGCGGGCGGCCCGAAACCCGCCCGCGGGCCCACGGATTGAGGTGGGTCCGGCCCGTTAAGGTCCGAGCTCAAGCCTAGCCCAATGCCTTGGGTTAGGGCTTGAGCCATCGTTTTGAAGCTTGGTCCGGTCCATGGGCCCAACCCGCTTGGCCCAGTCCATTGACCCGCTCAAGGCCCGCTCAAAAGTCCGGCCCGAGGCCTGGCCCGCCCGACCCACCCGATGCCCATTTTTTTTAATAGAAAATAATAAAATTTTGGTGGGAAAAATTTTTTAAAAATTGTTTAGCCCAAAGCCCGAGCCCAGGCCCAAGCCCATGGGCCTGACCCGAGGCCCAGCCCACCGGCCTGTCCAAAGCCCGAATACCCCTGGGCCTGGGCTAGGGTCTGGGCCTAATTTTTTAGCTCGTGGGCCGGCCCGATTTTTTTGACGGGAGCCCGCAAGGCCCGACATGGACCCGGCCCGGCCCGAGCCCGAATGGGCTAGGCCGGACCAAAATTACACCCTTAGATTTTGTTAACCTGGCTTGGAAATAATCCTAGCTTTAATTGCATTTTAGTTTAAGGAATAGATTATTTTAATTTTTTTAATTTTTTAACTAAAACATAATGTAAAAAAATTAATATTTTGAATGACTTTTTAATTTTTTATGAAAAAATATATGAAAAGTAGTGAGAAAATGTTTTTTTATATAATTCGTTTACTTTTTAATTTTTTTTAATAATTTTTTAATTTTTAGACTAAAAAATAATATTTCTTAATGAGACCAGTACTAAGAATTGTGATTTCAATTTTTCATCGGATTGGCTTGTCTGGACTATGTTGTTCAGGCAGTGGGGTTCATCATGGGTCCGTCTGGATGATTCGAATCATTCATTTTTTAAACCACAATGTGTAAGTCATTTATGAAAAAAATCAAATTGGTTTGATAAACGTAATCACGTTAGTTTATTATATTTGTTTTTCAAAAGATGTATGGTCTAGTTTTCAAATAATATTTATCTCATTATTTTACAAATAAATGTCATAAACTAATATGACTACGATTATCAAATTTATCTTCTTTTTTTTTTATGGATGACCTACACGTTGTGCTCTATAAAATGAACAGTTCGGATTATCGAGTTGAGACTTGTGATGAATTCTACGGACTCAAACAACACAGTTCTTTGTGGATTAGAGACAACCTGCTGCCTTTTCATAATTTTGTTGACTGTAATAATTTGAAATATGAAAGCGATTTTTGATAACGTAAGGGTTGTTTTTGACAACTAATTATTTTAATTGGATTTTAATTTGAGTGATTCTACTTATACTACTATTTTACCTCTTTACACCCTTCATATGAGATGAGGTTTTTTTTTTAAAAAAAAAATTTATCCATGTATGAAATTACCTTTAAAGATAAAACACTAAAATTAAATATATTTTATTATCTTCTTACATCCCTTAGTTTTCAATCCCTACTCCTCTTCTTTCTTCCTCAATTTCTCTTCTCTCTTACACATCTCTTTTCAAAAAGTGAGAATCATAGTATTTTGATCATAAAAGAAAGCAATAGATGAAGAAACAGTGGTGAAAAACCATCAAAAAAGTGAAAATTGTGAGTTTTTTTTATTTATTTGGTAGGTTTTTGTTTCGTTTTCTGGACTGTTCTTCAACTTTTATTCGGTATTTCGAAATCAAACAAAATAAAATAGTCCAACATTATATTGCCGAACAAAAAATATATGTCTGGTAATCAACTGCCCAATAAAAATACATTTCCAGTAACCTAAGGACAAATTTTTTTAATTTGTTCGGTTACTCATTACCGTGTATTTCCAGTTTCATTTTTTGTTTTTTTACTTGGAATGATTATACTTCTACTCATTGTAACAATGCAAGTACTGTATTATTAGTGGACTTCAGTTATGAATTCATTACAAACGAGATTTGTTAAGTTTTTTTATGAATATGATTTTTTCTCATTTTTAATTTGTATTTAGTTTTATTAATAATTTGACATATAAATATATTTATTATCTTTAGATTTTTAGTAGTCGTCAAGCATTAATTAAATGGACTTATAATGGATTTGTCATTATTATAAAGACATCAGATGCGAGAGGTAATGGCAGAAAACCAAAACTTACACTTGAACTGCATTCGAATGTAGTGCACTATGTGCAACTATTTGATTCACAGGAAAAGGGTTGATGACCTTATTTTTATCTTATCCTATTTCATACCTGGCCCTATATTTAATCATTGGATAACTATGCCCGACATAGGCCATTTGATAGCATCATACTACCGAGTCGTTCTTTATCATTTATCCATACAACAGTGCTTGATGTTTCTACCACTTAAATCAGTACCGATTGCAACACTTGATCAAAGACATATATGCATAGGATTTGTAAATAAAAACCATTTCGTGCAGGTATAAACTACCGAGTCTACTTAGATTATTACCATGTCTTATTTTGTAATTCTACTTATTAATGTCTTGTTATAGGTTTATCTACAACTTGGTCATCCAGTACCTCTAATAACAAATAATTGGATCCGTTTTCATCACCCGTGTGCTAGTGAATGAGAGAAAGCATATACTACCCGTATTCATCAATTTCGTACGCTTGTCAGCCTTGATGTAGTAACTACCGAAACTATCGATATAGACGAATTGTAATAACATGTTTGATTGATGGATGCAAACAATAACAAATTTTATGGATGCTTTTATGGATGTTCGTACACTTGATGTTTGTATAAATATTTTTATAGTTTTTATGTATAATTTTATGTATGCGTATTTGATTTATGGATGTTTTTTATGGATGCTCAAAAGAAAAAATAAATCTTTCAACGTACAGCGATAGGTGGCTAGACAAATCTATTATAATTTGGCAACATGATACTTGAGTAATCTAATTTGTATAGTAATGTATCACCGAACAAGCATTTCACAAATGGCCCCAAATTAATTTTTTATTATCATCCAATCAAACGGCAACATATTGTTGGGAAAAAAAAGTTTGTCTGGTAACATGGCACTAGATTAATTCAAATTCATTGCAATCGTATTACCAAACAAATCTGACAAAAATTTAAAAATTATTGTTGGGAAGAAAGTGGCTCTGTAAATGTATAACAACAAAACACTGAAGAAATCTATTTTTTTTTTTGGCAACATAACATCAGAGGAATGTAAATTGTTTAGTACTGTGTGACCAAACAGGCACTTCACTATGGGCGCCACTCACTGTCTTCCCCGCATCTTTCTCTTTCTCCTTGCTACGTCTTTCTCTGTGCCCTTATTTTCCCTCCAAAAAACTATTGGTGTAAAGAGATGAAAGGGTTTTGAAGAGTATTATTTTATGGTTAGTTTTGGTAATATAATAGGTGTAATGAGAATCACATTTTATTTAATAGTGTAATGAGATGGAAGGTGTAAAGAGGTGAAATAGTGGTATAAGTAAAATCACTCTTTTAATTTTTTCTGAAAGAATAATGCTAGAGACTCCAAAAATTCTGCCCAAAGTTTTACCAAATGTCTCACATGGATGAGGGACCTACACAATATGGGTCTCATGTGGGTCTCACACCCATATGAGACATTTGGTAGAACTTTTAGTAGAATTTTTGGGATCTCTAGCATTTTTGTTTGTGAAAAGATGTGAAAAAAATGAAAGTTAACTGTTTTAATAGTGATTTTTTAACTATTTTAGAATGTTCCCAAACATAAAATAGTTAAAAAGTCACTACAAATAGTAATATGATTCCTTGCTCTATGGTTTCGTTTGGGAAGTGGATTGGCTTTTTGGCTTTTTGACTTTTTGGCTATTAACCTGGGCTAAAAAGTCTCATTTGAGTTAGGCTTTTTGGCTTTTTTGATTTTTGTGAGAGAAAAAGTTAAATGATTATAATTTAGATGTGATATTTTGTCTTATTAACTTTTTAACCTATTTTGTCTTTTGTGGCTATTTTAGCCTATTAGCCCGGCCCTAAAACCAACATAACATATGTCTTTCAAGTTGTTATAACATGTAATTGGCTCATTTGGGTTATATTTAGATCATAAATTTGAGAAATGGGAAAAATTATAAAAACAACTCTCCATAAACGTATCATCAAATTTATAATTCAAACACAGTCATGACATAAGTATTGTCGTATTAAGATAGGAGTGTAAAAATGGCCCGCAGCCCATGAGCGGCCCAAAGCCCTCCCAAGCCCGCTTAGGCCCTTTTAGGCTCGAGTCTGAGCCCAGTTCGAGACCCTGGGCATGGGCGGTCATTTTGAAAGCCAGCCAAACCCATGGTTCCGGTCCGCTCAAGGCCTACTCAAAGTTCGGCCTGAAGCCTGGCCAACCCAGCCCGCCCATGGCCCAATGTTATTTTTAGTGAAAATAAATAAAATTTTAGTAGAAAAAATAGAAAAAAAAATGTTTAGGCCTATAGACACCCCATTTTTTACTGGCCATAAGACTTGGACGCCTCAGGTTGATCACTCGATGATGACATAATACGCTATACAAACGTTCGATTTCCTCAACAATAAACTTTAATTTTGAGTTCCAAAGCCGAGAACATTACACCTCCTTCAGACCAAAACCCAATTTTTTTCAGCCTGACCACTCGAAGGCCTGCTGGCCAATAGGTGGCCAGCTGGCCAAAAATCAGTGGCCGGTCGTCCCTTTACATGGCCGGCAGGCCAGGTTTCTCAGCTAACAGATATTTTGCTGCCAGTTGTACCCCCATGTGCATGCACTGCACCAGTTAGCTCAATACAAATATTTCCGACAAAGGCACTTGTTTTTTAATATATACTTGACCATCCCTCATGGTTTTAGGTTAGAAAAATTCCCCAAGAGCCCAAAGCTTGCTAAACACTCTCCCTTTCTATATTGCAATATACATACACTTCCTAAACTAATATTTTGAGGCTCCTTGTTGAGATCATTGAGCTAAAATTTCAACCCTTGAGAGTGAACATTTTGCGGTTTGTGAACAAAAGAGTGGTCTTCTCTTCAAAGGTGTAACTCTTGCCACCTTTTGCCTACTCTTTCCTTTTCTTTTCTTGGTGTTTATACTCTGTTTTAGACTGTTTTTGATGGACTGAAATTTGTGATTTAAAGCTACCAAAGGTGGACCAAAGGTGGAGAGGTTAACCACCATTTCTTGAACTTTATTCCATAAGCTTTTATCCTTGTGTTTCCCATTTATTTCTCTACTTTTAGCTACTGATTTTCAGAGTTTTCAGAGGCTAAAATAAGTGGTTTTAAGGTCCAAAAAGTGGAGGGGTTAGCCACCCCTCCTTAGGCTTGCTTACTAGCTTTAATTCTTTTCTATTTTGCTTACTTTTTTAGCTTTTTTTAAAATTAATTTTAGTACTGTTTTGTGCTATTTTGGGGCTGTTTTAATTGTTTAGTTAGTTTATGCTTTGAATATCATGCTTGTATTGTTGTAAATCCTCATAGATTTTGTGGTTTAGGCATTAGACACCAATCTATTTGAGATGATAGCTTTCGTTCCATAGTTTTCATACATGTACTCACACTTGTAATAATCATTTCTGCAACCTCCCTCATTTTTTGGTTTTCTTTGTTTGACACTTCTCTTCATTAGTAGACGTAACTATCACTTTGGGACAAAAATGAATAAAGAATGGAAAAATAATAAAAATGACTAATAAAATGAAACTAAATATGGTGAAAGATGTAATAAAATCAAGTCGGGTTCAATCGGACGTTAATTGAACCTATTGCGTCTTGATTCATTGCGTATTCTTTAGTGACGTTCAATGGTTCAAGAAGCAATGTCCACCCCTTTCCTTGAGGTAACTCCATGATAGGAAGAGGTGTTGTTGGTCTTTCATTTCATTTTATTGATCTTTTTGTCCCATTGGTTCGTAGATTATCACGCAACAACTTTGCGATAATTGATGATTTGTGGACCGATTCTACTCCTCCCTTGATCAGTTTCATGATAGGGAGAAGTAGAGAGGATAAGCATCCCTCGGAAACACTCTGTTTTTGCTCTGTTTCCATTCTGTTGCAACAAAGCAGAACTTCAAAATAATGGTCGGCGTGCCACCTTACCATCCGGGCGACCACTTTTCAAGGCCAGCCGGCTACCCTATTTTGGACAAACAGTGTCATTTTCATGACAGAACAGAGCAGAAGCTGGGGCAAAAACAGAATTATCTTCTGACTGCGAACAGAATAGAATCTGACAGCAAAACAGAGGAGTTTCCGAAAGGATGCCCTCGGTTGCGCGCGTGGTTCTTCGACTCTCGTTTGAATTAATTAGCTTATAGCTCTTAGATTAATTAGTGTGTTGTAATTAATTAGTTAAATTCCTTTGAATTTGTAATAGCTAGTTAATTTAGTTAATTAATTTGGCGTTATCATAATTAGTTAATTAGGACATTCATTCGGACCCTCTTGTGCGATGGCCAATTTGTAACACTTATAAATATTGTGTATATCTTCCAACCCCCATTTCTTTCTCCATTTTATTTACTTGCTTACGATGGTTGCATCCATATTTTGATTCCATATCATTACCATGTGTAAATACCTATTTTTGCATGCATCGGGTTCTGTTCATCATTCTAACCATATTGTCATTTCTTACTTACTCGAATACGTGCACTAATCACATGCTTTGAGTTTAGCCATGTGCCATGTTAATAGACCGCACCTCGTAGATGCATTTTGTATGTGTAGCATTAGTCACTTGCATAATAGAGCATGCATTTTTCTAATGATTTCATTCCTTTTTGCTTGCCTTGGTTGAGTATTATGTGAGCATTTTTACTTGTTGGTGTTGCCATATCAAACATGTTTACCATAAGGCTAAATGCTTAGTTGATATACCTCTTGAATACCGGTGGATGAAGGCTTTTTCATTTAAGTTTGAATGATTTTGATTGATGTACATATGAGCTAACTTTTTCAAGTAGCTCATATTCACAACTCCTTTCAGAACAAACATAAAATCAAAACGTTCCAAAATGGGTGAATTAGTCTATACTTATGTTTATCACATAGTCAAGATAGAATAATAATCGGAACAAGAGCATTTACTGTATATAATAATCACATCATGATTAGTAAAGGCCGATCTTTGATCGGATGAGTGGGATGCTCAATTCATGACCTTCTCCTCTCATACCTAAGTTCCTGAGCCGAAACACTTTGGTTATGACAGACAAGTGGCCTTTGGCACGAGTCATGGGTTTTCTAAATTTCTCAAAAATATTTAGGTGACGACTCTGAAATCTAGAAATGCAGTCCATTTCTGGCATCTTTAATGATTAAAATGGATTTCTCTAAAAACTTGTCAGATTTGGACTCATTTGTGTTTTTTCTGTTTCACATTACACTTGTGAAACCAGATTCAGAATCACGGGAGTCTGAACTGTAAGGCTATCGTATCCGAGAAGGCTAAACCCCTCCAAGGAGCAACGAAAAGCAAAGCTACAAGGCCTGGCCCGCCCAAAGCCCGAATACCCTGTGGGCATAGGCTTGGGCCTAATTTTATGGACCGGACCGATCTGAATTTTGACAGCAACTCAAACCGCCCGACATAGATTAGGCCGAGCCCAATTTACACTCCTACATTGAGATAGAGAGTCATAAGTATTGTCGCATTGAGATAGAGTGTCGTTGCTTCCTAGTTGATAGTGGCATGAACCATGGAAGCTTCTTCCTCATAGCAAAACGAAAATAAATCTACAATTTTATCTCTTTTTAAAATCCTAAATCAAAGAAATTACTTTTTTTTTAAAAAATCAAAATAGAGCAAAGCAATCTCAATTTTGTAGAAATTTTAATAATTGAATTGAATTTGTACTAAGTTTGAAAAATTTTGGCCCTTAAGTCGAAATTAGATATCAAATTTTAGAAATTGAGCATCAATTTGTAATTTTAGCTCCGAATCTAAATTTTCAATGTCCCAAATCAATGAAATTTCACTATCTTAATAACAGCAATATAGTAAAATGTGGTCAAATTTTCTTCTCCAAAATTTCATATTCATCGTAGGATTAGTTTGATGGATTTCAACAAGAGGATCCCAAAAATATCAATTTTATCAAAAACCAAGATCTACAACAAGAATTATTTAAATTTTAAAGTTTTGAAACAATGCAAAAAAACACACACACCAAAAATATATATATATATATACAGGATTCAGATTGAAGCAAAGATAAAAGAATAATATGGGATGCCATCTCAGTTCATATGGCATAACTAACTGATAAGAGAGACCGCAAAACAATGCTAGTTCTATCTTCTTACAAAAACATACAGGATTCAGATTGAAGCAAAGATAAAAGAATAATACTGACAGATTGATTTAAAAATATATATACGCAATGATTTGTCTAGATGTAGGATCCAATGGAAGGATCTTACTCAATAATCATGCGGAGCATCGAGGCCACCCGTTCTTTGTTGCTACTTTTGATTACCAAGTCCAAGTAGTGCATTGCATCCTGAGGTAGGAGGGCTTCGATGAAAAAGTGAAACAGGTGCGAGTGAGTCGCCTGCATTACATCCAAACACTGCTCCAGCACCTTCTCTTGCTGCTCTCTACTCAATTCTGTCGCCTCCATCAATGGCAGTAGTTCTCTTTCTTCCTCCTCAAAGTGTTCTTTGCAATGGTCCTGCCAATATTCATACATGTGTTAGTCTTAAACTGTTTTGGAAACACTGAAAAAAAAAAAAAAACTTCTTGGCTATTTTGGTTACAGTTTATTTAGCTGACAATTGAGGAAAAAAACACAACTGTTTTTAGCAAAATTCATCCCTTTTTGGCAGGTGCTAAAAAAATTTAAAATAAAAAATCATATTTTTCAGAAATTTTTATTTTTATTTTTATTTTTTTGTATTTAGTGAAATTTTTAAATTTTGTATTGAAAGGTTTTATTTTGCAAGTCCTTCTAGTCTAGAATGATCTAAAAAATAAAAATTTTGAAAAAAATTTCAATAAGAGTAAAAAACAAAATTGCTTTGCCTGAACTTGCCCAATAAAAATACTAACTTTTTTAGCATTTGCCAAACACATCACCTTTCTAGTAACAACTTGATTTTTAAAAAGTGAAAAAAAAAGAAACAAAAAAAGCTACTAAAAATCAATTTCCCAAACCAGCCCTTAATTTGCGCTACACAAGCAGTAGCTTAAAAGGAAATCAAAGGGCTCTTTCAACTGTAACATGCATGATATTATTATACAGATCATTGTTGGATCACAAATTTTTCGCATTCCACATGATCTAATTTGAATAAAGCAGAACTAAACCAACCTGTAATGTTTTGAGCCGAGTAGAAAGGTTGCATAGCGCTTCGTGGTAATCACGGCTGCCTGAATCCAACACCCCAATGGATTTAATGTCTTCTTTGATCCCATTCATGATAGGCAGATCCCTTGCATGTTCCTCATTTGCGGCTTTGGATAATCCTGCATCTCATGGAAATGAAGGATCATTATCGTACCACACATGCATTCCTCTATTTAAAAAAACAATAATACATCATCAATGTTCCTGTTGGAAAAGCATGATTACGGACATAATAATAACTAAAAAAATGGGGTAACAACACTTCGTGTTCTAATCAGAAATTCTCTTCAACCTAAAGTACCACAGCTAATCATTTTGGTCAATCTGTTTCCCCTAAGCTAAAGCGTTAATTGGTGATTTCAAGCAACCACTCATTCAAAAATATCTCAGTGTAAGACTAAAAAATTATGAAGATTATGTATATAAGTAGAAAATAGCAAAATATTCTTTTGTCAGATCCGACATTTCAGCTAAATCGTTTCCACAATAGCACTTTTCCAAAAGCGTTCAATTTCTCTTGAACTTCATCATACTCCATTTGCAATCATGCAAAGCAATTACACAACAACGGAACAAAACAACTTCTATTAAATATGTTTTTCAGGTTTCTATAGCTTCAATTACATGTTCTTCTCATATTCCCTCCAAAAACAAATTCCATCATTAATTAATTTGTAAAGTTCAACCAACCACTTGGCAATGCAAATCATCCACAGTCAAAACATTATTTGTGAAGAAAGATAAATTCATAAGCCTTGATCATGCAGATCAACTTCGTGTCGGAACGAACAATGTAAATAATAATATAATCCTATGATGCTAATCAGTGGCGGAGGGAAGGGGGGGTCGGGGGGGGGGGGGGGGTCTCAGCCCCTGCAAAGTCAACAAAAATCATACATATATATATGTTAAATATATATTTTTTATGTAATCTCTTAACAGTGGCCCCCCTTGTTTGTATTCACCTCTGGTCTTCTTTCCCTCCCATTTCAAAGATTGGGCCCCACCTCATCCAATGATACAAACAAATATCTGTGAATAAAAAAAACTAAAAAACAAATAAAAGTCATGTGATACAACTCACAACTCACAAGTGAGTCACGTGGGGGGGGGGGGGGGGTCTCAGCCCCTGCAAAGTCAACAAAAATCATACAAATATATATGTTAAATATATATTTTTTTATGTAATCTCTTAACAGTGGCCCCCCTTGTTTGTATTCACCTCTGGTCTTCTTTCCCTCCCATTTCAAAGATTGGGCCCCACCTCATCCAATGATACAAACAAATATCTGTGAATAAAAAAAACTAAAAAACAAATAAAAGTCATGTGATACAAGTTACAACTCACAAGTGAGTCACGTGGTGGGATGAGATGTCAAGCTTGTAGAGGAAGTTTGGAGCTTTAACAAACAAGCAAACATCTCAGATTACAGCAGTTCAAAAAAAAAAAAAAAAAAATAGAGCTCTCATTTGAAAGGGTTTTCTCTTCTTTTTTTTCTGCTATGAACTAGGAGAACCAATAACTCTTAACGGCAAAACCCACCTTTTAGAAAGCAATTGACAAAGAAAGGTAACATTCAATAACTCATGAACTCACTTTGTTTTTATTAATTTATTTTAAAATTAAAATATTTAGTTAATAAATAGAGAATGAGATATTCATTTTTATTGATGTGCCTCAAGATTTCACAGAGCAAGAAAGAATTCATTTGAAATTTCAGTTGCAACACTTTGAGCTTGATGTGCCTCATCATCCGGATTTACAAAATCTCTCCACAATTTCTGAACTATGCCGGGGGTTAGTTGAAACGGGAAAGTCAAAAACTTACCATTTGGTTCATAGATTGATTCTTCTCATAGTGACATTTCCTGTTTCAACCGCTACTATAGAAAGGTCATTTTCAGCAATGAATATTGTAAAAACTAGCCTTCGCAACAAAATGGAACATGAATTTTTTACAGATTGTTTGGTTGTTTACATTGAGAAAGAAATCGCAGAAAATTTTAGCTCAGAAATAATTATAAATGATTTCTATTCTCTGAAGCATCGTCGAGCACAACTTTGATAGGAAATTATGTGCCTTTTTGTTAGTTTTACAGTAAAGGAGACAAGATATAGCTATTTTGTAACACACTTTTTGTTATATCATGGTGTTAATATATAAAGAATTTTAATCTTTGTTGTTTCATAAATGGTTATAGCTAGTGGATATTTATTTATTTATTTATTATTTAAGTCCATATTTATAATATTAATTTGGCCCCCCCCAATTAAGAAATCCTACCTCCACCCCTGTTTGGTTGTTTACATTGAGAAAGAAATCGCAAAAAATTTTAACTCAGAAATGGTTATAGATGATTTCTATTCTCTGAAGCATCGTCGAGCACAACTTTGATAGGAAATTATGTGCCTTTTTGTTAGTTTTACAATAAAGGAGACAAGATATAGTCATTTTATAACACACTTTTTGTTATATTATGGTGTTAATATATAAAGAATTTTAATCTTTGTTGCTTCATAAATGGTTATAGCTAGTGGATATTTATTTATTTATTTATTATTTAAGTCCACATTTATAATATAATATTAATTCCCCCCCCCCCCCCCAGTTAAGAAATCCTACCTCCGCCCCTGATGCTAATAAATACATAGGTAGATATTTAGATCTATTTGACTGTAAAAATGAAATAAACTATAGGCCAAACTCTTGCACAAGTCTCTTTTGCCTTCTCTAGATGTTGCACTTTCAGAGCTTGTAGCTGAAGATTCATTCGTCTTTATTGAGGAGACATTTAAAATAAAATAAAAATTTTAAAAAAAGAGCTTACTTTACAAAGGAAGAAGATTGAAGTTTCATAAAGCAAGCACCTCTTTTTTTTTTTTTCAGCTTCACTCAAAGAACCAACTACACTACCAAAGAAAGAGTGGGGTTCGTTGAAAAAAGTGGATGGTCGCATTCTTCTTTTTTCTTTTAGTGTTCTTTATTAAAAATAAATTTGTCATTTCATTGCAAATGTGAATTTACTGAATCTACAAATGAACGATTCATAATGTGTATAGTTGCTAGACAAAGTTTGAGATGACTCCATTTTCATATGAACTGTATATGGATTTGTTATTAATTTAAAACAAGATAATTTCATTTAAGCAACCAATTATTCTTTAATTTGAATACTTCGGCTCTGTTTGTTTGTGTTTTCAAACTAGTTTTCAACGTAGTAGTTTGAGTATGATGTTTGGACAGAGATGTGGAATTAATTTTCCACAACTCTGCAGAAAGCTCTGTATATTCTGTCAAAACCGAGCGTGATTTTCAATTTTTTTTTTCGAAATTTGGCCTAACGGGACGTCCGGCCGGTTGACCGGAACAGTAATTTTTTTTTTTATGTTAATTTTTATATATTCGAAAAAAACATTTTCTGAAATTTTTAAGTTTTTTAGTGTTTTAAATAATTTTGAATTGTATGTTTAGTTATGAGTTGTAAATTTTTGTATCAAATATCAAATGTCACATCAACAATTCCCCACTCAAATCAAAACTCTTTTCAAAACTCTATACCAAACAAATTTTCTATACTCAAATCATAATTCAAAACCCCACAAACTCAAAATACAACTCATACTCTCAAATCATAATTACAAAACACAACCAAACGCAACCTTCAAATTTATAAATGAGTTGATTCAGAATTTGATTAATTGTAAAACATAAGAAATTTTGTATTCCCCATCATTAGATTATGTAACACAACAATTTAAAAAGGGTGGGAATCCTATTCCCAATCCCTTTTCATTTAATGCACTTTATATTTTGATTTTATTACGTAACTTTTGCAAATAACAAAATTACCCCTATTAGGAGATGAAAGGAGAGAAATGTAACTGTTTAGAAGAAGGGTAATTTAGGAAGAAGGGTAATTTAGGTAGTTGATAAAAGTGTAAAGGGTTTTATTATAACTTTGCCTAATATTAATTAAAAAAACAATAATAATGTATTTGTAAATAAATTCAAAATTTTATGCATTTTCAAGTTATTAATTGAAAAAATTATCTTTTTTATTAGTACCTTTATATCAGCATGGGCATCGGTGAATAATGTAAATTGAGATCAATTTAGAAATTCATAATTTAAATTAATGAAATTAATATCCAAGATTTTAATTGTTGTCAAAACAAGGTTTCTTTTTAAGTAAATTACACTTTGCCCCTTTTACATTTGGCATTTTCTCACTTTGCACCTTGTATTTTTTTGTCCCCCAATTTGACCCTTTCATATTTCAACTTTTTTCAATTTACTTTTAAAACTAATTTTTGTTTCAAAATTAGACAAAAAAATATCACGTTAACTACCACGTGATATGATTTGGGTTTTTTGTAAAAAGTGTGAATTATATATAAAGTGACTGTGAATATATTATTTTCTATCTATTATAAACATAAGTTAGTTTTTAAAATAAAATAGAAAAAAACTCGAAATATGAAAGATCAAAATGAAAGGGAAAAAAAAGAGTTGAAGCGAGAAAATGACCGAATATAAAGAGGTTAGTGTAATTTACACACATACATATATATAGGATAATTTTTCCACTAAAATTATGACAAAGTGGTACGCGAAGCAATTCCAAAGAGTTACAATTACCTCGATCAGCCCTCTCCAAAATTGGAAAGACGACTTTCTCCTCCATCTGAGCGTGCTCGAGCATAACCTCCAGCAACTGCGAGTAGCTTCTGCTGAACTTCCTCACCTCCATCCGTGGACTCCCCATCACCGGATCCCCCCTCGTCTTTCCCCCACGTGTCGCCAGATCCTCCCCCCACCTCACCATCCTCTCCACGTGCCACCTCATGCTCCTGTGCTGCAACACCGCCACCCTCACCACCAACGGCGTCGTTTCATACTCCCACCCCCCGCACTTCCTCATCAAAGGTGGGTCCGGAAACTTCGACTCGATGTACTGGATCAGCGTCTCGCGAGATCCCGAGACGGTCTCGGATCCGCACTGGAGTACCGGCGTTTCGGAGTCCATACGGTGCGTTTCGGTGGGGATGAATTGGAGAGAGACTGGCTTGTAGAGGAGCGCGGTTCGGATGTAGGAGGTCAGTATGCTTGTTGGTGATCCGTACAATCGGACCACTGGTCTGCTTTTCAGGAGTTCCGACGGTGCTATCTCGGCCGTTGATTTCTTGACGGTTCCGAAACAATTACCCATTGTGATCGAGATCAAGAAACAGAGGGGAAATGGGTGAGAAAATATGAGAAAATGGGCGTGATTTTCCCGGAAAATGTTGGATTTGTGGATTGGGAGAGTGGAGATTTGTGGGAAAATGGAATGATTTAAGGGTATTGGATGTTGGAAAGAAGGGTTGATTTTGAGAGTGGAGAGGGTTTGGATTGAAATTCAAGATTTGGCAAGAAACAGAGGACAAGACTACTGAACAAAGGGGTGAGAAAATGAGCTTGATTTTCAGGGAAAATGTTAGATTTGTGGGTTGGGAGAGTGGGGATTTGTGGGGAAATGGAATGATTTTAAGGATATTGGATATTGGAAAGAAGGGTTGATTTTGAGAGTAGAGAGGGCTTGGATTGAAATTCGAGATTTGGCAAGAAACAGAGAGGACAACACAACTGAACAAAAGGATGAGAAAATGAGCTTGATTTTCCGGGAAAGTATTGGATTTCTGGATTGGGAAAAATAGAGAATGATTTTAAGGTAGTGGAGAGGAGGGTTATTATGGATTGAAATTCAAGATTTGGTTTATAGGGAACAAAAAATGAAGAGAAGGAAGAGGTAATGCTTACTTCTCAAGACAATAATATTTAGAGAGAGAGAGAGAGCACTTAAACTAACTGAAAAGGACTGTGTCTTCTTGATGAAGATTCAACCAATCTATAGAGAGAGAGAGAGAGAGAGAGAGAGAGAGTGGGAGTGAGTGACTTTTGCTGGGTCGTGAGTATAATAATATCGCCTCGCCGGCGCGAGGGGAGTATAAAACGAGTCCGGATCCTCTCCAGCTAAAGGATCCCTCCTGTCCTCCGGTCAAGGGCCACGATTTGGCCACGTGGCCCTTTGATGATCTACGGCTCAGATTAAAAAAAAAAAATTAAATTTCGTTTTTCTGCAAAAACTTCTTCTTCTTCTGAACTTCATGTGTCGAAATTCCTCGACATGGCAAGGAATATTGATGGGGCCTTTCTGATCAAACCCATACTCTTCTTCAGCTTCCTTCAACAATTGCATGAAGAGTGGGTGGTTGATGTAGATCACTGGGATTATGAACCTCTGTAGTTCCTCACCTTGACCCACCATTATTTCTTCTTCTTCTCACTGATAACTCTCTCTCCCTCAAAACACTTAATATTGAAGATCTTCAAGAACAAAAATTTATGCAGATTTGAAATCTAATTTTTTTTTTACAGATTTACTCACAGATCTGGAATTTCGTTTGGTGAAAAAAAAAACTTCTGCAGATTTTTTCTTGAAGATTTTTTTGAAGATTATTTGGTGAAAAACTTCATTGACCCACCATTATTTCTTCTTCTTCTCACTGATAACTCTCTCTCCCTCAAAACACTTAATATTGAAGATCTTCAAGAACAAAAATTTATGCAGATTTGAAATCTAATTTTTTTTTTACAGATTTACTCACAGATCTGGAATTTCGTTTGGTGAAAAAAAAAACTTCTGCAGATTTTTTCTTGAAGATTTTTTTGAAGATTATTTGGTGAAAAACTTCTTCTTCAATGAAGATTTTTGGTGAAAAACGAAATTCATTTTTGAAGATCTTCTTCTCACGAAATTCATTTTTGGTGAAAAAGTGAAATTCATTTTTGAAGATCTTCTTCTCACAAAATTCATTTTTGGTGAAAAACGAAATTCATTCTTCTTCTTCTTCAATGATCTTCAAAAACTTCTTCTTCTTCAAAGATCATTTTTTCTTGAAGATTTTTTTTTACAGATTTACTCACAGATCACCAAATCAACAACAAAAAAAAAAAAAAAAAATCATGAGCCGTAGATCTGTATTTTTTGATGAAGATTGAATTTCGTTTTTCTACAAGTATATATGATGAAGATTGAATTTCGTTTTTCTGCAAGTATATATTTCGTTTTTTGTTCATGAGCCGTAGAAAAAAATAATCATGTTGCCGGAGAATGATGAGATGTTGAAGCGAATGAGTGGCGGAGTGATCGGGATTTCGCCGGAGAGGTTGTTGTTGGAGACATTGAAGAATCGGAGGCTGGACTGGTTGAAGCAAATTCAAATTTTTTTTTTTTTTTTGTTTTTTCCTAAGCCGTAGATCATCAAAGGGCCACGTGGCCAAATCGTGGCCCTTGACCGGAGGACAGGATGGATCTTTGGCTGGAGAGGATCCGGACTCGTATAAAACTACAGACAGCTACAGATTAAAGATTTCCCTCCTTTTTTTTCTTAACAATTATTATGGTACGCTCCTAGCGGTTTCTGAGGCTAAGTTTGGCTATCCTAAATAAGTATACATTTTTTATTTTTTTATTTTTTTTATTACATTATCTCTTTATTTTTTTACATATCTTTTTATAAAAAGACAAAAAATATATTTATTTAGGTCATTCCAAACAATCCCTAAGTCGTTGGATAAAGATTATACTTCAAATTAATGATTAATTACAAGAAGACCCACTCTTTTCTTTATTATTATTTTTTGGATAAATTACAAATAAACCCTGAATTTTGTTTAAAATATAAATTACCTCTTGTAGTTTGAAAAATTACAAATATCTTATTGTTAGAATTTTTTATTTAATGGAAGTAATTGAAAAAAATATATATTTTTAACTATTCTTCTATATAATAATAAAATTACTTAAATTATTAATTAAAATAAAATTTTAACATATTATACAATAATAAAATTACTTGAATTATTAATTAAAATAAAATTTTAACATTATGAAAAAACTGTTAGTGAATATATAGGGTTATTTGATATGAAATTAAAAATCTTAAAGGACATAATATAATTTTTAAAATCATAAAGAATAATTTATATTTTAAATAAATTTCAAGATATGTGATTATAAATTACTCAATTTATATTTTATTTATTTTAACCAGGTGCACGTGTGTGAACAAATCTTCTATCACAACTAACCTCTATATTTCCTGTTTATTTGAATGTTTAATTTTTTATGTAATATAGGTAGCCAGTTCTTCATTTTTTTTCTCTTTTATTAGGGTGAATTATACTGACTTCTCCAGATATTTGAAAAAAATACAAGAAAACTTACTAGTTTAATATAATTATATTGAGTTCTATTAAAAAATTTAATTTATATAGCACATAATTTTCATTTCGTTAGTTATATAGATGAAGAATGATATTATTATATCTTGGATAAATCACACTAACAGTCCCTATAGTTTGGGACTTGTGTCACTTTGGTCCCTAACTTTTCAATTGTAACACATTTGACCCTATATTTTGAATCTTGTTCCAAAAAAAGACAATTAAAGATACCATTGCTTAATTTCAAGGGAAAAATCGTCAATTTGATAAAATATAAACTAATCTGACAAAAATAAATGTCAAAAAAAAATTTAAAATTGAAAAAAATTATTTCTACATGCCAAAGATAAAATTATGTAAATTGATAATTTTTTTGAACATTTATTTATTTATTTTTACCAAATTAATTTTTATTATGTGTTTAGATGATGATCATGTAATGAGTAATTGTTAAGATTTTAATGTGTAATCAATATATTTAATATATAAAAAAATTAGTTTTGGATTTTTTAAATTTAATGAAGTGGTTTGATAACGATATCAAAATTGTTGTCACATTTGACTTTTGAAAAAATAGAAATTAATTTAATGAAAATAAAAACAACCACTCATCACATGATCATCATCCAAACACATAATAAAAATTAAATTGGTAATAAATAAATAAATAAATGTCTAAAAGATTTATCAATTTTACATAATTTTATCTTTAATAGATAGAAATAATTTTTAAAAATTCAAAAATGTTTTTTTGACATTTATTTTTGTCAAATTAGTTTATATTTTATTAACTTGACGATTTTGTCCTTGAAATTAAGCAATGATATTTTCAATTGTCCTTATTTGGAACAAGATTTAAAATTCACAGTCAAATGTGTCACAATTGAAAAGCCAGGGACCAAAATGATACAAGTCCGAAACTATAGGGACTATTAGTATAATTCGCCCTTATATCTTTTATACTAAAATGTATATTTTACTCTTATTATTTTTGAATTTTCACATTAACTGAATTAGTTTTGTTAAAACTTTAAAAGGAGGTCAATGTAATCTACTCTTTTTTTTCTTTTTCTTTTTTTTTAAATGTACTGATCTAATAAGTGAAGCAAAGAGATGAAATAAATTTGGTAGTAAATAATTTTTTTTTTTGTTTTGTTTTATTTTTCCCACTAAAATGTTGTTAGAAAAATGTTAATGACCGTTCATTAAAATTATTTGCTTTTTATGCACGTGTAAAAATATACAAAAACATTTAAGAATATAAAAAAAAAATTATTTTAATATTATTTTTATTTTAAAAACAGTCTACAATCATTAGTATAACTCATATTTTATTGGAAAGAAATTAGAGATGAGCATTTTTATTGCAATATATTAGATAATGAATGTTGGACAAGTTGGGTCTTACTCTTGGTCATTTGTTCATTGTTGAAGACAAATGCTTAAGGAAATGATATATATATATAATAAATAAAAAGAGAGAGAATGGGATTGGAACGAAGGAAGAGAAAATAAATCTCATTAGAAATATGAATTGGGTGCTAAATATATTTTTCCGTTGAGGATTAAGTGAGAGGGAGATTTGTACTGAACAAATGGGTTGAGCAAAGATCGAGTATGGGCCTTGGCCTTGGCCATGTAGCTAGGCTAGCTTGGGCCATGATGTTGGGATTGAGCTAGATGGGCTGAAGTCGTAGGCCAAGCTAGATGGAATGAGAATGCCATCCTTGACGGAGTAAGGATCGCAGCCAAGCTGGGTCGATGCCTTTATAATGGACCGGACTAAGGATAGACGAGGACAAGCTAGTTGACTGTGCTATGAGTTCTTGTCACGCGAGATTGCACAAAGTTTGACCAAGCTGTAAATTCTCATATTGAGTCGGGCTGGAAAAGCCCCTCACGACAGTCTGGCCAGAGAGCTAGATCGATCTTAAAGATGTATGGGTTAAACCAAGCTAGGGTTAGCTCAGCAGACGTATGCTACGTGGCCTAATTGGAGTGCGAGAAGTAAAACCCATCAATAGTACACGTCAATATCGTTTGGAGGTTTAGTTAGTATTGTTTGGCAATATTAACGTATACACGTGTAAGGCAAGGAGATGATAGTACATCCACGCATCCAAGAAAGGACGAGTAAGGTAGTGCGCACATAAATTATATAAGTCTTGCAACGCCTCCATGCAAAATGTCTACAATTTTATTACACTAAACCATTCTTATCTCATTTTTCTTCGCTATAAGGGTGCTAACTTGATCGTCAGAGGAGTTTTTTGGCAACACACTCGCTGGGTAGCTCACCGTCATTGTGTTTCAAGCTGTACGACGACGTTCGGTGCAAAGTCATCTTGGTAGCAAGGTGCACGGGCGACGACAAATATTTTCTCCCTATACAATTGGTGTTGTCTGTGAGAATCGAACCCATGACCACATGGTAGGAATGAGAGAAGGAATACATGAGGGCAGATTCAATACACTTTGGTTATGTTTGCTTGGATGAACTGGATAAAGAAGGATTGTAATCCATTGGACTGTTAATTCTAGGATACAAAGTCCCTGGACTATTTGGTTGGAAAGGATATGTATCCCATGATTGTTTAGTCATAAGATTAGATATCAAGAAAGAACTATTTTATTGAATCATATGCTTGTTTGAGATATTATGAAGAATGATAAATATTTAAAAGACTATTTTATCTTTTTGAATGGCTTACAAAATAATAGGAATACTAAATATGTGTTATAAATTATATTTTATTTTTTGGCTAGAACTTTAAAAAAAATTAAATAAATAGATTATTAATAAAAATTAAATAAATTTATTTTAATTTTTAGTTGAAACTTTTAAATTTTATTTTATTTTACTAAGTACAATAATCTGGAGGGCTAACAATGTCATTTTATCCTCTAATCCGGAGGAGTTATCCTACCATTTGTATCCCCCCTCCTAATAGGACACAATAATCCCACAAAAAGGATTGATAGTCCGGTTGGACTATTAGTTCAGCTTATATTTTTTAAACCAAACATCAGACTATCATATGTAATAGACATGGAGTCCTATCCTATCCTCCAATCCCTCCAAACAAAAACCCCCTTTGGAACTTAAAACAAAATATATTATACTAATAAATTTGACCATAAGCATTATAGTTATTTTTCCCAGGAAAGTAGTGGAGAGGTGGGAGGCCGGACCTGTCTTCTTGTCCAACAATGGTATAGAAATATTAGACTGACCTTCCATTTGGCAACATATATATCTTCAATTGCAGCAAAGGCAATTGAAAGAAAATTTTCAGCATCTCCACTTGAAGTATTAAATCTAACGTGACAACTGCAACAACTCAAAGTGACATGTGTAGAGGGGCAAGAATCGTAATGTTGACTTAACGACTAAATTTGTTAATAAGCCCCAAAAGCATCAATATATTGCGGCAAGTCAGAATCATGACTCCCGCGAAGATGAATAGAAAGAAGTTTGAAAATAAGAGACTTCCTTTCCATTTTCTTAGACTATGGACCTGCCTTGCTAAGTGAGGCTTGGTATGAGGCACAACCAAGCTGAATTAAGGCTTTACTATGACCTGAAATTAGGAAGTTGGGGATCTTGTGGTTTGGTAGAGTAGGGGAGTCGCTAACGTGGATTCAGACATAGCTAGATGCAGGCTATAACTCCTAAATAAGATATGTTGGAAAACTGTACTAATTAAGGTGCCAACGAGTAAGATATCACCGAGGTAGGTATCCTTGAGGGAGATACCACCTCGAGAGGTGATACCGCGAGAGGTACCACCGAGGTACATTTCAAAACGACACATACCAACGGAGACACATGTCCACCAAGGCCCTGCGGTTAGAACAATGAATATTCCATGTGATTCTAGAGACACGTGTCATCACCTTATTGGCCACTTGGTATCTTCAATACTAAGAAAAAAAATGTATAAATATAGCCCATTTCCCAAAGTTTGAGAAGAGGATTTTGGAAATTTGGTGAGATACTACCCATTTTTACTGTCATATTCCTTCCTTTCTAAAGTGCTTGCTTACTCTCACCCAACTACTCTTTTCCTGCTCTCAGATTATCTATTGTTTACATAATTTTGTCTCTCGAAGTGATATTATTTACACTATTCAATGTGTTTGGTTTCAGTTTTCTGAATTCAATTTTTTAAAAATTGAGTTTTTTGTTTTTCGTATTTCTTTGTTTTGAGTAAATAATTTTAAAATTTTAAGCAAATTTTTTACTTTTTAAGATGCACCTTACTTGGATGTATTTAAATAGTAAAATATTTGTGAAAAAATATTTTAAAAAATTAATAAATACTAAAAAATACGAATGAATTTTTAAAATATTTTTTCACAAATATCATACTTTTTAAGTGTATTTATTTTAGGTGTCTAAAAATTAAAAAAATTCTTAAATAATTAAAAAAAATCATTGAAAACAAAAAAAATATGGAAAATAAAAAAATAAAATTTTTTGAAAAGTGTTTTCTGAAAATTAAAACCAAACAAGCTATAATTTTGGAGCCCCTACAATATATGCCTCATGATAGGATTGAGCAAAAATATTGAAGAAACTATGAAGCGGTATGATCTTGGTTTTATTTGATCTTAGTTCTTAAAGTAAATAAACTGTACTTTGCAGTTCGATCCGTAATTTCATAGTTACTGGTCTAGTTTGGAACATAACAACATTGTTTAGATATATATATATATGCAAAAGTTGTAACAGTCTACTTTTACAAAAATTTCTTGTATGGTGGTATAATTAATTTTAAACAATATCTAAATAATTCATAAGTTGTGAAATAATATTTTGTGATCATGTTATAAATGATGACAAGAGTAATGTTGGAGTTGTTCCAAGGGTGGGAGTTTCTATTTTTGCACGTTACTTTCTCTCAATTTATACACAATTCGTTGTTGAAAATCAATTTTCAAACAAAGCTACATGGTTGTTCAACTACCGTTCAAAAAAACAAAGCTACATGGTTGTTCAAAAATCAACCTCCCAACAAAAATATGTAGTTCGCAAATCAACTTATGAACCAAAGGTATAACCGAACCATAAACTTTCATTGGGAAGTTGATTTCCAAAGGTATAACCGAACCATAAACTTTCATTGGGAAGTTGATTTCCAAATCATATATCTTAGTTCAAAAGATTTTCCAACTAAAATCAAATATATCTATTAAGACAAAGTAGTGTGTAAAAATTAAACTTCCTATATACGGCTATGAAAGGGGAGCAAATAATCTCATTTTATGATAAGGTCTACAATCTTATTAGTTTAGTAGGAGACAAGACTTTCCGCCTCAGGCACTTTGATGAAGCTCGTGGTTTTGAAGTTGAATATAGATTTGCTCACTTGTGTTTTCTTTCACCAAATCATTGGCTTCTTGACGAGATAGGTTCCTCTCCATAACTGAGTTCAGATACTTTACCATTATGGTACCAAAACGACGTCATTTTGGAGTTTTAAATTTTTTGTTTTTTTGGCTTTCCCCTCTTTTCTATTCTCTCTCACCCCTAGAACCCTAACCTACCTGACGGTAGGAACAAAGAACAAAGGCGAAACGAAGAGGAGGGAGACGGCGGCAAGGAGACAGCGGCAGCGACTACAAGGTGGCGATAATGGATCATTAAAGCTATTGCTTCCCATGTTTAAGAGTTAAACTAACCAACTAAAAGATGGGAAAAGTTTTAAAAAAATTAAAAGTTTAATTTATAAAAATTTCTTCAATTTGACAGAACGACCGCATGATTTTCCATTACAAGCTAAGAAAGAAGAAGAACAATTCAGAGCCTCACAAGGAAAGAGGGCAAAAAGAACAAATTCTTGGTTGATTTGTTGATTTGTGGTAAGCTCTGGTTGTAAATTGTGAACAAAGTTTGACGGTAAGCTTCTCTCTCTCTCTCTCAACAGCCATGAACACCAACAAAGAAAAGCTTGTGGTAGAAGTAGTGGCAGCCCACAACTTGATGCCCAAAGACCGTGAAGGCTCGTCCTCCCCATTTGTAGAGGTAGAGTTTGAGAACCAGATCTCGTCCCCCCTACTTGACTTGATGCCCTAAAAGGCCTGTAAATTGATCGGATTCGGATTGGATCTGTCAAAATCCGAATCCGATCCGATTAAGACAAATCCAAATCCGATCCGAATCCGTTTAGTTCATATCCGATTATAGATATCCGAATCCGAATCCGATGATTTCGGATATCCGATCCGATAATCCGAATCTGATCCATTTATTTATTTATTGAGCTACAATTTTATATAATTTGAAAAAAAATTTCATTTTGTGTTTTTTTATTCAAATTGAGAATAATCGGATCGGATTATCAGATTATCGGATCGGATCGGATTTTTGCATATTCAATCCGTTTAATAAACGGATTCGGATTATCGAATTATCGGATCGGATTTTTTGTAAACGGATTCGGATTATCGGGTCGGATTCGGATTAAATCCGATCCATTGACAGCCCTATGCCCTAAGTCAAGTGCAAAGATCTCAACCCAATTTGGAATCAAAAGCTCTTCTTCCATGTCACCAACATTGCAGACCTTCCTTATAGAAAACCATAGAACTCAATGTCTACAACAAAAGGAGGTCTAGCAATAGTCGAAATTTTCTGGGTGAAGTTCAACGATGAGAGAGAAAAGAAAAGAGGGGGAAATAAAAGCAAAGGAAAAAAAAATTAACAAAACGACATCGTTTTGGTACCATGGTAGGAATCACTAAAGAAACAATGGCAGAAGATCTGGACTCCTCCATGCCTTATCTCTCCATACCATGATGGGATATATTTATAGGGATAATAACTTAGGCAATAATAGCACTAATGATTAAGGGATTGTTAGCGCTTAATCCCTAAATCGAATCCATACTCAATGCTAATTATGAGTGAACATTTATTAGTGTATGAACAAAATTGGACTCATTAAAAGGAGTTGATCAATCTTTATCCTGGCATAAAATGTTTTAAAAAGAAAGGTAAATTATAACAACAATGCAACATCCCCTAATTTATCACTCCTAAACCATCCCTAATGATACGGCATTGAGATTAAACCTCACATGATGAAATGTTTGACAAATCAAAATTTGATAATTGTCAGACACATTATTAGAGATGGTTTTTAGGAGTGATAAATTAGGTGTCTCAAACATTTTCTTATCTCCTTAAATTATGACTCATTTGAACTCTGCCTATTGAACTTTAAAACTCAACAGCTAATCACCTCAAAGTATTATCTTATTATATTTAATACCTTTCAATAGCGCATTCTGTTAAAGATTTAAATAAAATCAAGTCACGTGTGAAGTACATAATACATTTATTGATTTTTTTGGATAATAATATCCTTATTTGGTAAACATATTGTGTTAACAACTATCCTTATATACACAAAAAAAGGCAAAAGAAGTTGATCACTAAATTCAAAACATTTTTACCTTTTTATGCTTTTTGTAAAACACTTCTTATCACTACCCCCCTCCCCTCCCCCCCCCCCCCCCCAAAAAAAAAAAAATAAATAAATAAATAAAAAATATCCCTACCGCACTCCTCATTCAACATCTCTGGCTACTTTCTAGTTCTCCTTAGCTGACAACCAAACTATGGCAGCTTATAGTTTCTCTAGCCTTGTGGACATGTTGAAGCAACAACCATCAAGTAATTCAAATCGAATGGAGTCATTGTTCTCACAACCAACTACAATTCCCCATGATGATTTTCATGTCACAGAAATGTTTGGTGAGCTTTATTCCAAAGAGAGTTCTTCATCAACCCTAAACTCTCTTTTCCCACCTTCGTCACCACCACCACCACCATCCTCATCTCCTTTGCCAAACCCTAATCTTCATACTTATAACATTGAAAAGCTTAGTGACAAAACCAACCTTGAGAAGGAGAACAGTGTTGAGAAGCAAAATGTTGAAGAAAATGTGTGCATTTACTACAAGAGATCATGGGAAAATAAGGAGACACTCTTTCCTCCACCTATTTCTTCCTTAAATTTGCTGAGAGTGGTAACCCTTTTGTTTACTGTAGATTTGATGAGAATTCTAGCAGGTTCATTCACGAGGAGATTAAAATTCTTACTCAAGATTTTCTATGTGCTTCGAGGGAAACCGGTCACCTAAAGTTGAACTTTGTTCATGAAGATGAAGAGGGAAGGAAGTTGCACAAGAAGCAAATGATGAAATGAAGGCAAGTGAAAGAGAAGTGTGGAGTTCTAGGTTTATGTCTTTGTGTCTTAGATAAGAAAAGGGAAAGCATAGGATGGATTTGTGTTTGATATATTTATAAAATTGTTATATAAATGCATAATTTTATCAAACTCCATTTTATGTTTTGAACTACTAGGGATATAATGATCAAACTTCTCATATTAATCTGTTTTATGTTTCACCCGAGTAAACTTTTCAAACTCCGAATAGATGTAAATGGGATTATTAACCCGGTCACCTAAAGTTGAACTTTGTTCATGACGATGAAGAGGAGGAAAGGAAGATGCACAAGAAGCAAATGATGAAAAGGAGGAAAGTGAAAGAAGAATGTGGAATTCTAGGTTTATGTCTGTCTTAGATGAGTAAAGGGAAAGCATAGGATGGATTTGTGTTTGATATATTTATAAAATTGCTATATAAATGCATAATTTTATTGAACTCCATTTTATGTTTTGAACTATTAGGGATATAATGATCAAACTTCCCGTACAAATCTGTTTTATGTTTCAGCCGAGTAAACTTTTCAAACTCCGAATAGATGTAAATGGGATTATTATTTCCTAGGAAAGTAGTAAAATGAAAACAGAGCATACAAAAATTTCCAAGGGAAAGAATCAAATACAATAGCAAGAGACAAATAATTTAACTAAAGATTAAATTTAATGTTGTCAAATTAGTTATCGTTTGTTGATGGATGGCAATATTGTTAAGTCATTGAGAGAAGTTGATGTGGTTAATCTATTATCAGCAGCATCTTGTCCTAAGTAATCTAAATAATCGTCGAAATCATCAATATTTGATTAAATTCCTACAGTCATAATTGAATTAATCAGTTAATAATCACAAGTAAATAGAACGTCACACGAAATTTTGTCCAAAAAAGGATTATATAAACTTTTTGGAAGGCAATCCATCGCATAATATGTAGAGCTAATGTGAAAATTTGTGGATTTATTTACCTAAAACTTATGACTCATTTGAAGGTTAAATTATTTGTATTGGTGGTTGTGTTATCATAATGGAAAATTGTTTCTTGACATAATTGATCAACCTCATTTATGCACACAAACTTTACATACAACTTTTTACAGACATGAATCACTCCATACATGTATATATCATGTATATATAGAAATTTCTACAATTAACACATAATTATCTATATTATTCAAAATCAAATTTAATTTCCAACAACCTGCTAAATTTGATGTAGTACTGTGGATATCATTGAACTCTACCCCCTTCATTAGTAATCTCCATAGATGTGTAAACCTTGACTTCGATATTTTCATCTACTTCCTTCATATACTGCAGATTCTTGTTATTTAATTCTTCATGCTTGTCAAAAATTTTGAATTTGATTGCTTTTTGGATCAAAATCCCCATCCATATTCATCCAACTTATGTTAAAAAATCAAATTTTCCAAACCCATTTTGTAAACAACCGTGATTGGTAGCTCGAAACCCAGGCCCCCGAATCGCCCGAATTTGAAAAACGACGTCGTTTTTGCATTTTTTTTTTTTTTTTTGGTTCAATCATAAATGAAGAAAAAGAAGAAGGAAGAAGAAGAAGAGAAGGAAGAAGAAGAACTAGAGGGGCCATCAACCAGGAGAGAAGGAAGAAGAAAAAGAAGAAGAGAAGGGAGGGACCATCAACCAGGGGCGGAGTCGCGGCGGAGGCCAAGCTGCTGCGACGATCAGCCTGCGACAGAGAGCTACGATTGGCTGACGATCAGCCGAGTTGCGACGGAGAGCTGCGATCGGCCGATCTTCTCTCTTCTCTCCCTCTCTCCACTCCTCACTCTTTCTCCCTCTCTCTCTCTTGCCTTCCCCCTCTTCATTTTTTGGGAGATTTGGGGTGGGGGGGATTTTCAGGGGAAAAATCATTTTCGTTTTGTAAAAATACAAACTTCAAAAATGTCATCTCCATCACAACTTATTTCATATCATGAACTACATTGAACTTGCAAATTTCTTTATTCCAAATCTATTTAATGAATGCACATTTTTTTTTCCTTTCAATTTTAAAACACGGGTTTCTCTTTCACAGAAGGCATACTTGAAAGTTTTAGCTCTTCAAGCCATGAACCTCTTTTTCACATTTTATTTTTCATACTACTTAATTTTCACAATTTCATTTTCTTCATCTTTCAACTTTTTCACTGCCTCCATAGAACTCCATCTTCAACTATTTCTTCTTTTACCTATTTAATTTCTTTTTCAATTTTTGTCTCCAATGTCCCTATCTTCATTAACACAGTAGTCTACCTTATTATTCCCTAGGGACTTCTCCCTATGGTCTTCAAAACTTTCATATGCTCTTTTGAAATCCCATCTTCCTCCAAAGCATTGTACTTAAAACTTCATGGAAAAAAATTCTCCTCTACAATTAGAGGCAATAGAATGGAGACATTTTCCATTCATGACTAAGAGATCTTTTAACATGACTAATAGATCTTTCAATTCTAATATATTATCTTTGCAGAATTGCAAATGACTTTTTTCTAACCCTTTTGGACTTACCATTTATTGGCTCTTCCTCAACAAAAAAAAAAACATTCCACAACTCACAAGCTTTTAAGGTATAAACTAATTTGTCACCAATGACATACATTGTTCCTTGGTTGTCATACCTCCAAACACTTGTGTCCCTTTCCCTTATATGCTCTCACAAACTTACAAATTCATGTGGCTTTGATCATATGGTGACTCTCAATTTAGTCCATGTAATTCTAATTGACTCAATTTTACCCATGAAATGTTTTATTTTATGTCACTTTGGCCCTTGCCTATGCCTACCCCTTCCGCCCTGCCTCGCTGCCACCAGTTAGACTTTGTTTACTCTATAAACTAACTCCCAAACCATTCTATTTGCAATGAGGTTAATACCTGGAACACGCCAAAGGCTTCAACCCAAAATCACAACCATACCAACATAAAAGTTAACGAATATTTTACAATGGCTTCTACAATCTACGCAACATTCCCTGAAGTTGAGGTTGTCAGATGTTAAAATCAGCAACCACTAGAACATAAGCATATCAAATTACATCGTCTCATTATTGTGGAAAAACAAATACAATCATAACAGTAAGATAAGATCAAACAGCAGTTTGATCACAATGTCTAACAGATGGAAGGATTCATTCCAGACACATACTTCATATACACGAACCTGTAATCTTTTGTATCCCCAATGAACAAGCATCAACTCCTAAATACTATATATACCTTTGTCGCATCAACATTTGAAGCCTCTGCAAGCTATTAGCCACAGCATGATGATTAGAGCAAGGATTCCTCCTCCAACCATAAGCTTCATTTGGAGATTCTGAAACCACATCTTCCGTCGCAGTTGCCTTCCTTGCCTTTGGAAGCTATCCGCCTAAATTCAATCACATTGTCACAAGCATGTCAACCGTAAAATCCCCAAGAATTTTTTCACACTTAGGTAATCACGAGATAAATGAATAAAACATACTTGGAACTGAAGGTTTTCAGTTTTGTCCACCAGGAGTTCGATTTTCTCACCACGATCCAAAACCTGCAATGCAGGAGAAGAGAAAGTCGTTTATCGGATTAAGTTGAGCAAAACCACGTAAGAATTATCATTGTTAGCCATCTGACGATAGAAAATAATGATGGTTTAGTATTCACCCTAGGTACATATAAAAAGTAACTGATTCATTAAGGCACTAAGAAAAGTTGCCTTTAAACTAATGCAGCTGTGTCACTGTGTTTAAGAAACATGGATCCATAAGAAGCTGAAGAATATGCCACTGTCAGAATATTAATATGGGTGGGGGAAGCTTGGATGTCCTTATCAGAAGAACATTTAGGCAAAAATCTTTCTCCTCCCTTACATTTTGGCAATATTAACCTCATTCAATCACTACTAGGGAACTAAAAGGTATGTTTTCAATAAAGCCTCATCTTTTTCAGCAATCCCCTCCCATGATTAAATCCCTCAATGTCAAAGTATCTCACAGACGACTCTCAACAATATTATAATACGATACCAATCTCAAAATTGCCTTATAACCGAATAACTTCAATTCAATAGGAGTGTCCAACCATAAAATATTACAAACACAATCCTCCAATCATCCAAACTTCATACTATAAAGAACTTTCTTCCTTCTTCAACGAGAGCGAATTTGATAAAAATAAAAACAAATCATGTATCTAGAGTCGTTGTTTCTACTCATCATTTTACCCAACTCAACCTCCCTCTTTTGTTTGACAGCTTGTAATGGCAGTCAAGCTTATCATAAACATGGACACCAAAGCACTCAAGTGCCTACAGAATTGGTAACTGCTAATTGATGGGTTGCTCCAATCATAATCTGGCTATATTTTTACATAGAGAAGTCTCTTTTAAGATTGGTTAAAGTGTGAAGAAGAATGGGACGAATCACCTTGACTAACCCTCTTAACACTAGCCACCAAGCCATGAGACCCCAGTAATCCCACACATGGGGGGCTCATGGGGTCGCTCTGCACCTCATGGCCACAGTACTAACCCCAAAGGTCTCTGAGCCCTGATTTACACCTACATTAGTGTAGGAGTATTAGTGTGCCTTTGGAGAACCATGTATAGCTCATAGGCAATCTGTGCACATGTGGAGAACCACTCAGCTGAACCAAAGGAGGGCAGAGTGCATGCATCATGTGAAGATGGGTATTCCCCACGGGAGAATTGAGTGTGCCCAGAACTACCTAGAGATAATTATTGGAGCCATACAAAGATGGGCACACTCTGCCGGAGAGTTGAGTGCACCTAGGAGAAGGATTGAGGTACAAAAAGGGGCATGCTTGGGTGGAGAATCATTTGACCGAGCCACAAGTATTAAGTGTGTCAACACAAGTAGAAGGTGACGCACTTGAGCTAAAGTTCCTTTGGCCGAGCTAATGGGGTGCTTTGAGCATGTCCAGGCATGCAAACTAGGAAATACCTCTTGAAAATGTCCCTCAAAGCCTAGGCTCAAGACTAAGACAAGACACTGTGTACTATATTAGCCTTGGCTAGCATGGTCCAACCCTAGAGGGAGCGTTTGGAGAAATATAATTGATCCACATGTCACCTCACGAAGATGACACATGGACCTCAAGTTCATGGAGATAATGTTGTGGTGATGATTGTTGAGGTGATAACGTGGTGAGAACACATGTAGAATAGATCCATTTACCTACACACTTGAAAGAATTGTTCATGTCCTTCACTAATAATACTATTAGGCAGCCTTCCTGTCCAAAACTCCTCTATGATTCTTACAAGTCAACAAAGAACACAAGAAGGTAATTCTCCTTTCCCAATAGATAGTGAGGTAATTCTCCTCTCTCTATACACCTCCCACAATCATGTGGAGCAAAATAGCTTCTCCATTCCATGGTAAGGAACTAATTTTTCTAAAAGCCTGTTCCATATTGTGGTCCTCAAATAACACACAAGTTTCGCATCAGAGTACAGATGTCTCGTACTATTCAAAGGGATGGTATAATTTTCACTCTTCTTTTCAGTATTATTTGGAAGCTTTAGAAGTGAATTGAAGCAAAAAGGTTGTTTTGGGAGAGGAAAATAAAATGGTTTCTGGAAACAGAATAGACTCCTCAGGATACATCAATGTTCAAATGTGATGCTTCGATTCCTTGAAAATGTCATGCCAAAACAGTTCAAAGGCGTTCCTCTTCCCATCATCACGAAACAATTGTCAGCTTGTCATGTTACTCTCCCATTCAGCTATGTCTTAGCTCCAAAAATTGGTCCCAAATGAAAGTTTTGAACCTAAAATTAGATGGCTACTACGTGTTCATGAGTCAGGTTTGCCCTACAACTGTCACCTGAACCCATCACCTCAGGTTGAAGAGAGAACTACCCAATTTTTACTGCCTACATATTCAAAACCAAACATTGTCGGGTTGAAAAAATTTCAGTCAGGCATTCAAACTGACCACTCCATCTTCAACAAATCTCAAAGCACAAGCACAGCCAATCTCAAAGCCCAATCCTCAAGTTTCAAAAAAGTAAAAAGATTTCCTTCATATTGTAGAGTAACTCAATCTTCTTATGTAGATATGAGATCTTAAAAAGGGGCTAAATAACATCTTCAAGAAACAAAAAAGATTCCCTTCAGTGAGAGAGACAATGAGATCTAAGATTGGGGGAGCCGAAATCTGAGGTTGAAAGGGCAGCGATGAAACAAAGGAGATAGGATTTTTCTTTGACAGGGCTAGGATTTTGTCACGTAGCGACTCTGATGACAAAATGAAGTGGCAGCCAAGCGACAACGAATCTACGACGAGGCAGTGAAGTGAAAGGCTTGTAGAAGTGAAGACTAGAGAGAGAGAGAGAGAGAGAGAGGGAGAGGTGATTTCGTGAGTGTGTGGTTTTTATTAGAGAAGAGAGAGGGAACAGATTAGATAAAGATAAAATGTAATCAATTTGAGTCAATCAACCAATGCTATGCGTAAAATTCATTTTTTTATAAATAATTCATTCAGTTTGGGTTGAATGGTTGGGCCAATTATACACCCAAAAAACATAAAACTTCACACACCATCAGCCGACTTAGCATTTGATTGGAACTGTCCGTTCATCACTTTTGTACGTCGGGTTGGGTTTTTTGGGTGAATCAGGTATGTGAACAACCCTAATGGCTGCTGCACCTGAAAATTCAGGACAATCTAGAATTAGAGTACTCCTGCAAAACCACTAAAAAAATATTTTTGTTTTCTCCAAGCCTATAAAGCAAGGTGGTACCAATGCTGCCGAGGTTTTAGCCCTTCTAAAAAGTGTAACGACCCACTCTTGGCCATAATGTATGGCTCAAATAACTACTGAAAAATTTCAGGACAATCCAGCCCATGATGTATGGCTGAAGGCAGAATGGGCTTTCCCCACTCTTGGCCTCATCTTCCAAAAACATATCCATCGAAGCCCTAATCAAATTCCATGATCCAAACACAACCTAATTGATCTGCTAGGGTAGGTAGCCCTTCTTCCTCAGCTTCATCCCTTAACTGCATAGACGATGCTTGGGATTCCTCAATCCTCATGCTTACTACCTTGCTACATCGGTTGAATGGCACCTTCCCTCTGCTCGATGTAACTCCCTTGGTCCCAACCATAATTAGAACATAACATTCCACCCAAAATCACTTACAGAACTATGGATCCAATATAACACTTTCTTTCTTTCTTTTAGCAACACCTACTTTCATTGTTACAAATTGTGCTGCTCTTTTTTGTGCCACTAAGCTGGTAATCTTTACACTTGGTTCAGTAAAGCATCTCATGAGAGCTAATTAGCCTAAGGCAAGCACGACAGCTAGAGGAAACAACTTCACAATTACACCATCCTAAGGTGGCCAGCCACAGTTCCATGATCAACCTACTCACTCAAACATACCCATTATAGCAAATGATTTAAATTTATTATTAGAATAGATAGAGTTATATCCTCAACATGATTTAACCTCTCCCCATAACATCTCACCTTCCCAAACCCTCATCTCCTACATATTGCAAAGCATGCAAAATTTAATTCAATTCCAAAAGATGTTTCTAAATTAATTGTCTTTGTTAAAAAGCATATGGCTTAGAGAATTAAAGGCCAAAGTATCAGAGGTTTCAAACAACCAAATAGTCAATGCCTTCCAATGAAAAGCCAAAGTCTAGACCTTCCAGGCATTTACTACAAACACAAATATTTAACTTACAACTTTCCCAAATTTTTTTCCTTATTGGTGGGAGGATGGGGGTTGCTTTCAGAGACTAGTATGACTGCATTAGTAATTGTATGAAACCTCCACATATGTAATGAATGTTGGACTTGACAACCTTTCATGATCAAAGAAAACCAACAACAAAATTATGGTAATTTCTTGTGTTTGCTACATATTTATTGTTTCTATCACCTATATAACTCTCAAAAGAAATAAAAATAAAAAATAAATTAAAATTAAAAGAAAATACCTTTTCAATATTATCCATCATTACCCCTTTGACCTCTGTTATTTGTGCCTTCAGTTTGGACAGCTTACTTAATTCATTTGGATGGTTCATACAATACTGCATGTGATCTTTGAGCCTTGGCCTACAAAACAAAATGCATAATCAATGAACAAGGCATCATTGGGATAGAGGAGAACAAATTTTGATCATAAATCATCATTGTATGCACAAAAAGAATAAGAAATTGAAAATACAAACCCAAATTCTCTGTCAAGATTGTATGCAATACTAAACCGGTCTTCAAATAAATCATCGTCGTCGTCCTCATCATCCGCAAGCGGATGTGGAACATCATTTCCAATAATCCCAGCATAACGCTGTTTAAAGTCATCCTTGACTCTCTCAAGAAACACAAATGGAACACCCCTCCCAACTGATTCATCTACAACAACAAGGAAAACTGCAATGGCAATAAAAATATTCAATCAGAAATATCAACATCATATAGTTTGAACAAGAAAAAGAAAAAGAAAAATCGTCTCAATTTGAATGAAGAAATAATACCAAATCCATTGTCTATAAGAAAGTTGAACGTGTAGCCATCACATGAGTACGTGTACTTGCTGCTATTAGAAGGAAGCTTCTGCAAGCATTGCACAGCAATGGTACTGAAGTTCCCCGAAAATGAAGTGTGCTCAGCTAGAACAACATTTCCTTTCGCAACAAAGCTATAAATTAAGCCTTTTTGACTCATCTCTCAACTATAATTTCAATGGCGACAAGAACCACAAACACCGTCCAACTAGTCCCTTAATGCAACAATAACCTACCAAAAAACACAAACCCATAAAAGTTCATTAAATTTTAATTTAACAGACAAATGGTACTCATCAAAGTCCAGTGTTCAGGCGCAAAATCAATAGACATGAAAGTCTAATTTTACTCTCTTTTTTGGTGATTTAATGAATGAGAAAATTGTGTTGAAATTGAAAATTGTTAGCAGTTATTTATTGGAACAGTGAAGAAAAAAAGTGATAAGACTTCAAAATTGTTCTTAGTCGTGTGCTTCATATAATAATAGAATAGGTAATACACATAACAGCAAATACAAGAGTGGATGATTTCAATATGACACTTAGGTATTCATACAAGAATCACAATACAACAAAATTTAATACCAAATTAACAAACCCTAAACAGGTGTTTCGCATCAACCAAACCACAAATCAGGGGAAGAAAAAAAAAACATAAATTTCGCCTAAACTAGAACAAATTAACTAAAGAGAAAGATGATAACGGTAGTGGTAGTGAAGATTGGACGTAGAAGCCCTAGTGCGGCGCTAAACCTTGATCTGATCATGCATTGTGCAAAAATCGAAGACAAATAAGATCCAATTACTTGGAATTATCAGGCTAATCTCGTGATTCTAAAGAGAGCAATATGAGGATATATAGACAGTATATGTATGTATATGGAGAGAGAGAGAGAGAGAGAGAGAGAGAAACTGTGGATGGGGTGAGGTGGCGAATGGTTGATGTGGATTTGTGGTAGAGAAGTAGAATGAACGTTGGAGTCTGAAATTGTAACGTCGGAGTTGGGATGGGGTTAAGAACGTCTAAGCATAAAAAGTCTCGGTTAAAATAGGCACAAAATAATGATAAAATAAGTTTAAAAAGTAAATAAAAAAATATTATATTCAAATTATAATTTTTTTTTTTTTTTATAAAATTTAATAAAAGTGAAAAAGTTGATTTCAAATTAGACTTTTTAATTTTAAATTAAAATAGTTAAAAAATTAAAAAAATAAAAAGTCAATCTACATCTCAAACAAAGGTAATGTAGATTTCAAATATGTATTATCTTGTCAATTACAAAGTTAGGTAAAATTACATTTAGGCCTTGTTTGCGAACAAATTTTTTTAGTAATTTTTTTATTTTTTAGTTAAAATATAATATGAAAAAATTATTACGTTTAGGATCACCTTTTAGTTTTTTTATGAAAATATGTGCAAAAAATAAAAATAAAAAGAAAATTTTGATTTTATAATATAAATTATTAACTTTTTAATTTTTTTAATAATTTTTTAATTTTTAAACTAAAAAATGATACTGTCAAACGCGACGATGATATGAGGTGCTTCCTTCGTTCCTAAGGTTCATAAAATTACAATCAAACTCTGAAATTTTCAACATCATAACAGTTGGCCCCTCCCTTGAATGGTTGTTAAGAACTTCAACAGAATATTGACTATATATATTAGGGAAAGTCTGAAACTTGACTTACCTAGCCAAAAAAATTTTGAGTGGTTGATTGTATAGTGAAGATTAATTTGTATAGTATGAGATTTATGTGAGATGTGGTGAAAATTAATTTTTGACTAATTTTTAATTTGATAAGGGTGAATTTATAATATTACTCTATATATTATCAGCATGTCTTCTCTCTCTCTCTTCTTGCCCCCCTCCACATTGCTAAGTAAATTACTTTGTTTGGTTTAATTTTTTAAAAATTATTTTTAAATAAATTTTTATATTTTTAAAATTTGACATTATTGGGAGCTTATTTAGTAACTCTATTCAAAATATATTTTCGAATCTAACTCTCTAACATTTTACACAAGCGCATACTTAACATTTTAATTGGAGATACTCTTAATTTACTTAAAAATATAAAAATTTTATAAGATAAATTATAATAAACTCTCTTAAAGTATGACTCATTTCCACTTTGTCTCTTAAATTTCAAAACACGACAATTAACCACCTCAAACTATTATCTTCTTACACATAAACACCTTTAATTAGGATTCTGTTTCGAAATTTAAATGAAATCAAGTCATTTGTTATGCGAATAGAAATTTGAAAAGACGGGATGTAATTTCTAAAATCACATTAGATAATTAGTATTTTAAGTAAATCTCATAAAATATATTTGTAATTTATCTTTTAAAATAAGACTCATTTCAATAATATAATAAATATCACATTAGAATTTATTAATTTATATAACATTATTATTATTATTTATCGATATGTTGGTCATGGAGAGAAGATGATCAATTATTTATTAGACATACTCCTCAAAGATCAAATAGATATCCAGCCATCAAGGCAATTTTGATGGAACATAATGCCTCCAAATGGTACAAAGTCACCTTTTGAGATGGTTTCAATAAAAAGAGGATTCAAAATATATCAATTACAATGTGTCTGATAAATTAGGCCAGAAATGAAAGAATGGTTATTCATCTATTAAAAAAGAATATATTATTATAATTCCTCACCATTGTATTAGGCGAACATGAACAGAGAGGAGAAAACATTTTACAACATTTCATTGTGATCTTAAACATGATATAATACTTGATAATAACCCTAAACATGATAATGTTAGTGCTTGTAACAATTGTGGTGACATTGAAACTAAACAAAAAAAAGTTTTTTTAATAACTTTATAAGTATAGTACAAAAGTATGCATGATCTTAGTATTATGTTCAATGTAATGTTGTGTAAATTTTATGAACTTTCACTATTTGACATTAAAATCATTCTAATCTTGCCAAATCACACTATTTGACTTTCAAACCCTAAAAGAATTTCTCAAAAAAAAAAAAAAAAAAAAAAAAAAAAAAAAAAATATTAAATGACATTCTTGGAATAAATCAGGCAAAATAATTAACCAAACATTCTCTTACAAACCTAAAAATACAAAACATTAAAGCTTGCAAGTGATAAATAAACACACTGTATGACCTTATATTACAAGTGATTTGGTGACCTCCTCAAAATCAAATGAACTTGAATTTGAAGAATAATTTAGAACAGTTTATAACAATTCCTGCTGTGGGGTTGGAATACAAACAAATCGATTCCGACCCCATCAATTTTTTTTTTATTTTTTATATTTTTGTTTTGACAGGAGGTCCTCCATAACTAAGTTTTTTTTCTCGGTTTCAATGGAAGAAGCTTAAAGCAATCAATGGTTGCCAGGCTTGGCCCCAACAATAGAGGGAGCAACACCTCTGGCGGTTTTGACATAGGTGACATAGTCACTATAATGCATAGTACATAGTGTACTCTGATAACGGGTCAGTCGAATTTGCTTTCGGAGTGATTCAGTTATGGTGCCATTGTAACCCGCTTTTCGCATCAGTGAGTCAATCGTTTCTATCTTTGTCCAGCCTGAAACCAAAATATGCCACGACAAGGGACACCTGGTTACCAATCAAAACATAATGCTTTATGTGGCAACTAGGCACATATTCAAGATGGAGCTTACCATGTCCCAAATCTTTGACAAAATAATTCTTCGGTCTCAACATTCAGAGAAGGAATAACTAAATAATAAAATGACTCCTAGTGTGCAACTTTGTACAAATAGGTTTTATCGGGTATCTTTGTGCATATATGCCTCTATGAAGGCTTCAGTGAATAGCAAAATAAAAATAAACACCAAAATCAGGGTTGCTCACTCAAAGGAAAATACAAAATTGAATAGAACTTGTAACACCTCTAAAATTTCCCAAATTTTCTCTCAGTTCATAATGTAATTCAATTTGGAGAAATGTATTGCTTATAAAGAACCTTGTCACAAGACACGGATATGAAAAAAGGAAAAAACTTGAGTCCCCCAAAACATCACATCTGTCAATTACTCGATGTCAATTATTGATTGGTTTAAAAATTGACAACCTAAGACCCAACTCCCCGCCACAATTAGGGGAGAATTTGGAGGTCATATTTTAAGGGTCTCTAGCATTTTTCATGAAAAAAAAAAAAAAAAAAAGTCTCAGATTATCTTAGAAAGCTTTCAATCAGGGGCGGAGACAGGAATGTAGAGCAAATCCACAACATAAAAAATTTAGTCAGGGGTTGCAATAAATGCAATAAATTTTGAATTACTCAAATAAGATTAATAACATACTAAAAATTCATTACTTATTTTATAATTTGGTATATATTTAAATCGATAATATATATATATATATTTTTGTTGACATATGTAAATTTATTAAGATATATTGAATAAATAATGCTATCATGATCATATTTATGTGTTATCTTTTGGGAGTTGGGGTTTTATCCCCTTCGTTGCCACATGATCAGATTATATTTGTCTTTAAAAAAAAATTAACGGTGAATGTAATTTTAATATATAAACCACATCGACATGATTTTTTACATGACTAATGTGTACCACTAATATTTACAATGGCTCAAATAAATAAAATAAAATAAAAAGACGCAAAATTTAGAGTCCATTTTTTGTTATCCCAATTACAAATTCATTACTTCACTGGCCACACTATTATAAGCAGCAAGTCTTGTTTTTTAATTGTATCTATCTTGGTGTATGCTATTGTTTGTAGGGACATCAAATAGTTGGAGGGGCAAGCAGCAACAGAGCAACACATCATACATAAGGATTTCATCCAGTTATGTTTGTGGCAATAAGGATTTCAAACTAAATTTAAGTAACAAACTGACCTTCATGGGCAGCCACCTCAGGCAGATATGTGGCACTTCGCCTTGTATTATAGTCGGGGTCAGTAAACTCAATAATTATACCATGCTTTTCAATCTGCAAAAAAACAATAATATTCTTTAGCAGACAAACAAAAACACATAAAAACACAACTACAGAATTAACAGTCAAGCAAAACGACGACTTAACAACAAAATTAAGAGAGTTGCCCATACAGAGAATTTAGAGGAGCAGACTAAACTAATATCCAGTTAGACAATCTTATATCAGTATCTCATTAACCAGTTTCAAATCCACAGAATTTTAGTAAGTTTGAGAATCTATTGAGCAAATCTCATATTGCAGCATTTGGATAAGTAGATTCATCATCCCACTCCCACTTAAATTCCATGCCAACAACCAAATCTTAAAATCCTAACCATTTCAACAATATTGGTGAATTAAAAAGTAAACTAAAGAGAGAGAACATTTACTTCTTTAGGATTTGTCTATTGTCCAATTTTTTATTTTTTATTTTTTTATTTTTTAATGATTTCCAGTGATAATACAGTAAGATGGTTAGGATCTACCTGTTGCGGCTTTTGGGAATGGAAAATGTAGGTAAAATAAGGCATCATGTAGTAGTTCATTGTTGAGCACACTAGAACTCAGAAATTATGTACAGCCATGTTCCAAAATTAAAACAAGAAAGCACAAACCTCCCAATCAAGGTAGTGGAGAGCCGCCTCGTAATCAATCAGAATGGAGACGGTACATTCCAAATAAGGCAACTCTTTAGCCTGTATTGGGGGGAATCGGCGGTCCCTCAGGGCACTGCAAAAGCCAAAGCTTTAGCGGCATCCCATTAAGAGTTGGAGATTCAATTGAAAAGGACATTCTAAGTAAAAAACAACTTCAATTTAGCGTATATTAACGAAAAGATTGTATTCTTTACACAACAAAGAAGCAAGCAAATTTGCTGTAGCAAGCTGGATGTACCACCAATTTAAGAATCAGTACAGATAATCATCAGAAGCTTCACGTCTTCAAAAATTAAAATGATAAGAACCTTAATATTTTCGTGACACATCAAATAAACAAATGAGCCAAGCTACTCAGTGGCTTAAAAGGCTACACACAACAGTTTTCTTCTGCCTATACTGAAAAGCATGCTATAGGTGTTAAGGGCCACACTGGCCAGCAAATGCTGGATTTTTCCCTCTTTTTTTATCGGGATAACATTGAGAACGGGAGATCAGAAGATTTGGTGGAGGATAAAGTAAAAAGTGAACCAACAGTGGGATCTGATCATAGCCGCAGTGAAGGGTTGGGATGCAGAGGCAATGGTTTTTAGATTCGGCAAACATGAGGTGTGTCCCACACTTGTAGAAGTACATCGAATTTTGGAGATATCCAATTCATAATGAAGCGAAGGTTCCCCTTACTCCCTATTCTCTCTTAAAGCTTTATAAAGCTCGGCGAGAAGGGGTTGGTTAAGAACTATCAACTGTACACCATAGCAGGGTTTTTAGCTATTTATTGATGGATCCATTTACAACAAAAAGGAACCTGTCATGATATACCATTTAGAGAGGGTATTCCCAGTATTCACCAAATAGATGTCAGGTCATAAGAATGCATTTGGCTTCACAAAATCAAAGGATTAAACACAAAAGAGCTTCTTCAGAAGCAACTTACTTTTTGACACCTCTCCTATTCATTTTTAGCTTTAACTATTACATGGTTTTATAGGCATACATCATAAACTGGATTTTGGTAGACGTTCTCCTTTTACTTCAAATTACAAGTAATGACTCTAACCCATTTTAGTCCCCATTCATGGGGGTCTAGGAGGGGTGGACTAGGTTCAGACAAAACCGGTGCCCCCTTATTACAAGTACCTAAATATTATTCATTCCAAGCAATCATGGGCAAGGTTTTAGTCAATAATTTTGACTGCTGAAAACTCCTAGAATAGCATGTCATAATAATTGTCCAAAAGTATTAACACAATTAACCGGTACTCACCACAATGTGGTGGTAGAAATGGATAGATTTGATAAGGATACAACAAATAGATTGGGATAAGAAAGATCTATCTTAGATCCTTCTTAGAACTGTATTTGACATTATAGGCTGAAAGCAAGTCCATAACTAGAACGCATCCAATTGTAAGGCTTTTATCAATATTATGACTCTATTTGCGAGAGAATATCGCTTGTACCTGATTGCACCAACATAAAAATGGCATGTTTAAATCAAATGCAAATGGAACTACAAAACCTCATCAACCAGGATTTAGTTGATGAGGGTGACCAGTGGTTTAGTCAACAAATACAAAAAATATTGGTTAGTACCATCCTACCATTATGTACAACTCAAGGTTTTGTCAACAGCATGGACATAACAAAAGAATCAAATATAAATGTGAAAATGGAACGTAGAGTATGGTGATGATTGAAATTTTCAAGAAGAAGGTTAAGTATACCTAGGAACTCATGAGCTAAGAGTATATTGTTGTTGATCCAAAGAAAAGCAACTTATATAACTTAAGTCCTCTAACAAGGATGAATGCTAAATAATAGATAATAATCCAGAGATGACGCACCATTGGAACTGAAGAAAACAACAATGCTGCCAATATGAAACATTTTATTTTATTTTATTTCATTTTACTTTTATTTTTTTGCAACGGGATTTTGATGTTAATCTAGAAGTTAAAAAGCACCTTCATCTACCCAACTAATGCAATCCACAAGAAGAGCAAAAAAAAGCAAAGTTAAAGAAGTGGCAATATTTGGAAATTGCCATGGTTTCAAGCTACTAGTGTTAGTAGGGTCTTATTTCATAGTTATTTTATGTTTTTTTTAGAGTTTTTAGGTCAAGGGTATTTTGGTAATTTTCATATTTGTTGTCATTGGTTGTCGGGATTGCCCATGAGTCATCTTGCGAGTCAAGTTATTTAAATGATTTTTTTATGTTTCTTATTTGGTTTTCGATGGGTTTTTATTAGTAGTTTCTTTTTTTGGTTTTACTTGGTTTAAGAAGTCTCCTAATTTTATATAAAGTCATGTAATACTTAAGAAATACGGACACAGATACGGATACGAACATGGACACGGATGCAGACACAGGACATAGCGATTTCAAAAAAATAGAGACAATGACACAGTGGGAACACGGTAATAAAATATGTTTTTATATATTTTTATTTACTATCTAGATTAATATTTCATCCACAACCAATCAATATTAACAAAAATTAACTCTAATTCTATATTTAAAAAAAATAAATTAAAATTACTTTTAAATTAACATTCATAGTTTATAACTTTTTTATGGATAATCTATTAAGGGTATGTTTGATAACGTTTACGTTTTTAGTTTATATTTAAAAAAAATTTATAAACTGGTTTTTGTTTATTTTTTGTTTATTTTTAGAAAAACATAAACTACAAACGCGTTTGGTAATTGACAAAATATTTTAAAAAATTTAAAAATATAAAAAAGAGTGAGAAATGGCAAGTGGTGGCAAGTGGCGACGGAAGACGGTGGTGGAAAGTGGTGACGGTGGGCGGTGGGTAGCGAGTGGTGGTGGGTGGGTGACGGTGGCGGGTGGTAACAGGTGGTGGTGGCAGATGGGTAGCGGATGGCGGGTGATGGTGGGTGGTGGCCAGTGGGTGGTGATGGTGGGTGGGTGACGGTGATAGGTGGTGGGTGGGTGGGTGGGTGGTGGATGGTAGCGAGTGGGCGGCGGCGGCGGCGAGTGGTGATGGCAGGTAGGTGGCGGATGGCAGGTGGTGGTGCGTGGTGGCGGGTGGTGGTGGTGGGTGGGTGGATGACTGTGGCGGGTGGTGGGTGGTAGCGAGTGGGTGGTGGTGGTGGTGGTGGTGGTGGTAGCAGGTGGGTGGGTGGTGGGTAGTGGTGGTGGTGGGTGATGGTGGCGGCGGGTGGGTGGCAGGTGGCTGGTGGCGATGGGTGGCTGGTGGCGGTGGGTGGCTGGATGGTGGTGGCAGGTGGGTGGTGAGTGGTGGTGGCGGGTAGGTGACGGGTAGTGGTGGCGGGCGGTGGATGGTAGTGGCGGGTGGATGGCAGGTGGGTGATGGGTGGTGGTTGTGGTGGTGGTGGCGAGGGATGGGTGGTGGTGGCGAGTGAGTGGCTGGTGAGTGGTGGCTAGCAGGTGGTGGCGGGTGGCTGGCGGCTGGCTGGTGGTGGGTGGCTAGTGGCTGGTGGCTGGTGGTGGCGGGTGATGGATGGTGGTGGTAGGTGGGTGGTGAGTGGTAGTGGCGGGTGGTGGATGGTAGTGGCGAATGGAGGGCAGGTGGTGGTGGCGATGGTGGCGGCGGCGGCGAGAGGTGAGTGGTGGTGGCGGGTTGTGGGTGGCGGTGGTGGTGGTGGTGGTGGTGGCGGGTGGGTGGTGAGTGGTGGCAGGTGGTGGTGGGGGGTGGGTGGTAGTGGCGGAAGACGGTGGTAGAAAATGGCGGCGGGTGGTAGCTAGTGTTGGGTGGTAAAAAAAACAAAAAACTGAAAACTCAAAATGGAAACACCTTTTTTGAGTTTATATTTTTTGGCCAAATTTATAAACTGAGACCACTGATTTATAAATCAAAAATTTACCAAATAAGTTTTTATTTGAGTTTTTTAAATTTTTATAAATATAAACAAAAAACTGAAAACATAAGGGTGTGTTTGGTAACATTTACGTTTTCAGTTTATATTTACAAAAATTTTATAAACTGGTTTTTGTTTATTTTTTGTTTATTTTTAGAAAAACATAAACTACAAACGCGTTTGGTAATTGACAAAATGTTTAAAAAAAATTTAAAATATAAAAAAGAGTGAGAAATAGTAAGTGGTGGTAAGTGGCGGCGGAAGACGGTGGTGGAAAGTAGTGACGGTAGGTGGTGGGTAGCTGGTGGTGGTGGGTGGTGGCGGGTGGTGGGTGGCAGATGGCGGGTTGTGGTAGGTGGTGGCGGGTAAGTGGCGGGTGGTGGTGGTGGGTGGGTGGGTGGGTGACGATGGCAGATGGTGGGTGGTGGGTGGTGGCGGATGGGTGGGTGGGTGACGGTGGCGTGTAGTGGGTGATAGCGAGTGGGTGGTGATGGTGGTGGTGGTGGTGGTGGTGGTGGCGCGTGGTGGGTGGTGGTGGCAGGTGGGTGGCGGGTGACGGGTGGTGGCAGGTAGGTGGCGGGTGGCGGGTGGTGGTGGTGGTGGGTAGGTGGGTAGGTGACGGTGGTAGGTGGTAGCGGGTGGGTGGTGGTGGCAAGTGGGTGCTAGGTGGGTGGTGGCTGGTGGTGGCAGGTGGTGGGTGGTGAGTGGTGGTGGTGGTGGTGGTGGGTGGTGGTGACGGAAGACGGTGGTGAAAAATGGTGGCGGGTGGTGGCTAGTGTATGGGTGGTAAAAAAAAAAAAAAACTTAAAACTCAAAACGGAAACACATTTTTTGTGTTTTCATTTTTTGGCCAAATTTATAAACTGAGACCACTGATTTATAAATCAAAAATTTTACCAAACAAGTTTTTATTTCAGTTTTTTAAATTTTTGTAAATATAAACAGAAAACTGAAAACGTAAGTGTTACCAAACAACACCAAGTGTTACCAAACGGCACCTAAGTATTTAAATCTAAGAAAAAAATAATAAACATTCAACATTTATCAAAAGTACTATATCAAAATGGAGGAAAAGACAACTTGGCATGTCCCTAGTGTGTACCTGGTGTTTCCCCTGAAAATAAATTAATTAAATAAGGGGACACGCCATGTGGCTTGTCCCATACGCATCCCCAAAGTGTTCGTGTGTTCCCGAAGTGTCTGTGTGTCCGACACAGATACGGTACTTGTTTTGAAATGTTAGTGCTTTGGAGTTTTGAAGCCTGTTTGGGTTTGTGTAATGCAACTCTAACCCTAAGTATGATACCCAAGGGATTCACAACATTTTCATATTTGCTGTCACTGGTTGTCGGGGTTCCCCACGAGTCATCTTGTGGGTCAAGTTATTTAAATAGTTTGTATTTATATTTCTTATTTGGTCTTCGATGGGTTTTCATTAGTAGTTTCTTTTTTTAGTTTTAGTTGATTTAGGAAGTCTCCTAATTCTATATAAAGTCATGTAATACTTTTTATTTAATAGAGTTGATATTTTATAGATTTTCAGAGTTTTAAAGCCACTTTGGGTTTGCATGATACAACTCTAACCCTAGGTGTGATGCCTAGGGGATTATAGGAGTGATTCCTAGAACTATTTTCTTCTTCTTTCTTCTTTTCTGTTTCAGTTTATAGTTCACAGCTCCTAAACAACCCTTGTTTTGATCTCTCTCACTCGGTTTATCAATCCTAAATTTAGTTCATTCCATTCCTTAATTGAAATCCTAAATTTCTATTGATTTCAACTTTAAGCCACCATAAAAACTCAACAGAAATTCAACTTTAAAGTCCTTACAACGCTGTCCCTAATCGTCCTACATCACCAACATTTACTTCCATGCATTCACTAGCTTTTTTACACAATAGATAGGTAGGGCCAACCCCAAACTTCCATCATTTGGCATAACAATTTTTTACTAATAGCTAGAAACATTACAAGAGTTCACATTATGGCTAATAGCGCCTAGAACAACTTATAGCATACCTACAGGGATTAGAATGAATTCAGGAAAAGGTAAGAGGAAGAAAAACGGCAATAATGTCAAAGCCTTCCCCAACATTTTTGGAGGAAAAACAAAATAGAATTTAGCAAACTATATAACTGGAGAGAGAGAGAGAGAGTGAACTTCATCAAGACATGTATTCAGTCAATTCTCTCATATGCAAAATGCTTCTTTGCAATTACCTTGTTAGCGCGTAGTCCCGAAAGCCATTGATCAAACAATGAGCTTCCAAAGTTCCAATGCATCCACGCAGACGAGCCTCCCCACCATTCACCACTTTCTTCCAAGTGACAAACAATGGGCTGAAACCATAATTTTATTCAGTTCAGATCAGGACATCACATCCAACATGGTTCTGGTTAGTAAATTTGCTTCCAACATTGTTATACAATAAAACTGATGAGGTAAGAATGTGATACTTGGATTAAATTAGGTATCAAACATATACAATAAAACATTTGATGCATATTCGTCCACGAATTCCACTGTTCAAAATATTATTAGCTTGGGAAACAAGGATTATGGAGGTAATGAAAGCAACAAGCAATAAGGAAAAAAGAAAAAAGAAAAAACTTTAAAGAAATAGAGAAACTACAGAAAGACAAGAAAGCAATTCAGACTTGATTGTTAAACAATCAATACAAAGGAAAGCAGTCTCCATCTCAATTAAATATGAGAAGAGATTCGGCTAAAATAAGTCTACATTCCAAATGAATACCAATTGGTAAATAATTTGAGATGACAATAAAGAGGAGTGGCATAATATAATATCATAGAACTAAAACAAACTATTCCTCAGTAACAAAGAGTAGAAGCATTTAAAGCAACTCTTAAAGGAAGATGACGTGATTGCCAAGTGTCAAGGTGTGTCAAAAACTTTAGCAAGATAAGCTTATATATGCCCAGTGTTGACTCAAAACACAAAATAAAAATAACATGGTAAAGGGTTGTTTGGCAAAACAATTTTTTGTAGCTTTAAAAATAAAATTAAATAAAATTAAAAAAAAAAAAACTAGATTAAAAAACATCTCAAAAAAAAAGTTTTTTACGCTTATTTTGAGCTTTTTGAGCTGAAAAAGAAAATAATCTGAAAGGTTGAAATTTTTTACCAAAAAAGAGTTTTGCCAAACGGGGAATAAATCACTTACAGCCAGTTCAGTAGATGGGACAAGTGAGACAAAGGAAGGAGCACAAAAATTAATAAAACCAATGCTAACATGTTTGCATCCGACACCCAACACTTGTACTCAAATCCATACAACATAGGGTATGAGGAGAAGTGACACATTCCTCATCAGGGACTCTGGGGCTTGAAAGCGGTGCCCCATCCCAAACTTTCTTTGGTACCATCCCTAATCATACAAAACAAGCTGCACAGATCCATGGTATCTAGCAAGTAAGTTTTCTTGAAGTCATACATAAAATGAGCAATGACCCTCAAAATGAATTTCACTAGGTAAATTCTAACTTATAGACAATGGCAATATAGCCCATAAAATGAACTTTGAATAATAGTAACACTGTGTTTGGTTGAGAGATTTTGGAAGGAATTTGAAAAAGGAAAGGGAAAATGGAGGTGAAATGTGAATAAAATATCCTCATATTTCTCCTAGTTTCACATACATTTTCCCTTTTCATTTCCCTTTCCAAATCCCCAAACCAAACACAACATAAGGGTCAGCATTAACATAATGCAGGTGAATGGAATAACCATAACAGAGATGATGGAGGTGAGAATGGAAAGGATGTAGTGGGCAACTGGGCAGCAGTTTTTGCTTGTTTTAATTTTACTTTTTTGGTAAGTCCTTACCTTACAGTAACTATTGAAAATTGCATGACAAAGCTTCAATCCTAGTGTGAAAACTTTCTAAGAACAGAACGTGTAAAGAAAAAAGTTATCCTTTTAACCCACTTCAGCCATAACAAAAAAATAAATAAACCATCTTCTCATCAATAAAGCCTAGGCATAAATGGAAGCAAAACAAAGCTCATAGCAGGTAAATCAAATTTCAAAAAGTACTAGAATTTTAAAATAGAACCCAAAACAACAAAACCCCTTTTTTTCTTGGCTGATGATAATGATACTTAAAAATCAAATTACACAATCAACATGCAAATGAATCATCTCTCTCCCTATTTTGCCAACACTGCCGAGATCACCGAGATCAATTTCAATGCAAGTACATTATATAAAAATATAGAGAGACAAGAGGGTTTTAGAGAGACAAAGCGAAAGCGTACTGTTGACCATCGTCGAAAGCTGGAGGAGGAGGTTGGTGGTTGTTGTAGTGAGCGACGAGGGTGTCGAAGCAATACACCACCATTTCTCTATTTGCCGACACCATTTTTCTCTCTATCTCTCAAAGAATTCGCAGAAAAAAGCAACAATAATTGATCTGAAAATCGACAAAGATTATTTATATCATCATCATCAGTCAATTAAATTAGGGATTTTATAGATCCGATTACAAAAAGAAAAGGCTTTTTGTATACTCAAAATGGGATGGAAGACGAGGCCTCTTCGGTTCCGATAAATTATTGAGAGAGAGTAACCTAGGCCAACAAGCTTTCTCTCTCCTCTTCCTCTCTCACTCTGTCTCTGTACAAGAAGCAGGTGTCCCTCCTTGGTCCGTTTAAAACTGGATGGCAAGAACATGTGTGTAACGTGTCACACGGGCATTTTAAAAGGGCAATTGAGTAATTTCACCTGGTCTGAAAATATATAATGATTATTAGTACATCTTCTCTGAAACATATTTTTGTAATTTAATTTTTAAATTTTTTGACTAATTTTATCTGATTAAATTAGTTTCATTTTTTTTAAAAAAAAAAAATTACTTTTATATTTTTTATTAAAAAAAAAAGATAAAATAATTATAATTTAAATATGACATTTTATTTTATAAATTTATTTAGTCTATTTTAATTTTTTATGCTCTTTTTTAATTCTAATCTAAACACAAGGGACTATATTTGAGTCCTACTAATAATGATATGAATAATGTTTGAGAGTCCGAAATTAGGGGTTCGAATTTGGCTCAAAACCCAAAACGACGTCGTTTTGGATTTTGATTTTTTTTTTCTTTCTTTTTCTTCCTTTTCTTTCTTTCTTTTCTTCTTCTTCGTTGAACAGAAGAGAAGAGCAGAGGTGAGAGAGAGAAACAGAGTCGTCGTCATCGCAGCTCATCGGCCGATCTCGCAGCTCGTCGCTCGTCGGCATTGCAACCCCGCCTTCGCCTCTACCTCCGCCCGCCGCCGCCGCCTTCACCTCTACCCGATTTTGTTGGCCCTTCCAGTTCAGTTCTTCTTCTCCTTCTTCTCCTCCTCCTCCTCCTTCTTCCCCCTAATTTCGAGCGAAATTCGAGCCCCTATATTCGGGCTCTCTACCATTACTGTAATGATATGGGGACTACTATTTTATTTGGTTTTTTTTCATATACGATTAGATGCTGATTTTTAAAATAGACAAATCTCATTTTATATATTTGGTTTTTTTTCATATATGATTAGATACTGATTTTTAAAATAGACAAATCTCATTTTATATATTTGGTTTTTTTTCATATATGATTAGATACTGATTTTTAAAATAGACAAATCTCATTTTATAGATTAGTTCCGGGTTTTATAGTGATGAATTTAATTTGAAACTGTATAAGATAATTTAGATATATATAAATATATATAATTTGTTATGAAACATAAATATTTAAATATTTTATTAATATGATACAATTTTAGATAGGAATATAACAAGTGGTAGAATCCACATTTATATATATATATCTTGTGTCTTAGTTAGTGTGTTAATTAGTATACTAATTAATATTTCTAGCCTTACTCATTATTTAATTAATTCTTAACTTGTGAATAATCTTTTATGATCATGTGATCAATGATGACGGGCCTCGTTTCAGTTTTAGTAAAAAAGTCACTATAAATTATGGGATCACTATCTCTACTTTTCTACATATCTTTTTGTAAAAAGTAAAAAAGTTACTAAAATAATATATTCTCAAACGAGACCTAGTCTCAAATGAGAGGTCTAGTCTCAAACAGGAGGTCACCATGACTCTCCTAAGGCCCGGTTTGTTTAGAGAGTTAGAGGGAGGATTGAAATTGGTAGTGAGGTGCGACCCACTAATATTGTGTTTGTTTTGAGAGATGATGAGGGAATTAATAGTGAGTTCCGGATTAAGATGGGCCTCCCCAAGGGGATTCGGACCAAGACTTGGTATTAGAAAAATAGTCCGGCGGATTAAAATTTTATTTTTTATTTTATTTTTTACGTGTCAGGCATTTTTTTTGAACGTTAATGTTTAATTTTTTGTATTTTTTGTTAAGTAAAAATCATTATTTTATTTGTTTTATTTTTTCTGGAAATTTTTTTTTTTATTTTTTTTTTAAAAAAAATTTTACATGTTGGGCCTTTTTTTTTAAACATTAATGTTTAATGTTTTTGTATTTTTTTATTTATTTTATATAAAAATAATTTAACAATCCCTACACTAACAACTATCATTAAAACAAACACAATTTTACTTAATCCTTTCACTATCAATCCCCTCACTAACAATCCCCTCCATTCTATCTCTGAAAACAAACCGGGCCTTAGAGTTTAGTCCCAAAAGGGAGGTTATGGGTTCTTAAAAGGGAGTTGAATTAGGATACAAAAACTGTGTGTTTTGTAAGGGTAAGCATGCTAACTCTCACATGTGCTAATTTAACTATTAACAACTAACTTTCGCCAATTAAAAAAAAAAAAAAATCTTATGTAACGTTTGGTTATGATTCTATTTTTTTAGTTATGACTCTTATAATACTCACAAATGATATATTTTGAATATAATACACACCATTTTGAAGATGTGTACCATAGCATTACATATATATATAACATTTAAAATACACAAATATAAGTTATGACATTTGTGGTATCATAATTAAATCTTCTTCAGTCATGACTAAGAAAGAAAAAATAATGAATCATAACCAAATACCACATATAACCAAACACCTTTTAGATCATTACTAAAATAATAATTACAATAAATTATAATTAACACCAAAATTAGTCACACCCAAAAGACAATAAATATTGTAACTAGAGGCATATGATACACCCAAAATAGGGTGTATTATAAAATTTGCCCTTCTTTCCTCTAAATTATTGTTATTTAATTTCTATTCACATAAATATTCAATATTTATATTGCACGAAATCATGTGTTGTCCGATAATCCTCCTGCTCCTTTTTTGTTCTTAGGCTTTCAAGACGGTTACTATATACGGAGCAAGGATTCTCTCCTTGCCTTCCCTACTTTACTCTCTCCTTGCAATGATCAAGATTCATCTTAAGAGAATCTAATGGCTTATATCACTTTATTAAAAACAATAAAAAATTAAAAATTAAATTTTTTAAAATGATCTATACCATTAAATTCTCTTAAAATAAATCTTGACCATTGCAAAGACGAAGTAAAGTAGGAAAGGCAAGGAGAAGATCCTTGCTCCTGTATACGGGCACATTATTCTTAGCAAATTTTAAGTTTCATATATACAGCGTTTGTTATGTAAATTCACATAGAAAAAGATAAACAAAAACCTGAAAACGAACATGCTAATATATTAAAATGATGAATGGACAATGCCAGAATGACGCTGCCCTGGAGAATAACGGCTGCACGAATATTGAACGAGCTCCAAAAAACATTAGACAAAGCCACCACTCACACCGAAATAGAGAGGTGCTGTTATTCTACTTCTAGAAAATTCACAGGGATGTCAAAAGCCAATCAAGAATACAGAATACAATTCCCCCAGAGAGATGTCAAAAGCCAAACAAGAATACAATCCCCCCTATAGAAGTTGAAAGTAGTGGATTGCTATTTTAATAAACATTGTCAACAAACATATAACAATGTTAGACAGACTAAAAGTCGCAATTATTCAGTCAGAATCATGTCTTCTCCTCTCCTTGCCTTTCTTGCTTCTCCTCTTGTCGTCTGAATCACGAGAATGCCGCTTCTCTGATCTCTTCTCATGCTTTTCATGTTTCTTCTCTTCACGCCTCCTTTTCTTCCGGCTCCTTTCATCATCCGACTCTTCTGATTTCCTTACAGTTGGACTAGATATAGATGGCTCCATCTTCTCAGGCAACTCATCCTTCAAGTTGGATTGAAGAGAACTGGATTCTTCCCAAGCACGTGGCGCTCTGCAATTAACAAAGTTTCAAATTATTTCAATAAGAAAAAAGATGTTCATTTTGCATATTATTTTTTCACTTCGGTATATTATTTTTTTCATTTACTGCAGGAGTTAAAACTCAAAACCAGTAAATGACCAGCCCCGGAGTTGGACTGGTCAGGATCACTTGGAGGGCTGCAATCAAGCCGAGCCAAGCTTTGCAGGGCTCAATCTCAGATCATTTGTTTATCGAGCTCGAAAATCCAGCTTGAGCTCAGCTCGTTTGTTAAACAAACCTATAAGTCTAGCTCGAACTCGTTTATTTACTTAACGAGCTGAGCCTAGCCGAACTCGTAAACAACCTGTTCATTTGCAGCCCTAATCACATGACTACTGACAGTATCAACCTTGAGCTAGTAAATGACATTTAACATGAACAGCAGTTGTAACTTGTGTATCATATGAACATTTTCAGGAACCAGGGAGTGCAGCACTAAAATCAACAGATATTTAACCAGTTATTTTCCCTGTCATACCTAGAGAAACCAAGACCCTGAACCTGAGCTGCTTCGGCATGGCCTGCACCCAAGTCTTCAGCTGTAGAGCCTCGCTTCACAAGTTCGGAAAACTCATGCTTATCTAACCGAGTACCTTGAGGTCGGCTAGCACGTTTCGGAGCCAAGCCGAGAGCCTCCCTCATAGCCTGCTCCTCCTCTTCCTTGATCCTCCGTATCTCTTCTTTTGCAGCTTCCATATCTAGGCCCTGAGATTTTTTATCCCTGGCGTACCAGTTTAGATCCTTCCCTGTAGGATTTGTCAAAAGAGGAACATTTATGATATTCTTTTCTAAAATACATCTCAAATTAGTCAAAGAACAAGGTAGAAGACGACAACAAAAAAAAAAAAATATCCCTTAGATGAAGAATAACTAGAAGGGACTTGGAGATAATTTGAGTAATACCAGGAACACAACACAAATATGGGCCTTTAGGACTCAATAACACCAATTAGATACTCACAAGCTAAGAAGCACGGACGCAGATACGGACGCAAACATAGACATGGATGTGGATACAGGACACGGTGATTTCAAAAAAATGGAGACACGGACATGGTGGAGACACGACAATAAAATATGTTTTCATATATTTTTATTTGCTATTTAGATTAATATTACATCCACAAACAATCAATATTAACAAAAACTATATCTAAATTTTTTTTTAAAAGCACTTTTAAATTAACACTTACAGTTTATATTTTTTTTTTATGGATGATCTATTAAGTATTGAAATCTAAGAAAAAAATAATAAACATTCAACATTCATCAAAAGTACTAAATAAAATGGGAGAAAAGACAACTTGGCATGTCCCTAGTCTGTTCCCAAAGTGGCCCAGCGTGTCCCCTTAAAATAAATTAATTAAATAAGGATCCACGCCATGTGGGGTGTCCCATACGTGTCCCTGAAGTGTCGGTGTGTCCGACACGGATACAGCACTTGTTTTGAAGTGTCGGTGCTTCATAGATCACAAGTGTTTGTGTTGTCTAATAAATATGAACAATGCTTTCAGTAAGTGGTCTGATGAGATGGATAATTAAATGAAAATGCATGGGAATGGAGAATAATTAAAAGGGGCTTAGGGACAATTTGACAACATATACTAAAAAAAATGTACAACCAGGAAGCCAACCCAAACATGGGCCATTAGGTCAATAACACCAATTAGATAATCATATGTTTTTGTGCTGTCAAATAAATATGAACCTATGCTTTCAGTGACTGACTGGATGAGATGGATAAACTAATTGAACATGCATGTGAATCTCCTAACAGACTACTTATGATCTTCAAAGGGTACTCTTTTTCTTTCTCTTTTCCACACAGGAAACGAGGAGGGGGAACCACTTGAGCTAGCAGTTTGTGTACAAACTTGTACAGTCTATATCCAAGTCAAATAACATTGGAAGAGGTAGCCATAAATGTTCCCTAGAAACTTCTGGGAACATCTCTTAGAGTCCCTTATGTTAAACATGGCACAACAGTGACACACAAAAAAGAAAAGAAAAGAAAAGAAAAGAAAAGAAAAAAAACACAATGTATGGAAAGCATACCAAGCAAATATAATAAGAAAAATAAATGAGAAAATGCATGTAATACATACCACATATTGTTACATTTGATAAATGATTGCTTCTTGTCCTCCTATCTTCATCATATCCAAGCTATTTCTTTTTTTTTCTTTTTCTTTTTTTGAATAAATAATGTAAATTTCATTAAGGTGTATAAAAAGGGACGAAACCCAAGTACAAAAAGACCAAGGTTATAGGAGAATAGCCTCTCAAACAAAAAAGCCTAAGAGAACTTACAAGTCCAAAGAATCTAAATAATCTACTAGAGTAGGCATAAATCTCCAAGAACTCCATCTATACAAATTTGCCAAAAAAATATGCTTTTGAGCCTATACAAAGGCTCCTCCATGCCTTGGAAAGTTCTCCAGTTGTGTTCCATTCCATCCAAAGAAGCCACATCAAATCAAACTTAATGGCGCTAGGAACTAGGCTTTCCTTCTCTATCTACACACCAGCCAAACAGAACTCATAACCACATCATTTTTTGGAAAACCCAATCCATGCCAAACAACGCCAAAACCAAACCCCACATATTGTTGGAGTATGTGTGAAGGTAGAGTCCCACATTGGCTAAAAAGTAAAAGAGATGAGTCTTAATATACATTAGATGTACTCTCTATTTATAGGCTTAAGCTTTTAAGTGGGTATGAGTTCCAACTAATGTATGTTGGGCCCTGACGTGGTATTTGTGGACTCTAGAGTTTCTCCTTATGGGATTGGGCCAGTATTATTGTGTGCTTGTGGGCTCCCTATTTCCTTAACAACTGGTATCAAAGCCGATGTGGGCTTAGGCTTTCATAAAAAACTCTTGATGGAGCAAGAAAAATCCGTAAAAACTCTTGATGGAGCAAAGAAAATTCCTGGTGCACGTGGAAAGATTGGACCGCAACAATATGGCTCTCAATGGAGCATGGTGGCTCACGATGGAGTGTGTGCCAGTGACCCAAGCTAGACTCGATGTTAGAGAGTTATAGACCAAGATTAAGGGGGAGTGTGTAGTGATCTACAATGAACTTGCTGATGATAGATCAAGACTCGAAGGGGAGCATGGAGAGGCTCAATGCTTGGTTCACACATGAGGGGCAGATTGTTGGAGTATATGTGAAGATAGAGTCTCACATCGGATAAAGAGTAAAAGAGATGAGTCTTAATATACATTAGATGGGCGCTCCACTTATAGGCTTAAGCTTTTAAGTAGGTATGAGATCCAAATAATGTATATTGGGCCTCGATGTGGTATTTGTGAACTCTAGAGTTTCTCCCTATTAGATTGGGCCGGTATTACTGTGCATTTGTGGGCTCCCTAATTCCCTAACACATACCCCTAGCCACCATGCAATGAATCAGCAAATGAGACACCAACTCCCCGTCACAATAACAAGCAACACCAATTTACATAATATGAGGCCTCCTAACTAAATTGTCAATAGTAAGAATCTTCTCAAGATCCGCATTCCATACAAAGAAAGCAAACTTAAAAGGAGCTTGAACAGACCAGATGCCTCCCCAAGGGAAAAACTTCCTTCTTCCCACCAACGCCCTGTAAAAGGACTTCACATCAAATTTCCACTTCCAGCCGTATCCTAGCACTTGCAATCATCTCGGTGTGCATTTGTATGGTTTGAGGAAGCTTCTTTATTTTTGCAAACTGTATTGAACAATGATCAAAGAGAAGTCCACACTCCCAGGCTTGTAATGAAAGATAAGACCTGTACTATTGTCAATCTAACATAATTAAAAAAGCATCTTCACATCATCCTTGCACTCATATAGCAAAGTTAGGAGATTTGCCATATGATCCAATTCACAGTCAAGGAGACCCCCTTTTAGCCTCCTAAAATGTAACCACCAACCCCCCAAGCTCGTTCTGCCACCAAAAGCATCTTTGTCTAAGAAAAGAAGAAAGATAGCAAGAAAAGCCTCTCGGAAGTACCATCACCACCACACCAGCTATTTTGCCAAAATTTCACCATGTCCCCTTCCCTCTACCCACCTTGAAGCAAATAAACTAGGAAAAGTCCTCCCACACAAGTCTTCCCACACCTGCGCAATGTCTTTTAAAAGTCCCCTGCCATGAGACGTCGACACCTCTAGTGTGCACTAGTTATCTTAATAGGATTCATATTTGTCCACCACCACCCTGCAATATCTATCAATCTCACAAGCAGATCTCCACATTCAATTCTCCAATAAAGCCTTGTTGAAGATACCCAACATCTGAATGCCCAACCTTCCACTCACTGAACAGCACGCCATATCCCACTTAACAAAATGGTTATCTAAATTCTTCACCTGTTCCTCTCCAAATAAAATCCCTCTGTAACTTTTCAAGTCTTTTGGGCATGAAAGCTGGGATAGTGTGCAACAACACAAAATAAGTGACGTACTCATGTAACCCACCATTGCATTCTCCCATTTGCACACCACTTCATTCTCTAGTCTCTCTCTATAATATGAGACCCAGAACCAACCTATATGATGTAGATATCTAACATTCTTCACCCACATATGTAGGATTTTTAAGAAGTCTACACTTACACTGCCTTTGGTTCTTCATACTTGCCGTGTTCCACAAATATTTTATTGTAGCTTTTCATTCCTTTCTACGAGGTTAGAAAGCTCCGGGAAATACATGAGCATTACTTTTACATTGTTAGTATTGTCAATATCCATATTCAAAAGCCTTTTTCCTCCTAAACTTTATAGAGGTTAATTCTTCAATATCCTAATTTTTGTTACTTAGGACTTCTTTTATGAGAATAAAATAGCTAGGAAATAATATTGAACAGTCTACCTTTCTCTCTTTCAATCTCAATATGATTTCCTAACATAAAGGCAAATGACAAATGAGGCAAGATTACTAGTTGTGTTAAGTCCTTGTGTAGCAGATGAATTTGAATTTTAAATTAGCAAGTATCTTCTAATGTGTACACCACAAAATAAATAAATAACAGAATCACCCATGATTAAATGTAAGAACTTTATTTTATAAGTCTGGAATATGAGAATCATCTATAACTAATTTTGCAGAGTCAGCAAGACAATCAAGCTGGTGTGGCAAAACTCAATATTTCAAGGCCTTCAATCTAGCAAAGAGGTCATCTATATTCTTGTCCACATGCAAGAATGTTATTGGTATGTAATGATGAAATGAAATGATAAAAATAAAATAAAACAAAATAAGAGAGAGAGAAAGAGAGAGAATAAAAAATAAAAAAAAAACCTTTCTGCCATCTTCCAACAGGAGCCTTGATACTATGACCTAGATAGTTTTCTCGATGTTTATCAACCTTCACGTCATCCCACGTAAATTCTGCATGTCACCAGAAGGTAAATATATCAGACATTCATTTTTGAAATCAATGAAACACCATTATCTAAAATAAGTAATAAACTCTCAATTATTCACCTGAGTCACCAAAATATATCTAAAAACATAAGATTGTAAAATTTGATCCCAATAGAGAAAGAATAGCAAAACTAATAGATGGTAAGAATCAACGGTGTGTAAGAAACTAACATTGGATAATGTATCATAATCGTTAAAAGAAGTACCTTAAAATAATGAGATTACAAGAAGTACCTTACTTTTTCACATTTAACAAGTTGACATAATCGTTAATGTATCATATAATAACCTAATGAAACTAACATTGGATTTCAACAATTTAACAAGACAATAAACATAAATACAACACTTTCTAAATGTAACACTTCCCCAATCAAGTGAAAATAAGGGTCTGAAAGAGTTCACAATCTACTCCTTGGTCATTCTTAAACTAAAACATAATTCTTAAATAATGGTTTCTTGCCATTCTTTGAGCTTATGTATATAACATAGTTCTAAAAACTAAAATATATATTTTTTTTAATGAATCCTAACCATACTTGTATTCTAATTTTTTAGGTTTTGTCAATTAGGCATATGTAATAATGTAATATGCATAAAAATTCCTTGCTAGAACCCAAAAAAAACTTTTTCCTTTTCTACCACTATTGCTACCTAACCACAAGCATATACTACATTAAAGAACTGCAGCAGAGCGAACACTGTTGAACCTGTGAATTCATATAATTTTGTATCCTAACACTATGTTTGGTAACAAATGAGAGAAAAGAAAATAAATGAATAAGAAAGATATTAGAGAAAAAAAAGATTGTGATTTCTTTCCTTTTTGTTTGGATAGATAAGAGAAAAAATAAAGGAAATGATATTGATTTCTCTCCTATCTTGTTTGGTTAAGCTATATAAAAAAAAAAGAAAAAAAAAGAAATGATGTGACGTAATGTCATATTACTAAATTAATCTTTTTATAGGTGTTAGTCTTTTCATTTGTTCTAGGGCAAACTTCATTTTACCCCCTGTGGTTTGAACCATGTGCGGTTTACCCTCCTAATGTTTGAAAATAACCACATAACCCCCACGTGATTTGTGGATTGAAGTGCACCATTAAACATTCCATCTAACTTCATAGTAAGTGTAAAACACGTAGCAAACAAAGGGGTTATGTATTCATTTTTAAATTTTAAGGAGGTAAATCGCACATAGAGTACAGCGCAGGGGTTTAAATTGCACTTTACCTTCCAAATCAATAACGAAAATATAGGGGTATTTTAGTATTTTTTATTAAATTGTTAACAGGACTAACGGTATACTTCAGTTCACAAACACAAAGATTATGTGGTCATTTTCAAATATTAGGAGTAAAATTGCACATGACCCAAATCACAGGAGTTTAAAGTGAAATTTGCCCTTTGTTCTATATCTAAAAGTGTAGTTTTGGTATTATAACAAAATAACGTTTAGTGGTTTCATTTCTCTCCATTTCTCCCTACTTTTGGAGAGATTAAAAATAGGGGATATGAGGGAAATGTGTTTCTCTCTGTAATTTCTTCCCAGTTCTCTCATATTTGGTAATCCAGAGATTGAAATCCATGTCTCCCCATTTCGTTTCTTTTATTTTCTCTCCAAATCACTCAAACCAAACAGTGTAAAAGTTACAAAATTGAACCGTTTGAATCAATTCCTACGTCAGATACATCATCTTTGATGTTCAACACACAATACATGAGAATTTCCACCCAAAGTAGCTAGATTAACAATAACAACAGCAACAACATAACATTGGGTCAGAAAAGTTCTTTTTTTCCTTTTTCCTACTGCAATTGAACTAATCGATTCAGGCTAATGACTCGGTTTCTGTTTGGAATCATCAAAGCGATAGCTATACAGATATAAATACAGACATAGATGTATATATGCAAATCATGTGTTAATACGTGTTACATATACAAATTCGAAACCCTAGAAAATAGAAGAAAGAGAGATAGGGAGCTTACGATCTCGACCACCGCGAACGCCGCCTCTGGTGGGATGATACATTCTCAGACTCTACCTCTCTCCCTGAATAAACAGATTTGATTTGATTCGGATGATCGGAGATGAATTTTGACAAGTTCGCGTTGTCTGGTTATTGGTCTTCTTCGTTTTGTGCCCCCCTTCTTGCCCCTTGGGATAAGAGGGCAATGCGAATTTTGAAATTAGTTAGGGGGGCCTAACGGAAAAAGGATAATAAAGTTTTGTCAACTATACATTTTAGTTATAAAATTAAAAATTATTATAAATCATCATATTATTTTTTTATTTTTTTATATTTTTTAATAAAAAATTAAAAAATTATTAAAATAATTTGTTCTCACATGAGGCTTAAATAGTGTATTTAGTTTTAATTTTCTAAATTTAATTTTTTTAAAATTAAATTTTTTATTTTACGTATTTTTTTAGTGAAAATTTTAAATAACATTTTTTATTTTTAAATGCACCTTACTTAAATGTATCTAAATATTAAAATATTTATAAAAAAAATGTTTAAAAAAATTAATAAATATACAAAAAATATGAAAAATATACTGAATTTTCTTCTTTTTTTTTATTTTTGGTGTTTAGTAAATTTTTTAAAGATTTTTTTCACAAATATTATACTTTCTAATAGTATTTATGTTAAGTGTGTCTAAAAATCAAAAAAAAATTACTTAAAATATTTAAAAAATTCAATGAAAATAAAAAATTATGAAAAACAAAAAAGTAAAATTTTTTGAAAAATTAATTCTAAAAATTGAAATCAAACAGAATAAAAGTTTTTGCAAGAAGATCCTTCCTCATAGGAGAAGCTTTCTTTCTTTTCTCTTCGTAAATTACACTACTACTTCTACCCAATTAAAAACAATACAATAAATTTAAATTTTTTACATAATTATATTAAATTTTAAAATTTTTAATTTTAATATGCCTCTCAATTTTTTCTAACTCTCAAACATACAAGTATTTTTATATAAGTTTTACTCCAATTTATATAATCGGTATGAAAAAAATATTTAGAAGTTTGTCACGTTTTGGTTTTACGTGTCTAGGGGTGTAAATTTGACTCGAGCTCGGACTCAGGCAAGCTCATGTTGGGTCTTGCGGGTTCCCGTCAAAATTCAGACCGAGTCATGGATCAAAAAATTAAGCTCAAGCTCAGGGGGTATTTGGGAATGAATTTTTTCGAGGTTGGGTTTGGAAAGATACTATAATAATAAATAAATAAATAATTATATATAAAAAAAAAAATTGATGATAAATCCAATCAAAAGATGGTGTAAGGCATTAACTCCAGTGAACATTTTTTCGTTGGTAAGAAGCCCACGCTTTGTGAAATAGTTTGGTGAGAAACCCTAGAAAACATTTTGTTTCCGATTGTACCCCTTGACTTTTTTTATCTGTTTGACTTTTCGTTGACTATCTATTCAAATTTATATCTATTTGTTCAAAAAAAATTTTATATATGTTCAATTTTCCCCCTATCTATTCAAATTTTCTCTTAAATTCCTTTTAGCTGTTCAATTTTTTCCATAAATTCTATCTATTTGTTCAATTTTTTTTTTTTTCTATCTATTGAAAATTTGTGTCAACTTTTTTATTTATCTGTTGCGATGAACATTATTAACATCAATCTTTTTCCAAATATGTCTTATACATACACACTCACAGATATACATGCATACACTTACATATATATATACACTGAAGATATACATACACATACATACATACCTACATACAGAATGTATGTCTATGTCTATGTATGTATTTTTCTATTCACATAAATACATATATATATACACACACACACATGTATGCACAAAATTCAAAACCCTAAACCTAGCACATTTCAAACCAGATCTAAAACTCTGTCGTTGTTAAGGAGGCTCCAATTGTGGTGGCAACGATGGTGAAATCTCTGTGGTGGTGATAGATTTGTGTCGTAACCCAAACTTGCCCATATAGGTTTAGCATCGTAACCGACTAGTAATCCTAAGATTACCGAAGGCCTCCGAAACAGATTAGTAAAATAAGGGGCTAGCGGAAGCAAATATCAAAATATAATTATCCATAGAGCTGTACAGACTTATATGGAACGAAAATTTCAAACTTTATATACATATATAATCACATCATTCTTGCGTCACCCATAACAGATAAAACAAAAAAAGGGACTTAGCCCTATAATAAATAAACATAAACTTGTCCAAAAGATGTAAGAAAATTAAAATTGAAGACTTGTTCACATGGTTCACAAAAGACTTCCGGGAGCTTCCTCGGGAGGCGCATTAGTTGGTTGACACAAACAGATCTAGACTAAAAGTCTCAAGCCAGGTTAGGTGCATAGGCACCTATATACATAATATAAACAATGAGCTGGAGCCTAGTGAATAACGACAAAGTAAAGGTTTTATGAATGATGTCTATAACAAATTCAGAAATCAGAATTCAAAACAGAAGCATATTCATATACTTATTCAAATCAGATTTGCAAACAGTCATACGTAGTACATCCATTAACGCTAACAGATCAGATTGGTCATATAGACCCATATATAGAATAGATGGTCATTAAGACCCTTATACAAAGCAGATGGTCATTAAGACCCTTATTCAGAGCAGATCAGACAGATGATTATACATAATTGGTTCCATGAATGGAACCCACATGAAACCCTAGTAGCAGGTAACATATAAGAGATAACAGATACATATGATGCTAAGGATGCCACGATACAATTCAAAAATAGGACAATCATTCATTTATATAGAAAATATCATTTCAGAAAACAGAGCTTATTATATCAGTGAAAAAAAAACTTATAATCGAATTTATCTTTACATAGTTGTTACTCACATATAGTTCTAGAGGCAGAACAAACGAATCGGACATATCAGACGGATATTGGCGCGTGACCTATACAAGCACATGACAAATACACATTGAAACACACGTTTTGTAAACATATTTCTTATTCCATTTATTTTTAGGTGTGTTTCTAACCCTTATCCTCATTATTATAGCTTAAACCATGGCGTAAGAATGCTTAAGATGGAATGATAATGCAATTATGCACTTTGAAACACTTAGCAAAATTTCAGAAAACAGGGTTGTTTGCTCAAGCGAAGCTTTTGTTACTCGAGCAGTCTATAAAGTCTGCAAAAGTATTGGGAGCTCTCATTTTACGCTCGAGCCGACTTTTTGGTCACTCGAGCCAAGATTAAAAATAAAATGTGGTTGCTCGAGCGGTATTTCGGTCACTTGAGCCAAGATTGAAAATAAAAGGTGGTCTCTTGAGCGGTATTTTCGGTCACTTGAGCCAACCATCAAACGCTACAAAACTTCCGAGAGCTCGAAATTTACGTTTGAGCGACGATTTGGTCGATCAAACGATGCGACCAAATTTTGGAATTTCCAAATTGCTCTTCAAGATTCAAGATTCAAAATTGATTCCAAAGCTTCAATGTTGTTCATTTGGGCCAAAACTTTAGAAAGTACTTAGAAACTTGTAGCAAAACATGAAATGAAGGTTAATTCGTACAATCAAGACCCAAACACAAATCAATTCTTCATAATTAAAGGGAAACTTTATATATAATCATATGTATGTAATGATATGAATTCAAAATTTTCAAAACTTGTGCAATTGAGGTAAAATGGTATGACATATGATGAATTCTCAAAACAAAGCTAGGATTATTTCATGCATATGAGAATTCTTTAGAAAACAACTTCAAAATGCCATGAAATATGCATGCATACATGTATTGAGCTTTAATTCTTCAATCTTAGCTTAATTCTTAACTTAATCTTTCCTACCTTCTTGAATTCACAAATATGTTAGCTAGAATTCACAAATTAAGATTCAAAAGCTTACCTAGGTTCTTCAATTAACTTGAATTGGCAAGAATATTGAGTTTCTTTCTTCAAACTTCAAATCTGTGGCTTAAATTCCTAATTGTCTTGCCCTTCTCTTTCTCTTTCTAACTCAATTTCTCTATCTCACTCTATATTTGAGCTCAATAAGATTATAGGGAAAAAAGATTTAATAAGCTTATATCACATATTTTATAGGTTGGATTAACTTAAGCTAATTAAATGAGATTAGAGTTAATTTAATTAAACTTAATAATTAATTTATTATAATTATTTTGATTTCGAATCGAATTCTAATTAAATTTACCATAAAATTTCAAAAATTTTAAATAACATATTCACCTAGTCAATTTCGTGTTCGGATACTAATAAGGCCTTCAATTGTCATATCGAAACAGAATTTCAGACAAATATTCCTACAGCTAACAGATAGGAATGCAAAACACATACAAAATGCACAAGTCACATATAATCTCATTCTTAAAACTTAATTAGCATTATTAATAATGGATTATGGGTTAATTATGGACCGGGGTTGTTATAATTTGGATTTGCGTGTCCCTACTATAGAAAATGAAGAAAGATGAGTGTTCTGGTGGCGATGAGAAAAGAAACGACAGTGAGAGAGAAATGATAAGAGACAAGCGATGCCGGCGGTGGTAGAGTGGTCGTAAGAGAAAAAGAAGAGACGAACAGAGAAAGATGGAAGACGGAAGGCAAGCGACAGAGGCGGTGGCAGAGCGGCCATGAAAGAGAGAAGGGAGGCAAGCAACGAGAGAGAGGGGAGGACAGGCAAGCGGCGGAGGTAGTGGTGGAGCGACAATGAGAGAGGCAGGGAAGGCGAGCGGCGAAGGCAACGACTCTACTACAATAGTAAGGTAGAGAAAGAGAGTAGAGGGAAGAGGGAGGAGGCTAAAAAACAGGATGTGAATGACCGTATAACATGTATATATATGAATAGTTTGGTTTTTTTACGCTAATTTGTCATTATGAACAAAATGTTTTAGTGTCAGAACTTACGAAAAAAAAAAAAAAAATTTCAAATTTAAAATTTTGACTTGAGCACTCTAAACAAAATTCAAAAATTTTAGGTTGTGTTTGGTAGAGTTTTTTAAATATGATTTGAGTATGAAAAATTTGTTTGGTAAAAAAGTTTTGAATTGAGTGGAGAATTTTTGATGCGTTATATGATATTTGATACAAAAACTTACAACTTATAACTAAACATACAATTTAAAATTCTATTAAAGCACATAAAAAATTTTAAAAAATTCGAAAAATATTTTTTTCGAATATATAAGAATTAACATATGTCAATTGCAAAAAAAAAAATTGCACTGTTCCGGTTAATCGGCCGGATGACTGGTGGGACGTCCGGTTAGGCCAGATTTGCAATTTTTTTTTGAAAAACGCACCCCACATATAGTTTTCTGTAAAGTTGTGAAAATGTAATTGAAAAATTCGTTCCAAATATCATATTGAAATATGGATGTAAAATCATTGTTTAAAAATACAACCAAACACAGCGTTATTTTCTTTATAATTTTTACACTTTTTTTTTTTTTTTCTATGAAAAATTTAAAAATCAGTCAGAATATGCTGATTTTTTTAAACTCATCATTTCCAAAACAAATCCAAAATATCCACTTGCCAAGTTGCCAAAAATTCTAGAGTGCTCCAGCCGAAACCTCGAAACTTCACCCGGTTTTCCCAAACCAGCTCTGGGTTCGAATCGGGGCCCACCTCGCCCGCAATATATGAGAACGAAAAATGGCTAAGACCCCAGTGGGAGTCACTGGAGGTCATGAAAGGAGAGGAATGATTGGTCCAAAATAAAAATTATTATTATTTTTTTTTTTATTTCGGCGAATGGTGAGCTGCCACCTCACTGGGGTTGACCCCCAGTGGGCGTCTGTAGCACGGCTGATATAAGAACGAAAAATGGCTAAGACCCCCAGTGGGGGTCACTGGGGGTCATGAATGGAGAGGGATGATTGGCCCAAAATAAAAACTGTTTTTTTTTTTTTTTTTTTATTATTATTATTATTTCAGCGAATGGTGAGCTGCCACCTCACTGGGTGGGGGTCCGTAGCACGGCTGATATAAGAACCTAGGGTTTATTGACTTTTGGGTCATCATCACTCTTCCCCTGATATCCATACCTACATCTGAAGACAACTCACACGCTGCTCATCAATGGCCATGCGATCCGTCGTTTCGCGAACAACCCTGCGTCGTTTAATGGATTCCTCTCGAAGTTCCACCTCAGGCCTTCGCTACTTCAGCGATGGCAAAGGTCGTATCCTCAGCGAGGAAGAGCGTGCTGCTGAGAACGTCTACATCCAGGTATTTCTCTCTCTCTCTCTCTCTCTCTCTCTATGTATGTATGTGTTTGTGTTTGTGTGTGTGTGTGTTGATTGTTTAGATTTGTTTGAAAATATTTGTTGGGTGTGTGTGAAGAAAATGGAGAGGGAGAAGCTGGAGAAGCAGAGGCTGAAGGCCGAGAAAGAAAAAGCAGAGAAAGAGAAGGCCGAGAAGGTAGGGATCTTCCGATTTCTTATTCAGTGATTAAATACAATTTCTACTCTAATCTTCAACTAAACCCTATTTTCTTTTGGGTTTTGTCAATTTCCTCATTTTACAGATTGCAATTAGTATAGTATGTGCTCATTTGTTAGATTAAATTAAAGGCAATTTAAATGTTGAATGGGTCAAAATATAATAAGTTGAGTAGATTTTTACAGAATCTTGTGTTCTATACTTGGTGATCAAACATTCTTTGTGATCCCAGTTCAACTCCAAACATCCACAATTTTGGAGTTTGGGAAAAGAACTAAGCTTTATAGGGCGGCTTGTTTGGTATACATTTTGACATATTTAAGTGTAATTCATCTTGGAAGATATTTTGAACAGGGAAAAGAAAGAAATCAGCTCCTTGTCTTGAACCACTATGGAGTAATATCGTGTGCCTATATGTCTAGGAGTTGATCAACTTTATCTTTCAGCATGATGCAGAATCAATGTACCCAAATGAATGCAATCACTCATTCTTCATGTTATTAAACCTCTAGAATTTCCATGTTACAGAGACTCTTTGGTTGGGGATTTGGGAATATATTTAGAAACGGAAAAGGAAAAGGGAGGTGAAAGGTGAATAAAATATACTTATATTTCACCTAGTTTCATACACCTTTTCTCTTTCTTTTCCCTTTCCAAATCGCTCAACTAAACACATCGTAACTATAGCATACCCAATAAAGCATAGATACTTCAAAAAAGGAGATGTGTGTATATTAGATCCTTATCGAATACCGATACTCATTGGCTACTCACAGATATGTATTGAATACTTTTTAATTAATTTTTTATTAATTTTAGAGTATCGGATACTTAATTTTGAAGTATCGGATGCGCGAAGTCACATATTACTTCTCATACTTAGTTTTTTGATAAGAGGAATATAGTGAGAGTTAAAATAATAGAATTTGTCAAATTGATGTATCCTTATTGTCTCTCTCACTCTTTCACGTTTCTTCTCCTGCTCTCGTTCTTTTTTTCGGTGTTGGCATGTACGGATGATGTTTAATTTGCTTTTGCTTTTGCTTTTGCTTTTGGATGTTTTTTGAATGTTTGAACACTCTTAGCTTAATAGGAATCCCTTTCTTTATTTATTAATTTACTTTAGGTTTTATTTTCATATATATTACATTATTAAAATTAGAAATAATTTTTTTTTTACGAACGTATCTCCGCCGTATCCGTATTCTAATTTCTCAAATTTTGGCATATCATTGTATCTGGTATCCGTGTTTCCTAGAGCAGACCCAATCACAAAGAGGTATATGTTTTTCAGTTTGTTTGGACACCAATAACCTTATTATGATCTACTATTCCTAATCTCAGAGGAATCATGTCTCATGCCTTTATTGAACAAAAATATTAATGGGAGTAATGTGATAGTGGCTTTTTGGCTAAAATTGAAAATTGCCAAATGAGGCTAGCAGATTTTTTGCATTTTGTAGTAGCTCATTCCTATTTTATAGATTTGGTTGAGATTTGTATGGTCCTTGCGCAAATCACTGGGATTCATTTTATATTAGGTTGTGAATTGTGTTGACTGATGGTCTTGTTAATGTGTTATATGGTATCTTCATCACCAAGTGCCTGGATTTTTCCTGTCTTATTTAGAAAACAATTCCGTTTCTGTAACTTCATTCCACACTTTTCCCCCACCTGGGTGGGTGGGGGAGATGTTTAGCTATGGTCATCGGAAAACATATACATGGGATGTCATGAATATGATCTCATAATGTTGCTTCTGAAGTGTTTGATGACATTTTCTATTCACTTCATTGAGTTCAAGAACATTAAACAAGTTTTCTATTATCGCATTTTGTTAGATGTGTTCACTCCTAGGTCTTCCCACTGATGAAAGTATCTCAGTTATTTAGAGCGTACTCTTGATCTTCACACTATATTTTTTGATTAGTGGATTGCACTGTACCTTTGGTTTTTTTTGTATATTTCTGAGTCTCACACATTTGAAATCTTTTCTTTATTATCAGAAAGCTGAAGGAGAGCCTCATAAGAGCTGAAGTGGTGGTTGTCTCCAGTGAATGATGGAGCTCGTTCTTTGGAAGTACTTAGTTCGAATAAATGTATAGGACTTGATGTGACTCTCTATGAGACTTTGTTTTTCGTTTGTATAGAGTGTGACCATTGTTGATCTCGAATGGTAATGGACTTGGCATTGCTTACTTGCTTCTGTGTGTGCATTACGTTTTCTTGCTCACTAGCTGATTGTTGATTTGTGAGGGCTAGGAGAATTGCACAAAGGTCTAAAAGTTTCTCCTCCTTTTATATCATATATTTGGTAGGGGCTAATTAAAAAATTGAAAAACTGCAAACCTGTCCGCTCCGATTTGGTTTGGTTTGATTTTTTCAATGAATAGTTAGGTGTTGAGAGAGGTGAACTTGTGTTTCATGATTCAGTTTGTGATTTTATAGTTACAAATTTAGTTTGGAATCGAACCGGATTGTTTGAATAAATATGCATATATTATAGGGTAAATTATACTTACCTTCCTAAGATTTTTAACAAACACAAGACCTTATCATGTGGTTTTAATAATTATAGAAATTTCTTTTACTTCTGTTGATAATATTAAAATTCTCTCATATTCGTTAATTAGTACAAATGATGTTACTTGCTATCCAAAATGATCATATCACCCATTTGAATTGAGTGGGAAAAGATGAAAATTATTAAATCAACCAATAAGTTATTTAAATGAATATTTTCACTCATCTCTCCTAAAGTTTTGCAAATATATTATTAAGAATAATGCTATATGTATTAATTAACGTACTAACTATTATATTAACAGATGATGTGGCATAAATTTAGAGATTTTGGATATTTATAATTTGTATAATAGGTGGGGTCAGTAATAATAACATAATAATTGGTATATTAGTGTGTACATTAATTGGTGCTTATAGCACTGCCGTATTATTAAAGATCCATGCGTATTTTAACAGAACACTTCAATAATTTAATATAAGACTATAATAATTAATACAATACTTATAAGACTTATTTCACACTATATAAATAACAAAAATTTGATCAATTTTAATTAATGCATTTATTATTTAAATTTCTGTTTTATTTTATTATTATTTTTTTTTAAGTTGAAACAAATTAATTAATTTTGTTTTCCAGCAATTTGTTCTACTTATTTATTTGTATGTGAGAAAATTATTTATCTTTAATTGTGAAGATATTATTAACAAATTTTAATTGTCATTAAATTTCTACTCTATGTATATTTAAAAAAAAGAAAAAAGCGTAAGTTATTCTTACATGACTAAAAAAAATTAAAAAATAAATATAGAAGTAAAAAAATCTAACCGGCTCACAACAAATTAAAATTAGCTAATAGGGAATGAAATATGAAGAATTCATTTGAGAATAATAAACAATTCAAACAATTTGAGAATATTTATTTAAAATTAATCTTTTCTTGAATGGAGAAATTATTTGAGAATACTATAATACTCAATTAATTTGTTGTATGATACTTAAAATATATTTCTCCGTCTTTATTTTTCTCATTTAAACTATTTTTATTAAATTAATTTCTCACTTTTGTTAATAGTTGAATTTTTATTTTATAAAAGTTCTTAAAAATTATTTAAATAATAAATACATTAATTAAAATGATAATTTTTACATTGTTTATATAGAGTGGAATAAATCTTATATTAAATTAGGATTTATTACACATTATTCTCCTAAACAATCGTCAAATTGTCTATTTAGCCCCTCAACTGTTGATTGAGTCTACTAAATTCCTAAAGTACATAAATCAAAGTTTAATTTTAAGATTTAATTTAATAGAAATATTAGCCCGCATTTTTGTAAATATGCATAGATTAGAAGTTTAATAACTCAAAAATAAAAATTAAAACTTGAGAATAATATATGATTGAGAAAAGACAAAATAATAATTTTTTTATACAGTAATACAAATTGCCGAGAAAAAAATTAATTTGTTTATTTTAACTTAAAAAAATTCAAATAATAAATGCATTACTTAAAATAATAAATTTTAGGTTATATGTGGTGTGAAATAAGTCTTATATTAAATTATTAGGATGCTATCTAATATTAATTTTAGAGAGATTATTTATTTTTAATTATTTTATCAAAAAAATTAAGTTTTTTTCCATTAAATAATTTAATAATGTCTTAACAATTTAAGGATTTTATTTAGTATTGCATGAAATTTAAGAATTTTATTAAATAATGGTAAAATATGTATGAGTCTTTGATAATATATGTACAAAATCTCAGGGAATGTAAGTGAAAATTTTCATTTGAATAAATAAAGTAACTAAAGGACAATTTCGTCAGTTTTTGTATGACATCAACAAATTCTATTGAATAGTCTAACAGTGGGGGAATCTTTATAACAGTTTCAAAACTAAGAGATATTAGCCTCTGTTTGGGCAGTGGGTTGGCTTTTTGGCTTTTTGGACTATTTTAGTCTGGGCTAAAAAGCCTAGTTTAAAAAGGATTTTTTTGCTTTTTTGATTTTTTTTGTGAGAGAATAATGTAATGATTATGGGTTGGATGTGATGTTTTGTTTGTTGTGGCTAAAATAGCCTATTTTATCTTTTGTGGCTATTTTAGCCACAAACCAATTTGCGAAACAACACCTTAGTGTAATTATTGAAACCACAAAAGAAGTCCTATATTTGTTAGAAATATCAGGGGAGGTAAGTGTAATTTACCTTATATTATCTAACTTATTATTGTAAACTTAAATATCTTATCAATAACAAATATATATACATAAGTCGTAATATGTTACATTTACAGATGTGTTTTTATATAGTGGTATAATTAGTTTTTATTAATCATTTAAATGATTCTTAAGTTGTAAATAATATTTTGTGGTTACGTCAGGAATGATGACGAAGTTAACCATGGTTTCAAATTAGATTGGCTATTACTTTTTTTTTTTATACTTTAAAAATAAAAATCAAAGAGATTATATTTTTTATTTATTAAATTAGGTTAATTAAGAAAATATTTTTTTTGGGGTATAATTGTTTATATTTCAAAATTTTAAAAAAGAATAAAAAAATGGCTTGTTAGATTTATTTAATTTTCTCCTTATAAAATATTATTTCACAATGCTTATGTAAGATATTATCTTTGATTAGTCATGTATCAAAATTAATCAAATTTTTTTATGCACACACTTTTTCCACCCTTGCACATAATTTTTTATTTCGCCTTGCCTTGGTCGGATGTCATTTCATTTTTGAATTATTCAAACAGTAAAAATTCAATTGGTTTATTATTTCGTGTTATGTTATTATGTCATGTTAGAAATTCTTACCCTTAGTTAAAAGTAAAAACTTATTATTTTTTTTTATATATATTTTTGTAAGTTAAGCTTAATGAAACAAGTCTCTATTGGATGAAATTGTTCATATATATATTACTAGATTGACTTTAAAATAATTGATAAATTTTTTTTATTTTTAATTAAGAAAACTATATCCATTTAAAATTTTATTACATACTATTAATCCACTTTAGACAACGAATTCAAAAACTTTCTTAGATTGATTATTTATTTTAGATTTGTATTAAGTTTGACACTAATTTGACACATTTAATATTCGTGTTTATCATATCTATGTTTATATAAAAAATAATTAATTTTAACTCACTAATTTCATATACAATTCAAATCGTATTATCATATAAAAAGATTTCACCACTGATCTGTAATACTGCAATGTGGGAGAAAGAGCAACATCCACCAAATTTTATTATTATTATTATTATTTTTAAACAATTAAAGTTGCATATTTATAAAGATAGATGAACAAATAGTCCACATACAATTGGAAGAGTAGCCCTTTGGATGAAGGCACATTCAATTGGAAGATTCTATTCTATTGATGAATTTGTTTTTAAGATTAAACAAGTTAGAGGTTGCATGGTTCCACAGGTGGATGAGGTGGGCTGCTGGTACTGATGTGGCTAAAGTGGGCTGCTATTAATGCTCTGTGCCTGTGCTGATTTGTGTTGCCCTGTGCTTGTTGAGCTTGGTGTTTCATTGGGATTGAGATTGTTGTTTTTATTTCCTTTGGAGTTGGTTTCTCATCAACTTTGAGGTTTGTCCTAGTAAATGATTGTGTATTTTTTCTGTTATCAATTTAGTTGGGATCTTGAAATTATACTTTGATGCTTTTTTACACTTTCTTTTCCTTTATTGATGTATGAAAATTCTATAGTATATCCTACTCAAAAATATATAGTACATAGAACATGAATTGTTAAAATTGAGTCACATCATCAAAAGTATCCTGGTGAATAAGTTATGGGCTAAAATCATATTTATTCATAATTAGAATCAAATTGATCATAACTTAGTTATGAGCTATAACCACATCTCATAACTAGCATCATTTGGCTTATAACCAATATTACATATCTCATAATCACTAATCACATATCTCGTAATTACATCTCATAACCAACACTTTTTCTCTCAACCATGCCATTTGGCTCATAACCAACATCATATATTTCATAACCACTAATTATGTATCTCATAACCAACAACATTTGACTCATAACCACGTTTTATAACCAACACTATTTGACTCATAACCCATAACCACTAATTATATATGTTATAACCAATACTCTTTGACTCATAACCACACCACTTTAAACATAACAAACATTACGGGTATGTTTGGTTTGAGTTTGGGAAATGAGTTTTAGAAAAAAAATTCTAAAAATTTGTTTGGTTTGAGATTTTTCTCAAAAAATTTTCAAAATCACTTTCTCTCTCTTACACATCAATCAATCACTTTTTTTCTCTCCTCTCTCCTTCTCAATCACTTTTTCTCTCACACACATCTACTCAATTCTCCCAAAATATCAAATCATCCCAAACTCCCAAAAAAAATTTGTCTCTCAAAATATACAACCAAACAAACAAATTTTTTTTCTAAAACAACTCTCCAAATTTTTTTTCAAAAACAACTTTCCCAAAAACAGACCAAACAAGCCCTACATATCTCATAACCACTATTTTGTAATCTGATTGTCAAAGTCTATATTTAGCTCTCTTCCACTAAACTTTGAAGTAGAAATGTATGTTTTATTACTAGACATAGTTATATATGTGCATATTTCTGAAAATTTTCTTTAGATAATGGACCAACCAAAGCTAATAAAGAAAAATTATTTGGAGAATATTTTGCGTAATACTTTAGATCAAATGAACGAACTCATAATCATTAAAGCCATATCCTACCTGTTAACTGCATTGTTCGATTACAAAATGATAACTTAGACGGAATCTAAGTTTTGCAATATTGGTTTGCAACATTGTAACAATTCTACTAACCGGTAACAACATATGATGGCATTTTCTTATGAAACGCCATTTGTTCTGCCCATAATTTAACAAAATAAATTCAAAATCAAAATGACTTATGACACAATACCGCTTTCTTAAAAATTAATTAATTTTTTTTTTTTGGCTGAAAATAAAAGTTTATTTGTGAATTAATGATAAAGGTGTGACGTTGGCTTGCTTATTTACATCCCATTCACAATAAATAGATTATTAATCTGCATACATACAATCTCCCAAAAACCTTACTAAAGAATGTAATGGTTAAGCCTCATCTGGAGAGGAAAAAAATTTATAACACTACAGATATTCCATTTACTAGCTGAACATATCATTGCAAAATTAAGAGAATGAAACTAAATTATGAGAGGAAACAAGTGAGGTACATACCAGAGGGAAAGGCAAAGCATAATGCATTTGTAAACTTTATATATATATTGTACGGGAAAGAGATTCACCTTCACGTATAATCCTGTTGATCAAGCCTGTGTTCTTCTGCACGTCGTCGTTCTATCACCTGAAAACTCAAACTTGAGCTGGCCGGCGGGTATGTGCCGGAAAACCCCTCCGATGCCTAAGTTAGTAAGCAAAACAAATAGGCAAAAGCTCAATGTAGTCAGGGAGCCAAAATTGCATTACCTTCTCATAGGTGATATTGGTGAGCTTATATAGGTTTTGCGTGGCACAATCCTAGTAGGACTCTAACTCCTCCATGTAGAGTCCTCCTAGGATTCAAATCCCTGGAAGATAATGCTTATCCTCCAACACCCCCTCACTGCTTAAACCAAGTGAGATGGTCCTTCTATGGCCGAACTCCAAATGACCGGAGTAACTGTTAGTTCGGCCCTTACTTCTCTCACTTACCTCGGCTTTCCCATGCTAAGGCCGAGCTAGACATAAGGAAGTTAAGCCGAACTACATTCAAAGTCATAGTTTACCTCGGTTTCCCGCATGCTGTGACCGAAGTACTCAATGAAGACCGAACTACCCACTGCTGTACTACAGGCAACTATGACGAACTAACTCTTAGTTCGCCCCTCCGCTTCCTCACTCCTACTCCGGTTTCGTATGCCAAAACCGGACTACCCATAGAAGTGTCTGACCGAACTAACGCATACGATCCTGAAGAAGCTGTTCTCATACTCCGGTTGGAATAGGTGACCGGACTAAACAGAAACCGGACTACACCATGCAAATATGACAACCGGACTACCGCAACACTCTTTTGACCGGTGTACGTGGTACCTTTCTCATTTGGGCTTATCTCGGCCCAATTACCAGCTCGGCCCAATTTAGTATAAATTACCCTCTCAATTGCCCCTTAATTCCATCTGCAAAGCATGATAGGGATTACTCGTCTTCCAGCCGAGCTAGAGTCCTAACCTCTCCAGCCGAGCTAAGACCCAGTTAACTTATCCAGCCGAGCTAAAAACCATTTAGCTTATCCAGCCGAGCTAAAACTTGGGCCGTACTATGCACGTTCGGTCAAAACGTCTCTTCAGTTTGCAGAAACTGAATCGATTGTCCTTCCAATGACACGTGGCAGGCTCGCATTGGCCAATCCCAGCTGTCGCGCCGCCCTCATACTCCGAAATTTTTGAACAGTTCCCGCCTTTACGGTTTCATCAAAACAAAAACCCCTTATTTCATTTAGAATCACACCATTTCAACAAACTATTCCCTTTCTCTCTCACAAACTTTTGAAATCTCCACTGTTCTTCAATCTTTCTGCAACTTTGAAGCTCGTGTTCGCTTGATTCCTTTTCCAACTCTTCCTCCTTACCAGGTAAGCACATGAATTTCCTCTTGTTTTCCTTTGTTTCCTGTTTTCATTTGACTTATAGCAGCATGTTTCTTGTATGTTTACAAAAACACTCTTCTATACTCTGTTTCTGAAAAACTTCATAAGAACACTTTGAACATACTAATTTAGCTTGTAGAACACCTTTTCGATCTTTGTCCATGCTTCAACCGAACTAGAATACTGTTTCTGCTGTCTAGGCAAACTGAAACCGAACTAGAACTGGTACATGCCTCAGAGTAGTTGTAATAGGTTTCCATCTGATATACCTTAGCCGAAATAAAAACATACTTTGAACTATGAATTCTGGCACTTGACCGAGCTAAGCTTTGAGGACTAAACCAGCTTTCTAAGTTCCTAAACCGAACTGCGAAAACTGCCCCTTTAAGCCTAACCGGAATAAGAAATACCACAGATGAAATCGAAAAATACTTTGAGAGCCGAAATAGAGAGAACCTTTCAGAAACCGATGTAGTTACCATAGCACCCTGTCGAGCCGAAATAAAACCAGACTTTTTTTGCTTTGTTTTGGTAGCACGGTCTTCGATCTGTGCTTAACACCTTGTTTTTCTACTTTGCAGACTTAGGTTGCCAGGCACTCCACTGTGCGTCCAACCGAACTACTGAGCACAATTTTCAAAACGATATAAATTATTTTTAACTTATATAATAAAATGGGGAAGTACAGATTCCTAGTAGAAACCCCAGGGGGGCTGGCCGATTTCCGAGAGGATTACAATATCCCAGCCGATGTAAATCTGACTTTAGCAGAAAAAGATGTAGATCCCTGGAACAACGAAGGCTTTGTCCCCTTTACCGTACAATCCATAGTAGAGACCGGACTACGATTCCCAGTCCAGCCGTTAATCTGTGAATACCTTAGGCAAACCAGACTTTGCCCAACCCAACTCTCCACCAACACCTATCGCATAATAATGGGCATAGACGCCCTAAACCGGAAACACGGTCTGAACCTCGGTTTAGCCGAACTATTTCACCAGTACTCAATAGGATCTAAAAACGAAGGTTGGTGCTATTACTTGAGAATACGCCGAGGTCGAGAAAAAATAATAAAACACACACCAGACAAAGACCTAAACGATGACGATTTCTTTTGGGTCTCTGGAAACTTTGAAGACCTTGAGGCTCAAATTCCTGGCCGAAGAATAAACTGGAAAATGGGACAACCCGGTATACATACCTCGGTCGCCTTTCTCACTTTTCTTTTTATTTCGGCGTTTTGCTACGAACCGAACTAACAGTTGTTTTACTCTTGCAGATTCAGCTTATCTTCACTCCCAGTACAACTATCCGAACCTCGATCTTCTGCGCGCCGCGCTAAGAGTAAGGGAGAGAAGTTGGGCCAAACTCCTTGATTTCAAACCGACCTACCGCTACTCCGGTCGCCGCAAAGTAAGGGTGACCGACTTTCTTCTTGAAGACCCACCAGAACCGGACCCAACCTTGCCAGAAATTGTCCTTGTTCCCCTAACAGCCGAACAAGAGATGGCAAAGAAGAACAAGATGAGGGCCATGCTTACCGCCACCACAAGGGCCGAAGTGCCACCAACTCAACAAACCACTGAAGCCGTGGTAGCTCTTCCCTCACAACAGCCATCCTCCTCACGCCGAGCTAAACACGCCCGGACTACTGAGACCGAGCAGCGTTTGGTTGATGAGGTTGATCCCATCCTTCCACCGAGCCCCGAACTCATCCCACAACCGGAATCTTCTGACCGAGCTACGCCTAACAACAAATGGGCTCCACCCTTCGTCTTCAACAACCGAGATATCGACGAAGGTGACTCCGTTGTTGCTGACAAGGATCACCTACTAGCCTTCAACCTGGCCAGGGGTGTTTGTCTTCCCAAAGACATGGAGCATCACAGCAAACAGCTAAATACCGAGCTGAAAGCCATCCGGTCATCCACCAAGTCCATGATTTTGGTAAGCAGTACTGTTTTTTCTTTGATCAGTCTAATTTTTCGCAACTCTTAGCTCGGCTGACAAGGAACTCTTCTTTTGCAGGCCATTCAGAAGAACACCATTGCTCATAGGCAGATAATGGAACTTCGCAAAACAACGAGGCACGCAATAAGGGACGCCGAAACCAGGGCGGCCGAGCTGGCATTGTCCAAACAAAGGTCGGCCGATCTGGAGGCCGAGGTAGCTCGCCTGACCGAACTGGTCACCTCGGCTGAGAATGACAAACAACACGCCGTGACCGAAGTGAAAGACAAATACTTACGGGAGATGGCAGAGCTTGAAAACAAGAAGAATGCCGAAATATCTGAGCTGAAGCAGAAGGCTGAGGACGCTTCCAAAGCAGGTTTCAAGGAAGCCGAAGCTGGCTACTCTCTGCAGTGCGAAGCAGCGAAAAAACTGTTCTTCAAGTGCGGCTGGAGAGGTGCAGTGGAGAAGGTCGGTTGTGGACCTGAAACCGAGGTCGACGACGCTCCTGAGCACTTTATTCCGGCCTCACTGCAAGAATATGCTGATGAACTCCAAAAACAATTCCTCGGTTCGTCTGATGATGATGATGACGACGAAGAGGCAGTAGAGACTCCGGCTATCCAAGAGCAAGATGGCGATCAGTCAGTTCGGTCAGAGCCCATGATTGAAAATGCGGCGCCCAAACTCCCAACCGAGACTACTTTAACTGCAGACACCGGAGTACGTGCTGACCTTGGGACCGATCTGGACGCCGAGATAGATGATCTGTTTGTTTGAACTTGTTTCTTCTTTTTTTTCTTTCTTGTATTTCTGAACTTTTGTAACCGGGCTTCGGCCCTTCTGCTTGTACTTGGCTTTGACTTTAAATGAAAATATCTTCCAACTCTTATCTCGGTTATGTATGTATGCCTGTACATGTAGTGAAGTTTCCATGTGTTTATTTGCAAACTCTGATCTCGGTTCCAGCTATCTAACTTATTAGCCAACCACTATTCAGCCGATATAACTTACTTCGGCTGAAGAGTACAAAGTGTTGGTTTAATCCAGCCAACCACTCTTCAGCCATGCCCATACTTCGGCTGACGAGTACAGAGTGTTGGTTTAATCCAGCCAACCACTCTTCAGCCATGCCCATACTTCGGCTGAAGAGTACAGAGTGTTGGTTTAATCCAGCCAACCACTCTTCAGCCGATATACTTACTTCGGCTGAAGAGTACAGAGTGTTGGTTTAATCCAGCCAACCACTCTTCAGCCGATATACTTACTTCGGCTGAAGAGTACAGAGTGTTGGTTTAATCCAGCCAACCATTCTTCAGCCGATATACTTACTTCGGCTGAAGAGTAAAAAGTGTTGGTTTAATCCAGCCAACCACTATTCAGCCGATATAACTTACTTCGGCTGAAGAGTACAAAGTGTTGGTTTAATCCAGCCAACCACTCTTCAGCCATGCCCATACTTCAGCTGAAGAGTACAGAGTGTTGGTTTAATCCAGCCAACCACTCTTCAGCCGTACCCATACTTCGGCTGAAGAGTATAGAGTGTTGGTTTAATCCAGCCAACTTCTAAGTTGGTTTTTCCAGCCAACTTAGAATAAAGTGTTTGGTTATTCCGGCCAAACGTCCTGCAGCCTGGATCCTTATCCTGGGCTTAGGAAGGGTGTTGGTTTAATCCAGCCAACCTCTACGTTGGTTTTTCCAGCCAACTTAGAATATAGTCTGCACTGCACCTAACTCATCAAAACTATCTTTTACAGAAAAAACAACCATGCTGAAAAGAATCGACTTGTTTTATTGAGAGAGGAAAAAACTACACATTCTTGAGAGAGAAGAAAAAAAACTAAAAATAAAACAATTTAAGATTGGCAGTGTTCCATGGCCTTGGGATTGCTTTGCCTTCCTTATCTTCCAAGTGGTATGCCCCTTTGCCTGCTAAGCCGACCACTTTGTAAGGTCCTTCCCAATTCGGTCCCAACTTGCCATCTCCTGGAACCAGGGTTTTTCCCATCACTTTGCGAAGTACCCAATCGCCGATCTTGAACTGTCTTGGATGCACTGTTTTGTTGTACTTTCTAGACAACTCTTGTTGGTAGGAGGCGATGTGAACCAAAGCTCTGTCTCTTCTTTCTTCCGCGAGATCAAGTTCTAATGCTATTGCTTCGGCGTTTAAGTCTGGATCAAAGTTTTCGCTCCGAATTGTGGGGAGACCAACTTCTAATGGGATGACTGTTTCCATGCCATAAGCTAAGGAGAATGGTGTTTCTCCTGTTGATCGTCGAGGCGTGGTGCGGTAAGCCCACAGAACATGAGGGAGTTCTTCTGCCCACTTGCCTTTAGCCTTCTCTAGCCTTTTCTTCAGTCCATCCAAGACTACCTTGTTTGAAGCTTCTGCTTGTCCATTCGCTTGGGGATACGCTGGTGTGGAATTGTAGAATTCTATCTTGTACTCCTCACAAAAGCCTCTGAAAATTCTGCCGTCGAACTGCGTGCCGTTGTCTGAGATCAGTGCTTTTGGTATGCCGAAGCGAGTAATGATATTCCGCCAGACAAACTTCTTCACATCTTTTTCCTTGATTGACGCCAAGGCTTCTGCTTCCACCCACTTTGTGAAGTAGTCTGTTGCCGCAAGAAAGAACTTCCTGTTGCCTGGTGCTGTTGGGAGTGGTCCCACTATGTCCAAGCCCCACATTGCGAAAGGCCATGGACTAGTGAGAGGTAGGAGTTCTCTGGCAGGTTGGTGTATTTGATGCGCAAACTTCTGACATTTTTCGCATTTTTTGACATACTTCTCTGAATCCGCTTGCATGTACGGCCACCAGTATCCTTGTGAAATAGCTCGGTATGCCAATGATCGTCCTCCTTGATGGCTGCCGCATACACCCTCATGTATTTCGAACAGGAATGCTTCCACTTTGCTGGGGTGCACACACTTTAAGTAAGGTCCTGAGAATGACTTTTTGTACAACGCCAGGGATGGGGAGAGCCAGAATCGCTGCGACTTTGCTCTTATTCTGTTGGCTTCTTTCTTATCTTCTGGTAAGGTGCCGTCTTTCAGGAACAAGATGATAGGATCCATCCAAGAAGGACCTAGATCGGCGCAGCATACTTCTCCTGCTTCTGGGTCTTCAATACTTGGTCTAGGCAGATAGTCGATCAATAGAGGATGTGGGATGGAGGTATCCGCCATTGAAGCGAAACCTGCTAGTTCGTCTGCTCTGCTGTTCTCCTCCCTGCCGATCTGTTCTATCCTCACCACTTCGAACTTCTTGATCTCGGTTCTGACTAGCTCTTGGTACTTAGCCATTCTGTCATCCTTTGCTTCGTAATCGCCAGAAATTTGATTTACCACCAACTGTGAGTCGCTGTAGACCATGAGTTCGGTGGCCTTCATGTAGGCTGCTGACTTGAGTCCTGCAAGAAGCGCTTCGTACTCCGCTTCATTGTTTGATGCTGGGAAGCCAAGGTTGATTGCCGGCTCCACTATCAGGCCGTCTGGAGAGATGAGGACTATGCCAAGTCCTGCTCCATGTCGATTGGATGCTCCATCCACAAAGAGCTTCCACATCTCCCCAACGAACAACTTCCAACAAGTGGAGGGATCGGATGATGCCTTGGGATCTTCCATGCTGCTAATTTCTCCGTCTAAGTCCAGGCCTGCTGCCTGCCCCTTGTCATCTTGTTGCACCAAGTTTTTCTTCGTTGGCGAGTCTGGACTTGGTATAGCATGGTTTACCTCTTCCTTGTTTGTATTACTCCGGTCTGCCTTAGGACTTGGCTGAGTAACCAATACCAAGGGTTGCGTTATTCCGACGTCAACTTCTGTCCCTAGTTCGGTTGAGTCAGTCAGGTCGACTGGGCAGATATGATGACTCCCAGGAGTGAACTCTGCGACAAAATCCGCCAACGCTTGAGCTTTTATTGCGGTTCTAGGTTGGAACTTGATGTCTAGGTTGGAACTTGATGTCGTATTGTCCCAACTCTACTGCCCACTTCAGAATTCTCCCAGAGAAATTCGCCCTTTCAAACAAAGCCTTTAGTGGGAAGGCTGTAAGGACAACTATAGTGTGAGCGTGAAAGTAGTGCGATAGCTTCCTTGCGGCCATCATTAAGGCCAATGCCAGTTTCTCCAGTGGCAAATACCTTGTTTCGGCGCCCAGCAGCGTCTTGCTAACATAGTAGATGGGCAGATGTTGGACTCCTTCTGCACGGACCAACACCGCGCTGATCGCGTGCTGTGAGACTGCCAGGTACAGGAAGAGTTCTTCTCCAGGAATTGGTGTTACAAGAAGTGGTGGAGAAGACATGTATTCCTTCAAGCTTTCCAGAGCTCGGTCACATTCTTCGTCCCACTCAAACTTGGCCTTGAGGGCATGAAAAAATGGTCGTAGCCTGTCTGACGATCGGCTAATGAACCGATTGAGCGCGGCTGCCATTCCGGTGAGATGCTGCACTTCTTTCACTGAGTTTGGTCTCTCCAGATCTTGTATTGCCTTGATCTGAGATGGGTCTGCTTCTATACCTCGGTTGGTCACCAGAAAGCCTAAGAATTTGCCTGATCCTACTCCGAAAGCACACTTCGACGCATTGAGGCGTAACTTATGCTTCTTCAGGATCTCAAACATCTCACTTAGGTCCTTGAGGTGGTCATTCTGATCCTTGCTCTTGACCACCATATCGTCGATGTAGGCCTCCATTGTTTTGCCTAACAATGGCTCAAACATCTTGGTAACCATTCTTTGGAATGTCGCCCCGACGTTCTTTAGGCCAAAGGGCATGACCTTGTAGCAGTAAAGTCCTCTTGGTGTGGTGAAAGATGTGACCTCCTGGTCCGGTTCATGCATTGCAATCTGGTGGTAGCCTCTGTATGCATCCAGGAAGCTTAGTCGGTTGTGCCCCGCCGTCAGGTCTACCAGTTGATCAATCCGTGGTAGAGGAAAGCTATCTTTAGGGCATGCTTTGTTGATAGTTTTATAGTCGACGCAGACGCGCCACTTTCCATTCTTCTTTGGCACGACGACTGTGTTGGAGATCCATCTGGGGTAGTGCACCTCTCTGATTGCCCCTGCTTCCAACAGGTTTCCTACTTCTTCCGCCACTATCTCGGCGTGGTGGAGTGCCGATCTGCGGGTGCGCTGAATGATTGGCCTGGCTGATGGGTGGACATTGAGTTGGTGGCAGATGAAGTTGGGATCAATGCCTGGCATGTCGTATAGAGTCCAGGCAAACACTTCGATGTTAGAGGTCAAAAATTCCAAGACCTCTAACCTCTCAGCGTCGGACAACGACGAACCAAGCAGAAAGAACTTATCCGGGTTCTTTTCATCTATTCTGACTTCCACCAAGTCTTCCACTGCTTTCTGGCTTGCTGCTTTGCCGACGTCTGCAAATAGTTCATTACTCTCTGGTTCCTCCACCGAATGAACATACCCCTTCGCTGCGCGGCTTCCATTCACTGTGACAAAACATTGCTTGGACATGATTTGGTCTCCATAGACTTCCTCTATTACTCCGGTGTCGTTTGGGAACCGCATCACTTGGTGGTAGGATGACGCCACCGAGCGCATGGCATGCAGCCATGTTCTGCCCAAGATGATGTTATAGGTGGATGGGACCTTTAACACCCAGAACTCTACTTGCTTCGTCACACTCCCTGCTCTGACTGGAAGGATAATCTTGCCAACCGGCCATTCTGGCATCGAGTTAAATCCAATCAAAGGTGAGACTGCAGGTGCTAAGTCTTTATCTTGCAGCTTCAATTGTTTGAACGTCTCGTAGTACATGATTTCGCACGAACTACCCTGGTCAATCAGAATCTGCTTGACGTCAAAATCCTTGACTCGGAGAGTGACGACCAGGGCATCGTTGTGAGGGCAATATATTCTGTCCAAGTCTTTATCCGAAAAAGACATAACATTTGTGGCCTCTGTCCTCCCCTTCTTGACGACAGGTTGGGCACTTAGTACCTCCCTCAAGTGCTCAGCCTTTTTGATTGAACCTCTGAGCTCACATACACGCTCAGGTTCGAAAACTCCATGTATCACATTGATAATGCCTTGAGGTGGAGCGTCGATTGGCATTCCGTTGGGGTTATTACGGTCCTGGGGGGCTGGCTGTGCCCCTCCTTCAATGTATTTGTCTAAGTGGCCTGCCGCCACCAACTCCTCCAAATGCTGCCTCAACGGGGTGCAGTTCTCAGTTCGGTGCCCCTTTTCTTTGTGGAAGGTGCACCGTGATCTATCGTCATAGTCCTTCTGTGCCTCGCCTAGCTTGGCTGGCCACTTGACGAAAGGTTCGTCTCGAATTTCGCTAAGTATTCGGTAGATCGGCTTCTTGAAGACCGTGGTGATGGCAGTGCGGACTCTCAACCATCTCTCGTCTCGGTCTTCTTCGTTGTCGCGTCTTCCACGCCCACTTTTGTTCGGCCGATTTACCGCATTGACCTTTGCTGAAGCCTTCTTTTCTGGCGCTGCGGTCGTGCCAGACTTTGCTTTGGCACGGGCGCCATCCTCTTCCACCCTGATGTGCTGATGCACTCTTTCCATCAGGGCTTCCATGGTAAGAGGTGGCGTCATGGTGATAGAATCCCTCAGTCTGTTCCCAACTGGGAGTCCTCTCTTGTATTGCGCAATGGCGAGATTGGTTGGGCAGTCCCCAATCTGGTTGAATGTCTCCCAATAACGGCTGTTATATGACCTCAGGGTCTCTTTTTCGCCCATGTCGATGGAGAGTAGCTGGTCGGTCTCCACCGGAGTCTTAGTGTTTGTTCTGAATCTTGTGACAAATGCTTCTGCCAATTGCGCCCAGGAGGCTATGCTGCCCTCTGGGAGTTTCTCAAACCAAGTCAAGCCTAGGTCACCAAGGCTTGAGGGGAACAAGATGCACATTAAGGCCTCGTTCCGCCGGTATACAGCCATGACCTGGCGGAAGTGGCTTAAGTGCAAGTAGGGGTCCGTCTTCCCCTCGTATGTAGTGAACTTCGGCTGTAGAAAGCCTGACGGTAAAGGCGCGTTCTCAATTGCTGGGACAAACGGTGAGGTCTGCAGCCTTGCCAATACTTTGTCCGTTGGTTCGTAGGCCGGCCGCGGTTGTGGCATTCCAACCTCGACGCTTCCATGCGTCTGAGGAGCCAACCGCTGTAAGGCCGAAACTCTATGTGGATCACGCGCCCTGGCATCCTCCCTGCGTCGTGCCTTTTCTTCTAGCACGGTTCGTAGGTCGGATGACCTGGGTAACTCCGTTTGTCTGGACCTTGTTTGGTGCGTATGCGAAGGCCAGTATGTGCTTCCTTCCGTGTAAGACCTTTCAGATCTCGCCCTCTCAGACCTGGAGTGACGAGTTCTGGAAGATCTTGATTGCGTATCGTCTGTCCTGAGGCTTCTCTCTTCTGCCTGGGAGGGTGTAGAATTCCTACTACGACCTTCTGAGTGGCGAGGGGGCGTCTTGTTCGTGCGCCCCTTTCTTGTCGCCACTTCTTTTCCTTTCACCCGGCGTTTGAGAGCTTCCATGTCTGCTGCCATCCGCCGTATCAACTCGTCTTGTGCTTTGACGCGATCCTCCAAAGCCTGAGGATCAACCCTACGCCTTTGTCTTTCTGGGCTTTGCGAACGAGAGGGATGAGAGCTGCTATTCCTCCTTCGTCCCCTTGCATCCCTCCTGGAATTTTGCCTTTGTGGTTCCAGGTTCGCCATGGGAGGGACCAAAGGTAGGCCTTCACGCCTTGCACCTCCGTCTGGGGTTTGTCCGTCAATGGCGGACTGAGGCAGTTCTTCGTTGTTTGCCATCGAATTTTGAGAGAAAAACACCTGATCAAGAGGTTGTTCTTGTCTGTTATTCCCACAGACGGCGCCAATTGTACGGGAAAGAGATTCACCTTCACGTATAATCCTGTTGATCAAGCCTGTGTTCTTCTGCACGTCGTCGTTCTATCACCTGAAAACTCAAACTTGAGCTGGCCGGCGGGTATGTGCCGGAAAACCCCTCCGATGCCTAAGTTAGTAAGCAAAACAAATAGGCAAAAGCTCAATGTAGTCAGGGAGCCAAAATTGCATTACCTTCTCATAGGTGATATTGGTGAGCTTATATAGGTTTTGCGTGGCACAATCCTAGTAGGACTCTAACTCCTCCATGTAGAGTCCTCCTAGGATTCAAATCCCTGGAAGATAATGCTTATCCTCCAACACCCCCTCACTGCTTAAACCAAGTGAGATGGTCCTTCTATGGCCGAACTCCAAATGACCGGAGTAACTGTTAGTTCGGCCCTTACTTCTCTCACTTACCTCGGCTTTCCCATGCTAAGGCCGAGCTAGACATAAGGAAGTTAAGCCGAACTACATTCAAAGTCATAGTTTACCTCGGTTTCCCGCATGCTGCGACCGAAGTACTCAATGAAGACCGAACTACCCACTGCTGTACTACAGGCAACTATGACGAACTAACTCTTAGTTCGCCCCTCCGCTTCCTCACTCCTACTCCGGTTTCGTATGCCAAAACCGGACTACCCATAGAAGTGTCTGACCGAACTAACGCATACGATCCTGAAGAAGCTGTTCTCATACTCCGGTTGGAATAGGTGACCGGACTAAACAGAAACCGGACTACACCATGCAAATATGACAACCGGACTACCGCAACACTCTTTTGACCGGTGTACGTGGTACCTTTCTCATTTGGGCTTATCTCGTCCCAACTACCAGCTCGGCCCAATTTAGTATAAATTACCCTCTCATATATATATATATTGAGAGCTGCTACGTAGCACGAAAGTTACTCCCCCCAAATCCCCCTAAACCCTAAACGACGCCGTTTTTGTTTTTGTTTTGTTTTGTTTTGTTTTGTTTTGTTTTTTTTTTTTTGTGCAGAAGAAGAAGGAAGATCAGAGAAGAAGAAGCAGGAGGGAGGAGGGAGGAGGAGGGACTGGAGGGGGCATAATATTCGGGGGAGGAGGAGGCGGAGGCGACAAACTGACGATCGGCGGAGGCGACGAGCTACTGCTGCGACGATCGGCAGCGAGCTTTCTCCCCCTCCCTCTCTTCTCTTTCTCTCCCTCTGCAGATCGAAAATGGAAGGAAGAAGATGCGAAAATGGAAGGGGAAAAAAAAAAAAAAAACTAATGCCCAAAACGACGTCGTTTTGGGCATTAGGGGGATTCGGGAGGGCAAACTCTCGAGCTACCAAACATTATTCATATATATTATAGATTACTATACTTTCAACAGAACATTTTTGGAATAAAAAAATCTTAATCAATCGATCACCATTTTTTGTTTCCAATAAAAAGTCAGCCACATAGTTAACAATTGCAAAATATCATCCAAATAATGTAATAGGCTAGTTAGATTGATAGACATAGACACAAATACTAGTATGCTTCGAATATTTCAAAAGCAAAAAAAGGAAGTAACAAAAGAAAGTAACAGGATATTAATTAGGCGGCATTGATGTGCTTGGCAAGGGTAGCAATTCGTCTTTCTTCGCTCCCACAGCCTCATCCACTATCATCCCTTCTTCACTCCCGCAGCCTTATCCACTGATTGCAAAAAGAAATAAAAAAATAATTTTTAAAAAATAGCCAGAAATGTTCATGCAGGGTTCAAAAAAAGGATTTGTTTTCTCAGTAGACACTCAACTCCTTCACAAATTGATAGTTTTGCAAAAAACATTGGATACTTGAAAATGTTTTCCCCAGTGTTTCTCACATATATGAATTTTGGTAGTTGAAGGAAAACTAACTTCAATCCATTACTTGGTCCCCTCAGGCCAAAACCCACAACAGAGAAAAAAACAAACAGAAAGGTCAGACCTAAAAAATCAACATGAATGGAATCAATCAGCCATGAATGCATATGATGGTGACAACTTCAGGTCAGGGCTGGTTAAATTGTCTATTAATATTTAGGGAAAAAAATTCAAAATCAGCCTCGTTTTGTTATATAGATGTGAATGGCATGGACTAACAAATTCAAACAAATGAAGATGAAACTTGAAAATTTATAACCTACCTTTTTCCTTGTGCACATCATTTCAGCAAAATTACCAATGTCCAATTAAAGCCAAGGACTATTGCTTTTGAGACAAAAATGTATATTAGCCAATCAAAAACTATTATCTAGACCAAGGCTCAGACCAAAAGATCATGGATTGAACAAAATTCCTCTTGAACCTTGATCCTCGGTTATTTTCATCCTTCTTCAAGTCTCTGCCAATGGACTCCAAAACAGTTGTCCCCATGACAAGATCTCAAATGATCTCAAAATAACAAAAGAGCAAAATATGGTGGGGACGATCTCATACACCCCCAGCTCTGATTGCTGCACAAAATAGCAGGCTTTAGAACATAATTTTATAACAAAGGTTGCATTATAAACTAAAAAGTTCACTAGGTTAAGAAATACAATAACATCATTCATTGTACAAACTCATGAAAAATAAAAAAGAATCGAACATCACTAGCTCTATATCACCCGATATCATCAAGTGGAGCTGCGTTATGCTTGTATATTACAAGATCAAGTAACAAGCGAGCCCTATGCAAATAGTGAAACTATGTGTCAAAAGTAGGGAGTACGTAAAACCATCCCACATTATAAAATTAGTCATTGTAAAACATAAGATAGTGATAAGTGGACAGTTGGGTATAAATATATGTACCTTGATTACGCCTGAAGGCAAAGGTTTCCCTTGCATATATTTGATGACGAAAAGACCACAATCATAGCTTTGGGAATGAGTGTAGTTGTAACAATAGAGTCAACAAACTTAAAGATTACAACATTAATGCTTATTTGAAAATTAAGGACGACAATGTAGTGGATTATTTGTTGTCTTGGTGTTGGCCTTTTGGCTTTTCGAAGGATAGTTTTGTAAATGCGAGCGTGCCAGCAAGGATCAATCAGTCCTTACAGAAATTATAATTGCCAACCAATTTATCAGACGATTGTGTTTTTTAGTTCTTTCAGCCTCAATGAAGAGGACTTTTACTGGTGGCTTGACTTAGGAGAAATTAAGAAAAATAACAAGTAATATGAAGAACAATCGCAGTATTTCATTAAAAATGAACACTTACAATAGTCCAAACTCAGCCTCGAAGAGGTTTACAGCAACAGTCTACTTGAATCTACTTGAAACTACTCCTAGGAATCGAAGTGCAGTGCAGATATTTAAAGGACAAGTATTTAAAGTGCAGGTATTTAAAGTGCAGGAAATGTAAAACTGGGAAAGAAAATATAAAGTAAATGACTGGTTTGTATGATCTGAGTCTGGGCCTTTTTCTGGGGACTTCCTTGCTATTTATACTTGCCAAGGATGACCTTCGAACTGCACTTCAAACCGTCGAACTGCTCCTCCATGATTGCTGATCATGCTGCCTTAGAAGTAGTTCCACTACGCCATCACTTGCAGTTAAACTTCCCTCTTATATTTGAATTTGAATATGAGTAACCGTTGAGGCCACGTCATCTTTCGTTTCTTTATTGATCTGGTGCTACTCGGATCACGTGAGAACCAATTGTCATCGCCACGTGTACGATCAGGATTGAAGACGTGAATCATCTTCCCATAATACCCTTATTCTGCCACGTGTCGAATTGTTACTGGCTTTTACAAAATATATAGCCAACATTACCCCCCGCAATAATATACCCCATACTTGGTGATATTAGTGGATTAAAAACTTTTCCCGCGTTTTTGGAATGTGCACGGAATCCACTTTCAGGAAACATAACCGTCACCCATTTGGTGATCATTAGCATTAACTCTCAAATTATTGAATATTTCAATATCTTTAGCATCCGAACGGATTATGGCTCAATCAACTTCTCACTCTACTGATCAAGCATACGAAGAGCCATTGAGTAATGCTGTTTCCCCTCGAAAGAATCTTCACGCATTCATTAGCCATCTTTATCCGCCCTTCCATATTCAGGTCGTGAAGGCTTTTGCGAATTATCAAGCTTTGGACTATGCGCACATTGCCATTAACCCTTCGATTCACAACTCCGTAAATACAAGAAGTTCTTCCTCTAGCATCCCTTTGTACTTTGAACAAACTACCCTCAAATCTTTGCTTCGATAAGTTACAAATATGGATTTGGGAAGTTCTTCTTCACACACCTCTGCATGGGATGAAGCTATAACTTCTTCATCGTCTGGGACTTCTAGTTGGACAAACTGGTCGACCTCTGAGACTTATGATGTAAGGGAGCGCATCAACCATCATTTTGTTGAGTTTACTGATCCCTTGGAGTTTCCTTCCTTCGCTCGAAGTTCAGTAGTCTACCCTTACGTGCCCATTGATCTTCGACGTAGTTTAGAAGAGAATCTGCTTGTGGCCTGGTATACCTCATCCATGCCTACAAAGATAATGCATCCTACCCAGCGCCCAGAAGAAGCACAAGGATACAGTCCTTCATTCTTAGCCAAGAAGGCGAAGATTTGTTCTTCTGATTGGCTTGATTACATTAATGTCTTTGTTCCTTCCACTCCCATGCCATCTCTTACAATAGAGGCATCCACACCTTCTTCTTCATCTTCTGAATTTGAAGCCTCTACTCCTTCTTCTCCTCCCGCTCTTTCCTGGATAGAGAAACTAAGGCTTGCTCTTCCAATGGACAGAGTCTTTTCACCTTACAACCCTCCATTATCCCCTTCTCCAGCTGAGCGGAAACAAGCTCAACTTCTGCTAGCGGCTTTCTCTCACTTGCCTTTCAATGTTCTTGAGGATGATACCCCTCTTAAGAACCTTCAATGGGCTTGTGATATTTTGACCAGGGGCCATATCCTTAACCCCATCGCCCAAGCAGAACTTCACCTATTTCTGGACCAACTTCCAGTGCTTCTCCATTGGCATCGAAATTCCCTGGTTGCTACGCAATCTTTGGATCAACTCTCATCCCTACGAATTCATGCCCAATACGAAGCAGAGAACTTCCTCGAAGAGTTCGATGACTTCAGAAATAAAGAATCTGCGTATTGGGACGATTTGGTTATAGATGAGTTGGAACAAACACTGAGGGAGGAAGCTTTCGAAATAAAGGCTGAAGATCTCTATTATGAAGTAAGAGCACATCAGCTTATGCAGCCAACATTAGAGGAGATAGAGGAAATAATAAAGAAAGAACAAAAATTCATTGATCATTGTTGGATGAAATTCCATGACCTTGTTATTTATTCTATTCCTTATTTTTATGAGCTCGAATTCGTACCCAGATAGGGTCACTTGATGTAACTGTTTTGGCTTTAGTACAAACAAAGTCCTTATATATTTGTCATTGTTTGATTTTGTTCCTTTTTGTCTTTAAAAGCCAATCTATAGCTTCGAATTAAACAATCTCATCCTTCGAATCTGGATTTAATTGTCTAATGAAACGCTAAAAGAGCCAACATGTCAGTTTATGGGGTATCGTTGACAGTTCTGGCTGTTATTACCTGGAATCAATGCTCTGAACTTGTTAACATTACCCTTCAGAACTAACTAAAACCAATATATGGTCATGGTTAATGTAACCAATCAATTTCAAATTAACTAGTTTGCCTCGAAGAGTAATCCACATTGTTCTGGTTCAAAAGCAATTCCTTTTTTTATAATAAAACCAGCGATTGGTTTCAATGTGACAAATAGTGCTTCTTATCCCTAAAGGATCCGAGGATTTGCTTCGAAGGTCATTACTTTGATACACAGGTCCTAAAACCCTTTGAAGTAGACCAATATTTGAACAGTTCAGTCCATGAGCATGTAGTATGCTTCGAAGCTGGCTTCCGTATTTCGAAGCCGTTTGTTTGAATTTTGGCGCCAAAATTTGGCTTCGAAGCCAAACATCTTGCTTCGAAGCTGGCATCAGCGTCCGGAATGTGCTCTTCCCTCCAAAAATTATCAATTATTGGAAAGAACTCCTCGTATTCGTACTTTTAGTACATAACGATTTACGCAATATATTTTTCAGACACGGAACCTTTTAAAAGCCCCTTTGCTTTGTACTCTGAAATCACTTGCTCTGTTGACACACAAACCCTACCGATCTCCTATTAAACCCCTCTTCCTTATTACTCGCTATCAATGGATCCTTCCTCACTAAAAGTGTTTACTGGCGATCGTATCAGTCCTACCTTGGCTTTGAAGCGATGTATCGATGAAGAAATCACTAAACTATCATCTGGTGAGTCAAGCCACATAGATGGACGTCTTTTCGTGCCTCGTCATAGCAACAAACAGGAATACGTCCTTGGCCCTATTTTTTGGGAAGCTCCTGCTCAACTCGCAGCCCTATATCCTCGCTTGGAGGACCATTTCCTTCCTTACGAAGTAGGGCTTGATTGGGGAAATTGGAGGGTGAATCGTCCTCACCGTTGCTGGCCGACAATGAGGACTGAATGGGAAGAATGGTATGACAGAGTTGTACCTGCGAGAGAAGATGACCTGCAAGAGCTCTGTATTCTCGATGCCCTTCGTCTTTCCAGGTTCATCATTCCTGAGGACCCTTTCTTGATACCTGCTGCCTTATGTTTCTGGAATATGGCTTTTAATTTCTTTCAATTTCGGTGCGGCATGATGGCCCCCCCCGTTCTTGATATTTGCCATCTCTTAGGGCTTTCTCCCCATGGTTCTTCATTTACTCCCAACTATCCAGACCTTCCTGTTAAGTTTTCTCTTCCATCCTTAAGCTCCTCTTATAGTGATTTTGTAAAGTCTGAAAATAAAAGGGAAGGTCCTGTGAAGGACAGAGAGCTATTTTCCTTCATTTTATATTGGTTATGCAAATTCCTCTTTTGCACCTCATCTCAGAGGATTATGCCTGAGTTTGTCCCTCTCGCGAAGGCACTTGTCTTAAAAAAACATATAGCTCTTGCTCCTTATCTTTTAGGTCATGTCTACAGAGTCTGTTCCCAATTTTGTGAAAAACCTCTTGATGCCAACCAAGGAGGTCCCTTCTGGGTGCTTCAACTTTGGCTCTTCGCCTATTTCACTGACCTACACCCCAAATGTCTAAAATTCCTTGTTCAGGATCCTAGTACTTATGGGGAAAAGTATGCTAGGATTGCCCTTTACCCTGCTTCCTTCGCTTACTACTTTACCTTCTTTTATCAACTCCCCATTTCTCCATCTGCCTCTTTCTTTTGTCCTTTTGAAGCCAATAAAGGACCAACCTGGCTGCAAGCTTTCCTGGCTGATAAAGAATGCTCCACTTCTCCTCACAAAGACATGTGGGCCTCTATACTACTACCAAGGGAATTGTTCATTGGTAGTTTAAACCCTCGAGCCTACAAATGCATATCTGAGGTGTACTGCCCTTCTCAATTTGCCAGACAATTTGGACTCACTCAAGGGATACCAGTTCCTCTTTGCAGTCTCTCGAATGTCCATCTTACTGTCAGAGATTCGAAAATATCCAAATCGAGACTAGAGACGGCCATTCTCAAACTACTGAAAGAGTTGAATGAGTTCCAATTTGTCCCCTTTCTTCCGTATGGCTCAGTCTTGAAAAGATTCCAGAACTGGTGGACAGTCAATATGGAAGTGCGCTTATCTGAACATCCCCATGACTTGCTGGTAGGATTGGGAGTGCCTTCGAAGGCTAAGTCAGCGACATCTCAGGAGGCTGCCACAACTAAACCTACAGCTTCATCCCCTCCGGCTAGAGTTACTAGAGCTACTTCGAAGAAGGGTAAATATTTTCAGACTTCTCCTTTTCCTTCTTTTTGAATCTTTTGTTCTTTCCCTTTACACTTTTGTTCTTTGGTGCAGGGCCCCCACACGAAGAATCTCCCAAGAGAGCTGAAACTTTAGCTGTTCTCAAAAAGAGACAACAAGAACAAAAACACAAAAGGAAGCTAGTCCTTCCTCCTGAGGAATCCGAATCCTTGGGAGAAGAAGAGGTTGAGCAAGAGCCCTTGCAGAGAACAAAGAGACAAAAGATAGTTGCCTCCCTTCCTGATACAACTAAGCATCCTTCTTTCGAAACACCCACTACAGTAACGGAGAAAGCACTTACCTCTGAAAAATCTGAAACTCAAATTGAAGAGAGGGAGATTGATAAAGAACCAGTAGTATCACTGCCAAGGAGGAAGAGAAAGAAGATGACCGTTTCTGCTGCTGACTTGGTGGAAGATCCGATTCATAAAGCCGCTGCCAAGGCAGTAGAACAGGAACATTCCAAAGCAATAATCGTTTTTGAGAGGGCTGAGAAGAAACGGCAGCAACAGTTTCTGAGAGATGAAGCTGCTGCTGCTGATGTGTTACAAAGAGAAACTGTTCGAAGGCAACAAATTGTCGAACGTTATTCTCTTCGAAGTTCTCCCATCAGTATCAACATTTCTGAAACAAGTAATTTCTTTCATACTTCTGTTGTTTTTCCTTCGCCAGCTTTAAATATTTGAAATTTGACATTGCTTTACATTTCCCTTCTGCAGTAACAACCACTGCACTTATCTTTCCCATGGGGCCTCTTCCAGTTTCGGTTGAAGTTGACCAGATGTAAAATGTGAAGACTGTTCAAATACAACTTCCACTTCCAAGACCTACATTTGATGTACCTTCTTTGAGTCCCAGCATTCCTCTATCTCTCTTCCTTGGTCTAGAACCATATCTTCCTTTTTTGGCTTTTAACCCGCCTCAGTATGCTTCTTCGACCCTTGTTCTTTCTCCTTTTCTTACAGAAAAACCAACTGCTACTCCGTCTCTAACGGCAGTTGATTCTCCCACAGAGGGTGCTGGTAGTCCTCCAATTCATAGCTTATCACCTATGTCCTCTTCCAGCCCCTCTTCACTTGATTCGTTGGTGGCTAAGACCATAGAAGCTGCCAAAGATGCTCCATTCATTTCTCCCATCCCCATGCAGCCCTCTGTGTCTTCCACCACAACACTCTCTATGCCTCCCATGTCTAGGGATGAGGTAGACATCTTCGAAGGAAGATTGGCTAGTCTCTTCGACATATCCTCCTCCTCTCCAACCCTTACTGCTGATGCTGAGCCATTAGTCTTGGCTGATTCCTTGCTGGAAATCTTTGAGAGTCCTTCTTCTTCTAGCAGCAAGCCTCCTGCACCTTTAATAGATTTAGACACATGTTTGGAACTGCTAACTTCCTTTTCGAAGATTCCCTTTGAGGCTCTACAAAGGCCTATCATTAGAAATGGGTTTCTTCAGTGTTGCAACATTGCTGAGCAGTCCGGTATGAATGTCTCAAGTCATCTATCCCAGGCTGCAGCTACTATTGATTTCTATCTTAACATCTGTCATGCTGCTAAGACTGCGGATGAGAAGCTGGTTAGAGATCAGAGTTTTGTTTCTCAAGTGCATACTAAAGTAGCAGATCTCAAGGAACAATACTCTTCTGCCTCTCAGTTTCGAATCCAACTGCTGGAGAAAAAAGCTCAACTTGAAGAGGAGTTGGCTGCAGTAAACCAAGCCTTGGTTCGAACTGATACCAAATTGCAAATTACCAACCAAGAGCTGGCTAACCGAAAAGAAGACATGGCTGCAGCTATTCAACTGTTTCCAGCACTTAGCCATAGGAAGTCCACTGTACAAAAACAATTAAGACATTGTAATGATTTTTGGGCCAATCTGTGGCACAATGTATTTAATTCTTTATAAAAGAACAAATTTTGTCTATCATTTGAGTAGTCTTATGTTTTCGTAGTTGATGCTTTATGTTATTCCTTGTGTTTCCCAAATGGTTGGAAAATAAGGTTTTAAATATCTGCCATTAATCTTTTTGGGATGTACATAACCATTCAAATTTCTTAAATGATATGCCCCAAAAGGCAGAACTCTATGAATTTGGTATGGTCCTTCCCAATTAGGTGACCATTTGCCAAACTTATGGCTTTTAATCCCTATTGGGAGTATTTTTTTCCATACCAAATCACCTTCATCAAAGCCAATGTGTTTGACCTTTTTATTATAATTCTTGGCTGCTTTCTTCTTCTGGAAAAGAATGCTATTTAATGCCAAAATTCTAGCTTCATCTATGCCTTCTAATTCCAAGCACATGCTTTGATGGTATTGCTCAGGATCTAACTGATCTTGGCATCTTACCCTTAAAGATTTAACATTGATTTCCACAGGTAAAACTGCATCATGCCCATATACCAAGGCATAAGGAGTAACCCCTGTGCTTGACCTTGGAGAGGTTCTGTAAGCCCATAACACATCCAACAACAGGTTATGCCAATCCCTAGGATTATCCTCCACAACCTTTTGTATTCCCTTTTTTAAGGACTTATTGGATGATTCGGCCTGACCATTAGCTTGTGCATAATAGGGTGTAGAATTAACAAGGCTAATTCCAAACTCTGCCACAAAAGACTTCACCATTTTCCCATCGAACACAATCCCATTATCAACTGTTATGGTTTGTGGAATGCCAAATCTATGGATCAGATCTTTAATGAACCCAATAACCTCTGTTTGGTCTACAGCCTTGTATGGCTTAGCTTCGACCCACTTAGTGAAGTAATCGGTAGCCACTAAAATGAAACAATGATGTTTCGAAGAGGGTGGGTGTATTTTTCCCATCATATCCATGGCCCATCCTCTGAATGGCCAGGGCTTCACTACTGCATGTAGGTCAGTTATGGGTACATGCCTTATTGTGCCATGCTTTTGGCATGCCTGGCAGCCCTTTGCATATTCTATGCAGTCTTTAAGGATAGTTGGCCAGTAGTAAGAATGCCTTCGAAGCAACCATCTCATCTTTACGCCGGGTTGATGAGCACCACAAATGCCTTCATGAACCTCAGCCATAGCTGTTAATGCTTCTCTTGGGCCTAAGCATTCTAGCAATAGGCCATCTCCCCCCCTTTTGTAAAGAGCATTACCATACATTATGTATTGCATAGACTGCAATTTAACTTTTCTGCTGGCCTTCGAAGATGGACCAGCCAAATACTGCATTATTGGATGCCTTCAATCTTGTTCTTGCAAGTCATTATGATTAACTTCTAAGACTACATTCCTTTTATTCAAAGGTGGTATCAATTTTTGATATGTTGTTTGGCTTATGTCCCTTTGGGTATTATCCCTTCTCTTGAAGTTCGAAGCTTTCTGAGCCACATCATTAGCTCTATTATTCAAGAATCTTGGAACATGAGTTACATTTGCTACTTGAAATTGAGAAAGCAGCTGTAATGCAACAACATAATATGGTAAAATACTTATGCTTTGACACTTGAAAATCCCATTTACTTGGTTAACCACCAACTGAGAGTCTCCAAATATATCAACTGCATGTACTTGTAATCCAATAAGGATCTCTAGTCCCACTATTAAGGCTTCGTACTCAGCCTGGTTATTGGAACAAGTAACTTCATCCACTCTGAAACCATGTGTGGTTTCTACCCCTTGTGGAGATTTAATCACAATACCAATTCCAACTAAACCATTGGCTTTCGATCCATCGAACCACATCTGCCATGGCTCAACACTGGTCATGCCAAGTTCCATTACTTCTTGGTTCTCTGTTTGAGATGGATGGTCTGCTAGAAAATTGGCTAAGACTTGCCCTTTTACTGCCTTTTGAGGGACATATTCTAAATGAAATTCTGATAAGGCTAGTATCCACTTGCCAATTCTTCCCCTCAACATAGGTCTTGACAACATATACTTAACCAAATCTGTGGTTGCAATCACCAAGACAGTTGTAGGTAAAAGATAATATCTTAATTTCATCGCAGCAAAATACAAAGCAAGGCACAGCTTTTCAACAGCTGAGTATTTACATTCACAAGAATTTAAAAACCTACTAAGGTAATAAACAGCTTGTTCCCTGCCTTCTTCATTGTCCTGGGCCAAGAAAGCTCCCAATGAATCTTCTGCTGCAGCTATATACAACTTCAAGGGCTTGTTTCCCTTTGGTGGCATCAGTACTGGAGGATTAGCCAAGTAGGCTTTAATACCTTCGAAAGCAGTTTGATGCTCTGTTGTCCAGACAAATTCTTCTTCATCCTTCAGCCTTAACAAGGAAGAAAATGCTTTAGTTTTCCCAGTAGTGTTAGAAATAAACCTTCTAAGAAAGTTAACCTGCCCAAGGAACCTTTGTAATTCTTTCTTACTTGATGGAGGCTTAGCTTCGATGATGGCTTTGGCTTTGTTCTGATCAATCTGTATTCCTTTCTTGTGCACCACATAACCCAAGAAGTTTCCAGATAATACACCAAAAGCACATTTGAGAGGATTGAGTTTTAGCTTGAACTTCCTCATTCTTTCAAAAGCTGTTTCTAACTGAAACAGATGTTCTTTCATGGACTGGGATTTCACTATAATGTCATCAATATAACACTCTAGATACCCTCCAATGAGATCATGAAAGATGGTGTTCATAGCCCTTTGATATGTTGCCCCAGCATTCTTCAGGCCAAATGGCATTTTAATCCATTCGAAGGTGCCAATATTTCCAGGACATCTGAATGCTGTCTTGTGGATATCCTCCTCCGCAATGCAGATTTGGTTATAACCAGAATGCCCATCCATCATTGACAAAACTTGGTGCCCTGCTGAACTGTCTACCAGTAGGTCCACTATAGGCATAGGGTACTCATCTTTGGGAGTTGCTAGATTTAAGTTTCTGAAATCGATGCATACCCTCATTTTACCATTCTTCTTAACTACAGGTACAATATTAGATAGCCATTCAACATACCTGGCTGTCCTAATAAAGCCTGCCTTAAGTAGTCTAAGAATCTCTTCTTTGACCTTCTGAATTACTTCTGGACTCATCCTTCTCGGTTTCTGCTTGTATGGCTTGAAATTTGGTTTCATAGGGAGCCTATGTTCCACTAATGACCTATCCAATCCTGGTAGTTCATTATAAGACCATGCAAAGCAATCTTTGTATTTCTTTAGAACAACCAATAACTGGTCTCTGTCCAGAACGTTCAAACAAGCACTTATATAGGTTGGCTGTTGTACAGAACCTTCCTCTAAATTCACTTCTTCTAAGGGGTCTTGTGTCTGAGAACTTACTAAAGCTTCCTCTTTGATTCCTTCTACCTTCGAAGCATATTTCTTGCTTTGCTCCACTCGCAAGTTCTCTGGTTCCACATCCTTACCTTCTTCCTCATAGACAAAATCTGTCCATAAGGCATCCTCTTCTTGTATCTCCTGGACCTTTGTCTCAATGTCCAATGCGCAATATTTCCCAAGGGTCAAAATTCTGACCTGTAGCTGTTCCTGTTTACAGCCAATCATCATGGCTTCTCTTTCTTGCTCCTGTACTTTCTGGACTATTGCTTCTACGTCCAATGGTGAGAATTTAACCAGAGCCAAAGACTTGGCTTCTTGCTCTTCATCTCTTTGCCTATAACCAGGCATCATTGTCATCTTTCACGACAACCTCTTCATCAGCACTCTCTTGGACTAAGTGCTTTAGGTGTGTCACTTCCTCATCAGCCGTCACTTCGGCTGAGCCATCAGCTTTCCTCAGTATACTGAGTGGTGTTACTCCCTCAATATACAGCTTGGCCTCTGCAAAGTCTGCACAGGCTATGAAGGGTTGAGGATCTGCATCAATTTCCTCTGTCTCTCCATTGCCCAAGGCCATCATGATCTTCTGATGCAAAGAGGAAGGCACACATTTGTTGGTGTGGATCCAATCTCTCCCAAGTAAGGCATTATATTTGGCATTGCTGTCGATGACGAAGAATGCTGTCATACAATCCCTGGTTCCCACACTCAAATTAATAGGTAGAATCCCTTGAGCCATCTGTTTATCTCCAGCAAAACCAGCAATAGTCGTGCTGGTTGGGATCAACCTGGGATTCTTTTTCCCTAGTTTCTTCAAAGAAGATTTCGGTAATAAGTTCACTGCTGCCCCATTGTCTACCAGAACTCGGTTTAGCTGTATCCCATCAAAGAAAGCCTTGATGTACAAAGGCTTGACATGCTGGGTCATGGAATTTGAGGGATATTCAAAAGGGTATGAGAGGTTGATGCTCACTTCTTCCTTGCTCTCATACTCAGTTTCCATTGGAGTAGCCATTTCAGAAGCATCCTGTACCATACTCACTTGTGACTCCTCACTAGATACAGGAATTGGATCCATGTCTTGGTCACCATGACCCTCATTTTCAGCCTGGAATTCATGAGGTAGTATGTGTACCATATTGACTGATACAGGGGGAAATGAGCCAAACTGGATGGCTGACTGTACCTTTTTCCCCTCTTGGCTACCTTGCTCAGTGTCCTCAGCAGCATCCTCCATGCTGCACTCTGGTATTTCATTGATAACTGATCCCTTCGAAGGATCCTTTTCAACTGGTTCTTCAGTCAGAAATGTGTGTTCAGCCATGAAGGCTTCGAACATTTCTTCTTCTGCCATTTCCTTCTTTTGGCTCATGTCAATCTCGTCTCCCACTTCGCTATCACTTTCCATCAGAGCCTTCTCCAATCCTGCCAAACTAGACTTCTCCCTGGCCTTTAGTTCAGAATGAACTTGGGCCAGTTGTTCTCTGCTACAAACCACTTTGCTTTGTAGAGTCGATTTTGGAGTATGGTCTGACTTCGAAGTTTTCTTTCCTTCTGTCTTGACCTGTGAAGAACTCTCTCCACTTTCTTTCAGATCTTGCTGGTACTGGGTATACCTGCGTTGAATTTTCCTTCTTTGTGATCTGGAAATGACTGGGACCATATCTGGTTCCTTTGTCTTTGGATGTTTAAGTAATACCCAATTGTTTGGGGCCACCAAAGGAGGCTTAACCATCCTGCCTTGGTTTCCAACATCCCTTTGAGTAGGTGCCTCCCTAGGTTTGTTCTGCATTACAAACCAATCTGGGACCCCTGGTACCCACGAGCTCACTGATCCAGATGTCGAACTGTTTCCTTCTACCTTCGAAACCATCTTCGAAGCTGGCTGTGAAGGTAAATGCTTGGCTCTGACTTCATGTTTCGAACCTGATTCAGTCCTTCGATGAAAAGAGCCATTTTCTGTCCTTCGCAGGGTTGGTCTAAAAGGCCAATCTCTGGCTTTACTCCCATAACCTGGACCCCTCTCCAATCTTCTTTCAGAATGGCTGCTTTCTACTCTGTAGTAGTTAGGTGGCCTAGACTCATACACAGGCCTCTTGCCTCTAGCATGCATTCTGTCCACTACAGGTTCAACCACTAATGGGCGTTGCCTGTCACCAGCCGGATACGGCCTTTTGTTGTGAGCATTGGTTGATTTAGGACGTCTCTGAACATCCTTATAGTATTGCTTCCCATCAATTGGAAGCCCCTTTAACCATTTGTAACTTAATCTGCATCTGGGACCCATCCTCTGCACTACAGCTGCTTCGAGAGAATCATCGTCCAGTGCTTCTTCATCAGAGTGTTCCCTCTGACGTGAGAAACCTTGTCCAATAGTTGGTGGGTTTCCAATCTCCTTCTTGGCAGTTGTCTGGTTGGCAATATGCATTTGCACATTGACCTCTTCCAATTCCTGCAGAGATAGATTCTGAAAGTTTGGTACAACCACATTAGCCGCGCTTTCTCCAACTTCTGGAAATGGGTTGCTGTCAATTCCCATGGCTTTTTCTGTTTTGGCTGGGAACTTCAAACTTCCTTTTCGAATTTGCTCTTGGATCCTGTCTCGAAAAACAATACAGGTTTTAGTTGAGTGAGACCAAGAATTATGCCATTTACAGTATACTTTTCCTTTAAGTTCCTCTGGAGATGGCAGTTTGACTCCTTTTGGTAACTTAAGGAAATTGGCTGCAAGCAAATGATCAAAAATGTCATCTGCTTTTGTTAAGTCAAAAGAGTACTTTCTGTGAAAGTCTTTCTTTTTAAACTGTTGGTCGATGGTTGTATCCTTATGAATTAATGCTTCACAGATTACAGGTTCTTTGCCCACAATCTCTGCTGCATCAATCTCATAATTGGGATCTCTATAATACGTCTTATACGAAGCATTATTTCGATCTTGTTCCTCCTCTAGTAATGCTTCATATCGAGACACCTTATAGGTTAATTCGACCAAATCCCTAAATTCAGTTGAGTCAAATTTCTTTCGAAGCCTGAACTCTAAACCGTTTTGAGCCAATCTTACAAATTCTGACTCTGGAAGGATGACCCTACATTTATTTCGAGCCCTTTTAAATTTGGCAATAAACTGAGTAGCCTTTTCTTCAGGCCTTTGACTCAATCTTGCCAAGTCTGCCATGGACACCTCTGGCTCCGATTGGAAGAATTGGGCATGAAATGCCTCCTCCATTTGTTGCCAATTTTGAATGGAGCCAGGTGTAAGGTTGATATACCATACAAAGGCTCCCCCAGTTAGGGAATTTGGAAATAATCTCAATTTCATGTAATCATGATTAGTGAATTCACCACATTGAGCGGCGAATCTGGCAATGTGCTCTACTGTTGATTGATTTCCAGTTCCATAGAACAAGGTAAAATCTGGTATTCTGAATCCTCTTGGATATTCATGTACCCTATCTACCCATTCTGGGTATGGTTTTCTGTATACAGGAGTCTGGACCCCCCGAGCCATCGGTCCACACATCTCCCTAACAATATCAACAATTTGGTCCCTAGGGACCATATTCTGTGCCTGCTGAACCAGTACTGGAGGAACAAACACAGGGTTTGGTGGACAAACTTGTGCTTGTGGCCCTCTTGGTCCATAAGGTGGTACATTCGGGACTGGTTGCCCCTGTGGTACAGGTTGCTGTTGGGGATATGGGTAACCCCTTTGAGCCTGTCCTGTGAAGGGACCTGCGAAAGGTGCTGGAACAGGTGTTGTGTCCCTCCCATTTACAGGAAAACTCTCCAACCCCCCGGGTATAAATTCAAACAAAGGATTATTATATCCCCTAGTGCCAGGTATGGCTTCGAACATGGGATTTGTAACCATTCTCATGCCAATTTCTTGTACTTGCCCAGATCCACCAACGTGTGTGGCTTCATTGTTGGGTACTGAGGCATTTTGGCCTACTACAGGCCTTGAAATGGGTTCATACCAAGACTGAGGCGATGGTCTTTCATAGTTCTGAGTACTAGTCTGACCATTAGATTGTCCATTAATTTGCATAGGCTGTTTTTCTCTAGCCAATCTTTGCTGAGGGACATTTAAAACTTCCTCTGTGTGTCTTGTATTTGTTGGTTGGTGGTTATTCATTCGATCCAAAAAGGATGTTGCCCACCTTTCCATGGTGTTCATTAATTGTTGTCCCATAGCATCTACTAAGCCATCCCATGGATTTGTTGGCTGAGTAGATGGAACGGTGGATGTTCCAATTCCTTGGTTTCGTCCAATATTATGAACATATGGTTCTTGTCCAGAAGTACTGGTCTGTTCGACCATAGGTTCTGATAACATAGGAGCCTCCACAGGATGTGTTACCACATTATCCTCTGGATTAGGTATTTCTACCTCTCCTTCTACGCCTTCTTCCAGACGTTCATTTTCTCCTTGTCGTCTTCTTCTAGCCATTTTAAATTAAGTCCCACTGGGCGTGCCAAAAATATATGTTGGCCTTTTGGCTTTTCGAAGGATAGTTTTGTAAATGCGAGCGTGCCAGCAAGGATCAATCAGTCCTTACAGAAATTATAATTGCCAACCAATTTATCAGACGATTGTGTTTTTTAGTTCTTTCAGCCTCAATGAAGAGGACTTTTACTGGTGGCTTGACTTAGGAGAAATTAAGAAAAATAACAAGTAATATGAAGAACAATCGCAGTATTTCATTAAAAATGAACACTTACAATAGTCCAAACTCAGCCTCGAAGAGGTTTACAGCAACAGTCTACTTGAATCTACTTGAAACTACTCCTAGGAATCGAAGTGCAGTGCAGATATTTAAAGGACAAGTATTTAAAGTGCAGGTATTTAAAGTGCAGGAAATGTAAAACTGGGAAAGAAAATATAAAGTAAATGACTGGTTTGTATGATCTGAGTCTGGGCCTTTTTCTGGGGACTTCCTTGCTATTTATACTTGCCAAGGATGACCTTCGAACTGCACTTCAAACCGTCGAACTGCTCCTCCATGATTGCTGATCATGCTGCCTTAGAAGTAGTTCCACTACGCCATCACTTGCAGTTAAACTTCCCTCTTATATTTGAATTTGAATATGAGTAACCGTTGAGGCCACGTCATCTTTCGTTTCTTTATTGATCTGGTGCTACTCGGATCACGTGAGAACCAATTGTCATCGCCACGTGTACGATCAGGATTGAAGACGTGAATCATCTTCCCATAATACCCTTATTCTGCCACGTGTCGAATTGTTACTGGCTTTTACAAAATATATAGCCAACACTTGGCGTGGCATGTCTTCCAACCACTGAAATGCAAATGAACTAACGCCTTGGACATAATCTTCTCCATGGGCATATTAAAGCAGCTCATGCAGTGATTGTAGCTGTTGGTGGTAGGTAGTAAGGTATATAGACCAAGAAACAAAAAAGATGGTACAATTAGTATCATAATGGTTATTCTATTATCAACAATCTAGCTTGATTTTCTCGATCCTCATGGCTGGCAATACATCTGCTGGAGTCGAATAGATAGGCAACACGTTTTTCCATGTTTACGTTCAAGCATAGCCAGTGGTTTTGCCCATGGTTGAAGGGCATGTAAATCTAAAAATATAACGTGGAATGTACATGCAAAAAAAAAAAAAAAAGGTTCAAATGTTATTGTGCGTGGTAAATTTGGAAATTGGGTAATATAAGTATTTTATCACATTACCTCCATACAAGCATGAAGGGGGCCAGTGTATCTATCCATCCCAAAATAATCTTCTACTATGTCTTTCATTGTATCATCAGAAGGATGACACAAAATCTTTTGCTGCATATTCAATTTGAACATATAAATAATTTGTGCCTATATGAGTAGTCTTTAGGTATGGATAATACATACCGATACATGGTCGAAAAGTACCAAATCATGTGATCCTTATCTGGATACTTTTTCCTCTGTTTATTTGTCAACTTCACAACAAGAAGGTTTATAACCTGCAGTGCAAAATATATAAAATTTATGAGTAGGCAAAGTAAAGTAACTTGGATGATGGAATGGCAGCAAGTAAAACCCGAGAAGGGGAAAAGTCTTACACATGAAGATATCCATTGATATGGTTTCAACGACCACAATTCCTTGTGAGTTGCAGATTGTACTTCCTCGTAGTGGAGTTTCATCCTTACAAGATATTCCCCTGCACATGAATAGCTATGTGAGGTACAAGGTACAATACTTTATAGATATCAAGTTAAAGGTAGTTAAAATGTAACCCTTCTGGAAGAGCTTCATCAAATGCATATTATAGAACAAGACTGTCATCTATGACGCACGGACATGGACACAAACACATGGACACGTAAATTTTTAAAATATAAGAGACATGACACGTTAAAGACACGTTCAATATATATAATTTTTTTAAATTTATTATATGTAAAATTAAAAATATATATTATTTATTTATTTATTTTAATATCAAATATCATTCATAAATTCATTTTTTTTTTTACAAATAAAAATAATTAATGTTTAACAAACAAGAATATTAAAAAAAAAAAAAAAAAAAAAGTAAAAGAGGGGAAAAAAAGATTTTTTTGTTACCAAAAATAAAATAGGTAAAAAAAAAGAGAAGAAAAAAACAATAAAGAAGACAAGAGAGAGACGACAGTCTTTATTTGGGTGGATATGAGAGGGACAGACAGTCAAACACAATGAAGAGGAAAGAAAGAGAGTCTAACAAAGAAGCAAGAGAAGGAGAATCGAAGAGAAAGAAGGAGAGTCTAACAAAGAAGCAAGAGAAAGAGAATCGAACAGAGAGAGAGGGAGAGACAAACACAACAAGAGAGAAAGAGAGAGAGAGAGAGAGATGAATAGAGAGAGACGAAAGAAACAAAGATTCGAAGAAGATGAACAGGTTCGAGGAAAACAAATAGAGAGCACCGAACAGAGGGAGAGAGGGAGTTGAACACACAGATTGGAAGAACACACATCGATCTAGGGCTTCAATGGGTTCTTCACCCTTTCTTTTTCTCTCTCTGTCTATGTCTTCAATAGTTAGGGTTTCTCTCGCTATCTCCAATGGGGTAGGGTTTCTATCTCCAACGTATCCATAACGTATCTGAGAGTGTCCAAAGAGTGTTTGGTTGCAAAAAGAACAAAAAAAAAAAAAAGAAAAAAAAAAGAGGACACGTTAGGTAGTGTTTGACACGTGTCAACTGCGTGTCCAATGCGTATCCGTGTTTGACACGCGTCTGACACCCATACATTGCCTCATCCGGAGAGGTGTTCGTGCTTCATAAATTGTCGTAGTCATTTAATGGGTCTAGCAAAGGCACGGATGACTTGTAAAGGTATTGAGAAGAACAGCGCATAAAACAAATCAAGCTTGGTTAGCATATGTTTATGAAGACGGAGTTAGTACAAAATAACCACATACACAAAAGATACTATAATAGTTAGTTTCAAACTTTTGGGGTTCCAGGACCAACATTACCCCCAAGTTGCTCAAGTAAATTATCAAATAGCTAGGTACAAGTAGCAAGAAAAGTAAGAAACGAACACTATTTGTCACACACAAATCAAATATGTTTTTGAGACACAGTCACTTAGTTTACTTGATTGAGATTTGCCATCTATGTTATTGTCAACGTTGTTGTTGTTTGGCGATGGCTTCAGCTAGATCCAATTTCACAAAAGGTGTACGCAACAACTGACTGGCTTTGCAATTTTCGGTCCCTTGAGTCTGAGGACCACGAACAACATTACATGATGATGACATTGTTACAACATTGAATTCAATTGGTTTTGTAGCACCCTTTTTCGTGCATGATCGCCCCTTTTGTATAATAGAAAGTTGTTCATTATTTAGAGCTTCCCCATCCACCAATTTTACTTGTTTCTTTGCAACTTCCTTTGCCTTTGGCGCCATCAATTTAGATGATTTATTTTCAAATAGTATGAGGACTAAATTTGGTTTTCTCAAACGTGGAGTCTCCATTGCTTCTTTCTCATTCATCTTCCCTATCCGATCCTCATCTTCAAACTTCGTGGAATTGGCCAGAACCTTTTCGATACCACTAACATTAAGATCAACTATTTCAATGTCAACTCGCTGCTCCTCAGGTAGTTTGCTTGGTGGTGTTTTAACATGTCCTCCATCAAATGGCATGCGTTGTTCTAACAACTCAAGAATTTTACCAACTTGGTTCTCCACTTTGGTCCGTTGTTCCTCATCATGCCTCTTGTCCGTATGGCCTTGTAGCAAAAGTGCATGAATTTTGTTGACTTGCTTCTCTACTTTGGCCAATCGGGAGTCATCATCATTGTCAATTCTTCCCTCACTTAGAGTTGGTGCACGCGACTTTTCGTTATGCAGTGGCAAAACCACCCATTCACACATAAAAAATAACTAGTTAACGTCAAAAGTGCGATGTAAATTGAGTTACAATTATAAAAAGTCATCCAAGGAAATAGAGGAGGTATTAAGATTTGATCCTAACATTAAATTTTTATAAGTCCCCGACTGATTATTTCTATCAGTAGAATAAGACTCAATGCAAGTGCATTTGCCCCTCTAGGACAACATAGAGGGGAAATGGTTTAAATTTTGTAAAAACATAGACAGTCTAATATTAATATATTAATTTGAACTAGGCTTGTCAACGGGTCGAATTCGAGTCGGATCTGTCAAAATCCGATCCGATTAACCATTAATCCGAATCCGATTATTGAAAATCCGATTATACGTAATCCGATCCAAACGGATATCCAATCCGAATAATCCGATCCGATCTTTTTTTCTCTCTCTCTCTCTCTCTCTCTCTCTTGTTAGCCAGCCATATAGTCAATAAAATATCAATTATAAAAAAAACATTGTTTGTAACATCAAATTTTGAATACTTCTACATAAGATTATACAAAACTATTTTTTTTAGTATCTAACACCGTCAATGCTTTTTCTTGAAAAAAAAAATAAATAAATAAAAATGTACAGAACACTAATAGTTCTTAGCCATTCAACAGTTTCACAAAAATAGTTCTTAATTATTTGCAATACCAAGACCCTCAACAAAAAATTAGTTCTGATATAAACTGATTGGCTTCTACATAAGAGGGATATTTGCCTCTTCAGTGGAATAAATAAAGATAAAAATAATAAGGAGACAGTAAGCAGAAAAGGAAGCAAGATATTCCATTCCATGGTGCTCCATTATAACACCACATCTACAATAACATCATTCCAAAACAAAACATCACAATTTCTCCCCTTGTGATACAATCAAAAACACATAAATGAGGGCTTTCACAATGTAGCATGAAGTGCTTATGAATGCCATTAGCTGTTTGTATAAAAGGATCCAAAGAAGATACCAAACATTTGCAAGCTTAGTATAATTCAGATAAGGAAGTTACAGAACAAGTTTTGGAAGAATTTCAAAGGTTAGCCAAAGGGATGGAAGAATTTCAGCTTCTCTTTTCAATTCTTGAAGAATGCCGAGGTGATGGAAGAACAGTTTTTGGGCTCCCACCAGCTTTGCAATATTTGTCAAATTCCAACTCCATGTCTTGTCCCATCAACAGATCTACAATCTACAGAAAATACAAAAAAAAGGGCAAACACAAGCAACATTAAAACATAACTCAAAATCAAAATTAAACTGAGAATTAGAATTGAATATGATCTCCTAAATAAAGATCCTCTACCAATATACTTGTTAAAGCACATTGTTTGGTTTCATCCAAAATCAAAGCTTTTAGGTTCAATTTTTTTCGAGGCATTTTGAAATGATTGACAACAAAAGCACTCCTAAGCATAAATCCCATAAAGATGGAAGTAAAAAAGTTGATGATCGTTGAATGTTGCATGAAAATACAAAAGTCATATATAAACTTAGAGCAGCAGACAATCTGTTTGATGAAAGCACCGTGAAAAAATGTATACATAAAACAAAATCTCAGAGAATAGCATCCAATTAAAAGAACACAACCCAAGCCTTACTTACCCATTTGCTCAAATTAGAGAAAGAAAATGTATTCAAGCAAAGCAAACCAATCAATTAACCTCAAACCTCAAATTTCCTTAATCTTCAACCCTTGAAGCAACAATCCAAATTTCAAAAGGTCTTTAACTCTGGAGAATAGCAAATTCATGGATCCTAATAACGGTTCAAAGCTTGAGATCAAAAGAACCTCAAAAAGCTGCTGTTGGTTAGTACAATGAAACTGAATGCTTGTGAAAATGGGTGTTAGAGTAATAGAGAAATAAAATCATTAAAAATCAACATCTTTATACACACTTGCATTCCAAGCCAAACAAAAAGCAGAAATGCTTGTGAAAATGGGCATACCCCACTAGATCTCAGAGAAGAAAACCCAAAAAGAAAAACCCAACAAACTGTAAGTAGAACCAATCATGTCCTCCAATCTCTTGATCTCAAAGGCTTCATCTGAAAGAGCCCATTTTACACACAAACACTCTGAGAGAGAGAAACCAAAGACAACCCATCTAAAAGAACAATTAGATGTGAACAATCAGATGGGTAAAAATAAAGAAATGAACAAAACCACATCTAAGCAAAGAATTAACGACCCAAAACCACCCAGCCCCAAGAAAAAGCCCTAGACCAGCACCAGCAAACACCTGTACAACAGTACCAGCAACCCACATTTGCCTCCTACTCAACAACCCAATTCTGAAACAGGTCAAGAGAGTGAAATACACAGCAAAGAAGAACTGAACTGTGTTCAAGAGAGGTAACTCACATTCATCTGGTTTCCCTTAGAGAAACTCAAAAGAATTTTCAGACAAACTAAACAATCTAAATCTTGATAACAATAATTAATCCTACAAATTTATAGGCCTCTAAAATTCTCAATCAATTTGCCACTCATCCAATACTTATTCACAGCTCAATCCAAGAATATCAAGCTCCAAGAAGAAAAGTTATGTAACCACATTTCACCACAAGCAGTTCTAGTAAGAGAGAGAGCAAATAAATTGTATAGAGGAGAGATAATTAAAGCTATACTCACGATTCTTCCAAGTCAATAACTTTAATAGCAACCACTTTGTTAAGCTCATTATCAAACCTGCAAATCAAGAAAGCTATTACCTTAATATGCAAACAGATTATCAAATTATGTCATACAAATTTCATAGATCACTATAAAGGCATGGGACAAGCCCCATAATCTGAACCATATTTACCCATCTACTTCAAGTGATTCAATTCAATCCATCTACTCATGTTAGCATTCTTCTACATCTGCAATTTCAAATAATGTGACATTAAGATATTTATAGAACTAAACTAAATAACATCTAATTATTTAAAAACTTCAATATTTGACTTACTTCTATTTTTGGTTGATTCAATCCAATCATTGCAAGTGATCAAGGCCTCCACAATATCTGGAAGTAATGAAGCACGTGTCTCATCAATCACCCTACCTCCTACACTAAACGCCGCCTCTGATGCAACCGTAGTAGCAGGAACACTCAAAATATCACGAGCCATCCTTGCCAAAGTAGGAAATTTTGCTTTATTCACTTTCCACCAACGTAGGATATTGAAGCTCTCATTACTTGGAAACACCAACTCCTCCAAGTATTGCTCCACCTCTGATTTTTGATAGGCATGAATATTAGAAGCACGTTCTTGGGCATACCACGCATGAAAAGCAGCCAAACTTTCTTGTTTCGAAGAACCGACAAGCAATTGACTACCACTTGAGCTACTATTTTCAGAAACAAGTGCAATGCTACTCATAGAATCAGAAGAATCACTCTTATACTCATAAAAAAGATCAACAAAACCATTACGGACCCTCTGAATATGCTTATTAGCATCAGCACCATAAATAAGCCCAAAGTAGTATTCCACCAAGTCCATTTTAAATCTCGGATCAAGAATCACTGCAATTGCTAACACCAAAGAACATTCTTCCCAATATTTTTGAAATTTCACTCTCATTGGACCAGCCATCAATTGAATGCAATCATACTCACTTTGCTCCCATTTTTTCATTTCAAGTTGAATAAGACAAATATCGGGAAAAAACACATTTGAAGTAGGAAAAGTGGTACCACTAAAGTGAGATGTAGCATCAAAAAAAATCTTCAAGCACCCACAAATCACATTTGCTACATTCCACTCATCCTCAGAAGGATTGTGCTTATATTGTTTGCCAATTTGCCCTAAGCGGTGGAATGCAGTTTTCAAATCTAATGCAGCTTCAAGCATTGAATAAGTGGAGTTCCATCTGGTAGAAACATCCATGGGGACTTTCTTTTTATGATGTAACTTAACCTGATTCACTGCAACATCAAATGTTTGTTTTCCATAAGGAGACCTCCCCAAATATCTCACACTTTCTCTGATTTTTGAAATAAGACTCCCAATCACCTTCAAACCATCCTGAACAACTAAATTCAATATGTGCGCACTACAACGCACATGAAACAATTGTCCACCCAAATGTAGTAATCCTTGGTCATGTAGCCATCGCTTTAAGAGTCTCACCATGACATCATTACTCGTCGCATTATCGACTACCATTGAAAACAACTTATCTATGTTCCACTCTAAAATTAGATCTTTGATAAAGCTAAACAAATGGTCTCCATCATGCGGGTAATCAATGCGTCTATAAGCAAGGATTTTCTTCTTTAACTCCCAATCATTAGTCACATAATGGGCAGTCAAACATGTATAGGCAAAATTCTGATGGTCTGAAGTCCATATATCAGTAGTCAAGGTGATCTTAGAAGAGAGTTCATCCAAAAATTGATATAACTTGGCCTTTTCTATTTCATAAACATCAAGGACATCCGCTCTAACAGTGTTACGAGACACAAGTTTGAACATTGGTTGAAGATTATTGCAAAATTTTTCAAAAAACTCATGCTCAGCCATGTTAAAAGGATAATTATGCTTGATTATCATCCTAGAAAAATCCATACGACTTCTCTCTTGATCGAATTTAAAAGTTGCAGCCTTCGAAGTAGATTCAGAAGCAGCCTTACTAGCATTCCTAGGGGCATTTGGTCCTTTAAGTACTGCACATGTCTTCGACAAATGATTTTTTAAATGACTATCCCTTTCCTACTCTCTCCAACAAATTCCCTATTGCAATGCTTACATCTGGCTATGTCATTTCCATTAGGTCCTTTAAATTTGACAAAGTCATTCCATACCTTTGAAGTTAGTTTTCGAATCCTCTTTGTGGATCCTTGAGATACATCGTTATCCAACTCGACATCATCACCAATAATAGGTTTGCTATAATCCGAAGACATCTTTGGCTCAAAAACTCAAATATGCATTGCACAATAAATCAAACATAAAGGAGCAGGAGTTGGCAAGATAACTATGCAGCGAACAGAACTGCAGACAAGCACAAAACAGTGTGCACCAAACACTTCAATTTGGAAATTATATAGATTTGTGTGCATGTGATCAATCTACTGTAAAGGCATGCAGAATTCATTTAAAAACAACAAAACTGATAACCCAATTTATAATCAAACTCACAATTGGCAGTCCGAAAATGGGAGGTGACAATCAATTGGCCTGCAGAATTCATTTAATAAACATGCTTGGCTATGATTTAAATGTATACATATAAATATGCTCAATGAATCTAGATGAGTGACAATCACTTAGTAATAATAATAAATAAAATAAAAACCTAATGTGAACTGTAACAAACCAATACATTCACCAATATGTTGACACTAAAACAAAATCTAGAAGACACCAAATGCTAGAGACATTATATATAGGAGAAATGAAAATGAGAAAGAAAAGATCCCATTCAAAGACTCCAAAGACAAAAACATGGAAACAGAACAAACCCTTTAAACCCCTCATTTTAAAGCTCAACCTATAAAAAAAATTTGTATAGATACATGAATATTACACATACCATATGAAAGTGAGAGATGGGACAGCAACCTATGCTAGAGATGTGCTGGTAAGAAAATTCATTCTTCATATACTTCAATTAATCTATCACAAGCCGCCCTAGCGATATAGAAATAATTAAATCACAACCTAGAAATAGCTTACTGCCTAACATTTGGAAATACATAGCATACAATACACCACATTGGACTAAAGTGTAAAGTAGACTATGCATCAGACAAAAATTGGCTAATCAAATCACACCACCTAATAAACACATAAAAAACTCTCATGCCTCTGATAACCAAAAATCCATTAGGCTTTATGGACAGAAACCTATCCACATTAAAATCGCCCCTTACAAACCAATCCCCCAAAATTTATAAACCAAATCAAACCAAGCCAAGTCAAGTCTCAGCTTTCAAGGTTGAGAGATGCCTTAGAATTTTTCTTATCAGCTTTAAGATTATCTAGAGTATTTTAGGTTGAAAGATGCCTTCAGATTTGATCTCTCATGGGCTAAAGCCTAAAATCTGGCTGACAAACATTTTACATTTCACAACATATAATCCCTTCAACAAACAATAAGCTCCATTCAACCAACTTCAAGTTAATGTAAAACTGTGTATGCATTAACAAGAAATTGTACCACCTTGAATGGATAGCACCGTTGCAAAGGAAGCCCAAACCAGCATTCTGGTACAAGAAACCAAAAAAAAAAAATCACAAATAAAAACAAAAAAATAAAAAATAAAAAAATAAAAACCCAGAAAGCAAAGTGGAGAGCTGCATGAATTTGTGAAACAAACACAGATCGAAGCAAGTTGCTTTCAAGAATCAAATCGGCAACACAAACAAAAACGGGACAGAGACCCAACAAAAAAAAAATAAAAATAAAAAGGAGCAGAGAGATGATCTCTTACAGTTCGCAGCTCCGATCTGACGAGATTTGGACTTCGTTCTTTGAAATTGAGCGTTATGAATCCAATCGGAGTAGAGAGCTCGATTTGGCTAAGTTCATCGTCATCAATCGGAGCATTTTCAGACGATGAGAGAGAGATTTGATCTTCAGACGATGAACTTAAACAACAGAACGCACTTTTCAGACGATGAGAGAGAGATCTGTTTATGAGAGATCTGATTTCAAACCTAATGTGATTTCTTCGATGAGAGATGATGAAAGAGATGATGAGAGAGAGATTTGATTCTGAGATCTAATTTCGTTTCTGGGAATTCAATGTAATCGGATTAGGCAAACAAACGGACCAGATCGGATTTATCCGAATCCGACCTGTTTAAATTCGGGCTACACAGATACGGATTAAATAGATTTTTGGATTCGGATTTGTATAAATGGACCGGATTAATCGGATCGAATTCGGTTAAACCCGATCCGTTGACAGGCCTGATTTGAACCAATGTCGATGGTTAAACGGACCATTTGTAAAATAAGCACAAAATTTTTATTAAAAAAAAAAAAAAAAAAAAAAAACATTTTAATTTGCTGGATTTCATATAGCTAGTGGATTGGATGTAAGATGTGATAGGAACTTTGTTGCTTCTTTTCAATTTGATGTGTTTCCACGGCTTTTAGGTTAGTACTGTCTGTCTAACAGTGTTTGCGAAAAAGTATTACGTACAAGCTTTTTTTTTTTTCTTTTTTTCTTTTTTTTTCACTTTTGCCTTCCCATTTCTTTTCCTCTACAAATCCCTCCATGAATCCAAGATCCAAACACAGCCTTAATCTAGAAACCATGATCACTCCATTGCTGAAATCCTTCCATAAAATATCAAACATCACTCATTAAATTGGTTATTTCTTCACATTGATAACTTCTGTATTATTAGTATCATTTTTATATGCTAATTAGTTGTTTGACGAAATGCCTAATCATAATTTCCACCCAAACATGTTACAATCTGTATTATATTTTTTTATATGGCTTATTTTGAAAGAATGATTTGGTGTTATAAATGATATGCTAATTAGTTGTTACTTGTATGTCTGCATATCCTGTACAAGCGTACATGTGCTTGTAAAGACTAACCAATCCATGCCCATTCCCTGCCATTAGCACACCATATATGTTGGAGGGAGAGTGTTAGACCAACATTAAACTAACTTTTCAAAGTAAAACTGCTTAAACGTGTGATTTTGAATTTGAAGCTAAAAAGGTTGTAAATGAATTTTAACCAAAATGCGAGAATGAAGAGAAAGAAAGAACAATTATTATTTGGCAAGTGGCTTTTTTTAGCCAAAAAGTCAAAAAGTCACTAAAAAAACCAAAAAATCAACAACCTATATCAAAAAGTCCAAGATTCTCTTTTCTCTCTGCTTTTTGCACATCTTTTTATAAAAAGACCAAAAAGTCATCCCAAACATACTAGTTTTTCTCACATCATATTTTAGCCAAAAGCCAAAAAATTATTAAAAAAGTCTATTCCCAAACGAGTAGTAAGTATGCTCTTTGTTGGCAAGAGAAATGAGTTCTTGAAATTGAAGCTCTTTCTTGGTTGGCTTTTCTTTTATGTTGTTTGAATACCCAAAAGGAGCCAAATTATGTGCACACTAAACATGTTACAATCTGTTTTATGTTTTTAGATTGGGCTCATTTTGAAAGAATAATTTTGTGTTATCGATGACATTGGTTTTGTTTGTTATAAATCCTACACACACACACACACACACACACACACACATATCCTGAGATTAAGTTGGAATAATCCCTTCCCTTGTCTTAGTTTTACGTGAACCAAACAAATTTGGATCAAATTGAAGTACACCGAACCATATGAGTATGTTGGATCAAGAAGATGTATCAGAGAAATCTATAATTTGTACACTGGCACAAATTGAATCCAAAAAGAGCAACACAAAACACAAGATGTACTTACTAAAATTATCCAAAACCTTTTTTTTTTTTTTAAGGGTTGACAAATTCATGTTGGCCTGAAACATAATAATAATCTCCACCTAGTATGTTTGTGTCTTCCCATGTCTTCATTTTTTTCATGTCCCCTATTGTCATGTCAATGTTCGACTTGTGTGTGTCATTCCTCGTACATATATCACTCAATATGGGATGTTTTATTTAAATTGGTTGTTTCATATGTGCATGTTATTGGTGGTCATGGTGTGTGCATATCCAAAAGGAGCCAAATTAGTGGACGTGCACTCTACACAAATTACACTTGCACCCCATCAAATTGCCTTGCCTATTCAATTTCATAATCTCATTTTTTTTTAATTATACATAAGCACAACAAGAATTTGATCACCTCCGGCTAGTGCGATTGCTATGAAAAGAGATTTTTCTCTCAAATAATTGGCTCACTCCAAAGTAAGACCGTCTACAATGATCCGGCAATCTTTAAACCGAAACTCAATGATCATCACCCAATCATATGGGTTGGCCTAATCTCACAATCTTCAAGATGTCCAAATTATGTTTCTTACTAAGCATGCAACATTACTACCACAGTGGAGTAGCTATTTAATTGAACAATTAAAATTGAACTACACACTAAATTACATAATAAAAAAGACAATAACTAAAATACACATCACCAAATAAATCAAAGAACTTTTAAATTTTCCCAAAAGAACAATGTTTCATACAAGCTAAATATGCATCATCATGAGATAGAGTAGCTATTTACCGAACAATTAAATGGAAACTAAACAGTAAACTACACATGTAAAAAAAAATGTATGTAATTGAATAATAAATAACATATTCAGCAAGGGAAGTAAAGAATACCTTACTTTCATTTTTCCGACTCCACTCATGCCATAAGCAATACTTCCAAATAAACCTATTTTATTACCAATGAAAGAAATACAAAAACATTTACTTTGGATTAGGGGAAAAAAAAACATGAAAGAATTTACTCTGGTCTCTGGTCTAGATCCAGAGATTAATTAATATATACTAATTAAAATAATGTTTATAAGTAATAAACAAAACGATAATGGAAATATTGAACCTGAGGATCTAGATCAAGATGAAGTGAAGGAAAATAAAATGTAATACAGATCAAAGCAGTGAAAATCAAGTAAGAACATTACCTGAAGATTGAGGCGGCATTTCTCCGGAGTAGAGAGAGGACAAACCCTACCTCTTTGAAATTATAAAGTGAATTGTAGAGAATCAATTGTTGTGGTCTAGGTGTACGTATGCGTTATATATACAGCAAGAAGTTGTTGTTTGGGTTTTTTTAACTGAATTTTTTTGATTTTTGATTTTTTTTTAGTTGATATTTTTAAAATTTTAAATATATATTTTTTATTTTTTCAGGTGAACCTTATTTAGATGTATTTAAAAAATAAAAAATTTATGAAAAAATATTTTAAAAGATTAATAAATATATAAAAATACAAAAAAATATATTGAATTTTCTTTTTTTTTTTTTGTATTTTTTGTATTTAATGAATTTTTAAAAGTTTTTTTCATAAATTTTTTATTTTTTATATATATTTATGTTAGGTATGTCTAAAAATTATAAAAATTACTTAAAATATTAAAAAAATTCAATAAAAACAAAAAAATACGGAAAATAAAAAAGTAAAATTTTCGAAAAAGTTTGGTAAACTTTAACCAAGCAAAGTGATGCTATTTAAAAAAAAAAAAATTATACATCATTTTTATATATAATAACGTAAAATTTTCATTTCAAAATAAAATTTTATTAAATATGAATTTATTTACAAAAAATAATATTAATATATTATTTTAAAAAAATAATTATATGAATTTATATATAGAGAGTTTTTCATTCATCTTTGGGGGGTGTTATATAAGCATATTTTTTATCATTTTATATTTTTTGGGTCACATCACCTCTCTACTTTTCTGTACATCTTTTCGTAAAAAGTCAATAAGTACACTTATTTAGATCATTCCAAATAAATTACAATAATACGACAAAGAATTAGAGCCTCGCATAATTGATTATGTAACATATTAAAAACTGACACTTATCATTTTACATTATTGGGAGTAAAATTATATAGATTTTATTAAGGGTCTTAAACATTTTTTTGTCAAGTTTGTAGTCAAAAAGTAAAAAATTATTGTAAATTATCATACCACTCTCTAGTTTGGCTTCTTTTGAGAACTAGGAAAAAAAAGTTAGTTTATTGACCTTTTTTTTATTTTTTTTGAAAAAACATACAAAAAATATATGATTTGTTTGGTTTGCTTTTGGGAGAGTTGTTTTTAAAAAAAAAAATTCTAAAATTTTGTTTGGTTTGTGGTTTTTCTCAAAAAAATTTCAAAATTACTTTCTCTGTCTTATATATCAATCAATCACTTTTTCTCTCTCCTCTCTCCTTCTCAATTATTTTTTTTTCACACATATCTACTCAATTATAACAAAATATTAAATTATCCCAAACTCTAAAACTACTTTCAAAATATACAACCAAACAAACCAAAAAAATTTCTAAACTCTCTCTCTAATTTTTTTTTGTTTTGAAAATCACTCTCTCAGAAGCAAACCAAACACACCCATAAAGTTGATATAACCCAAATAAACCAATAAGTCAATAAATTGACTTTTTTTAATTGCCAAAATAAACCTTTATACCCATCTTTTTATAAAAAAAGTTATAAAAAATTAATTAAAATAATCAATAATTTAAATTAAAAAAATAACAATCAATACGCCACTTGACAGTGGATTGGCTTTCTTGCTTAAATAGTGAGTGTTTTAAAAAGTGGGTTAAAAATTGATTTTTTCTTTTAAATTATTTTTTAAAAAAATGTGTAAAAGAAGTGAGACATGATATAATTTAAAATGGATTAAAAGTTAGAAAGTGACTTTTAATCCACTTTCTAAAAAAGACGAATTATAAAAATTAGAAATATCTTTCGTTGTAATTTGTCATTTAATATATTTGATAAAAAAAAATTAAATATCTTTCTATACGATAATTTTTATCTCATAAATATTAATTAAAATGTATTACTGATATCTTTAAAAAATATTAATCTATTTAATAATTGATTAATAAAAACAGTTATTTGTAAGCTATTAAAATCATTTGTAATTTATCTTTCTTCCCCCCTCGTAACTCTCTATCAATAAAATCTTTTTTTAATTAGGATTGGGATTCAATCTAATTCAATTGAGAGAATCTGAGAGGCGCGTGGGATTCATCATGAATCCCATTTTGATATTCTAAATTACTTATTTTGTAAAAGTTTTCGTGTAGAGAAAAAAAGATTGATTCAATAATCATTTTTTACTCCACCATTCTTAATATAATAGTATAATATTTATACTAAAAAAAATTTATTAAAAAAAAAATAGTACCAAAAAAGTATACATTTATGAAGTATAATTTTTAATATTAAAATATAATTTTAATATTTATAAAATATATTTTTAATATTGAAATATGTAATGCATTTATTAGTTGGTATAAGGCCAAATTTGATAGTAATGCAACAAGGATATTTGTGGAATTTTATATAGTTACTTTCACTCTTATCTCTCAAAACAAATAGGAACTATTGCTAGTTCACTGGTTATCAAACAAATACAATTTTTCTTAGTCCACTCACTAATAATCCACTTACTAATAATCCACTTACTAACAACCTATCTCTGAAAATAAACGGGCCCGTAATCTTTTCATTTTATTGCGTTTTTCTCCAAAAAAAAATTGATAGTTTATTTTCAAAAAAATATTCTTGTTCATTTTTTTAAGACAAAAGCAATAATGAAAATGTTACGATTATCAAATTGGTCTAATTTTTTTATGAATGATATATTAGACCGTACAAAATGAACAATTTGATTCACTAAAATGGAACTCATGATGAGACCTAAAAATTCTAAAATAATTATAATATATGTGAAATCTTTTTAATACAACTATGACTCCCAAAAAACAATTTGCACCACAAAATACCTGAAAATATCATATGGTATGTCGAGATTATAATCTTAGTGTACTTTTCCTAAACATAGCACTCTAATTAGTGTAATACCAAATGTAATACTTCAATGTAACGTATTCTAATATAACACACAAAAACACTAAAAAAAAATTTCTTAGTATATTTTTTCTAAACATAACACTCACAGTTCGAAATTATACATTTGTCTAAAACTTACTAAGTAATATTTGTACTCATTTTGGAATGGTTTAAAAAATATCACATCATTTCTTTTTTAATGTTACATTGGAGTGTTTCGTTTAGGAAAAGTACATTAAGATTTTTTTTTTGATACATTGGAGAGTTAAATTTGGAAAAAATACACTAAAAATGTGTTTTTTTTTTTTTTTTTGTGTGTGTGTGTTATTAAAGTGTTACACTAAGAAATTTTTTTTGGAGTGTTATATTGAAGTGTTACATTTTAAAAAAAATACACTAAGGAATTTTTTGGTGTGTTACATTAAAATGTTACATGAAGGAGTTTTTGTGTGTTAAATTAGAATGTTACGTTAAGGAATTTTTTAGAATATTATATTAGAGTGTTACATTTAGGAAAAGTATACTAAGGAGTTTTTTTGTGTGTTACATTATAGTGTTACACTAATGAGATTTTTTGGAATATAATATTAGTGTGTTACAATTTGAAAAAATATACTAAGGAGTTTTTTTGTGTGTTGCATTAAAATGTTATACTAAGGAGGTTTGTTGGAGTGTTATATCCAAGTGTTACATTTGAAAAAAATATAATAAGGATTTTTTTTGTGTGTTATATTATATATAGTTTTACGTTAAGTTGTTCTTTTAGGCCCCGTTTGTTTGGGGTTATAGGGAGGGGATTGGGTTTGATAGTGAGGTGAGACTACTATATGGGGTGTTTGTTTTGAGAGATGGGGAGTGAACTAATAATCCCTTGGTATTAGTAAAGGCCTTAGAAGGGGGATGGGTAAGGAGGAGGTAGAGATGGTATTAGAAAAATAGTGAGGGGAATAGAAATTTTTTTATTTTTTTTATTTTTTATATATTGGGAATTTTTTTTTAAATATTAATGTTTAATTTTTTATATTTTTTTATTTGTTTTATTATTTTATATAAAAATAATTTAACAATTTCTCACTATTAATCCCCTCGCTATCAATCCCCTCACTAACAATTCTCTCACTATTAATCCGCTCACTATGAATCCCCTCCATTCTATCTCTGAAAGCAAACGGGGCCTTAGGGTGTGTTTGTTTTGAAGGATTAGGGGGTGGGATTGGACTATTAGTCCTATCGGACTAATAGTCCTACCGGACTAATAGTCCATTGTTTGTTTTATTTTTTTTGCTCCGGACTAATAGTCTCCCCGGACTATTAGTCCCACAAAAATGGGACTATCCTATCCTATAGGAGAGTGGGATAGAAATCATGGGATTGGTATCCCATGGGATTATTTTGTGAAATGTCCATTTTACCCTCCATGCTATTACTTAGCAAACAATTAGAAAAGGATAAAATAGTCTTTTAAACATTTATAAATTATTTTTTTAGTGTTGTTAATTTAAAATTATATATTAAATAAAAAAATTTAATTATAAATTATAAATTATAAATTAAAAATTAAATTAAATTAAATTAAAAATAATAAATTATAAATTATGGCCTTATAAATTAAATTTTTTTAGTGTTGTTAAAAAATTAAATTTACATATTAAATTAAATTATTTTTTAGTGTTGTTAATTTAAAATTATATATTAAATAAAAAATATAAATTATAAATTAAATTTATTTAAAAATAATAAATTATAAATTATGGCCTTATAAATTAAATTTTGTTAGTGTTGTTGAAAATTTAATTTATATATTAAATAAAATTATTTTTTATTGTCGTTAATTTAAAATTACATATTAAATAAAAAATAAAAAATATAAATTTAATTTAATTGAAAATAATAAATTAAAATAATTAAAATATTGTGCAAAAAATAAAATAAAACAAATTTTTATTTAATCTAACTAAAAATAATTAAAATATTAAAGCTATGTTTAATATTGCTATTATTTAATAAATAATTGAAAATGATAAAATAGTAATTTGAGCATTTATCCTTCTCCATAATATCCCAAACAAACATTGGATAACTAAAAATAGTCCAATCCAAACATCTAATCCCATGACTAAACAAACATAGGATACAAATTTAGTTCATTCAAATAGTCCCGGGACAATGTATCCCAGGACTAATAGTCCGATGGATTACAATCCCCTCTTATCCAGTTCGTCCAAACAAACGCACCCTTAGAGTATTATGTTTGAGTGTTACGTTTAAGAAAATTACATTAATGAATTTTTTTATGTGTTATATTAGGTTATTGCACTAAGATTTTGTTTTGAGTGTTACATTGGAGTGTTACGTTTGAATGTTACATTGAAGTATTTCACTTTTTAGTGGAGTTAATACGCTTTGTGGATATGAAGCCCACTATTTTTTTTCAATTAAAATTTATATAATCATTTTGGGCTAACACCAAGTAGGTAATATCAACAATTCCCACAATTATTCCACGAAATCCCCAAAAAAATGAAAATATTAAACCATACCTCACCCACATACGCCCAAATCCCAAAAAAAATATCAAAACCAAATCTCAAACAAGGGCAAACAAGTAATTTCACTAAATCAAATCAATAATACATACTACAAATAAAAATGACTAATCGGTTTATAGAAAAGCATGTAGGATTAAATGGACAAACATTTCTCCAAATGGGATTTATGAGTAATTTTTCCTATAATATTCTTTAATTCTCTCTATTTTAATATTTTATATACTTTTCATAATGAATTTTATTTAAACATTTTTTAATCATATAAGTGAATGTCTTTTATTTTTTTTAATGACATTTCGTGACTTTTTTTTTTTTAATTTTTAAATTTCAATCATAATTAGATTATATGGTGCAAGGAAAATGAATTTAAAAATTACAAAAAATTTATAATATTAAAAATTCAAAAAATGTCATTTAAAAATAAACGGCATTCACTTTTATAATAAAAAAAAATTAAAAAATATTCCATTACAAAAAGTATATATAAAAAATATTAAATAGAAAGAATTAACAAAAAAGTATATACAAAAAATATTAAAATAGAAAGAATTAAAAAAAAGAGAGGGTAATTTGGTCTGTAATAATATAATATTTATAACCTTTCAATTTTATATGATAGTGGGGTTGGTTAAGATGATTTAGAGCACTTGTTAATAATTTTTTTATTTGGGATTGTAAACCATCAAGGCAACTACAAAATTGATCATCACATCAAAAATTGAAATTGATTTGTTAAAATCGAAATCTTATGTAGGATTGTTGGAAAGACTTGTTGATTAAATCAAGAATCATAATATTCTACTTTCAATACAGAATACATAAAAAGAAATATCGTTAATAATTATGTATGTTAAATATTTTTAGAATCAATAAAGAAAATTATTTTTTTTTAAAATAATGTATCTTCTAACCTAACACAAATTAGATGAGACATTTGAAGCGTGAGTAATCAAATTGTTTATATAAATACACATATTTAAAAATTAAATAATAAAAAATTGATTAGATCAAAATCATAATACAATTGAGATTTTACATTTGATTTTCATCTTATGTTAAAGAAATAGTTTAGAATAAAGGTAAGTGAGATAGAGAAATCGGTTCTGTCTATCACCTTTTACCATTTGTGCAAATCCAACCATTGCAATTTTAAGATCCGTTGGTTAGATTATCTATATAAAAAGTCCGGTTGATTGAATATTAATATGTAATTATATAATCATATTATTTGTTCTAAAAGAATAAAGGATAAATATATTTAGATGAAACACTAATAAATCTCAAATAATGATCTTATGAACTGTTTCGTTCTCCATTTTTCCTTATGGATCCAAAGGTTCCATTTTAGTGTGAATTACATGAACGACCAAATATAAACACGCATGTGTTATTTGTTGAGGAACAAATGTGAATTTTCTCAGATTGTTGAAATTACTAAACGTAATACTTCCAAAAAAACTTTTTAACATACTTTTCTCAAACGTAACATTACAATGTGACATTCCCAAAACATAAGACTCCAATGTAATACATTAAAAAACTCTTTAGTGTACTTTTTTCATGTAACAACATAACATTCTACAAAAACTCCTTAGTGTATTTTTATCAAACGTAACATTCTAATCAATGTAACACTAAACAATTCTTTTGTGTATTTTTCTCAAACGTATACTCCAATCAATGTAAGACACTAAAAAATTCCTTAGTATATTTTTTTCAAACGTAACAATGTAGCATTTAAAAAAAAACTCTTCAGTGTACTTTTTCCAAACATAACATTTCAATAAATATAACACACTAAAAAAATCCTTAGTATGTTAAAAGTCAATTTTTTGATTTTTTTTTTTTGAAAAATATGTAAAAATATAAAGAGGTGATGTGACCTAAAAAAATTAAAAAATTGGCTTTTTGACTTTTAACCTAATTGCCAAAATAGGCCAATGTAACATTTAAAAAAAACCTCCTTGGTGTACTTTTTCTAAACGTAATACTCCAATCAATATAATACAAAAATTTCTTAGTATATTTTTTCCAAGCGTAACACTCTAATGTAGCACACATTACAAAATCTTTCTCAAACGTAACAACGTAACATTTCTAGTGTACTTTTTCCAAACATAATAGTCCAATCAATGTTACACTAAAAAAATTATTAGTGTATTTTTCTTAAACGTAACACTCCGATGTAACATATTACAAAACTCTTTAGTGTACTTTTTTTCAAATGTAACAACATAACAACATTTCAAAAAAACTTCGTAGTGTGTTTTTTTCAAATGTAACATTCCAATCAATATAACACACAAAAATTCTTTAATGTACTTTTTTCAAACGTAACACTCATATGTAACACTCCAACGTAACACAAAAAAACCACACTAATAGAAATGTACTATTTCCATACTCGACAACCAATACTCCAGCCACCAATCCTCCTAAAAAAGAATCTTCCACACCTGACCTTTCCATTCCCATCCCTAAAACGAATAAGAAAATTAAAAAAATGAATTACAAAAGGATATTTACTTAAAGTTAAATGGTACCAAATCAAATAAATACAACTTTTCAAAATAAAAAGGACTAGTTAGTTCATAAGAAAACTCTTAGAACTAAATGGATTAACATTCCTGCATATAAAATTTATGAGTAAAATTTTCAATATATTTGAGCATAACTTACTTTTTAAAAAAGAACAAATATGATCTAATTATATAACATTACAAATATTTATTCAATTTAATTATTAATTAAATTATCTATTCAACAAATATTACAAAATAAACATTTCCATTTATGAAAGTCAAACTCGGGTGAGCAATTAAAGACCAGGCTTCTTGTGCCTAGTAAGGCCTCTTTTGCCAAAAAAAAAATTACAAAATTATTATAATAAGTCAATCCATATTTCCCAAACGAGCTCCTAAATGTTTGCAAACAGACCCTTCATTCCTTTTATCATCGCCATAAATGTTTATAGAACGCAATGGTCCATAAAAGCAAGAATGAAATATATCCATAAAAATATTCTTCCATGTGCAATGCGTATAGTGTTTGCTTTTTATGTATAATTTATTTGGGAATACACACCCCATTGTGTTCTTGGTTATAACTTATTATGTTATTAGTTATAATGTTATTTTGATTATGATTTAAAAGTTATTTAGTTATACATCATATGATATTTGATTATAACTCGTTTTTATTTATTTATTTATGACTCTCATAGTATTGAATTATGTCATTTGTGATGATCAAATACATAAATGACATAACTTGCATAATATTTCCCTATTTATTGATATATATTTTATATATTTGTATAGTAAATGCTACGTAATTTTTTAATAGGGTTATGGCTCAAAAATGAAATTACATATTTCATAGTTTAAAAATGTTTATAAAAAAAAATGTGCAACATTATTATAAAATATATAGTTGTGTTTTGCCATTGTGGTGTGAGAGCTACACCTAGGACCTCCGAAACCGAGAGCAACCTAGAAAGAGGTTGGTTGTGTAAATTATAAGGTATTTGACCGATAAAAATAAATAAAAAGAAAGAGAAGAATTATTGATTTTAAAACAAAAAGAAGAAGAAGATTTTAATGATTTTATTTTAGTTAACCAAAAGGAATTCATGTGATTCATATGATTTTTGCAGACAGAAAATTCATGTGATTTTTTTACTTTGGTTGATTCCTCAACGTGTCCAAGAGGGAAAGAATTTGGAAAAATGATTGGGAGGAAGAACATGTGTTAGGTCCCTTAGTCTTGTCAATCCCGCGAACAACTTTGTTTGATTGAGTTGTAAATTTCCTTACTGTTTTGTCTTCCTCGTTCGAGCGAAGGAGTCCTCGCTCGAGCGAAGACTGCGTCTGGCAAAAACCTGAAAGAGATGAATGTGCGCTCGAGCGAAGCATGTGTGGCTCGAGCGAAGGACTGTGTCTGCATAAAAACCTGAAAGAGTTGATTGTTCACTCGAGCGCAGGATGCGTGGCTCGAGCGAAGCCACTTATGGAAATCACGCGAGTTAAGTTCCTTGCTCGAGCGAGAGAAGCTTCGCTCAAGCGAGCTTCAAAATCCAGGATTTCTATAAGTATTTGTTTTACTCCAAAACTAGGATTAGGTTTTCTAGATCTACTTTGAGGTTTTCTAAGGTTTACTTCTGGAGTAATTTTTGTGAGTTTTTCCTTGATAATTTGAAGGAGTATCAAACTCATGCATTGACAAGCACATATCAAGGAGGTTAATTGAATACATACAAGAGTGTTATTTTTCGGTGGATTCTGAAGATTCAAACGTGGAGTTTCAAAGGAGTTTGATTCTGTACGTAGTCGTTGATTCGACAAGTGAAGTTGTGGATTCAACTTTAGATTAATCAGTTCCGAGATGAAGGCTTGGTGAAAGAGTTACAGAAGGTTTGAAGACAAATTGACTGAGTTGGGTAATTTGTGTATTATCTTTGTAATCATTCTTTCTTCAATAGTGGATTGATTAGTGGCGTTTCGCCCGTGGTTTTTGATTACAATTGAAGGTTCTTCAATTGTGGTTTTTCCACGTAAAAATCGTTTGTGTCGATTTATTGTTTATTCTGAACAATAACAATCTAAATCACTTTCGTAAGTGCTTGATGATTTAGATTGTGTGTTTTAAATAATTGGGAATTGAAATATTTAATTCTTGATCTAATCACAAATCACTTAGGATTTTCAATTGGTATTAGAGCAGGTCACTATTTGTTTTTATCAAAACTATAGGAGTGTGATTTTGTGTGATTAAGTGATATGGATTCAATTCGTGAAGGTAACTCGACCCATAGACCGCCTTTACTCGATGGTACAAACTATTCTTATTGGAAAGCTCGTATGAGAGCGTTTTTAAAATCCATCGATGAGAAAGTTGGCACTGTGTGCTCTATGGGTAGAGTAAACCTACTGTCACCATTGATGGTGTTGAGATTCCCAAACCCCTTGATAAATGGGACAACCGATTATCAAAACTCGAGTTGGAACAGCAAAGCTCTCAATTCTCTTTTTTGCTCTGTCACACCTGAAAAGTTTCATCGTATCTGCACGTGTGAGGTAGCAAAAGAGGCTTGGGACGTTCTTGAAACAATTCACGAAGGTACTACTTCTGTCAAAAGGTCAAAACTTCAACATCTCGCATCTGCCTTTGAAACCCTTTTTATGCGTGATGATGAGACGTTTGATGATTTCTATGCAAAACTTAGTGACATTGTGAATTCCTGTTTCACACTCAGTGAGAAAATCCCTGAAGCTAAAGTTGTTGGAAAAATTTTGAGGTCTTTACTGGAGAGGTTCCAATTAAAAGTGACAGCCATTGAGGAGGCTCAGAATGTTGATACCCTCAAGCTTGATCAGTTGGTTGGAAATTTGCAGACTTATGAAGCCCACTAGATTTCTAAGAAAAAACAAAAAGATGGTGTAGCTTTCACTAGTGCTCATGAGACTGCAAAAACTCCGGAAACTGAGTTTGATTTAGAGTATGAGATGACGGCTATGTTTATTAAACAATTTAAAAAAAATTTGAAGAAAAAAAAGCCTAATTTCAGAGACCCTATTTCAAAAGACAAGAGTAATGAAAAACCCAAAACTTTTCCACCAAAACTTGCTTCAAAAACTGAAAAGAAGATTGTAAAGGGGCAAGGGGTCAAGTGCTATGAATGTCAAGGGTTTGGCCATATTACCCTTGAATGTCCTTCGAAAAAGAATCGAAAGAAAGTCTACATTGTGACTTGGGATAATGAAAGCGGGTCGGAGCAAGAACTCTAAGAACCTAAATCCGATGAAGACGGGGATAGTGCTTTCATGGCATTTTGGTCCACTTTCACTCAACTTTTTTCAAAGCCAGCGGAATTAGCTCGTGGTCAAAACTTGCATCATGCTCCCACCTTTGATGGGAGTAATTACTTGTATTGGAAGATCAGAATGAGGGCGTTCCTGAGAGCTTTTGACCTAGAAGGCTGGCAAGCCATTGAAGAAGATACATAAAGTGCTGACAATCCAAGCAATTAGAGAGCCCTGATTACTATTCATAGAGCAATTTCTGATGAAGAACAGCAACGGGTTGCTCACTGCACAAAGGCTAAAGATGCATGAGAAATTATGAGCCAATTTCATGAAAGAGAAGATTCACCTTCACCACCGTCCAGCAACTTTCCTGCCTTAGTTGCTAGATTGGATGAGGTCAAGGAGAATGAAAAGCAAAAAGAGGATGATGAAATATCAGAAGACAATGATGAGATTAATGGTGATGAACTACAACAAGCTTACGAAAAACTTTACGAGGAATCTCTGAATTTGTCTAAAATCAGTGACAAACTCTCTCTCAAGCTCAAAGCATATGAAAGCGAGAATGTCAAGCTAAAAGGAGAACTTGTAGCAGCAAAGCAGAATGTCATCAAAATCTCAAGTGACAGGCAAGACCTGTGTCGAAAACTTCTATCCTGTGAAACTAAAAGGAATGAACTTCTGAAAGTGTATTCCACATATGAAGAGAAGCTTGAAAGCCTTGAGATGTCACAAGCTACATTGGAAGAGATAGTCTGTCAGAAAGATGAAGAACTCCGTATTGCTAGAGCCACAATTGCCATGTGGAACAAAGGTTCCAAATCTGTAGAAGACATCCTCAGGTCTCAGCAAATGGGATGTGACAAAAGTGGGCTAGGCTATGGTGCGACAGCTCACAAGGGACATGCCTCTACTTCACATGACCTGAAGACTCAAGCAAAGGGAAAGTTGAAGGTAGACCAGGATGATCCTTCTCTTCATCTACCTAAAGGGGGTAAGATCAACAAAAGGTAGGTATGGCCACATTCGTCCTTATTGCTTTGAATTGTTTGGTAAGGTGTCTCAAAAGGGTAGAAATTCGAATACTTTTTGGGTTAGGAGACAACCTTACATGTCTAGGTGGAATACCAAGATTCATAAGGGTGTTCACAACGCCAAGACATTTACCAAGACCAAAAAGATTTGGGTGAGAAAAGATGATTTGACTTGTTTAGTCGTTCACACTGCTCTAAAAGCACGTGACTCACACATGTGGTATCTTGATAGTGGGTGCTCTCGTCACATGTCCGGTAACAAATCCTACTTCACCTCCCTTGAAAAATATGAAGAAGGAATTGTTACCTTTGGAGATGACGGCACTTCTAGAGTCATTGGTAAGGGCTCTATAAGTGTTGCTGGTCTTCCCAAGCTGGAAAATGCTCTACTTGTTGATGGTCTTAAAGAAAATCTTTTGAGCATTAGTCAAATGTGTGATTCCCATCATGAAGTATTGTTTTCAAAAAATAAATGTTAAATTTTGGATAAAAAGGGAAATACTATCTTGCATGGGGTTCGCACATCTGATAACTGCTATGGGATTGTTACGACTAATGATCTCACTTGTTACTCTGCTATTATAAGTAACATTGATTTGTGGCATCAAAGATTAGGTCATATGAATTTCAAAGACCTAACTAAGATAGCCAACATAGAGCTTGTGAAAGGAGTACCTAAACTGGGTAACAATCTGAACCATGTGTGTGGACCATGTCAACTTGGAAAGCAAACCCGTGCCCCTCATAAAAAGGTGAACAGCTTTACAACCAAACGTCCTCTTGAATTGGTTCACATGGATTTGATGGGTCCTACTCGCTCTGAAGGCATTGGAGGTAAAAGATATATTTTTTTAACTGTTGATGATTTTACTCGTTTTTCGTGGGTAAATTTTCTAAGGGAAAAATCTGATACGTTTGATGATTTCCAGGCCTTAGTCCTTAAAATCCAAAATGAACAGGGTGTTTCCATTGGGCGTATCATAAGAATCCGAACTAATCATGGTCGTGAATTTGAAAACAGTTCGTTTTCAGATTTTTGTGATATGCATGGAATTAAGCATGAATTTTCTGCACCTATTACTCCACAACAAAATGGAGTGGTTGAGAGGAAGAACAGAGTTGTTCAAGAAATGGCTAAGGTCATGCTCCTTAGTAAGAAACTTCCTCCAAAGTTTTGGGTCGAAGCCCTAAATACTGCTGTTTATGTCATAAATCACGTGCATTTAAAGCCCAGCACTTTACAAACTCCTTATGAATTATGGAAGGGCTTGAAACCTAATGTAAAATACTTCAAAACTTTTGGGAGTAAGTGTTACATTTTCAAATATAGAGAGCCTTTGGGCAAATTTGACTCCCGAAGTGATGAAGGTATTTTTCTAGGGTATTCAACCACTAGTAGGGCTTTTCGAGTCTATAACCTACGAACTTCTTCTTTAATGGAATCAATCAATGTGGTTATAGATGACACAGGTTCACCTACTCCGGCAACACATGAGGATGACAATGGTGAGTCTCTAATCTTGGATACTGAACCACAAAGTCAAAGAGAAGCTGAGGGCCAAGCACAAGAAGTTGAGACAGCACCATCCTCACAAGTAAGTCAAAGTCCAAAGAGTGCACAAAGAGACATCACTCCTGATGCTTTTGTCACCGTAAGTCCTGAGTTCAAACCATCAGCAAGGGTGAAACTGAATCATCCAGCTCAACAAGTGATTGGAAGTGTATCGGATCGAATGAAAACCTGAAGACAAATTGGGGATGAGGTATCACATATGTGTTATGTTTCATTAATTGAACCTAAGAATTTTAAAGAGGCCTTGTTAGATGATAATTGGGTCAATGCTATGCATGAAGAATTAGGTCAATTTGAACATAACAATGTTTGGACTCTAGTTTCCAGACTTAGATACATGAATGTGATAGGTACCAAGTGGATCTTTAAAAATAAATTTGATGAGAATGGTACTGTGGTTAGGAATAAAGCCAGGTTGGTTGCTCAAGGCTACACACAAGTAGAGGGTGTTGACTATGATGAGCCGTTTGCCCCCATTGCACGTCTCGAATCTATTCGTATTTTACTTGGTGTTGCATGTTTTCTTGGTTTCAAATTGTTTCAAATGGCTGTGAAAAGTGCCTTTCTGAATGGGTACTTGAAAGAAGAGGCATATGTTGAGCAACCAAAAGGGTTTGAGGACCCTAAATGTCCAAATCATGTCTACAAGTTAAACAAGGCTTTGTATGGTTTGAAACAAGCCCCTCGGGCTTGGTATGATAGACTTACTACATTTCTTCTTGATAATGACTTTCAAAGGGGTAGTGTGGATAAGACTTTATTTGTGAAACATACTAAGTCTCATATTCTTGTTGCTCAGATTTATGTTGATGATATTGTGTTTGGATCCACTGCTGATTATCTTGTAAAATATTTTTCGGATTGTATGACACATGAGTTTGAGATGAGCATGATGGGAGAGTTGTCCTATTTCTTGGGTCTTCAATTAAAACAGTCTCCTTCTGGAATGTTTGTTTCTCAGACTAAGTATACCAAAAATCTTGTGTCAAAGTTTGGTCTTGAGTCTGCCAAATATGCATGTACTCCCATGAGCACCAGTCTTCACCTTTCCAAAGATTCCTTTGGTATTGATGTTGATTCTACCCTTTATAGGAGTATGATAGGGAGTCTTCTTTACCTCACAGCCAGTTGTCCTGATATTGCCTTCAGTGTAGGTGTTTGTGCCCGTTACCAAGCCAGTCCTAAAGAGTCTCATCTTCTTGTGGTCAAACGCATCATCAAATATGTTAATGGGACATAGGGGTATGGGGTTTGGTTTTCTACTGACATTACAGCTGAAATTACTGATTTTTCTAATGCCGACTGGGCAGGGTGTGCTGATGATAGGAAGAGTACATCCGGGGGGTGTTTTTACCTTAGGAATAATCTGGTTTCCTGGCATAGTAAAAAGCAAAATGTCATCTCCCTTTCAACTGCTGAGGCTGAGTACATTGCTGCAGGGAGTTGTTGTGCACAAATGCTGTGGATGAAGCAAATGCTTCATGATTATGGGATAGATCAAAACACTCTCACTCTTTTCTGTGATAACACAAGTGCCATAAACATTTCAAAAAATCATGTCCAACACTCTCGCACCAAACACATTGACATTCGTCATCATTTTATTCGAGAGTTAGTGGAAGAAGGCCTTGTTGTTCTTGAACATGTTCCCACTAAGCATCAAAAAGCTGATATTTTTACAAAACTCCTTGATCTTCTACGGTTTGAATTCCTTAGAAAGACCTTGGGTGTCATGCTCGATAACTAGAGAGTTACCTGTTCCTTGAGTAGGTGTGAGTGTTTGGCTTTATGTGTGCTTGGATGCTATAATCTCTTTGTCATTGATCCCTGTTTTTCTTGCATCCAACTTTATATGTACACTACTCATGTTGCTTACAAGATCACATTGTTCTTTGTTCATAGCTCATTTTGAATGCCCATGCTCATTAATCTCATGATCTCATTCTGTACACATCCTTAAGATAAATTGTTGCAGGGGTTTCTGCACAAGTGATCAAAGTTCTCTATGGACCACTAACAGTGTTTCTTGTACTTTTATAGTGGAATTGACCGATACTAGTATATCATGGGTGATGTTGAGTCTCTTAACCATCTACCATCATATTTCACTTCCACGATTTCTCCCTCGGTTCCTTGAATTCCGGGCATTAGGAAAAGGCTACCTCAGAGGCACCAACCAGGCAATCCTTTTTGATTTCATTCTTCTCTGGTTTGGTTTCCATACTCTTGAGCGTGAATGCCACCAGTGAGTGCCCACGAGAAAGAAAAGTTTGAAAAAAAAAATGAAAAATAAAGGACTCATTGATTAAGGGGGAGCCTCCATTTTTACTCAACAAATACCCCGTGATTACTAGTAGTTTGACTTTTCTCTGTAATGTTTAGTTACTCTTGGTGGAGACCCAGCCATCCGATCACTACAAGGATTAACTCTAGCTCAGTGGCCTCTTAAGGACTGCACACACACATCTTCATTTTGTGAGCTCTCATGTTGATTTTTGAGTTGTACATTCTCATGAAGCTTATGATCATTGATTATATTTTATCTACTTTGCTCATGATCACAAGTGTCATATTGTCACAATTGCAAGTTTGCTGGTTTCATGGTTTGTAGATTATTTCATCTTAGTAATCATCTTTGGCTAAATTTGATCATTTACTAGTGTTTCAGGTCTCGCTTCATGATATTGAGTATCTTGTTTTTTTTGGGTTTTGTTTTTCCTCTTCTTCGCTCAAGTGACGGAGTCCTCGCTCGAGCGTGCTTCTGCTACTATTTCAGACCTGAGAGCATGCTTTTCTGGCTCGAGCGACAATATCTTGGCTCGAGCGAACCCTTGCGCATCTGTGTCCTCGCTCGAGCGACCTATCGAGGTTCAAATTCTGCAACTGTGCCTTTTCAGTTCATTTTTTTCCCCTCTTTGTGTTTCTCCTCTCTCTCCCCTAGGGTTTTCGTGGCCTTCATTGCTGCTATCTTCTGGTGTTTATCTCTTGATTTTGGGGCATTTTCCTTACCTTCCTCTGCATTCTCAAGTAGTTGGTAAGATTTTTTTTTCTCTTTGTTTTTTTTTTCTCCGTTTGTAATGTGACTGTGCATATGCTCTGCTATCATCTAGGTTTCATCATTGGTGCTTTTGTCTCTTTCATCATGTTCTAGAGTATCTCTCTCGTGCGTCTAGGGTTTGTATTTTGGGGCATTTTACTAGTTTATCACTGCTAGGGTTTAATTTGGGGTTTTTCATTATGTTTTATATATAGTGTCCTGTGTTGCCTATTGATGGTCTCTATCATTTGTCTGGATATTGATTCTACTGTTACTGTCTTTCATCCATTGTTCCATCTGTGATTGTTTGATTATTCACCTAGCTTTGTTTAGTCATAACATTTATATTATGCATTTTGTTTAGTTTTCACTAATGGCCTACTAATGTTTGTATTTTTGGTCTCTTTTGTTTGGATTTTGGGATTTCTAATATTTCATTTGGGTGTCTTGTGTTGTGGGTTATGGGTTGTTTAGTCATGGCTAAGTCTTCTAAACGTCGCAAGACTGCTGTTTCTCGTCCTTCCTTAAACACTGACAAGTTCGAATCCAAAGAAAAGTCTAAGTTGTTTAAGGAGTCTTATGCCAGGTCCATTTAGAGAGAAATGTCCTTTCCAGTGCTTTTGAGGTTCTTACCATTTGGTTTTTATTCGATTCATTGGGCGATGACCAAGTGTTGCATTTTTCGGGGCCACAAAATCTGAGTCTTATCTGTGAATTTTACTGTAATATGCACTCCATTCGCAAAGAAATTCCCGCCACTTTTACCACTTGGGTTAGGAAGAAGTCGCTTGTCATGACTGGGGAGGTTTTTAGGATTTTTCTTGATCTTCCCGAAGTTGGTAATTTTCATTTTCCTTTCCTTACTCGGACCAGTGTCGATTTTGATCGTGTTGCGTCTGAACTTTGTGGTGTTGATCGGACTTGGCTCACCGGGGCACTCATTCAGCAATCATTCAGAAACTGTATGCTAAACTGTCTAAATGTGAGTTTTGGCTTGATCATGTTATTTTTTTGGGGCATGTTGTTAGCAAAGATGGAATTTCTGTTGATTCGCAGAAAATTGAAGTTGTAGTGAACTGGCCTAGACCAACAAATGTGACAGAAGTCCGAAGCTTTTTGGGATTGGCTGGATATTACAGAAGATTTGTCAAAGATTTCTCCAAATTTGCCTTACCATTGACTCAACTGACTCAGAAGGGGATATCATTTGACTGGACTGACCAAAGGGAATCAGCGTTCTAAGAGTTGAAAACTCGATTGGTGACTGCACCTGTTCTTACCCTACTTTCAGGTACGGACGGTTATACTGTTTTTAGTGATGCTTCTCATAAGGGTTTGGGGTGTGTTTTAATGCAGAATGAGAGAGTGATTGCTTATGCTTCCCGACAATTAAGACCGCATGAAAAGAACTACCCGACCCATGACCTGGAAGTTGCTGCAGTAGTATTTGCACTGAAAATCTGGCGTCACTATCTGTATGGGGCGACATGTGAAGTATATGCCAACCACAAGAGTCTGAAGTATTTCTTCACCCAGAAAGAATTGAATATGAGACAGCGGACATGGCTAGAATTGATCAAAGACTACGACCTACAGATTCTGTATCACCTGGGAAAAGCCAACACCGTTGCCGATGCACTGAGCCGGAAATCAATTGGAAATTTAGCCTGTTTGCTCACCGGACAGAAAGAGTTGCTTTGTGACCTTAAAAAATCTGGAATTGAAATTATTTTGCGAGAACAAGGTGGAACAATAGCTGCTATTTCTGCTCAACCGGCATTGATTAAAGAGATTAAAGAGAAACAGCAACAGGATGACTTCTTGAAGAAGATCATCGATGAACGAGAATCTAAACCGAGATCGGGTTTCAAATTTGAGAATAATGTACTGAAATTTCAAGAAAGACTGTGTGTACCGAATGATTCTGAACTGAAAAGAAGAGTTCTGCAAGAGGGCCACAACTCAAAATTTTCTATCCATCCGAGGAATACGAAAATGTATCAAGATTTGAAACTGAATTTCTGGTGGCTGGGAATGAAGAAAGAAATTGCTGACTTTGTATCGAAATGTCTTCATTGCCAACAAGTCAAAGTTGAACATCAACGACCCGCAGGTTTATTGCAGCCCTTACCAATACCGGAGTGGAAATGAGAACATATTACCATGGATTTTATCGTTGGATTGCCTCGCTCCAGTAAAGGTATGGACTCAATTTGGGTTATTGTTGATAGACTGACGAAATCTGCTCACTTCCTACCTGTTAAGACAATTTATAATGCGGACAGATTGGCTATACTCTATATTGATGAAATTGTTAGACTACATGGAGTGCCTGTGTCCATTGTTTCTGACAAGGATTCGAAGTTTACATCGAGGTTTTGGCAAAGCCTACAGACTGCATTGGGAACTGAACTGAGACTGAGTAGTGCCTATCATCCTCAGACAGATGGCCAGTCAGAAAGGACCATCTAGATTCTGGAGGATTTATTGAGAATGTGTGTCCTTGATTTTCAGGGAAATTGGGAAAGCCATTTGCCCTTAGCTGAATTCGCCTACAATAACAGCTTTCATTCAAGTATTGGTATGGTGCCTTTTGAGGCATTGTATGGCAGAAAGTGTAGATCTCCGATTTGCTGGGCAAAAGTAGGAGATGGGCCTTTGCTTGGGCCCGAGATTGTTTACGAAACGACTGAGAAGGTAAAACTGATACAACAGAGACTGAAAACTGTGCAGAGCAGACAGAAAAGTTATGCAGATGTTAGAAGACGAGATAGAGAATATGAAGTGGGTGATCACGTTTTTGTGAAAGTGACACCGATGAAAGGCCAGACTCGTTTTGGAGTCAAAGGCAAGTTAGCGCCGAGATATGTCGGACCGTACGAGATTATTGAGAAAATCAATCCGGTGGCGTATCAAGTTGCGCTCCCTCCTGAAATGGAGCATATGCATAACGTCTTCCACATTTCTATGTTGAGAGATTATCTCCGGGATCCTTTCCATGTGATTGAGCCTACTCGGGTAGTGTTGAGTGATGACTACACTTACAAGGAACGACCTATACAGATTGTAAACAGATGGATCAAGAAACTGAGAAACAAAGAGATTCCGTTAGTGAAAGTCGACTGGCAAAACCATAGTGGCGTGTATGCCACTTGGGAAAGGGAAGATGACATGGCTAAAAGATATCCTGAACTGTTTCCATTAGATCCTGTTTTCTTCCAGAATGAAGGTAACTCGAGTTTAGAGGACTAAACTCTTTATAAGGATGGGAGACTGTAATAACCCTCACCACTGATTACCGATTAATTATTGAATTACCACTAAACCGAGACTGATTATGAGAAGTAAATGAACTGATTAACATATTGGACTGACTGACTGAAATCTGAAACTGAATCGATTGACTGTATCTGTTTGAATTGCATTTCTATCTGTTTCCTGTTTAGTTATCTGTTCATGTTCTATGTTTAAATTGCTAATTGAAGGCCTTATCGGCGGCTGAACCGGAAATTGATTGATGATTTAGGATCATGAGAATTTATGTGATTTTATGGTACATTTAATTGAATTGTGATTTGGTATGATTAAATTAGAGTAAATAATGGTAAATTACAAGAATTGGGTTTAATTACAATCATGCCCTTGTTAGTGGGCCATTATACCAACATAGAGGGACTTAGTCTTGCATTTGATCAACACTTTCTTCAACCTATTTTGAGTGTATAACCGACCTTAGAGAGAGAGAGAAACTTGATGAGTTGGTTTCATTTCAATTTTGCTTGTAAATTGCTTGGTAATTGAAGGAATTGGAACATGGGTTGCAAATTAAGTTCCCTCACCTTGTAATTGAAGCTCTAGGTAAGGAATTTAACCTCTCATTGTTGTGTTTAAGCTTGTTCATGCCTAGTTCTTGTATCCTTAGTGATTTGAGCCTTGAATTGGTCCATATATGTCAAATTGGAGCCTAGCTCATGCATGCATGCCTTTAATTTGAAGTTTTGAAGTTGTCCTTCATGAAATGGTACATGCATGTTCATAATTTTGCAATGGTCCATGTTTTCAACTTGTTTTTGGAACAATTGGCTCACTAGAGCACCAAATGGAAGCTTTGAAATGATTTGAATTCATGCATGTTTGCATGTTCTTCATGTTCATGAAAATGGGTTTGAAATTTGGTTTTAATTGATCTTCCTTTGGGCCTTGATTTTACAAATTGAGCCTTGAATCATGGTATTCTATGTATCTACAAGTGTTTTCCAAGAAATGGGCCCAAAGGAATTGATTTTGATGCATTTGTGTTTGATTTTGAACTTGGAGCTCGAATCTGGATTTTCCAGATTTTGGTCTTCCGCTCGAGCGGGGAGAACGGCGCTCGAGCGGGAAATTCGTGCTCCCAGTACTTTGCACTGTTTTACAGTCCGCTCGAGCGGGGTAATTGGCGCTCGAGCGGGACCTTGTGTCTCACGCTCGAGCGGCTATCGAGCGCCCTATCGAGCGTGATTTTCACCCATCCAGTACTTTTGACTATTTTGCAAACCGCTCGAGCGTGGGAAGTGACGCTCGAGCGGGAACCTTCGTCTGCATTACCGCTCGAGCGGCGTAACCTACGCTCGAGCGGGGATCTGTTTTTCTGAAATTTCTGAAAATGCTTTTAAAAGTACATCTTTGCATCCTCATTCCATCCTAGGCATTCTTAGGCCTAGTTTAAGACATCTTAATGAGGATATAGATGTAGAACACACCGAGACAAATTTAGGGATTAAGTTATTATCTTTCCTAACTGTGAAACTTAGTGTGTGTTCAATCTGTTAACTGTATAGGGTTGGCATTCCGAGGAGACGCTCTAGCTTACTGTAGCCCAGAACTCTGTGAGTAGCAATTGTGTAAAGATATGCTCAAAATGATTATCTTCTGAATACTGAACTAAACTGTTTACTGAACTGATATTGTTTACTGAATGAATGTATGTCCTATATTTTGAACTGTACTGTGGCATCCTTAGCACCTACTGTTTACTGTTACTGTTACAGAGATCTCTGTCAGTTCCCTCGTGGAACTACTACTGTTTACTGATTGGTGGCCATAATTACTGTTCGGTCTTTAAGACCTACTGCTTACTGTACTGTTATGCTAATGGATGCACCACATATGACTGATTGACTGAAAGACTGAAATACTGATTTAATGAACTGTTTTCATTACTGTAAGGACATTCATTCTAAACCTCTTTACGCATTATGTTATTCACTGGGCTTTAGCTCACTGCTCATATATATATGTAGGTGTACAGGCACCGGACCAATGCTAGAAGCGTCGGGGTAAACTCCAGTTTTGTCAAGCCAACCACTGTGCCTCACTGCGAGGTTTCGAGCCTGCCAAGCTAAGGCTTATGGGTGTTTTAGTTTTCCCCTTTCTGTACTGTTTTGTTTACTGTATAGACTGAACGTTTTGCACTGTACTGTTTATCAGGGATAAAGTCCCTGTTCTGACTGGTTGTATATTATATGCATACTGTTTTGTACTGTTCTGTATAAATGTATAAAAAATCTTTTTGGCATACAGACTGTCACAGCTCATTGGACATTGTTTATTTACTGTATTGGCTTCCGCCAAGCCCCTGTACTCTGTATTACTGTATTACTGTTAAGCAGGCCTTCGGTAATCTAGGAATACTGGCCGGTTACGGTGCTAAACCCATAGGGGCGGGTTTGGGTCGTGACACTTATCTTGAAGATGGAAGAGTCGACCAAAACAAATGTAGATTTGAAAGTTGCTCCAAAATTGGCTTAATTTCAAGATGATCATATTGCTCGTCTTCTTAGGGTTTTTGATCTAGTTTCACAATAAGAAGAACACCACTTTCAAAATGTTATGCCTCCACCCTTAATATTGTGAATGAATGAATGAAGAATTTTTTGTGAAATGATTCGTGTCTCTATTAGTTTATTTTCTGCTATACTTCAAAGCTAATCATGTAACGCCCCCAAATTATAACAATATATATTCTCATAACATTCAACAGATACCCTTGTACTACTCAACAGATATATGGATACTCATATGATTCAATCATTCATTAAAGACAATATTACTATAACATTCTCTTTTTTATTAATTCTTTTAATGTAGCATAAAGATGACATCACATGCATTAATCACTACAGGAATTTTGAGTTTAAACGCTGCTAAAAGCCTGAAAAACACCGTAAAACGTTACAGTGATGTTTAAAATTTTCGTCGTTGATACGGCCGCTGCAATAGCTTTACGTTTGAAAATCGTCGCTAAAACTATTAAACGGCGTTTTTTACAACGCCCCAAAACCTTTGACGTTCGCTACTATTTCCATCACAAACTAACATATGACGTTATCATGACGTCATTTAGTGGCCTTTTTTTGAAAAACGCCACTTTTGTTTTTTGTTTTGTTTTGTTTTTTTCTTTTTTTCCCCCCCTCTCTCTCTCTCTCTCTCTCTCTCTCTTTTTCTCTTTCCCCTCCCCTTCCTGATTTTGAAATATGATAAGAATGACAATCAATATTTTGTCAAAAGCATAGCATTTTAGAAGATATGCACTGAAAGATTCAACACAGTTATGAGGCCCCGTTTGCCAAGATTCTAAAATATAGCACATGCCAAAGAATTTAACTGAAGAAGGTAGCTTAAAAATTTAATTACGAATACACATGGCTTAAATTCACACAATAATATTTGAAAAGTTTGGATCTAAAGATTCTAAACTACTTTTGATTACTTAAGAGATTCCATCAACAAATAAATTCATAATTCAGTGAACAAATCCTCCACTAGACTAAGTGAGCATATCTTCCACAATATCTATCATAAGACCAAATTTCATAACCAAAATTAAGCATCTACCAAGTGCCGACCTAAGTAGCAGCATAGAAAAGCAAAATAACAGTCCACAACATAGCATGATAACCATAATACTCTATCTCTATCCATGAGCTTGCTGCATGTCATAAGCATCCTAAGAACCAGGTCCAGACCCACACTGAGGATAGCTTTCTGCACTAGCCTGTCCCTGAAATGTGAAGACAACAAAAAATAGCCTCTGCCTAAATTTTAATGTGTTATTCTAAAATATTAAAGAGTAATACAAAGGGATTAGGAAACTACAGTACAAGAAATGTAGATCTTCCTTCTATATTTCATTTTCTAGAACTGCAGCAAGCTACAACTATTTCCATTTCAAGAATTTCAAGGTAATTTTATCTTTCATAATGTTTCTTTCTGTTGTCCATTTTCCAACAGATAAAACTATTTTGTATACAAAAATTCAAGTTCTTGAGAAACATAAATTTGCCTTTATCTAATTTGAGAGACCATGAAAAATAGGTTCCAAAGTGGAAACGTCAACTAACATAGGCGATTTCATGCAAGTTGTAAATCACAAAATGTAGTAAGCCCTTGTATAGATCAATGAAAAAAAAATCATAAAATATATAATTTAAAAACATATGTAATAAATCATACGCCTTGCACTTTTGTGCAAGAACATTAAGCCTTTTGGCAACTTATATTCATTCTACCCATTTGAACGTACTTTTTAAGCACTTATTAAAGCTAAACTTGTAATTCAGGCAAATTCAAGTCACGAACTATATTAAACCAAAATGCAAAATTTATCAAATACAGAGTGGGATCAAAAAGTAACCTGGATGGAATATACTTGAATAAGGGTACAGTCTAATTAGCCTCTGCCTAAATCAACCTCTTAATTGGGTGTACGAATTCAGCTCTGCACATGGGACATTACCTTCATTTTTGCAATAATGAAAAGTCTCAAACACATTTTCTTATTATTTCAGATCTGTTTTAACATAAAAATCCAAGTAAAATAAATTTAATCCACAAAAGTTCTAACCTTGAATTCAATAGACTCCAGCGGCCTTCTTTCATTGAATTTGTCCTATCTACTTCTTATTCTTTCCTTTCTTTGATATGTGAACCTGCATTTGATAAGAACAATCACATGAACAAAATGTTATATTAAAAATTTTATAATTAACTATTTACTCACTTCCTCGGACGAACGATGGGAATCAAACGATGAGGTGTATGCATGGGATTGTTGTTGTGAATGCACATGTGTAGCAATTGGTGCAACAGGCCCACCCATGGCATGTTAAGACTCCAATTGCTCTATTCGTGCTTCTTGAGCTTGGATTGTGCTTTGCATCTCCATTTGTACTTTCTATTGATTAAGCATAGCATCCATCATCTCCTTTATTTGCATCTCCATTTGTACTTTATAATGGTCAAGTTGCTCTTGGACTTATGTTTGGATGATACTAGTTTGTTCTTGTGATTGCCTATATCCACCTCCAAAGACATCTGTCGGAGAAGGACCCAACCCATATGTTCAAACACGACCAGGTCGCTCAGGCCCTAGAACTTGTGTGATAATATCTTTATTTGTAGCATTGGATTATGCCCCAAACTCCTTTATTTGTGTTTGCAATTGTTAATTAGTTAATTAGCAACCAATAAAATTTATATTAACAGAATTGATAAGAGTATCATGAAAACAATCATAGCTACAAAGTATATAATAATGGTGCTGCAAAGTATATGATGATGAGCCATAACTATGAGAGCGAGAGAGAGAGAGAGAAAGAGAGAGAGAGAGAGAGAGAGAGAGAGAAGCAACCAAGCTACATACCATGACCACAACAACTTTATTAGTACTTGGTTTGTTATCCTTTTAGTACCCAGCCATCCACACCTCTAAACGAGTTGTAAGAACTCCATTCTTCTTATTTGTTTCCTATAATTACAATTAAAATTAATTAACAAAATCAAAATATACAATTTCAATTTGAAATATAAAGAAACTATATATCTTTACGCGAACAACCGAGAATGGTTTTCTGCTGGTTATGTGATTGAATGTCTTCTTCTTCTGAATTTCTTTGTTTTTTGTACTTTTTTTTCTATTAAATATGAACACAAACACAAGATAATTTATTAATTAACAAACTCATCTTATGAGATTACAATAGAGTTCAATAAACCCATGTAAAAGTATTTCTAACAGCAACAACCACCAGTTAAACTGGCAACATTAAAAGATACCTGTGCCTTCCGAGTGGCCCAATAATAGATTAAGCTCCTCCATTGATGCTCATGTACTCTTTCGGGTCTATGAGTTAATCTATTCGCATCACTCATTGTCGAATGGCATATACCCCATTTTTAGGACCCAGTCCATATGTTCGAACACGACCAGGTCGCTCAGGCCCTAGAACTTGTGTGATAATATCTTTATTGGTAGCATTGGATTGTGCTCCAAGCTCCTTCATTTGTGTTTGCAATTGTTAATTAGTTAATTAGCAATCAATAAAATTTATATTAACAAAATTGATAAGAGTATCATGAAAACAATCATAGCTACAAAGTATATAATAATGGCGCTGCAAAGTATATGATGATGAGCCATAACTATGTGAGAGAGAGAAAGAGAAGCAACCAAGCTACATATCATGACCTCAACAACTTTATCAGTACTTGGTTTGTTATCCTTTTAGTACCTAGCCATCCACACCTCTAAATGAGTTGCAGGAATTCCATTCTTCTTATTTGTTTCCTATAATTACAATTAAAATTAATTAACAAAATCAAATATACAATTTCAATTTGAAATATAAAGAAACCATATACCTCTATTCGAACAATCGAGAATAGTTTTCTACTGGTTATGTGATTTAATGTCTTCTTCTTCCGAATTTCTTTGTTTTTTGTACTTTTTTTCTATTAAATATGAACACAAACACAAGATAATTTATTAATTAACAAACTCATCTTATGAGATTACAATAGAGTTCAACAAACCCATGTAAAAGTATCTCTAATAGCAGTAGCCACCAATTAAACTAGCAACATTAAAAGATGCCTGTGCCTTCCGAGTGCCCCAATAATAGGCTAAGTTCCTCCATTGATGCTCATGTACTCTTTCGGGTCGATGAGTTAACCTATCAGCATCACTCACTGTCGAATAGCATATACCCCATTTTTTAAACTCTAGCCTTCCACTCTCACCATTTTTTTCCGACAAATGTCAGAACAAATTTCTTCATCGACTCGTCAACATTTGTATTAACCTGCAACAGATGCCAAAACAAATACAGTATACTAAATTTTATCTCTTGTCAAATAAGCTCTCTCTCTCTCTCTCTCTCTCTCTCTCTCTCTCAAACACTTGGCAAACTAAATCTCTTGCACTTAGCTAACTCTAACTCTAACTCTCAATCATCATAAAATCTAAAATTAAGAGCACTTCCATTTCATTCATTTTCCCCTTCTTTTCTCATTTCCATACACAAATCACACCTCAAATTGTTGATCCAAAACACAGCTAAAACATATCAAATTAGCTCTCTATGTCTCTCTTTCAAACACTTAGCAGACTGAATCTCTGATATCACCAATTAAAGAAATCTAGAATTAAGAGCATATTCTCTCAATTGGTTTCCATGCAAAATTAATTCAAATGAAATACCCATAAACCATCAAATAATAAATTTTTAGAACCAACTCAAACTACGGAGAAACAAAAAAAGGCTAAATACATCTGAGAAAGAACAACCAAATATTCATTATAGTTAATAGGAAGCATAACCCACTTCTCACAAAACAACAGCAACAAGTATCCTTTTGCCTTTACTTCTCTCCAAATTCTCTCTTTATTTTCCTTCAGTACATGGCTTCAAGCTCTATAAGTAAGGGGTGTAAGGTTCCCATCTCGAGCTAAAACACTCAAACAAGAAGTCAAAAGTGTATGTCCGTTGATGGGTCCTTTCACACACCAAAAATAAACACTAAATTATACCAAATTTTTTAGAATAATAATAAGCCCAAGTATTGATCCACAGGGACAAACGGGAAATTAAACTAATTTAATTGTTAAATTCCTAAATTAATTTTGATAAAAAGATTGATTGTTCATAACCTAATAATAAATAAATTAAACAAAACGAATAAATTAGCAATTATAAATAAAGATGAATTTATTGATTTGGCGAAAAACCTAGGGCAATGAATTCACCACTAGTTACGTAAATAAGGTTTCAATTTGAAATCAATTATGCTATGGTTCGAACTAAATAATGCTTCACAACTACAGGTGCAAAGCATTTATCAAGAGAGTTATTACGTTCAATGTATAGGCATGAACCATCTCAAGTAGTACGAGTCGTTCGCTCTAAACTAGGGTAGCAAAACCACTCGTCTCCTGTAGTATAGCTCGTCGCATACCTTGAATATGAAAGAAAAGAAAACCATTGTATGGAAAGCATTCAACAATCACATAAAGCTGAATACTCAAAGAAATAGGGAAAAATAAATATTTGAAACTTCTAAAACACCATACAATTGTTCAAACCTTTACATAATCAAAAACCAAAAAGAAAACCTAATTATATAGCTAGGGTTTCATCAAAACCCCAGAAAAGAAGAGCCTAGCCATTCATGGAGGAGTAGGAAGAGGTGGAAGAGATGGAACCCTCCATGGGAATTAGCTTTGAAGATTGAGAATCACCTTTTTCCAAACCTTAGCCTCCTCTCTCTCTTGGAATTTTTCAAAACCCTATTCCAGCCTATTTTGTGTCTTTTTATACCTCTGCTGTCTTCCAAACAGGTTTAAAACAGCAGCATAATTTCTGAGGCACGGCTGCATGTGCGGGAGTGGTCACCGCGCGTGCGGGAAAAACCCTCCGCATGTGCGGGAAGCTAAGGCTCTGTTTGGCTGCGAGGTAAAGGCCGCACGTGTGGGAATAGGCCTCTACATGTATGAGAAGCAATTTTTTGCTTATTTTATGCTCCCACTGTGTACAAACCTGATTGACATTAAACAAGCATAAAATGTATAGTTTGTCAAGCAAGTAAAGTTACGAGATCCTAATTAATAACCTCAGCGTTGCACATTTCGGCCTTAATCACATTCCCTAACTTACAACTCGCTAGTCTTCAAGTAAGACCAAAAAAGAAAAAAAAGAAAAAAAAAATTTAAACAAAATCTAACTATCTTTTTTTTCATGGGAAGAACGGCTGTATTTAGCATATGCAACAAGCCTTTAAACCACAAATTTACCCCAAGTGGACGAGTAAAGTCTCATGAGGGTTTTTCAGAAATGATACCCACAACATTAACATATTCACATCTATCCAACAACAATCAATCACATTACATCACTCAAGAATTAACTTATGTGCCACTACAATGCAATATTAAGACATGATGAGTCATTGAAGGCACAGTAAACAAGCATGAAGGAATCTATTGAGTAGAAACTGTAATTCAGTATTACACAAATCAAGTTCTATGTACTTGTGAATGCTAGTAGAACACATCAGCAGTAACCTCGGTGTAACGTACAATCTCCATATTAGTTAACTGACTACTATAATAGCCCAGTGTAACTCCTAATAACCCCCAACATATACAAACAAGATTAAATTTTTGTAACTAGGATTCTCAAATTTTATTTTATTTTATTTTATTTATTTTATTTATTTTTTTTTAAGGCTGTGCAATGTCCTGATCCATTAAGCTTTTTAATCAACCCATGTAACAAGCATTGGGCCAATGATTCTCAAACCAAATGGTTTTAGGGCACTAAGTATGAAGATACCCCTACGGGCTTAATAACTCGAGCTGAAAATGCTATGAATTCGAATAAGTCATTTTCCTTATTTTTCCTTGACTGCGCAATGTCTAGGTCTCTTAAACTTTCTAATTAACCCATGTATCAAGTATTGGGCCAATGACTCCCAAACTAGACTGTTTTAGGGCACTAGGTGTGAAGACACCCCTACAAGCTTAATAACTCGACTTAAAGACGCTATGAATACAAACAAGGCAAGTTTTTTTTTTGTTTTTTTGTTTTTGTTTTTGAGAATCAAGACTAGTCATTTATTCTTTTTTGTAACATTAGCAATTATCAATAATATACACCAGGGATTATAATAGAGAGGTCGTCACTATGATAGTATGTTCATGTGAATCAAGGCATACTTGTGATATGTGTACTAATACCACAACCACAAACAACTATCCTAGTGCAAACATCACATGCAAGTGTTTACCGAATAAACTCCCCAATTAACATATGCAAATATCATCACCCTGTTAGCAACAAGTCGACATCAAGTGAAGTAGTGCAATCAAGTGAAGCAAGTATAAGCATGAATTATGAGCCAAATAGAAATGCACATCCCCCAACTTGAATATGACATTGTCTTCAATGGAAGCAAATGCTAAGTAAATAGGCAAGGGAGAATATTACTAGAGATTGTAGGTGTACATCCAGGTAGGCAAATAGTAACACACACACACACACATACACACACACACACACACTTTTTTTTGTTTTTTGAAAGAGAAATAACTAAAAGGAAAATACAGAAATAAAAAAGACAAAGAGAAAGATAGTTTGGTACTATGGAGAATCCAGTGGTGGCGATGGGGGGAAATACTGTGCAAACAAGGCGTTCATCAATGACAGCGTCTCGAATGCTTTGTCTTGAACCCGAGCGCCGAGCTGATCAAAACGCTATTGGCTAGACTCTCGATATGTATAAAATTCAATTTGTAGTGATGCAACTAATTGCTGAATGTCGAGCTGGCGGGCGTTAAGCTGGTCAAAAGTCGCCCGAGCATAGTCCTGATGTGCCTGAAAATCCGTGAGCAACCCCATGAGGATCTGGTGGCGATCGTGAAGAGTATTGTGAACCTGATCCACAAAGTGCTGAAGCTGTAAGTACTCCTCGTGAGTCATGTATAATGGGTCCCATTGGGGTGGCACAGAGGAGGCAGAGGGAGGTAGTTGGTCGGGCATGGGGTCATGGGACTCATCAACTGGGGCACCAACTTGTTGCGGGATGAGGAATAAGCTATGTTGCCATTCCTACTGCCGAAAGTCAGATAAGCAGTGTCAATCTCCTCAGTCGGATCAATTGGGAGGCCATTCAGCTTGAAGATAAGTGTGAGCAAGTTGACAAATGGTAGGGGCCGAGTCAGGTTCTGCATAGGTTGAGGCTGAAAGACCTTCTGTAGAAATTTTTGCATATGCATCCAGATTACGTGCGCAAGCGGGACCTGATAACCATGCTGATAACCATGTAGGACGCGAACAAACTCTATGCAGTGCTCAACTTTATGCCCAAGTGGAAGGGAATTCTTATGTATCACTAAGTCAATGAATAACAAGCGGCCAGGCAGCTTGCTCCGGCGCAAGCACGTGTAACTTGCATCACCGTGGGCCCTCAGGAAGTACTCTTGGATGAGGCTGTGTATGGGTTGTCGGCCTTTAACTTTCGGGAAGGGCTAGTGGTTCGCCTTGGAAAAGAACCCTAACACTTAGGCAATCATGGATTCTGTGATGTTGACAAGGTGACCATCAATAGTGGACAGCAGTTCTACCTCAATGAGTGACTCGTATATGTTCTGGTAGAAGAGTTGTACCAGACGAGGATAAGTGGGCGCCGTAACAGTGCAAAGGCTTGATTGTTGCCAGAGGCGGAGCTGTTCAACGGCCCAAGAGGTGACTGGATCATTCTGAAAATAGTTGAGGTTGAACTGTGTAAGCTTGTGAAGCAGCCGGGAAGCCCACTCTGGTCGTGGCAACTCAATCGGTGGTAGTAGCGAGGATGGTGGCGCCAAGGAGGACGAACCTCTAGCCTTTTTGAAGGCCCGGGTGGATATCTGTCGACTCATGTTCTGTACACATCAAAAACATACACATATATACGTGGAACCAGCATGAGAATAAAGTAAGATATTAAAGTACAAGTCCGCCAACTGATGTACCACATGCAATTCTCATAATTTTTCTTTTTCTTTTTCTTTTTTTCTTTTCTTTTCTTTATTTATTTTGTAATAAATGAAACTTACAATAAAATAAAATAAAATAAAATAAACTAGACACATTAACATATTATTTAAAAACTAATGACTAAACAAATGAAAACGAACTACACTAGCAAGTAATGAATTAAACTAACAAGTAATACTGAGATAATAAAATAAATAATAAATAAAAATAAATAATAATAAACAACTAAATAAATAATATATATATATATATTGTGTGTGTGTGTAATAAATGAAACCTAAAATCAAATTATATAGACACATTAACATTTTATGTAAATACTGAATGATTAAACAAATAAAAATGAACTACACTAACAAGTAATGAATTAAACTAACAAAGAATAATGAGATAATAAAAAAATAAACTAAACAACTAAATAAATAAATAGACAACCTAGAAAATAAAATGAATTAGAAAATAAATAAACAACACATTAGCATTTTTTTTTTGTTTTTTTTTGTTTTTTGGGTTTGACACACGTGCGTCGGAGATGGCCGCACGTGCAGTGGTCGTCTTTTTAGCTACCAAGATTATTTGTTTATTTATTTTTATTTTTTTTAAGGATGAACAATAGATCTCTATTAAACTATTCCTAAACCTCATTACAAGGGAAGATTGAAAGAAGAAATATAAAGTTTAAACAAAAAGGAAGGATTTACCTTTACATAGTGAAGAAAGAGAGAGAGAAGAGAGATTCGCCGGAAAAAATGGTGGTCGCCAGAGATTCGACGGACAGAGAAGAAATAGGGCGTCGGCGGTGAGGCTTCGGTGGTAGAGTGATGGCGAGAAGAGGCTGGGTTAAGGTTGGTGATGGTGGGAAGAAAAATGAAGAAAGTTGGTAGCGGTGGTGGGGTTTGAGTGAAAGAGAAAGGGAGAAAGAAGATGATAAGGTAGAGAGAGAGAGAGAGAGAGAGAGAGAGAGAGAGAGAGAATGGGAATGAGAGTGAGAGGTAGAGAGAGTGTATCTGTGAGAGTGATAGGAGTGGGCAAGGTTTTTGATGAAATCAAATTTATTTTATTTTATTTTGAAGAAAGACGAAAATAAAAATAAAAATAAAAACATTAAAAATAAATAAACAAATAAAAAGAAATAAATTAACAAAATAAAACTGTAGCAGTTTTTTTTTTTTTTTTTTTAACGTCGTACCGCATGTGCGAGAATTCACGCCGCACGTGCGGATGTGCCCCCGCACCAAATCACACACCTGCATATAAAGCAGGCGGCGAAAAAGTTTCAAAAAATTTCCCGCACGTGCGGAGACTGTGCCGCACCACTCCCGCGTACTTGATTTTAAAGTAGTCACCAACTTGCAGAATGAAACTTTTGCCGCAAATGCGGGGGATTTTGCCACACGTGTAGATGATTATTATTTTTTTTCTTCTTTTTTTTTCGTGTTTTAGAGATTAAACCATTTCTTAACCCAAGAACCACCCAAAACATTTCAAACCATTTCTACCATTATTTTACATTCGAAATAAATATAGCATTTCAAAAATAATTAAATGCTCAACAAAGGTATAATCTTTACATAAAAACCACGGGTATTACTTTTCTCCCTAACAATATTTATAACTTTCCCTATTCTCTAACAGGATAACAGACTAGGTTGATTCGGTATCCAGAATTGAGGCGCATAAAGCTAACTCGACCTATAGGACTGCCATACAGAGTTCAAGCCAGGTGGGTTTTGAAGCAAACTCTATACCCCTGGGTATTTAAATCAGACTTTAGTCTCGAAAATTCCAAACCTTTCCGTTCTACGCTTTACCATTCGAACTCTAGTTTTCACCGTCTCAGTTGGTCTCCTAGGAACTCACTACAAATATAGTTAGGTGGCTATACTAGACCGTCAGACGCCGTTCGGGCATGGCTAACGCCAAAAGAATTACACCTTTAAAGGAATTAAAGTCTCCTAGACTCTAAATAATCACTATAGAAGATATATTGGGTCTGTCAAGTGGACAATCTCAATCATCTCCCCTTTCTCAATACCATCCACATAATGTTTTAATCGTTAGCCATTGAACTTGAAGGTTATACCATTTTGTGGATTTTTAATCTCAACCGCCCCATGCAGAAAGACTTCAATAACCTCATATGGGCCATCCCACTGAGACCGGAGTTTACCCAGGAACAAACACAATTTAGCATTGAACAATCACACTTTTTGGTAAGGCTCGAAAGACTTACGAGAAATGCGTTTATCATGAAATACCTTAGTCCTAACCTTGTAAATTTTGGAGCTCTCATATGCATTATTGCGGAGCTCTTCTAAATCATTAAGTTGGAGCTCCCGGTGGTCACCGGCTTTGGCCATATCAAAATTGAACTTCCTAATGGCCCACAAAGCCCGGTGTTCTAACTTAACAGGAAGATGGCACAGTTTTCCAAACACAATCCTATATGGAGACATCTCGATGGGTGTCTTATATGCAGTGCGATAGGCCCAAAGTGCATCAACCAACCTAGTGGACCAATTTTTCCTATCGGGCCTCATAGTTTTCTCGAGGATGTGTTTAACCTCCTTATTAGAAACCTCTACTTGACCACTAGTCTGGGGATGGTAGGAAGTGCCAACTTTGTGAGTGATCATGCATTTGTGCACCAATGCGCTTAATATTCGGTTGTAAAAATGTTTGCCACCATCACTAATTATGGCACGTGGGAACCCAAAATGACAGAAAATGGTCTCATGAAGGAATTTAACCATAACTTTGTGATCATTCGTTTTGGTGGCCACTGCCTCCATCCACTTGGAGACATAGTCCACAGCCACTAAAATGTATTCAAATCCAAAAGATGGTGGAAAGGGACCCATAAAGTCGATGCCCCAAACATCAAAAATCTCAACAATTAGAATGGGGGTCATCGACATCATATCTTGCCGTGACATAGAGCCTATGCGTTGACGACGCTCACAAGCTTTACAGAAGTTATGGGTATCTTTGAAGATAGAGGGCCAGTAAAACCCACATTGTAAAACCTTGGCGGTTGTTTTCTGCCCATTGAAATGGCCGCCACATGCATGAGTGACAAAAGGTGAGAATGCTATGGGTTTCACTCTCAGGCACACAACGCCGAATCACTTGATCCGAACAATACTTGAACAATTCTGGGTTTCTAAAAAATAATGCTTGACTGGTGAGAAAAATCGGTCTTTGTCTTGTTTAAACCAAGTTTGAGAAATTTGACCAACTACCAAGTAATTCACTATACGAGCAAACCACAAGAGGGTCACGTGTGAAACCGTAAGAAGTTGCTCGTCTGGAAACGAGTCATGCAAGGCTAAGGGATCACTCGTATGCTCAATAAAGATGCGGGATAGATGATCCACAACTACATTCTCGGATCCCTTCTTGTCCTAGATTTCTAGGTCAAACTTCTGAAGGAGTAGAATCCACCTAATTAACCTAGGTTTAGTCTCTCTTTTGGACAATAAGTACCGCAAAGCAGCATGGTCCGCGAACACAATGACTTTAGACCCTAGGAGGTAGGACCGGAACTTATCAAGTGCAAAGACAACAGCTAGTAACTCTTTCTTAGTGGTAGTGTAGTTTAATTGAACATCAAAAAGAGTACGACTAGCATAGGATATAACATGGGGCACTTTATTCACCCTTTGGCTGAAGACAGCGCCGATGGCATAATCAGATGCATCGCACATGATCTCAAATGGGAGCGACCAATCTGGTGATTTCATGATTGGGGCGGTAGTAAGGGCCGCTCACAGTGTTTCAAAGGCTTTAAGACATGCCTCATAAAAAGCAAAAGGTGCGTTCTTAGCAAGTAAAGTACACAAAGGACAGGATATTTTACTGAAATCTTTGATGAATCGACGGTAAAAACCTGCGTGCCCTAGGAAAGACCTAACTTGACGCATAGAATTTGGTGGAGGAAGGCCTGCAATGAGGTCAACCTTAGCTTTGTTAACCTCTATACCTTGAGAGGACACAATGTGTCTTAACACTATACCCTCGCGAACCATAAAATGGCTCTTCTCCCAACTCAAAATCAAGTTTGCCTCAGTACATCGTGCCAACATTCTAGTCAACTTTCCTAGGCATTCCTCAAAAGACGGTCCAAACACGGAGAAGTCATCCATGAAAACCTCTAAAAATTTCTCCACCATACACCGTTGAAAAGTCGCCAATGCATTACATAGCCCTAAAGGCATGCTCCTATAAGCAAAAGTGCCAAAAGGATATGTAAAGGTGGTCTTTTCCTGGTCAGTGGGGTACACCGGGACTTGATTATACCTCAAGTATCCATCAAGAAAACAATAAAAACCCTACCCTGCCAACCTTTCAAGAATTTGATCAATAAATGGCAATGGAAAATGGTCTTTTTTAGTCATGGAATTTAATCTCCTATAATCAATGCACACTCACCACCCAGTAGTTATTCGTGTGGGAACCAACTCTCCTTGCTCATTCTCAACAATAATGATGCCCGATTTCTTGGGCACCACTTGTGTGGGACTCACCTATTTGCTATCCGAAATGGGGTATACAATACCCACATCTAACAATTTCAACACCTAATTTTTCACCACCTCTTTCATATTGGGATAAAGCCTCCGTTACATTTTACGAGAAGGTTTGGTGTCCTCTAGATGTATATAATGTATGCACACGAAGGGATCTATCCCTCTCTAATCAGCCACTGACCACCCTATAGCACTCTGATGTGTCACGAGAACACTCATTAATTGACTCTCCTGCTCTGTAGTCAAGTCAGATGCAATTATGATTGGTAAAGTATCCTAAGGCCCTAAAAATGCATACTTGAGTGTAGCCAGGAGTGGCTTCAACTCAAGTGTAGGTGTTGTGACTAGGGATGCTATGACAGGCTTTCTAGACAGAGGAGGAAGGGATTCAAACCGGGCTTTCCATGGTGGAAAATTCGGTGTAGAAGAAGAATTAAGTAAGGCATTCACCTCCTCAACCGATCCGTCAATATCAAAATCCTTGAACCCAAAATGAGCTAGACAAGCCTCTAGAGGGTCCTCTATAAGAATGGAGGGTAAAACCTCCTCCACAATCTCATCCACAACTTCCACAAATAAGCACTTCTCTCTTTCATGGGGTTGTTGGGATGCTTGGAAAACATTGAGTTTCACTTGCATATTTCCAAATGAAACTTCCATAACTCTGGTACGACAATTAATACATGCATTGGCCGTAGCCAAAAAAAGTTGACCTACGATCATCGGGATTTGTTTCCTAGAGCTGGCTACCGGTTCTATATCTAAAACCAAAAAGTCAACAGGAAAATAAAACCTATCGACCTTTACTAACACATCCTTAATCATGCCACGTGGCACTTTGAGGGACCAGTCAACCAACTAGAGAGTAACAGTAGTGGGCTTCAACTCGCCAAGCCCGAATTCCTCATATACAAAGTACGTCAACAAATTGACACTAGCCCCTAAATCTAACAAGGCTCTATCAATGAAATGATCTCCTATAATGCATGCAATGATTGGGGCACCCGAGTCTTTAAGCTTAGGGGGTGTGTCACTCAATAAAATGTAACTTACTTGTTCCGTGAGTACGACCTTTTGGGACACGTGTGTCCTAGATTTGAGCTTTTGCGTACAAAGGTCCTTCAGAAATTTAGCATAGGAGGGTACTTGCTTAATCGCCTCCAACAGGGGGAGGTTGATTTTAACTTGTTTAAACACCTTCATCATTACTTCCATTGATGCTGCTTTCTTATTAAAAGGGGATGGTGAATCAAGGCATTGGAAAAGGGTACCTTAGGCACATATGATGTCTTAGGCTCGTGTGAAGTGCTAAGGACTAAGTCATCCTCCTTAGGTGTCTCTCCTTCACCCTTACTCTCTTTAGGTTGACCACCGTGATCACCTTTCCTAGCCTTAGTTGTATCAGATGCAACTGGTCGAGGCTCTAACTGCCTCCCACTTCTCAAGGTAATCACCGCTTGCACTTGCTCATGGTGCTTTCTATTCCCACCTGAACCCTCTGCCGCATATTGACCCTTAGGGTTGGCCACAGTCTGACTCGATAATTTTTCCTTCTCTCTCTTTTATCCATGTTATTAGCCATTTGACCCAATTGGGCCTCTAGCTTGGCAATGGAGTGAGTATGGAAGTGAACTACTGGTGCTAACCCATTAAGTTCCGAGAGAACTTCTAACACCTGAGCTTCAAAGGCCAAGTTGCCTTGAGGAACAGGTGAGGGTTATGGTTGCCGGTAAGGTTGTGGTGGTCAGTAAGAAGATTGGTTGGCAAAATTATTAAAATTCTGCCCGCATTCACATGCTCTTGGACTAATTCCGGAAATTGTGATGCCGAAGGGCATTCACTCAAGTCATGAGCAGGGCTCACACAAATAGCACATGCCTCGTGAAATTGAGGCTGATCTTGCTCTGTAGGGGCATGTCCCATAGCTAATAATTGGTCCATTTTGTGGTACAATGCCTCTACTTGTTGGGCTAACTCTAGGTTTTGCCTTACCTTATAAATGCCCCCTCTTTTCGGGGATCCAACTATCGGCTATCGGACTTGTCGGGCTGCGGAGGCATAGTGAACAGAATTATCACTTTAAGTTCTCAAATAGTTGCCATGCCTCGGCGTCATTTTTTGACATGAATGTCCCACCACAAGAAGAATCTACCATTTAGCGGTGAGGCTCAGTTAAGCCATAGTAAAAGATTTGAACAAGTTGCCAATCAGGCACTTGGTGGTGGGGACACTGTTGGAGAAGGTCACGAAGTCTTTCCCATGTCTCATGAAATTGCTCGCCATCAATTTGAGCAAAATTGGTGATGGCTGCCTGAGTTGGTTTGTCTTACCAATGGGAAAGTACTTCTCCAAAAACTTCAGTTGCAATTGGTCCCAAGTTGTGATAGAATTAACAGGTAAGGAGTTCAGCCAGTGTTTGGCTTTTTCCTTCAGTGAAAAGGGGAATAATCGCAACATTAGGGCCTCGTTGGTGAAATTCTAGATCCTCACTGTAAAGCAAATTTCTAGAAATTCATGCAGACGTTTGTAAGGGCCATCATGAGCTAGTCCATGGAATGATGGGAGCATTTGTAAGGTGCTGGACTTAATCTCATAATGAGCAGTGGTGGTGTCAAGTAACTGGATGCATGATGGTGATGTATATGCAGTGGGTGTGAAGTAATCCTTAAGGGTCAGGTTGGGCTCATTTAGACCATTTGGGTTCGCCATCTCAATTGGTTCAAGATATGGCTATGGATATTCAAGCCTGGGAACACGGGAAGAGGCTCTAAGTTTCCTAAGAGTCCTTTCTAGTTCAAGGTCCAAATTCCACAATTCAAGGCGACAAGAACGGTGCCTGTGCACACACACACACACACACACACACACACACACACTAAGTTTTGACTCTGTACACTAAGTTATGAAAACAGAATACCAAAGGAGAAAATACTCATAGCGGTTAAACATTAACACTTTACTCATCTTGCGGGTGCTTGACGTGTAGATTGTTGTCTCCAATCCACTTAAGCTATATATATCTTTTTAGCACTTTGGTGCTCTATTTGTGAATATTTGCTTCTGTTTTATTTTTTTTTATTTTTTTATTTATTTTGAAGTACTTTGGTGCTGCAATTTTTGTTTAAAACTTGGCTGTGCTTCACTTGCACTTCAATGATGGCTCCAATTGCAAACACTCTGCATACTTAGCAAAACTAAAATATAAAATCCTAAACTAAAAATTAAAATATGAATGTAATTTTAAATTACTCAATTTTGCCAAAAGTCCCCAGCAACGGTGCCAAAATTTGATGAGTCGTTTCACACACAAAAAATAAACACTAAACTATACCAAATTCTTTTAGAATAATGGCAAGTCCAGGTATTGATTCACAGGGACAAATGGGAAATTAAACAAATTCAATTGTTAAATTCCTAAATTAATTTTGATAAAAAGATTGATTGTTCATAACCTAATAATAATTAAATTAAACAAAGCGAATAAATTAGCAATTATAAATAAAGATGAATTTACTGATTTAGAGAAAAACCTAGAGCAATGAGTTCACCACTAGTTACGTAAATAAGGTTTCAATTTGAAATCAATTATGCTATGGCTCGAACTAAATAATACTTCGCATCTACAAGTTCGAAGCATTTATCAAGAGAGTTATCATGTTCAATGTTAGGCACGAACCATCTCAAGTAGTACAAGTCGTTCGCTCTAAACTAGGGTAGCAAAACGACTCGTCCCTCGTAGTATGACTCATCGCATACCTTGAATATGAAAGAAAACAAAACCATTGTATGGAAAGTATCAATAATCACAGAAAGCCGAATACTCGAAGAAATAGTGGAAAATAAATATTTAAAACTTCTAAAACACTATAAAATTGTTCAAACCTTTACATAATCAAAAACCAAAAAGAAAACCTAATTACATAGCTAGGGTTTCATCAAAACCCTAGAAAAGAAGAGCCTAGCCACTCATGGAGGAGTGAGAAGAGGTGGAAGAGATGGAACCCTCCATGAGAATTGGCTTTGAAGATTGAGAATCACCTTTTTCCAAACCCTAGCGTCTTCTCTCTCTTGGAATTTTTTAGAACCCTATTCCAGCCTATTTTTTTGCCTTTTTATACCTCTACTGTCTTCCAAACAAGTTTAAAATAACGGCACAATTTTCGAGGCACGACCGCACGTGCGGGAATGGGTGCTACACGTGCAGGAAAAACCCTTCGCACATACGGGAAGCTAAGGCTTTATTTGGCTATGAGGTGAAGACCGCACGTGCGAGAAGTAATTTTTTGCTAATTTTATGCTCCCATTGTGTACAAACCTGATTGACATTAAGCAGGCATAAAATGTATAGTTAGTCAAACAAGTAAAGTTACGATAATCTAATTAATGGCCTCAGTGTTGCACAATTCGGCCTTAATCACCCATCAATCACTTGGTTCAACTCATTAGGCACAATATGTAAAATGCCACCACTTGGGTTCCAATCACTACCATGCATGAGTGTCGGGCTACGACCTACTCATCCAAATATCAATATCATGTTACAATTCATTTTATGTTTTTAGATTGGGCTCATTTTGAAAGAATAATTTTGTGGGTGTTTGGGAAGTTGCTATTTTAGTAGGTTATTTTAGTTTTTGACTATTTTAGTAGGCTAAAATTTTTATGTTTGGGAAGATGATTGGTTTTTTTTGTAGTTGAATGTGATGTTTGTGATAGAAAAAGTAAAATGATTATGGGTTTGATGTGACATTTTATCTTATTAACTATTTTAGTCTATTTTGTCTTTTTGTGAATTTTAGCTTAAACCAGGCTATTTTTTTTTTCTTGCCAAACACCTCTTTGTGTTAAAGATGACATTAGTTTTGTTTGTTTTAAATCCTACACACACACACACACACACATACACACACACACATATATATATATCCTAAGATTAAGTTGGAATAATCCCTTCCCTTGTCTTAGTTATAATAATGCCCTTCCTTGTCTTAGTTTTACATGAACCAAACAAATTTGGATCAAATTGAAGTACACCGAACCATATGAGTATGTTGGATGAAACAGATGTATTAGAGAAATCTGTAATTTGTACACTAGCACAAATTGAATCAAAAAAGAGCAACACAAAACACAAGATGTACTTAATAAAATTATCCAAAATCAATTTATTTATTTTATTTTATTTTTGTTTTGAAAAGGGTAGACAAATTCATGTTGGCCTGAAACATAATAATAATCTCCACCTAGTACGTTTGTGCCTTCCCATGTCTTCATTTTTTTCATATCCCCTATTGTCATGTCAATGTTCAACTTGTGTGCATCATTCCTTGTACATATATCACTCAATATGGGATGTTTTATTTAAATTGGTTGTTTCATATGTGCATCATGGTGTGTGCATATCCAAAAGGAGCCAAATTAGTGGATGTGCACTCTACACAAATTACACTTGCACCCCATCAAATTGCCTTGCCTATTCAATTCCAGAATCTCATTTTTTTTTTATTATACATACGCAATAACAAGAATTTGATCACCTCCGGCTAGTGCAATTGCTATGAAAAGAGATTTTTCTCTCAAATAATTGGCTCGCTCCAAAGTAAGACCCTCTACAATGATCCGACAATCTTCAAACCGAAACTCATTGATCATCACCCAATCATATGGGTTGGCCTAATCTCACAATCTTCAAGATGTCCAAATCATGTTTCTTACTAACTATGCAACATCACTACAACAGTCGAGTAGCTATTTGATTGAACAATTAAAATTGAACTACACACTAAATTACATAATAAAAAAGACAATAAATAAAAGGGATTTTTATTGATAAATCTATTTTAGAGTTGTTATAACCCATTAGGTCCATAAAGGAATATTATAACCTGATTAGTCTCATATACTTTTCTTTTTATTCCATAAGGTCCATTTTACTAATTTTATATTTTTACATGGACTATTATGTCCTTATATATATATACTGTGTTAATACACATAACGCGTTGCCTGTTTTTTCGTTGATTCAGTTTTGGCAGTTTCTATCTTTACGCTTTTCATCATCATTCTAATTCAGAGGGATACGTTTCTATTTTGCATGCTCATTCCAAGGCTTTGATGTGCTAGGGTTTCGTTGTTGTTGTTGTAGTATGGTTCGGTGATTTTCAAGTGAAGACGACAAATTGGACGGTGTTCGGTTGTCACATTTTCTAGAGTATAACTAGTTCAAATCAGTTGTTTTCGAGTTACAGGACGATTGCAGGATTGCATGATTAAGGTTAGTATCATTTTGGTTATGAATACATGTTCAATTTATGTTTTGATTTGTATGATGGATCAAATGCTTTGTTTTTGGATTGATATGGATCGAATGCTCTGTTTGTTCAATTATATGCATTTTATGTAGTCTTGTGGAGGGGAGGTCATTCAGATTATGTGAAGAATGTGTATGTTCTCATTTTACTTTGATGTTTGCTTAATGAGGCTCTGTGTGGGTGATATAATTCAGAGTATATGTATTAATGTGAATGTTCACATCTTGTTAATGTGAATTATGGATTTAGCACTTGAACTGTACATATAGTCATCTAATTTTTGCACAATGTGAATTTTCATATCGTTTTGGATTATTGTTGATTGTTGTATTGTTGTGTTTTTACAGAAGATGGATACCTTTATGATGGTGTGTACATATGGTTGCAGTACAACTGTAATAAATGTTGCCCGCGTATTGTGTTATTCGCGTTTGGTGGAGTGTTTGGGTGAAAAATGAGGTGAGTTGTCTGCTGGTTCTATTTGATTGTTTTGTCGGCTACCTGGGATTAATAGGTGTGATTTGGACAATGAGAAAGAATTTCAGAACATGTTATTGCTTGCTAAATCAATGGGTGTACAACATGTAAAAGTTCTTGTTGAGTTGAAAAGTGATATTGGTCAGTCAAGTAGATCTGGGTTGCTGCGTGTGGGGGTTGAGGAAAAAATTGATACACTACGGAGATTTTGCCACCATAAGAAGCAGGTGTTGTTGTCAGCTCCTTGGGCAAATGGTATTACGCATATGGGACAACGGTTTGTTGGAGGTGCACAAGAATTTCGTGATGTTTTATGTAAGTATGTCATCCAATGTGGGTTTCAGTTTACGTATGTCAAGAACAAGACAACAAGAGTTACCGCTGTGTGTGCGATGCGTGAGGAGAGAGGCTACTTGTGGGTTGTACATTGTAGAGCACAACGAGCAAATTGTTTTTTCTACATGAAGAGGTTTAGTGATGTGCATAGTTGTGGTACGGATGTCCGAACATCGAAGAATTCGCGAGTTAGTTCGGATTTGGTGTCGAGTACCATATCTGAAATTGTGAAAGACAAGCCATGGACTTGGCCGTGTGAGGTGGTGACTATTTTGAAGAGGGATTATGGGTTAGATGTGAGTTACCACATGGTATGGTTGGGCATAGAGAAAGCAAAGGCTGTTATTCATGGAGATCACTCATTATCGTTTGACCAGTTGCGATGGTATTCAGATGCTATGATGTGTTACAATTCGGGAGTTATGTCAATATTGACTATGATGAGAGTAGTTAATAGTTTTGTCATTTCTTTGTGTCATTTGCTACGCGTATTTCTGGTTTCAATTCTTGTCGGCCTTTATTATTTTTGGATGGAACATGCCTCAAAGGAAAGTACAAAGGTCAGCTACTTGCGGCAACGGCGAAAGATGGAAACAATGGTTAGTATTTTTTTTAGCTGTCTATTCATATAAATATTCACCTTGAGCAGCATAGTTTGGACATATGACAGACGATTACACAGTGTGTTCCACATTTACACTGGTGTCAATATTTATATCAATACACATTGATGTGAACAACAACAAAATATGACTGATTGAGAAATTATCAGTAATGTGAATATTCACATTAGTATACACTGATGTGAATGTTCACACTTGTGTCTGCTAATGTGAGTTTATCCATTACTGGACGTTAATGTGAATGTTCACATCATTAATGTTTACGAACCCAAATCCAAAAATAACAATAGTAATAGGGCAATGTAGATATAAACATTCACATGACATGTTTCCTTTATGTTGTTTTCTATTCACTTTGGAATATTGTGAATAGTTGTGTAATGGTGTTGTGTTGTAGGTCTATTTCCTATTGCATTTGCAATTGTTGATTCAGAGACCACGGCCAATTGGTCGTGGTTCTTGCACGAACTTGGGAAGGTTGTTGATGGTAAGCACCAGATTACTTTTATTTCGGATCGTAATCTTAGTCTGTTAGAAGCTATGCCAAAGGTGTTCCCATCGGCTCACCACGGTTATTGCTTACAATACTTGAAGAGCAATTTAAGAGACCAGATGAAAGGAATTGATAATGGATTTAGCGATCACCTAGTAAGTAGTTTGGGTGACTGTGCTTACGAGCCAACTGTGGTAGGGTTCCATGAAAAGCTTGCAAAATTAAAAGAGGAGGGTAAGCAATGAGCACATAATTTTTTCAAGGACTTGGTACCTGAGCACTGGGCAAATTCATACTTCAGGTAATAGTAGTTTCCTAAAGTATTCCATTTGTCAAGTTTAGAATGGTAGCGATGTGAATTTTCAGTTATGTTTTGTGGCAATGTGAAATTTCATATTGAGTTTTGAAGAAATTAAATTCCGTATTGTACAATGTTTATGATGTTGTGCAGGGGCATGTGTTATGGGGAGATGACATCCAATGCGGCGGAGTCATTTAATAATTGAATTAAAGAAGCACGTAATCTTCCTATCACTCAAATGGTGGACACAATTCGTACTCAGTTGATGCGGCAAATGTCTGCACAGCATGACCAAGCAAACAAATGGAATGAGCTTATTTGTCCTACATTCGAAACAATGCTTATGGATTCGTTCAATGACAATAGGTCTTGGCAAGTTAGCAAAGCCAATGAGGATGTGTTTGAAGTTCATTCGATACCATCTGTTACAGTTGATATTGCAAGGCGTACATGTTCTTACTTCAAATGGCAAATCAACGGATTCCCATGTGACCATGCTGTTATTGCTATTCAGAAAAGCCGCTACAATCTCAATGATTGTGTGGAACATTACTTTCATATATAGACATATCGTGCAGCCTATTCGGGTGCTATATTCCCTATACCATCGGTGGAAAAGCCACCTTTTGATCCCACGAACTTCACAATATACCCCACCAACTGTGAAAAGACCACCTGGAAGGCCAAAAAAGAATAGAATCCCATCAAGGGGTGAGAAACTGAAACAAATAAGGTGTGGGAGATGTGATAAGTTGGGAAGCTACAATCGGAAATTATGCAAGGAGCCGATATAGGGTGTACATTTTTTCATTTCAACGTTGTGTTTTACATGGGATTCGTATATTGATTTTTAAAATAAGATTGTGTTATGTTGGCAAATATTGTGTTGCAATAAGATTACGTTGCGTTGGCAAACATAACAATGCATTAGTATTTGATTTGTGTTTTATTTTTAATTTTTTAAGGTACCAATCTGACATTTTTGTTGTTGTGTTAAGGATGAATACATGATGTTAACATTCACACTTGTGTAAGATAATCACATTATGTGAATAATTGCGCATGGGTTGAACTTTAAACATTATTGTGGTGTGAAAATTCACATTCTTGTTACCGTTGACAGCATCAAAGTAGATGGCATGAACGTTTATATCAATGTAACCATTCACATCATCAACTCAGAAGATGTGAATATTCATAGATGTATGACGAAATGTAATTGTCAGTGTTTGTTGCTAGCAAAAATTAGATGTTATTGTGTATATTATGATGCGTTCATGGGCGTGGTGTGAATGTTAACATCGTTGCTGCCATTCACATCATCAAAAGTTATGATGTGAATATTCACATCATTAAATTATTAGCTGTAAATGTTGACTTATGTGTTAAAAAATATCATACTCACACCTGTCATATTGTGTTACAATAATACTTTAAGCAATATTCACATCCATGAAGTAGGACTTTAAAACATAAGAATGTGTATGATCATTCTGTGATGTGGAAATTCACATCATGTCGTGTGTCAAAAAAAAAAAATACAATCTCAATGTGCATGACTAACACAAAATAGGCCTCAAAATACATATACATATATTGACTGAAAAATAGCAGTACAAATAGTGATATAGAATTGATTTACAATTAAGCTAGTCTGTTCCAATATGTCAAATCTATTGACACTAAATTGTCTTAAATGTGGATAATAATTTTGGATAACAGTGATAGATGGACACCCCCCACCTATAGGTTTTCACATTGCACTGTCTTTCTGTGATTCAGAAAAAGGTGTACTAATGAGTCTCTTATTTGACACCATTCAAAGCGATTTAGACTGTCAACAATTTCTTCACGATATACATGCGCCCTCATGATGTAACAAACTGCAGGTGTATAATGGTTGTGGAAGGTGTGTACAAATTGATTTTAGGCTTATGAATCTGATGCTTGCTGAGGACAGTTGTCTACTGATATGATTGGTTGCGAAGTATTTTGGCCTGATAATTTGGTACATAATGGTGCTGTTGCACACCAAAGCCTCGATGTAGTCCCTCTGCCAACAATGAAATTTCATATTAGGCACCAAGCAACATAGTGCATACGTCCAAGTTCAAATATTACACATCATGACAAGTACTATATGTGTCAGTCACTTATCACTATTTGTGCTTTGTCAATATATGGGTCATGTATGCTGGGTCTTGGTCGTAGTGAGTTATAATGCTTCTATAGATTGTCTTTCACGTCGTACACAACAATCATCCAGTGGAAATTGTCGTGTATTGGGAAGATGAAGTATCTCTGGCCTTGATAGTCCTTGATATGTACATCAATCAGTTTATTTCTCTTGTGGAGGGGGGTACTCTTGCATGACTTTCTACACACAAAGGGCATACAATGATGTACCAAGTATTTATATTAATGTTCAATGTGAATGATGTGAATGTTCACATCTGTTAATTTGTCAAACAGTCATGCAATGTATTACAGATGTGAATGGTCACACCTATCATATTATGTTGTTGTTAACATTCACATCTGTCTATCATTTAAGTTAACAATATAATAAGCATATAATGTTCACTGCGAATGATGTTAATGTTCACATATGTCAATGTGAATGTTCAGACCTGTCATATTATGTTGTTATTAACATTCACATCTGTCTATCATCTAAGTTAACAATATAAGCATATAATGTTCACTATAAATGATATGAATGTTCACATCTGTCAATGTGAATGTTCAGACCTGTCATATTATGTTGTATTAACATTCACATCTGTCTATCATTTAAGTTAACAATATAAGCATATAATGTTCACTGTAAATGATATGAATGTTCACATCTGTCAATGTGAATGTTCAGACCTGTCATATTATGTTGTTGTTAACATTCACATCTGTCTATCATTTAAGTTAACAATATAAGCATATAATGTTCACTGTGAATGATGTGAATGTTTACATCTATTAATGTCAATGTTCACCCCTGTCATATTATGTTGTTGTTAACATTCACATGTATCTATCATTTAAGTTAACAATATAAGCATATAATGTTGAAATGAACATTCACATTTATTGAACATGCAAATCAAATACTGTTCATGTAAACATTCTCATCAATATCAAACATAAATAAACCAAAAGTGTAGTGGTTACCAAACATGTGCTTGTAAAGATGAATGCCAAATCCTCCAAACTTGGGTTGACTAGCCCTTATAGTTCGAGTAGAATTTCACCATATGTATCTATCATCTGCACAAACAGAGGGGTAGCAGTACATTATTTATAGTGTGTGTGTATGTGTGTGTGTGTGTGTGTGTGTGCGCGCGCGCGCGTTTTGTACACATTTACGATTGCCATACGTAGTTGTGTATTGATTCTTCTTTGATGATGTGTATGATGTCATCAAAATACACGTATCTAGTCTTTGAGTCCCCTCGCCACACAAGCAACCTGTGCATTGTGATTACAAAAAACGTTAATGTCAACATTGCACATTTATGAAATAATCTAATCTATTAAGTACATATGTAAAACTTAACATTAGCATAAAAATAAATTCAATCTGAATATGTATGATCACTTACTCATCACCGCCGTTCTTGTGCAAATTTTGGACCTTCTGCTTGTTGAGTTTGCTCAAGTTGGCCCAAACCTTCAGTTTGTTGTTCAAGGTTAACTTTTTGTACTTTGTTGGGTGCTTTTTTTGTGGATGTTTGTCTAAATCTTGTACAATTTGGACTGCATGTGATTGCTCTTCAGCTCCCTCTTTCCCTTTCTTTTGACCAGGCAAGTTGGGGTATTGAAACTCATTCAACCGGTGCTCTTTCCTTACCTTCTGCTTGATGCGCTTTACCCTAGATGGTGGGTTGAGAATGTGTTCCAATGCTACAATGGGATGCTTCTTAAGGCTGTCATGAGCCTTTTGTGCTTCGACTTGAGTGATAATGTGGACGGACTGATCATCATAAAGGTCTTCAAGAATTGTTTTTTCACATTCCAAGTTGATGACCAATTTTGTCAACCGCTGAATTTCTGTATCTTTCCACTCTATGCAATTCTTGATATCCATGTCCATATTTGATGGGCTCGATTGATCAAATAATTTGGCTTTAAGGGCAGCAATCACCCTTGCCCTCAACTCCCACGATTCTTCCAACTGTTTGTATTTTGTTTCCCATTGTCGTACGAGACTCTAAACTTTTTGGTTTTCTTTTATAAGTACATCCACAATGTCCGGCTCACTTGGTTGTGCTATAATGATACCTCTCTCAGCGTTGGGGTTGCTAAAGCTGGTGTTGATGTCATGTTCAACATCATTTAGGTCCATTGCATCGCCAGAAATTCCATCACTGTCGTCACTGCCTTGATTGTCTTTGCTTTCATCGTCATTGCTTTCATCTTACTTTGCTGGTGCACTCGACAAAACCTCAAGTTTGGGCTCCACATTCAATTTGATATGATGGTACATCTTTGCTTCACTATGTGATGGTACATCTTTGCTTTGCTGGTGCACTCGACAAAACCTCAGGTTAGGGATGCCATCAGCTTGCCGCCATAAACCTGCAGTTGGTGACATTATGTTAGTTACATAGTTCATTGTCTCACTATGTGAATGGGCACAACATTTTTGGTTATACTTCTACCTCATTTAAACCAAGCTTCGCCAAAGATATGGACTTCATGTTGGTATATAAGGCTGTGAGGTCCCACTTCACACACCGCGAAATGGCATTAGGGTTGCGGGGTTGTAAGATTGTTGTACGCTCACACAACCAGTACTGAAACAAATAACAAACATCAGTAATGTGAATGTTCACATCAATTAACACTGATGTGAATGTTTACAGCAGTGGCTAGTAATGTGTGTTTATCCATTACTGAACAGTAATGTGAATGTTTACATCATTGATGTCAACTTCCACACCATTGCCTAGTAATGTGTGTTCCACATTTGTTTTGGTGCTAACATGAGGAAAACACTGGTGTCAATGTTTACATCAATACACATTGATGTGAACAACAACATAATATGACTGATTGAGAAATTAACAATAATGTGAACATTCACATCAATAAACACTGATGTGAATATTTACACCAGTGTCTACTAATGTGTGTTTATCCATTACTGAACAGTAATGTGAATGTTCACATCACTGATGTGAACTTCTACACCATTGCCTAGTAATGTGTGTTCCACATTTGTTTTGGTGCTAACATGAGCAAAACACTAGTGTCAATGTTTATATGAATACACATTGATGCGAATGTTCCTAATATTCCACACTGTCATGAACATTCACATTAGTGTGTACTTATGCCAACCTTGCCACCAGTGCGTACTGATGTGTATGTCACATTTGTTTTGCTGACAATATGAGTGGACAGACCCCGTAAATGTTCATATTAGATATAGAATAAGATTTATGAAATTTACCATTAACAACATAACACATCTCGTGACTAGTCCTAGTTTTCCCCAGTTTTGGCCCAGTGACCACATCAGGGTTGCCTGAATGCTCTCAGCCCAGTCATACTCGATCATGTTGTTTAATGGGTCATGTTGTTTAATGGATCCATGTATGAGTAGAATGCCCATCCAATTGTTTCTCTGGACGTGGAAAAGAACAGTTTGACGCATGCATACAATTGTTTCACGTATTTTTGCGGCGCTTAACCGACTAACATCCTTGCACATTCGGTGTATGATGCCGGTCGTTGGTTTTGCACCATAAGAGAGGTCCATTGGCTTGGTGCCCCAGTCCACCCCAAAAATAAGTGATACATCACTTCTAAAAATCTGAATGCTCTTGTCCCCGATGTAAAACCTCCCACTGGATGGCTTGAATGTCTGCACTATACGTACAATGACATCATCGTATTTCATGCAATGGTTGAGGTCGACTTCATTACTGATCAAACAATCAAATAAGGGCCAAAATGGTGTTTTCCTAAGGCATTTCAATTGACCATTTGTAAATTTTGTAGCCTTCAATAGTTTCACCAATCCAGTGATATTTGACCGGTAGTTGACCTTTTTCATGTTCACTTATTCGGGACTAGCTGTTTGATCGGGTTAGCCTTTGGTACGTGATTCCTCTCTCTTTCTTTTGCCATCAAATCTACGGGGAAGACATCTTTGTTCAAATAAGAACATATGTAATATTACTATTCACAAATGAATAGTGATAATAAGTATAAATAGTATGCCATGTGAATAATGGGATTGTGATGGTGAAATAATATGTGAATAGCTGGTGCAAATATTCAGATGAAGAGGTGATACCACATGACAAACCAAAATTCACATGAAGAGGTCGACTTCATTACTGATCAAACAATCAAATAAGTGTAATCTTCACATCATTACACTTATATGTTTGAATGTGAATGTTCACAGCCAAATATATGGTATGAATATTCAATATGAATGTGAAAATGTGAATATTAACATTATATTCACAATATAAATATTAAAATTATGTTTAGAATGTTACAATGTGAATATTTGAATATTAACATTATGTTCAGAACGTAAATATTAAAATCATGTTTAGAATGTTACAATGTGAATATTAACATTATGTTCAAAATGTAATGTGAACAACAACATAATATGACTGATTGAGAAATTAACAGTAAAGTGAACATTCACATTATTATACACTGATGTGAATGTTCACATTAGTGTCTACTAATGTCAGTTTATCCAGTAATGAACAGTAATGTGAATATTTACATCATCGATGTTTACAAAATCAATTCCAAAAACAACAATAGTTATAGGGCAATGTAAATATATACATTGGTGATCACATTATGTTATAATTGGCTGAAAAACAGAGGGTGGAACCAACAACACCCAACAACATCCAAGATCACCAACAAGTCTGACATTGATGTCACAATGTGAATATTTACATCATATTCCATCACATTTTTGAGTGAAAATTGAGGGTTCTATGGACATCAACAGTCAACAATATCAACAATGATAGTAATGTGAACATTCACATTATTATATACTGATGTGAATGTTCACACCAGTGTCTACTAATGTGAGTTTATCCATTAATAAACAGTATTGTGAATGTTCACATCATCGATGTTTACAAAATCAATTCCAAAAACAACAACAGTAATACGGCAATGTAAATATATACATTGGTGATTACATTATGTTATAATTGGCTAAAAACAGAGGGTGGAACCAACAACGCCCAACAACACCAACAAGTCTAACATTGATGTCACAATGTGAATATTTACATCATATTCTATCACATTTTTAGGTGAAGATTGGGGGTTCTATGGATATCAATAATCAACAATATCAACAATGATAGTAATGTGAACATTCACATTATTATATACTGATGTGAATGTTCACACCAGTGTCTACTACTGTGATTTTATTCATTAATGAACATTAATGTGAATGTTCACATCACTGATGTTTACAAAATCAAATCCAAAAACAGCAACAGTAATACGACAATGTAAATATATACATCGGTGATCACATTATGATTGAAAAACAGAAGGTGGAATGATATTGCTTACTTTTGTTCCTCATGGTGGGTGGGTACGGAAATCTATGGACCACACTCAGTCGATGGAATACACTCAGTCGACCGACGGGAATTTTGGAACAACGAACCACCCTCCTTCCGATGTAAACCTTCGCAATGGTGAGATGAAGAGGAATAGTAGTGGCCAACGACAGGGGATGGTAGACGATGATGATGGTGAGGCGATGTGAATCTAGGGTTGCAGTGAGGCGATGTGAATCTGGGGTCGACGATGAGATTTTGTTTGGAAAATTTTGTGGATTGAATAGATGGAATCGGAATGGGTTTGTTTTTAGAATCGATTAGACGCGGGAGAAGTGGAGGGAGGGTTATTTCGTCATTTTACAATTAATGGGCCTAATGGAATATTCAAAAATGGTTTGGGTTTTATGGAATAAAACAGTTACAAATAGGATTTATCAAAAAAAAGCCCATAAATAAAATACACATTACCAAATAAATCAACGAACTTTTAAATTTTCCCAAAAGAACAAAGTTTCATACAAGCTAAATATGCATCATCATGAGATAGAGTAGCTATTTACCGAACAATTAAATGGAAATTAAACAGTAAACTACACATTTAAAAAAATGTATCTAATTGAATAATAAATAACATATTCAGCAAGGGAAGTAAAGAATACCTTACTTTAATTTTTCCGACTTCACTCATGCCATAAGCAATACTTCAAAATAAACCTATTTTATTACCAATGAAAGAAATACAAAAATATTTACTTTGGATTAGGGAGGAAAAAATATGAAAGAATTTGCTCTGGTCTCTGGTCTAGATCCAGGGATTAATTAATATATACTAATTAAAATAATGTTTATAAGTAACAAACAAAACGATAATGGAAATATTGAACCTGAGGATCTAGATCAAGATGAAGTGAAGGAAAATAAAATGTAATACAGATCAAAGCAGTGAAAATCAAGTAAGAACATTACCTGAAGATTGAGGCGGCATTTCTCGCCGGAGTAGAGAGAGAACAAACCCTAACTCTTTAAAATTATAAAGTGAATTGTAGAGAATCAATTATTGTGGTCTAGGTATGCATGTGTTATATATACAGCAAGATTAATGCTATTTAAAAATTAAAAATAAAAAATAAATCATACATCATTTTTATATATAATGACGTAAAATTTTCATTTAAAAATAAAATTTTATTAAATATGAATTTATTTACAAAAATAATATTAATATATTATTTAAAAAATAATTATATGAATTTATATATATAGAGTTTTTCATTCATTTTTGGGGTGTTAAGAAAAAATGTTAGTTTATTAACTTTTTTTGATTTTTTTTCACAAAAAATATAAAGGTGATATAACCCAAATAAACTAATAAGTAAATAAATTGAATTTTTTTAATTACCAAAATAAACCTTTATACACATCTTTTTATTAAAAAGTCATAAAAAATCAATTAAAATAATTAATAATTTAAATTTAAAAAAAATAGCAATCAATACGCCACTTGACAGTGGATTGGTTTTATTGCTTAAATTGTGGGGGTTTTAGAAAGATGGTTAAAAATTACTTTTTTTTTTATTTTTTTTATTTTTTTAACTTTTTTTTGAAAAAATGTGTAAAAAATATAAGAGATGATATAATTCAAAATGGGTTAGAAGCCAGCTTTTAACCTACTTCCTAAAAAGGAAGAATTATAAAAATTATAAATATCTTGTCATTTAATATATTTGATAAAAAAAATTAAATATCTTTCTATACAATAATTTTTATCTCATAAATATTAATTAAAATATATTACTGATATCATTAAAAACTATTAATTTATTTAATAATTGATTCATAAAAACAGTTATTTGTATGCTATTATAAATCATTTATAATTTGTCTTTTTTTTTTCTTTCTTTTTTTTTTCCCCTTCTTAACTCTCTATCAATAAAATCTTTTTTTAATTAGGGTTGGGATTCAATCAAATTCATTTGAGAGAATTTGAGGGGCTCATGGGATTTATCCTGAATCTCATTTCGATAATCTAAACCACTTATTTTGTAAAAGTTTCCGTGTATATCGTCTATAGGAAGAAAAAAAAAAAAAGATTGATTCAATAATCATTTTTTACTCCGCCATTCTTAATATAAGAGTATAATATTTATACCAAAAAAAATTATATTAAAAAATAAAATAGTACCAAAAAAGTATATATTTATGAAATATTATTTAATATTTATAAAATATATTTTTAATATGGAAATATGTAATGCATTTATTAGTTGCTATAAGGCCAAATTTGATAGTAATGCAACAAGGATATTTGTGGAATTTTACATAGTTACTCTCACTCCTATCTCTCAAAACAAACAAGAACTATTGGTAGTTCATTGGTTATCAAACAAACATAATTTTTCTTAATTCACTCACTAATAATCCACTTACTCTTAACCTACCTCTGAAAATAAACGGGCCCATAATCTTTTCATTTTAACGCGCTTTTCCCCACACACACAAAAAAAAAAAAATGATAGTCTATTTTCAAAAAAATATTCTTGTTCATTTTTTTTAAGACAAAAGCAATAAATAAAAATATTATGATTATCAAATTGGTCTAATTTTTTTATACATGATGTATTAGACCGTACAAAATGAACAATTTGATTCACTAAAATGGAACTCATGGTGAGACATAGAAGTTATAAAATAATTATAATACATGTGAAATCTTTTTAATACAACTATGACTCCCAAAAAACAATTTGCACTACAAAGAGAGGAGGGAGTTGCACCCCTGAAAATATCATATGGTATGTCGAGATTATTTATTAATGGATTTTATTAGGGTATTTGTTAAGAATGTATTAAATCATTTTAACAAACTTACTATTATAGAAAGTTGAGAAAATTATGTTGTTAGAGATCAAACTACAATTTTCTTTAATTCTCTCTATTTTAATATTTTATATACTTTTCATAATGAATTTTATTTTAAACATTTTTTAATCATATAAGTGAATGTCTTTTATTTTTGTTAATGACATTTCGTGACTTCTTTTTTTTTTTTAATTTTTTAATTTTTTAATTTTTTTTGTAAATTTCAATCATAATTAGATTATATGGCGTAAGGAAAATGAATTTAAAAATTACAAAAAAAATTATAATATTAAAAATTCAAAAAATGTCATTTAAAAATAAAGGGCATTCCACTTTTATAATAAAACAAAATTAAAAAATATTCCATTACGAAAAGTATTTATAAAATATATTAAAATAGAAAGAATTAAAAAAGAGAGAGGGTAATTTGGTCTGTAAAAATATAATATTTATAACCTTTCAATTGTATATGATAGTGGGGTTGGTTAAGATGATTTAGGGCACTTGTTAAAAAAAACCCTGTAATAATTTTTTTATTTGAGATTGTAAACCATCAAGGCAACTACAAAATTGGTCATCACATTAAAAATTAAAATTGATTTGTTAAAATTGGAATCTTATGTAGGATTGTTGGAAAGACTCGTGGATTAAATCAAGAACCATAAAATTCTACTTTCAATGTAAAATAAATAAAAAAATTATCGTTAATAATTATGTATGTTAAATATTTTTAAAATCATTAAAGAAAATTAAAATTTTTAAAATACTGTATCTTCTAACCTAACATAAATTAGATGAGACATTTGAAGGGTGAGTAGTCAAATTGTTTATATAAATACACATATTTAAAAATTAAATAATAAAAAAATGATTAGATCAAAATCATAATACAATTGAGATTTTAACATTTGATTTCATCTTATGCTAAAGAAATAGTTTAGAATAAAGGTAAGTGAGAGAGAGAAATCGGTTCTGTCTATCACCACTCCCTCAAAGGCTATACTTTTTACCAGTTGTGCAAATCCAACCATTTCAATTTTAAGATCCATTGGTTAGATTACCTATTGTAAGAGGGATTAACTTGAGCCCACTAATTAATTGGGTTCAATCGAAGCCCAATCGGAAGATCCAAAAATTGGTGAGCTTAGAAAATTTTTTATCAAATGGGCCAAGTGAATTCTATTAAACGGACTCATAAGAAAGTCAACAAATTGGGCCGAGGAGGATACATTTTAAACATATATCTCTAAAGAAAGCCCAACAAGCCCATTCAAGGATATTCAGATCATACGGGTGTCCGAGGAGGTTAACTATTGCTTTCAGAAGAGATGAAACCCTCGGAGGATATCCATTCTCCGAGGTATTTGCTTGGTCTTGAAAAGGTTTGGAACCACGAACCTAGAGACCTATTTGAGCTCGAACTCGAAAGGGTTCAGATCCACGAACCTAGAGATCCAAAGCGCTTGGCTTCGAAGCGCTTGGCTTCGAACGGATTCAGACGCAATTTAGAAGTCGCTCCATTTATGAGTCTTAGAACACTTGTGGGCTTAGAGATTTCCGGGATCTATGCACTAGAACCATGGGCGTAATGGAGTTTGAACAAAGGACCCGATCTCGAGGACAGTGAGTGGAGATAAATTCACTCTTCAGTTAAAACTAGCCTATACCCGGGTCGAGGTGACACGATCTAGGGGGTTCCTGAGACTCGACAATATTTGTGACAAGACGTTCTCTTGAACTATCCCTGACCCTTCTGTGGCAGAGTGTCCTCTAGGACTACCCTTGACCCTTTGGGATGTTTGGGGATCATTGATTAGGTGTGGCTAAGAAGAAGGGTTCGCCGAGAGGTTGATCTCCTCTTCAGGATTTTCCTCATCCTTGGAGAGGTTACCTCCTCGGACAAGGTAGTTAAAGGGAATATTCCCCATGTGCCTTGCACATGGGCTCCATCTTACATTACATCATGAGGTGCCTATAAATAGCACCCACCCATAGCTTCACAAGGATTGGATTTTGGAGAGACATTTTTTGGGAAGAACTAATTTCTTTTTTCCATTATCTACCTTAAGAGTGAAAATGAGAGATTATAGGAGAGCCTTGTCATCATTCTCTCTTTAACTATTTTGCCTTCTTCTTCACCCAATTTTTTATCTCCATTATCTTTTTGCTATTGTGTTTCTAGTTGCGACCGTTGAAGAATTTGAGCCTTTCATTATTTCTACAGAATTCGAGTTTTCTTCAAAAATGTTCGAATTTTTAGACAACATTCCTAAACCCTCTCTCATACACTTATATAAAAAGTCCAGTTGATTGAATATTAATATGTAATTATATAATCATATTATTAGTTCTAAGAAAATAAAAGATAAATATATTTGGATGAAACACCAATAAATATTAAATAGTGATCTTATGAACGGTTTCATTCTCCATTATTTATTTATTTTTTATTATGGATCCAAAGATTCCATTCTAGTGTGAATTATATGAAGAACCAAGTATAAACACGCGTGTGTTATTTGTTAAGGAACAAATGTGAATTTTCTCAGAATGTTGAAATTACTAAACGTAACACTTCAAAAAAAAAAAAAAATTTTTAATGTATTTTTCTCAAACGTAAAATTACAATGCAACATTTCAAAAACATAAGACTCTAATGTAATACACTAAAAAATTCTTTGTGTTGTGTTTGGTTGGGAAGATTTGGAGAAGGATTTGGAAATGGAAAGGAAAAAGGTGTGTGAAACTAGGTGAAATTTAGGTATATTTTATTTTCATTTCATCTATCTTTTCTGTTTCCCTTTTCAAATCCCTTCTTAAATTCATCAACCAAACATAACGTTAGTGTACTTTTCCCATGTAACAACATAACATTTCACAAAAACTCCTTATTGTATTTTTATCAAACGTAACATTCCAATCAATGTAACACTAAAAATTCTTTCGTGTATTTTTTTCAAACGTAATACTCCAATCAATGTAATACATAAAAAAATTCCTTAATATATTTTTTTCAAACGTAACAATGCAACATTCTAAAAAAATTTTTTAGTGTACTTTTTCCAAACGTAACATTTCAATAAATGTAATATACTAGAAAATTCCTTAGTATGTTATTAGCCAACTTTTTGATTTTTTTTGATTTTTTTTTTTGAAAAATGTGTAAAAAGGTGGAGAGGTGATGTGACCTAAAAAAATTAAAAAATTAGCTTTTTGACTTTTAACCGAATTGCCAAAATAGGCTAATGTAACATTCTAAAAAAACCTCATTGGTGTACTTTTTTTAAATGTAACACTCCAATCAATGTAACACATAAAAATTTCTTAGTGTATTTTCCCAAGCGTAACACTCTAATGTAACACACACTAAAAAACTCTAACTTTTCTCAAACGTAATAACATAACATTTCTAGTGTATTTTTCCCAAACGTAACACTCTAATCAATGTAACACTAAAAAATTTATTAGTGTATTTTTTCTCAAACGTAACACTCTGATGTAATAAAAACTTTTTAGTGTACTTTTTTCAAATGTAACAACATGAAATTTCAAAAAAACTCCGTAGTGTATTTTTTCCCAAATGTAATACTCCAGTCAATGTAACATACAAAAACTATTTAGTGTATTTTTTTTCAAACGTAGCACTCATATGTAATACTCCAATGTAACACAAAAAACCCACAGTAACAGAAATGTACTTTTTCCATGCTCGACAACCAACACTTTAGTCACCAATTCTCCCAAAAAAGAATCTTCCACGCCTGACATACCCATTCTCATCTCTAAAACGAATCAGAAAATTAAAAAAATGAATAACAGAAGGACATTCACTTAAACTTAAATGGTACCAAACCAAATAAATACAACTTTCCAAAATAAAAAAGGACTAATTGATTCATAAGAAAACTCTTAAAACTAAATCGATTAGCATTCCTGCATATGAAATTTATGAGTAAATTTTCTAATATATTTTTGAGAATAACTTACTTTTTAAAAAAGAATAAATATGATCTAATTATATAACATTACAAATATTCATTCAATTTAATTATTAATTAAATTATCTATTCAACAAGTATTACAAAATAAACTTTTCCATTTATGAAAGTCAAACTCGGGTGAGCAATTAAAAACCAGACTTGTTGCGCCATAAAAGCAAGAATGAAATATATCCATAAAAATATTCTTCCACGTGCAATGGGTATAGTGTTTACTTTTTATGTATAATTTATTTGGGAATATGCACCATTGTGGTCTTGATTATAATTTATTGTATTATTAGTTAGGGCGAATTATATTAACGATTTTTATAGTTGGAGAGTCATGTCATTTTAATCATTAATTTTTTAATTGTGATACATTTAATTTTAAATTTTGAATCTTGTTTCAAATAAGGACAATTGAAAATATTATTATTTAATTTCAAGGGTAAAATCGTCAATTTAATAAAATATAAACTAATTTAATAAAAATAAATGTCAAAAAAATATTTTAAAAATTTTAAAAATTATGTCTACCCACAAAAGATAAAATTATGTAAAATTAATAAACTTTTTAAGCATTTATTTATTTATTTATTTACCAAATTAATTTTTATTATGTGTTTGGATGACGATTATGTAATGGGTGGTTATTAGAATTTTAATGTGTAATCGATATATTTAATATATGAAATATTTTTAGTTTTGGATTTTTTGATTTAGGCCAAGTTTGACATACATGAAAAAAGCTAAAAAGCCAAAAAGTTACTCAAAAAGTTAAAAAGTTAACACTATTCACCAAAGTCAACAATTACGGTTGCACAACTCCCAATATTAATTTTTCCCTCACAAATCAATTTTTACAATTTTTTATTACACATTTTTCTATAAAAAGTCAAAAAGTTAACCCAAACATCCATATTTTCTTCCTCAAATTTTTAGTCCAAAAAGACAAAAAGTACACTTATTTAGGACATCCCAAACAACCCCTTAATGGATTGATTTAATAATGATATAAAAGTTGTCACCATATTTGACTTTTGGAAAAATAAAAACTAATTTAATGACAATAAAAAACAACCACACATTACATGATCATCATCCAAACACATAATAAAAATTAATTTGATAAAATAAATAAATAAATAAATAAATAAAGGGAGCTTTTTTGATAAATCCACTTTCTAAGAGTTTTATTCCATTCAACCCATATTCTTTTTGACTATTCCATTAGGTCCTATTTGAGATAGGAAGATCAAAATATCTTTTTCATCTACTTATGTTCCATTTAGTTCACATTATTTTCTTATGTTTCAATAACTCCTATGGGTAACATAATTACCAAAATACCCCTAATGTGAATGTTCACACCGTCAATGTGAATGTTCATATCGTCAATGTGTAGGGGCCCGGCCCATGTCGATCCTTGTGGGTGCCCGGAAAAATTCGAGTCGGGCCGGGGCGGACCCGGCCCATTGACAATGTGAATATTCACATAGACATGTTAACATTCACATTAATAGAAGTGTAAAATTGGTCCGCGTCCCGAGGCGACGCGAAACCCGCCCGCGGTCCATGGGCGGCCCGGGACGGGCCTGGTCCGGCCCGTTGATAATATGAATATTCACATGAACATGTTAACATTCACATTGATAAGAGTATAAAATTGACCCGCGGCCCATTGGCGGCCAAAAACCCGCCCGCGGCCCTGGCCCAGCCCGTTGACAATGTAAATATTCACATTGACATGTTAATAGTTACATTCATAGGAGTGTAAAATTAGCTCGCGCCTCGTGACTGCCCAAAACCCGTCCACGGCCCGTGGGCAGCCCCGGGCGGGCCTGGCCCGGCCTGTTGACAATGTGAATATTCACATTGACATGTTAACATTCACATTGATAAGAGTATAAAATTGGCCAGTGGCCCAGGGCGGGCCCGGCCCGGCCCGTTGACAATGTGAATATTCACATTGACATGTTAACATTCACATTGATAGGAGTGTAAAATTAGCCCGTGCCTCGTGGCTGCCCGAAACCCGCCCACGGCCCGTGGGCGGCCCGGGGCAGGCCTGACCATTTTTTTTAATTCTTTTTAATTTTTTCTACCAAAATTTTATTATTTTCCACAAAAAAAGACACTAGGCCTCGGCGTAGGCCGAGCCTCGGACCGAGCCTTGAATGCGCTTTAACCAGGCCGATGGGCCGAGCCGGACTTCAAAGTGATGGCCTAGGGTCTCGGACTAGGCTCGAGCCTGGGCCCAAACGAGCCTTTCTCGGGCCGGCCCACGGGCCAAAAAATTAGGCCCAGGCTCTAGCCCTAGCACAAGGGTATTCGAGCTTTGGACGGGCTAATGGATTGAGCCTCGGGTCGAGTCGGTGGGCCTGGGCCTAACCTCGAGCTTAGGTTGGGCTTGGGCGGGGCTGGTCATTTTTTTAAAATTTTTTTTAATTTTTTCTACCAAAATTTTATTATTTTTCACAAAAAAATACATTGTGCCTTGGGCGGGCTGGGCCTCGGACCGAGCGTTGAATGGGCCTTAAGCGGGTCGATGGGCAGGGCCGGGCTTCAAAGTGATGACCTAGGCCCTAACCTAGGGTCTCGGAGATGCTCGGGCCTGGACCGGACCCAAACGAGCCTGCCCCGGGCCGTGGGCAGACTTCGGGCAGCCCGCGGGCCACGGGCCAATTCTACATTCTTATCAATGTGTATTTTAACATGTCAATGTGAATATTCACGTTGTCAACGGGCCGGGCCGGGCCTACCCCGAGCCGCGGGCAAGCTTCGGGCAGCGGACAAATTTTACACTCCTATCAATGTTAATGTTAACATGTCAATGTGAATATTCACATTATCACGGGTTGGGCCAAGCCCGCCTCGGGCTACGGTCGGGCTTCGGGCCGCCCACGGGCTGCGGGCGAATTTTACACTCTTATCAATGTGAATGTTAACAGTCAATGTAAATATTCACATTGTCAATGGGCCGGGTCAGGCCCGCCCTGGGCCGCTGGCCAATTTTATACTCTTATCAATGTGAATGTTAACATGTCAATGTGAATATTCACATTGTCAACAGGCCGGGCCGGGCCTGCCCCAGGCCGCCCATGAGCCGTGGTGGGTTTCGGGCAGGCACGAGGCGCGGGCTAATTTTACACTCCTATCAATGTGAATGTTAACATGTCAATGTGAATATTCATATTGTCAACGGACCGGGCCGGGCCGGGCCCGCCCCGGGCCGCGGCCTGGCTTTTGGCCGCCCATGGGCCGTAGGCCACTTTTATACTCTTATCAATGTGAATGTTAACATGTCAATGTGAATATTTACATTGTTAACGGGCCGGACCGGGCCCGCCCCGGGTCGCCCATGGGCCGCTGGCGGGTTTTGCGCCACCACGGGACGCGGGCTAATTTTACACTTCTATTAATGTGAATGTTAACATGTTAATGTGAATATTCACATTGTCAACGGGCCGGGCCCGCCTCGTCTCGCAGGTGGGTTTTGGGCCGCCCACGGGCCAATTTTACATTCCTACCAATGTGAATTTTAAAATATGAATGTTCACATCATAAAATTGCTAACCATTCAAAAAATATTTATAAGGGTATCAAAATTAAATATAAGGGCATAAGTGTCCAAGAAAATAGTGTAAATCAAGAAAAATGATTTTATGGAATAAAACTATACATACATTATAGCGATCCCAGTTTTTCCTTTCATTGTTTATTGCATCTCGGACTTAGGTTCCATGGAGTTGGCAGTTGTATATCTTGTTGTCATCCTTTAATTCCCTATGTTTGAGTTTAGGATGTGTTGGGCGCGTTTCGAACAGGTTGGTTGAGCCTTGGTCTCATTCCTTGTTGCCCAGACTTTTGGTGGTTCGCTCGAGCGGGTCCTTTTGCACTTGAGCGGAGTTTGTTTTTGTTGTTGGTCCACTCGAGCGGGTCCCTTTGCGCTTGAGCGGAATTTTCACACTTCCAGTATCTGTGCCTCTGCAAAACTTCTGCAGACATGTTTTTCACGCTCGAGCGGGTTTCCTTACGCTCGAGCGGGTAGCGCTTCAGCGGGCTTTTTGCGCTCGAGTGGAGTGTTCTTTTTCTATGAAAATACTGGGAGAGGAGAATCTACGCTCGAGCGGACTGGTTTTCGCACTCGAGCGGATGTATTTTATTCTTGTGTCTTGGATCTCGAGCGGGTCCAGTTTTTTGTGCTTAACGCTCGAGCGTCCTATTCTCCGCTCGAGCGGATCATGCGTATATCAGTTGGCAGCTGGACATTTTTGAATCACTTTTTAACTTTCATTCTCTCTCTTACTTTCCCAAAAACTGATTTTGAGAGCTCCTCTCTCTAGAATCTCCCTTCTCTCTAGGGTTTGATCTAGCTAGAGTGGTTCACTCCCTTGGTGTCTTTGTAAAAAGTGTGTTGATTGTTGAGGGCTACATTTTGATCCGAAAAGTTTGGAGTTTGGAGCACTTTGAGTTTGGTCTTCTTCTCCGTTTGAGCTCTAACTTCGAGGTAGGGATATCCTACTCCATCTTATGAGTTTTGTCTTTAAATTTTGGCATTTTGATATGTTGGGGGTTGTCGGGTAATTTTGAGAAAGTTTGGGGTCCTTGAGTAATTTTCAAAAGAGGGGTTTTCAAGTTTAAAACCCATATGTATGTAATGTGTTGGAAAATGGAATTATATGTTGGGTCATTGATGGAAATGGAGCCTTCGGGTTGATGTTGAGAATATGGGGAAAAGCCCTAATTGTTAATGATAAATTAATTTGTATAATTAATTTAGGGAAATGAGAAATTGAATAGGAAATATTCAAATTGAAAAGGTATGGGATTAAAGGGTGTAGTTGGATTAATTTATCACTCACCTAGACAAAATGTTGATATTTTTTCCATTTGGTGCATTTATTTTCTGTTTAGAAATAACTGCTTTGGGCTATTGGTGGAGGATAGTCGTGATTGTTGTAGACAACGCATGATGATTAGGCAAACTAGAACTAATCAATTGAGTATGCTATCGAATATAGCGGTTGGTATACATCAAATTTTGTATTGATTGGTTGAACTTGTATATGATAATCGCTTATATACATTGTTTTGTGTGGGAGGAGATGGGGGATGTATTCCACGGTTTAGAGGAAGATGGGGGATGGACCTCTAAACCGGAAATTGTTTGACATTGATACAGCACTACAATGTGTATCATTTGTGAAGTATAGAAGTGTTTCTATGATATATTGATACAGTACCAAAATGTGTATCATTTGTGAAGTATGGAAGTGATTTTATGTGTTATTGATACAGCACCAAAATGTGTATCCATCATGAATTTCGAAAGTATTTTAGTGATGAGTTATAATCTCATTAAATTGTTTGGCCAAGTTCTGAGCTTTGTTTTCAAACTTAGAGTTGAATAAGAAATGGAAAATGAATTGTAACATGGACATGACTGTCATGAAACTGTAATATGATATAAGTTGGAATATAAGTGTGGACCATCTATTGAATGCTATTATTTTAGTCATTATTTATAGTTGGTTTAGTATATTTCTACTGGGTTGTGGCTCACCCTATATAGGACATCATTTTCAGGTTCAGGTACTATGTCGCCCTCGAGATTTTAACATGGATTGTTGTGGGAGTTAAAGACTCTTCTTTTGTTAATTTTTGTTGTATTACATGTATATCAAGCAAATGGCTTCTTTTGTGAAGAGTTAGTACTCTCTTCTTTTGTAACCAAGTGTTGACTTGGAAAATTGTAAGCCTATAGGGCATTTACTTTTGTCGTCAACATGTAATACTTTTTGTAAGAATACTCTGATGATTATTATATGAGATCCCTTTTCTTTATCGTGTTTGTATGATATTACGGGTTTATTTTGAGGGTGTTACATACATGGGACTAAATGGGTTAAAAAATTCCTTCATGGACTTCTTGGGTTAAAACACTTCTAAATGAGATTTATCAATAAAAATCCCATAAATAAATGTCTAAAAGATATATCAATTTTATATAATTTTATCTTTAGTGTGCAGAACTAATTTTTAAAAATTCAATAATATTTTTTGACAATTATTTTTGTCAAATTAGTTTATATTTTATCAAATTGAGGATTTTGCCTTTAAAATTAAGCAATGATATCTTCAATTGTCTTTATTCAGAACAAAATTCAAAATTAAGGGTCAAATGTGTCAAATTGAAAAGTCAGGAACCAAAATAATACAAGTCTCAAACGATAAGGACCGTTAGTGTAATTTTTCCTATTAGTTATGGTGTTATTTTGATTATAATTTAAGAGTTGTTTAGTTATACCTCATGTGATGTTTGGTTATAGCTAAATTTTTTTTTAATTATGACTCTTATAGTATTGAGTTATGTCATTTGTGATGATCAAACTCACAAATGACATAACTTGTGTTATCCTAGGTAGGTAACCTAAGAGGGGGGTGAATTGGGTTTAAATTTTTTTTTAAAATATTAAAATTGATAAACACAATATTCAAAATTTTAACAAATAAAAAATAGAATAATAATTATTAACATAAAAGTAAGAGAGATAGGGAGAGAAAATCAAATACTGAGATTTATAGTGGTTCAGCATGCCGGGCCTACGTCCACTCTCCAAGGAACCTCCTTGAGAGTTTTTTTACCATCAAAATGAATCAATACACCACAAAGTTTTTACCAAGCTTGTGGATTTTGCACATGTCTTACTTTTATCTATTGAGCCTCACTCAACAGTAAATGGCTTACTTTTACAAAAATCTCTCAGAAAATAATGAATAAAAATAAGAGGTATTTAAATCATCTTTTACAATAATTCTCTCACAAAAAATATATATGAAGGTGTAAGAACAAAAGGTATACTTAGATCTGAAAGTGAAAGAGTAGAACACAATATACTTAAAATTGTTGGAGCACACAGATTTTTTTCTTTTCAAGTTCTTGATTTTTCTCTACACAAAACACTTTTATTTATATCCAAAAATCTATCCGTTGGAAGATGAGACGCTCCTCTTGACACAACAGATGCTCCTGATACTCCTTGATTTCAAATAGACAGCACAAGATAATGATTTAAAAAGATGATAAAAGTAAAACTAATGGAGCCACCGTTTTTTTCTTGTAGGCAATTTGACCAAAATAATATAATACAATATTCACAATTTTGAATTCAAACATACAAATGATCTGCTTCATCTTTTTCTTCTTGTTTTATTATAATAATATAATATAATATTTACAACTTTGAATTCAAATAAGCAAAATGATTTGCTACATCTTTTTCTTGTTTTATTATAATAATATGATATACTCAATGTAGTGTAAAAAGTCTAATTGTTCACGTAATGTATCTTATTTATATTCTATGCATTATATCTAATATTCTAATCAAATATTTGTATACACAGTAAAATCTTTTTAAGTAATATTTATGATAAATCTGAACATATATATGTTTTTTTAAATTTCTATTTATGTTGTACAGATTTTAAAATAAATTTAACCTATCACCCCATCTGGATATATCACTTTTGTCAAAAGAAGACAACTCATTAATATCAAATTTGTCAAAAGATGAATAGTGATCAGTCTAAATTTTCAAAAAGTGAATAATAAAGTTTTCAAAAATATTTTTTATTTAAAAAATATTTAACAAATGTATCATGCAATACATATTTTAAACAGATGATATTTTGTGTCAAATAATATAAAATATGTATATTATTTACAAATTTTCAATTAATATTTTAGATATCATCAAAATTAAACAACATGATTAACAACTTGCATAGTATTTCCCTATTTATTGATATATGTTTTATATTTTTATGGGTGAATTACATTAATGGCCCCTATAGTTTAGGGCGTGTGTCACTTTCAATTGTGGCACATTTGACCATAAATTTTGAATCTTGTTTCAAATAAGGACAATTAAAGATACCATTGTCCAACTTCAAGGGCAAAATCATCAATTTGATAAAATATAAACGAATTTGACAAAAATAAATGTCAAAAAAATATTTTTGAATTTTCAAAAAAATATTTTTGAATTTTTAAAAATTATTTCTACCAACCAAAGATAAAATTATGTAAAATTAATAAATCTTTTACACGTTAATTAATTAATTTATTTTATCATATTAATTTTTATTATATGTTTGGATGATAATTATGTAATGGGTGGTTATTAGGTTTTTAATGTGTAATCGATATATTTAATATATAAAATATTTTTAGTTTTGGATTTTTTTAGATTTTTAGCTAAAAAAAAGCACAAAAAGATAAAATTGGCTATATAAGCCAATAAGACAAAATGTCACATCCAAATCATAATCAGTACACTTTTTCTCTTACAAAAGTCAAAAAAACCAAACCAAACGAGGTTAAAAAAGTCCCAACACAAAAAAGTTAGCTAAAATAGCCGATGCCAAACGAAGACTTAATGGATTAACTTAATAATGATATCAAAATTGTCGCCATATTTGACTTTTAGAAAAATAAAAACTAATTTAATGAAAATAAAAACAACTACCCATTACATAATCATCATCTAAACATATAATAAAAATTAATTTGGTAAAATAAATAAATAAATTAAGGTGTAAAAGATTTATCAATTTTACATAATCTTATCTTTGGTGAGTAGAAATAATTTTTAAAAATTTAAAAATATCTTTTTGACATTTATTTTTATCAAATTAATTTATATTTTATCAAATTGACGACTTTGCCCTTGAAATTAATCAATGGTATCTTCAGTTGTCCTTATTTGGAACAAGATTGAAAATTTAGGGTCAAATGTGTCACAATTGAAAAGTTAGGGACCAAAGTGACATGAGTCCCAAACTATAGGGACCGTTAGTGTAATTCGCTCTATTTTTATAATACATGTTATGTAATTTTTTAATGGAGTTGTGTCTCAAAAATGAAATTACATATTTTGTAGTTTAAAAATGTTTAAAAAAAAAAAAAGGAAAGAAAAGAGATAAAAGATTAATTACATATGTGATTACATCAAACTAGACAATCCTATATCTCTAAGTCCGACAGCCAACATAAAGAAACCATTTAATTCAACCTAACAATCACCACAAAAGACCTACCAATAAAGGATAAGTGGATAAGTATTTTTTTCTATGGCAAGGCAGGTTTAACAGAGAGAGTAATAATACAATTGAAGTGGAAATAAAGAAAGAAAAACCTTTAAAACTTTGCTCAGATTTCATGATTGAGAAAGTATGCGGGACTTCAAAGAAGCTTGATGAGTTATTAATGATTTAACTTGTTGGGAATTAGAAGTTCCTCTACATGTCCGTCTACCAATGGTTGTTTCTTAAATTTCTATACATGCCAGTGATGCCATGCAAAATAGAACCGTACATCCAAAAACCATAAAGCCTGGCTTACCATTTCCTTAGACCTCTAGATAAAAATAATTTAAGTAATCTATGGCCTGGATTTAACCATGGAAAACAACAAAACACACAGTTCAGCTAAACTATCAAAGACAGGACATGTGGTGCATTGTCACCAAACATGTCACAAAGATTATCCAATTCTTGGATTTGGTTGAAAGTGGTGCATTGTCAATGTCAACTGTGATTCTTTTCACACCTTCTAGATAGCACAATGTTTACATTATTTCCATCATAAGCCTAATGTGAGAATAAAAAACAGATTCAAGAAGAGAGGCATAGCAGAGTTGATTTCTTTTCGCCAACTTCAACAAGCAAAGAAAAAAGAAAAGAAAAAAGAAAGTGTAGAGCTATTCAAATATAAAACAAAAATAGAAAAGTACATTATGGGTCATGGGCTGCCACATATAACCATTGCTTAAGACTTTGAAGGTTGCATTGTGTCTAAGTACGGTCCAACATAAACACACTCTCAATTAGCTGAAATAGGGGGTTCCATATCCTATGTAGAGTCCAGGACTTCAAACGATGAAGCAAAGAGGAGGAGCAATTGGGTTTTTTTCTGTTCAGACGAAGAAGGATTGACGGAGTGAAGACTGGTTTCTTTATTTATTTATTATTATATAAAATGGACATGTGGCAGCCTAAGGTTAATGGGACAGAGGATCGGTACAGATTAGTGGGACACAAGATCCCAGCCCCACTTCCCTTGGAGGTGAGTCTTGTTTCATTTACAATTTACCTACTATGACAACTAGGATGGAATTCATTCTTTGCAGGACAACTACGTAAATTCTTCATTTAGGATAATGTCTTCTTTGGCCTCCTAATTTCTATCCTTTATGGTGCATGTGGGCCACAAATGCATGAGCAAAATTGCTAAAATAAAAGAACACTTGAGGACAATAAAACTGCATTCAACTAACAAGAACAATTGAAATGCAAATGAATACAAAATCTGGGGGAAGGGTTACTCATTTTACTCTATTCTTCATAAGACTATAAACGTAAGTTTAAGGGCTGTTTCAGGGTTGATTTAATGTTTTGTGAATGATAACTTTGTGAACAGTACTAGTTGCAGTAGCACAACAGAGAATAAAATGCATAAAATATGACAGAAGAAGAACAACGCAACATTTTTTTGTGATTCAACAACACTTCATGCACTGACCAATGGCAATGTGTAAAAATAAATGTACTAACCAAGAATTACTAATTGCCACAGAATGAACTAGAGAGCCACCCAAAAACCCAAGCATGAACTTCATAAACTCTGTTTGTTTTCTCATGAAGTGTTCCAGCTCTTCGATCCTTTTGCTTTGCGCTTCCATTTTCTCATCTTGTCCGTGGTCAATCCTCTTAGTGACTCTATTCCTTCTTTCAGCTCTTTAACCTCCTCAGCATATGCTTGTGTCATAGAAGTAGATGTGGCTTTGGGCCAACCCAAACCACCGAAGATACCTTGGTCTTTTACCAAGAACCTCAATGGACACCTCTTCCTCAGTCATTTGCACTCCTTCTGACTGTGATGCCTCTTCGCATATCTATTTAAATTTCTACTTTCATTTAAACAATTAAATCCATTTAAAAGTTAATAACTAGGTACGGTGTGTCAATAACAATTAAATGTGTTAACTACTTACGTGTAATGTGCCACATTTGGGATCTATCCAATCACTCTTTCTCTTGCTCCCGTGTAATGTCTTGTAGAAGTCTACAATGTGAGGCATCTTGCCACCCTTCTCACTTGCCTATTTACATAAGTTTCAAATGATTGAGTTTGTGACAAATTAAAAAATGACACATACCTTATCATGTCATTGTAGATAAAATGTTTGACTTAAATTTTAGAAATCTTAAAACACGTCACCTCAACAGGCATTGAAGCAGAAAAAGATCTTGATCCCATCATATGATTATAAGGGATCTATGTTACCTGCCAATCCGCAACTATCCAAACAAAGTCAATCATGTAGACCCAATTCTCATACTTAACCTGTGATAACCCAGTTCTGTATTATGTCAATTGATCTTGATTATGATTATGATTATATGTTTGGTATGGTCTTGTGTGATAATTATGTGATTATTTGTGTTTTTGTAATTCTATCTGTTCACCGTAGGAAAATCAGTTTGATTTTCTGCTTTAAGATTTAAATTGAAAGCCTTAGAGGCATCAGAAACTGAAATTGATTACGCCATTGTGATTAGCGTAATTTTTAGTGCATATGGTGAAATTTAATTGAAAACTGATTCGGAATGAATTAATTTGTTTAAACTGATTGAATTAAGTATCATTACTTAATCCTAATCAAGTTTGATTAAAAAAGCTTATATAAGGGGCCCTATTACACTTAACCTCATTCTTTTGAGCCCAAATCTAAAAATCACACTCTAGAGAGAGAGAGGGGGCCGGTTCTAGAGAGAGGAAGATGAAGAGTTGGGTATTTTGGCCCAAAGTTTATGAATTTGGAAGCTACACTCAAGATTTAACTACATTTGTGAAGATTGGAGCCCCTAGGTGAGTAAATTCATGAGTTTGAGTTTGTGATTTTGTGGATTCAAAGTTAGATGGTGATCAAGAACATAAAATGAGTTGAATTTGATGATTATGAAATCATTATAAGCATGCATGCAAGAAATTGCCATGAATTTGTATATTTGAGCATGAATTATATGATCCATGTTGAAATTTGATTGAAGTTCATGCTTTTGATCATCTCTTCATCATTTAAGTTAAGAATGGAGATTATATCCCACATGCAAGTACAATTTATAGAGGTATGAGTTTTGAATGCATGAATTTAATGTGTTGGAAGTAAGTTTGGTATAATTTGGGTATGCATGTAATTGATTCATAGGATTTGAGCTTCATAATGTAATGAATTAGTGTTTGTATCATGTTAGTAGATGTATATGAGAGTTATGGGTTATAAAATGCAAGCTATGTCAATTTGAATGCAAGTTTGAAGCTCAAACTAGTTGCTGGAAATTCCAGAATTTAGCATGTTCACTCGAGCGGGGGAAAACGCTGCTTGAGCATGAAATGTTAGTTCCCAGAACTTTTGCAGGCATTGATGTCCGCTCGAGCGGGGAGAGTCACGCTCGAGCTTCAGTCACATGTTTTGACTCTCAGCTCGAGCGTCCAAAGTCACGCTCGAGCGCAAAAATGAGGCAACCAGTACTTTTGCAGACTAGATGGGTTCGCTCGAGCGTTAGAAGCCGTGTTCGAGCAGGGAGCCCTGTTTCAGAAATTTTGTAAAGATAAATTTATGTTTTGTTTCCATTATCTTTCACTTCTAAGCACTCTTAGGCATACATTGAGCATTGTAAATGGACTAAGAAGATAAGAAAGAAGCCTAAGAGGAGTGTACGAGTTAAGAATGGATTGAATCGTTTGTGACCCGATATGTGTTATGTATTATGTAGGGTCGAGCACAAGGACGAACCCAACAACAGAACACTGTGAGTAATAGTTTAGTAAAGATATTTTGAAGTATGCTATTTGTCTAATCACTTACTCCTATTTGAGTTTCATAAGTTTGTTAATTTGAATTATGGACAAATATCCGTTTGATATGAATGATTGGGCCAAAGGCCGTTTGATACAAATGATTGGGCTAAAGGCCGTTTGATACGAATGATCGGGCCAAAGGCCGTTTGATACGAATGATCGGGCCAAAGGCAGTTTGATATGAATGATTGGGCCAAAGGCCGTCGGACATGAATGATTGGGCCAAAGGCCGTCGGATAGGAATGAATTGGGCCCGAGGCCGTTTGATATGTCTGGATTTGTGGTCGCTTGATATACTAGATAGAAACATGAATTGAGCCCAAGGCTGTCTGATGTATTTGTTTCAAATTCCGTTTATGTATCTCCTTTATTGATATTATTCACTGGCTTTCGCTCACTCTCATTCATGTGTCTGTAGGTGAGCCAAGAGATGTCCAAACCTAGCCTCAGTGAAGTATGTGAGAAACAGTCAAAGTTTTGAGGAGTCAGCCCATACGTCTCACGCATGAGACTTGTTTTCACCCTTTTGTTCTTTTTTTATATTTTTGCTATGTTGACGAAAACGTTGGATTACCTTTGTATATAAGTTTTGTTTGGCTGACTGCATAATTGAAAGTTCCTGGATATAGATCACCTCTATGAGTATGTGTGAGTTATTATGAAATACTTTTGGAATGATTTTGCTATACCAGGTAAGCACAGCTCTATGGTCAATTTGTAAGTTTGCTTCCGTTTTGGCCCCTCAACTTTGATAAGATATGTTTTTTTTGGTTTGAGGCTGCAGGTAATCCCTTGATTACTGGCCGGTTATGACCTTAATCCATAGGGGCGGGTTCTAGTCATGACATAACCGCTTTGCATGGCTTGGTATAGAGACCAACACCATTTTCAAGCAATGAATCATAATGCGCTTTCATCTTGCTCTTCCAATTTTTATACAATCTTTGCACTTTCTTTGAATGGATCGCCGAACTTTTGAATCCATATCATATCTTACAATATGAAATTTCTCCTGCAAGCAAAATTAATGTAATTAGTTCACAAATAATCAATAATATATTTATTAGGGGTTAGCTTTTTTACGACTGTCCCGTAACCCAAGATGTTTACGAGCAGCCTGTAACGCTCCAATTTTCACAAAATTGATTAAACAAATCAAACCCGTATTTGTTATTCATTTCCAAATCGAATTGAATTAACATTCAGAAGCCAATAATTTTATCCAGATTCAACAACAATCATAAACAAAAGAATTCTCTTTCGCTGTTATATTTCATTTCATTATAGTTTGAGATTTACAAAAGAGATTACGTGTGATTACGCATTCATAACTTCTAAAGCATGAATCTATAGCATGTGATACAATACTACATAAATATCCAAATTTAAATGCCCTAAAGACTTACAAATTACCAGGGTTGGAACCCTATTACAAAAAGGATGGGTCTCCTGAAAATAGTTTTTAACAAAGAGATCAGCACTAATGCCCAATAAGGATAATATTAATCATGTATATGAGATTAACATGATTATGATCATGAATGTAATGTGCGTGCCAATTCATATCAAAATAGTTTTCTTTCATGAGACAAAACCAATGCAAGTCTTCAAGTTTCCAAACATCCAAAAATTTCATTTCAACAATTATTAAGCCGTAAATAAAACATTGGAAATCCCTAGGCATGTGTTTGCTAGTCTATCAAAGAACTACCAAAATCACCCCCACTTTACTGGCTACTAACAGGAAGGAAATTGGTATGTACTCTGCGCAGGTTTTTGGATTTTCACCATAGATCTCAAGCCAACTTAATTCTCTTTGCAAACATTTTCTACACATTGCGGATATTACCACATTATTTACTTTAATAATTCAAATCATTTCCAAAATCTCAAAAGTATTTCCAATCACATTTTCTTCAAAAACGTACAATAAATCCCATGTCAAATATGGATAAGTCAATGCAATGCATGATTTTCAAATGGTTTTAATTTTTTTAATTTCTAAATCACAACAATGCAATCCTCCACCGATTGCCAATGACAGTTATCTCTATCAAAAGTATTCCATCAAGGCAATATAAGAGCATAACTAAACAATAATTCCAATAATTCCATAACTTCTAATAAACTCCAATATTGTCAATGAATTTAATAAATTCAAGATATCCAATATCTCCAAGGAAATTCACAATTTCCATAACAAATTACCAATTTCTACATTATTCCAACAATTTAATCCTATCACATTTTCCATTTCTCAAATTTTCTAGGGTTTCAAGAAAATCTAAGGCTCTCTCAATTTAAATACAATACTTTGAAATTTATATACCATAAATCATTTTGAGAAGACAAATTTGAACATTTGATAAAATATGAGCAAACCCTAATTTTTATACAATATATGAAAAAACCCTAAGTTATGTAATTTGTGATTCGAAACAGATTCAATTACTACAAATCCCAAAAACACTCAAAACAAACAATCGAAATCATCTAGCACGTATGAAAGTGATTTAGGTTGTCGTTTCACAATTGACCAATCAACAGAAAAGATTTAACGTAGAAAAAAATCACAATTGGAGCACCTCCAATTGTGATTAAAAAAGAAAAAGAAAAAAACACCACGGGCTAAAAGCCACTAAACAGTCCACTATGAAGATAATGAAATTACACAAGAGTACAAGCAATTACCCAATGCTCACTCAAGAATTGATTTCCACTCCTTGTGCCTCTTCCATCAACATCTCTTTCTCCATCTCCATCACCATCAACATCTCCAGTGTTGAATCCAGAACACCCAAGTCAAATCCATGACAATGAGCCGTTTTGAACTCCTTCAAAGCCTTCAAGCTCAACCTTCGGAACCCACTGATGAACACTCTAGAAAACTTGAATTAGAACAAGCCCCTTGATGTGTGAAATTCAATCCATATGAGGGGACAAACTCACAAAATCATTAAGGGAAACAATAGCAAAGTCTCTAGAAAAATACGCAAAAGTTCTTAAGTCTCAAGTCTCAGATCTGGAAGTCGTAACCCTAAAATATGCAACTTAGGCAGCTTTAAATAAAACAAGGTTGCAAAGACCGTTTGAGCGCAGGAAAGACCGCTCGAGCGGTGTGTCTAAGAGGCGGTGGAACAAATAGTACACCTATCACTTCGCTCGAGCGCTAAAGTTGTCGCTTAAGTGGTCAATGAAACTTCCCAGTATCTCAAAGCAAAGACTGAGCCATTGAATGACCAATTTCTTAGCTTGAGCTCAAGAACCTTCGCTCGAGCCATCCATGTATATTAACAAAACCAACAAACCAATAATACAACTCAAATGTGTTTGTTCGCGAAATTGACAACATAAGAGACCTAACAATATGTTGGAAAAAATAGTTTTATATAGACATATTTTTTAACCCAATTTGGGTGGACCCCAAACGTCTTTTGGGGTGGGTCCGAAGAGGTGAAGTGGTGAAGACGGAACGTCAAAACCATTTATGAGTGAATGGGAAGATGACGTCGTTTTCGGGTTTAACATTAATTTTTTAGATAAAAATCTTTTGAATTTTTTTAATAAAAATTATTGTGAGAATTTAATTTAATTCTAAATTCAAATTTTGGGTTCCTAAGTGGTTTCTTAAAGTTTGTAATTTTAGAATTTAATTTAATTCTAAATTTAAATTTTAGGTTCCTTAAATGTTTCCTAAAGTTTGTACCTCTTTATTTATTTATTTATTTATTTAACTATTTCAATAGTTTAATATATATATATATTTAATTAATTAGTTTAATATATATATATATTTGAAATAGTTTAATTAATAAATCAACCTACTGTTCCTTTGTTTGAGCAATGAAAACTTTTTCAAATTTGTTTTTTTTGTGCAACGGTCAAAACCAACTTTGAAAAGTTGGTTTCCTGTTTAAACATATTGGTGCACCTTTCACTTCAAACATAGGTACCTGTTCGGGTCTTTTGTGTTTCCTATATATATATTCATTTTGCTGCAGTCCAGGGATCCGGGTTAGGAAAAATTCAGGCTGAAATTTTGTTCTTTTGCTGTCTATTTTCTTTTAGTGAATTATTCTTCATATATAATTTTAGGAATAAATATTCAGAGAGTTAGAGCACAGGTTTGGTTCGCCGAACAAATTGTTTGGAATACTACTACAATTTGTGAAGATCATTGTATCCTGGGAGATAGACGCCATTCAACCGTAAGTACCGTAGCGGGGCGAATCTGTCTTAAGGACAGAGTGTCACACACTCGACTTGGTTTTAAATTATTTCTTCGGTTCAACGAAATAAATTCGGTATGTTATTTATTTATTTTGTTTGAGTTATTTCAGTTTTTTTTATTTACACAGAAGATTGTTCCAACAATCTTAAGACAGATTCGAATTATTCTGTTTACAGAATTTTTCGTTTGTTTTCCTTTTTCATTCTTCGTAAATAATTTCGAAAGAAAATTATTTTCTGTGAATTTACAAAATAATATTCTGGTTGGAAAAACAAATAGTGATTATATGCTATTTGACAGATAGTAGTAATATACTGTCTCTTTTCTTTGACAACAACTAGTAGTACGATACTGGTGTCATTAACAATTCAGAATATATTTTTGTGGAATTTTTTCAGAAATTAATTTTGGTTTTTAGAAATTATTTTCTGTGTTTTCATTATTTAAAATTCTGTTTCAGTATTTTAATTATTGGAGTGTTACAAGAGATTTAATTTCTTGTGTGGAATTAATTTGGTTAAATAAAATTATATTTTATTTCCAAATTAATTGAGAAATAAAAGGTATATTCTTATTTCTTTTATTTTACAGAATTTAATTTCTTGTGTGAAATTAATTTGGTTAAATAAAATTTTATTTTATTTCCAAATTATTTGAAAAATAAAAGTTATAATTTTTATTTCTTTTATTTTACAGAATTTAATTTTCTGTGTGGAAGTAATTTGTTTAAATAAAATTTTATTTTATTTTCAAATTAATTGGAAAATAAAAGTTACATTCTTATTTCTTTTATTTTTACAGAATTTAATTCTGTGAATTTGGATTAGTTTTCTGTGTGGAATTAATTTGGTTATATAAAATTTCATTTTATTTTATTTCCAAATTAATTGAAAATAAAAGTTACATTTTGTTTTGTTTCTTTTATTTTAACAGAATTTATTTCTGTAGTTGTGGAATTAATTTGGTTAAATAAAATTTTATTTTATTTTATTTCCAAATTAATTGAAAATAAAAGTTACATTTTGTTTTGTTTCTTTTATTTTAACAGAATTTATTTCTGTAGTTTTGGTTTAATTTGTTTAAATAAAATTTTATTTTATTTTCAAATTAATTGGAAATAAAAGTTACAATTCTTGTTTCTTTTATTTTTACAGAATTTAAAATTCTGTGGTTTTTGGTTTTAGTTTTCTGTGTAGTATAAAGTTCTAATTATAATTTTATTTTATAATTTATAATTTAGAATTTATGGCTACTAAAACTGGTCAATTTAATGTTCAAACCAGTACTGGTATGGTGATTGCCGTTACGCCAACCTCTCCTTATGTTGGGACTGTGCCAGTGACTCATGGTGGAAAACCAGAAAAATTCTCAAGAACTGATTTTTGCAAAGGCAAAGGAAGAACATGTAAGAAGGTTCCTAAAGCCGATATAACCAAAGTGGACAATATTTCCAATGGTGTCGATGACATCAATCTTTCTGCAGTTGTTTCCGAGGCAAATCTTGTCGGAAATCCTAAAGAATGGTGGGTGGACACTAGTGCTACTCGCCATATTTGTGCCGACAAAAAGATGTTCACATCTTATTCTACAGTGGACAATGGTGAACAACTGTTTATGGGCAACTCTTCAACTTCCAAAATTGAAGGACAAGGAAAGATTGTACTGAAGATGACATCAGGAAAGGAACTCACTCTCAACAATGTGCTGCATGTACCGGACATTCGCAAGAATTTAGTTTCCGGATCTTTGTTGAGTAAGAATGGGTTTAAGCTAGTTTTTGAAAGTGACAAGTTTGTACTTACCAAAAATGGGATGTATGTAGGAAAAGGTTACATGTCTGATGGCCTTTTCAAGTTAAATGTAATGACTATTGTACCCTCAGTTATTAATAATAATACACCTTCTTCTTACTTGTTTGAGTCTTCAAATTTATGGCATGGTAGACTAGGACATGTTAATTATGGATCTATACGTAGATTAATTAATATGGAATGTTTACCTAAATTTGACATTGATTCAAATCATAAATGTGAAATTTGTGTTGAGGCAAAATTATCTAAAACTCCTTTTCATTCAATTGAAAGAAGTACGGAACCGCTTGAATTAATTCATAGTGACATTTGTGATTTTAAATCAATTCAAACCAGAGGTGGAAAAAAGTATGTAATCACTTTTATAGATGACTATACTAGATATAGTTATATTTATTTAATTCGAACCAAGGATGAAGCTTTGGAAACTTTCATTCAATATAAGAATGAAGTTGAAAATCAACTTGGTAAGAAAATCAAGAAACTTAGAAGTGATAGAGGTGGTGAATATGAATCACCTTTTGGTGAATTTTGTAAAGAACATGGAATAATTCATCAAACCACCGCTCCTTACTCACCTCAGCAAAATGGAATTGCTGAAAGGAAAAATAGGACTTTAAAAGAAATGATGAATACCATGTTAATTAGTTCTGGATTACCTCAGAACTTGTGGGGGGAAGCAATACTTTCTGCTAATTATATTTTAAATAAAATACCCCGAAAGAAAGTGAATCAAACACCTTATGAATTGTGGCATGGAAGAGTACCATCCTACAAATACTTAAAATTGTGGGGGTGTTTGGCTAAAGTGGCTATTCCTAGTCCTAAAAAGACTAAGATAGGTCCTAAAACCATTGATTGCATTTTCATTGGTTATGCCAAGAATAGTAGTGCATATCGGTTTTTGATTCATAAATCAGAACATTCCGAAATGCATGTAAATACTATTATTAAGTCAAGGAATGCATCATTCTTTGAACATGTATTTCCAAAGAAGACTGGACAAGAGACTAGTAATAATAAGAGATCTTTTGATGCTATTACTAGTAATGATCAAGAACATGATCAAGAACAAGAGTTAGATCAAAATGAGGAAGAGGAACTTAGGCGTAGTAAACGTGCTAGAATCTCAAAATCTTTTGGTCCAGATTTTCTAACATATTTGTTAGAAAATGAGCCTTTAACTTTTAAAGAGGCTATGTCTAGTCCTGAAGCTCCTTTATGGAAAGAAGCTGTCAACAGTGAAGTTGAATCCATCTTGCAAAATCACACTTGGGAATTAGTGGACTTGCCACCAGGTTGTAAACCTCTTGGGTACAAGTGGATTTTCAAAAGAAAATTGAAAGCAGATGGATCAATCGACAAATACAAGGCAAGACTTGTAGTCGAAGGTTTTAGACAAAAAGAAGGTCTAGATTACTTTGACACATACTCACCGGTTACTAGAATAACATCCATTAGAATGCTAATTGCCATAGCATCTCTATACAATCTAGAAATTCATCAAATGGATGTTAAAACCGCTTTCTTAAATGGTGAGTTAAATGAAGAAATTTACATGGAACAACCAGAAGGGTTTTCTGTTCCAGGGAAAGAAAAGAAAGTGTGTAAATTGGTTAAATCATTATATGGTTTAAAACAAGCGCCAAAGCAATGGATGAGAAATTTGACAATGCAATGATGTCAAATGGATTTAAAATTAATGAGTGTGACAAATGTGTTTATATTAAAAACACAGACAAAGGTTTTGTCATTGTATGTCTTTATGTAGATGATATGCTCATCATTGGTAGTAATAATGATATGATTAAAACTACTAAGAAAATGTTGAATAAACATTTTGACATGAAGAACATGGGCATTGCTGATGTAATTCTTGGTATGAAAATTACTAAAACATCAGAAGGTTATACTTTGTCACAATCTCATTACATTGAGAAAATACTTGACAAATTCAGCAAAGATGATGATCATCTTGCTAGAACTCCTGTAGATGTTAATTTGTATCTTTCTAAGAATATACAGGAAAGTATTTCTCAATTAGAGTATGCCCAAATTATTGGAAGTTTAATGTACTTGATGAACTGCACTCGCCCAGATATAGCTTATGCAGTAAGTAAATTAAGTAGATATACGAATAATCCGGGAGTAGAACACTGGAAAGCAATTATAAGGGTTCTAAGATATCTCCGATTTACTCGTAACATTGGGCTTCATTATACTAGATATCCAGCAGTACTTGAAGGATACTGCGATGCAAATTGGATATCGGATACAAGAGACTCAAAGTCCACCAGTGGGTATGTCTTTACTCTTGGTGGGGCGGCTGTATCTTGGAAATCTACCAAATAGACTTGTATTGCTAGGTCTACTATGGAATCTGAATTCATAACTTTAGACAAAGCAGGGGAAGAGGCAGAATGGCTTTGCCACTTCCTTGAAGATATTCCAATTTGGCCAAAACCGGTGCCTGCTATATGCATACATTGCGATAGTTAATCAGCTATAGGTAGAGCACAGAGTCATATGTATAACGGTAAGTCACGACACATTCGTCGTCGACATAACACCGTGAGACAACTGCTCTGTAATGGAATTATTTCCATAGAATATGTTAAGTCTAAAGACAACATAGCGGATTTACTAACCAAAGGGTTAGCAAGAGAGCTAGTTGAGAATTCATCGAGGGGAATGGGACTTAAGCCTATTAAATAAGAGTTACCACAACGGCAACCCAACCTAGTTGACTGGAGATCCCAAGATCTTGGCTCAAAGGGACAACCGAGTTGTGAATGACTCAGAAGGATTACTGGGGAGTCTAACTCCTACCCATTTCTGTGATGAAATAGTGATGTCTGCAGCGTTTTAGGTTAATTAAAACTTTTAATGATTTTTATATCTAGGTAAACCTAGTGGAGTATGGCAGGATACTCTTCATAAGAATCACCTATATGAGTGTGAACTGGGCCGGTTCTATGAAATTTGTGAAGGGCTACAATTCTCTAGAGCACTCATGAAAGACCAGGTTGTTCAGGGCCAAAATGAACACAATAGTGAGAACTAAACTGTGTCTGGGAATATACTGTGTGAGTTCTATTGTCTTGGTTTACACAAACAGCTGAACAGTTTAAGACATCATGTTCACTGGTTAGTTAGTAAATCCGATAGTGTTTCACAAGGGAAGGTTCAAAGCCAAAAGCTACCTATCCTTTGCAGAATATTTTCAATTTCTGTACTCTCTTATTAGATCATGTTGTTGCATTTTCTCTCCGTCAACTTCCATTCATGTGGGGGATTGTTGGAAAAAATGGTTTTATATAGGCATATTTTTTAACCCAATTTGGGTGGACCCCAAACGTCTTTTGGGGTGGGTCCGAAGAGGTGAAGTGGTGAAGACGGAACGTCAAAACCATTTATGAGTGAATGGGAAGATGACGTCGTTTTCGGGTTTAACGTTAATTTTTTAGATAAAAGTCTTTTGAATTTTTTCAATAAAAATTATTGTGGGAATTTAATTTAATTCTAAATTCAAATTTTGGGTTCCTAAGTGGTTTCTTAAAGTTTGTAATTTTAGAATTTAATTTAATTCTAAATTTAAATTTTAGGTTCCTTAAATGTTTCCTAAAGTTTGTACCTCTTTATTTATTTATTTATTTATTTAACTATTTCAATAGTTTAATATATATATATATATATTTGAAATAGTTTAATTAATAAATCAACCTACTGTTCCTTTGTTTGAGCAATGAAAACTTTTTCAAATTTGTTTTCTTTGTGCAACGGTTAAACCAATTCTTGTGTAACGGTCAAAACCAACTTTGAAAAGTTGGTTTCCTGTTTAAACATATTGGTGCACCTATTCACTTCAAACATAGGTACCTGTTTGGGTCTTTTGTGTTGCCTATATATATATTCATTTTGCTGCAGTCCAGGGATCCGGGTTAAGAAAAATTCAGGCTGAAATTTTGTTCCTTTGCTGTCCATTTTCTTTTAGTGAATTATTCTTCATATATAATTTTAGGAATAAATATTCAGAGAGTTAGAGCACAGGTTTGGTTCGCCGAACAAATTGTTTGGAGTACAGGTTTGGTTCGCCGAACAAATTGTTTGGAGTACTACTACAATTTGTGAAGATCATTGTATCCTGGGAGATAGACGCCACTCAACCGTAAGTACCGTAGCGGGGCGAATCTGTCTTAAGGACAGAGTGTCACACACTCGACTTGGTCTTAAATTATTTATTCGGTTCAACGAAATAAATTCGGTATGTTATTTATTTATTTTGTTTGAGTTATTTCAGTTTTTTTTATTTACACAGAAGATTGTTCCAACACAATATACATGTACAAAAATTATACTTTCTTCAAAATTCATAACTAACAAAATACCACATAATCATGGTAAAACAAACATACAAAGATAATAGAATCCCTACCTCAAACTAGAAGATGAGAAAGATGAAATTTGAAATTTCAAAATATTACAAATGGCGAGTAGCTCCGATGAAAATGAAGCTCTCAATGTGCTCTACAACATTAATACTCGGATTTTCTCAAAATCTAACTCTAAGTAGCTTAGATCTAAGGTTTTATGTGATAAAAGTAAAAATGAGAGAGAGAGAGAGAGAGAGAGAGAGAGAGAGAGAGAGAGAGAGAGAGAGAGAAGCTCTTTGTTAAGGAAGAAGAAATAAAAGAACAGTAATGATAGAGACCCTCACAAAACACAACCCCCGAAATGATCTGAACCATTCATGTCACTGTCAGACACAACTCTCAAAAAAAATTTAAACACATCAATGGTCAATATATCAATGGGGGTCATGGGGGTCCTCTTTTGTGAGGGTCCCAAAATTTTCCATAAAAGAAAAGAGAAGTCGGGGGAAAGGGCGGCCCCAGGTGAGCATGCCTCTCATTTTCATAAAAAAATTATATATTTTATTATATATATATATTTATTTATGCATACACTTATATATAAATCAATTTAAAATATATTTTAACAATACTATAATATTTTGTAACATAAATGACAAAAATGGAGTCAAGGTAGTTCAACGATACGCATCATAAATATTCGTTTAACGATACGCATCATAAATATTCATAACTCTCTCATGGTAATAAAATAAATAATAATAATAACTAGTAAGTACAAACGAGTCATGATTTAAACAATTAGATCCAAAATGAATGAAATTTAATAATCTAAAATAATTCAGCATGGGAGACTAGAGTATGAAATAATTTAAAATGGAGTCAAGGTAGTTTCCACCATTTACATAATTAAATACTAGTGTAAAACCCGTGCTATGTGCGGACAAGTAACAAAATGTGATAAATAATACTAAACATATAAAAAATTAATTAAATACTATGATATTAATTTAGATGTGTATTTAAATAATATATGTTTATATAAATATGCAAGACTAATTAAGTTTTTTGAAATACATTCAATCGAATAAACTCAATTCAAAAGGAAGAGTAAGATTGAAATTCTATAATTATAAGATAAAGATTAAAAAAATTAAGTTTAAATTTGAAGATGAATATAGAAAGAGAAAATTAGATAAATTTTTGAAAAATAATAAACTCAACTGAAAATCAAGAGCGATAGTGGATTTTGTAAATATAAGATAAAGATAAAAAAATTAAGTTTAAATTTCAGGATGAACTATAAGAATATAATAATAGAAGAATAGAAGAAGGTAGTATAGGATAAGAGTAAAATGTCACCTATAATTTTTTAAAATTTGTATAAAAATTTTTTTAAAAAAAACTCAAAAATATGAATTGAGTTGTAGTAAGTTAAAAATTAGATAAGAGTTAAATGACAACTATAATGTTTTAAAATTTAAATTTTGTGTAGTTAATAAATAAGCATTTATGATATCTTATTATACAAATTTTAACTCTATTTTGTGTCTACTACACATAATTTTTAACAATTTTTGTATTCTAAAGCTACTTAATTAAAAAAAAAAAAAAAAAATTCAAAGGATCACCTTTTTATTTCTTAATTTTTTTTGTCATTAACTTATAAATTTCAACAACTTTTGTTTTCTAAAACTACTAAATAAAAAAAATAACAAAGTTAGTTTCATTTTAATTTTGTTTTGCGTCATTAACCTATGAATTTTATCAATTTTTGTATTCTGAAGCTACTTAATAAAAAACAAACATCACTTTTCTTTTTAAAATCTTAGTTTTATGTGTTAAGAGTTGGCAAGTGGCCTTAGTAGTGTTATGTACGAGTATCAATAAATAATCAAAATTTAGTTTTAAAATTAAATAATAATATAAAATTTGTCTAAAATATGTAGTAAAAATGATTTATAATCAATTAAATTTTATTTATTTTTATCAGAGTTAACACATAAATGACTTGTATATTTTTGCCAATGTGACCGTCACATAATCATTAAAAATTGTCTTGATCTATGCACAAGAATCATTTGACCTATTTATTTATTTATTAAATTAGTAAATAAATATTTATAAGTATTTTTATTTTTTAAATAAGAAATATGAACATATTTTATGCATATCTATTAAAAAAATTTGAACTTAGGTAAAAAAATTATATATATATGTTAAGACTATGAAATAAATAGTTACATATATTCATATATTAAAAATTTATCTAAGATAGTTCCGCTCTAAATTATGTCATATTTTAATTTTAATCTTAGTAAAAAATTTGATAATAATGAATTTAAACATTATGTATAAATTATATCATAATTTATCAATTTGTGACCGGTATGAGCTAGTTTGGGGGTTCTAATATTGGATTAAACATTCAATTGGCCAATTTTTGGGTCCCGTTTTAATGATCCGAACTGTTCACAATTTAGGGTTCGTCGAATACATCATCCCCGCAAAAAATCAAGTCTATTAGTTATGGAAATCACGTGTTTGATCAATTATGTATAAATCGTTTATTTTCTCACAATTCATTTTTTTCATACAAAATTGATACAAACACATGGTTATCGTTATCTGATTGACTTGATTATTTACAAGGATGATGTACTCGATGAATACTAAAAATATGAATGGTTCATATTATCAAAAGAGAGCCTAAAAGTGAACCCACAAGGCTCAACAACACCTCTCTAATCCGATGGAGGATTGGTGTGAAGTCCATGCCATGTTAAAAAATCAATAATGTTTAAATTTTGAGTTAAAGAATTAATTATTTCCCATATGCATATGTATGAATGTATCAAAATCATGCATTAATGCAATCTTGGGGAAGCAATTTTGAAAATTCAATCCGTATGGTAAACATAAATTAAGGAAGTAATTTAAAATGGTAATTATGGTAGCATAATTTAAGGGTTTACTATAAAACTTCATGAATTTAATTATGAACTAATTAAAATGCAATACATGATGACATTTCGTATTTTAATTATTAAAAAATTAAACTTAAAAAAAAAAAAATTGAGTTGAGAGTTTGAACCTTAAAGAAACCCTATTAACGTTTACTGTTTAAGAAAATAATAAAATTTGATATACACGTTGAGTAGTAATGGTCATCATGGGAGAAAAAAGCACATGTTACGAAATTTTAATTATATAAATTATTTTATACTTTATGGTGAAGAATTTAAAATATTTTAATAGAAAATATGTTACAATGAAATATTTTTGAGTGTGATTTATTAATTTTTTTAATTAAAAACTCCTTTTTTTAGTGTATGATTTATTTATTATTTTTTCTAAATTAAAAACTTCTTCCTTATTTGATGGTAAAAAAGGAATGATTTTAGGAATAAAAAATACATTATTGGTTTAAAAAAAATATTAGCGTGTAATTTATTAATTATTTTTTTAAATTAAAAAAAACAAAAAATTTGGATTGAGCCTTATAGCCCTCTTAGCTCATCTCACTAAAATTTCATTTTTCACATATAATATAAAAATAGATAGATAGATAGATGAGCCACATGGGCTAATCATATAAAACCCAAAGATTCAATTCATAGACTAATCCTATATGTACCAATTAATATACTAATTAGTGTACTAATTGATGACGTGACACAATTTAAGATATTTTTAATATTTATAACTTGTATGATGAGTGGGGTTAATAATAATTGTATAATGAGTGGAGTTAATAATAATGTCATAACTAGTGTTAATACATTAATTGGTGTATATAACACCACTCCAATTCATATACAGAACTGAAACCAAAAAAATTACTAAGTAGGTCTCAAAAAGTCTAAATCAAAATGTAATTTCACCAATTTAAATAGAATGATCTACGACCCTACAACTATAATAACAATTACACAATTAAACAATTTGAAAAATCATACCAATCCAACTCTAACCAAGACACAAACCCGCAAATATACCAAGACAATTACCAAACAGGTACCGAAAAAGAAAATACAAATCGAATTAGACTCGACTCGTTACACAGCCACTCACCAACGACTCATGTGGCACATAGTGAATGGCTGCCCATAAATTTCTGAATTACGGGACAGCCGTAAAGAAGATAACCTCTATTTATTAACCTACTTATATGAAGGAATCATATGCAAATCCGCGAGCTGTATGATCGCCTCTCCAAATTGGTTCAGGAATCTCGCCCCAACATGTCACTCCCTGCAACAGTGCCCTCAATCGAATCTCTACACCAAGCTCATTTGCCAACTTAGTGGAATTACGTACTACTGGACATCCTTTATTTGTAGGCACCTTAACAAGTAGCTTTTCGCCACCATTGTTGATCATAATTTCCGATGTATTCTTTCCTCGAGTCTGACTACGAACCCATCTATTATCACCTGATAAGACCACAAAATTTTGTTAGAAGGCAACATATGAAACACATTGACGTATGATGACTACATAAAATTTTATACTTCATTATTGAAACTTACCTATATTTCACTCTGTATGAGAAGTACTTTCAGATGATAAAGGCACCTCTGATCTAGACATTGATGGACGATGTTTGGAAGGACCATATCTGTAATATGACATAATAAAACGCAATAACTTGGCGGTAAATAACTAAAGCATAACAAAATTTTGTTAGAAGCCAACATATAGGATAGGGGATAAGACAACCACCAAATGTTCTGGAGCAAAATAGAAATTTTATATATTGTAAAGAAGGGAGCATCAATAGGACTTGAAACTAAATTTAAAACAATGACAAGGGCAGCAAAAGAAAAGAAAAGAAAAGAAAAGGAAAAGAACAGGAAAAAAAAAAAGAGCAACAAAACAAGCACAAAAAAAACCAAAACAAAAGAACAGCCAAAAAGGGGGCAACTGACTTCACCAGGGGCTTCATCCCCTTCTGATCTAATCCATCTCCACAGCATTCTTCACCCACAATGGGACCTCACAGCATTTGTCACCTCCTTGAATCTGTTTACTTAAAAACATATATCTAATTACATGTCTGAATTTCACCACGGGGAATTTCAATTACATGTTTGAAATTTATCTATTTGGATTTAAACAGATTCATTTAATAGTTCACATACAATACATATGTATCTACTTACTTCAATGAGGAAGCAAATACTATCCTATTGAACCACGTTCGAAGAGCAACAATGGCATATATAGGGGAAAAAAACTTGAATACTATTTGTAAAAAAATCTATTTATGAAAAAAGGAAAAGATGGAGAAATATGGGTAATAAATTATTGACCATGTTGTCATTCTGTTCTTTTTTTTTTTTTTTCCTTGTGTTTTTTGTGATAGTTAGTGTTCTTTTGCTCTTTTAAGTTTCACAAATTGTCACATGGGGCCAGAGTGTGAGCAAACATGAATATAATTTTGCTATGTATTTGATTAAATTGGGTCCAAAGGAGGCATTGCTTAATCGCATTGTTGCTCTATTTTGACAATTAAAATAAAAACCATCACTAAGGCATGGCACATGGCAGCCAAGGCCAGCACTTGGCACCCCAAAGGCATGGCAGCCAAGCCTAGAATGCTAGGCAGCAAGGCAAAATTGCCCAAGGTGCCCAGCACACGCCCAACACATGCAAGTGCACGTCCAAGGCAGCGACAACACTTCAGTGCCATTTAACCTTGCAAAGTAAAAAGTGGAAGTGGAAAATCAATGTAGTTCAAAAAAAAGTCTATAATCACCAGTTTCAGCAAGATTTATTAACATTTATCTATCAATCACTACCAGAATGCTTGCAATGCAAAACTAATAACAATTACCAAATAATGACAAATTAATACCAAATAACATTGTAGTGTATTTAGTTAGTCATGGTTCTTTGGTGAAAAAAAATAAAAAAATAAAAATCCAAATAAGGAGGTTCTAATTCCTCCTTATTTGGTCATGGTTATAACTACAATATTATCAAATAATGACTAGATTCCATAAAAATAAATAAGCTATAACTTGAGGTTTCTTTCTTGATCAAGTTAAATTTAAGGGACAACTTCAAAATAAGGAAAAGCTAAAATGGTGGTCTCCCCTTGGAGCATCGAAATTCATGAAAAAAAGAAATAATATCCAGAAAATACCTATCAATTCTTATGAATGGTTGAGATACAAATTTCAAAATAATATCAAAAATAAAAACCTAAAAATAATATCCAGATAATCGACAAATCAATAACAGATAAACAAATCGAAAGAGATTTTGATCAGTTCCTTGCAAAAATCTCAATCAACAAATCGATTTAAGGTTTAGAAAAACAAAAATCAAAAACCAAAATGAAGTATTTATGAGTAAAACGATAAAACCTTTTGGATTAGTTGTTGCTATCGTTTCAATAGGTGACGTAGTATTATTTGCTGTCGTTTTAGTTGGTCTTGGTTTTTTAGCTTTTTTTGTTGTACTATTTTCTGCATAGTCAGCTATACCTGAAACACAACATCAATTTAATGACTGAACACAAAATTTAAAAAAAACAACAAACATTGATTGAAAGAAATCGAGTGAAAAAATTATGAGAGCTCTGTAATTATAAGAAATAATTGTTTCTAAGTCAATAGGACCAGATCTGTAGAGAAATTAGCATATGAAACAACTAATTAGCATTTCATCAAACAACTAATTCGTTCAGGCATTTCATCAATCAAACAACTAATTAGCATATAAAAATGATACTAATAACACAAAAATTATCAATGTAAAGAAATTGGGTTTGATCAATTAATTATGGTGAGAGAGAGAGAGAGTGTGATACATTACCTTGAAATTTGAGAGAATTGCCTTCAATTTGGTTTTGTGATGAGTCGGATTGGAACGATAACGACACAGATAGAGTGAGGAGAGAGGCAATTGGTGTGGGTTAGGGCATGGAAATAGAGAAGGGAAAAGATAAGTGAAGAAGAGGCGTGAATGGAGGGAGAGAGTAGAGGGAGGGAGGGAGAAATGTGCGCGAAAGCAAGGAGAGTAAGAGAGGCTGGGAAGGGGGAAAAGAGGGACAAAACAATGTCGTTTTGGGGTGCAAGGGTAAAAGGGTCATTTAACATCAAAACCCATGAGTTGGTAATATACCTTCTACTATCCACTATGTTATAATTCCCATTCTTTTCCCACTGATATGTAACATACAAATTATGTCTCCACTGGGAAGTAATTCTCCCCCCCCTCCCCCCCCCCCTCCTTTTTTTTTTTACTACTTTTGGCGATGTAAAGATATTTGTTGTCCTGGCATAGAATCAGCAGTGGTTCTATTTTGGGTGTCCAGATCTATTTCCTTGCTGTCCAGATTTATCAGTTCAATGGATTGGTCTCAATCTGTGTGCTGCATTTTGCTCTGAATGTGGGTGGAGATTGATCTAGGTTCTCTACAGTGGTTTTGTTCCTTAAGCCCCATTTGTTGGTCAGATTGATCAGTTGTGTGATTTGGTGTTTCAAGCCCAGATGGTGGTGCTATTTCTGAACAGGATTGCTTCCCTTTTCTGAACAGGATTGTTTGAAGACCAGTTGTTGTAGGAGTTTTGCTCAGTTTTTGGTGTTTGCGTTCAGTGCAATTTTGCTGATATGTAGTCTGTTTGCTTCATTTCTGTTCCTTTTTGTGTTGTTGTTGGTTTCTCACCAACTGGAGCTTGGAGCTTCAGTTAGCTCCAAGCTCCTCTTTATTGATGTCTTGTATCCTTTCTGTATACTTTCATCAATAAAAATTTTCTTTGCCGATCAACCAAAAAAAAAAAAAAAAAAAAAAAAAGATATTTGTTGCAAAATGTTACCTTTCAACAACCAATTTTTAAGATTGTTGCCAAAATTTGTCACTGGAAGTGTAGTTTCTTGTAGTGAGTTAGGAAGACTTTTCTACTCAAAGGCTATAAAACTCAGTAATTATGAGAAATAATTGTTTCTAGGTTAATAGGACCAGATCTGTAGACGTTTAGTAAAACAGCCATATCTCCTTCGATACTTACTGGTTTTGAGCAAAAACTGTGGCAAATGAAAGCTAACACATATACCTAACTATTCCAAGAGGCCCTGTTCAAAATTACATTTTGTGGAGAAAATGACATTTATTTAAAGTGGTTGTCGCTGCTGTGTTGCAGACAACAACTGAGGAAAATATTTATTTCGGGTATAAAATGTCATCCAATGATTTTATAAAAAAATACATATAAAATACATGATAACAAAGCTCCAATACCTTCAAATCTTAAAAATGGGTTTCATAGAATTTATTCAAGCCTTTACAAGTTAACAAAAATCTAAACAATGCTGGAAATCCAATCTTTTAGTAAGGAAGACCATCAAAACCCATTTCCGCCCACATACAAGATTATTCAAAGATATATAGCATCATATGGATGAAATAAAACTTGTAATAAAGCCAATCAGAAGCTATAACCATCATATGGATGCATGCAAGAAGAGATAGAGCTCAAAGATGCCATGCAAGTCTCATTCAAGCCAAGAGGATGAACATGCGATGGGTTCTTTAACTTCTGCCCACTATCTTCATATTATTAATAGATGAACTAATCTAAAACCTATAAATCAAGTATGTACACATTAAGGAAGACTAGAGATGGTGAATCCTACCTCAAAAAACTTGAAAAAGAAATGCTAAGTGGTGGAACTCCCTACTTATATATTATTTTTTATTTTTTATTTTTACCCATACTATGACCACGAATTCCTAGTGGTGGAACTCCCTACTTATATATTATTTTTTATTTTTATCCATACTATGACCAGGAATGCATGCGGTACAAGGAATTCCTGGCATCTTGTAGAAAAAGAATATAAACATGTAAAGTCTTTTTCAGAATCTCATTTTTTTTATTTTTAATTATACATAATCACTAACAAGAATTTGGTTGCCTCTGGCTTGTGCGATTTCTATGAAAAGAGACTCTTCTCTCAAACATGTCAGCAGCCGCAATACAAATTACCTTCTTGGCTTGCTCCAAAGTACAACTCTCTACAATGATCTGACAATCTTCAAACCGAAACTCAGTGATCATCACCCAATCATATGGGTTGGCCTAATCTTACAATCTTCGAGATGTCCAAATTATGTTTCTTACTAAGTATGCAACATTACTAGAAGCGTGGAGTAGCTATTTGATTGAACAATAAAAATTGAACTACACACTAAATTACACAATAAAAAAGACAATAACTAAAATACACATTACCAAATAAATCAAAGAACTTCTAAATTTTCCCAAAGAACAATGCTTCATACAAGCTAAATATGGATCGTCATCATCATGAGATAGAGTAGCTATTTACCGAACAATTAAAATGGAAACTAAACAGTAAACTATATATTTAAAAAAATTGTATCTAATTAAATAATAAATAACATATGCAGGAAGGGAAGTAAAGAATACCGAATTTTATTTTTTTCCGACACCACTCGTGCCATCACCAATACTTCCAAATAAACCTATTTTATTACAAATGAAAGAAATACAAAATGATTTACTTTGGATTTAGGGAGAAAAAAATATGGTTGTTTGGGATAATCTACATAAGTGTATTTTTTATCTTTTTACGAAAAGATGTGCAGAAAAGTAGAGGTGATGTGATAGAAAAAAAATAAAAAGATGAATTATTTTAGAGTTGCCAAACTTGACCTTACTCTGGTCTCTGGAATAGATCCAGAGGTTAATTAATATATGCTAATTAAAATAGTGTTTATAAGTGATAAACAAAACAAAAATGGAAATATTGAACCTGAGGATCTAGATCAAGATGAAGCGAAAAAAATTAAAATGTAATACAGATCAAAGCAGTGAAAATCAAGTGAGAACATTACCTGAAGATTGAGGCGGCATTTCTCGCCAGAGTAGAGAGAGAACCAACCCTAACTCTTTCAAATAACAAAGTGAATTGGAGAGAATGAATGTTGTGATCTATTTGTGTTATATATACAGTAATTCAGAGTTGCACCAAACCTATTAATCAATTGGGATGGGCTTCCCTTCTATTCGTGATTGGATTAGAGGGTGGTATTAGGCTCATGAAAGTTCATTACAGGTATCGTTTCGATAATTTGAATCGTTTAATATGTAGAAAATGCTGAGCACTATATGTTTGTAAAAAATTACATTGATTAGATATCAATAGCTATTTCATTGGAATAAATTTTTGTTAATCGTTTATTTTTTTACATTCTATTTTTTTATATACGAAATTGATTTGATTGTACAATTATTTATATCTGATCAATGTGATATTTTATAGACATATAATACTCGATAAATTTTACATATTAAATGATCAGATTATCAAAACGAGACCCATAGTGACTCACTACCTAACAATACTCTCAAATCTAATCATAGACTAAAAGAAAGTCAAACCCTAATCAATTAACTACTTTGTTCGTTTTGCTATTATAGAGCGGTGTGTATTAAACTTTCTATTCAGTGCCTAAATGTATAAATCAAAATTTATTTAATTTTTAAATTATCAATTGAATTTAATTTTTAAAAAAATTAATTTTTAAGATAGTTATAAAAATAAAATATATGTTAAGTATTGTAATTATAAATAAGTTAAAGATTTTACTTAATTAAGATTTTATTATATAAAAATCTTAAATTTTTATTTTGTCTTTAAAAAATATTTTATTTTGTCATGTTTAAATTAGTATTTGAATATGCTTTGACAGTCTTACCAATAAAAGTATATGAGTACTAATTAGTGAAAAAATTATAAACAATTAATTAAAAATTTTAAACGAAATTTAATATATAATACTAGATAAAGGCAAGCACATAGTTGTTGTAGAAGATAATAAGAAAGTATTATACATAATTATTCTTACCTTTATAAAAAAAATTCATCATAAGAATTGACGTCCACTTTTCAAATACAGAATAAAAATTTAAGATTTTTATGAAATAAAATATTAATTAGATAGGGTCTTTTTTACGAATTTATAATACTTATCGGCCTATATTTTATTTTTGAAATATTTTTTAAGAACTAAATAGGTTTGAATTAAACAATTTAAGGACTTAACATATTCAATCGATAGTTTAGGGATTAAATAAACTTTGATTTATATATTTTAAGGACTGAGTAGATTCAATCGATAGTTTAGGAATTAAGTAGACAATTTAATAATAGTTTATGGGTATAAAGTGTAATAAATCCTATAAATCGGGAAACAGTTGTATACCATATGCAATGCACCTGTGACAGTATTTTTATGGTAAATATTATGTCTTATATATTGTTTTTTATAGAAATTATGACAATTTGTGCTTTATTAATAAAGTTACGCATTTTGTGGTAATATTACATTTTTTTTTTATCCAAATATTTTCTAATCACAAAATGTATAACTTTGTTTCTCAACAATAAATGGTCATAATTCTTACCAAAAAAATATGTAACATTTACCATAAAGGAATTCACTTATTTTTATTTTTTATTTTTAGTAAAAAATTTTTCAAAATTATTTCAAAATTTTTTTTTTGGATCCGTCTAATGTAAATGAATCTAAACTGTAAATAGAATTTCAATAATTGAATGTCAAAAAAAAAAAAAAAAACTACTATTTTTTTTTTTTGTGCATATTTTGATCTTTTTTTTTTGAATTTTTTTGAATTTTTTGGTTCTACTCATCGAGCTGAATCTAAAAGTCTAAATCTTTTTATTTTTTCCAAAAAAAAAAAGAATCACTTAAAAAAAAAAACCAATAAATAAGCAAACCCTTAGTCAAAGAAATTAAAACATAACAATCAATATGGCACTTCAGATTTGCTTAAAATTATAACGGTAATTTACCATTTAAAGTTTATTTAAAATATAAATTGTTCTTTATGATTTAAAAAATTGTATCATACTCCTTTAATAATCACATAACAAATAATCAATTTTGTTAATAAATTATCAAGTCAATTAAAATGTTTTAATGATGTCAAAAATATATTTCAATTAACAATTCAGGTAATTCTACCGTTGTATAGGAAAGGAATTAAAATTTTTATTTTTTCTATTAATTATATTAAATAAAAAATTCTTATAAATACGCCTTATCATAATTTGTCATTTAACAGCATTGACTAAAGAAATAAAATTCTTAAATACCATCCTATCAAACAATAAAATTTTTTGAAATATTATTTGCAATATGTTGTTGATATCATTAAAGTTGTTAATTGACTTAATAATTGATTCTTAAAAGAAGTTATTTGTTATGCTATTTTAAGGGGTGTGATAATTTTTAAAATTACAAGAGATAGTTAGGATTTTAATTTGGGAACAGGTTATTTTAGTAATTTTTTGGCTTTTTACGAAAAGATGTGCAGAAAAGTAGAGAGGTGATGTGACTAGTTTTAGTTGGCTTTTTGACTTTTTGGCTAAAATAGTCAGTCCCCAAACGAGGCCTTAAATCTTAGAAGTGCATTTGTAATTTATTTTTATTTTTATTTTTTTTAACTCCCCATCAATAATCCCTCATTTTATTAGCATTGGACTTCTCTCGAATTCCATTGAGAGAAATCGGTTCTGTCTATCACCATTTCCCTCACGGCTAGACTTTTTGCCACTCGTGCAGATCCAACCATTTGAATTTTAAGATTCGTTGGTTAGACTACTCACATAAAAAAGTTAGGTGCCGTTTGGAAAGCCAAAAAGCCAGGTTTTTTGGCTATTTTAGCCACAAAAGACAAAATAGGCTTTTTTAGCCACAAAAAACAAAACATCACATCCAACCCATAATCATTACACTCCTCTCTCACAAAAAAAGTCAAAAAAGCCAAAAAGCCAAAAAGCCCTTCCCAAACCAAACTTTTAAGCCCAGGCTAAAATAGCCAAAAAAGCCAAAAAGCCAAAAAGCCAACCCACTTCCCAAACGGAGGCTTAATTAAATATTGATATGTAATTATACAATCATATAATATTTGTTTTAAAAATAAAAGATAAATATATTTTTGATAGTAAATTATTTTTTAATAAATGTGAAATGATTTAATATTACAGATATCTAATTAATTTAATTATGTATATAAATAATCTATTTAACAAATATTACGGTAATGCCCCCAAGATTTTAAACAATAAATTAGATAAGATAAATATATACACACAATCCTAACCCGATCAATCAACTTTCTCAATTAGTATTTCATTTCAGAAGAGTATACAAAAGTGTTCACATGCAATACATGTTCACCCTCCTAAAGAGATGAATATGTAGCATGTGTAACTATATAAAAGTGAAGGGATGAACAACGAAGTAGATTTCCTGATACTACAAGTTCTAAAACTCAAGTCTGGTTACACAAAAAAGGTTGTCAAATCTAAACATATTAAGCCCTTGGCCTGCAACAAAAATCATATAAAAGGAAGAGCCTTTTACCCTTAATGCATACCATACCTTCAACTAGGCGGGATCATTGCATCATTTCTTGCACAAATTCATTAGGGGTGAGCATAAAGCTCAGTAGAGATATCTTAATAAAGTATATATGTTTTTAAGCAATCTCATTTATATGAATGCAATGCCATGCTATGTTCAAATGTCAAAATTCTTGATTTCCTTTGAAGTTCAAGCAATATGTTATTCCAGTTCATTTCTTCATGAAAGCCAAAAGTTAGACCATGGGGTGGTAAATACAACTAGGGCAATTCCTAGGCCGGTGCATACAAGTAGGCATAACAAACACTACCAATTCTTCCACTTTACCGGCTCCTAACTGGAAGGCACATGGCATCTCCTCCGCACGTTTTTTTTCAGTCTTTCACATTAGACATTCAGGCCAACTTAAACAACACCAGTTACACCTCCTAATCGGACTTAGCAAATGTATTTACCCCAAAACATTTCAATAACAATAGTTGTTTTCTCAAAACAATGAATTAATTTCCGAGTCAAGACTGTAAGTGAATAATGTTGAAGATAATGCAAATGAATGAAATGAGAAATGATCACATATAAACTTCTTCTTTGTACAATATCTCCATAATTTTCACATTTGTTCGAGTAAAGCTTCCCTAGTTCAATAATTCTCAAAATCATAGGAAGGTTCGAATCCATGTGACACATGGCATTTCCTCATATTCACAATCAACATCCATTTTCAATTCTTCTAAAATTCAAACTTATATATCACATATTACCATAATTGTTCAACCGAAATTCTTATTCCTTTCATGTGTGCCTCAACAACATAACCACCTAAGGAAGGTTTCTTCAATTTCTTAAGAGATTTAACATCAATTTCATGAATATTACACCCATTTCACTTTCCCCAAATTTCTTCAAAACCTAAGGTTTGATCAAAAGAGGGCTTTTCCTTCATTTTCAAAATAACTACAAGTATGCATCCCCAAATGGCTCATAGTTCACAAAAATAATTTATCTTGGACAGAATCATGAGAAAGAAATCATTTCTCTAACATTCTCTGGATTCAACATCTCAAAACCCCAAACCCAAACTAGAATTTTTAGTGAAATAAATAAGATATGCTAAAACCATATATATGACTCAAAGAAAATCCCTACCTCAAGACCTTGGGAAGAAGAGGTGAAAAGCTCCAAAACAAATGGCGTTAAAATCTGATCTCCATTGTACACAACGTAGCCCTTAATGAGCTCTCCAAATTTAAAGAAGACACTAAGGTCAAAATCTTAATGGATAATGAGAGATCAAGGAGTAATTAGAGTAGGTGGAGGGTTTTCTGGAGAGAGATGACAAAAAAGAGAGTGAGAGTTAATGTAAAGAGAGTGTGAAGTGAAAAGTGATGGAAAAGTGTGTATGGTTCAACTTTTGAAGTGATTTGACACAATTTTCAAGCAGACTACGGACAGACTGCTCGAGCGACCAAACTTGAGTTCGAGCAAAAAATACCAACTTTGAGAATCTTTACTCCCTCTTTGTAAAAGACCGCTCGAGCTATGAAAGCTTCGCTCAAGCAAAGAACACTTGCTTCCGAAGTTCAGACTGCAAAATAAGATACTGGAAGGTCGATTTCACCACTCGAGCGACCAAAAGACCGCTCAAGCGATCTCAACCTGAAATGAGACAAATTATCCTCAAAACATGACCCACCTCCACGGTTTCACTCCAACACCCAAAAATACAATATGACATCTCAAAACTTACAAAAATATGCCTATTGAAACAACTACAAGGAAGAATGGATAACCACACAAAAACTCAAAAGATTCAACGATGACAAAGACAACACAAGAGACAGAATTTACCGATTAATGCACTTGATTTTCTTTAAAATGATTCAGGACATCACAATTACAAAATAAACATTTCGAATTATGAAAGTCAAACTCGGGGTAAGCCATTAAAGACCATAACAGTCTTGTTGCATCTAATAGGTCATTTACCATAAGGATTTGTTTGCAAAGACAATAATTTGGTCAAGAAGTAAAAAATATATATATATATATTATAAAAAGTCAATTCATTCTCTTTATTTTTTTTATATGTATTTTTGTAAAAAGTCAAAAAACTTGTAACGCCTCGATCTTTTAATCCAGTTTATAATTACCGAACCTTTATCAATCTCCAATTTCAAAATATAAAGAAGGATTGTAGAAAATAATTCAGAGTACAACTATTACATAGGTTCAGTGTTTATCTTTCTCATAAAGGTTACATTTCACTTTACAACATTAGCAATATCAATAATCATACATTATAGTTCAAGAAATAAAAGAGATACAACAAAATGCCAAAAGAAGGCTTATACTTTTCAAGTCTAGGGCCTTGATTACACACATAAGTAGAATTTCCATCCCAAACACATAAGCTGTGATCGCATAAAACATTCAAATAAGTTTTTATGCTCCATCAATATCTCCACCAATTCCTAGCTGAGTGAAAGCACATCATCGTAACCTAAAATGTTTGTTATGATAAGAATGAGCTAATGTTTAGTACAAATACATTTAATAAGGTATGTAAACATTTGATATAATTATGTGTAACCCAAAATACGTTACTCTAAGACTTTTATTTAAAACAAATCCACATGACTATATATATATGTAGAAGAATATAAAACATTTCCAAACAATCCCGCATTCTCTATCCTCACACGAATGGGCCAATGAGTGTAACGCCCCAGAATAAATACAATAAACTGTCCACGACAATAAATAAATAATACTATGAATTAGAGTATAATGTCCTTTCATTACATAAAACTCAGTTGTACAAAAGGGTGACACATGCGAACCTACATTCATAAGTCCTAACTTTGAATCTATAGCATGTGTCAACAACAAAGATATAGAATAAAAGTTAAATAGATAATTGAAATGCCCTGAAGGCTACAACTTTCCAAGATTGTACTTGGTTACATCAAAATTGATTTAAATCCAATACAGATAAAGCCCTAGGCTTGTATAAAATAATTACAATAAATAAACAAAATAAAGCTCTTGCTCCAATCCTCCCAAGCTACTGACTTGGCAGAGGCATCTCACCGACACCTGAAAATGATTTTCCCATATAGGGCAAGCCAAAGCCTAGTAGAAATAATCTAACACAATATATGAATCTTAACAAAGATATAAGGGTGAAATGCATATGCAATGCTTGTGACCAAAACGTCACATTTCTCTTTCCAAAACCATACAAAATCCGATTTATATCACATTTCATCATTCATTTCCTTTACATTAGAAAACAGGGCCATGAATCATAACTATAGGAATCTCAAAGTACAACATTTCACGGATATTTCGTCCACTGGAAACCGTAACCGGCACCTATGTAAACGTAGGCTAGACAAGCACTACTTCCTTCATTTCACAGATATTTCGTCCGTGGGAATTGGAACCCATGTATACATGCGATTTTCAGGACTTTCACCTTGGATACACAGGCCAACTTAATTCAATGGAATACATCCCCTTTCTAGATTCACTAATTTTTCTCAAAAATGTTATACATATACAATGTATCAAGATGTGATAATGCTCAATGCAAATGGATGAGAAATTAGTTTCAATTCACCTAATCCATATGCAATTTTTACAACAATCATAGATATCTTCCACCGATAGCCAAAACAAATATTTCTAAATAGATATAAAATCTCCAATGCAGATAAATTTTTCAAATTTCAAGATGTGAGTGATAATACATATCCAACTCCACCATCCATATCAATATCCATCCAATTGCACATTTCCCACATCAATTCCATTTATTTATACAAAATAAACATTTGAGACATTTAGGGCAAAACCCATTTTTCTTCCAAAATCCATTCCAAGTATCAAAATCAATAATTTTATTACAACTTAACCTCATTTCCACTTCCACAACCATTTTAAAACCCCTCTTTTGATTTTAAACCGAAACCCTAGGTTTGTTCAAAATCCTCCAAAAATCACAAGATTGTTTTATAAAAACAAATGGCTAAATTAAAAATCATAAAAGAGTGTAGAGGATCCCTACCTCAAAGCTAAAATATGAGATAAACATGGATGAAACTCGAATGAAGCCAAAACCCAACTCTATTCGAATGATAACGAAACTCCTAGGTGAGCTCTACCTTTTTAACAAAGGGAGTAGGGTGAAGAAATCACTAGATCTAGGTGTATTTGTAGAGAGAGGGTGAGTTTTAGAGAGAGAGGGCCTTAACTTAGGGTTTTGAAATGTTTTAGAAACAGAGAGAGGTGAAAAAGTGATGTAAAATGGCCTGTTTATGAACTGATATACTGATTAAGGCCGAATTGCACAACATTGAGGCCGTTAATTAGGATCTCTTAACTCTACTTGCTTGTCAAACTATATATTTTATGTCTGTTTAATGTTAATCAGGTTGTACATAGTTGGAGCATAAAATGGGCAAAAATACAGAATTTGGAGAGAAAACAGCTTCCCGCACGTGCGTTGACTTTCTTGCACGTGCGTTGACTTTTCTTAGAAAACGGGCCTGATGTTTTAAACCAGTTTGAAAGATAGCAGAAGTATAAATAGGCAAGAGAGAGGTTGGATTAGGATTCTGAAATTAATTCCAAGAAGAGAGAGGCTAGGGTTAGGAGGAAAAATGAGGATTCTCAGGCTTTCAAGACAACATCCATGGGGGCTTCCATCTCTCCCATCTCTTCCACCTCTTCCCACTCCTCCATGAGTGGCTAGGTTATTCTTTTCTAAGGTTTTGATGAAACCCTAGCCATGTAATAGAATTTTTTATATGCTTTGATTGTGATTCGGTTTGAATCAATGTATGAATGTTTTAGAAGTTTATAATAATTATTCTTTTCATCTCTTCAAGTATTTTACTCTCTGTGATTGTTTAATGCTTTCCAAACATTAGTTTTCTTTGTGTTTGTGTTCAAAGTACGAGACGAGTCATGTTATGAGAGAAGGGTTGTGTTGCTATTGTAGTTTAGAGCAAACACCTCGTGCTACTCGGAATGACTCGTGCCTGTACGTTGAATGCAACAACCTTCTTGGTCAATATTTCAAACTTGTAATTGTGAAATAGTTGTGAAATATTGGGTATTTCAAACCGAATTGCAATTGATAGCCAATGTTCAATCTCGTTTATATGGTTAGTGGTGAATTCTTTGCCCTAGGATTTTTTCCAAAAATTAATATCTCAAACCCTAATTTTAATTATCAATTTAATTTCTTAATTTCATTTAATTCCTTTTTAGTCATAAAATCTCTCAATCTTTTTAATCAAAATTAATTTAGGAATTTAGCGATTAAATTAGTCTAATTTCACAATTGTCCTTGTGGATCGATACCTTGACTTGCTGTTATTCTAAAAGAATTTGGTATAGTTTAGTGTTTATTTTTGGTGCGTGTAATGACCCATGAAATTTTGGCGCCGTTGCAGGGGACTTCTGGCGAAATTAATTAATTTAAAGTTATATTCTTATTTTAATTTTTAGTTTAGGATTTTATGCTTTCGTGTTGCTAAGTGTGCAGAGCGTTTGAAAGTGGAAGCTATCACTAAAGTGCAAGCAGAGCCAACTGAGCTTTAAAAAAAAAAAAAAAAAACAAACCGCAGCACTAAAGTGCTTAAAAAAGAAGCAAACACTTGCAAGTAAGGCACCAAAGTGCTACAAAGAAAGACAAAGCTCAATTAGAGGTTGGAGACGACTTCTACACGTTAAGCACCCTCAAGACGAGTAAAGCGTTTTTGTTAAATCGCTGTGAGTATTCTCTTCTTTGGTATTTTTGCTTACATAACTTAGTGCACAGAGTCGGAACTTAGTGTGTGTGAGTGAGTTGTGTATGCACGGGCGCCGTTCTTATCGCCCTGAATTATGGAGTTTGGACCTTGAACTAAAAAGGACTCTTAAGAAACTTAGAGCCTTCGCCCGTGTTCCTAGGCTTGAATATTCATATCCATACTTTGAGCCATTAGAGATGGAAAATCCAAATGTCCCGAATGGGCCCAATCGGACCCTTAAGGATTATTTCACACCCACTGCATATACATCACCATCATACATCCAATTACTCGACACCACTGCTGCTCATTATGAGATTAAGTCCAGCACCATACAAATGCTTCCATCATTCCATGGACTAGCTTATGATGATCCTTATAAACATTTGAATGAGTTTCTGGAAATTTGCTCTACAATGAGGATCCAGAATTTTACAAATGAGGCCTTAATGTTGCGATTGTTCCCATTCTCATTAAAGGACAAAGCCAAACACTGGCTAAACTCCTTACCTGCTAATTCAATCACAACTTGGGACCAATTACAACAACGGTTCTTGGAGAAGTACTTTTCCATCGGTAAAACCAACCAACTTGGGTGATCCATCACCAATTTTGCTCAAATTGATGGTGAGCAATTTCACGAAACATGGAAGAGACTTCGTGACCTTCTCCAATAGTGTCCCCACCACCAAGTGCTTGATTGGCAACTTGTTCAGACTTTCTACTATGGCTTAACTGAGCCTCACTGCCAAATGATGGATTCATCTTGTGGTGGGACATCCATGTCCAAAAATGACGCCGAGGCATGGCAATTATTCGAGAACTTAAGTGATAATTCCCTTCACCATGCCTCCGCAGCCCGGCAAGTCCGGCAACTAGTAGTTGGAGCCCCGAAAAAAGGGGGCATTTATGAGGTCGGGCAAAACCTAGAGTTAGCCCAACAAGTAGAGGCATTGTCCCACAAAATGAACCAATTATTAGCTGAGGGACATACCCTTACACAGCAAGATTCGCCGCAATTTCACGAGGCATGTGTTATTTATATGAGCCCTGCTCATGACTTAAGTGAGTGCCCTTCGGCATCACAATTTTCAGAGTTAGTCCAAGAGCATGTAAATGCGGCTCAAGGATTCTCCAACCCGGGTAATGACCCATACTCTAACACATACAATCCGAGATGGAGAAATCACCCTAATTTTTCATGGAGACCTCCTTCACAGGGCACTTTTTACAACCCTCCACCACCAAGGCAGAATTTTAATAATTTTACCAACCAATCTTCCTACCGACCCCCACAACCCCCACCTGTTCCTCAAGGTAACTCTGCCTTTGACTCAAGTGTTAGAAGTTCTCTCAGAACTTAAGGGGTTAGCACCAGTAGTTCACTCTCTCACTCACTCCATTGCCAAGCTAGAGGCCCAATTAGGTCAAATGGCTAACAACATGAATAGGAGAGAGGAGGGAAAATTACCGAGTTAGACCGTGGCCAACCCTAAGGGTCAATACGAAGCAGATGGGGCAGGTGGGAATGGAAAGCACCATGAGCAAGTGCAAGCGGTGATCACTTTGAGAAGTGGGAGAGAGTTAGAGCCTCAGCCAGTTGCGTTTGATGCAACTAGGGCTAAGAAGGGTGACCACGGTGTTACACCCAATGAGAGAAAGGGTAAGGAAGAAACACCTAGGTGGGATGACTTAGTCCCTAGCACTTCACATGAGCCTAAGACACCATATGTGCCTAAGGCACCCTTCCCCAATGCCTTGATACACCGTCTCTTTTTAATAAAAAGGTGACATCCATGGAAGCGATGATGGAGGTCTTTAAACAAGTGAAAATCAACCTCCCATTGTTGGAGGCAATTAAGCAAGTACCCTCCTATGCTAAATTTCTGAAGGATCTTTGTACGCAAAAGCGTAAATCTAGGACACACGTGTCCCTAAAGGTCATACTCACGGAGCAAGTAAGCTCCATCTTTTTGAATGATACACCCCCTAAGCTTAAAGACCCGGGTGCCCCAACCATTGCATGCATTATAGAGGACCATTTTATTGATAGGGTCTTATTAGATTTAGGGGATAGTGTCAATTTGTTGCCGTACTTTGTGTACGAAGAATTTGGGCTTGGCGAGTTAAAGCCCACTATTGTTACTCTCCAGTTGGCTGACAGGTCCCTCAAAGTGCCACGTGGCAAGATTGAAGATGTGCTAGTGAAGGTCGATAGGTTTTACTTTCCTGTTGACTTTTTTGTTTTAGATATGGAACCGGTAGCCAGTTCTAGAAAACAATTCCCGGTGATCTTAGGTCGACCTTTCTTGGCTACGGCCAGTGCATGCATAAATTGTCGTACCGGGGTTATGAAAGTTTCATTTGGTAACATGCAAGTGAAACTTAATGTTTTCCAAGTATCCCAACAACCCCATGAGAGAGAAGAGTGCTTATTTGTGGATCTTGTGGATGGCATTGTGAAGGAAGCTTTACCCTCCATTCTTGTAGAGGACCCTCTGGAGGCTTGTTTAGCTCATTTTAGGTTTGAGAATTTTGATATCGACATGTCGGTTGAGAAGGTGAACACTTTACTTAATGCTTCTTCTACACCGAATTTTCTTTCGTGGAAAGCCCGGTTTGAGTCACTTCCTCCTTTGTCGAGAGAGCCCGCCATACCATCTTTGGTCACCACCTACACTTGAGTTGAAGCCACTTCCGGCCACACTCAAGTATGCATTTTTAGGGCCCCAGTATACTTTACCAGTCATCATTGCATCTGAGTTGACTGCAGAGTAGGAGAGTCAGTTAATGAGTGTTGTCGTGGCACATCGGAGTGCTATAGGGTGGTCGGTGGTTGATTTGAAAGGGATAGATCCCTCCGTGTGCATGCATAATATACATCTAGAGGAGGACACCAAACCTTCTCATGAAATGCAATGGAGGCTTAATCCCAATATGAAAGAGGTGGTGAAAAATGAGGTATTAAAATTGTTGGATGCGAGTATTATATACCCCATCTCGGATAGCAAGTGGGTGAGTCCCACACAAGTGGTGCCCAAGAAATCGGGCATCACTGTTGTTGAGAATGAGAGAGGAGAGTCAGTCCCCACATGAACCACTACTAGGTGGCGAGTGTGCATTGATTATAGGAGACTGAATTCTACGACTAGAAATGATCATTTTCCCTTACCGTTTATTGACCAAATCCTAGAGCGGTTAGTGGAGCAGGGTTTCTATTGTTTTCTTGATAGCTACTTGGGGTATAATCAAGTCCTGGTATACCCTGCTGACTAGGAAAAGACCACTTTCACTTGCCCTTTTGGCACTTTTGCTTACAGGCGCATGCCCTTTGGGCTATGAAATGCACTGGCGACTTTTCAACGGTGTATGATGGTCATTTTCTTCGATATGGTGGATAAATTCTTAGAGGTTTTTATGGAAGATTTTTCAGTGTTTGGAGCGTCTTTTGAGGAATGCCTTAGGAATTTGACTAGAGTGTTAGAACAATGTACTGAGGCAAACCTAATTTTGAGTTAGGAAAAGAGCCATTTCATGGTTCGTGAAAGTATAGTGTCGGGACACATTGTGTCCCCTCAAGGTATAGAGGTAGACAAGGCTAAGGTTGACCTCATTGCAGGCCTTCCTCTACCCAATTCCGTGCGTCAAATTAGATCTTTCCTAGGGCATGCAGGTTTTTACCGTAGTAGGTTCATCAAAGACTTCAGTAAAATATCATGTCCTTTGTGTAGTTTACTTGTTAAGGACGCGCCTTTTATCTTTGATGAGGCATGCTTGAAGGCTTTTGAAACATTGAGAATGGCCCTTACCACCGTCCTAATCATGAAATCACCGGATTGGTCGCTTCTCTTTGAAATCATGTGTGATGCCTCAGATTATGCTGTTGGAGCTGTGTTCGGTCAAAGAGTCTATAGGGCACCATATGCTATATACTATGCTAGTCGCACTCTCTCAGATGCACAATTGAATTATACTGAAAAAGAGTTGCTAGCTATGGTCTTTGCCTTAGATAAATTCTAGTCCTATCTCCTAGTCTCCAAGGTCATAGTCTTCACTGATCATGCCGCTTTGCGGTATTTACTATCAAAGAAAGAGACCAAATCTAGGTTAATTAGATGGATTTTGTTGCTTCAGGAATTTGATCTAGAGATCCGAGATAAGAAAGGATCTGAGAATGTGGTGGCGCATCACCTCTCCCGAATCCTTGTTGAGTATACTAGTGACCCTCTAATTTTGCATGATTCGTTTCCGGACGAACAACTCCTTGTGGTGTCACAAGCGAGCCCCCCGTGGTTTGCACATCTTGTGAATTTCTTAGCCATTGGGCAAATTTCTCAAAATTAATCTAAGCAAGACAAAGACCAATTCTTTTCGCAGGTCAAGTATTATTTTTGGGAGGATCCAGAGTTGTTTAAATATTACTCCGACCAAGTGATCCGACGGTGTGTGCCGAAGAGTGAGGTGTATAGCATTCTTACTTTTTGTCATTCTTCTGCATGTGGCGGTCATTTTAGTGGGCATAAAACGGCCGCCAAGATTTTACAAAGCGGGTTTTATTAGCCCACAATTTTTAAAGATGCCTATCAATTTTTTAGAACTTGTTTGCGCTGTCAACAAATGGGTTCGATATCTCGGCGTGACATGATGCCAATATCCCCTATTCTTGTAGTAGAGATCTTTGATGTTTGGGGGATCGATTTTATGGGACCTTTTCCGTCATCATTTGGATTGGAGTATATTCTCTTGGCAGTGGATTATGTGTCTAAGTGGGTGAAGGCGATAGCTACCCGAACAAACGATCATAAAATAGTAATCAAATTTTTGCATGAAAACATCTTTAGTCGTTTTGGGTTTCCTAGAGCCATAATAAGTGATCAGGGTACACATTTTTGTAACCAGTTCTTTGAGTCGGTAGTTAAGAAATACTCTATCACTCATAAAGTTGGCACTCCATACCATCCTCAAACTAGTGGCCAAGTGGAAGTCTCAAATAGGGAGGTAAAACACATAATAGAGAAAACGGTGAGGCCAGACAGGAAAGATTGGTCACAACGTTTGATTGATGCATTATGGGCCTACTGCACTGTTTATAAGACATCCATTGGGATGTCACCATATAGGGCAGTGTTTGGCAAAGCTTGCCATCTCCTGGTTGAACTTGAGCATCGAGCATTGTGGGCCATAACGAAGTTTAACTTCGATATGGCCGCGGCTGGGCTCAACCGAAAATTACAACTCAATGAGTTGGAGGAAATTTGGAATGATGCATATGAGAGTTCGAGAATTTTTAAAGCTCGGACTAAGGAATTCCATGACAAGCACATTAATAGAAAATCCTTTGAACCCGGCCAAAAAGTGTGGCTTTTTAACTCAAAATTGAGACTCTTTTCGGGTAAGCTTAGATCAAGATGAGATGGTCCCTTTGTGGTTGTAAAGGCATTTATTCATGGCACCGTTGAGGTGCAAGATCCAAAGAATGGCCACACTTTCAAAGTGAATGGCTAAAGACTGAAGCCATATATAGAGGGGATACGGAATGGGGATATGATTGAGTCCGTTACTTTGATGGATCATTTTTACTATGATTGAGAGATTGATGTCTTGTTCTCTTTTCTTTCCCTTCTATTCTATTCTATTTTTCTTTATTCTTGCTGTGCTTTATTTGCATCTAGGAGACTTTAAATCCTCTAAAGGTCCTTTGGTGTTAGCCATGCCCGAACGGCATCCGACGGTCTGGTATAGCCACCTAACTGTGTTTGTAGTGAGTTCCTAGGAGACCAACTTAGACGGTGGAAACTAGAGTTCGAATGACAAAGCCTAGAACGCAAAGGTTTCGAATTTCTGAAACTAAAGTCTGGTTTGAATACCCAGGGGTGTAGAGATTGCTTCAAAACCACCCTGGCTTGAACTTTGTATGGCAGCCCCATAGGTTGAGTTAGCCTTAGTCGCCTTGATTCTGAATACCGAATCAACCTAGTCTGTCACCCTGTTGGAGAATAGAGAAAGTTACAAACACTGTTAGGGAGAAAATTAGTACCCATGGTTTTCGCGGGAAGATTATACCTTGTTGTTTATTTATTTTGGAAGTGAACCGAAGGTAGAAATGATTTGAATGGTTAATTGGGTGGTAACTCTTTGTACTTTTAATAAGGTGAAAAAAAAAAAATCCTGCACGTGCGGCTACAATTTTAATCCCCAAATTTGAACCTGCTTTAATTGCAAGAGCGGGTGAGGGGTACGTCAATAGAGGCGCATGTACCGCTTGATCCCTATACGTATGGAACGTCGCTCCAAAAAAAAAAAAAAAAAAAAATTCCCGCACGTACGACAATACCCACCACACGTGCGGCAAAATTTCATTCCACAAAGTTGCGTACTGCTTTAATTGTAGGTGCGCGGAGGAGGTGCGGCTTGCATGCCGCACATGCGGCTTGGTCCCCGCACGTGTGGGAAATTAAAATTAAAAAAAAAAAAAAAAAAAATTAATTTTTTTTTCATATTTCTTTGTTCCATATATTTTATTTTAATTTCGTAAAAAAAAAATAATCAGATTTCTTTGTTCAACTTATTTTATTCTATTTATTTTATTTTATTTTTGTTTTAAAAAAATAATAATAAATAATTAAATAAATAATAATAAATAAAATAAAATAAATTCTTCAAACCAAACCCTAGATCCTCTTTTGACTATCACTTTCTCAACCACACTCTCTCTCTACCTCTCATCATCTATCTTTCATTCTCTCACAACCCCACAAACCCACCAACTCATCATATCCCCACCATCACCTACTTTTTCTTCCTTCAACTCTCACCCCTCATTCCTTCTTCCTCACCACCATCTCACCGCCGGCGTCCTATTTCTTCTCCATTTGTCGAATCTCCGGTGACCACCATTTTTTTCGGCAAATCATCATTCTCTCTTTTTTTTTCTTCACTTTTTTTTAAAAAAAAAAATTACCGTAGAGTTTTGTTTTTGTGGGTGTAAGAGTAGATAAGTAGAGTTTGGTTTTTGTTTTTATTCAAGTCATCATCTATTGTTGATCCTTAAAAATAATAATAATAAAATAATAATAATAATTAAAAAAAAATTCCTGCTTAGCTCTTTGTTTGTTTCATAGGTTATTTATTTATTTATTTGGTTGTTTATGTTATGTTATTTTATTTTATTTAGCTTTTTTTTGTTTGTTTATTTTATTTGTCTTTATTTAGTTGTAGCACACTAATTTAGTTGTTTTTATTTTATTTTTCTTTGTATTTTATTTTAGTTCATTTATTTCTCTCTTAAAAAAAATAATAATAATAAATACCAAAAATAAAAAAAATAAAAGATATTCTAATGCCTAACTTTTCTAATTCACTCTATTTTCCATCTCTTTATTTAGTTGTGTAGATGTATTCTATTATCTCAGTGTTACTTGTTAGTTTAATTCAATACTTGTTAAAATGTTAATATGTAAGTTTATATGATTCTATTTTATTTTGTTTTAGTTTTCAAAAATAAAAATAAAAATAAAATAAATAAATAAATTATGAGAATTGCATGTGGTACTTCAGTGGACAAACTTTGAATATCTTATTTGATTCTCATGTTGGTTTCACGGGTATATGTGTCTATTGTTTGTGTGTGCAGGACACGAGTCAACGGATATCCGCCCGGGCCTCTAAAAAGGCCAGAGGTTCCACCTCCTCGGTGCCACCACCACCCGTTGGGTTGTCACGGCCGGAGTGGGCTTCACGCCCGCTTCACAAGCTTACACAGTTCCAGCTCAACTATTTTCAAAATGACCCAGTCACCTCTTGGGCCGCTGAACAGCTTCGCCTCCAGCAACAGTTGGGCCTTTGCACTGGGAAAATGCCCACTTATCCTCGTCTGGTACGGCTCTTCTACCAGAACCTGTATGAGTCGCTCACAGAGGTAGGACTGCTGTCCACTATTGATGGCCATCTCATCAGCATCATAGAATCCATGATTGCCGACGTGTTAGGGTTCTTTTCTATGCCGAAACACCAGCCCTTCCCGGAAGTTGAGGACCAATAGCCTATACACAACCTTATCCAAGAGTACTTCCCAGGGGCCCACGGTGACGCAAGTTACACGTGCTTGCGCCGGAGCAAGCTGCCTGGCCGTTTGTTATTCATTGACTTCGTTATACATAAGAATGCCCTTCTACTTGGGCATAAAGCTGAGTACCGCTTGGAGTTTTTTCTGGCCTTACACGATCATCAGCATGGCTTTCAGGTCCCGCTTGAACACATCATCTGGATGCATATGTGGAAATTTCTATGGGAGGTAATTCGGCCTCAACCTATGCAGAACCTGACTTGGTCGCTGCCATTTGCCAACTTGCTCACACTTGTCTTCGAGCTGAATGGCCTCCCCATTGATTCGACTGAGGAGATTGATAGAGCTTATTCGACTTTCGGGTAGTAGGAATGGCAGCATAGCATATCTTGCATCCCACAACAAGTTGGTGCCCCGGTTGATGAGGCCCAGGACCCCCTCCACGACCAACCACCTCATCCTGCCTCCCCTGTGCCTTCCCAAGGAGACCCATTCTACATGACTCGCGAGGAGTACTTACAGCTTCAGCACTCTGTGGATCAAGTCCACAGTACTCTTCGTGATCACCACCAAAGTCTCACGGGGTTGCGCACATATTTTCAGTAGCATCGAGACTATTCTCAAGCGACTTTTGATCAGCTCAACACCCGCCAGCTCGACATTCAACAATCAGTTGCATCACTGTAAATTGACTTTTACACATATCGAGAGTCGAGCTAGCAGTGTTTTGACTAGCTCGGCGCACGGGTTCGGGATGAAGCATTCGAGACGCGGTCATTGATGAATGCCTTGTTTGCCCAGCATTTCTCGCCACCACGGCCACTGGATTCTCACTAGCACCGGCCTATATTTTGCTTTGCCTATTTTATTTCTATTTTTCTTTTTAGTTATTTTTTCTTTTGTAAAAAAAGAAAAAGAAAAAGAAAAGAAAGTGCAGTGTGTGTGTATTACTATTTGCCTACCTGGATGTGCACCTACAATCTCTGGTAATATTCTCTCATTCCTATTTATTTGGCTTTTACTTCCATTGAGGACAATGTCATATTCAAGTTGGGAGATGAGGGTATTTTCTTTTGTGTATTTCTATTTGGCTCATAATTCATGCTTATACCTGTTTCACTTGATTGCATTACTTCACTTGATGTGACTTGTTGCTAGTAGGGTGATGATATTTGCATATGTTAATTGGGGAGCATAGTAGACTTGTATAAAAAAGGTTTATGAGGTAGATACTTGCATGTGATGTTTGCACTAGGAGAGTTGTGTGTGTTTGTGGTATTAGTACACTTGTCATGAGCATGCCTTAATTCACATGAACACACTATCATAGTCGTGACCTCTTTATTATAATCCCTGGTGTACATCATTGATAATGGCTAGAGTTGTAGAAAAGAATAAATAAGGAGCCAAGATTCTTTAAAAAAAAAAAAAAAACAAAAACACTTGACTTGTTTGGGTTTGTAGCCTTTTTAACTTGAGTTATTAGGCCCGTAGGGATGTCTTTACACCTGGTGCCCTAAAACTATATGGTTTGGGAGTCATTGGCCCAATACTTGCTACATGGGTTAATTAGAAAGCTTAAGGGACTTAGACATTGCATAGTTAAGGAAAAATAAGGAGAACGACTTGTTCGGATTCGTAGCCTTTTCAACTCGAGTTATTAAGCCCGTAGGGGTGTCTTCACACCTAATGACCTAAAACCTTCTAGTTTGGGAGTCATTGGTCCAATGCTTGTTACATGGGTTGATTAGAAAGTTTAATGGATCAAGACATTGAACAGTTATTAAAAAAAAAAAAAACTTTTGAGAATCTTGGCTGCAACAGTTTAGTTTTTCTGTATATATTGGGTATTAATATGAGTTACACTGGGCTATTATAGTGGACAGTTAACTAATATGGAGATTGCACTTTACACCGAGGGTACTGATGATTTGTCTACTAGCATGCATAAGTATAAGGGACTTTACTTTTATATTGACTGAATTGTGGTTTTGACTCAATAGATTCCTTCATGCTTGTCCACTGTGCCTTTAATGACTCATTATGTCTTAATATCACACTGTAGTGGCACATAAGTTGATTGTTAGGTGGAGTAGTGTGGTTAATTGTTGAGCATATATGAATATGTTAATGTTTGTGTGTATCATTTCTGGAAACCCTCACGAGACTTTACTCATCTACTTGGGGTAACTTTGTGGTTTAAATGCTTGTTGCATATGCTAAATGCAACCGTTTTCCCATGAAAGAGGAAATAACTAGATTTTATTTTATTTAATTTTATTTTTATTACTTGCTTGAGGACTAGCAAGTTGTAAGTTGGGGGATGTGATTAAGGCCGAACTGTACAATATTGAGGCCATTAATTAGGATCTCTTAACTCTACTTGCTTGTCAAACTATATATTTTACGTCTGTTTAATGTTAATCAGGTTGTACATAGTCGGAGCATAAAATGGACAAAAATACAGAATTTGGAGAGAAAACAGCTTCCTGTACGTGCGTTGACTTTCCTGCACATGCGTTGACTTTTCTTGGAAAATGGGCCCGATGTTTTAAACTTGTTTGAAAGACAGCAGAAGTATAAATAGGTAAGAAAGAGGCTAGATTAGGGTTCTGAAATTAATTCCAAGAAGAGAGAGGCTAGGCTTAGAAGGAAAATGAGGATTCTCAGGCTTTCAAGACAACTTCCATGGGGGCTTCCATCTCTCCCATCTCTTCCACCTCTTCCCACTCCTCCATGAGTGACTAGGCTATTCTTTTCTAGGGTTTTGATGAAACCCTAGCCATGTAATAGGATTTTTTATATGCTTTGATTGTGATTCGGTTTGAATCAATGTATGGATATTTTAGAAGCTTATAATAATTATTCTTTTTTATCTTTTCAAGTATTTTACTCTTCGTGATTGTTTAATACTTTTCATACATTAGTTTTCTTTGTGTTTGTGTTCAAAGTACGAGACAAGTTCTGCTACGAGAGACGGGTTGTGTTGCTACCGTAGTTTAGAGCAAACACCTCGTGCTACTCGGGATGACTCGTGCCTGTACGTTAAATGCAACAATCCTCTTGATCAATATTTCAAACTTGTAGCTGTGAAATATTGGGTATTTCAAACCGGATTGCAATTGATAGCCAATGTTTAATCTTGTTTATATGGTTAGTGGTGAATTCTTTGCCCTAGGATTTTTTTCAAAAATTAATATCTCAAACCCTAATTTTAATTATCAATTTAATTTCTTAATTTCATTTAATTTCTTTTTAGTCATAAAATGTCTTAATCTTTTGAATCAAAATTAATTTAGGAATTTAGCAATTAAATTAGTCTAATTTCACAATTGTCCCTGTGAATCGATACCTGGACTTGCCGTTATTCTAAAAGAATTTGGTATAGTTTAGTGTTTATTTTTGGTGTGTGTAATGACCCATCATATACGCACAGTTTGCTCGAGTGCAAGGTGTGTTACTCGAGCGACCAGACACAATAAGTTGTTTCGCTCGAGCGCAAGAAGCTTTACTCGAGCGCAGAATACACATTCTCAGTAGTTTTGCAGACAGAGGTCATCGCTAGAGTACGAGAAGCTTCGTTCGAGCGAAGAATACATACTCCCGGTATTTTTGCAGACTTACAAAAGTACTGGTGTTTCACAAAGACTAATTAAGTACAAGAAGTGTCGTCGAACGAAGGAACAAAAATCTGGGCAACATAAGTTTGAAAAATTAAGCCACCAACCTGTTCCAAACATAATCAATGCAACCTAGTAACCAAATTCAAGGAGGGAAAAGAGGAATATGACAAGAACAACAGTACAAAACAATGAAACCCGAATTCAGAATATCAAATGGATCAGGTCTTAAACCAGAATCGCTACAGTGAGCACCTCACGCTTTCCACATTTATCGTCCAATCCCACATTTTCCGTCCTCATATGGATGGGCTAGTGGGCACCTCACACTTTTCACATTTGTCATCCTTACACGATCGGGCATGTGGACACCTCAAACATTCCCCACATTTATCATCCTCACACGATTGGGCACGTAGGCACCTAATTTCCTTGGTCACCAAACACATCACACAACATATCATTTCAATAAACCCCTAAATTTACCTCATCACAAGATGTTTCAACATATCCAACAATATCAATTTATTTCCAATTATCTCTTAAACGCCAAAATCCTTAGCTAGGGTTTTGTAGAATATATGGTTTTTCCTTATATTCTCTAGCAATCCAAAAATCATGGAATCAAAGTTGATTTTATTCAAGAATATTCAAACATTACAAAATTATTGAAGCAAAACCTTCATTTTCCATAAATACTCATTAAATCAAATTATCTATCCCATACCATACATATATCATGAAAACTAACACATAATCAAATCAAAATATAGATACACAAGGTTAAAAGTATTTCTACCTCAAAGGTGATGATGAAAAGATGAAAACCCAACTTGAAGCTCCAAAAAATCATGAATCAATCGATAGAAATTTGGATCAAGGTTTGTTCTTCAACTCTCTTGAAAGATCTAAGGTGGATTCTTAGTGGAAATGAGAGGAATTAAGTGTTTTTGGGGCTAGGGTTTCAGAAATGGGTGTTAAATAGAGAAAGGATATGAAAATGTGGGAAAAAAAATAAGCAAAAGTCAATTTTTAAGTTTACTGATTTGCGCAGACCTCTCGAGCGATGAACTTAATCTCTTAGTATTTCAGTCTACAAAACAAGATACTAGATGCACCCTCTTCATTGCTCGAGTGGTCACTCAGGACACAACTAATCACACAGTCACAAACCTTAAGACACTTCCAACACATCAACCTTATTTCCATTTGTAACCCTAAGTAAATGTTTTTGTTTAGCCTCTTATATTTATATTTCATTTACTTAAGTTTATAATATAAATAAGGAAATACCTCCCATTTGGATTCAAAGAAAAATGCAAAAAAATCAAAATCCAATTAAATCATAAAATGGTTCTCCATGTTTTAGTACAAAAATAATTTTCCGACTGAAATTTCTAAGTTTGACGTTGAAGTAAGGGGTTAATACTTCGTAAATTTTTTTTCATAAAATCAATTTAGACTATTTAAAATATAAGGAATAATTACCGCCAAAAATTATTTTCAAAATCGTAAGTTTTGAAAAATCCAATTTTCACACATAGAAAATTTTCAAGTTAAGTCAAATTTTTGACAACAACTCTTTTTAATACAATATATTTATGTGAAAAGCAATAGGGGTCGGGTCTTGACCCGAGCAGCTATAAAACTACACTAAAAAGTTAATTCCCAAACAAGCCCTAAATATTTGCAAATAAATCCCTCATTCCTTTGTCGTCCTCATAAATGTTTATAGGATCCAATGGTGTATAAAAACAAGAATAAAATATATCAATAGAAAAATTCTTCCATGTGCAATGGGTATAGTGTGTAATTTTTATGTATCATTTTTTGATATATGTTATGATAATGCAGTTCGTTCCCGGTGGATGGACTGGACCGATCCAAGCTCCTCAAGCCCACGTCCGAGCGGCCAAGCCCACTAGATGACCTACAAGTAAGTTCAATGGGGAACGGGGTAGTCCCCCAGCGAACCCTCCGACAGGCAAGTTAGCAAATAGGGAGAAGAGATAAAGTGTGTAGAGAGGGATTGGAGATAGAAAACTTAACCTTCTTCTTGTCTTCGATGCTTGCTTATATCCTTCGGTAATCATTTCACTGTCCCTTCCGACGTGCTCACATCGCCCAAAGCCTGTGCTGTAGCTTACCTTGTTCAGGGTGAGGGGGGCACTGTTTCGACGGGGAGGTGTTGTCGTAATAAATGCTGTGATGGTCTGCATTAATGGTGATGTGTTGTGGCAATAACTTTGCAGATCTTTGTCTGCTGATGTGGCCTGTCTTACACCTGCCATATGTCCGAATGTCATTGGCCCTTCACGCCCAGTTGGCCTCCAGCTGTCCTGGATTTTACCAACCGGGTTATGCAATGGGCTCCAAATGGTGGGCTTGGGGTTGTTCACTATGGGTTGTGGCCTTTGTGGGCCTATCCCTGTCATGTTATATATTTTTATAGTAAATGTTATGTAATTTTTTAATAGAGTTGTGGTTCAAAAATAAAATTACACATTTTGTAGTTTAAAAATGTTTTAAAAAATTGTATAACATCACTACAAAATGCATAATTATGTTTTGCCATTGTGGTGTGAGAACTGCAGTTAGGACCTCCCTAACCGAGAGCAACTTAGGAAGGAGGTTCTATAGTTGTGTAAATTATAATTTGATTGATAAAAAAAGAAAGAAAAAAAAAAAAGAAGAATTATTGATTTTAATGTTTTTATTTTAGTTAACTAGAAGGAACTCATGTGATTTTCGCAGAGAGAAAATTCATGTGTGATTTTTTTTAACTTGGGTTGATCCATCAACATGTCCAAAAGGGAAGGAATTCGGAAAAATGTTTGGAAGGAAGAACACCACTTAGTAGGGTTAAAATTGATCATATTGCTTGCCTTTTTAGGGTTCTTGATCTGGTTTAACAATCAAAAGAACACCACTTCTAAAATATTGTGCCTGCCCCCTTAGTATTGTGAATGAATTTGACTGAAGAATTTTTTGTGAAACGATTTCTGTCTATGCTAGTTTATTTTCTGCTGCACTTAAAAGCTAATCTTGTTTAGCATTCAAATCTTTGGAAACATGCATTCTGTACTTCATCACCAGTTTAAGATCACCAAAAAAAGAAAAAGAAAAAAATTATTTAGGTGATGATGAAGAACAAAAATGCCTGATGGAAAATTTCCCACTTCATCACTAGTTTGAATATTGGTAATAAAGAACAAAAAAAAATACTCAGAAATTTTTCCTTTTCATCACCACATGGAAAATTAGTGATAAAAGAACTAAAATGCCTCATGGAAAATTTTCCACTTCATCACCAGTTCTAATGTTGGTGATAATCAGGCTGGCCCTGACTTTTTGGGGGGCTAAGGCGAATTCAGAAGATGGGGTCCCGACTCTCATACATATTTTAAAATACTTATATATTGGTAAAATAGTAACAATCTTTAATTTATTTTTATTTTTTTGCTTATACCTTCTATAAATTTGTTGCATATGGTATACATAATTATTGACATAAATCATAATTATTGAGATAAATTTTGAATATTTTCAATTGTTAACACTATTAATTTATTCACATGTTTTATTGATGTAGTAAATTAAATTGTAAAATTTGATTAACTTCAACTTTAAAAAAAAATATTTATCCAGAAGCAATTGTAACTCATATAGTCAAACAATATTCTATAAATAATTCATACATTTGGCAAACAGTCATATATTATTTTTAAATAATTCACCAATTCAATTGTTTGTTTAAACTTTTATTTTTAAACTGCTAATACTATAATATGGTGTTTGGTTCACTGAAATGAAATTAAATTAGTCATTCCTTAGTCTCTTTATAAAATTACTATTCTCTCACAACGGTAAATAATGATTTCATTTATATTTCTTTTAAGTAAATCAAACAGGAAAATAGACATTATGATGCAATGATTACTTTATTCAATTTTATTTTAATAAACCAAACATAACTTAAAATTGAAATTATTTCAGAATCCTATTTTTTAGACAAAATTTGGGGGCCCGAGGCGGCCACCTTGTCCGTCTTACCTCAAGATTGACCCTGGTGATAATGAACAAAAAAAAAATGTCTCGTGAAATTTTTTCGCTTCATCACCAATTTGAATGTTGGTGATAAAGAACCAAAAAGTCCTCGTGCAAATTTTTTGCTTTTCATTACCACTTTGAATGTTGGTGATAAAACTAAAACACCCACCCTAATGGAAAATTTTCCTCATCATCACTAAATTCAAAAGTGGTAATAACGAATACAAAGCCCTTATGCAAATTTTTCACTTCATCACTAGTTTGAATGTTGGTGATAATGAAGAAAAAAGCCCTCATAGAAAATTTTACACTTCATCACCAGTGTGAATCTTAGTGATAAAGAACCAAAAAAGCCCTTATGCAATTTGCTTTTAATCACCACTTTGAATATTGGTGATAAAGACCAAAAAACCCTCATGAAAAATTTTACACTATCACCAATGTCAATATTGGTGATAAAGAACTAAAAACTCCTCGTACAATTTTTTGCCCCGTTTAGTTTGGATTTTCAAAAATGTTTTTGAAAGTCCAAAATTGAAAACTCATTTGTTTAAATCTATTATCAAAACTATTTCAAATTTATGTCTATTCCAAAAATCTATTCCTTTATCTCTATTCCCACATCTATTTCAAAGTTATCTATATTCTCAAAATTATTTCAAATCTATTCTAAATTTATCTCTATTCCCAAAACTATTTTAAATCAAATTTATTTCTATTACTAAAGATGCATTAAACCAATATCTATTTTGAAGTATGCGGTACATCATAATTTCAAGTTAATCAATTTTTTTTTTTTGGATGAAGCTTTGTAAATAAGTTATTTACAAATTCATATAAAAATTTAAAACAAAATGAATTTGTATTTTGAATTAATAAAAAATATTTTTGAAAATAGTGAAATAAAAAATGTGTTACATGTTTTAAGCGTATTTAGATTGAGTGGATTTAAAAACTGAATTTTTTTTTTTTTTTAGTATTAAATTATAGACGTTTTAAAGGTATTTAGATTAAGTGAATCTAAAAATCAAATTTTTTTTTTTGGTATATTCACTAAAGACAACAAAACGTAAAAAGTAAAAAAAAAAACTCAAAAACTAGTTTTGAAAACTTAAAACTAAACAAGTTTTGAATTTTTAAATTTCTAAAAAACCTATTTTCAAAATATACAATCAAATAAAATTTCAAATTTTGTCAACTCTTTTCAAAAAGTTATATTTCAAAATTGATTATGAAAACCAAACCAAACGGAGCGGGAAATTCTATTTCCACACACTACTTCCTCTCATTCCATACACTTAATGATTTTTTAATTACATTTTTGTCCTAAAATTAAATTACCAAAACATCCCTTTCCCAAAATCCTGACTCTAACTCTCTTAAACCATCAATTTCCACCATCACCATCCATGGCCGCCACCTTTTCCCCACCACTGCGACCCCCCATTGCCTAAGAAAAAGATCGGCGCACCACTGCGATTTTCCTCTGCCTTCATTACCCAAACCTATAATGCCTGGAGCGCCTAACCCTGAGCCATCTATGTTCCTTGTCCCACAACCGAAGTCTATATTTTCGAGTGTGGTTCTTTCAATAAAATCATTTGCTTCAAAAGTAAAAGATTCCTCAGCAATGAATCCGATACTCATTGTTCCATCCATGTAGGACAAGTTATATTGGCAAATTGATTTTTCTAAGCAAGTCAAGTACTTTAGACCTCCGCAGTAAAAATTTACACAAAGTTGTTGTTTGAAGGTCGATGATTTTTCTTGGTTATAAATTGGTGCGAATCGATTCTGATTGTAGCACTTATCACAAGGCGAACATTGCATCCATATTAGACTACTGCCTGTATCAAAAACTGCAAATGTTTGCTATGGTGGGGTGCAAATGCTAAATCCCATTACGAATTCGTTGTTCATCATGGGTGCTTTCACCATTATGTTTGTTTCTCCCTTGGTGATGGTGGTGAGTTGACTAAAGCACACACGGCGTTGATCTAAGCAATTTTTCAGAATTTATCTCCTTGAAATGGAATCTTGAATGGTTATGGAGATTTCAATTTGTTTCAACTGTAAGAGATATTGCCAATTTGCATAGATGTAACAAAAAAAAAAAAAAAAAAAAATGTTTATGTCATCCGTAGATGATAAAACTCAATATCAGTTACATTGAAAAAATAAAAGCGGTGGTGGCTTATGAGGGTTAGGGTTTGGAGGATGAAGATCATAAGGATATTTTTGGTATGGTAGAATGTGTATTGAGTGAAAGTTGATAATTTAAATTTATTTAATGTGTGTATGAAGAAAAGATGTGGAAAGAGGGGAAGTAGTGTGTGGAAATAAAATTTCCTAAACGGAGCCTTTGCTTTTCATCGCCACTTTGAATGTTGGTGATACAGACCAAAAAACCATCATGCAAAATTTTCAAGTCATCACCAGCTTGAATGTTTGTGATAACCACAAAAGTCCCTACGGAAATATTTGCTTCTCATCACTGCTTTGAATGTTGGTGATGAAGACCAAAAAGCCCTCTTCGAAAATTTTCCACTTAATCAGCAATTTGAATGTTGGTGATAAAGAAACCAAAAATTCCCCGTGCAAATTTTTGTTTTTCATTACCATTTTGAATGCTGGTGTTAAAAACCAAAAATTCCTCATGGAAAATTTTACAATTCATCACCAATTTGAATGTTGGTGATATAGAACCACAAAGCCCTCATGCAGAATTTTCATGTCATCACGAGGTTGAATGTCAGTGATAAAGAACCAAAAAGCCTTTACAGAAAAGTTTTCTCTTCATCACCACTTTGAATGTTGGTGATAAAGATCAAAAAGCCCTCATTGAAATTTTCCAACTAATCACCTATTTGAATGTTGGTGATAAAGAACCAAAAATCCCTCATGCAAATTTTTGCTTTTCATCATCACTTTGAATGCTGGTTTTAAAGACCAAAAAGCCCTTTTGAAAAAATTTACGCTATTGTGAATTTTGGTAACAAAGAACCAAAAATCCCTCATGCAAATTTTCCATTTCACCAGTGTGAATGCTAGTGATGTAGAATCAAAAAACCTTCATGGAAATTTGTGCTATTTATCACCCCTTGGAATGTTGGTGATAAAGACCAAAAAGTCCTTTTCAAAAATTTCCCACTTACCCAAAAAACAATTTCCCACTTGATCACTAGTTCGAATGTTAGTGATAAAAAATAAAAAAACCCTCATGCAAATTTTTGCTTTTCATCACCACTTTGCATGTTGGTGATAATGACCAAAAAGCCTCCATGAAAAATTTTACACTTGCTCACCGACGTGAATATTGGCGATAAAGAACCCAAAAGCCCTCGTGGAAAATTTTCACCTGATCATCAGTTTGCATGTTGGTGATATAGAACCAAAAAGTCCTCATGCAAATTTTTCACGGTATCACCGATTTGAATGTTGGTGACAAAAAATCAAGAAGCCCTCATGAAAATTTTTGCTCTTCATCACCAAATTCAAACGTGGTGATAAAGGCCAAAAATGCCTTATGTATATTTTCCACTTCATCACAATTGGAAAATTGGTGATAATAAATAACCAAAAACGCCTGATGGAAATTGTCTCTTCAACACCAGTTCGAATGATGGTCATAAAGAACCAAAACGCCGGACGAAAATTTTTCATCTCCAACACCACTATGAATGTTGGTGATAAAGAACTACATCGCCTGATGGTATTTTTTTCTCCACATGAATACTAAATTCCTTGGTGATGAAGAACTAAAATCGTTTATGGTTTGTTTTAATCTTCATCACCACTTTGTATGTTTGTGATAAACTAAACTACTAATGTTAAAGTTAAAGAACTAAAACAGCTCATGGAATTTTTTGCTCTTCGTCACATGGAAAGGTGATCAAAAGCAAAAAGGTCTCGTGGAAATTTTTGTTGTTCATCACCAGTTTGAATCGAGATGATAAAGAATCATAAAGGCATCATGAAAATTTCTTCTCTTCATCACCACATTTAAATCTAGTGATAAAACAGTAGAACACCCAGTGGCGGAGCCAAGAAATTAACTTGGAAGGGGCACTTATTAGTTACAATATTAAAAATTTTTACAAAAATATTTTACATAAATTTTTATGATTGACTTCAAGAAAGATAAAAAAAAAAATAACAATGTGTTTGGTTTGAGTTTTTTGAATTAAGTTTTTTTTTTAAATTGAGTTTTTTATTTTTCGTATTTTTTTTTGTTTTTAGTGAATATTTTTAAAATTTTAAATATTTTTTTTTTTACTTTTTTAGATGCATCTTACTTAGATGTGTCTAAAAAAATAAAATATTTGTGAAAAAATATTTTAAAAAATTAATAAATACATGAAAATATGAAAACTGTACTGATTTTTAATTATTTTTTTAAATATTTTTGGTATTTAGTGAATTTTTTAAAGATTTTTTTTCGCAAAAATTATACTTTCTAAGTGTGTTTATATTAGGTGTGTTTAAAAATTTTAAAAAATTGCTTAAAATATTTTTAAAAATTTAGTATAAACAAAAATATACGGAAAACAAAAAATTTTAAATTTTCTGAAAAATATTTTTAGAAAACTCAAATCAAACAAAGTGAATGTTATTTGTAATTAGCGTATCATAGACAATATTAAAAAAAAAAGTCATGGATATAAAGTTTTAAAATAAATTATATAATGATAAAGTAATTTTTTTATACAAAATATGCGTAAAAATTCAATATAATAGTCATATCACGTCATCATTGACATGTGATATCATCAACCAATAATAAAGAAACACATAGAGGATAAACCCTATATGTCAAATATAACTAACAATTCAATAAATACTATATTTTTATTGAGATTAATTATATTTGCATGTTAATAATGATAAACATCACTATTATATTGGAATTTTCATAGATAATAATATCGTAATTTCTTTATTTTCAATCAAAACAATCATTATTGTTCATATAATTTTAAAAATGTCATTGAAATTTCACTCTAAATAATATTTTTATAATTTTTTTATTTAAAATATTTTCTTTATGTTAAAAAAAAAAAAAAATTCCAAAACCCGGGGAGGCACATGACCCCACTAGACCCTTCTTCCCTCCGCCCTGAGAGCGCCTAATGGAAATTTTCCTCTTCATCACCACTTTAAATGTGTGAATGTTGTGATAAAGAAACAAAACACTTGACCGAAAATTTTCCTTTGAATGTTGGCGATAACTACAATGCCATATGGTATATTTTTTTTCTCTACATGAACACCAAATTCCTTGGTGATAAAGAACTAAAACCCCTGATGGGTTTTTTCCCTCTTCACCACCATTGTGTAATTTGGTGATAAAGAACTAAAACCGCTAATTGTAAACTTAAACAACTATGCCATTCAAATATAAAAAACTAAAACTGCTAATTGTAAAGTTAAATAGCTCAGTATCTCACTTACACACGCCCCCAAAAAAAGAAAAAATAAATAGAGTAAAAAATAAAAGCTATCCATTCATAAATAAACAGAGTAAAAATAAATTACGAGTAAAAACTAAATAAACAATTTATTCGTCCATGGTTTCATTGAACAACTTCTCATTTGTCAAGGTAGCATTCTTGATGATAAATTGATCTAGACCAACCATAACAACTGTATTTCCACATGGTACTTCCTCAGCAGTTTCCCAACTTATTTTCCATCCAAATAGCGATTCCCTGTAGTAAAAAAGAGCAGGAAAGTATCCTTGATGTCGTACAAGTACCCAACCTCTATGAATAGCATAGTTTCACTTAACTTGAATGTACGATCTAGAATTCACCTTCGATGCTTTCTTTGTGCGAGGGTTTTCTTTCACATGTTTGGAAACACAAGTCCCCTTGGCTGGAGAATTTTGTTTAAGACTTTCATGTTCTGGTGTGTTTAAAACTAAAAGCAACAAATCTATTAATCAAAGTAAAAAGTAGAAGAAAAAAAAAATTGAAACACCGATACCTGGTGTCTCAAGTTCAGATGTCTTCTCTGTTTTTGTTTCCTTTGGTAAGTCTTCAAAACTCCCTCCTCATTGTGTGACTAAAATGGCAGATCAAACCAGTATTGCAAACAATGTTCAGTTGACACCCAAACAAGAAAAGCACATAACAGACCAGCCATGCTGTCACCATGCAAATGACCATGACTTGGTGAAGAGGGAGGCACAAAAGAATGATGATGATCTCATGCAAGACAATAAAGCAAAGTTAATGAACCATCAAGTACCAAGTAAATTAAAAAAAGTAGCAACCAACACCCAAACAAGCAAAACACATAACGGATGATTGACCATGCTGTCACCATATAAATGAACATGGCTAGGTGAAGAAGGAGGCACAAAGAATGACGATGATCTCCGGAAAGCCAATAAAGCAAAGTTAATGAATAACAAGAAAACCATGAAATAGACCAGTTATGCTGTCATCAACACTTCAAATCAACAAGACTTGAATATGAGGGTAGCTGTGTTGTAGTGTAGCTGTTAATTATTATTTAGGTGGGGGCTCAAGAGTTGTTTATTTTATTTTATTTTTTTTGTTGTATTTTAAAATTAAAATTGTGAGGTTAAGGGATTGGTTGTAAGAACGCGAGTAGCAGTAGTAGGAGAGTGAATGTTTACTCTTTGAATCTCTCTCAATGCGTTTTATTTCCTTTTACCTGTAAATTTCATGTTTTTAATGAAATTTTTCTTTGCCGATCAAAAAAAAAAAAAATAAATAAATAAATAAAAGAAACAACAACAAAAAAAGAAAATAAAAAGAAAAAGAAAATTATACATGTAAAAAATAAAAAATAAAAAATGAAACACTCCTTGCCTAATGTCTCAAGTTCACATGTCTTTGAGCAAGTTAAAGTTGTACATGCCTCATAAAGCATCTTCAACTTCCTAAGTTTTGAAGTTTTTTTCCCTATATAGTGCTTGGTAGTCAGTACCAGGATAAGGAGGAACAACATCGTTCATTACTAACTCCAGGCAAATTTACCTTCTTATCTTACCAAATTTCTCCTACAAAGCAAAGGAGAAAGTACAAATAAGGAAAGAAAATTATGCATGCTACATTGGATGCTACTGGTTGCATGTTAGTGAAACAATACCTGTTATCCATGCTATGTTTTTCTAACCATGTTCTCAACAATCAAATAGGTCATAGTTCTATGGATGTTCCAATTTGAGTTTTTTTTTTTTTTTTTAATCAGCAAAAACAAAGATTTATTGATGAAAAAGTCCCAATACATGTAAAAATTACATCAACAAAGCAAGGAAATGCAGAGAGCATCATAGCTATCATCAACAATCCCAACTAGGTTGGCACCACAAAGGAAGCACAATCATATGCTAGCACTTGACATAAGATAGGTGAGATACCAATCGGAAGCACTGAAAGAAAACCAAAACGACAAAAAAAGCAACAGAGCACCCAAAGAAGAAAAAGAAAAAAAAACAGCATAACACCAAAACAGCAACAGCAGCACCTCTACAACAGCACCAAACCAGTGATCTCATATAGTAATACTATAATAGTTGTTTTTGGAGGACCACTCGAGTGGTCATTTGGTCACTTGAGCGGAGATTTGCAACTCCTAGTATCTCGCAAGTTTGCAGGCGAGACTGTTCGAGCGAAGGAATGGTCGCTCGAGCATAAAATGTGAGCTCCCAGTATTTTCACTGTAGCTCTGCAAAGCTTTTGAGACCTTGCATTTACCGCTCGAGTGGTGGAAAGTTCGCTCGAGTAGTCCCTTTGTAATTTGGCACTTCGCTCGAGCGATGGAAAGTTCGCTCGAGCAGTTTGGTTGGGACATCAGAGTTATATTGCAATCAAAGCACATTTCCAAATCATTTCTTTCACTCTCCTCTCTTTAACAGCCCAGTTAGAAAACCCTAGATTTCATCTAGAAAGAGCAAGAATCGATCTTTGGGCCTTCATTAAAGTTGTTATTCTCATCAAGAGCTACGTTTTGAACCGAATAGATCGTGGTATTTCGGAAGCTCATTGAGTGGACCTTTATCTTTCGTCATACAACCTTGAGGTAGGAATACCTTTACTCTTGTATATTTATATTTTGGTCTAAATAGGTGTGAATCTTAAGATGTATGGAACTATTGAGATGAAAGATGTATATATATATGGGCTTTGTGTGATAAAGTGTTTGTGTGAAATTGATGGTGGACTGTGAAATTAACTATGAAATAATGAGTAAACATACTTGAATCAAGGAAAATAAATATTTAAAAGGAAAAACCCCAAATTTTTATATGAACCCTAAGGGATTGTTCATGATTTTGATGTAATGGATAACTGATAAGTAAAATTGGGGAATCTTGTGATTGTTGGTGGTGTGTAAAATGTTAATGTTTTGGAATATGTTTGAGGTGCCCACTTGCCCGGCTCGTGTGAGGACGACGAATGTGGGAATGTGTTTGAGGTGCCCACTTACCCGGTTCGTGTAACGGCGACGAATGTGAGGATGTTATTAGGTGTCCATTGGCCGGTTCGTGTGTGGACGACAAAAGTGGAATGGTTTGAGGCGTCCACAGGCCATCTGTGTGAGGACAAAAAAATGTGGAGGTTGAATGTGAATGGTGTGTTGTGTAATAATTTTTAAATAAATATAGATTCTTGGACATTAATAAAGGTCATGCATATTTAAATCAAATGTTTACATACTCGGTTAAAGTTATTCTCTACTGGGCAATTGATTATTCCTGTTTACTAACCTTTCAGGAAATAAAAAGCCCCAAAACCGTCAGTGATGAAGAAGAAGAAGAAAAAAAAAATTTCTATTTTTTTTTTTTTAAAAATCTAAACTTTTGTGAACGTGAAATTGTAATGTAATGATGGAACTCCTTCTATTTTTATTTTGAGTTTCATACTTTTGTATAGTCATAAAGTAAATATTTTGTAATCATCTCTAGCTCACTGAATTGAGATCTATATTTGGTAATTTTGTAAATGAAATCTGTAGTTCAATGAGAAAGATAAATATTTGAGTGAAATTGTGTATGTGTTCATGTGGAGAGTGTTCTATTAATTACTCAATGGAAATTATTTTGAGTGGGTTGTTACAAATTTTGTATTAGAGCAAATTGGGTTGACTACCTGGAGCTCGTGGGAAGTGACCATGTTCTATTGGGTTGTCATGCTAGGATGAGCGGTTAGTGGTTTTATTTGATTACGTGTTTATGTGATTAGGTGTATATGGGGTTGATCCTCTAGGATATGACTTGTGTCCACTACATTCATTGAAGTCCTTTTGGAAAGGCATCAGATCAATGCTTTTTCCACTAGGAAATTCTTAAACGTCGTGGAATGAGTTGATATCTTGAGAGGGGGATCCGTATGTGTTCTGTTTGTTTACGTGGTTATGTGTTGAGAATGAGATTGAGACTTGAAGAGAAGTGATGAACTAGTATATGAATTGTGAGTTAATTTTGTCCACATCTACTCTTACATAGGATGTTTGGATATGGTAGGAGTTGTGGCAGACCTCGTTGAGGTGGTCGGGATATCCCAGCTCAACTAGAGATCCCTCTTCAACAAGAGTGAGCGGGTTAAAACAATGTGGCCACTCGACCAGCCCAAGACGCTATGGGAGTGCTGGTTCGAGAGATGGTCAAGGTTCTTAAGGAGTCAATGGATATTCTTAGAGCCGAGCAAGCTGCCAGAACTATTGAAGGGGAGACTAGGGTTTCATTCCTGAAAAAGGATTTTTTCTGCTCAAATCCTGCCGAATTTCTTGGACGTGCTGAATCGTTAAAGGTAGATGAATGGCTTTAGCAAATTACCAAAACTTTTGAGATCTTGGATATTCGGGATGGTGAACTTTGGGTGGTGCTTGCTAATTACCAATTGAAGGGGGATGCCGGCCAATGGTGGAAGTACGTCAAGGGTCGAATTGAACATACTTTGGAGGTGTTTTCTCATGCCTTTTAGGAGAAATACCTTCCTTCCACTCTGAGGGAACATTTGCGGAGAGAATTTAAAGAACTTAAACAATCCGACTCCATGGTGGCAGAGTTTGAGGCTACCTTTACGAGTCTATCTCATTTTGCACCGGACCTTGTGGCCACAGAAAAGCGTAGATGTTTAGAGTTTGAGAAAAGGTTGAGGCTGGGAATCTTGATGAAGATGATGGCAAATATGATCCGGGATTATGATAGGTTGGTGGATTTACTGAATCTCGAGGGAGTTCTATAGCATCCAAAAGGTCGAAGAGTTCTACGTCTTCTCATCTACTGTCGTTACCGGCCGTGTCATCAAATCCTATGTCCGGAAAGAGTACGGATAGCACAAGACAAAGTGAGATTACTTGTTATCAGTATGGCGAGCAGAGTCACAAGTCTAGTACATGTCCACGGAGGGGTAATCAACAACGTCAGCCCTTTACTCGTCTTCAAAATCAGACCTTGGGTGGAAGTTAACCGCCTGCTTGTTATCAATGCAGCCAGCTAGGTCATATGAAGAAGTTTTGTCCCCAGACTGCCGGAATGGCCAGTGCTTCGGGGTTTCAGGCAGGACTGAGCTAGAGGCAGACTCACCACATTTGAACAATTGAGTGGGCTAACAGTGATACGAGGTTCATATCTTATATATAATACTTGGGCCAATGTGTTGATAGATACGAGGGCATCTCATTCATTCATAGCATCTTCGTTTGCATCCATGTTGGGGTTAGAAGTTGAACTATTAGAATATTCTCTCGTGGTAGAATCACCAGTTGGGGGTAAGATGGTCTTGAACCATGGGTGCTGCGGGTGTGTGATTGAAGTTGCTGACCGCCGACTTCCTTTTAGTTTGGTGTTGTTAAAGATGACGGGTTTTGATATCATTCTTGGTATAGATTGGTTGTCCTCATACCGTGCTGTGATAGATTATTACTATCGTGTGTACTGCTGGGAGTGGCTGTTTTTATTTTATGGGGGATAGAACTGATAGACTTTTAATGCCGTCATATGACTCTCCTGGTCGAGGCAAATTCACTTCTCCTCTTGCAATTTTGATGAATGACGAAAACAGTGAAACGCGAGGGGTAATCCCTAGGGTGGTTTGTGACTTTTTAGATGTCTTCCTAAAGGACCTCACCGAGCTACCCCCTCATTGTGAGGTTGAGTTTTCTATAGACCTAGTGCCGGGCACGGCACCTATTTCTATGTCACCATATAGATTCGCTCCGACAGAGTTGCTTGTTTTGAGGGAGTAACTACAAGAGTTTTTAGAAAAGGGTTTTATACGCCATAGATTTTCAGTAGTTACTTTTTTTTCATTGATTCTGATTATTTTAGATTCTGAAACCATGAAATTGACTTGATGATTTTATTTTTTTACAAGGCAAAAACGCATATGTGTAATGATACATCTAGGACAAGATGATTCAAGTAGCCTCTGAGTACAGTATCAAACCAACAACAAATGGCTTTGAATATAGTCAGGCCTTTCAATTTTTTAATGAACTTGTTCTTTTGATTTTATTCCAATGAACTTATTTCTGCTAATAATTTTTTTAATTATTTTTTTTTATTTCAAATATGCCAATTTGATGTAACAGATTCTAAACATTTTTATGTTTTCTCCAACTATATTAACATTTTAGTTTCTCATTGAACAGGTATCAGGACCAGTCGTTGCATATGAAATGGCAGGGGTTGCTATGTATGAATTGGTACGTGTTGGACACGACAAACTTATTAGGGAAATTATTCGTCTGGAAGGAGATCCTGCAACAATCCAAGGTAATCGTTTTAGATGTGTCCGCAAAATATTGATTATAGAAAATGTAGGGTGGTAATTCATTCTACAACCCCTCTTTATATATATATATTTTTTACTTGTGAATGTGTACAAGTTGCATCCCCTTGATGCTTATTAATGATAGCTTATATATATGTATATAAATTCTACAAATATTGTTAAGAGCTTTTTAACCTAGGCCTTAATTGAGCCCTGTAGGTCTTTAATGCACATCATCATCTTTCTTGATTTAATTTGTCTCTTTCCTTACTATCACTCTCCCTTTGCACCAAGTTTCTTGTAGCTATAGCTATCATCTTGTACATGGTGGAACTAAAACAACTTAATATTGACTTTGTTGTCTATATATCATCTCAGTGTATGAAGAAACAGTTGGGTTGACGGTCAATGATCCTGTTTTATAAACACACAAGGTAATCTTGTTATGTTTTTTATAATATTATTGTTAGAATTTTTGAGTTGTTATAGATCAAACATTAAATGCACTAACATTTATCTTGTCCATTGACATTACAGACTCTGTCGGTGGATTTGGGTCCTGGAATCTTGGGGAATATATTTGATGGCATTCAGGTTTGTGAAATATATGCTTCTTCATATTGCCCAACTTGAATGTTGTCTAAACAAAAACTTTTTCAACTGGGTCTTTTATTATTAGCCTGGCTTAAGGAGGACATTTACCCACTGACAATCCATTTATTGTTTAAAAATAATGCAGAGGCCTCTAAAGACCATTGCAAAGCGATCTGGTGATGTGTATATCCCTCATGGTGTCTCTGTCCTGGCCCTTGACAAGGACACCCTCTGGGAATTCCAGCCTAAAAAAATAGGTAATCAAAGAGCATTTTACTTTAGTCGTTTAGAACCAATTGTTATGGCTTTTGTTTACATTAGAGAGCTAGAAAGACTTGATGCTTTATAGTTTAATGTCATTTGTTGGTGGCAGGTGAGGGAGATCTTGTAACAGGGGGAGACTTATATGCTGTAAGTTTAGCAATGCTTTACTTAGTTTACAGAAGTTTAAAAGTCCTTTTTGTAAAATTCTGTTGCCATATGCGTCTAGCATTTTTATTTTGTTATTCTTCATCTAAGGTTGCCATGGGTAAATCATTATGCAGACTGTCTTTGAGAACAGTTTAGTGTAGCACCATGTTGCACTTCCTCCTGATTCTATGGGAAAGATAACCTACATTGCACCAACTGGTCAATATTCATTGAAGGTTTGTCTAATTTATTTTTTGTTTTTGTCATTCAGCATTGGCTATTCTTTGTATCACATCCTTAAGGTCAAGTCAGTAATCTTTTGAACTATGTTTTATTTGCATTTACCATGCACCTGGACAATTTTGACTTAAATATATATGGTAGGAGTTCGTCTCAGGCACATTTCCTTCCCATTGTCGTGTCATGACACATTTAAAGTAATATTTGGGTCAATCTCTAACTTTGACATGCTAGTGGTGATACATATTGTCTCATAAAAATCACTTACTATCACCTCAATTCTACAAGTGAGTAAAACACACTGTTGATATTCATCGAACTAATTGGTATAGAAATTCTGCCATTTTGCCCAATAATATTCATTGAAGGTTTCCATTTTTGTGAAAAGCATTAAGTGTTCCTTCATTGCTTGGTTTGCTATATACATGTAATTTTAATCTAGATTTTTAAGATTCTTTAACATTGTTTTTTTTAATTTGAAGTTATAGTGCATAATGTGATGAATTGATAGCAATCTTTTTGTATTTTTTTTTTTTTCTTTTTGAGATTAATTTTTGTCCTTATAATTTAGTCCCACAACAATTGACAAGAATTGGGTTATTCAGGTTACTTGTTAATGCTTGACATCATTTTTTTTTAATTTGTAGCAGAGAGAAAATGAACTCCTTGGAGTTGATGACAAGTATGACAGCATGTCAAGTTTTCAAGGGACACAATCAGGTCATATTGAACCTGTGGAATTCAATTTCCTGACCATGCAAAATTTGAATTCTCTTCCAGGAGACTCCAAATATTTGACTAATTGATTTACGACTTGTAGTTATGCTTTTTGGATGTTTAAAGTCGTATTTTAGAGATTAGTGAATCTTATGATTTGGATACTTTTCTTGGTTTGTATGTTTGAAGTTGTTATCAACTTGATATGATAGAAGTTGAGGATGGAAGTTAGTATGCAGGTTGTTTGGTGTATGGATATTAGATTTTTTTGCTTACTTCATAGTTGCTGCTTCTGCTTGATTTGTTCACAGGTTGCATTTTATAAGCTACTGTCTACATACTGTTAGGCAAGGTTATATTGTTGTATATATATTATTTATTAAAAATAACTTTCTACGGCATATAAAATTATGTCATGAAAAGTATAATGATTTATGACATGCAAGAAAATGTCGTAAAAGATTATTTATGGCATACAAAGTATGTCATAAATATATTAAAAATGACCTTCTACGACATACAAAATTATGTTGTGAAAAGTGTCATGATTTATGACATGCAAGAAAATGTCGTAAAATATTATATACGGCATGCAAAGTATGCCATAAATATATTAAAAATAACATTCTACGGCATGCAAAATTATGCCATGGAAAGTATGATATTTATGGCATGACAAAAATGTTGTAAAAAATTATATACGACATACAAAGTATGTCATTAATGTTTAATTTATTATTTTTTACAACTTTACCTGCATGCCGTAAATGACGCTCAACTTTCCACGGCATGTCATATAACGGCATTTGTGTGCATGTCGTGAAAGAGTTTTTATGACATGCATTGCAAGCTGTAAAACTTCAATTTTGTTATAGTGCAAGGTAGTGGCGTATGGTTCGGCCAATTGAAAACCCACGAAAGAAATTATCCGACTTATAATTTAGAGCTAGTTGCAGTTATTTTTGCTCTAAAATTGTAGAGACACTACTTGTATGGGGAGAAATTTAAGGTGTTCTCAGATCATAAAAGCCTTGAATACTGACTCTCCCAAAAGGATTTGAATTTACGTTAAAGAAGGTGGATGGATTTTTTGGAGGATTATGATGTTGAATTACACTACCATCCCGGAAAAGCTAATGTGTGGCCGATGCTTTGAGTCGAACATTTGTGAGTACCATTGCCAATCTTGCAATTAGGGAATAGGAAATGTTAGGTGATTTGACGGAATTTGATTTGCATCTTAGTGAATCTTCTGAGCATGTCACCTTGTTTTTCGTCTTTGCACAACCGACACTTGTTACTTGGGTTATAGAGGCACAACAGGGTGACTTGGAAGTTGAACCAATCAAGTAGAAAATTGCACAGGGGAAGGAGGAAAAGGGTTTGAGGGTAGATTCTGAGTCGAATATCCAGTACTATCTAGATTGCCTTTTTGTACCTGAATCGTGTAGAGACGAGGTACTTCGGGAATTTCACCACTCCTGTCTTACAATACGTCAGGGAAGTACAAAAATGTACCATGATCTTAGCTGACAATTTTGGTGGAGGGGTATGAAGCGGGAAATGGCTTCATTTGTGTCCAAATGTCTAACTTGTCAGCAAGTCAAGACAGAACATCAACGACCCGCCAGGTTATTACAACCCTTGTCTATCACGGAATGGAAGTGGGAACATATCACTATGGATTTTGTTTCGGGCCTCCCTAGAACACAAAGGGGTAATGACGCAATTTGGGTGGTGGTGGATCGATTAACTAAGTCGGCTCATTTTCTCGCTATGTGTGTGGGAGACTCAGTTGATTATCTGGCAGAACTTTATGTTAAAAAGATTGTCCAACTTCATGGGGTTCCGGTGAGTATTGTCTCGGATCAAGACCCTCGTTTTACCGCACGGTTATGGCAAAGCCTACAAATGGTTATGGGTACTTAATTGACCTTTAGCACCACTTACCACCAACAAACCGATGGATAGTCCGAGTGCATTATCCAAATCTTAGAAGTTATGTTGAGGGCTTGTGTACTAGATTTTAAAGGTTCTTGGGAGAGACACATACCTTTAATGGAATTCACTTACAATAATAGTTATCAAGCTAGTATTGGAATGGCTCCTTTTGAAGCTTTGTATGGTCGGCCATGTAGGTCACCAGTGTATTGGACTAAGGTTGGGGATTCACCTATGCTTGGATCGGAATTAGTTCGTGAAACCACTGAGAAAATAGCTCTCATTCGGAAATGGTTAGTTACAGCTCAAAATCGACAAAAAAGCTATGCAGACAGGAGAAGAAGGTCCCTCTCTTTTGATGTAGGTGATCATGTATTTTTGAAGATATCGCCTAGAAAGGGTTTAATGAGATTTGGGCCGAGCGAAAAATTATCACCTAGGTTCATTGGCCCCTTCGACATTTTAGAACGGGTGGGAGAGGTAGCTTATCACCTTGTTTTGCCACTATAATTATCTAGAGTGTGTAGACGTCCCCGAATGCATCCCGGGGCGAGGAGCGCGAGTCCCCCCCCCCGTTCTGGTTCGATATTGGGTCTACTACAGTTCGAAGGACTCAAATGTCACGGTTCTAAATCTTGAACCAAAGAGTCCAAATCTGGCAAATCGTTTTGAGAAAACAGATTTTTAGAAAAGAAGTGCCAAACATGGACTGCTTTGCCAGATACAGAGTCGCCACCTAAATATTTTTTAATGGGGAAATTTAGGAAACCCTGACTCGGTGCCAAAGGCCACGTGTCCGTCATCACCAAAGTTGCCTCGGCTCGGGAACTTGGGTACGATTGGGGAAGGTCACTTCGTGAGCACCCCCGCTCGCCCGGTCAAAGACCGGCCTCTACTAATCATGATATCTTATTTTGAAAACATTGTATGTTCTTATTCCGGTTATTAGCCTAGGTTACTATGTGATGCGCACAGCATACAAGTATAGACTGAATCGCCTGAATTGGAACAAAACATTTCATGTTTGTTTGGAAGATGGTTTGCTACCCGCAGGTAGGCTTAAAATGCAGATTTTGCCACCCTCAGGTGGGCTTAGAAAAACATGGTGTTGCCACTATCTAGTGGGCTTAAAACAAACAATCAATGCATTATTCCAATTCAGATAACCCAACCTTCACCCATAGGCATCCAGGCAGTTATATCACATAAGCAATTAGCCTCATGGTAAGCATGCTATTCATGGCAACACTCACACGCATGCAAGGATGCTAAAGCATAAAAACTCACCAAGTACTCCAAGCCAAAACAGAAATTACATTAGAAATCATGCATGATCCTAAGTATACTGAAATGCCTAATGCAACACATGCAAAAATGCAAACTATAACAGGCTCGGCTATTCTAAACATGGCACATGGAATGCTACAACTAACACGTATTCAATTTGGAATTGAAATACAAATGCAGTTAGTATGATGCGCCGAGCCCGGTGCATGCAAAACAGATGAATGAATGCAAACATGCTATCATACTGTATGCTAATTGAAACATGCCCTAATCTAACCATCATAAGCGGATAAATAAAAGGGAAGAAAGACGTGGGGTTGGAAGACATACATCACACTCACCCACACTTATTACAATATTGCCCCCGCGCAGAGGGTCCGAATAAATGTACAGTCCCAAATAAAAGAATATTACAGTCCAAATATTACAGTCCGAATAATGTACAAATCCCTAATTAATTAACAAATTAACTAAGAAAAACTGTAAACTGGCATGCAAGCCAGGGACTGCCTTGCTTCTGATGAACGATGTATGTTTGGGCTGCCTTGCGCAGAAATCCACTGGGATGTCCCAATTAGCCTCTGTTTCGCAATGTTTCTCGAAAAGCGCGCCAAGCTTCGGAACACCGCTGATTCTTGATTTTGCTGCAACAGAGAGCAGGGAAGAGGCATAGCAATGTATTTCACAAATATATGCATGCCTCGATCCTCGTGCCACCAATCACGCATATCGATGCATGATGGCCGAGGAGCCGAATTGCACAACTCAATATAGGATGAATGCATATGAATGCTACAATAAAACCTAACTCCATCACGGATAATCCGGAGTGTCGGTGACTTGGGAATTGAGACACGTTCCGTCACTCGGAGTACGAAACGCGCCTCGTTTCCCGTGCCCGGGCTAACTCCTATCCCGAACACGATGCAAAATGCATGATATGCATGAAATGCAGCTAACATGCAATCCTAACATACACAGTGCTATGAAAATGAGATGTCTCGGAATGCGTGCACACGGGCACGCAAACCGAGGAAATGATCCTAAGGCATAAAATGGCATACGCAATGCAATTGGACTTACACTAACATGAGTGGACCTCAGCCACACTCACATAAGAGGCCGTCGGATAAAAGTGAAGTGCCTCGAAATGCGTGCACACGGGCACGCAAACCGAGGCCATGGCATACGGAATGCAATGATGCTAAAATGACATAAACAATACAATATGGGCTTACACTAACATGAGAGAGCCTTAGCCACACTCACATAAGAGGCCGAGAGATGAAAAAAGAGATGCCTCGAAATGCATGCACACAGGCACGCAAACCGAGGCAATGGCATACACGATGCAATGAGACTAAAATGGCATACAGAATGCAAAATGGACTTACACTAACATGAGTGGACCTCAGCCACACTCACATAAGAGGCCGAGAGATGAAAAAAGAGATGCCTCGAAATGCGTGCACACGGGCACGCAAACCGAGGCAATGGCATTAAGGCATGAAATGACATGGAAAATGATATGCAAACATGCCAATGGAATTTCAGCACTGAAATATGGGGGAAAACAGCCCCGAAAGATGGCGAAATGACACCAAATGCAAGGAATGGTCCCGAAATGCGAATTTAGGCACCCGAAATGGCCTATAGCTATGCAATGCATGCACAATATGGATATGGAATGAAAATACAGTAGAAAGGCAGCCCCAAAACAAGCATTTTTCAGTCTAAAACATGGCCAAACAGCAAGCATAGATAGGGCAACAATGGCATGCAAAAATAGGGGCCAAGAGAGGGGTATTGAAGTAGATGGTAAATGAAAAGCCCAAACAACAAAATACCCTTCTACAACACTGAAGAGGGACGAAAAATATGAACATTTACAGTTTATGACAGCCCCAAAATCAGTATACAAATATGATCAAAATGTCATGCAAGATGAGGCTCAAAAGAGGCTATAACATGAGGTATACAAAATAAACACCAAACAGCCAAAGACCCTTAATAAATCATGTCAAGAAGGTCAAAAAATGACCACTTTCAGTCCTGATCATGGTCCAAAAACAGAAGCAAAATGGGCCAGCAAAGCATGCAAAAACAAGGGTAAAACATGGATTCAAAGCAAGTGGCATATGGAGCATGAAAACAAGGTTGAGCCCTTCTTCAATGTTGAAGAGGGGCTCAAAATAAGCACAATATCAGTTCATGAGATGCTCCAAAACAGATCACACATAGGCTAGATAAAGCATGCAAAATATTGACATACAAAGAGATATTGAAACAAGTGTGAGATGGGGCTCTCAAAGAGGGTTGAGCCCTTCAACAAACATGTAGAATAGCTCAAAATAGACCTAGTTTCAGTTAAGGTCGGAGCTCAAAACAACAAGCAAATAGGCTAAGAAATTGGTGCAAAAAAGGGCTACAAAAGGGGGAAAGTCTACTTACCCTTGAAGACCAATACTTTGACTACTTCTTGGACCAAATTTGATGACTTTAAGCTGCTGGAATTCCTCCCTTTGCTGCTGGAATGGAGTGGTGATGGTAGAGCTTGAAGATGATGAAGAAATGGAGCCTAAACTTGAAGGAAATGGAATGATATGTATGTATATGCCCAAACCAATTCTTGTAACCCTTTCTCTAGAGTTGGGAGGCCCTCTATATAGACAAGAGAGGGAGAGGAGAATCAAGGCAAAAGTGGAGGGAAATGAGCCCTTATTTCCCTCCAAAAGGGTCCCCCGGATAGAGATATTTTTGGGGGAAAACCAAGGCACAGCTGGAATGTACTCAACCTGAAGAAGCAGGCCGGCCTGGCATTTTGGCTGCAGGTGGCCGCCCGGCCACCCCCTATGGCCGGCCGGCCGGCCAAGGGCAAAAATGAAAAGTGGATTTTCTGGCCGGCCACCAGATATTGGTGTCCTCCCAGGTCTCCTCAACAAGGCCCTGTGGTTGGAAATTGGCAACTGTAAAACAGGAGAGAGAACAAGCCACTTTTAGGAGGGGTTCAAAAGGGTCAAGTTGAGTTAATGGCCGGCCATATGATATTAGGGTCCTCCCATGTGTGTACAACACAAATATGTGGTTTGGGCTTGAAGAAAATGCTCCTAGGGTGGTCAACATTGGCTCGGAAGTGAGAAAAACGGGCGTCGGAGGGCGCTGGAGGAGCATAACTGATTGCTGAGACAATTGCTGGCCTCCCACCCTTCAGTGACCTTCCTGGTGATAAAACAGAGGTACCTGCCAAAAATGAACGAAAAGCGATGCAAAACGAATGCTCGGGGGCCAAAACACGCAGTTCAGGGTCCCGAAAATAGGCCGTTAAGCACCGAAAGTGGCATTCGGGCACGAAGTGGGTCTCTCAGGCCCCAGTGTCCCTTGAAAGGGAGTAAATGAGATGCATGCCAAAAATCGGAGCAGTCGGAGATGGTTAGGCGGTCCCGAACCGAGGCACACGGCCTAACGGCTCCGAAAATCGAGAACCGGGCTCCGAAATGGGCAAAATGGCCTACGGCCACGAAATGTAGCCAACGGCCACTGAGAGATGGTCTACGGGACCTCTCCCTCCCCTCAGGAAGAAAAACAGAGAAAACCGAGTCTGGTTCGCAAACCGAGGCAAGGCACAGAAGAGGGTTTGGAAGTCCGGAGGCAGGGCTCACGGCCACGACTCTGAGACTTCTGAACGAGCACGATATGCAACATCACCAAGCGCTCAACTGGTGACATCTGAGCCTTAAGGTCGGTCAAAAATGGGGTGTCTATAGAGTGCATGATGTGTTTCACGTCTCCATGCTTCGCAAGTATGAACCTGATCCCATGTCTTAGATTAGACAAATTTAGAGGTGGACAAGAATGCTTCCTATGAAGAAAGACCGATGAAAATTTTGGAAACCCGGGAACAAGTTTTGAGAGGCAAAGTCATTCCTTTAGTTATATGGCACCACCACGGAGTGGAAGAAGCTACTTGGGAACGAGAAGCTGAAGTTCGTGAAAAATATCCAAATTTATTTGATGACTTATAAACTTGCTTGTTGTAAATTTTATATCATTGTATGGGAGGTTGTAAAATGAGGTAAATGAAAGAACTCTAAATTTCCATGTATTTGTTTGAAGTTAGTTTTGATTTTGTTTTGATTTGAGAAGTGGTGATGATTGAGGCTATTGTTGTAGTGATATCCATCTTTCTTGGGGATTGTTGGCTATCATATGGCAGGAACCATGAAATTTCGAGGACAAAATTCCTTAAGGGGGGTAGGCTGTAACAATTAGTTTTGGAGGACCACTCGAGCAGTCATTTGGTAGCTCAAGCGGAGATTTACAGCTCCCAATATCTCACAAGTTTGTAGGCTAGACCACTTGAGTGAAGGAATGGTCGCTCGAGCAAAAAATGTGAGCTCCAAGTATTTTCACTGTAACTCTACAAAACTTCTGAGACCTTTGAGTTTACTGCTCGAGCGATGGAAAGTTTGCTAGAGCAGTCACTTTGTAATTTGGCACTTCGCTCGAGCGGTTTGGTCAGGACAGCAGAGTTATATTATGATCCAAGCATTTTTCCAAATCATTTCTTTCACTCTCATTCTCTCTCTAATAGCCCTCTTTCCCAAACCCTAGTTAGAAAACCCTAGATTTCATGTAGAAAGAACAAGAATTGATCTTTGGGCCTTCATTAAAGTTGTTATTCTCGTCAAGAGCTACATTTTGAACCGAATAGATCGTGGTATTTCGGAAGCTCATCGAGTGGACCTTCATCTTTTGTTGTACAACCTTGAGGTAGGAATACCTTTACTCTTGTATATTTATATTTTGGTCTAAATAGGTGTGAATCTTAAGATGTTTGGAACTATTGAGATAAATGATGTATATATATATGTATATACATGCTTTGTGTGATAAAGTGTGTGTGTGAAATTAATGGTGGACTGTGAAATTAATTATGAAATAATGAGTAAACATACTTGAATTAAGGGACAAAAAATGTTTGAAAGGAAAAACCCCAAATTTTTATCTAAACCCTAAGGGATTGTTCTTGATTTTGATGTAATGGATAACTGATAAGTAAAATTGGGGAATCCTTATGATTGTTGGTGTTGTGTGTAAAATGTTAATGTTTTGGAATGTGTTTGAGGTGCCCACTTGCCCGATTCGTGTGAGGACGACAAATGTGGGAATGTGTTTGAGGTGCCCACTTGCCTGGTTCGTGTAAGGGTGACGAATATGGGGTGGGCAACAGCGGAGGAGTGGCAAAAACTGATTGAGAAGTAGGAGCACCATGAGCCACCTTAAACCAAGTTTCTTTTGCAATAAGCTCACGAACAGCACCATCCACAGAAAGCAAGGGAGATCGATGAAGAATAGCTCCCCGAAGTGGCTCAAATTGATCATGAAGGGCCATAAGAAATTGAACAAGATGTTGCTTTTCCCGATACTTGGTATAACTATCAAGTAACTACAAATCTGACGGCTCCATCAAAGCAAACTAATCCCAATAAGTAGTCATCTCATTGTAGAACTCCTGAATAGACTTATCTTTCTGACTAGCACTGCAAATAGACATCTCAAGTTCATACTGTTTTGCAAAGTTAGACTTAAGGTATATGGTTTTCAAATAGTTCCAAACTTGTTTAGAAGTAGAATACTTGGAAAAATTCATACCAATAGTAGTTTGAACTGAATTATGAAATCAAGTAAGAATTTGTGCATTTTCCTTATCCCATTCAGCAACATCGACCTCAGTTTCTTAAGATTCCGTCTGTCTAATAGTCACACCAATCACATAGTTCCACATGCCTTTACCCATTATAAAATTTTTCATTACATGGGACCAATAAGAGTAATTGGTACCATCTAACTCAGTGGTGATAGCTTGCAATTTATCATCAACCATAGTACTATAATTAAGCAACACAGTAAAATCAAAGCAGAGTGCTTAACAAAAGTTACAATTGCTATAATTATAGAACCAATTAGGTCAAACTTATAATAACCTTTATCACCACAAATATCAATCAGGTCAAACTTATAATAACCTTATCACCACAAAAATCAATCAGAGAAAACCAAGGCAGAGCACACAGAGAGAGAGAGAGTGATACTTTGATCGTGTGAACTAGAGCAGCCATACTTGGCCATATTCGAGCTCCTGTTGTTCAAACCCTAACCCTAAATGGGTCAAAATCGGTGCCTTTGCAGCACCGCCTGGTCGATGTCGTCTCACGACGATCACATCATTAAGGAAGAGGTCATTGATAGAGTCCTCCACGTCGTCAAGAGCTTCAATTGAACCAGATGATGGGTCGAAACAAGTTGAAGACGCAACCTAGAGACCAGAACCAGCAACCAAGAAGAGCATAGTGCTTCGAAGTGCGACGAAGAGAACAGAGAACACAGAGAACCCCAGCGACGACCTTGCAAAGAGAGAGAGAAAGGGGTTGTGATGGTCGATGATGACCTGCGAAAGATATGCTAACATCTGGGTCGTGGCTCTGATACCATGATAACAAACTTGTGTATTGATTTATTCAAAATGAGTACAAATATATTTAGTCTAATGGAATCAAACCTTAACAACCTAAAGACTAAACTATCCTTAATGAATACTATAAACTACCATAATTCACACTCCCTACAACTAGGATTGAGCGTGAATTACAACACATCAAAGCAGTTAACATCATATTTACAATTTTAGTAATAGATGAGTGATGCTAGGTTATCCTCATGAAATCCAGCCAAAGTAGACATTTCTTGTTGCAATCAATTACAAGCAGAGTGCGATTGGTGGTTTCATTCAATTCTATGAGGAAAGGCATGAATATCTGCTACATGAAACACATTTATGTCATGAATAGAGCTAAACAACTTAATATTTTGTGATCCAAAAATTTTCTACCTAATATATAACCGTCACAAGAATCAGTTACTCGACATACACACTGAAAACAAAAAAACAAAAAAACAAAAAAACAAAAAAAAAGGTAAGGCAGTCTACCTACTACATCCCGGATCGTGTTATATGACATTCTTATATTGACTAGTTATTTTACCTTCTTATGTTCTAGTAGTATATCGCTTAGTGTCAGTATATCGTTCGGTGTCAGCTCTCTATTAGACAATATTAGCATCTGAAAAATAGTTCCAAAATCAAATAAGATTATATGAATGATACAAATTTAGATTACATAACATAACTAATATGAACTCGCACAAAAATTGGGATATAAAAATAGCAATGATTCATGCAAATTTTCAAGATGTCTGTGTTCTTTGTTTGAGAAAATCTCTCTTTCCCGAAGATGCATCTTTAGTCTACATGAACATTGCTCTCTCTACTGCTTGTTGTTTTGGTTATCTCTAATGGCTATTTATAATGGTGTTTCCTTTTTCCTTTTTCTTTTCTATTTCCTTTTTCCATTGGTGGACAATTGCTATCTTTTTCGTTTTTCTATTTTGCAATAGCAGAAGACCTTGAGGCGGCACCAACAGCAGAAGACTTTGAGGCACCACCAAGATCGCCACTGTTTTTCTTGGACTCCAACATTAAAACCGGTGTTGACCACTGAGTTTCTCTTATGTTTTTGTTTTGGAACATAAATGTTTCAAAAAGTAGTTTTCTCCTAGAACATAGATGTATCCAAGGTTTTAATTTTTGTAGGCCAATTCTTTTTATTGATGGGACATTTTTGAAGGGTAGATTTAGAGGTACTCTGTTGTGTGCAACTTACAAATCAAGGGCTTTTTTTTTAGTTGCGTTTTCTATTGTGGATGCAGAGACTCTAAGTAGTTGGGGTTGGTTTCTAGAATAGTTGTCCACACTTATTTTTCCAATTTGGAAAGTTATAGTTATATATGAAAGGAATCCTGGAATATTGGAAGTTGTGGCCATAATTTTTCTTCACTGTTACCATGCATTTTGCTTGCGTCATTTGATGAACAATCTGATAGAAAAGTACATTGGATTAGCTTCTAAGAAAAGGTTTCATAAAGGCTTAGTGAGGAGGTTTTGTGATTGTGTATATGCACCTATAGTGGATATATATAGAGAGAAGTTGGAGATATTTGTACAGTATGGTAGAGACATTGCTGCTAGATTTATTAGTAGTATTGGTTTTCAAAATTGGACTAATGCTTACTTTGAGGGATAGAGAAATAGCAAAATGTGTTCTATTGCAGCTGAGTCATTCAATAATTGGATTTCAAAATCTCGTCATTTTCCTATTACGAATGTGGTGGATAAGATAAGAAGACAAGTAATGGATACAATGGCTATAAGGAGAAATTTGACTGTAAAGTGGAATGGAGTAATATATACAATTATGGATAAAAAGTAGCAAGATTTGATAGTAGATAGGAGGACACAGAATCTTTCCATGTGCAATGTGATGTTTACAAGGTTCTTTGTGATCCTTCTGTTGTCGTTAACTTGGAGATGAGGACTCGTTCTTGTTTTAAGTGGCAGACTGTTTTGGTTATTGGTCGAACATGTAGAAATTTGAGAAGTTATGTTGATCAATATTACTTTGTTTCTAGCTACCAGGATTGTTATTGTGAAGCTATTTATCCTGTTCCAACTGTTGGCAAACTTGGTTTTTCTAAACAGAATACAATAACCTCCATCAGTGAATTAGTGATGGTAATAAGATGCAGTAGCTGTGGGAAGAAAGGACATCACAACAAGAATACCTCTATAGAAGTTCTTGAGTAAAATGATCACTGATGTAAGGAAGCTCTGGAGCGAAATGATATTCTTACTTGGTGAAAATATATATACATTTTTTTTTTTGATTTTTTAAATGAGCTATGTGAGTTGTATGCGGGCATTGTGTTTGTGTTCAAATAATATACTTTTTCTGTTTGAATTTGTTCATTTGGAATGGGTTGGAATTAGTTATATGTGAATTGTCTACTTGTCCATAAAATTGATGGTTGATTTTATCTATATGTTGAAATAAGACAATTGTTGTGTGTTTATGTGTCAAAATATGTTCCTTTGAGGTGATCTATCAGTTGAAATAAATCATGTGGTGTATTGTTTTTGTATGTGGATATGGTACTTGTATGTATTCTTATCTGTTAATCTGAATGGGATATCTGTTGAAATTAGTTATATGTGGGTAATGTCTACTTGTTCAAAATACTGATGGTTCATTATAACTATTTGATTTGCATAGATAATAGCTTTAAATATTTGATATGTGCAGAAGTATATGATATTTCTAATATGTGCAAAAGTATGTGATATTTGCAAAAGTATAATCTGATTTGCAGAGATAACACTTTTAAAGATGTAACTCAACATTCCATTCTAGGATATAAAAATCACAATCTCGAAATTATTTCAAAAAAGATGTCATTTTGTTAGAAATATGAGTCTGATAAGGAAAAAGATTTCAACAGATAGATGCATTTTGGAAATCCAATTAGTGGATAATACCTTGTAAACATGTAACTTAAGAAATTAGCACAAATGAAAATATTTTGAAGAGATATGTATGATGTATGTGGAAACCTTAATTGGACAGATGACATTCTTAAGAAATGAAAAACAGAAGTAAACATTTCAACAAATAACATTAATAATAATCCTATAAATTGTGCATGGACATCATCATTACAAGAACAACCATAAATTCATAATACCCCGATAAATTGTCTAGGGATAGGCTTGATAGCCTCATTACAACAACACAAGTGTCTACAGAGTTGTGAACAGTCGGTTGCTTTCAAACCTGTCGAGGATGAGTGAGACATCTGAGTAAGTTCAGCTTTCATCTTTTTGATCTCATCATTTTGGAGTTGTGAGGGGATTGGATCCTCTTGAATGACTTGTTGCATGAAATAGCAGAGAAAAATGCCACAGTCAACACTACATATATAGAAAAGGATTGTACTTAGCACCTTTTACATATTAAATTTTATTTTTGAATAATATCGTGTTGTAGGACTTACGAACCAGATTTCTGTTGTAGAGCATTTTCATTTGAGAAGAACGGCAAGTTGTATGCATGCGATGCAAGCAATTGAAATGAAGTGTTTGTTAATGTCTTTCCTTTTGTGTGACATTTTTTCAAATAGTTTTTAACATATTTCTTCTGTATAACATTCAACAGGAACATAAATATATATAGATATATTGTATCTGTGATATAATTAAGATGAATTTGGTATCATACCAATTGCTTTGCAATAGTTGCATGTTTGTCTTGATTTGCTGCAGTTCTAGGCTTCAATGATTTGTGGTGTGTCAATGTCCCCTCTGTTGTATCAAGAACAAGCAAGGTCCAATGATTGTCAGAAATGATTGGGAATATGCAGTTTTTGTGATTTGCAAATGCGGGCCGTAAATAAAATGGCACAGAAGTCTTGGCTTTTCAACTGGAGGCAGTTCTTCTTAAAATGTTATTGTTAGCATATGGTTTGTCAAAGTTTAATACAAAAGAAAATAAAAAAGAATTTCAATAGATAGAAAAACTTCAAATGTGATTTACTGCATAACTTTCAACTTACATTACAGGGACTCGTTCATTTTTGGAAGGTACCCATGTCAACATGACACAACACGGGTACGGGTACGGGTACGGATATGGAATACCGCCGGGATATGGCGAAATAAAAATGGATGCGGTTGATTTTTGTTTTATAATATTTTTGTTACAAAATTTCTTTCTTGTTCTTGGTTTGAAAAGGAAGAGGATAAGATGAGAAGAAACAAATCAACGAAATACAAAAATTCATAACTTGATTTGAATGGAAAGGAAAAGAAACCTGAAATGTTTCGCCGGTGGCCTATTTCAACCCTTTTTGCTTCATTGGTGCATTCCCATGATTTTTGCTGGGTCTTCTTTCTTTCCAATGCATCTTCTGGTGAATATGCATTACTTGAAACAGAAGCTTGAACTGATTTTTGGCTTTCCTTCGTCTTCTTTTTTCAAATTTTTTTTTTTTAATTGATTGGTCTCCCCTTTGGTTGATTCGTCTTCCCTTTTGTCTTCTTGATTGTTTGATTGATATGAAAATACTTTATTGTTTGAATGGAAAATGGATCAAAAAGTGTGTTGGAACTTGTAAAGAGGCAGCTGGCAGCACCCCACCCACTGTATTTGTGAGTAATGGAGAGAGTTTAAAAATTCTATTAAAATTTATATCAAATGTCTTATATGAGTGTGAGACCTACACAATGTGAATTTTGTATTTGATAAAAATTTTGATAGAATTTTTGGAATGTCTAACATTTTTGTTCCTATAATAATAATGCATGTTATATATTAGTATTATAAATATTGTATATTTTTTTAATAGAGTTATGACAGTTTTATGATTTAGAAATAATGTTATTCATCTTGTTTGGTTTTAATTTTTTGAATTTAAATTTTAAATTTTCTTTTTTCGTATCTTTTTATTTTAGTGAATTTTTAATATTTTCGATAAATTTTTAACTTTTTTGATACACTTAATCTAAATGTACCTAAAAAATAAAATATTTGTAAAAAAATATTTTTAAAAATCAATAAATACGCAAGAATATAAAAATGTACTAAATTTTCTCTTTATTTTTTTTGTACTTTTGATATTTACTGAATTTTTTAAATATTTTTTTCACAAATATTATACTTTTTAATTGTATTTATATTAAGTGCATCTAAAAAGTTAAAAAAAATACTTAAAATATTAAAAAATCACTAAAAAAACACGAAAAATAAAAAACTCAATTTAAAAAAAAAATTTGAATTCAGAAAATTGAAACCAAACAAAGTGATTATTTTTTTGATAATGTTAAATATTTTATATTTAAATATTTTTTAACTATAATATGTGTAACATCACTATAAAAAATACATATTTTTATAATTCTATAAAAAAAATACATAATATTTTTTTAAAAATGTATTTAATATGTTTTGCAACAATAAAAAATAAAAAAATCATCCACTAAATGTTTTTCCTCCAAATCTCCTTAAATGATGTGGCAATTGTATGGTCCAATAGCAATTGATATATTTAGAGAGACACTACCTCCATACTTTTTGAGTCATAATTAAAAAAAAGAAAAAAATTAAAAAATAAAAAGTCATAAGAACACACCATATGAGACGTAACCAAATTTTCATGAGTCATAACTAAAATACTATCATAATTTTTTAAAAAATAGTCATAACTAAAGTACAAAATAGCATAACTACGATGTGCATTTGGTACATTCGTTTCAATAGAATTTTTCATCGAAATGAATTTCAATTTTTATTTACTTAATGAGGTGATCTAAATCTTAAAATAATAAACAAAACAATCAATCAATCAACATAAATTCTATAATATCGTAATAGAATTTTTCATTAAAAAAAATTTCAATTTTTATTTACTTCATGAGGTGATGTAAATTTTAAAATAATAGAATTTGAATAATGGACTTTTTCATTAAAAAAGATTTTAATTTTTTTAATCTAATTTGATTTTAAATTTGAATAAAAAATTTGATTTGATATGAATTATTTAGAATAGCTCATATCAAACTATTTCAATGTTTCCATCAATTTTTTACAAAAACCTTTTTAACAATTTCCCTCTTATTCAAAATTTTTCTTTTCATCAAATTTGATGAAAGAAATCATCTCAAATGCTTCATCTTTCTAAAATTTCATCAAATTTAAATTTGATGAATTCTCAATTTGATAAAAAAAAAAAAAAAAAATTGTGTCTCCCTTGATTTGACAAGTGTTTGAAAAAAGGATTGAAATTAATTTTTGAATATTTTTTCATCAAATTTAAATTTAATGAAAGAAAATATGAAGGATTATATAGCGATCCTGAATTAGACCCGAACCTTTATTTATTACTTTTGGATCCAGGAAACCATATTCGTGATGGTTGTTCCTTCCTCCTCATGTTTGGTTTTGGCTTTAGGGGGTCGATACCATCCTTGTTGGTGTCAACACTGTCTTTTTCTGCTGCAAGGGTCGACACCAGCCTTGGAGGTGTCGACACCATCTCACAGTTGTGTTCCTAGATCTCTATTGAAATTTAGTGTTGACACCAGCCCTTGGTGGTGTCGACACTTGCATTTTCTTGTTGGCCTTTGGGGTCGACACCAATCTGGGAGATGTCGACCCTGTCTATTGCAGAATCTGGGGTTTACTTACTGAAATTTAGTATCGACACTAGTCTGGGAGGTGGCGACACCTTGTCCTCTGCACACATTAGTGTCTCAGCTTTTCTTCCTAAGGGTCGACACCTCTGTCGGAAGGGTCGACCCCTGTGAGTAAAATTTCAGATTTTGGTTCAGTTTTGGAGCTTCACTTTTAAGGGTTTGACTTATTCTTTCCTTTGACTTTAGGGCTATTATCCTACCACTATAAATAGACCCCAAACACAATCCTCTCTCTCTCTCTCTCTCTCTCTCTCTCTCTCTCAGAAACTCATCTTTTTCCACTTAGATCTCTAGATCTACTCGCTTAGAGATATCTTTTCACCTTGGTCCTTTGAGAAAGATTGAAGATCTCATCAAGGGCTTTCTTTTGATCCAAGAGTTTCGCAGTTTCTTCGAGTTTGGTTTTCTTCGAGTTCTGCTCTTCGTTTCAAGAGGTAGAGTCTATTTCCTAAACTCAATATGAGTTCGGTTGTATATTTGTGACGTATTTTGTTATGTATGCTTGGTAATCATTTGGTATGATTTTTACCCTTGTTATTTGTTATTTCAAAAGATCTATTGATTTGGGTGTTTCGGGTTAAACTTGGGGATTTGGACTTGTCATCAAAAAGAGAGATTTTTTAAATGAGTTCTTGAACAAGGTTATGATTTTGTATTGATAAAGATATGTTGACATGGTGATTTTCCTTTACTCAAAAGTGATTTTGAAAGAAAATGAGGTTTTGTTCTAAAAACATGGGTTTTAGCTTGTGTTGGAAAACAATGAAAAATGAGGTTGGTTTTGTAGGAGATGGGAAGAAAATGGTTGTGGGATTTTGAAAAGGGTTGTTGTTACTCTTTTGAAAAATATATCTATATTGATATCTTTTGACTATTGCATTAGAAATAACTATTTTGGCTATCGGTAGAGGATATTATAGCCGTGTGTTAGAAATTGCATGTGGATTAGGCAATTTGAAATCATTCATATCATGGAGCATGTAATGGATTTTTGGATTTAAAAACGTATGCTTGGAAAGAGGTTTTGGAAATTCTTGTATTATGTGTTGGAACATTTGCATTGTTTTGGAAAAACAATATTTTTGAATCACATGTATTGTGCTATTGGAAAAAAAAGTAAATAAAATGGTAAAGCTATGAAGGGGTGTTAAAACAGAATTAAGCTGGCTTGTGTGTCCATAGTGAAAGATCTAAATCCGCGCGGTAGGTGTCAAGCCTTCCGGTTAGCACCGGTAAAAATGACCTTGTGACTTGTATAGTTACTAGTATGAACACTAGCCCTGAGATTTACCCATTTTATTTATTATCATTTTGGCTTGAAAGAATGTTTTGGAAAAAAGATTTTAGCGATATATTCGCATTTGATTTAGCAATGTATTTGTTGGTTGGTATTGAGATACTTGGATTGATTTTGGGAAAGGATTTTTATATCAAACAAATGTTTTGAACTCAGAAAATGTTTTGATTGAACATAAGGTTTTGGTAATTGGAAAAAAAGGATTTTGGTTGAGTAATCAAATGGATTTAAAAATGCATTCAGGCATATTGCATATCTGTATTGCATCTTGATCATTTATGTTGGTGGAACATGTTTAGTTTTTGAAATATTCTCTACTGGGCTTTATGCTTACTCTACGTGACTGAAATGTTTTTCAGGTGTACATGTGTGGATGTGGATTGTGACGTGAAGCTATGTTCGGAACTGTGTAAGATGGTTCTATTATTTGTAGGCCAAGGGCCATTTGTGTTATTTATTGGCTGTGCACCATTTCTTGTAAGGGTTGCCCCCTTGTGTATGATGTAAGCCCCAAGGCATCTAATTTGATTTTATAACATCTATGCATGTTTTAGTTGCAGAGCATCCATTCGACTTAGATGTTGTATCTAAGAATGTATAAAATCGGATAAAACACATGTATTGTGTGACTATATAATATTCATTTGCATGAGAGTTGTTATCTATTGTTCATCGTCGGGTGGTTTATTCACGTGAACCGAACCTTGTTAATTCGGGACATGACAGATTAAAGATGCTCTTACAAGATAGACATTTAGGAGTGTTTAAGTCTTATTCAAAAATTAATCCATACAAACATTTAGGTTGATCTACTTTATAAGATTTGTATGACGGATAATCAAAATTCACCAACATGAGCTTGAATTAGCCCACGAATTAGATCTTACAATTCCATGCAAAACTGAAAAAAAGCTTGTCCCAAATATAAATACCAACACCACAACCACTCGCTCCACCACCTAACCAACACTACCTCCACCAACCTACTATTGCTATCACTACCACTAATTCCATCACTATACTTATAATACCACCATAACTGGCTCAATCATCCTACAATCACCACCAATTTCACTGCCCTACCCTACCACCACCACCACCACCACCACCACCAATAGTTCCAACCACCTCCCCCACTCCACTTTTACTATTACCATCAACCACCTATACCACTACCACCACTAGATCCACCACCCCCTAACTTCCATCACTATACTACCAACACTACCACTGTCATCTCCACCACTTTACAACCTTCACGACTTCCACTACCCTACTACCAATGAATTGGATATATATATTTGAAGTAGTGCATAAATGACTAATTCAATATTTTTATGCATATTATTGAGTGTATACAACCTTAACCAATATTATCGACTCAATGAAAAATTTCATCTAAATCTTGATCATTCCAAACTGATTAAATCTTAAAATTCAATTTTTATTTATTTTAAATTCAAAAATCAAACCAAACTAGTTATTTTAACGTTATTGTAAAAAAAAAAAAAAAATGAGAAATGCATATATATTAAAATTGAAATCATATTTTTTTTGGTTTATCGTGAATTTTTTAACATATAAATTAAAATTTCTTATGTTTTAGGAGTGTTTTTGTTTAATATTCTAAAAAATAAATAAATTAGAGAATTGATCCAATTTTCAAATTATTTGGGAAACTAACCCACTTTTGAAATCACATTTTGAACATGCAATTTCAACGTGAAATCCGATTTTCAAAATGCGATTTCAGGTCAACATGTATAACTATGCGCTGACATGGCAAGTTGAAATCGCATGTTGAAAATGCGATTTCAAGTTGACATGGCTTCTATTGCGATCATGTGGCAAGTTGAAATTGCATGTTCAAAATGTGATTTCAACATAAACTTGCATTGTAACGCTCCCAAAAAAAAAAAAAAAAAATTCCAATAACCACGTCAACCTAAATCTCCAACATTTGCATACATAGTCATAAGAGATTTACAAAAGTTCCACATGCGAATATACATTCAACGACTTTAGTACATGAATTTATAGCATGTGAAATAACCAGTCAAAAGTAAATAATTGCCCTCAAGGGGCTACAAAGTCCAAGGCATAAGCCCGGTTACACAACATGGTTGCTTGAACCCATACAAATTATAACGATCCTGGTTGTGACCCGTCATTTGTTGTATTTCGAATTTGGGTTTAATGTTTCCATATTGTTGTTTACCTTTTTTTCTCCCTTGTATCTCTTGAAATTGGCTTTTGGGTTGTTGTGATTGAGTTTGGAACAGGTTGGTTGCATGTTTTCCCAAACTTTGTTGCCCAGAATTTTGGTCCTCTACTCGAGCGGGCTTTCTTACGCTCAAGCGGGAGTTGCAAACTCTCAGTGCTTGATGCATCTACAAAAGTACTAGAGAGATGTTTTTCACGATCGAGCGCGTTTCCTACGCTCGAGCGGCCTTCTTTGTGCTCGAGCAGGTTGACTGTGTCCGCATAACTTCTGGAAGTGTGTATTCCATGCTCGAGCGGGTCCTTTCTTGCACTCGAGCAAAACAACCCAGAGTCACCAAAAGAGTTATGCCGACCGTAGGAGAAGACCGTTGTCCTTTGAAGTAGGTGATCATGTCTTTTTGAAAATATCACCTAGGCGGGGTTTGATGAGATTTGGAAAGAGTGTGAAGTTATCTCCTCGGTTTATTGGCCCCTTTGAGATCCTTGAGCAGATTGGAGAGGTTGCTTACCGTTTGGCATTGCCGTCACAACTTTCTGGAGTACATGACGTGTTTCATATTAGTATGCTTCGAAAGTATGAGCTGGATCCATCGCACGTGTTGGATTGGACCGACTTAGAGGTAGAGGAGGATGCCTCATATGAGGAAAGACCAGTGAGCGTCTTGGATAGACGGGACCAAATCTTATGGGGCAAGACAATTCCCTTAGTTAAAGTATTGTGGAAACATCACGGGGTCGAGGAAGCGACTTGGGGACGTGAATTGGAAGTCCGAGAGAAATATCTGGACTTGTTTGTTGATATCTAAGCATGTATTGAGATTTTGATTATGATAATGAAAGAAGTAAAAATTGTATATGTTTTAAAATATGAGAACATTCTGTATGTTATGTAAGATGTTGAAAACTTGAACTTTGATTTGAACATTGCATATGTTTGGGAATATGAAATATTATGTATTTTATCACCTTTGGAGGCATTGTATATGCTAGGTAAATTTTTGGAAATGTGGATTTGATTTAACATTGTGAATGTCTTGGGAAAAATTGTGAATTTCATTTTGTTATGGGACTTGTGTATTGAGTCGATGAGAATGGATGACCAAAGAATGGTTCATGGTGATGGACTTGTAAGGATAACATTGTTATGAATGATTTAATGTTGATTTTGAACTTAATTTGTAATTTCCGGGATGAAATTCTTTAAGGGGGGAAGGTTATAACGATCTCGGTTGTGACCTATCATTTGTTCTATTTCAGATTCGGGTTTAATGTTTCCATATTATTGTTTACCTTTTTTCTCTCTTATATCTCTTGAAATTGGCCTTTGGCTTGTTATGATTGAGTTTGGAACATGTTGGCTGCATGTTTTACCAAACTTTGTTGCCCAAAATTTTAGTCCTTTGCTCGAGCGGGCTTTCTTGTGCTCGAGCAGGAGTTGCAAACTCTCAGTGCTTGACGCATCTGCAAAGGTACTAGAGGGGTGTTTTTCACGCTCGAGCGGCGTTTCCTACGCTCGAGCTGGTGGACGCTCGAGCGGCCTTCTTTGTGCTTGAGCGGGTTGACTTTGTCTCCATAACTTCTAGAAGTGTGTATTCCACGCTCAAGCGGGTCCTTTCTTGTGCTCGAGCGGAACATAAGTTTGTGTCTGACGCTCGAGCGTCAAACTCTCCGCTCGAGCGCGCGTATATCAGATTGCGAAAGTGATATTTTAAATCACTTTTTCATCCTTTTCTCTGTCTAAAACTTTTCAAAAACCTAGATTGAGACTTTCTCTCTCTAAAATACTCACTATCTCTACATTTTGGCCTAGCTCAAGTGATCTCTACACCCTTGTGCCTTCATTAAAAAGTTGGAGCATCTCAAGATCTATCTTTTGAACCAAATAGAGTGGGATTTTGACATCTTTGGGGTTTCTCTCTTGCTTGGCTCATCTTCTCTTTTTGAGATAGGGACATTCTACACCTTAATATGGTTTTTAACCTAGGTATTTGTTGTTTTGTATAAATTGTGGGATTTTGGAGGATTTGAGTAAAGCTAGGGTTTGAAATTCAAAATTTGAAAGAGGGGTCCTCCATGTTGCTTTTACAAAATGACTATTGGGCTTGTATATGAGGTTCTCTAGTGTTGAAATGGTGAAATTTAGCATTTGGGTTGATATTTGAAAAAGGGAGAAATTTGCCCTAATTTGAGTTGGATAACCAAATTGTATAAATAATGAAATTGATATGGGAAATGTGAAATTGGAAGGATATATGAATGAATGATGTAGTTGGATTTGTTAAATCACTCACCTATGGAAATTTGATAAATTATCTGTTTAAAAGATTGTGTATCCGTTTAGAAATATCTATATTGGGCTATCGGTGAAGGATAGTCATGATTGTTATAGAAATTGCATGAGGATTAGGTGGATTGAAACTAATCATTTAAGTTGTGTCATTGAATATGACGGTATAATTAAGACATTGAATATGTGATATGGATAGTCATTGAATATGGCGGTATTTTTAAATATATTGTATATGTATAATGTTTTGGGAGAAGAAAGGGGATGTACTCTAGTGTTTGGGAGGAGATAGGGGATGGACTAGAATTAAGTTGGTTGGAGTGTCCAGGGTGAAAATCCCGAAATCTTATGTATACATGGGTGCTAATCCCGCAGACGAAATTTTCGCAAAATGGCAAGGTTGAAGTGCTTGTATGATAGTTATGTTGGTTGAAAACCACCGAGCTGTAGTCTCAGTTGAGTTATTTGGAAAATTATACATATATATATATATATATTTCTTTTAAGACTTGAAATGAATAAATGGAAATGGATTGAGATGTAAATATAAGTATTGTATGGTCACGGGAAGAATGTGAGTTGGTCATGAATATTGAATGTTTATTTAGCACTTATATCTTAGTTAAACCTCATATACTGTGTTAGTTTATCTCTACTGGGCTTTGGCTCACCCTACTTGGGAAAAACATTTTTAGGTACTGGTGACATGCCACCTCCAAGGACATAGCTTGGGAGGAATGAGGGCTGAAGGCTCCATTTTTATTATATTTGTGCTTAAATATTAATTCAAGCTAAGGGCTTTACATGTATAGAGCTTATGACTCTTTTGTTGTAACCAAGTGATATCTTGGAGAGATGTAAGCCTGTAGGATGTTTATTTTGTTGTAATCAATTAGTGTCACATGTTGTAATTTCAGAATGAACATTTATGAAAGTATAATGCATGTAATATCTCTTGTAATATAAACTCTGATGAATGAAAGTATAACATCTTCTGTTATGTTCATGTATCTCATGGGTTGGATTGTTCACTTTATTTTGAGGGCGTTACACAAATATAGCCCTTGGCTTGCAAAAATTTAATCACAACAAAACAAGAGTCTTGTGCTCTCAACATGCACTCTATGCCCTTTGTTTGGCAGAATCACCACATCTTTTCCTACACAAAATCTCATAGGGTGAGCATAAAGCCTAGTAGGAAATTATTAATAAAGTACCTACATTTCATACAATTCTCATGAGGCGAAATGCATATGCCATGCTATGCTTTTAAAAGAAAGTCGTATCATCCTCTTTTTGAAAACCATCATGCACAATGAAATCTTGAAAATTCAACAATTCAATAATTTTAAATTAAGATCAAGGGGCGATAAATACAACTTAGGTAATCCCTAGGTTGGTGTCTACAAGTAGGCGTAACTAGCACTACCAAATCCCCACTTTACCGGTAGCTAACCGGCACGCACGTGGTACCTCATCCGCGTGTGTTTTCGATCTTTCACCCTGGACACTCAGGCCAACTTAATCAATTCCATCTATACTCCCTATCCGGACTTACCAACATATTTATCCCAAAAACAAATCAATGAGATCTTGTTTCACAAATATTTCATTTCTCAATGCAAAAGTTTTCAAATCCCAATTCAAAATTCGTAACACCAAATGAATTGAAATGCCAATGCAACATATATCAATGCATTATAATATTCTTCCATTTTCAATTCTCCCACACAATTTTTCCATTGTGATCACAATTCCTATTTCTCTTTCCACTGCAATTTCACAAGATAAATATATATTCATTTATATTTATCGAGAGTAGCAACATTACCACATTTCATACATTCTCAACAATTTAGTCATTTCATGACTATATCCACATTTTGAACAATAAACTTCAAAACCAACTATTTCTCATATTCCATGGAATTTCTCATTTATATACAACAATATGAAATTCCAACCATTCATTCATTTTAACACTTAAATGAGTAAAAACTCATAAATTTTCAACATCTCTCCAAAAATCCCAAATTTCTAGGTTTTTACCAAAAACTATTTTCCCATTTTGAAAGAATCTCTCCAACACAACCTCCATTCTTACAATGTAGATCAAACTCTCAAGAACCTTTTTGAAAACAAAGTGTGACACCACTATTAAACTCAACAACACTCTTGAAAACCAAAATCAAATTCCAACACCACAAGAAAGAGTTCCATAATTAACATGACCTTGCAAATATATATATATATAAGTTTTGGAGAAGAAAAGAGGAAAAACCCCCAAAATTTGACGATGTTGAAATTCAATCTCCACAGCACAAAACAAAGCTCTTGGTTAGCTCTCCAAAATTAATGAAGGATGTTGGGTCAAAACTCCAATGAATTTGAAGAAATCAAGAGTTTATGGTGTTTGGTGGAGGTTTTTAGAGAGAAGGAAAAGGAAAAGACACTTTTAGAGAGAGAGAGATGTGTAAAAAGTGAGACACACTTAGCTCAAGAAGAAAGAAAAAGGTAGATTTTCGGACTCAGCGTTCTTCCGCTCGTGCGGCACCCATTTCCGCACGTGTGGCACTCACCCCCCCACGTGCGGTTCATCTCCCCGCACCTGAACTCCGCTCGTCCAATAAAAGCAGTCTTGCAACATCGACACTCCCTCCTCACTGCACGTGCAACCTCACCTCTCGCATGTGCGGCCCCCTTTCCGCATGTGCGGCCCAAGCCCTTACACGTGCAGTTCTGCCTCCAAGCCAGAAATGTCACTAGCTTGACCCCGTGACACCCTGGATCCAACCTTGCACTTTCCGAAACAAGCAAAACTTAACTCTATAATAAAAATAAGGACGAGAATTTTGAAAAAGGTTTCCAAAAACAGTAAACCGAAACGGTTAACAAGGTCTCAAGTTAAACCCCACACTCTAACATGAGTAATCCCAACACAAATCAAAGAAGAACGAGACGGGTTACGTACCTGGTCTTCACACGCATTTTGAAAATGCGATTTTCAATAAAGCAATTACAAAATCCATTTTGAAAATGACATTTGAAATTGAAATTCAGCAATTCCTTAGCGAATTAAAATTCCTTTTGATTCAACATTTTTTAACATACATGGCCAAACTATTCATATTATTTTAATACATATGCATTTTTATTCATGTCAAATCATCACTCCTTATATGTCTTTTTTTTTTTTTTTCTTCCTTTCCTATATATTCAAGTGAATTTTGAGAAAAGAAAAGGACTTCCTTAACATAATATAGTAAACGCTATAATTTTAACATAATTACATTGAGTTCCCTTATTTTAATTTGTATAATACTTAATTTTCATCAATAATTTTTTTCATTATATCGATGAAAAAATAATATTGCCATCATTTTTAAACAAAATTATATATTTTGCATTATTTATTTTGTGTTTACAAAATATCTACATTAGTTTTGGTCCATTTAACTTTACTAAAAGGGAGATTAGCGTAATCATACGAAAAAATGTGAGACTTAATATATATATATTAATTTCAGAGGATGTCAGTGTAATTTACTCTAAAAAACAATAAATACACAACATAAGATTTTTATTAAAGAACCACATAGTGGTATGGTTAATTCGACAAGTTAATACCTATGCTAATAGGTAATCACTAATGTCATATGCATTATTAGCCTTACAAAATATAAAGTCAATTTGAAAATGTGACAACTCTTTAAATAAACTATCTACATAAAATTACAACTATGTCAATTGTAATGTTTATTATTTACTTCATTTTACTCATAAAAACATAAATGTGATAACATATTTTTATATTAAATTTGGAAATGTGACAACGCTTTGAATCAACTATCTACATAAAACTGCAACTATGTGACAACGCTTTGAATCAACTATCTACATAAAACTACAACTATGTGAATTGTAATGTTTATCATTTACTTCATTTTACTCATAAAAACATAAATGTTATAACACATTTTTATATTAAGAGATATAATTTGACATATAACATAGTCACTTAAGATTGATAATATTACATTCAATATTAAAATACAACACATGGTATAATCGATTTGAATAATCATTAGTTATGTGACCCACTACTTGAGATTGTTACATTGCTATTTGGACATCTCCTTTAATTATGACCCTGTTGCCCACACAATCCACAGTTTTGTTTGGTTTGAGACTCGTGCCAATCCATAGCATCTTGAAGCCATGTTGTCCTTGGACGACCGCAAGTTCTAGCAAGGTTCAGATTGGGATGGAGTTTTGGAAAGTTAGGCTCTTGCCAATATGCAACATCACCTATAGGATTGAATGAGTGTTGATAACATACTAGTAGTGTGTAACATTCATTAATCTATTGCAGGTGGTCAAGGCTAGCAAATTTATATACTGCAATGACATGAGAACATTGAATTTTATAATTCTGTCATTTTTGACAATTACATGTTCTTTCCATCAAGTTAACCACGTGACGATGCAAACCCCAATTCGAATATAAATGGTTCGCAGCAGTTTGAACATCAAAAATACCCAAATTCATATTGAAACTCCACACTGAATGATCCCTAGACTTTTTCTCCCATCTGGTGAGCATCTGTTTTACGTAAGCATTGTAAACTTCACCGACGTGGATTTCAACATTGGCCTTGTTGTATCGTTCCTAAAAATAACTAATACATTTATAAAAGGTTTGTTGCACCATTGATGTGATAGGAAGATGTCGTGTACCCTTTAACACTCCATTGAAGCTTTCAGAAAGGTTGGTAGTCACAGCTCCATAACATTTGCCACCATCATGTGCTAGCACCAAAGTTCAAGTGGCACACAATCAAGTTCATTTGCAGCTTTAGAATTTAAGTCTCTGGTAACTTCATTTTTCGATCAAACTTCTTCTTTTGATTCTCATAACCTGCCGAAGTGATCATGGCTCTCAACATCGCATTGTTGTACTTTACATGGTAGTTACTGGCAAGATGGCGAATGTAGTAGTGATGATAACCAGTTGGATGTTGCCACAAATGTGAGCAATTCACAGATGATAAGATTCCTCCATGTTTGTCAAATAAAAGACAGAGGCCAGTTTGTTGTGTCATATACTCCCTAATGCATGCTAAAAACCATAACCAAGTATCTAGTCCCTCATCCTCCACAATGGCAAAGGCAACTGGAAATACATGACTATTTGCATCCCATGAAACTGCAATTAGTAACTTACCTATATTTTCCAGTTAGAAAGGTACCATCTATCCTGATGACTGACTTGCAATGTTTGAAACCCCTGATAGAATAACTGAATACATAGAACATTCGTTCGAATATAACGTTATTTGCAGTATCTGACGGCATTATTTTCCATGAAATGATAGTTCCTGGATTGGAATCCATCATGGCCATCATCCATTTTGGTAAGATGTGGTATGATTTATTCTAATCCCCAAAGATATTTGCAATGGCTTTTTGCTTTGCACTCCAAGGCTTAGCATAAGATGGTAAGAAACCATCAAAACTTTTGTCTAATACTGGCTCTTAGTACAGAGATCTTGATTGATGGATCCACCTTTACAAGATCTCACACTTCGTGCTCAATCAACTTTGTGTTCAACATTGCATGATCATGTGTAAGCGTTGCAGATATACATATGTGAGGCCCTTCATATTTTGTGATCTCGAATAAACCATGTTTGACACACTTACATAAGCTTTCATCCGCACCCATTTTTGCTACGCAATTTCCACAAGTCTGTTGTTGACTTCACCATTACATGGTAAGTGTTTCTCATCACACTATAACAGTTCACTACAATTTGCAAGTCTTCCTTATTTCGAAACAATAGCCATTTGCTTAACTCCTTTTGCATCCCACATACCAATGATATCAACTACCATGGTATAGAGGGATCATTAACATTTGACCATGTATTCTTAGTAAACATTGGAGATGGGGCTTGGTGAAAAGTAGTCGTGTCAATCTGTCCTCATTCAGTTGATAAGCCAATCATTCATCAGCATCATCGTCTTGAAGGTCCAAACCATCATCCAATGGGACGTGGATGTCATTTGTAATAATTTCTTGTACATCATATGTGGTTGTTGCACACAATTCATTAGTCGACTGTGGTCGAATATCTTCTATCCCATCAGAGTCAGCACCGGTAGGTCAAATGTAAGTAGGTTCCAAATGATCACTATGGCAGTCATGACCAATTGATGCAAGGTAGGTAGGTTCAAAGTGATAGGCTTGTGTATTGATTAGGGAATACACATCCATGGAAGTCTGTTCACTTGTACCTACTTGCACATTAACATTAGCATTAGTATAAGGAAAAACATTGTTGGGCTCCATAGTGATATATAACTCGGCAATGTTGTAACCACGAGTTGAGTCAATTATATGAAATATACCCTTGACACCATCGTCATCTGTGATCTCAAGTGATGTATAGTAAACAACGTGAGGGTAACTTCTAGCTGGAAATCTATATGTAATCAGGACATTCCCACCATTGTGGCCTATCCCTGTAGCATTGATTAATCGATTGCGGAGATTGACAAACGAAATATTTCGATTAACTCATACCCATTTTGGATAAGGACCCTCGTATGCAATTCCACACTCATCATTAATTATTTCACCATTATAATATATTGCAAGATTGTGTCATTTTCTTGCCATTGAAATTGAAAAAAATCACCAAACAAAAAACGTTATTGAAGAATATAATCCTTAACTAACATAAAAAAATACAAAAAATAAAAATAAATGATTTTGTGTTAAATGAATATTTTAACTATATAATGTTCATGAAAAAGATTCTTGGAAGCTTTGTCTCTTGAAATGTTGAAATATAGTGTTAGTAGAAGGAAAATGTTGAAATTTTGGAAGATTGTATAGCTAAAGAAAATTTGAGTTTGGCTTGTTTGAGTTCGGCGTGTTTTTGATTCACCATTGTTTTGGGGAGTTATATAAGAAATAAAAATGACAGCTTGAGAATCCAATACTAATGAAATCACACGTTAAAATCTGATTTCAATGTTTAAGTCAGAACTGGAATAGAATAGCTATCACAAAAATTTCATTTCACGTAATACAAATAGTGTACCATTTATTCACATGTCAAGAATCTAATTTGAAGGTATGAGTCAAAACTAGGTTAGAATGACTACCATAAATATTCAGTTTCACGCAAAACTATTGACAAATAGTGTAATTAGAAATTGTTGTAGTAAGTCACGAGTGAGAATTGAAATCGCATGTTCAAAATCCAATTTCACAATGATCTTGCATGTTCAAATGAGATTTAAACTATTTAAATAAAAATTACACATACATAATTTTTGTTTTTTTTACATTTTTATATTTCTTTTATAGAGACAGTAACTAATAAAAGAAAAAACCCTCACGATTGGACATTGATAAAAATTCAGTCTTACCAATGAAGTCACATGTTGAGAATATGATTTTAGAATTTCAAGCAAAACTAGGTCAAAATTACTATCATAAAGATTCAATTTCACACAAAGTTCAGTGTACTTTACAGTTGAAATCATTGAAGCAAGTCATGAGTAACAATTGAAAAACAACATGTTAGTGAATTATTAAACTTTAAATAATGTACTTTAAAGTTTAAACAGTGTACATGCAAACAGTGCACTTTAAAGTTTAAACAATGTACTTTAAACAGTGTACTTTAAAGTTGTTGGAGTAAGTTAAGGAGATGTCATAAAATTGCATGTTCAAAATGCAATTTCAAATGAAGTTGCATTTTGAACACGTGATTTCAAGTGGGTCACTCAACATTGTCATTGCTACAACATAAAAATAATAAAAAGGAAAAATTACAGCACAGTGGGATAGAAAAAAAAATTACAATAACATAGTTTTTTACCAAACCCACATGGTTGCATAACAAAATTTTCAAACCCAAGCAATTTTGAAAGAAAATAAAACAATTAATAAAATGATGTGGATTCAATTCACTTTTTGGGTGGGTTGTGGATTCAATTCACACTAAATACTAAAAATCATAATTTAATTTTATCAAATTTTGTTGAAATGAAAATTAATTACCCATTCCTTTGCATTTCTGTCTTTTCTCTTGACATACAAACCATTAATATAAAAATAAAAAATTAAAGAAAATTGAAGAATGTGTTATAGACAACATAACTAATATTTAAAATGCAAAGATTATTGAAATACACAAACTCATAATAGGAACACAACATTACACACCTACAATAATATTATATAATGAGTAACTTATCAAAAAAAAAAAAAAAAAAAAAAAAAAAAAAAACAACAACAACAACAACAACATAGTGAATAACCTAACATAATTTATTACAAACATGTAGCCCTAATCTACGCTTAAATCAAGAATTTCAAAGTCAGAGTAATCTGAAAGCTCAGGGTTAGAGACAAATGCAAGATCTTCCATGATTGCCTTGATTGCATTTCCGGGGCTTGATCCATTTCTTTTGGATACTTCTTTTGCCTCCTCTATGCGTAAATGCCTATTGAGACGACAAGTCATCTGATCAATCTCACTTTTCAAATGACATGAAACTTCAAACTCGTTGACCAAGGGATGTAGTCGTTGCATTCAACAAAACGTGCTTTTGTCACGTTCAAACAAAAAAAGTGACAATGGTGTTGACATGTGAATAAACGTCAGTCTCTAAAAGAATAAACGTGTTGACATTTGACTCATTCTACAAACAAGGCAGTTTGAACTCCTATATATCTGGCCATGAATTTACTTTTGAAAATAGTACAACTGTAGTCCCGCAAAGCTTCTAAACTATATAGCAGGAATCCATCCGTGTAGAAACGTCAGTCTCTAAAAGAATCAATGTAGCCACCTGCATAATCTAGATTGGGTGATTGTTGACGAGAACTATTTGCATCCATATGTATGGAACTTGGATATAGTTATATGCTAATTAAGTTGTAATGATTCAATGAATATATATGTTCTATTATATACACAACGAAAAATCACAACACCGCACTTTGAAATCATTGTAGCAAGTTACAGGTAACTGACAATTACAAACACCATACTTTGAAATCTCTGTAGCAAATCACAGGTCGCTAACAATTGAAATTGCCTGGTAGGTGAAATCGCATGTTAAAAATGCAATTTCAAGCGAAGTTGCATTTTTAACATGCAACTTCAAGTGAAATTGCATTCTTAACATGCGATTTTAGGATATCCCCCTGACTTACTCTAGCAACTTTAAAGTGCACTGCTTGCAAAGCTAACTTGTTGCTTTTCAATTGTTACTCGTGACTTGCTTCAGTGATTTCAACTTTGAAGTACATTGTTTGCAGTAACTTTATGTGAAATTGAATCTTCATGATAGTGATTTTGACCTAGTTTTGCCTGAAACTCTAAAATCATATTCTCAACATGTGACTTCATTGGTAATATTAAATTCTTATCAATGTCAAATTGTGAGGGTTTTTTTCTTTTATTATTTAATTTCTCTAAAAAAGAAATGTAAAAATGTAAAAAAAACAGAAATTATGTATGTGTAATTTTTATTTATATGGAATTTTTTATGGTAATTTAAATCTCATTTGAACATGCAAGATCATTGTAAAATTGAATTTTGAACATGCGATTTCAATTCTCACCTGTGACTTATTACAACAATTTCTAATTACACTATTTATCAATAGCTTTGCGTGAAACTAAATCTTCATGATTACACTATTTTAAAGTACACTATTACTCGTGACTTGCGTTAGTGATTTCAAAGTATGTTGTGTGCAGTAGCTTTGTGTGAAATTGAATCTTCATGATAGTTCTTCCTGAAACTCTGAAATCATATTCTCAACATGTGACTTCATTGCTAACATTGAATTCTTATCAATGTCAAATCGTGAGGGTTTTTTCGTTTATTATTTAATTTCTCTATAAAAGAAATATAAAAATGTAACAATTGAAATTGCATGGCAGATGAAACCGCATGTTAAAAATGCAATTTCCAGTGAAGTTACATTTTCAACGTGTGATTACAAGGGAGCCATTAAACATTAATCTTTTCTACGTGTCTATAAATAGTGCTACCCCAACTATAATATATGAAAACATAACATTAGTTGTATATCTTGTTAGGGAAAATATATGATTTCCCACAAGTAAATTAATCAATGGAAATAAAAACTAATGCGGAAAAATTATATCAACAACATAAGAATTTTCACGTGGTTCCCTCAATGTGAGGTACGTCCACAAGATCGAAATCCGATTCCACTATCAACCAAAAAGTTTTCAAATGATTATAAACGAGACACAAATGGTCTCACAAAACCACCCTTAGGTGAATTCTAAATAATCATAAATAATCAAGAGGAAAGACCTCACCAAATAGATAAACCAAAGTCTTCAAACAGGTTGTAGAAGACCCAAAATAACGAACCAAAACCAACACCTTCAATGCAGAGCCGAAGTTGTTAAAAGATCCCCCAAACAGTGCTTCAAAACCGAATGAATCATCAATGTTGCAGTCATTGCATTGTACGGAAAAACAAAACAATACCCCCCAAGAAATATTGTTGATTATGGGCTTTATATCAAAACCCTAGTTGTTACCAAACTAATTATAAAAATACCCATTGGGCTTCCAAAAGTTAGATATAATATATTAAAAATATATTATAACCAACACCATACCAAATTAAATTCTTTTAATAAACCAATTGGGTCTTATATTCCACTAAGGAGATATACCAAACAATTCTCCCCCTACCGACTTAGGTGGAGACGTCAACCATACCTGCCAAAATTCGACACTTCAAATGTTTGTCCCTCGACAAAGTCTTAGTCAACATATTCGAAATATTATCATTTGTGTGAACCTTTTCGAGTTGCAACAATTTCGAATCTAACACATCATGAATCCAATGGTATCTCACATTAATGTGTTTCGATCTCGAATGAAAAGTAGAATTTTTACTCAAATGAATAGCACTTTGACTATCACAATAAAGCACATACCTTTCTTGCTTCAAACCCAATTCTTGCAAAAATTTCTTCAACCATAACTCTTCTTTACAAGCTTCCGTAATGGCAATAAATTCAGCTTCGGTAGTTAAGAGAGTAACTCTTTTTTGTAATTTAGATTGCCATGCCACAGTTCCCCTTGCAAAAGTTATCAAATACCCCGAAGTAGATTTTCTAGAATCAATATCACTAGCCATGTCAGAATCTGTGAACCCATCAAGCATCGACTTAACATCCCTAAAACACAAACACACCTTCGAAGTCCCTTGAAGATATCTTAGAATCCACTTCACCGCTACCCAATATTCTTTACCCAGATTAGAGAGAAAACGACTCACCACACCAACGACATGAGCAATATCCGGCCTTGTACAAACCATAGTGTACATCAAGGAACCAACCGCTGAAGCATAAGAAATTTTGAGCATCTCTTCCTTGTCTTTCTCACTTGGAAGACATTGATTCGAACTAAGCTTGAAGTGACGCGTAAGTGGACAACCAACCGGCTTTGCTTTATCTATGTTGAACCTCTTAAGAACTTTCTCAATGTAGCTTTCTTGAGACAACCAAATCAGTCCATTTTTGCGATCACAAACAATTTTCATACCAAGTATTTGCTTTGCCGGTCCCAAATCTTTCATAGCAAAAGACTTGCTCAATTCCACCTTCAACCTGCTAGTCATAGTATAATATTGACCCACAATTAACATGTTATCAACATAAAGCAAAAGAATAATAAATTTGCTATCTGAAATTTTTTTCACAAACACACAATGGTCTGAAGTGGTTTTAGAAAAATCATTATTCATCATGAAAGAGTCAAATTTTTTGTACCAATGCGACGGCGCTTGCTTGAGGCCATACAAACTTTTCTTCAATTTGCAAACAAATTTCTTTTTCCCTTTTTCTACAAAACCTTCCAGTTGCTCCGTGTAATTTTCTTCTTCAAGGTCACCATAAAGAAATACAGTCTTCACATCAAGTTGCTCAACTTCAAGGTTCATACTTGCGGCCATGCCAAGTACAACCCGAATAGAAGACATCTTCACAACCGCTGAGAAAATCTCATCAAAGTCAATACCTTTTTTTTGCCCAAAGCCTTTCACAACAAGATGTGCTTTGTACCTCAGATTCTTGTCATCATTCTTCAATTTGAAGATCCACTTATTTTTCAGAATTTTCCTCCCCCTAGGCAACTTCACTAAATCATAAGTGTGATTTTCAAGTAAGGAATTCATCTCCTCTTTCATAGCCTTTTTCCAATCATCTTTCTTTGCATGCTCAATTGCTTTGATTGGAAATTAACACAAATTCATTAGGATGATACTTTCTCGAAGGTTGTCGGTCTCTTGTAGATTTTCTCAACTCAAGTTGTGGTGGTGGTTCTAGGGTTAGATGCTCTTCCTCAATTTTGGGCTCAACTTCATTTAGAGTAGCATTGTTATCTACATCTTCAAGAGGTGGCTGCACGTCTTCCTCATTTTCATCATCAATCGAAGATGAAGAAGATAGATCTATGTCAATAAGATCACTAGTTTTTGGCTCCAGTTGATCACCTTTGCCAAAGTCTTCAATTGTTTGGTCTTCAAGAAACATAACATCATAGCTTCGAATAACTTTTTTGTTAACCAGATCCCACAATCTATAACCAAATTCATCACACCCATAGCTAAGAAAAATGCATTGTCTTGACTTGCTATCAAACTTGGACCTCTCATCCTCTGGAATGTGAACAAAGGCTCGGCAACCAAACACTCTCAAGTGCTCATAAGACACATCTTTGCTGGTCCAAACTCTTTTGGGAACGAGACATATTGATCACGTCAACCACTGTCCTCATTGCCTTACCCCAAAAGGATCTTGGCAATTTAGCATGTGAAAACAGACACCTTGTTCTTTCCACAATGGTACAGTTCATCCTCTCGGCAACATCATTTTGTTAAGGAGTCTTCTTAACTGTCTTTTGATGCTGAATACCTTGGCTACGACAATACTCATCAAATATTGCCGAATGTATTCACTACCATTGTTTGTTCAAATGCACTTCAATTTATACCCTATTTCTCTTTCAACCATGATCTGAAAATGCTTTAAATATATCTAAAACTTGATCTTTAGTTTTTAGTATAAAAGCCCAAACTTTCCTTAAATAATCATCAATGAAAGTAATAAAATAAAGTGCACCACTATATGTTCCAACTTTCAAAGGACCACAAATATCAGAATGAATCAACTCCAAAATATTTTCTTTTCTAGAAGTGACATTTTTATGAAAAGAAACTTTATGTTGTTTACCCGCCAAGCAATGAACACAAGTTTTAAAATGTGTACCTTTCAAATCGGGTAAAAGCTCTTTCTTGAACAAAACTTGCAGCTTCATTTCACTCATGTGCCCAAGCCATTTGTGCCACAATTTGGTAGAAATATCATTTTCAAGTGTATTGACAACACCTTTACAAATTTTTTTTTGCATCGAATAAAGTGTATGAGTCTTCTTGCACTTGGTCACCACCAAAGAACCCTTTGTGAGCTTCCATATTCCATCCCCAAATTTGTTATTGTAGCCTTCATCATCTAGCTTCTTGGTAAAGATCAAATTGAGGCGAATCTCAAGAGCATGCCTCACATCTTTAAGCAACAACTTGCAGCCTAAATTTGTTTATAAGAAAACATCACCCATGCCAATAATCTTGGACAAACCTTCATTACCCATTCGAATACAACCATAATCTCATTTGGTGTAGGTAGTGAAGAAATCAACTAGAGAAGTCAATGAAAAGAAGCACCGGAATCAATCACCCAATTGCTCTCTTGGCCCACAAAATTGACACAATCTTCTTCACAAATGACCATGAGATCACCATCGGTAGTAACCGCCATTGTGTCTTCTTGCTTCTTATCCACACTTTTGTCACGCCTTTTGTCATTGTTCTTGAGCTTTCAGCATTCTTGCTTCACGTGCCCTTTCCAATGGCAATAATGGCACTCAATGTCTTTCTTTGAAAATTAACCATCTCTTGATTTGTCACGGCTTTGATCGCGACTATGAGGAGTCTTACTCCTCCCCCTTGTTTTGCTTCGGCCTCTCACAACAAATTCCCCGAATGAGAAGAACCCGTTGATGTTCTTCTAGTTTCTTCATTCAACAAGCTACTAGTGACTTGACTCATTGCGACAACTCCATCAGGCGCTGAATTATTAACCGTCACAACCAAAGTTTCTCAACTTTTGAGCAAAGAACTAAGTAGCATCAAAGCCTACAACTCATCATCAAAAACAATTTTCATAGAAACAAGTTGGTTAACAATACTCTTTATTTCATCCAAATGTTTCGGAATAGGGCTGCCATCTTTATATTTTAAATTAACCAACTTTCGAAACAAAAAAGCCTTATTTGTGGTTGATTTTCTATCATAAAGACTAGGGGTGAGCATGGTCCGGATTGGTTTGGATAGGGGTAAAACCAGGACCAATCCATTATCTATGGTTCCTGAAAATTTAGAACCAATCCAATCTGTTTAAATCATAGAACCAATCTGAACCAATCCATTTAAAACAGATTGGGTTAGTTTAGGACCACAGATTTACATAATTAAATAACAAATATTATAGCGATCCCGGTTTTCTCTCCATTGATTATTGTATTCCGGACTTAGGTTCCGTAGAGTTGATGTTATGTATATCTTGTTTCCATCCTTCAATACTTTGTATTTGAGTTATAGGATGTTTTGGGCAGGTTTGCTACAGATTTGTTGTGTTTAGGAGCAAATGGTTGCTACCCAGAATTTTGATCCTTTGCTCAAGCGAGCACTTTGTCGCTTGAGCGAGATCTATGTTTTAGATCCTTCGCTCGAGCTAGGGTTCCTTCGCTCGAGCAATAGTTGAGTTTTTGTGTCTGGTGGCTCGAGCGAGAAGTCTTGCGCTCGAGCGTGCGTCTGTATCTCATTTTGAGTTGAGAGCTGTGTTTCTTAGCTCGAGCGAGATTTCCTTTGCTCGAGTGAGCGAGGTGTATGTTTTGAGTTTCTTCGCTCGAGTGAGCATTCTGTCGCTCGAGCGTGCTTCTGGGTTATAGACCTGAAGCTTCGTATTGTTGGCTCGAGCGAGACTTTCTTCGCTCGAGCGAGGGTTCTTTGTGTCTGGTCGCTCGAGCGACCAATCCTTCGCTCGAGCGAGCCTGTTGTATATCAGCAGGCAGCAGCGGGAAACACTTCACTTTTTCATCTCTTTTATTTTACAAACCCTAGATCTGAGCTCTCCCTCTCTCTCTACAAACCTTCTCTCTAAGGTTTCATCTCCTTCTAGTGAGTTCCTAGCCTAGCCTCTTTGTATAAAAGATGGAGGGTGTTGAGGGCTTTGTTTTAATCTGAAAATTATTGAATTTGAAGCACGTTGGGTTTTGGTCTTCATCTCCATTTGAGCTCTAACTTCGAGGTAGGGATATCCTACTCCATCTTATGAGCTTTGTCTTTAAATTTTGGCATTTCGATATGTTTGGGTTGTTGGGTAATATTGGAAAAGTTTGGGGTCTTTGTGTAATTTACAAAAGAGGGGGTTTTCATATATAATAACCCATATGTATGTAATACTTTGAGGAAAGGAATTAATGTTGGATTATTGATGAAAATGGAACCTTAGGGTTGTTATGTGAATTATGGGAAAATGCCCTAATTAGTTTGGTAAAATTAATTTGTATAATTAATTTTGAGATATGGGAATTGAATTGAGAATATTGGAATTGGGGAATTATGGGATTAAAGGGGTGTAGTTGGATTAATTTATCGCTCACCTAGTCAAAATGTTGATAACATATCCATTTGGTGCATTTATTTTCTGTTTAGAAATAACTGCTTTGGGCTATCGGTGGAAGATAGTCTTGATTGTTGTAGACAATGCATGATGATTAGGCAAACTAAAACTAATCAATTGAGTATACCATAGAATATGGTGGTTGGTGTAATACATCGAAATTTTGTATTGATTGAGTGAACATGTATATGATAATTGCTTATATACATTGTGTTATATGGGAGGCGATAGGGGATGCACTCCACGGTTTAGGGGAAGATAGGGGATGGACCTCTAAACCGGATTTTGTTTGACATTGATACAGCACTAAAATGTGTATCATTTGTGAAGTATGGAAGTGTTTTTACATGTCATTGATACAGCACTAAAATGTGTATCATTTGTGAAGTATGGAAGTGATTTTGGCTGAGATTGATACAGCACCAAAATGTGTATCTATTATAAAGTAAGAAATGTTTAACATGAGTTGTTATCCCAATTGAATTGGAAATATTGTTAATAAGAGATGTAATCTCTGTCGAATTATCTAGCCAGGTTTTGAGCCACGTTTTTTAAATGAATTGTAATATGATGTAAGTGGATGTATAAGTGTTGACCACCTATCACATGCTATTATTTTAGTCATTGCTTATAGTTGGTTCAGTATATTTGTACTGGGCTGTGGCTCACCCTATATGGGACATCATTTCCAGGTACAGATGGTATGCCACCTCAAAGGACGTAGCTTGGGAGGCTAGAGGCTGAAAGACTTTTTTTGTTGTTCTGTTATCTTTTGATGTATTACATGTAAATTCAGGCCAAGGGCTTAATATGTAATTGAGTTAGTACTCTTTTCTTTGTGACCTAGTGTTGGCTTGGAAAGTTGTAAGCCCATAGGGCATTTACTTTTGTTGTCAACATGTAATACTTTTGTACGAACTACTCTGATGATTAGAAAGATGTTTATTTCTTTATATCAATGCATGTTAAGAATGTTGGGTTTGATGTATTATTTTGAGAATGTGACAACTTGGTATCAGAGCGTACCGGGTTCGAATACTTTGGGTACGCAGGAAGTGGTTAGTACCACAATGGATTTGTCTCGTTTGTTAGAGACTTATGTATAATACTATGTGTTTATTTGATAACATGCTTACGTGACTATATGGGTATGAGATTTAATTTCTAGGATGTTGATTGGATCCTTGGGTTTCTGGGAGTCCTATTGGAAAAGCACTTGATCAATGCTGTTTCTAACTGAAACTCTAGCAACGCCTCGGGACTATCATTATCCAGAAATGAAATTCGTAAGTGCTTATGTGATTATGCGTTTACGTGGAATGAATTACAGTTGTCCAATGTATTAGAACGCGAGTGTTATAGCTGCGGCACATTTGTGAATGTGCTAATGTTCTTCGTTACCTTTATTAGGATGTCAGGACAAGGACGAGGACGTGGAGGTAGACGTGGTAGGCATGGTAGGCAGGAGATGCCTTTACCGGATGATATTCCAGCACAGCAGGAGGGGGTTGGCCAGGCCAATGTGGCTGAGCCAGTAGGACAGCAGGCCATGGGCGCCTTAGCCCGCGAGATGGCAGAAGCTTTGAGGGCATCCATGGGCATTCTCAGGGCTGAGAATCAGGTTCAGGCCCAGGTTGTTAATGCAGGGCCTTCCCTCTTGAAAAGGGAATTCTTCTGGTCTAATCCGGACGAGTTTGTCGGTGATCCGAAGGAGCCACTTAAGGCGGATGAGTGGTTGGAACAGATGACGAAGATGTTTGAGATGCTAGGCATCAAAGACGGGGCTTTGAAAGTGACCTTGGCATCTTTCCAGCTTAAGGGGGATGCGGGTCAGTGGTGGAAATTCATGAAGGGTCGTATTGGTGGCACTTGGGAGGCTTTTGTGGGTGCTTTCTAGGAGAAGTTCTTATCTCTAGCTGTTAGGGAGAAGCTGAAGACCAGTTCTGCCAGCTTTTGCAGCTGAGTTCTTCAGTGGCCGAGTTTGAGGCTGCATTTACTAATTTGTCCAGGTTTGCACTTGAACTTGTGGCGTCCGAGGAACGCCGTTGTATCGAGTTCGAGAAGAAGTTGAGGTGCGGCCTCAAAATGAGAGTTGGCAGATCTATGACTCGAGACTATGGGCGTCTGTTTGATGCTGCAGCCCATATGGAGATCATGATGCAGGAGGAGGGGCAGAAAGGCTCCAAGAGGAGTCAGGATGGTCAGGGTGATGGCAGGAGACAGAGGGGTTCACACCCTCAGCAGTCTCAGGGAGATTTTGCTAGATCTACCTTTCCAGTGCCGAGTGCAGGCTCTGGGAGAGGCAGTTAGGGAGACGTAATTTGTTTTAAATGTGGCCGGCTGGGTCACAAGTCTCCAGCCTGCCCACAGAGGGGAGGAGGTCAGAGAGCTGCTTCATCTTCAACTAGACCGCAGAGCTAGAGTCAGGGCAAGGGTTAGCCACTGTTTTGTTATCAGTGTGGTCAGGCGGGGCACCTGAAGAGGTTCTACCCGCAGTTGAGTGCCACATCGAGTGCGTCTGGTTCCAGACAGACGCAGAGTTTTCAGCCAGCTCAGTCTGTGCAGGCCTCGAGGGCCAATCCGGGAGCTTCGTCATCCCAGTCTGTGCAGCAGTCTTTTGCTCCTAGGGGTGAGCAGGTAGAGCAGAGACCTTCAGGGCGCGTGTATGCTGTTGCCGCGCAGGATCTTGTACCGGCTCCATCTGTTGTGAGAGGTACCTTTTTGTTTTGCAACTCGATTGCTAATGTGTTGATTGATACGGGAGCATCCCATTCCTTTATATCTGCTGCATTCGCATCTGTTTTAAGGTTGGAGTTGGCGCAGTTAGCATCTTCTATATGTGTTGTATCGCCTGTTGGGGGTGAATTGATTTTGAAACAGGGGTGTCGGGGCTGTGATATAGAGGTCGCCGACCGCCGGCTCCCCTTTCCTTTTGTAGTTATGCCTATGTCGGGTTTTGATGTTGTTTTGGGTATGGACTGGCTATTGTCATACCGGGCTGTTATCGATTGTTACCGCCAGAGGGTCACAGTATGTACCTTGAGCGGGGATTGTTTCCATTTCTTGGGGGATCCGGTTGGTAGTGTTTTGCCACAGGTGTATGATCCGCGAGAGTGGAGTGAGCTTAGTGGTCTTCTTGCTAGCCTTTTGAGTAGTGAGTGTGATGAGACCCAAATTGTATTGCCGAGAGTGGTTTGTGAGTACTCGGACGTCTTTCCCGAGGATCTTGTCAGTTTGCCACCTCACCGAGAGATTGAGTTCTCCATTGATCTAGTGCCCGGCATGGCGCCGATTTCTATGGCACCATATCGTTTTGCCCCAGCTGAGTTAGTTGAGTTGAAGGTTCAGCTCCAGGAATTGCTAGATAAGGGCTTTATTCGTCCTAGTGTTTCGCCGTGGGGGGCACCGGCCCTCTTTACTAAAAAGAAAGATGGTGCCTTGAGACTTTGCATTGATTACCGGAAATTGAATCGGGCTACGGTTAAGAATAAGTACCCTATGCCTCGTATCAATGATTTGTTTGACCAATTGAAGGGTTCTCGTTGTTTCTCTAAGATAGACTTGAGATCGGGTTACCACCAGTTGAGGGTCAGGGAGGAGGATATTCTGAAGACGGCATTCCGTACGCGGTATGGCCACTATGAGTTTCTGGTGATGCCTTTTGGGCTCACCAATGCACCGGCAGTGTTTATGGATTTGATGAATCGGATATTTCGAGAATTCTTAGATCGTTTTGTGGTTGTTTTTGTGGACGACATTTTGATTTATTCACCTTCTGAGGAGGAGCACGAGGAACACTTGAGAGTGGTACTTGAGTTGCTTAGAGCCCATAGGCTGTATGCCAAGTTTGGGAAATGTGAGTTCTGGCTAGGAGAAGTCAAGTTCTTAGGCCATGTGGTTTCCGGGGAAGGGGTGTCTGTTGATACATCCAAGATTGAGGCAGTGCAAGATTGGGCACAGCCTAAGAGTGTTTTTGAGATCCGCAGTTTTCTGGGATTAGCTGGGTATTATCGCCGGTATTATCGCAGTTGTCCGGAGTTCATGACATGTTTCATGTTAGTATGCTTCGGAAGTACGAGTCGGATCCATTGTATGTATTGGATTGGACCGACTTAGAGGTTGAAGAGGATGCCTTGTATGAGGAGAGACCGGTTTGGGTCTTGGATAGACGAGATCAAGTCTTGCGAGGCAAGACCATTCCTTTGGTAAAGGTTTTGTGGAAACATCACGGAGTGGAAGAAGCCACTTGAGAATGTGAATTGGAGGCCCGAGAGAAATATCCAGATCTCTTTGTGGATGTTTGAGCATGTATTGTATATTTTGCTGTATTGATAAACCTTAAGAGCATTGTGTATGTCTTAAGTTGTAAAACATTGTATATGTTTGGTTTATGGAAATGTTGTGGAGGTATTATTGTATATGCCTTGAAAATGGAAGTTTATTTTAGCATTTTATATGTTAAATATGTTGTAGAAATGAAAATGTAATATTGGCATTGAATATATTATGGAATTGTGAACCATGTACATTGAAAATTGTTGGAATTGAAAAAGATGCATGTTGGAACATATAATGTAAGATGCCTCTTGAATAGAGATGGGATGACCGGTAATGGGTCAAGTTGTCAAATGTTGGTTGGTAACATTGTCGAAAATTGAGAAAAACTTATTTTTGAAAACTTGTGCTTAATTTCAAGGACGAAATTCCTTAAGGGGGGGGACGTTATAGGGATCCCGGTTTTCCCTCCATTGATTATTGTATTCCGGACTTAGGTTCCGTAGAGTTGATGTTATGTATATCTTGTTTCCATCCTTCAATACTTTGTATTTGAGTTATAGGATGTTTTGGGCAGGTTTGGTATAGGTTTGTTGTGTTTGGAAGCAAATGGTTGCTGTCCAGAATTTTGGTCCTTCGCTCGAGCGAGCACTTTGTCGCTCGAGCGAGATCTGTGTTTTAGATCCTTCGCTCGAGCCAGGGTTCTTTCGCTCGAGCGATAGTTGAGTTTGTGTCTGGTGGCTCGAGCGAGAAGTCTTGTGCTCGAGCGTGCGTCTGCGTCTCATTTTGACCTGAGAGCTATGTTTCTTGGCTCGAGCGAGATTTTCTTCGCTCGAGCTCTCGCTCGAGCGAGCATTCTGTCGCTCGAGCGTGCTTCTAGGTTGTAGACTTGAAGCTTCGTATTGTTGGCTCGAGCGAGACTTTCTTCGCTCGAGCGAGGGTTCTTTATGTCTGGTCGCTCGAGCGACCAATCCTTCGCTCGAGCGAGCCTGTTGTATATCAGCAGGCAACAGCGGGAAACACTTCACTTTTTCATCTCTTTTATTTTACAAACCCTAGATCTGAGCTCTCTCTCTCTCTACAAACCTTCTCTCTAAGGTTTTATCTCATTCTAGTGAGTTCCTAGCCTAGCCTTTTTGTATAAAAGATAGAGGGTGTTGAGGGCTTTGTTTTAATCTGAAATTATTGAATTTGGAGCACGTTGCGTTTTGGTCTTCATCTTCGTTTGAGCTCTAACTTCGAGGTAGGGATATCCTACTCCATCTTATGAGCTTTGTCTTTAAATTTTGGCATTTCGATATGTTGGGGTTGTTGGGTAATATTGGAAAAGTTTGGGGTCTTTGTGTAATTTACAAAAGAGGGGCTTTTCATATATAATAACCCATATGTATGTAATACTTTAAGGAAAGGAATTAATGTTGGATTATTGATGAAAATGGAACCTTAGGATTGTTATGTGAATTATGGGAAAATGCCCTAATTAGTTTGGTAAAATTAATTTGTATAATTAATTTTGAGATATGGGAATTGAATTGAGAATATTGGAATTGGGGAATTATGGGATTAAAGGGGTGTAGTTGGATTAATTTATCGCTCACCTAGTCAAAATGTTGATAACATATCCATTTGGTGCATTTATTTTCTGTTTAGAAATAACTGCTTTGGGCTATCGGTGGAGGATAGTCTTGATTGTTGTAGACAATGCATGATGATTAGGCGAACTAAAACTAATCAATTGAGTATACCATAGAATATGGTGGTTGGTATAATACATCGAAATTGTGTATTGATTGAGTGAACATGTATATGATAATTGCTTATATACATTGTGTTATATGGGAGGAGATAGGGGATGCACTCCACGGTTTAGGGGAAGATAAGGGATGGACCTCTAAACCGGATTTTGTTTGACATTGATACAACACTAAAATGTGTATCATTTGTGAAGTATGGAAGTGTTTTTACATGTCATTGATACAGCACTAAAATGTGTATCATTTGTGAAGTATGGAAGTGATTTTGGCTGAGATTGATACAGCACCAAAATGTGTATCTATTATAAAGTAAGAAATGTTTAACATGAGTTGTTATCCCAATTGAATTGGAAATATTGTTAATAAGAGATGTAATCTCTGTCGAATTATCTAGCCAGGTTTTGAGCCACGTTTTTTAAATGAATTGTAATATGATGTAAGTGGATGTATAAGTGTTGACCACCTATCACATGCTATTATTTTAGTCATTGCTTATAGTTGGTTCAGTATATTTGTACTGGGCTGTGGCTCACCCTATATGGGACATCATTTCCAGGTACAGATGGTATGCCACCTCGAAGGACGTAGCTTGGGAGGCTAGAGGCTGAAAGACTTTTTTTGTTGTTCTGTTATCTTTTGATGTATTACATGTAAATTCAGGCCAAGGGCTTAATATGTAATTGAGTTAGTACTCTTTTCTTTGTGACCTAGTGTTGGCTTGGAAAGTTGTAAGCCCATAGGGCATTTACTTTTGTTGTCAACATGTAATACTTTTGTACGAACTACTCTGATGAATAGAAAGATGTTTATTTCTTTATATCAATGCATGTTAAGAATGTTGGGTTTGATGTATTATTTTGAGGATGTGACAAATATATATATAGAACATTCTAATTTCATAAAAACATAAATATAACATCATATTAGTTCCAAAATAGCAACATGTTTTCCACAATAGCAACATAGTAGTCTAGAATTTAAACAACCATAAGAAAACTGATTCCACCATAAGTATTTAGACAATTACAAATTAAAACTAAAACCAACAAACGAAAGCAATAAAAGAAAATGTTATGCTGGTTTAGGTTTTGGGTTTAGGTTTTATATGGAATAAAAGAAGATACTATGTTGGAGGGTGTATAATATAAATATAGGCTACTTGTCTATGGTTCGGATCGGTTCCAATCCGGAACGGCGGGGTTCAATCCAAAACTGATCTGTAGACTATGGATTTTTAATTTTTCAATCCGGAACCGAACCACGGATTCAAAAAACCAATCCAAACCTACCGGATTGGACTGGACCGGATCAGATTACGGATGTTATGGATTCCTTGCTCAGCCCTAATAAAGATCTTCTAATTTTTTTTCATAAATCATGTGCCGAAGTTTTAGTAGCAACATGATGAAACACACTGTCATCGATCCATTGACGAATAACACCAACGGCTTGTCGATTAATTCTTTTCCATTTATCATCTTTCATACCCTCGGGTTTGCCATTATCACCCTTAATAGGTCCATACAAATCTTTACAAAACAATAGGTCCTCCATTTTAGTTTTCCAAGTTACCCAATTGCTTCCATTGAAGCTAGAGACACTCCCCACATTCTCCTCCATACACAAATAAATAAACCCAAGCAAACCGTAAGCTTTGATACGGGAAAATAGATGATTTCCCACAAGTAAATCAATCAATGGAAATGAAAACTAATGTGGAAAAATTATATCAACAACAATACAAGAATTTTTACATGGTTCTCTCAATGTGAGGTACGTCCACAGGATCGAAATCCGATTCTTGAGTCTAATATTCTATATCAACAATGTCTTCCAGAGGTGCAGGTAGTTCACGCTGTCATTCACTTCCAAAAGTACAACTACTACCCCCATTCACTTATGAATATAAGAGCGAAAAATACTCAAGTCCTAAGGATTATTATGCTAGTATTCGAGCGCAATGGGCATTTAGGGTAGCAGAGCAAAAGAGATTGTTTAATGATTTATGTAATTTAGGGGCACGGGTACCTCATCGTCGTTCATTAACCATGCCTAGATGAAATGTGGGCGACTATGAAAAGGCGCTTAACAAAATAAAAAAGGAGAACAACAAAATGTTGATGTGAAGACATCGACATTTCATGTTTCAACTAGCCACCGAAATGGCTGAGACAAGCAATAGACAATTGACTAAAATCAAGCGCAATAATGTCCTAGCAACGAAAAATATATCTTCGACTACTACATGTCATATGAAGAATGAAGAATCAGACAATTTCTATTTAAGAAAATGTTTGTTTATTGTGTCATTTCTAAGTTGTTATTGTGTATGTCGACGTACTTGTTTTTTTTTTTTTTTCTTTTTTAAAGTGCTATATATGTGTTCAATCCATGTATTAAGTGTTTAGTACTTTAAATTGTTTATTAAATATATGGCAACAATATCAATCAAATACTATGGCTTATATGAACATTATGTAGACATATATTGAAACTCATAAAATAATATGAAAAGATTTCATAACATATATTACAACCCGACTAAAGGATTATTATGAAGGAATTTTATTATTTCTATTCCTCATCTAAAATTTCAATATCAGATAATACTTGTTCCTCCCTGCTTGAATTCAAGTAAAATTTTGCTTCATGCATTAACCCATCTCCGACGCCCTCAGTTGCGAGTTGATGAAAGTGATATCAATTTAAACACATCGACATTCGGTTAACTTCTTCACGAATGCGGTGTAACACCCTTTGTAGTAATTGCGGGGTATCGATGGGCATGTTCTTCGACCTCATTCGATGAAGTCGAATATTCTTTTCTTCGCACAGCTCCTGAAGAATATTGGTCTGGGTAGACTGATATTGCCACTCTGCTCTCATTGAATTCACGGTGGCTGTTGTGTAATGAAGATTAGAGTTCAACGGATATTCAAAACCGTCATTTGAACCCCAATGGCGACCCATTGCGGTATATAAATCACTAACAATGTATGTCATAGTGAATTATTATATATAATCTTATAACAATCTGTCAATAAAACTAAGTTAGTTTTCACATACTAGCATATATTTATAACAACTTGAAGTAGCTTTGTTGTAACTAACAATTGCAAACACAAGTCACAGGTAGCTAACAATTGAAATTGCATGGCTGGTAAAATCGCATGTTGAAAATGCGATTTCAAGTGAGTCAACATAAAAATAAAAATTACTACAAACACCATACTTCAAATCGCTGTAGTAGTCAAGAGAACTGAATTGTATTACAGGTGAAATCACATGTTGAAAATGCAATTTTAATTGAAGTTACATTTTGAACATGCAATTTCAAGTGAGTCAACATAAAAATAAAAATTACTGCAAACACCATACTTCAAATCGTTGTAGTAGTCACGGGAACTGAATTACATGGCAGGTGAAATCGCATGTTAAAAATGTAATTTCAAGTAAAGTTGCATTTTGAACATGCGATTTCAAGTGAGTGAACATAAAAATAAAAATTATTGCAAACACTATACTTCAAATTGATGTAGTAGTCACATGCATTGAATTGCATGGCAGGTGAAATTGCATGTTGAAAATACAATTTCAACTAAAGTTGCATTTTGAACATACGATTTCAAGTGAGTCAACATTACCTCCATGCCATAACAAATTACAAGTAAACATATATCATATAATATTATTGTAAGTTAATCACACTTTACCCCCTGTGGTTTCACGCGGTAACATAATACCTCCTTGGGGTTTATATGTGTACTCATAAACCCCCGTAGTTTGGAGTGATGTTTAAAAGTGACGGGATCTACTAGACTTAATAGCGCATGAGCCAAACACGTCAGAGAAGCGTGTATGCACTAGGATTAAGTGATTTGGCGCCAAATTTGGGGCTCAAATTGACTAATTTGCCTTTCTAATCTATTATAAAACCATTACACCACCAAACCTACAATTCCTTACCCAAAAATCTAAAATCACTTCCATTTTTGAGGATGTCATCCTTTCAAGGCTCCCACTATAGCGGACAAAGCATAGCTTGTACATGCTACTATGGCCAAAGATCTCCAGTGAGAACTTGGACAAATGCAAACATGGGAAGAAAATTTATAGGATGTGCAAATTATGGGGTAATCACTTCCATTATTTATTAATTAAGTAATTCATGTATTTATTTTTTATGTTATATAATTTTTAATTACAAATCCGAATTTATTTATTAAAATTTTTAGATTCATGCTACTTGTGAGTACTTTGCGTGGATTGACCCACCATTGTGTCGTCGCTCGCGTGATCTACTACCAAGACTTGTGCAACGAGTAAATCACATGGAGTTAGAGTTGAAAAAACTCAAAAACAAAAAAAAAGGTTGTATCGAAGACTTTTGCTAGGAAGTTGGATACTGTTTTTATGCTATATTGCATGTAATCTAAAAAAAAGTGTTATGTAAGCTAATACAAGGAAGGAATAACCCTTTTGGGAATCTTGCTTCTCTATTACTAAAACTTGTCGTGTTTTGCATAGAAATCAAAAAAACAAAAAATAGGTAAAAATATAAAAAATACATTTTTAAAACATTGTATAGATAACTTAATCATAAACCTTTCATTCCTTTTTGGTTTAAACCTTAAACACATACTCCCAATGGAGTTAGAGGTTTAAAAAAAAATTACTAAATTCCAAATAAAGCACACTAGCAAATGCTCTGAAATTTCAACAAATTAAAGTAAAAATTAAACATCAAACAATACATACCAGCCTGTACTCTACAATTCCAAACAAATCAAACCTAAGTCAAGTATCACCTGTGCCTGAAGGCACTCCTCTTCTTGGCACTCATACAATTTGTAAAACTCTAACATGAAAGGCATATATAGTATACATTCCAACCTAATCGAGTAAATCCATTCTTTGGTCCAAGTTACCCAAATAAGTTGTCAACAAAAATTATCACATTCATATAATGGTTGAATGTGGCTAAACCAAAAAATTATTGTAAAGATGATTAATGTAAAAAAGTCATCAATTACATCAACTAAGACAACTTTAAAAATGAAATTGTTGCCCTAAAAATTGGCTAAAGTTAAAAAGAATTGAAAGTCGTTCAATAGCCATTCTAGTATTGATACCTGAAATAAAAAAATTAAAAAAAAAATTTGAAAAATAATAATAAAATTAGATTAGATAGATTAAAGCAAAAAAATATAATTAAGAGAAAAAATGCCTAATATTCAATATTTTCAAATCATGTCACATAGTATGTAATAAACTTTCTAACTGCTCAAAAGTATTTATCACTTATCAAGCACCACTTGCCATCACACATAGTCCAACTCACTTTCTTCATATGTTTCCTTGTCTAGTTTTACTACTTCTACTAATGTACTTGACAAAAAATAAACACACATGTTTCCCTTACTAACTAAACCAAGTAAAAGAACAATGGGACAGCCAAATAAAAACGTAATTCAAATGTAAAGCATTACCCAAATCAAATTGATTCATCAAAACTCCAATTCAACTTAAACACATGCATAACAAAACAAATGAGAAAAAATGTATTTGTTTGAGCTTCAATCATTGCTTGAGTTATCGAGTCTACAAAAGAAGAAAAAAAAATTAACAACAAATCAATTGATAAGTAATATATGTGGGCAACAGAAAGACATGCAGCTCTGCCCACCTCAACCATAGCAGGCTTCTCCTCCTTTTTAATAGGCTTTTCATCATCTGCTGCAGTCCTTTCCCCAAGTAATGCATATAAGTTTGCATCTTTGAGTTGCTGTTCAAAAGACAACAAAGAAACATAACTAAAAAGATCATTGAAATATCTCAATAAGCAACTGAAATTATATCATTTATTAAAAACTAAGAAAAGCATTTCATATCAAATATATATACTACTATACATACATGTTGCCTTGACAATCTTCGGATCAGCCCAAGGCTGCCTCTTCCGTACATGACCAAATAATTCACCAACTAAGAATATCACAATTAAATGTGTTAATTAGAATAGAGAAAATTACTAGGGAAGTGTAAACTGTAGGATTGCAGGCATCAAGAAAATATGTATATATATGATTTGTTCAAATTCAGATTCATCTGCATGTGAATTTAAATTAAACTTCCCCCTCTTCTTATCTTTACAGTGGGTGCTAATTGGTGCAAGATGATGGCCACTACTACTAGAAGAACAATTCAATCCACATACAAATTCATATAATTTATATACTTATGCATACATACATATATACACACACACACTAGCAATGATGCTTTTGGATATCCTCATGCTACTTTCAGAAAATGCCTCTAAGTGCCATATAGCAGACAAAGCAACGAAGAAAGACCATATATATATACACACACACACACACTAGCAATGATGCTTTTGGATATCCTCATGCTACTTTCAGAAAATGCCTCTAAGTGCCATATAGCAGACAAAGCAACGAAGAAAGAACAAAAAGGTCCCCTGCCAACCACTTTCGTCACACACCAGTCACCAAATCCACACATTACCTACCTCCCTTTAGACCAAATTTTCAAACAAATGAGCAAATGAAGCAGCAAAATACAGCAGAAGCACCAAAAATCTAAATGACAAACAAGGACAAAGGCAGCCATCAAACCCACAATCCTGAGATCAAAACAGAGCAGTAAGAATCAAATAACTTCAACTATTAATAGGTACCAAAGGATATAGTTCACATCTATCACAATTTTAGCAACAAAACAAACTAATTAAAATACAAATCCAGCATAATTAATTACAAATCTAATTAATTAAAGTTTCTAGCAACTTTTCCCACGGTTTCAACATATCCAGCAAAACTAACTAATCAATCTGATGGTGCACATTTTGACACATAGACAAAAGTCGCCTCAGGATTCGAAAACCACCCTTCCTTGTTATATTAGTCAGTGCAACTTTTAATAATATTAAATAATAGGATTACCAGAAAACCATCTTCTCTAATCTTTACGTGAAACCCCAACAAAAACCAACAGGAGAACCTTTGAGAAATCAAAAAAGATTAACAGCAATATATATATAGGTCCTAATAACAAGGTTGACATGTTTGAATATCCACTATGAAGAAACTATGAGGATCAAGCAGGTCAACATCGATCCCAATACCAATTATCCATGAACAGATTTAGAAACAAAAAGAGCAATCCCATCACACATAAAATAAAAAATTCCAAACACCCATAGCATGGCAACATGACAAAAGAATGCACAAAATAGGCATTCAAAACTATAGTGCAGACCCTGTAAAAGATTTCACAAGATTAGTAATAAGCACTTTCATTTCCATTCTAGAAGTATCTGATATCAATATTACAAACTAAACAGTCTTTGTTGCCAAGAAATTTTTTTGGGTTAATGTGAGACATGATGCAGACCCATCTCAACCCCCTATCTCAAATGACATAACCAATGCCTTAACTTCTCAATTTAAAACATCCTGAGAATAACCTATGTTACTTCAAAAATCACCATTTGCTACATCATAAGAGTTTGAATTTAAAACAGGTGGATCAACCAAGAACACTACTTCCAGGACCAATTTTTTCTCACAAGACACATTTGTTACAACCTAAAGCCAAGATAAAATTACAGACAAACATCAAGTGCAACATGATATATCATATCGGGGAATAATAAGTTTCTTACCAGCATAGATGGTGTCCTCAGTAAGCCCATTTAGTCTCTTTAATTTCCTCAATAGAAACCTACACTCAAACCAAAATGAGAACACAACATTCAAATCAAAACCCAAAATCAAACATTAAAACAGGATATCTATAGAAATGTAGAAAGAAATGAATGCAAGTAAATATGAATTATACCCCATATTTTCTAGAAAGACCCCAAAGGGTATCTCCCCTTACAATCTCTACTGTTTTCACCGAAGATTCTGGCACAGTTTGCTCCACAGAAGTGATGGGTTTCTATCAAAACAAACAAATAATCCAACTCCAACAACATATATGGGTGAGTCTATAGACTATATACATACATTTATTACGCATACATACATATCAGAATAAACAAACAACCCAAATCCAACAACGTAAGCATCTCCAACCTTCAAGTGTCACAAAAATAATATATGCTATACATCACTAGTGCTAAAGTGATGTAAACATGTACTGAATAATATGCAAACATGTAATACTAATTATACGTTAAATACTAAAAACAATAACTGTCACAAAAATAAAATATGTTATATATCACTAGTGTGCGTGGCGAGGAGGGGGAGGTGTATGGGTGCCACATCCAGGATGTCTAATTTTGCAAATTCCCTTGCGACATGGGGGTTCTACAACCTGTGTGACACCCTCCTCAGTAGCTTGATGTCTGCCTCACTTCCTCCTATGAGGAAAAGGGTCCATAGGCACAATAGGTAGTACTCGCTCATCAACATGTGATCCCCCTTCCCCACAAAGTGTTACTTTCTAGGTAGACAATGGAATCCCATCTCCGAACTGAGTACCTCCCTCCTCAGACGGTGTAATTGCAGATAGTGGAACCTCCTCGTGCGATGCACGTCTAGTCCCAAGATGTTGCTCATCAACATGTGATCTCCCCTCTCACTATGTGTAACTATCTCTGTAAAGACTAGAACCCACTTTGTTGATTGTGTTAGTCCGTCTCCGCCTCTAGAATGTAGAACCCTTGCTATATGAGAAACACCCTCCTTAGAATGTGTTACCCCTTCTTCATGTTCTGCCATTGCATTCCCAAAATCTTCCATGCAGATAAGGGTTTGACACCAATCATTAAACATGGATTTGAAGTCTCGTATGGGGGTAAAGTCCCTTTCAACGCGTAGCTCAATATCTATCCCAGCAGATGGTTCTGTCTCTGCATGTGCGTCAATGTCAAGCTGTGGTGGAGGTACCCCAAGCGATCTTGCTCATGAAGAGCTGCAAGTGCCTGCCTGGCTAGTGTGCCAATATGTGATCCCTCTAGAGATGCAGTACATATCTGTACCAAATGACCGCTCTAACAAACATAACGAAAATGTTAAATTGAAAAACCATATTGAATATGAGTAATATGTAATAATGTTGACAAATAAATATATATATATACGTACCACAAAATCAAATGTACATGCAGCACGACTAATGTATCGACAAGTGATATGCCGATACCATAACATGTAAGGATCATCATAATGCATATGACCAACCCATGGTTCACCTATAGCAATGCAGGTTCAGTGTTCATCCCATAATTGAATCCACTCTTTGTGATGCTTCACCCAATCTTTAGTTTTGGTTCCACATAGATTGAGCTCATGAAGACCAATGCGAGTGCCACAATTATGGGGTATAGTTTGGCAAAATCCAAATTGTCGTTGTACTCTATCAGGTTGGTGCATCTCGACAATGCAAAAACAGATCAATGGACCTATTGCCTGCCATGTATCTGCACCATTCAAACAATATGCTGGAAGCCCCTCAATCAATTCAGTAGAGTAAGGTCACCACACCACCTACAACATAACTTAAGTAATAAGTATAAGTTAAAAAGTTAGCAATATAAGTAACTAATGTTTACTACAGTAACTTTTGTGATATTCAATAGTTTCATGGATGGAAGCCACATTAATGAACTGTCATAACTACTTTTGCCCTTAAATAGAAATTGACATTATAATTGAGAGAGAGAGAGAGAGAGAGAGAGAGAGAGAGAGAGAGAGAGAAACAAAAAACAATAAATGAGAAAACATGCCCTTATTTCTAGTTTGGAACAAAAAATGAGAAAACTAGGTCAATTTCATAAAACATGAAAAAAAAAAAAATGAGAAAGGAAAATAGAGAAAATGAACACACAATCAAACAGGCCCTAGGGATCTTATTTGTGTACTAATAACTCAAACAATGAGAAAATCTTGTGTTGTTTTAGAAAATCATGATATACAGTGACCACTAGTTCTAGCTAAAGTATACTACTTTGAATATCATACATATGTTTTGATGTAACCCACATTGTTGCCATGGTTTGATTACAAATTTGCTGATTTTTTGAATGTATCATGAAATTTGGTTGGCTCCATTGACACTTTTACATACCAATTTAAGATGACCAAACTAAACCAAACTAAGTTTTGTGTCTCATTCAAGTGGAGTTGACTATATGACAATCCAGGATGAAATTGACCTTATTTCTAGTTTGGAACATCAAGTAATACAAGAAAGCCGAGAGAGACATGTCAAGAATTTTGAATTTTGTCACTGTGATGGAACTTAGAAGTTCTAGAAAGTTTTATTATCTTGGGTGCCCTGTTTTGTTGGAAACAAGCCCATCTCAGATTTGCAATGCCACACTGTTGCTTGGGGGCTGATGTTGTGGAGTTGAATATAGGATCTTAATTTCAAAGGTAGTGTGGATTAGAGTGTTCTCAATTTCAAAGGTTTTGGAACAAAGAGAATTATTATTATTATTTTTTTTTAAACAGGAAATCAAAAAATACTTTGAACTAGAATTCTCACTTTCAGTTTCATGCATAATGACAACCTATTGTAATCCTTTCATTTCAAACCAAACAAACATATCCTTATGGTTCATAATTACAAAAATACAATTATATTTTTATTTATAAATTGTATTTCTTGCATAGAGTTTTTTTTCTTTCTTTCTTGTAACTTATTTTATTCAATTTTGTTAAGGAAATACTACTATGTGCAATCCACTATCATAAGAAACTTGAGAAATTTTTGAGGTGAAGTTATGAATTTTTGTTGTGTTAGTTACGAATAATTGTGGTGTAGTTCTAGAGGGGCATGTAAGAAACCTCGTGGTTATAACTCTTTATAGTTGTGTTATGAATATTGTGTTTTTATTATTATTATTACTTTTTTTATTTTTTGTGGTGAGAACAATCGTATCATTTTGTAGTTCATGTTATGAATTTTGGTTTATGACTCTTTATGATTATATTATGAATTTTGTGGTTTTTATTTTTTTTATCATTTCTTCGGTATTATTTTTGTGCTAAGGCATCACCAAAATGCCTTCATACTCGGAGTTTTTTGGAGTTAATGCAATTTTTTACTAAAATCGCATCTTGAAGATGTGATTTCAATTTTAAATTGCATTTTTAATATGCGATTTCAAAAGTGGGTTAGTCCTCCAAATAGTTTGAAAAGTTGGCCAATTCCATTGTAGAAAGCTGAAAATTCCATTTTATGTGAACTACAAAAAATAACTGTCACACAACCTTAAAAATACATTTTTACAATCATTTAAACTATTCACATCAACAACTGTTTGGACAAAAATGGAAGAAAAATTGACTCCAAGTTCCAAAGTACTATAATTCCCATCATCCCTCTAAATATTAGTGCCTTATTCATAAGGGGGGTATTAGTGCCTTATTCATATTGGGGGGGGTGGGTTGGTTGAAACAAGAAGAAGAAGAAGAAAGAGCAGGTTGGGGTGATTCCGATGGATTGCACTTCAACCACTATGCTTCCACTAGTGGTTGATGGGGCTAATTACACAAAAAAAGCCAAGGCCAAGGAGATGTAAGTCAAGCAGATGGTAATATTCAACGATGCATTTTGTCTCTAAACTGGATGATAGGTGTCATGGGACAAAGATGTTAGAGTAGGTTATGAAAAGGGTTTAAGGACTTAGCAAATTTCTCAGGATTCCATGCAAAGAATTTCACAATGATGCAATGAAGTTGTTCGCATCAATTGAAGTAAAAAAGACGCCAAAAGATGGATGAAAATTCTGCTAGGATGAATGGGGAAAGCAAAGCAAGAAGTGGAAGAGACTTAAAAGAATTTGGTTAGCACCATCAATCACTACAAGAAATTGCACTTTTGGCGACTACTTTTGGCGACGATGTCAATTTTTCATCGCCAAAAGTATATTTTTGGCGACACAGTGATCAATTTCGTTGGTAAAAGTATACCTTTACCGACGCAATTTGTTGTCGTCGCTAAAAAGGCATATAATTATTTTGGCGCCAAAATTTTTGGTTGGCGCCAAAATTTCAAAACTTTTACCTACGAGGCTTATGTTTTAGCAACACAATGAGCGTTGCTATTAGTGTGCTTACTTTTGGCGACGACAAGTTGGCGTGGGCAAAGAGTTAACCATTTAGCGACGATGACACTATTCGTCGGTAAAAGTTTTGCTAGTGGAATGATGTGATTTAGTGATTTGTGCTTTTTATTATAATTTTTGAAAGAGTTTTAAATATTTTAGTTACTGAATTGTAAAATTAAAATGATCATTGAATTAGATCACAAAATGAATCCATTGAGCCCAAACACACTCTTAAGTTGAGATGACTAATTTGAGATAATTTAAACTTTTTCAAAGAATATGGTTAGATTATCAATTTCAATATGTTTGTTTTTATTTTCAGAAACTAGTTTCAATTTTTTTTTTCCTAAAAAACTAAAAAAAAAAAATTGGGTGAAAAAAAAAAACTTATTATTTTTGTATATTTTTATCTTTTAGGTCATAAATACTTTTTAAAATTTTAAAAATATAATTTTGATTTTTATTGCTTTCAAATTATTTTTAATTTTTTCAAAAAAAAAAAAAAACAAATATAAATTTTTTTGTGAATTTTTTTTAATCTTTTAGATCATAAATATTTTTTAAAATTTTAAAAATATAATTTTAATTTTTATTGCTCTGAGATTATTTTTAATTTTTTTTTAAAAAAAACAAATCTAAAAATTGTTTTGAATACTTCATTTTATTTTATTTTATTTATTGTTTGAGGGGTAATCTACTGATCAGCGGTCTCCCTCTTAAAATTCCCTCTCTTTTTTTTCCCTCATCAAATCTCCCCAAATCAATCTCTCAATGTATGTGTTTCTCTCTCTCTAAACGCGGAGTGACCAGGAAAATGGATTTGAAAGCCGTTGGCACAACCACAACACAAAAGAGACACCTTTGAAAGACAGAGAGAGAGAGAGAGCCTTTGCATTTCAAAAATCAAATCCTATACACTCAAAATACACATATACATACTCTCATTTCTCTTGATTTCAGTTGAGTTTTATCCAATTTCGCCAAGATCACAGTCCTAGGGTTCGGATTCATCCTCACTCTCTCTCTACTTCCCCAAATCCTTCTATATCCTCTCACTTCAGTGGCCTTCTTTTGATCTTCGTATGCTTAAATAGGTAACTATACGTACTTACTTACTTACTTACACACTCTTTCTCTGTATATATATATTTGCATTTGTGTTTTCAAAGAGATTTATGTGAAGCGATGGGTTCAATCTGGGTATCTTTTGTTTCAATGCGTGGATCTTCATTTTGGGTGAATCTTAGAATCGAGCTCTGGATCTTTTGCATCATGGGTTTGAAGCCTTCATTTGCAGCTTTTTGTTGTGTTCGCTTAAGTTTGTAGAATTGGTGTTACAAGATTGACTTGCAAATAATTACGAATAGATTTGGGAACGGGATTAGTGACTCAAAATTGATGATGATAGCCTACACATCAGATTAAAAGTAGTTATAAACACTAATGTTTGGTTCTCCATGAAAATTTATTGAATATAACACATAAAAAATAGTGTGGCGAAACCCTTAGGTTTTGTTTGGATCTTGGATTTGTTGAAGGATTTGTTGAGAGAAAGGGAAAGGGAATGAGGGTTTTTTTTTTTTTCACTTTTCCCTTCCTTTTTCTCCACAAATCCAAGATCCAACAACATTAAGGTTGCCACTCTCCATTTAAAATCAGTCTTCATATCTTGAAATTTAGGAGTAAAAAAATTTATGAGAGCCACGTTCAAGTCTTATTTACGCTTGGCCATGTTGCTTACTACCAAAATTAAGGTCCTGCAATCGTCAAGTCGTTTTAGAACTCTGTTTATGTCATTTTGAGACAAGTTTTCAAATTATTTTTTCATCTGAAGGTTTGGCAATCAAGCAAGAAGAAATTCACTGCCTTCAAGCTCATGATGTGAAAGAAGCAGTTCACGAGTTGACAGCAAATTCCAACGTTGCATGCTTTTCCTCCCAAGGAACAGGAGTTAAGGCAAGCTTTCTTAGATTGTTCCAACAAATTAACATTTGTGATTCATAGAAGATAATGATTTGTTGAACAATGTGTTGTGCAGATTTATAATTGGTCTGGGGTTATAAAGCATATTAACTTCAACAAAACCGTCAAGTCCCTTGCAATGTTTGGAAGTAAGCTGTACTGTGGTTGCACTGGTTACAGTATCCTGGTAAACATTCTCTAACATCAATTGGATTCAGTCTATTTGGCCTTGCAATTAAGGTTATGTTTGGATCTTAGATTTGTCGAGGGAAATACATTACTCATAAATATTTATTTTTATGGGTAATTTATAAAAAAACAAATTATATTTTATTAATAAGTATGCATTTTCTTCTCATTTTCCAAGCCTAACAAAAAAAGAGAGAAAAAAAATCTTCTTTTACTTCATTTTCCTTTCCCATCTTTTTCCATTTCCTTTTTATTTTCTATCTACAAATCCAAGACCCAAACGTAGCATAAAGGTTGCCCTAGGTTACCCCTCTACCTGTACTTATGAACTTCCAATAATTTTGCAATTGATACTCTCTAGTACTTACTAAAGAAAGCTTAAGAATATTCTTATTTGTCCTGAAAATTTAGAGAAAAAATGGCAGGAGGTGGATTTGCACAAATACACAGCTGCTACATTCTATTCTGGTGTGAGAAAAATCTTAGGGAAACAAACTATACATTCTTTATGTATTCACAATGGTCTTCTCTTTGCGGGTGGTACTTCAGTTGATGGCATTGCAGGGAAGGTATTGAACCATCATCATCCCTATCATTTGTCACCCCCTCCCCCCCAAACAAAAAAAAAAAATAATAATAATAATAATAATAATAAAATATAAAACTTTGATTGATGAGTGATTTTTGTTTGCATATGAACGATGACGTGATATCATTGTTGCATTGAAGTTTTACTCAGTAGCCACATCATTCTTTATATGGACAAAAAAGCTACAGAGCCATAATAAGTAGTACTCAGTAGCCACATCATTCTTTATATGGACAAAAAAGCTACAGAGCCATAATAAGTAGTCCGAAAAATGGCTGGTGTGTGGATCAGCTTCACTTTAGATGTGACTCACATCACGTTAAATTTGAATCTTCAATACTCACTTCTATTTTTGTGAATTCTGTATGGCATCGCATTGCATTGCATATTGGAACTTAGTGAAAGATGCTAATATCCTCTTTATTACTGGTTGCAGGCATGGGGTTTGGACTGAGATTTGGAACATAAAGATGAGTATTATCTATTGTTTTACTGTACAATAAACGTTGTGTATTGTTATTATTATTATTATTATTATTGGGGTTGACGTCGCGCTAGTCGGAGAATTTGTTGACGCAAAGGAAGATGACAGTGAGTGATACCTCAGGGTTACTAATCTCTTTACTGCCATTGGGAATTTAATTGTCTGCAACTTCTGCTGAAAGCAGAGGCTGTGGATATTTCTTCCATAATTAGAGAGAAGTTGCAAGAAAATAAACTGATTTGATATGGATTTCATTTTCTTTTTTGTTCTTTGATTTTTTATTTATTTTATTTAAGTTTTTTGGTTGAGAACACTCAATTTTTAGAGAAACACTTCTAGGTTGTAACCCAACTAATCTGCTCCTCCAAGGAATAGATGGTTCCATGACTCCTCTCATAAGATGACTACCCTAGGTACCAAGCGAGCTGGACTTAGTCCAATCAACTATCACCTTGAGATCACCATCAACCCAGCAAAGTGAAAGGGCTTACCAACTGGTATTTCCAATACCCATGACTTATGCCATGAAATATCATTTGAAATCGAAGTTCCAATTATCTTTTAGTACTTAAAAAATTGGTATCTAATGTTTTTTTAATTCCATGAAGCTGTTTGGCAAGGTCTTTGCTTGTTCCCTAGATAGGTTTTTATTGTTGAAGTACTTGTTGGACTAGAAACGAAACTTAGGTAAAAACTAGGGTAGCTTCATCATGTGATAGTGACAAGATGATTTTTTAGAGTGGACGCTCGATTGCCCTTGTTTGTACTCATTCATGGGAGAATGAGAAGTGGCTACGAAATTCTGAAGTACTACAAACAGTCACGCCTCCTCTAGTTAGGACCAGTGATTTGCATCAAGCTAAATAATTCTCTTTTACTTTTCCATATAAGACAGACATGGTTATGTTGTGCAGGAGAAGGGAATCGAAACACACCAGAGGGCCCTTCCAAATGGAAAGATCAAGCAAGTATTCTTCTTTGATCCAGATGGTGAGCTTTTATAACCCCCTTTTTCAAATAGCCTCATGAACACAATTATATGTGAATTAATATATTTTTAATATTATTGTATTTATTTTTCTTTTCAAGTTCAAGGTTGCGCTCAGTCCGTTTATGTAATATAGTTGACTCGAGCTGAGCTGGAGCTCTAGTAATTTTCAGTGAGCTGAGTAGCTCGGCTTGGCTCATTTGCAGCCCTAAGTATTGAGAAAATGACTGAAGTATCTTGAAGTACAGCTCTCCTTGCTGAAATATTGACACCGTTATTTGCTTAAAAGTGTAATAGTTGCCATCAGCTGCAGGGCCACCAGCCACTTTTAATCAGCAAACAGAGTTCTTTGTTATGTTATTAGTTGACATTTTCCTTGCACATGCTTGATGGAGTTGCAATTAGTGAAATTTATCGAAATCATATTTTTTGACGTGCAGGGAATGGCTTGGAGGTTGCAAGCCGTGAAGATCCAGAACAATAAGCTGGGGTGTTCTATATGCAAGTGGACCTGATAGAATGAATCAATTGCGAACAACAGATGAATTTATGTTGACATGTTACATAAGAGGTCAACAAAATCCAAAAGACCCTAAATTTGGATGAGTTATGCTGTAAATGAATGAATTTGTAATGGGTATTGTATATGATTTGCACTCTAATTGGTACTTTTACCTCCTCTTCTTGTTTGGGATAATTTTATCTGCATTATATTCTATGTTCTAGTATTACTTATCATTTAACCTTTTTGATCCATTGGGTTTTTGTCCATGATAATAATGATTTCAGATTTCTTTTTAGGAGCCTTTTTTTTTCTTAATTTTCTAGACATGGAATTTTTGTTTTGTTATGAATTTTTAATCCTTTTGGGAATCTTATTATTCAAGTTGTCATCGTGACTGTTTATTTTAAGAAAAATTACCAAAAAGTGGTGAGTAGACAAACTAGTTACAATTTGATGGAAATTCAAATATAATTGTATTAGAGATGGAAACTTGTAATTTTATTCGAGTATAAATGTTAATCCTTCCCCATTCTTCTTTTTTCTCTCTTTCCTTTCCCTCTCCTCACCCCATCTTATTTTTAGTCTTTGAGTTTTTTTGTTGTCATTGATATAGTTTATATTACTTTCTGGATTGTTTCCTTTTATTTTCTACCGATTGAAGCTATCAACAAGTAATGAAAAAATACAGAACTTCAAAGCTACTAAAATGCTTCCACGGCTCTGAATACTGTCTGTTATTAGTCCGTAAAAGCAGAGTTACATCTTGATGATAATAGTTCTATTGCTCTTTTGCCACTTTCAGGTTGCCACTTTATCTATGTTATTTTTTATTGATGATCTTGTAGAATTAGTCATTGATGCCTTATTTCCTTGTGACAAGAGACATAATGATGGAAGATCACATAAACAGGTGAAGCATTTTGATGTGATTGCTCCTGATTTTATACTAGTGACTTGATGCCATCTGATGTTGGTTACATTTTTTCTTCAACAGCTTGGTAGATTCTATCCATGGTGGATCAGGACATGAGGGGATGGTCCCCTTGGAATATCAATTATTTGCATCTGCTGGAGCAATAAATTTTCCGGTTTAGGAAACAGAAGCTTGGAAAGAGAAGGTGATTGGTGGAGATATCACAATGACAAATTTTGATTTCAAACTATTTACCTATTGATTTGTCCTCCTGTCTCCCCCCTCCCCCTCTCCAAAAAAAATAAAATAAAAGTAGTACCTGTTAACTTTGATGCATTTCTGCAGATCAGACGGCTCGATCTATTGCTTACAAGTGATATTTGGTGCCAGATTAAAGCATTCTTGAATCAGTGGTTGACGGAGTTGACAAATAACGAAACTCTATCCTTGCAACATCAAGTCCAGGCAGTTGCTCCTTTAGTGTTGCAGCAGTACTCTTCTGATTCAATTTAGAAGATGTTGTCTGATGTTTCTTTGACCATCTCCTCACTGACAAATAGAAAAACCAGGGATCAGATCATGATTCTCAACTCAAAAAGATGCAGCATTCTTGTTTTTCAACAAGCTTTATACCTTGTCCATTTCCTTCACCGTCAAATTTCTTCTCCCCCACTTATTGTTTACGACACCAATCTGTATTGAGAATTCACAAATGACAATTATATTATATTTACATGACTTTTCTTTTGGTATTTGATTGATGCATATTTTGTGCGATCCCAATAAGTCTTTGCATTTTTGGTTGTTGGTAGGAATCAACTGTCTATTGTTATGACCGATTCAGAAGTTTTCTGTCCTGATCTTGATAGAGATTTGTTGTTGATAGCTTGTCTTCATCTGTACCAGACCAAAAGAAAAAAAGAAAAAAAGCTTGCTTTGTAATAATCAAAAGTGGTTTGAACATCACTCTAAATGGATGGGTGCTTCAATGGAATCATAATATATAATCTTACATTAGGACTTTTTGTTTCGGAAACTAACTATTTTGTTGTTTTTAAACCTTTCTAGGTCGCTTAGGTATTGTCGATCATGATGTAGTTGAGCTTAACAATCTGCACAGGCAGGTAGGACTCTCAATTGTATTCTGATATTTGTAAATCTTCTTTGATGGAGATGATGATGATATTGCTATAAGTGCTTCCAAGGAGAGAATCAAATTTGTAATTCTTCATCAGCTAACTTGTATTACTATACTGCAGATTATCCATACTGAAGCATATATTGGTCAGTCAAAAGTGGAATCTGTTGCTGCTGCTTGTCACTCGTATGTAACGCTGGATTGACTGACTACTTTGAAAACCTGGTCATTAGTTCCAGTATTTGTGCAGTTATTTTGATACGATCGATCTTACATTGTCATGTCACAAATTATCTCTTTGAATATCTACTACTGTGATATTATCTTTTTGCCTGTATCTAACTCGACAATTTAAATTAGGATTAACTCTACTATTCAGATTGTGGAACACAAAGAAGCTTTACGTACATCCAATGCCTTGGAAATTTTGAGCAAGTATCCTTGATAAAATTAATTTGATATGCTATGATTTCCTCTTCATGTTATAGTATATTTGGTATTTTTGGGTCAATAAAGCTGGAATATGTTGATTTCCATGACTGTGATGCTTCCTAGATATGACATAGTAATAGATGCAACAGACAATGCTCCTAGCCATTATCTAATCAGTGATTGTTGTGTGGTATTGGGTAAGGTAAGCTGTCTGCTATCCTCGTTTTCTTTTTATAAAAAAGAAAACTTGTGCAAAGACATTATGAAGTTGACTTATAAATGTTGACTTGTATCTGAATCTGCTTAAAATGATTAAGGTGGCAGACCTTCAGTTCTTCTACTTCTAGTTATTCACTGAATTCTCTTTTAGCTCCATTGTCATAAATGTTCATTTATTTATCAGAATCGTAGATTTAAGGACAGATTTGATCAAGCTTGTATGTATTATCCAATGAAATAGTTTAGTCTTCATATGTTAATCTTCTTATTATTAACCTCAATGTTTATGCATGCAGCCTCTTGTATCAGGTGCCGCTATAGGATTGGAAGGGCAGGTAAAAAACAGTATTAGCAATTTTCTCACTAATTCCTATATGAACATGTGGAAAACTCTTTATATGGATTTGGGACTACAGAATGTAATTAACTCTTTTTTATATTGTTCAAATTTTTACTGCAACTGCATCCTCAAATCATTTGTGTAGCTTATAGTTTACAATTACAATGGAGGTCCATGTTGTCGGTGCCTATTTCCAACTCCACCTCCTACGACAGCATGTCAAAGATGCTCTGATAGTGGTGTTCTGGGAATCGGTAAGCCATTAATATGTTGTGTCTTAGTCCATTCAATTAGAAATATTGCCTACAATCTTGAATTTAAAGAGAGAAAAATCTGAGTTTGCCTGGGAGTTGTCCTTTAGCTGTCTGTCCTTGTTTGCATTTCTCGAGTCCCTTGCATATTTCTAGTTTATCTCGTTACTAGAATTTTGATATATTAGCAAGAAGAGTGGGTATTCACAAAAGGGGAATGTAAGAGTGATGGACCTGATGGTCAATAACACCCAACTCTACATTTGAAGGCTTTGTCCCAATTGCATAAGTTTTGAAATATGAAGTTTAAAGTTTTTTGTTGTTGTATTCCTGGCCATATTTCTAATTTATCTCATTGCGAAATTTTTGATATATTATAAATGGGTATCACAAAAGGGAATGTAAGTAAGAGTGATGGTCAAGAACTCTAATTCGACTTGATTTTTTGGATGATGTAATTGGTTAGGCGAGTTTTGTTTCCTTCTATTGGTTGTTTTGTTTTAGTTGCATCATCTTGATGCTTTCTCAATAAAATTTATTATTTATCAAAAAAAAAGAACTCTAATTCAACTCTACTTTCAAAGCCATAATCTCAATTGCTTTAAGTTTTGAAAAATAAAGTCATAATTTTTTTTTATATTTTTTTTTGGTTTCATTCCATAATCATGGATGTAATCACTTTAATACATTACCAATGTTGACTACCACAACCTGGATGAGCCAAAATTTATGACAGCTCACTGAAAGGTGAAGGCATAGCAAAGGATTGCGGGGTTCCTTTAGAGATTGGGACAAGATCTCAGAAAACCTCAGAGCACAGTGAATAACTGAGAAGATGATCTGCAGATTCTCAGTGCCTTGCAGGATTTGCTGACAACATTTCATATTGTGGTCGTGTCATGATTTGTGTTCTTTTTCCTCAGCTATCAGTTTTTTAGTTGCCTAACACGGTACTTTGTCTTTATGTGGTGGACCTTGAACTTGCTATGGGAAGGCATAGGATGACACTAAGAAAGATGCTTTAATGTGCAAGCTATTGTGTACATATTTGGAGTCTCCAGTCCAGTCCTTGTTTCCTTGCAAATTCACCTAGCTTGCAAGTGATGTATTTCTTTTATTTATTTGCTCTACTTTTATATAATTTTACAGTTCCTGGTATTATTGGCTGCCACCAAGCCCTTGAAGCTATAAAGATTGCAAGTGATGTTGGTGAACCACTCTCAAGAAGGATGCTTCTTTTTGATGCATTGACTGCACATATTCGTATTGTATGTTTTAAAAAATTTCAGTTTTCTATTAATAAATTCTCTACTCTATATTTATTTTTTATTTTTCTTCCAGCATAAACATCCTCTATATTTGTTGAACTTAGTGGACATGCCCAGTCAATTCCCCCCTTTTTTTCAATTAGCCTTGTACCATGATTGTGCTTAGGTCAAGATCAGAGGGAGGTCATCACAATGTGAAGTTTGTGGAGAAAATGCGACATTCACCGAAAAGCAATTTCAAGAGTTTGACTACGAGAAATTCACATAATCTCCCCTGTCCATGGTATGTTTATGTTCTTTTATTTCCATTTTAGGCTGCACATTGTGTTTTGATTAGCTTGCTTGAGATTTATTTGGTCTTAAAAAGTGAAATTTTTTATGTTTTCCTCTGCCACAACTTGTTTCATAAATAGATCTGAAGATTTTTGTCTGTGAACTATTGAACTAGCTTAAGATAAAATTCATCTCGTGTGTTACCCAAGTTGTCATACACTCTAAATGTCAAAATGGAATTTACAATTTACAAGCCCAAGTCTCTCTCAATCTCTCTCTGAAGTGCTTCTTTTTATAAACCCAGGGATCCGTATTTCATTGTGGAGTTCTATATTGATTCTCTTTCCTTGTTTTAACTTTTGATACTCGCTAGTGTAGAATTTATTCAAGACTGAAGCCTAAAGAAACAACCAAATCTCATGAGAACGTGGACATAACAAATCACATATTGCAACATAATGCACGTACCGTATTGTTCTATGTGTGAGATACTAAGCATATTTTATGACTTGAATGCATTTATTAGCATTTGTTGTAATACTAATGCCATCAAACTTGCTAGCTGGTTTATTGTCTATTTGGTTTTATAGATCAGTCTGTTGGATGCATAAATTTCCTCTTATCTTACTCACCCTCGTGCGACCATCTTCCGATTGATTGCAGACTCCATTGAAGCTAGACCTGCTTCCTACAGAAGCTAGAATAAGCGGCAAGGAATACAAGGAGAGAGTTGTTAACAATCTCAAGATTTTAATTGTGCATTACTCGGGTATTTTATTGTAGGGATGGATATATAAATTTTTTTCTTTTCTTTCCCCACTAGCAGATGGTGGGGGAAGGAGGTCAATGTTTCTGATCTTGTTTACTGGTACCTTCATTATAGAAGTATTTTGTTGACTTTCTCATGACTAATTTAATGATTTGAGTGTAATAAATTTGCCACTAATGGTTCTGAGTGAAGTGATTTGACTTTGTTTCATATTTCAGTGCACTAGTCACATTCTAAAGCAGTGAAGAGAGCCATCAGTGAACATTGTGGTGTATGGACAATCTCAATGCTTAGTTACTTTTACTGTTTCCAGTGCATTGGTATAAGGTTAGCTTGGTAAACATTGTGGTGTACTTGAATTGAGTGTTTTTATATTACTCACTCTCCTAGTGTAAACATGACAGCCAGTGAATTGGTTTGAATTTTTACTTGACTTCTGTTAACCTGATGGCTTAAAAGTTACTAAGAATTGTATAGTTTTGAGGGTTGTTTGAACAATTGATGGATGACAAACATGGTAAACTAATTTCTGAGCATTTTGTATAGTTTTGTTGCTGGTTTTGTTTGATTTGTTTTCTGACTGTTCTGGTAAATGAGGTTAATTGCTGTGTCAATTCTGATTTGGTTATATGATTTTGTTTGGGTTGTTGAGTTGAAATGGTTTTCTGAACTAGTGATGATCTGTGTTGAATCAGTTTGCTGATCTGCTATACTAATCTGCTATTTTTCTGGTGCTGCTGTGATGTTGCTGCTGTTGCTGAGATGCTGTGGTGATGCTGCTGTGATGGTGATTGTTACGATGAGGTGCTGCGGTGTTGTTGTTGGATGTTTGCTGGTGTTGTTGATGTTTGGAAGGGTGCAGGACTTTTTGTCCAATCTGTAATAGATCAGGTTTTCATTAATGGGGGTTGTCATTAGGTGTAAGTTCGGGCAACTGCTGGTGTTTTTGATGGAAGGGTATGGAGGGGGTATTTTGTGTGATTTCATATCAATGTTATTAGTTTGTTATAGTGGTGCCTGAGGGATGCCTCTTGTAAAACTGTAAATCTTTTAAAAAATTATAAATGAGTTTCAATTATTTTTGCCGTTGTAAATTTATCGTTGTTAAAAAAGTAAAGCTTTCTCGACAAATAACTTGTCGGTAAATGTGTAGCCAAAAGTTTATTTTTGCCTACTCATATTGTGTTGCTAAAAGTGTATTTTTTGCCAATGCCAATTTGTCGTTGCCAAAACTAAATCTTTATCGACAACCAAATCATTGGCAAATGGCAACATTTATCGACGTAAATGTGTCGCTAAAAGTTACTTTTCCCCACTCATATTGTGTTGGTAGAAGTGTATGTTTTGCCAATGCTAATTTGTCGTTGCCAAAAGTAAAGCTTTGGCGACAAACAAATCGTCGGCAAATGGCAACATTTACCGACGTAAATGTGTCGCCAAAAGTTTACTTTTGCCGACGCATATGTTGTTGCTAAAAGTATATTTTTTGCCCATGCAAATTTGTGTCACGAAAAGTGCCACACAATCATCATATTTGAATGACTTTTACCAACGCAAGGTAAATTACCGACAATGGATGGAGGCTTTTAGCGACGACTATGTTCGTCGCTATAGGTATTACTTTTACCAACGCAATGATAATTTCGTCGGCAAAAACTTTTGCCAACTCACTTTTGCCTACGGGTTGCCAACGTAGCTTTGTGTGTCGGCAAAACTCTTTGCCAACGAATTTTCCCTTTTAGAAACATATTTTGTTGCGTTGCGAAAAATGCAATTTCTTGTAGTGAATTATGACAGTAGAGATAACAGGTGCTACAGCGGAAGGAAGTAGAGGATTTTTTATGGTTGTCCCTGAAAATTAGAATAGCCACAGATTGACCAACATATGTGTTTTTTTCTTTAATGATCATTATGGTGTCCAAACTCTAAGATAAACATAGGAAAATATATATATATATATATAACACTCAATTCAACCAAAATCATCAAAGAAAAAAGGGTTAATTATATTTTGCGCCAAATCTCACTTTGACCCCTACACATGAAATCATGACAGTTAATCCCCTACACTTTTGGTCAAATCTCACTTTGGTTCCTACACATGAAATCGTGACAGTCAACCCCCTGCACTTTTACTCAAATCCCACTTTGGTCCCTACACAAGTGTCAATGTCCCTCTTCTGTTATTTCATTTTTAAATTTTTAAAAAAATCTGGTCATGTGACAAAAATGTGATTACCAGATGAGGGTAAGAGAAGAAAATCATCAATGTTTCTCACCAATACACTTTACCCTATGTGATAAGTACATGAGAGTTATATAATACAATATATATATGTTCGTATGGTAAAAATTGGGACAAAAAGGCAAGAAAGTAGAGCTTTTGAAATAAATAAATAAATAATGTGACAAAAAAATAAAGAGAAAAAAAGATGAATAGATAGAAGGTTGTGTTACCGTGAAAAATAAAGTTTTGTGATTCCAATTTATGCAAAACCCTAGTTCATCTTCTTAATTGTTCACAATTTGCGTTTTATTTTAGCCTAATGCGACATATTTTGATATAATTTTGGGATAAAATGTGTATTGATGGAAAATATAGATGATATTTCTTTCTTACCCTCATGTTGTAGTCACATTATTATCACATGATTAGATTCTGTTAAAGATTTAAATAATTGAGTAACTAAAAAGGGACATTGACACTCGTATAAGGACCAAAGTGAGATTTTACCAAAAGTATAGGGGGTTGATTATCACAATTTCATGTATAGAGACTCAAATGGGATTTGACCAGAATTGCAGGGAGTTGACTGTCATGATTTCATGTGTAGGGGCCAAAGTGAGATTTGGTGCAAAATGCAAGGGTGCAAAGTATAATTTATCCAAGAAAAAAATGTAACACTCAATTCAACTAAAATCATCAAAGAAAAAAATATAACAACACTCAGAGAGAGAGAGAGAGAGAGAGAGAGAGAGAGCAGGTATCTGTGGTAGAGTTAGTTTGTGACGGTGGTGGCAGAGGTGGTACGGGTTAAAGGCGGTGATAGATGGAGCTGCAGCGGTGGATGAACCGAATACATAAAACGGTAGAAGGAGTTGTGGGATGAATAGAAGGAAAACATAGATGAGTAGGGTTTCTCCTATTTTGATTTTCAAATTTCAATTTTGACCCATGTCTTTATTGAAATCGCATTTACAATACATAATTTCAATTTGCCACGATAGCAGTCCATGTCATCATAAAATTGCATTTTGAAAATGCAATTTTGTACTGAAATCGCATCTTGAAGATGCGATTTCAATTTTAAATTGCATTTTCAATATGCGAATTCAAAAAACGGGTTAGTTCCCTCAAATAGTTTGAAAAGTTAGTCAATACTCTAATTTGTTTGTTTGTTTTTTTTTTGGAATATTAAAAAAAAACCTATGTTTTGGATACATCTAATCCAAATAGACATAAAAAGTACATAATTTGTGCATCTACATTAAATAAATTTAAAAAGTAAGAATTGCTGGTCAATCAACCTGTAACCAAATAGACATAAATAAATTAAAACTATAATCAATAGACATAAATAAATTAAAATTGTAACCAAACAAGATACTAACTTGGTTGCCATTTCTTTGATACAATACTTCAAATATAAAAAACTCATTTCTTTAGTTGTCATTAGCAGTGACTGACATTAACATTTAAATGTGCCTTGCAAATATAAAAATAAAAAAATAAAACAAAATCATTATATCTACACCTTTTGTTCCATCAACAAAATGACTTCTCTGCTTTCTTTCCTTGGGAAGCCTTATTTGCCAGCCACAAACCTCTAATCATTCTGACAAACAACTCCCAAAAGTACCTTTCCACCTTCCACTAGTTTTATCTGCATATAACAGAGACTTTGGTCATATCTTTTAGCCCAAAAAAAATATCTCAAAACTTCCTTCCATTACAGATTAATTTCATCTAGAGGGGGACAAGGTCTTCCTCCCAATCTTCAGCCAAGTAGAAGGAAACCTTGCATCCAGTAGCATGTCACGGAGAAAAGTTTGATGACAAGCCATTGTGGAATCATGTGAAGGTTCTCAATGTGTCTTCAGGTGGAGGTGGAAATAGAACTTAGTCTCGTAATTATAGCAACAAAAAAGTAACTGGGTTATATACAAAGGTGAAGCTCATCTACTGAAGCTTCCAATCATGGAGTTCAACCTTGGAAATCCATAAGAGATGATGTTGAAGCTATAAGGAAGGAACATGATGGCGCCGAAGTGAGAAAAGCTCAACAAGCATTACATGAAAGAAAAAAAAAACAGAATATGTCCCTTTACCTGAAGGCTCAGACTTGCTACAATAGAAAAAACGCAAAAGAATGGCTCCGCTAGGTGCTTTGCACAAGTCATTTAATGTTGCTCAGAGAGATATTGCTGACAACGAATGTGCATGAATGTTCTATGCAAGTGGCTTACCTTTCAATCTGGCAAGGTCACCTTACTTCCGAAAGTATTCTCCGAGTTAGCAAACAACAGCTTGATGGGTTACACTCCATATGATAGGCTACGTACCACTTTGCTATCCCAAGAAAAAGAGCATGTTAATAGGCTGCTGCAACCTATCAAAGATTCATGGAAAAAGAAAAGGGTTTCATTGCTCTCCGACGGGTGGTCAAATAAGCAATGACGTCCTCTCATCAATGTCATGGCATCATCTGTAGGAGGAGCAATGTTTGTCAAAGCAAATGTTGTTCAGATTGTTACCGATAATGCATCCAATTACAAAGCTGCTGGGTTGAGCATTGAAAACAAGTATCCACATAATTTCTGGACTCCATGTGTGGTGCACAGTTTGAATTTGGCATTAAAGAGCATATGTGCCCCACCAGATAAATCTGCTCAATATGATCAATGTAAGTGGATTTCATATTTAGTTTCTGAGGTGCAGAATATTTGCAATTTTATTCTCAACCATAGCATGGCATTGTCTATTTTTAATGAATATTCGCAATTTCTAGTTTGAGATTGGTAAGTGTGGCAGAAACCAGGTTTGCATCCAATATCATCATGGCTTTACGTTTAAGGGAAGTTAAGACATCCTTTGAGAAAACAGTAATGGATGCAAACTGGAAATTTATAGGGAAGACAACGATAGTGTGGCTGAGATTAAAGCTCGTGAGGTAAAACAATGCATTGGATGACTCATGGTGGGATAGCATAGATTACCATATAAGCTTTACTAAACCTATCATTGACATGTTCAGGCAAGCAGACATAGACTCCCCAGTTTTACATCCAGTATATATGACATGTGGAATACTAAGATTGAAAATGTGAAAAAAATTATCTTTGACCATGAAGGGATAGACATAATTGCTGGTCAATCAACCTTCTTTAATGTCAATTCACCAAGTTTTGGAGAGTAGACGAAACAAAAGCAATACCCCTTTACAATGTATGGCGCATTTATTTGTTCCAAAATACTACTGTCATGCTTGACTCCAAGATGGTAGTAATGGAGTTCCACAAATATCACCACATGAGGATCATGAAGTCTTCATGAATAGGAGCAAATGTTTAAAGAGGTTGTTTCCTAATCAAATTGATTTACGAAAAGTTTATGCTGAATATGGAGCCTTTCTAGTGGGTCAAATTATTTCAACTAGCCTCATGTCATTAATGCAATGTTTGAGGAACCTCTTTCATGGTGGGCCAATCATGGTGCTTCCACACCATTACTACAAGCATTGGCTTTTAAATTGCTTGTGCAGCCAGTATCTTCCTTTTATTGCGAGAGAAATTGGAGTACATATTCTCTAATTCAAAGCTTTAAGAGAAATCGACTAGCGACAAGCAGAGCTGAAGACCTAGTGTTTGTGCATTGCAATTTTCGCGTATTGTCAAGGAAGAGCAAGGAGTATAAAGAAGGACCCACAAAATATTGGGACATATGTAAGTTCATTCACTTTCAATGAAATAAATAGTAATACAAGTATTCTTTATGACCTTTCGAAAATGATTTTTGTATTTTTTTTTCCCTTACAAGTGGAGATTTGTTTGGTATAGAAGGGCGTGAAATGGAGCTAGCACAACTTTCCCTTGATGATCTGAAGATGCAAACAATGACTTTTGATGATGATAATGAAAGTCAGCAACTTGTTCCTGAAGATTCAACCAATTGAAGAAGGGTGACAGTCAACTAGTTTCTTTGTCATCTATTCTTAGTCTAGGAGTAGAAGACTTCAAAGAAATTGTGTTTTTTCATTTCAAGAACTAAGTATGCATGAACCTTTTGGGATATTATGTTTTTTGGATAATTTATTTTGGTATATGTTTTTTAGATAATTTATTTTTGTGGCATGTAATGAAGTTACATTTGGTAGATGTTTTATGAATTATTTATTTTGTTGGCACATAATTTTAGAGTTAATTTTATTTTACAATTTAAATCATTTACTAATTTTTGCTTAGCCGTATCCATATACCCGAATCTAATTTTTGGGTACTTTTTAGACGTACCCACGTATCCCTCATTTAGGGATTTGACGAGTCTAACCCTTAGATATATACCCGCACCCGACACTCGTACCTAAGTCCGTGTAACATAGCTTTCAACAAATAATTTAAGAAAAGTATAAGCTCATTTGTACATATAGAACTTTTAAAGAAACTGAACATTCCAACAGATAAAAATCACAATGTAAAAATTATTTGAACACATACCTTATTTTGTGATGCAAATGTTTCCAATAAATACATATGTAACAACAAAAGCATAAACACTTCATTTCCAAAATTGCAAAAACCGTAACTCAAGTCCAGTTGAAAGATGCAAATTGGAGAGAGAGAAAGAGAGAGAGAGAGATGGACAGGTAGAGAGTAATTTCTGTGCCTACGCACGTGTAACTGTTTATATAAATGGTTTTTTAGTAAATACGTAATGGGTATTTTGGTCATTCCGCAGTGTCTTGTCCTTATGGATATAATAAAGGGAAAATTACCATGTAGTCCTATGTAGGGAATCTATTTCCCTTCTAATCCCAATTTATTTTTAATAGATTAATTGGTCCATAGTTTTTTAAGTTTTATACCCAGAGGTCCCGTTTTTTATTTTTGTATTTTTAAATGACTGTATTACCCTTTGTTTTGAGATTTATATATACGTGAAAAATCAAATTTTTGCTCCGTTTAAAAAAATGAAATCAAATCTTCGTCTCTGCAATCTCGATTTCTCTTTGTTGTGGCGATCTCATTGTGTTGTGTGGTCGATCTCATTGTGCTGTGAGGTGGATCTGGTTGTGCGATCTGAATCTCTGTGTACAGGCGATATCTGCATACATTGTCTCTCTCTCTCTCTTTCTCTCTCTCTCTGTATTTGGTGATAGATATATGTATGTGTATGTATGTATCTGTCGATACATAGATATACATATATATGTATATATATATGTCTGCGTGTGTATGTGGTTTGTATTTGTCGATACATATATGTATGTATATAGAGATAAGCAAATTTGCGTGATATGTGGTTTGTGTTTGGCAAATTTTGTTTGTTTGATTTTGATTTTGTTGATTTTGTTTGTCGTATAGTGTAATTTGTTTTGAAGTTGTATTTTGGAATTGTGAATTCTGGTGTTTTGATACTGATATGTTGTAAGTGTATAATTTTGCAGTTTGGAATTGTGAATTGTGCACTGTTGGTATTGATATGTTGTAACTATATAATTTTGCAGTTTGGAATCTGTGAACAATTGTTTGTTGGTTTGTGATTTTGTAGTATGAAGGGGTGTTTCATGTTAATGTGCAAATACAGTAATTGTTGTGCTACTATTAAGATTAGTGAGGGATGTAGTTATGATGAAGTTGTTGAGAAAATATGTGCGAAGTTCAAAGAGTTGAGTGTTGGTAACTTTTGTTTGTTTTTCTCTGTTCTTGGATATTCTAATTGTATTGTTGAATGTGATGATGATTTGGGGAATATGCTGTCAATGGTAGGTGGTAGTGGTTGTCATGTTGTTGATGTTATTGTGGGGGATAAGAGAGTTATGGAGGTTGATGATGGTAATTCTTGTAGGATTGATTCTGTAACTTGTGAGAGTTCTTTTGTGAATGATTGTGATGATGTTGGTGGTTTGTTGCGTAGTTTTTATCCAGAACCAGAAAGAGTTTTGTTGTCTGCTAGTTGGAAGGGGATTATACATAGTGTTGGTCAAGAATTTGAAGGTGGAGTGCCGGCGTTCCGCATTGCATTGGCTAAGTATGCAGTTGAGTGTGGTTTTGCAGTGAATTATTTGAAGAACGATGCAACAAGAGTAACCGCTGAATGTATGATGAAGTCGTCTACGGGTTATAAATGGTTTGTGCATGGAAGGGTGTTGATGGATTCTGGTGTTTTTTTTATAATGAAGTTGGATAATGTGCATACTTGTGGGGCTGTTGTTCGTAGATCTTGTAGCAAAATGGTTGGTTCTAGACTTGTGTCTGATATTGTGCAAAATGATATTAGTGATAATCCGTTGACTCGTCCTATTGAAGTTAAAAAAAAGTTGAAGAAACAATATGGTATAGATGTTTCTTATCGGGTTGCATGGTTAGGAGTTGATAAGGCAAGAGGTGGGTTGTTTGGTGATTTTGCAACTTCTTTTGACCAGCTTCGATGGTACCTTGAGACGGCTATGAGAACGAATCCGGAAAGTGTATTTGAATTAGATGTGGATGAAAGTAGTGGGTGTTTTCGGAGGTTGTTTGTGGCATTTCATGGATGTTTGTATGGCTTTCAATTTTGTCGTTCGTTGTTGTTTGTTGATGGTAGGGCTGGGCAACCAACCCACCCGCCCGCACAAACCGCCCGACCCTACCCTACCCGCAGTGCTTTGGGCGGTTTCGATGTAGGTAGGCGGGCGGGTGCGGGTGAAGAAATTCACAAAAGTTCGGGTTCGGGTAGAACCCGACCCGCCCGCAACCCGTAGTTTTTTTTTTTTTTTTAAAGAAAAAATAACTAGTTATTATTATTATTTTTTGCATTTTGGATAGATGGAGATAACTAGTTATTATTTTTATTTTTACATTTTGGATGAAAGTAAAATTTATTATATGGGTACTTATATACATTATCATAATCTAATGATATTTAAATTAGTGTTACTAGTTTGACTTTTATTTATATATATATAAAAAAAAAATCATTATATTCCATTAGTCTAGTAGACACAGTTAAATATGATATTTTGAATTGTCATTCTATTATCACATTATTGCATATTAAAAACTAAATAGTGAAGATTAATCCACTATTAATATTAGTGTTACTAGTATGACTTTTAAGGGTTTTTTTTTGCATATTTAAATTAGTGTTACTAGTTTGACTTTTAAGGATTTGTTGTTGCAAGTTAAGGAGGAAGATTAATCCACTATCCTCAAGTATGGTTCCATATCATCTTATCTAACATGTGGACTATTTATTATGATCATGAATTGTATATCTTGTAATTTAATTTATAACTCTTCTAAAAAAAAAAAAAAGTGTTTAGAAAGTAACAAAAAATGTCAAATTTGCTTAAGTTTAAAAATAAAAAAATAAAAAAATAAAAAAAAAATAAAAAATCTAAACCGCACCCGCCCGCACAAACCGCGAACCGCATCGCGGGCGGTTGCGGGTCCATTTTTCCCCAACCGCATAAGTGCGGGTCAGGTCGGTTTTGACCCGCAACCCGCCAAAACCGACCCGTGAGCAGCCCTAGTTGATGGTACATTTTTGAAGGGGCGTTACAAGGGGCATTTACTTGCAGCAACATCAAAAGATGGTAATCAAGGTATGTACTTATTTGCAGTTAGTATAGGTTTGGTTTGTCGGTGTGTCATTGTATTGTGAGTCTGCTAATTTTTGCAGTTTCATGTGATTTTGTTTGCAGGTCTGTTTCCTTTGCCTTTTACGATTGTTGATGCTGAAAATCAAGATAATTGGATGTGGTTCTTAAGTCAGTTGTTAAAGGCTGTTGGTTCAGGCCGGAGATTGACTTTTGTGTCGGACCGTCAACATGGATTGCTAGACCCTCTTTCAGTGGTTTTCCCCAATGCACATCATGTTTATTGCTTGAATCATTTGAAGAGAAATTTGATTGACAAATTGGTGGGACTTCGTACTAACTATAAGCTGTGTTTGATGAAAATATTAGTTAAATGTGCTTATGCGCCAACGGTTGCTTCTTTCCAACATTATATGGAGAAATTGAGGCGTATTGCTGGGAATGGTAGAGTTGATAGTATGTTGGATGGTTTGCAAAATGATAAGTGGGCCAATGCATTTTTTAGAGGGAAACGATATGGTGAGATGTCATCTAATACTGCCGAGTCTTACAATAATTGGATTGGTGGGGCCCGTGAGTTGCCTATTACTTGTATGGTTGATATGATTAGGGTTCAAATCATGACTCAATTGTCGGATAGAAGAGCTGAATCTAGAAGATGGACTACGAAATTGTGTCCAGTTATGGAAAAGAAGTTGGTGGACTCTTTGGAGCTAGCTAAGTCTTGGGATGTGATTGTTGCTAGTGATACTGTGCTTGAGGTTCATTCTTCTATTTCTTTTTATGTTGATATTGGTAGACAGACTTGTTCTTGCCATGAATGGCAAGTGAATGGTTTTCCTTGTTATCATGCTGTGTATGCTTTGCGTAGTAGTGGTAGAGATGTGTATGGTTTCATTGATCCTTTTTTTCATGTAGATTGTTTTAGAGAGTCATACAAGGAATTTGTTTATCCAGTGCCTTCAAGTGAGAGATTTGACTTTGATGGTGCCAGTAGTTCGGTTATCAAACCTCCTATAACGAAGAAGCAGCCCGGGCGGAACAAGAAGAAGAGGATACCTTCTAGGGGTGAGAATGTGAAGCAAATCAAGTGTGGGAGGTGCTTGAAATATGGGAATCACAATAAGAAGACGTGCAAGGCTGCTATTTAAGGCCACAATCTATTCTTTTGGATTTGTATTTGAATTTGAGGAATTATGATAATAAAAAATGTGATACTTGGTATTATGGAAGTAATGAATAAAGTTGGTTGAATTGTTTTTTGTTTGTTGATGTGTTCTTTACTTATTGAAGTTGTTTTGTAACAGTCTGGTTTTGTTTTTTATTTTTATGGAATGCAGAGAAGGTTGTTGAAAATTTCTTATTGAAACAGTATAATATGGAAATGCAGTTCATATTTCATAACGACAAAACTGTATAATTTTGCAGTTTTAAGAATTATTGGAAACAACCTGATGAAACCACATAATTTTGCAGTTTTGAAAATTATTAGTAACAAGCTGATGAAACTGAAAAATTTTGCAGTTTGAAGAATTATTAGAAACAACCTTTACTGTATGAAAATATATGCAACCAGAAACAAGTAGACAAACAATCAGAAGAACAACCACAATAATAATAACAAGAAGAAGAGCAACAACAACATCAATCATTTTCACCATAACCATAATAACCAGAAAAAGATCATTCCCAAAAGTATATAAAGTACTTGTCACATGTTAAAAAAGAAAAATAAAAAAATAAAAAAAAAGGTACAAAGATATGTTCCCTTGAATATTTGTATTGTCAAGAAGTTTGTTCATTGTTTCTATGGTTTGGTATGTTTTGTCAACATTTGGTAGTGCTCGAGTTTCCAGGATCGGTTCTCATCATTGAGGAATTGATTGATGATTTGTGCTCGAAATTTGACCCACTCAGTTGGACGAAGTTTTTTCTGCACAGGTTGCCAGTTGACATATTGGTTGATAACATTGCAGACGGCGATTGCACAATCATTCCTGCAGTGTTTGAGATGAAGTTAATTAGTTAGGTGAAACTGCAAAATTTAGAATATTGGAAGATTAGTTTATGGATTTTGTATCTTACGAGTGTGGGGTTTGTTGTGGGCATTCCTCAATTGATGCAATTTCTGTCTCGCACTCTTGAGATGATAACATGTTTCCCTGTTTGCTGAGTAATGTTTTATTCCATCTCAGTTGATGTTGTTGCTACAAAATAGTTAGTGGGTGTTTTTGTTAGTTATAGTGATGAGTTGAGATGTTTGTAAAGGAATGGAACTAAGTATGAAATTTTATTTTAACTTACAATTTGCTTTGCAATTTCAAAGTGCTTGTTGTGACAATCTTTTGCTGGTCTCAAAGAGTCATAGTGTCTCCATATTCCATCAGCAATGTCAAAGACCACAATTGTCCAATGGTTGTCGTGGTTGATTGGGAAATAGATATATCTGTTTTTCATTGCTTCTGGAAAATGGTTGTCCATCAGTTTTTCTCTCAGTGCTTGATCTTGGTTTTGTAGTGGAGTCTGTAAGTTATATATATGTTTGAAATATGTTATAAAACTATGTAGTAATACATGTTGAGAAAGTAGAAAATTTTGCAGTTGTAAGGTATGTTAAGTTTTGCTTACATTGATGAGTGTTGAGAAAACGTAAGATCTTTCTGCATATGGATTACTTGCAAAGACTAGATCGTTTTTCTCAAATTCTTCAATGGTTGGTTGGAGTGCCAATTGCTTTTCTGAGAAGGCATCAATGACCTGAAACATGTTATATATGAGAATGTGTTAGGTTTGTGGAATAGGTTATTGAATATGTACAGAAACTGTAAAATTGTGCAGTTGGAGACCTACATTCCCATATAAGGGTTCCCTGTTGGTCAATCTGCATATATCTGAAAAGTATATGCAGTTTTCATCTTCGCTGCCAGACCAGACACAAGCACTTGATTGTGTATTGTTGATGAGTTGAATTTGGTCTTGGTCTTTTTTGGATAGGCTATGCCAAACCTTGTTTGTTTTGCGGCATGAAATGGCGAGTGGCTTGTTTGGGATTGATTCTTCCTTGAAATCATCATCACTTTCCAATACTTGAAGTTTTGTCTTCTCTTGATTGGCATGCTCTTTTGGGTTTGTTTCAGCAGCAACTGCTTTCTCTTGGCCAATATGTTCTTGCATCTTTTCTTTCTGCTGTTGTTTTGCTTCGTGAGCACCCTCTTTTTTGTTGTCATTCTTCTTCTCTTTTTCTTCATCGGTACCCTGTGTTGGTTTGGGTACATCAGCAGCAGTTTGTGTCTTGTTTCTTGCATCTTCTTTGGGTTTGGTCATTGGTTGGTATTCAAAATCTGGGTCATGTGCTTGTTTTCTTGATATTTGTTTGATTCTCTTGACCATGGATCTTTGTTGGGGACTGCCAGTTTTTTTGGTGGACATTTCCTTCAATTGATCTTCTTTTTTACGCAATTCAGCCATGAATTTTTGTTCCATTTCTTGCATTTGTGCTCTCATGGCTGATATGAGCTTGTCTTTGTCGTCCTCTTTGGTTGGTGTTTGTGGTTGGTCATGACCTATAAAAATGTTGGATTGTGTTTTGGTTAGTTTAATGAAATTTTGCAGTATGCTTTAGTATTAGACAATAGTTTGCCTTGTGCATGAAATATGTCAGATTTCTCTTGCAGTTCTTCTTGTTGGTTTGTCAGTTCTTGTTCATTGACTTCTTCTTGATGGTTTGTTTGTTGTTCTTCTTGTTCTTGTTGTTGGTCTTCTTCTTCATCAAGGTCTTCTTGTTGATCACCTTTTGTTTGTTGTCTTTCTTCTGCTTTATCATTGTCTTGTTGTTCATCAGGTTCTTCTTCTTCTTCAAATTCTTCTTCAGCTTCAGTTTCTTCTTCTTCTTCAGTTTTTTCTTCATCAGTTTCTTCTTCATCAGTCACTTGATTTTTTTCATCATCACTCTTTTCTTCTTGTTCATCACTTTCTGGTTCTTCTTGTGGTTTTTGCTTTCTTTTCTCTTTTTTTTTTTTTTTTGTTGTTCTTCTTGTTCTGATTTTGAATGATGCTCTTCTTCGAGAAAGTCATCCTCATCACTGTCTAGAAGTCTTTTTTTTTTTTTTTGTTGCTTTTGTTTTCTTTTTTTGCTTATTGTCCTTTTTGTGGTCATGTTTCTTTGCTGAAGAGTCTATTGATGTGCTTTGATTGATATGCAATAACTGTATTTCTTGTTCAGTTGGGGTTAAAGCACTTTGGTTAACCTGCATTGGAACAACGTGGCATATATCAGTAATACTGTAAATTTGGTCAGTTTCATAAGATGAGTTGTACTGTGAGTAATGTGGGTTAAGTGTCGAAATATGTTTTTTGAAACTGAAAAATGTTACAGTTTCATAACGTAAGTGATGTTAAATAAGTGTGTGCTTTGAAACTGAAAATTTTCACAGTTTCATAATATGATTTGTACTACAACGAATGTGAAAGGAGTGTTGAATAGATTTGTGCTATGATAGTATAGAAGAGTTTGAATACCTTTTCAAAGTGAGCAAGGCTGATGTGTTTCCACTTGGAGTACATTTTGCCAAGGTTCCATTTCATAAACCTTGGAAAGCCTTCTTTGTTGGATGGTCGGAGGAGTTTACTGTGTTCACAGTACCAGTACTGTAAAAAAAAAAAAAAATTTGAAATATGTTAGATAGTTAGAAATAGGTGGATGTCTGATATTTTTGTAGGAAGTAGTTGAGTAATGTGTTTACCAAGAGTAACATGACGCATCCAGTGACATGCCTTGGGTTGTTGTTTGCATTTGTCATTGAATTCATCAGTGTGTCTTTTATTGCCTCAACCCAATTGTACTTCTTGATGTTGTTGAGATTGTCAACATAGTTGAGGAAACTCCAACTGAGTGTATGGCCTGTTGTGGGCATGAGAAGTTTCAAGCACAAGTAAAGGGTGATTACCCTTGCAAGATCTTGACGATCATTAGTTGATTTTCCTTTTTTTGTTTGTTGAAACATTTTGGTCAAAGACTTGCCATCCAATCTCTTGACTGATTTGCATCTTCGTTTGTAAAATGGAAGCTCAAAATCCTTTGGTCTTGCATAGGATTTGGTGGTGATGCTGTCTTCTCCACAGTCGATACCAAAAATGAGCTTGACATCACTGCTTCTGAGTTTCATTTCCTTTTTGCCAAGTACAAATGATCTTTTTCTTTTGTTGTAGAGTGTTGTCATTTCTGCTACAATGGAATTGTAGCATCTGCACCAAGAGGCCTTCAGTTGTGTTGAGGAGAGAGCATTTATAAGGGGCCAAAAAGGGGTTTTTTGCAGCTCTGTCTGTTGGACTTTTGTGAATTTGATCCCCTTCAACAGTTTGATTACTGTTCCGATGTTGGAACGATAATTAAATTGTTGGACTCTCTTTGCAGGGACTGCTGCTTTTTTTTTTTCTTCTTTTGATGCCTTGGTTTTTGTTTTGGGAGTTGATTGGCTTTCTTGGAGCTTTCTTTTTTTGGTTGGAGGAGCTTCTTATTTTTTTGTTGGCTTTCTTTTGTTTGTTTTTGTTGTGGTTGGAGGTGTGGTTGGTGTTTGTTGTGTGGGTGGGGTCTGTGGTGTAGTTCTTGGACTTTTTCTTGTAGGTGGTGTGGTTGTTTTGTGGGTTTTTTGGTGGGGTCTGTTTGGTTTGGTTGTTTTTGGGTGTGGTGGTTTGGTTTTTTGTGGATGGGGAGATGATGGCGGCATTTCAGTGGATACAGGAGATGGACTTTCAAAAGGGGAGATGGTTAAATCCCTGATTGGATTTGTGGGCATATGGGTTTGTTTCTTCCAATATCTTCCAACAGTTAGTTCTGAAAAAATGAAAGCGACAGCAGGGTATGAGTAATATAGTGACAAAACTGTATAATTTTGAAGTTTTATATGCAGTTATATGTATTTTGTTGGTAACAGTTACGAAACTGTATAATTTGACAGTTTGATTTGCACTTTATAATAAGTTAGCTATTTGTTTTGAGTAGTGGTTAAACTGTGTAATTTTGCAGTTTCATTTGCAGTTTGAATAAATTTAGATATGTTACTTGTATAGTGATGAAATGAAACACTATGATGTTGCAGTTTTTATAAGGAAACAGTATGAACAATAGGAACAGCCCATTGTATTTTGTAAAAAGCAACAATAACAACGAGAAGATTAAAAATTCAAAAATAAGAATAAGAGAAGCTAATATTGAACAACAAGAATAAGAATAAGGTATTGAATGTGTAAAAACAGGGATTTATGTGTAAAAACAGTGTTTAGAATGTTGAAAAACAAGGGACTAGAATGTTTGAAAACAGGGGATTATATATAAAAGAGGGTTTATACATTTGGAAGTATGTAAAATGTGTATATACGAAATATGAAAGAATGATGTACAAATGTGAATGAAAAATAATGAATAGGTGAAGAGAGATGTTACTTTTTTTCCCTATTTTTGTGAATCGGAAGTCAGGAACTATGAAATCTCTTCAGAGTGGTAATGGTTCTTCGTGTTGTTGAGAGTCGCCGATTGGAGAATATGACCGGCTTGGTGTTGTGTTGAAGATGAACGGTTTGGTTTTGTGGTTAGGGTAGGGATTCAGAGGGAATGGAGTCGAACGGAGGAGAGATGGAGAATTGAGAATGCGATTTCGAGCGGCGGAGATGTAACAGTGTACTAATCAGACTGAGATGATTGTGGGTGATGAAGATGAACGGTTACGTTTTCTAGTTAGGGTTAGGGTTTCAGAGGGGATGGAGTTGAACGGAAGAGAGATGGAGGACTGAGGAGTCGATTTCGAGTGGCGGAGACGTGACAGTGTACTGATCAGACTGATATGATCGGGACGTAGGTGATGGTTGCGCGCGTGTAAATTGGATGATATATTGTGGGTATTTTCGTCTTATTGTTAATTTGAGGACTTAATGGAGTATTTACACGCGCGCAACAATAAGAGGATGACAACAAAAAAGAGGGTGCTCACGAAGCAAAACAACAGCAGAAAGAAAAGATGCAAGAACATATTGGCCAAGAGAAAGCAGTTGCTGCTGAAACAAACCCAAAAGAGCATGCCAATCAAGAGAAGACAAAACTTCAAGTATTGGAAAGTGATGATGATTTTAAGGAAGAATCAATCCCAAACAAGCCACTCGCCATTTCATGCCGCAAAACAAACAAGGTTTGGCATAGCCTATCCAAAAAAGACCAAGACCAAATTCAACTCATCAACAATACACAATCAAGTGCTTGTGTCTGGTCTGGCAGCGAAGATGAAAACTGCATATACTTTTCAGATATATGCAGATTGACCAACAGGGAACCCTTATATGGGAATGTAGGTCTCCAACTGCACAATTTTACAGTTTCTGTACATATTCAATAACCTATTCCACAAACCTAACACATTCTCATATATAACATGTTTCAGGTCATTGATGCCTTCTCAGAAAAGCAATTGGCACTCCAACCAACCATTGAAGAATTTGAGAAAAACGATCTAGTCTTTGCAAGTAATCCATATGCAGAAAGATCTTACGTTTTCTCAACACTCATCAATGTAAGCAAAACTTAACATACCTTACAACTGCAAAATGTTTTACTTTCTCAACATGTATTACTACATAGTTTTATAACATATTTCAAACATATATATAACTTACAGACTCCACTACAAAACCAAGATCAAGCACTGAGAGAAAAACTGATGGACAACCATTTTCCAGAAGCAATGAAAAACAGATATATCTATTTCCCAATCAACCACGACAACCATTGGACAATTGTGGTCTTTGACATTGCTGATGGAATATGGAGACACTATGACTCTTTGAGACCAACAAAAGATTGTCACAACAAGCACTTTGAAATTGCAAAGCAAATTGTAAGTTAAAATAAAATTTCATACTTAGTTCCATTCCTTTACAAACATCTCAACTCATCACTATAACTAACAAAAACACCCACTAACTATTTTGTAGCAACAACATCAACTGAGATGGAATAAAACATTACTCAGCAAACAGGGAAACATGTTATCATCTCAAGAGTGCGAGACAGAAATTGCATCAATTGAGGAATGCCCACAACAAACCCCACACTCGTAAGATACAAAATCCATAAACTAATCTTCCAATATTCTAAATTTTGCAGTTTCACCTAACTAATTAACTTCATCTCAAACACTGCAGGAATGATTGTGCAATCGCCGTCTGCAATGTTATCAACCAATATGTCAACTGGCAACCTATGCAGAAAAAACTTCGTCCAACTGAGTGGGTCAAATTTCGAGCACAAATCATCAATCAATTCCTCAATGATGAGAACCGATCCTGGAAACTCGAGCACTACCAAATGTTGACAAAACATACCAAACCATAGAAACAATGAACAAACTTCTTAACAATACAAATATTCAAGGGAACATATCTTTGTACCTTTTTTTTATTTTTTTATTTTTCTTTTTTAACATGTGACAAGTACTTTATATACTTTTGGGAATTATCTTTTTCTGATTATTATGGTTATGGTGAAAATGATTGATGTTGTTGTTGCTCTTCTTCTTGTTATTATTATTGTGGTTGTTCTTCTGATTGTTTGTCTACTTGTTTCTGGTTGCATATATTTTCATACAGTAAAGGTTGTTTCTAATAATTCTTCAAACTGCAAAATTTTTCAGTTTCATCAGCTTGTTACTAATAATTTTCAAAACTGCAAAATTATGTGGTTTCATCAGGTTGTTTCCAATAATTCTTAAAACTGCAAAATTATACAGTTTTGTCGTTATGAAATATGAACTGCATTTCCATATTATACTGTTTCAATAAGAAATTTTCAACAACCTTCTCTGCATTCCATAAAAATAAAAAACAAAACCAGACTGTTACAAAACAACTTCAATAAGTAAAGAACACATCAACAAACAAAAAACAATTCAACCAACTTTATTCATTACTTCCATAATACCAAGTATCACATTTTTTATTATCATAATTCCTCAAATTCAAATACAAATCCAAAAGAATAGATTGTGGCCTCAAATAGCAGCCTTGCACGTCTTCTTATTGTGATTCCCATATTTCAAGCACCTCCCACACTTGATTTGCTTCACATTCTCACCCCTAGAAGGTATCCTCTTCTTCTTGTTCCGCCCGGGCTGCTTCTTCGTTATAGGAGGTTTGATAACCGAACTACTGGCACCATCAAAGTCAAATCTCTCACTTGAAGGCACTGGATAAACAAATTCCTTGTATGACTCTCTAAAACAATCTACATGAAAAAAAGGATCAATGAAACCATACACATCTCTACCACTACTACGCAAAGCATGTACAACATGACAACAAGGAAAACCATTCAATTGCCATTCATGGCAAGAACAAGTCTGTCTACCAATATCAACATAAAAAGAAATAGAAGAATGAACCTCAAGCACAGTATCACTAGCAACAATCACATCCCAAGACTTAGCTAGCTCCAAAGAGTCCACCAACTTCTTTTCCATAACTTGACACAATTTCGTAGTCCATCTTCTAGATTCAGCTCTTCTATCCGACAATTGAGTCATGATTTGAACCCTAATCATATCAACCATACAAGTAATAGGCAACTCACGGGCCCTACCAATCCAATTATTGTAAGACTCGGCAGTATTAGATGACATCTCACCATATCGTTTCCCTCTAAAAAATGCATTGGCCCATTTATCATTTTGCAAACCATCCAACATACTATCAACTCTACCATTCCCAGCAATACGCCTCAATTTCTCCATATAATGTTGGAAAGAAGCAACCGTTGGCGCATAAGCACATTTAACTAATATTTTCATCAAACACAGCTTATAGTTAGTATGAAGTCCCACCAATTTGTCAATCAAATCTCTCTTCAAATGATTCAAGCAATAAACATGATGTGCATTGGGGAAAACCACTAAAAGAGGGTCTAGCAATCCATGTTGACGGTCCGACACAAAAGTCAATCTCCGGCCTGAACCAACAGCCTTTAACAACTGACTTAAGAACCACATCCAATTATCTTGATTTTCAGCATCAACAATCGCAAAAGGCAAAGGAAACAGACCTGCAAACAAAATCACATGAAACTGCAAAAATTAGCAGGCTCACAATACAATAACACACCGACAAACCAAACCTATACTAACTGCAAATAAGTACATACATTGATTACCATCTTTTGATGTTGCTGCAAGTAAATGCCCCTTGTAACGCCCCTTCAAAAATGTACCATCAACAAACAACAACGGACGACAAAATTGAAAGCCATACAAACATCCATGAAATGCCACAAACAACCTCCGAAAACATCCACTACTTTCATCCACATCTAATTCAAACACACTTTCCGGATTCGTTCTCATAGCCGTCTCAAGGTACCATCGAAGCTGGTCAAAAGAAGTTGCAAAATCACCAAACAACCCACCTCTTGCCTTATCAACTCCTAACCATGCAACCCGATAAGAAACATCTATACCATATTGTTTCTTCAACTTTTTTTTAACTTCAATAGGACGAGTCAACGGATTATCACTAATAGCATTTTGCACAATATCAGACACAAGTCTAGAACCAACCATTTTGCTACAAGATCTACGAGCAACAGCCCCACAAGTATGCACATTATCCAACTTCATTATAAAAAAAACACCAGAATCCATCAACACCCTTCCATGCACAAACCATTTACAACCCGTAGACGACTTCATCATACATTCAGCGGTTACTCTTGTTGCATCGTTCTTCAAATAATTCACTGCAAAACCACACTCAACTGCATACTTAGCCAATGCAATGCGGAACGCCGGCACTCCACCTTCAAATTCTTGACCAACACTATGTATAATCCCCTTCCAACTAGCAGACAACAAAACTCTCTCTGGTTCTGGATAAAAACTACGTAACAAACCACCAACATCATCACAATCATTCACAAAAGAACTCTCACAAGTTACAGAATCAATCCTACAAGAATTACCATCATCAATCTCCACAACTCTCTTATCCCCCACAATAACATCAACAACATGACAACCACTACCACCTACTATTGACAGCATATTCCCCAAATCATCATCACATTCAACAATACAATTAGAATATCCAAGAATAGAGAAAAACAAACAAAAGTTACCAACACTCAACTCCTTGAACTTCGCACATATTTTCTCAACAACTTCATCATAACTACATCCCTCACTAATCTTAATAGTAGCACAACAATTACTGTATTTGCACATTAACATGAAACACCCCTTCATACTACAAAATCACAAACCAACAAACAATTGTTCACAGATTCCAAACTGCAAAATTATACAGTTACAACATATCAATACCAACAGTGCACAATTCACAATTCCAAACTGCAAAATTATACACTTACAACATATCAGTATCAAAACACCAGAATTCACAATTCCAAAATACAACTTCAAAACACATTACACTATACGACAAACAAAATCAACAAAATCAAAATCAAACAAACAAAATTTGCCAAACACAAACCACATATCACGCAAATTTGCTTATCTATATATACATACATACATATATGTATCGACAAATATAAACCACATACACACAGACATATATATACATATATATGTATATCTATGTATCGACAGATACATACATACACATACTTATATCTATCACCAGAGAAAGAGAGAGAGAGAGAGAGAGAGAGAGACAACGTACACAGATATCGCCTGTACACAGAGATTCAGATCGCACAACCAGATCCACCTCACAGCACAATGAGATCGACCACACAGCACAATGAGATCGCCACAACGAAGAGAAATCGAGATCGCAGAGACAAAGATTTGATTTCTTTTTTTTAAACGGAGCAAAAATTTAATTTTTCACGTATATATAGATCTCAAAACAAAGGGTAATACAGTTATTTAAAAATACGAAAATAAAAAACGGGACCTCTGGGTATAAAACTTAAAAAACTGTGGACCTATTAATCTATTAAAAATAAATTGGGATTAGAAGGGAAATAGATCCCCTACATAGGACTACATGGTAATTTTCCCATAATAAATTAGCATCTGGACCCTTGGGCAAGGAAAATAAATTAGCAGAAATCAACCTTCAAAGTGGGATTTGTTAGCTAGAGGTAGCCTTGAAGTAAATCACCTTTTAACGAAAAGGTGATATCAAGAGTTGAGTAAGTAAAATATGAAAGTTTTATTCAGGGTATTACAATATTTTAGCTTCAATTTCATAAAAATAAGTAAAGCAAAATGTTACAAGATCATGAAACTTCGTCCAAAGGTAGTTTTTAAGCTTTCTTCCCTATTTAGCCAGTCTTCAATCATATGACAATACTAGCTCACTAAGAAGGGGAACCTCATCAGAGATCGCAAGAGAAACCATAAAAGCTATTACATAGATACTACAATCGAAGCTGTATGCCATAATGCCATCAAATAAATAAATTGGAAATAAAATGGAGGGAGAGAAATTCCATAATTTTGGAAGATAAACAAAAAGCTGAAAAACCAGTAGAAAGGGAAAAGTGAGGGATTGGTAGGCATAGCCAACAACAAAGAATATATCTCACATGCTTAAGAGAATAGAAGAAGTAATCAAAGCAACTGTTTCTTTACAAGGAATATTTTCCATGTGGCACAATTCCCAACCGTGGGGTTCTAGTTCTTCTTGAACGATCTTGCGATTCACCCACCTCTCCCTCTTACGTGATATTTAAAGAATTAATACATTTTTTGAAAGTAGAACTATACTCTCCCTGGAATTAGGACAGAGCATAAATTATAACCTACAGTATACTTACGAGTTGGCCAACAATACGGTAATTCTTGGTTATCCTCATGGTCCAGACAAACTAGACATTTGTTGTTGCAATCAATTACAAGCAGTGTGAAATGTCTAGTGGTTTCATCCAAAGTTACAATGACAGGCAAGAACATCTTCTACATGAAACACCATTATGTCAAGAATAGATCTAAACAACTTAATATTTGTGATCCAAAATTTTTGCATCTCATGCATTACAGTCACAAGAATCAGTTTCTCCATATACATACCACAAAAATAAAAAGGAAAAAAAGGGTAAGGTAATCTACCTACTACATTTCCCAAATCATGTTATAAGTGGGATCCTTATGCACTATGTTCAATCTTTGATCTACAACTTTGACCTCTTAATTCGTGCAAACTTTTGTAAGTTCAAGTCATTGAATACTATTATCACTTCATTGCTATTTTTTATTTTTATTTTTCTTTCCAAAGCCATTCTTTAATGCTTTGTAATAACCAAAAGTGACAAAGAAACAACAATCAAACGTGCATATCCAAACATGCTCATCAAAGGATTTTGTTCAACTAATCTTAACTAATTTGGTTACTACTAATTGGTCCACAATATATATATATATATATATATTAAATCTAGCTTCTAGAACTTAAATTAGGAACACAAAAAACTAAAAACTAATTTAAAAGAAGAAAGAATAATAATTTGAGATAGCATAGTTTATTTCCATTAATTGATGGAAATTAGAATTACTCGCTACAAAATCTATTTTTTTATTTATTTATCTAATTGAAACCAATTATGTAAAATACAGCTTCTTACAGTTTTTCTCTCAAATAAGTCACAGTTGTAATACATCTATGTGGCTTACTCCAAAGTATGATCCTCTACAATTAAGAAGCACGGACACGGACACGGCACGGACACGGACAAAGCGATACGAAAATTTTCAAAAAATGCTAGACACGACACATAGGGAACATGCACATAATATATAATTTTATATATTTATTATGTCATATATATAAATATATCATTTGAAGACAAGAAATATATGCAATATAACACTAATTTCTTTAAATTGACATTGTTTTTCTCTTATCATCGTATTTTAAGTTATTTTATTCAAACTTATAAATAGTTTTGTGTGTCCAAGCAATGGACACGTATGTCATCCAAGAGTCAAAAGCGGGTAAAATTTTTTTTTTTAAAAATAAGACACGTTTGGATGAGTATCAAATACATGTTGGGAATGTGTCCAACAAGTGTCAGTGTCTGACATGGACATGCCACCATTTTAGAAGTGTTCGTGCTTCTTAGCTCTACAATGATCCATCGGTCTTCAAACCGAATCTCAGTATGGGTCGGCCCTATCTCACAGTCCTCAAGGTGTCCAAATTATATTTCTTCAAATTACTAAGTACGAAGAATTATTACAAGAGTAGAGTAGCTATATACTGAACAATTAAAATTAAACTATACACTAAATTACATAATAAAAAAGGAAATAAATAAAATAAGTCCTAATAATTGAACTTAATTCCCATCAAGTCCTATTGAACTCTGTTATCAGAATCTTACGACTCACGATTCGATTCCTAATTTTTGAAAAATCGATACAAATCTATGGGTAAATCCAGCGTTTTTAAAGGCTTAAAGCGCACCAAGGCGCTAAAGGTCTCTTGGGGCTTAGGCGCAAGGCGCAAGGCAAGGCGCGGACTTTATTGAAGCAAGACGCACAATCTTAGTAAAAAATAGATAAATTGACATAGACTAATCATTCATAGTACTAAGACAATTTTTTTTAAAAATAAAAAGTAATCAAGACAAATTCTTGGGCTCTACCAAATGGGTATGTTGCCACGCCGGATCTTTTCTATTTCTTTCAGATGTCATTTTCTACACAACAAATTTAATAAATGGAAAATAATTTCAGTGTAATATAATGTGTGATTAATTAATTATTTGTAATTTTTTTTTCCTAACAGAGACAAGGAAAGAAAAAAGGAAGAAAAAAAAAACCCAACAGCACCAGCCAAAAAAAACCCCAGCAATGAAGAAGCAGCCAAAAATAAAAATAAAAACAGAGAGACGAGACGACAGCACAGGAAAGAAGAAGAAGAGGAGGAGGAGGAGGAGAAGGGGGAAAAAAAACAAAAAGAGATGAGACGACAGCACCTGAAGACGAAGAAGAAGAAGCAACGAAGAAGAAGAAGAAGACTCACCTATGTGAAGATGAAGACGAAGACGAAGTCGCGATGAGCTGCAAACTGCACGAAGAGGAGACAACACCTTTCTTCGATAGAGTTTAGGGCTTCGACTCTCCACTGTTGGGTATTGAGTAGTATGAGTTGCAATCGTATGTGGTTGGCCCCATTCAAACTCAGATCAGAGCCATCACATCAGATCATATCAAAGCCAAAAAAAAAAAAAAATACAAAAGGCACGCTTAAGCGTTGCCTTGCACCTGTTCGCGCCTAACCCAAGGCTCGGCAAAGGCACGCGACTTATCTACCATGCCTCGCCTTAGGTCCCTTCAATCATAGAGCTTGCGCCTAGGCGCGCCTTTCACAACACTGGTGAATCTATTTTGGAAGTGAATCTCAACTGAATTGCACGATTCACAATCGATTCACGATTCGATTCACTTGTTACGATTCATGCAATTTTTGAAACTATCATGTCCGACATATTTCGATTCTTCTCTTCCTTTTTTTTGTTAAAATGACATAATACAACTTCTAGTAGTGTTTAGTACAAAAATAACCAATATATATATATATGATTTGTTGTTATTTTAGAGATCAAGAAATTTTTCATAGGATCTAATCAAATTTAGTCACACCCAACATGCTTTTAACCATTTCTTCTTTCTTTTTTTTCTTTAAAAAAATTCTTAAATGTATATTCTAAAGATTTTAAACTTAAAATAACATGCAATATGAATTATCTATTGCTATTTTATTGAAATAAATACACTACAATATTTTATGGGTGACCTCAATTAAATCTAATGGTTCTGCAAATTTTTTATTATTGGGTCATTGTTACTTGTAAAGATATGCTTAAGAAATATCAACATCATTATTAAGTCATTATTGCTTGAAAATTGAGAGTTTGACTCTGTTTACTTTCTTTATTAAGAATGGCAATATCTAAAAAAAGGAAAAGGTAAAACGGTGATCTAACAAGGGAACCTGTGTTAACTTCTTACCTATTAGACCACGTTATCATCATTCAAAATAACATTTTCATTGATTTAAGTCTAAATATTTTATAAAATATATTTAACATCCAAGTGCGTAGATATATTTTTCTAAATAATTTAGAAAAGTGACCAAATCTTTATGATTCACGATTCGATTCGATTCATGATTCGGTACAAGGCCATTTCAATTAACGATTCGATTCACGATTTGACAACTATGCTATTGAAAATAAGTCCTAGTAAAATCGTCACTAAAAATAATTTTTTGTGATAATTTTTTGCATATATCGCTAAAAATTGACAATTATTGATCTTTTTTTTTTATTTTTATTAATCATTGCTAAAACTTACAATTAGTAATGTTTTTCCATGACGAAAATTTCATATTATCGTTGAAAGTTGAAAATTAATGACTTTTTTTATGATAAATTTTTTAAACTGTCGGTAAAACTTATAATTAGTGACTTTTTGTGACAATTTTCAAATTGATGGTGAAAATTAATAATTAATGACTTTTTAAATAGTGTTTGATGAAAAACACTATTAATTATCATAGAACCTATTGGACAAAAAGTCCACCTATTAAGACATATAGGTAAGTCCCCCAATTAAAATGAAAACCAAACAATAAATTATACAATAAAAAAATTGTATCTAATTGAATAAATAATATGGAAAACACTATATGCACTTTATAACTAAAAAAAAAAGGGAAAATCGGTCTAGGATCCCTCTCACACTTTTCATAATGGAAGAGATCCACAAAATTATTTTTTGATGTCTAAGGTCCCTAAACATATTGCCCACGATTCCTCTCTCTCTCTCAGATTCCTCTTCTGCTGCTACGCATATGGAAATAGTGATCGATGGATCTGACTCCGACGACTCCGACTCCGACTCCGACTCAGCCTTGTCTAGGTCCCCGCTCCTCACTTGCCCTGAGGTCTTCAAGCGCCGCACACGCCGCCTCAAGCAACTCTGCAAGATCTACAGAGACCATTACTGGTCTCTCATGGAGGACCTCAAGCTCAAGTATAGAGACTACTACTGGGACTACGGCAAGAGCCCCTTCCTTAAGGACGAGGACATTCTTCACAGTCTCAATCGGAATCACAGTAACAACTACGGAACCACCATCATCCCAGATGACATTCAACATCCACTTAACAATGGTAAATTAGGATTAGGGCTAGGGTTAGGGTTGGGCTCCAATGGAAATGCAATCTCTCTCTCTCTCTCTCATCTTTTGTCAAGATTATTGTTAATTTTCACTGTAAATTTCGTGATTTGATTTAAATTGCTAGATGAATTTCCTAGCCCTAAGAAGAAGGGCTATTACTTGTTGACATTTTCTGAGCAAATTGTCCTAATTTTGAAACTGAAATTGTTAGAAAAGTGAGAAATCCAAACACCCATTTGTGTGTAGTGATAATTTGTCTCACATTACGAATAATCTAATCTATTTATCTTTCGACATTTTTTGAGGAAATTGTCCTGATTTCGAAACTGAAATTACCAGAAAAAGTGAGAAATCGAAATACCCATTTGTTTGGTGATGAATTTGAATAGGTTTTGGAGCAGCAGAAGAGTCTTCTTATCTGGTTCTATACGTGTGGGTGATTTTGCAGCCCACGGTTTTGTTCAAAACCAGCTTTTGGTCTCTTCAGAGTTGCGTGCTACATACACCATCTCTTTGCGAATTTCTCTGGGTTTGAGAAATTTATATGGTCTGAGTGAATTGCTTTGGGTTTGGAGAAGGGAAATTTCTCTCAAGAGAAGAGAAGGTTAGTAAGGCTAGAGAAATCTTCTCTAGAGAGGGAAATTTCTCTGAAGGCCAGAGAAGGAAAATTTCCATGGAAAGAAAGGAAGACTAGAGAAATTTTCAAATTTTCTGTGGAGAGTTGAGTCTAGGAGAGGCAGGGGGCAGAGAAATTTGTTTAATTTTCTCTGCCTTTAACTGAGTAAAATTGGTGAAGTCAATTTTCTCTGGGCTTGGGAAGTCCAGAATTTATCAATTTTCTCTGGTTTGAAAATTGGTCAAGCTGAACCCAGAGAAATTTGAATTTTCTCTGGGTTGAACCCATAGAAATTCTTTGGAAGTCCAGAATTTCTCTATTCTTTGGGTTGAGAGAATTTCTCTGGAAATATTTGTCTGGGAATTTTCTCTGGGTTCTCTGGGTGAGAGAATCTCTAGAAATGTTTGTCTGATAATTTCTCTGGGTTTGGAGAGTCCAGAGAAATTTTGAAATTTCTATGTGATGTGTCCAGAGAATTTTACAGTGGGAATTTTCTGTGGACCAATTTTCTTAAACTTTGTTGGCCTACTGGTAACAAAGTTTAAACTTTAGTGGTTGAATCAGGGGAATGAATGGATTTAGTGGTTGAATTCTTGCCAGATTTTTGTCTTAAACTTTGTTTTGCGTTGAATTTGTCAATTGTAAAACCTGGTGATTAGTTAATTGACACCACATTTTAGGTTTGTAGATTCTGGGGTTTTAACTCTCTTGAATTCCAAGGAATGGTTGTTGGCCTACTGGTAACTATGAGAATAAAAGTTTCTGGGTTCATTGCACAGATCTGTAGAATAGATTCTTGAAGCATTACGTTACATTACATTTTTGTTTTGATAAATGAAACGTTACATTACATGTTAGAGGATAACTGTTATGTAGTGAATTGGAAACATAGATATCAAAACACTTTGAAGTCAGCAAAAAATTTCTCTGGATTTTAGACAATGGAATTTCTCTGGTTTGGACCAGAGAATTTCTCTAGATTAATTTTTTTTCCAGAGAAATTTGGTCTGAAATTTCTCTGGACCAATTTTTTCTGGACTGAAATTTCTCTGGACCAATTTTCTCTGGACTGAAATTTCTTTAGATCAAGGTTGAGGGACCTTAGACATTATGAAAATATTGTTGATGGACCTTAGACATCATAAAAATATTTGATGTCCTTTATGCTATAAAATCATAATATCAAGGACCTTAAAAAAAAAACCCCAAAAAAAATTGTATAACTTTAATTTTATGAGTCATAACTAAAACAAAAATGTCATAACTAAAAAACTCAAGAGTCATAACTAAAATAATATCATAACTAAAGACGAAAATTAATCACAACTAAAGAAGAAAATAACATTACTGAATGCATATGGTACCCCTTTAAAAATGGGTGTATATTAGAATTTCTCAAATAATATATATATGCAAGAAGGGAAAGAAAGAATACCTTTATTTTAATTTTTTCCGACTTCACTCATGCCATCACCAATACTTCCAAATAAACCTATTTTATTACAAATGAATGAAACACAAAACGATTTACTTTGAATTAAGGAAAATAATGATAATATGAAAGCATTTGCAGTGGTCTCTGGTCTAGATCCAGAGGTTAATTAATATAGACTAATTAAAATAGAAAAAAAAAAAAAAAGTACAATTACAAAATTTTCTTTTTGCAGGGTTTGAATTTATAACAAAATAAATTTTTAATTTTATTAATTTAGCCATAATATTTTAATTTATTTTCAATGTAAATCATTTCTAATAAAAAATAATATTTTAGTTATCAAACTCAATGCAATGAACAGAAATAAATGGTTCAGATTGAAGATAAATAAAAAGTTCAGAGTTTAAATTAACAAAGTTAATAACTCAAAATTTATTTTGTTACAAGGTCCTGCAATTATTATTATTTTTTTATTTTTTGTAATTTTCCCTAAAAGAAACGACAAGGGAAATATTAGATCAAGATCAAGTGAAGAAAAAAAAATGTAATATAGATCAACCAGTGAAAATAAAGTAAGAACATTACCTAAAGATTGAGGAGGCATTACTGTACACGGGTCGGATCGGCCGCTCACCGTCACCCGAACCGACAACTTCTGTTTGAAAAAAAAAAATCATCCGATGCCAATGGACGGAGGGAGGGTGAGGGAAATGAAAGCTTTGACCCCAAAAAAAAAAAAAAAAAAAAAAACACACAAAAAAGAAAGTGAGAGAGAGAGATATATATAATGAAAGAGAGAGCGTGGGTGAGAGGAAGACGAGAGGTTCGAGGGAGAGAGAGAAACGGGGAGGATTGAGAGTAGTCAAATCTCTTCCTTGAAAAGGTGTTTGTCATAATTTGTCATAATTTGAAAAGTTAAAAAGTAATTAATTTATTTAAATAATATTATCTTATGAAGCTGTATCAACTTTTTATTGCATCATTTTAAATTTAACTTATATCTAATTTATATTTTATAAAAAATTAAAAATAAATTTATTTAGATTATCTTAAACAACTTCTAAATTTTTTGTCAAATTTTGTATGGGTTTCACACAAATTCACATGCATAGGTCTCAAGTTTAATAAAAAATGTAATATATTTTTTGAGATTCCTAACATAATTCTTTTTTCTTATAATTTACTGGTGGTAACCATGCATAAATAAATCATGATAATTATTTTGTAATAATTTAATATTTTATATTGAAATACAGTAATATTTAATAATAATTGATATTGTGTTTCTATTATTAATCCAATAATTTAAGTTATATTTCTTTTAATTTCAAATTCACTACAGGAAAATACACATTTAGCTATAAAAAATTAGTCGCCAAAACTTCATTTTTAGTCATTGAAAGTCAATGGCGACCAAAAATTTTAGCTAAAGTGTGTACATTTGGCGATTAAATTTTGTTTATTCGGCATTTTTAGTCGCCACAAGTATATTTTTCGGTAGTCTATAAGTACAATATGAATATAATATGTAAACAGAGTTTGTGCCAACCTTCTAATTTTTAAGAATAAGAAGGCTTTAGAGTATCTCTAACCTTTCATCATTTTCTTTATTTTATTTAATTTTAAATTTGAATAAAACGTTTAATTTTATATGAATTAATTTAACTTTTCATTAAATTTTTATCAATTTTTAAAAAAAAAAAACTTTCATTTTTATCTCAATTTTTTTTTTTCTTTTCATCAATTTTGATGAAAAAAATAACTTCCAATGCTTCATCTTTTTAAATTTTGATCAAATTCTAATTTGATAAAAAAAAAATGTTAATGGTTGGAGATACTCTTTATTGGAATTATCTTGAAATAGTAAAAGTTTGAGTGTGTGGTTGGTTGAAATATGTAATTTGATTAATTCTCTTATCATATTTGTAAACAAATTAAAAATTGACACTTATGACCACATCATTATAGGTCGTATTCAGGGAAGTTTTTGTAGGTGTCAAATATTTTTCATTTGTAAATATCTTACCTATTAAAAAAAAAGAAAAAAGAAAAAGAAAAAGAAAAAAAGAAATGTATAACTTTTGGACATGTGTTTTTCAGTTTTATTTTCTGAACATAGACCGTTGATGCTTCAATTAAAAAAATAAAAATAAAAATAAAAATAAAAGACAGGGCTTTTTGGGGCTAAAAGAAACCGTGCAACTCCATTATATACTATTTAAGATGGACTATTTTAATCACATAAAAAAAAAGTATAAATTATATTTAGAGATTATCTCTATCTATTATGCTATTGAAAAATGTTACGAACCACCCTTACGAACGCCGAATTTACCCCGAATGTGTTTGTATAGTAAAGATTGAATTGATAAAATATGGGGTCCACGTATGAAAATGAATTTGAGCCATTGATTCCTTTTCCTAAGTAAATTCTAAGTTGATAAGGGTGGGCTTGTAGTGTTGTTGTATGCTATTATGTACAACTATAGAGGTAACAAATTAACTATAATATATATATATATATGTATAAAGTTATACTAAGTTTTCATTTTCAATTAATTGAACTACAATTAACAAACTAACAAATAGTAATAATGGTACAATGGGATAGAAAGAGAATAAAAATAAAGAACACAATGATATTTAAAAGTTCCCAATTTACCTAGTTATACAAAAATCTAATGTTATATTAAAAATCTTAAATTCCCAAATTTTCACATTTTCTATAAAATAAAACAACAATAAAAAATAAAAATTGATGCCCAATTTTTTTACTTCAATTTTATGGTCTTCATTAAAGAAAGCAAAATCCGATCAAAATTATTGGCACAAAACGGGCATAGATTCTTCGATTGCAACCATCATCACCAATAATTCTTCTTCACCATGCAAATTTATAAATAAACACATAAACCTCACTAAAATTGAAATCAAAACCAAAACCAACAACAGATAAAGATAATCACACAAGGAAATAAATAAATAAATAAATAAATTTATGGAGTAGTAAGATGTTACCTCAAACAACTTAGACCTCGCTCATCCTAATTCATTAGCTCTTTCGCCAGTGCCCGCGAAGTCTAGGAGTTGGGATGACTAATCAAATTATTCTTTAAATAAGACTTAAAAATTGATTAATTTGTCCCATGATTTAAAATTTAGATAGATATACATCCCAAAAAAAAAAAAAAAAAAGATAGTTATATTACTAAATCACAATCAAATTTAGATATTGTCATATCTTTTTGAGATCCATATGTAAATAGATACCCACAACTCCCATGAAAAATATTATCTTATTTTTTGAGAAGAGAGATGGAAGGCACGTTTTAATATTTTGAGAGAGATTAGGATGGAGAGATTATGGAATATTTTTGTTATCTTCTATTTGAAATCCATAAATTAAGGGATAATTATTATTTCTAAAATAATTAAATAAATAAATCAATCAATAGTTTTTTTAATCTATTTAATCTTTTCTTTTGAAAATCGATGGGAGAGATTAGGATGGAGAGATTAGGGAAAATTTTTGTTATCTTTCCATTTGAAATCCATAAATTAAAGAATAATTATTATTTCTAAAATAATTAAATAAATAAATCAATCAAGGAAAAATTATGTTGATCTATTTAGTCCTAAGAATTTTCTTATGGACTGATTGGTCTTGGTTGTTTTTGGAAAGGTGTATCTCTTTGGTTTGTTGCCATTTGACTCTACTGTAATACCCTTTTTTTGTGATTCATTTGGTAACCTTTTTGCTGCGAATGTGGGATTGGGAAGGTAAGACGTGTAGGATATTATTCTTTTTGTCGAGATTTGGTGGAGTGGATCACGGTGGATGTGCGTTGGGAAGGCTTTGGGTGTGTTTAGTGTGGAATTAGGCGTTTATTGAAAAGGAATAGTGTCTTCTTGCTGTGTTGTTTTTGTAGAGGCGCTGGTGTTTGCAGGTTTTGTTGGTTCGGTCGGAATGTCACAAGGTCAGTGGTTTGTTGTTGTTTTTAATTTTTTAGGTTTGTGGTTTTGGTTTTTATTTTTGTGGTTGTGTATGTCTTATATAGCGGGGTGTTAATGTGAAATGTGGATTGTTTTGGCGAAATGTGGGATGTGGAATATGTGCACGAGTTTGGATTTTGTTTGTCTATGTTCGTGTCAACGTTTTATATATCTAGTTTATTGATGAGTGTTATTAGATTGGTGGATCATGATGGTTTTGCTTCAATCTGGGTTCCATATTTTTATCTGTTTAACAGGTCAATTGTAATGGTGATTGGTTTAGGGAATATACGTTGGCGTGGTGCGATGTGTAACCATTGTGTGATTCCCATGTTTTGTAATTAAACCTAATGTAGAGGACACTTGAAATCAACACAGATCAAATAAACTGATGTAATTAAACCAATACGAAAATCGTATGTTAATATTACAAATTTGACAAGAAACATTGATCAACACATTCTGAAACGAGAAACCAATTTTTCAAGGGCACACAGTCATGCGTTTGACAATGGGGATTTTATTTTTTTGGTGGTGGACGGGCATGTGATTGGCAACGGGGATTTCATAATGTCGCATTATTACACATTGGTATATGAGTTTGATAACTTAGATGGGTCATTGCATTGAGATTGATAACTAAAATATTATTTTTTTATTAGAAATGATTTACATTGAAACTAAATTAAAATATTATGGTTACATTAATAAAATTAAAAATTTATTTTGTTATAAATTCAAACCCTGCAAAAAGCAAATTTTGTAATTGCACTTTTTTTTTTCCGATTTTAATTAGCATATATTAATTAACCTCTGGATCTAGATCAGAGACCAGTGCAAATGCTTTTATATTATCATTATTTTCTTTAATTCAAAGTAAATCGTTTTGTGTTTCTTTCATTTGTAATAAAATAGGTTTATTTGGAAGTATTGGTGATGGCATGAGTGAAGTCGGAAAAAAATTAAAATAAAGGTATTCTATCTTTCCCTTCTTGCATATATCTTATTTGGAAAATTCTAATATACACCCATTTTTAAAGGTATCGTTACACACGAGTATGTGCCCTTCACCTAATTGAACTTTGGAAACTGTCTTAATGACCCCAACCATATTTGAACAGTATGTAAGCTTTGATGGGTTAACAACCGATTTTTTCGTTGTGTTTTTCACACCAGCGCTGCTTGGTTTTTTCTTCTCAAATGTCAACTTGCTTTGTCTTCGCACCACCAATTTTGACGACGTTGATGTCACCAAGCTTGAGGCATGAATTTTACCTCCAGACTCCCCATCGCGGTGTTTGTCCTCGCGAAATACCTGTAACATTTGTAGCAAATCGTTAGCCCAAAATTTTTGGGGCATTGATGGTTTTGGAAACAATTTCAATCTTCTCTCGAGGCTTTCCCATGACAGAGAAGTGTGAGAGGGACAAACAGAGTTCAGAACACTCTGTTTGCATTGTTTTCACGTCAGAATACAAAATAAAATTTTGCATAAAATTGAGGCACAGCTGGCCTCCTTTAGACCCGGCCGGGCTTCATTGAGGGTCGGCTGATCATCAATGTTTGATCAGTAGTGTATTTTGTAGAAAACAAAGGGTAGTGGCTGAAGGTAAAACAGAACAAGCCTAGGCAGACAAAGCTGTTCTTGGACATTGTGCATGCAACCCTTGTGCATCCTTGCTTACATCATTATTGTCAATTAATGTTCCGTGCATTGTTGTAATTAATTAATTTATTATTGTTGTTATAATTAGTCTTGTTAATTATTAGTGTTGTAATTATTATTATTGTTTGTTTGTAATTGTTATTAGCTAATTAGCTTAAATAGTTAGTTTACTTACCATGGTTATCCTTGTTGTAATAGAGTAGTTAGCTAGTTAATTCTTAGCTTATTTATTCATTCGATTTTATAATAATTAGTTTAATTTAGATTTTCAGACTTTGATTCGCACCTTTTTACACGAGGGCAATCATAAGTTGTATGTCTTCCAACCCTATGTCTTTTTTCCTTTTACTTACTTGCTTACGATGGTTAGTATAGGACATCATTTTTCAAATTAGCATTCTTGTGCTTTGCATCAATTGTCTTGCATGCATCTAAGGCTCGGCTCATCATACTAACCCAATATCAATGTTCAATTTCATTGCTTGAATATGTGCTCTATCACATATCTTGAATGGAATCATATGCCATGCCCATAGCCGAGCCTATAAAATACATAATGTGTACGTTGCATTAGTCATATTGCATTAATTAAGAACATGCATATTTTTTCTAATTATCTTGCTTTGTTTTGGCTCGGAGTACTAGGTGAGTAATTTTGTGTTTTAGCATATCGCATGAGTGTGGGTGTACCATGTCAAAGCATACTTCCATGAGCCTAATTGCTTAAATGATATAACTGTTTGAATGCATGTGGATGAAGGCTAGTTGTTTGAATTGGGATAGTTTGATTAAATGTCCATTTTAAGCCCACTTTTCAAGTGGCAAATTTGCAAAAAGATTTCAAATAAAACACGAAATCAAATGTTCCAATTCTTGGAAATTAATTTATACCTTGTGTGCATCACATAATAAGTTAGCCTAATAAATCGGAATAAGAGCATATAATGTAAATAAAATTACATCATGATTAGCAGAGGCTGATCTGTATTAAAGTTCCCAAGCCGAGACACTTTGGTGATGACGGACTAATGGCCTTTGGCACGAGTCTCGGGTTTCCTTTATTTTCCAAAAAATATTTAGGTGGCGACTCTGAAATCTGACAAAGCAATCCATTTTTGGCATTTGATTCAAACATCAATTTTCCAAAAGAATTGCCGGATTTGGACTCTTTTATGTTTTCACTATTTCATATTGCACTTTGTGAAATCAGATTTAGAACCACGAGAGTCCGAACTGTGGGGCAATTCATCTTCCGAAAGGAGCACGAAAAGTCAAGCCACAGTTTCTGGTGACTCTGCTGGGGATTTAGAGAACTTGACTTGAAACTCATGATGTGAAATTTTATCTACACTTATATGTTCTTTGCATTGCATTTGCATGGTTACTTTAAGTCACTGTGTTTTCCATCTGCTATTCTTGGACGGTTTGCCAAAGGCCTGCCTAAAAGCCTTGCCAAAAGGCTAACTGGTCATGGGCTCCGCCATGTTGGAAACATAACCTTGGATCTGGATTACCGCTGTACTGCTTGATCCACATTTCATTTCGCGGTGTTAGGTGTGAGAGGTATATTAAGTAATCTCGTTGAGGTACTCTTTCGACCATTTGACCTAGTTACATATAGTGAAGCTATAGTGACTATTCCAACTTAGGACAGGATGCCACCCGTTTTCAGAATGTTGTGAAACTCGTTGTTTGAAATAGTGCATCCTAGATCAAGCCAAAAATCTAGGACAGGGTAACCCTACCTCCTCATAGGGGTGTTTTGGTTCTTTTACTTGGTATGTGCTTTTATAGTGAGACTGTACAGGATGATTCATATCAGTATGAGTTTGAGAACAGAGTTCAGTGGGGATTACAGTTCAGCTATGTGTTATGACTGTTGTGAATCGAGGCCGAAGTGCTGTCCGATTTTGATTATGTTTTTCTTTCTTTCTTTTGCTAGGTAGTTTATCATCATAACTTCAGAAAGACCTAATATTCCCCAAGTTGTGTGGACTCATTTTGGTAGGCTTTGTAAAGCTCAAGACCTTGTTGCTAGTCAGCCCATGTTAATTTCACTTCCGCCAGTCACCCGACGAAGAAGGAATAGACAGTTAGTAGCATTAGTACAAAGCACTCTACAAACACCTATCCGTTCTCACTTAATCGATTCACCAACATCTAGTTCACCCAGACCAGCAATGGCACAGAATGCAGAGGAATTTGCTACCATGATGACAGCTTTCCAAAGAACCATGGACACTGTAAACTAGAGGATAGCTGCGCAAGATGAAATTATTGCCGATCTACAATGTACATCTGGGGCATCCGCATCAACCGTGCATCTAATCCCGACTACTCAGTCAAACCTGGATCTACCCCCACCAGTTGAAAATCTGCTAGTCCCAGATCCTCAGGACCTGTTTCCCCCAGCTCCAGCCTATAGGCCTTTGGTTCAACCCCCGTAGGAATATTTCCTTTTCATATCAATGAAAATAATCCAGCCTTAGTCAAGATTGCTAGACTGGAGAAAGCATTGAAGAAATCCCAAGGCTTCAACTCCATTCCAGATATCAAAGACAAGGTACATTAAGGCTTCGGTCAGATTACTGAAGAAATTTAAGATGCCTCACATCGACAGATTCGATGGGAGTGGGGATCTGATTGTGCATGTCCGATTGTTTTCAGACGTATTAAGGCCCATGGGTTTGTCTTGGGCTCAGAAGCTCTCATTGTTTGGGAGAACCCTGTCTGATGTGGCGGCCATCTGGTACGCTAAATTGAAGGACTCAACAAAGCGGAATTGAGAGGAGCTATCTGAGGCGTTTGTCAATCAGTACTCATATAACCCCCAGATAGAAGTAACCATTAGTGAGCTGGAGGCTACTACCCAGAACCCCAAAGAATCATTCATTGATTTTGTCGCTCGGTGGAGAGCCAAGGCAGCCCGAATGACAAATAAGCCTACCGAAAGAGAACAAGTCCAACTAGTGGTCCAGAACCTTGAGCCAGACATGTTGCAGAGAATGATAGTGGCACCATTGTCCACATTTGCTTCCTTACATGAGCTGGGGTTCCAGATTGAGAATGCATTCAAAAAGGGTATCATCTAGAGAACAAGTGAACCCGCAAGAAGGCCATTTTCTCAGAATACCAATGCTAACAGTAGCACTATTCCACGGCCTACAAATGTTAGTATAGTTGTTTCAATGACCAAGATGGATGATCCTTTTGCCATTGCCACAACCTTACAACCTTCACAAAATACCGGTCCATCCCGGAATCGAAGAGTTTTTACTCCCCTCCATATGAGCCCAACCTACGCCCTCAAGCTATTAATGTAAAAAGGGCATCTCAAGCCTCTCGATCCTCATCCACTTCCAGATCCATTGCTACCCAAACATGACCCTACCCAGTATTGCATCTTCCACCAACAACATAGCCATCCCACGGATCTCATTGACAACAAAGTCATCGCCCCACCTGCTAAACCAAATGTAATAACCAACCCACTTCCTGTACACAACCAAGTACCCCCGCCCAGAAACATTAACCACATCCATACACTACCGCCCACCTTCAACCCTAGCACATACAACCTCATCTCACCTACCAAAACCCGGATGTGGTTATTCCAGAAAGCACAAACATGTGCATAATGGATTTAACACCACAAACCCAATCTAGGCTCGTGGCAGTAGAAATGGAGAAATAGAAGAATGCACTAAAGATAGGGTCGCCTGATACCCGTGCCATAAAAAAGGGGGTCTCGTTCGCAAATGAGTATGATCCCAGTTTATACATTGTGGCCATCGATCAGTCGAAGCCAGTAGTCATATTGTCGGACTTTCTCAGCATCAATGCTATTGGGGAAGGCCAGTTAGGGAAACATTAGAATGATCAGCTTGAACAAGGCCTAAATGACTTGGCTAACTCAGAAGAGGATTTGGCTAATCTAGAGAAGGATCTGGAGGATTTATACTTCTTCGAAGAGGAGGATACAATCAATGTTTAGGTGGGACTCAAGCCAGCCAGAAACAAGCAATAGATGGTTGAGTGGGGAAGATTCAGATGTGGAAGAATAGATAGGAGAGATTGGAAAGGAAGAGAAAATTGCTGTTAGGGACAAGGCTAAGGCTACACCTCTGATTGAGTAAGAACAGGCACTAGAACAATTTCAAAGGAAAAGGATAGAAGAGATCCAGGTGAGGATAGCTCTGGACCAGGGCAAAGGAAAAGGGAAAGAAGAACCCAAGACAACAGAGGGTGATGTCCAAACTACTAAAAAGGTCAAATTGGACCCCAGCGACTGGAAAAGGATGTTACGGAAACTCCGAAAGCATCGAGATTCAGAAACCAAGAATGTAGTGGAGGAAAAATGGTATGATGATAGGGCGCGTGATATTAACATGCTCCAGATAGAACCTGATGCCAGCCCGGCTATGATTGCGGGAGAGTGGTGGGAAGACAGCGACCTAACTCATGCATACACTAACGAAGGTTGGAAATTTGATACCCCAGATGACACTTGGTATATTGATGAGATCAATCATATGACCTGGAGCGGTTGGTACTTCAAAATCGCGGTATTAGACCAGCCAGAGACCTCTGGAAAGGAGGCTGAGAGATCAAAAGAGAAGGATGTTGAAGAAAACCTGGTCTTGAAACAGCTCAAGAAGATTTAGGTTGACATATCAATCTGAGGGCTGATAATGGCATCTTAGGAGCATAGGCAGACACTGTTAGAGGCAATGAACCGAACCAAACTGCCCATCGATACCACTGCTAACCAATTGGTATCATTGGTAACATCTGGGGACGTTATATTGGTGATATCGTTTACATATAAGGAGTTACCACCTGAGGGTGCCAACCACAATCATCGCTTGTATGTAACCTTGGAAAGTCAGAAAAAATGGATTCCAGTGGTGTTAGTAGATACCGGATCGACAATCAATGTATGTCCAATGAGAACCGCCTATGCCATCGGCTTGAGGCCGGTTGACTTTACACCCATGACCCAAGCTGTCCGGGCTTATGATAATACAAGTCGGGATGTCATGGGAACGTTCAAGAGCCATATCCTAATCGGCCCGTCCGAACATGAGGTGAAATTCCATGTCATAGACGTCCCGGCCACTTTTAATCTATTGCTAGGAAGACCCTGGCTACATCAGATGAGGGTTGTGTTATCAATAGTCCATCAGTTAGTAAAGTACCCCTTCAAAGACGGGATTGCCACTCTGTACAGTAATTCTGCGATCCTTCTCCCCTAAGGAACCAGTGCACCATTATTGGAAATCTTACATGGGAAAGAAAAAGGGTTCCTTTTCGGTTTCTCTCTAGCAGAAGCCCGGTTAGTCCAAACCATCATGGCAGAGGGCGATGGAGACTATGTGAGTGCGTAATCCATTTACATGATGAACAAACAGGGACATATGCCAGGATCGGGACTAGGCCGAAGTGGCAGACATGGAGGTACAGTTGCTAAGGAGATCAATCACAAACCCCATGCCTTTGGGCTGGGATACAAACCTATCACCGTAGATTGGCAAAGGAAATGGCAGGAGCTGAGAAAAAGGTTGAAAGCAAAGAGGACTGGGAGACAATACGAGTTAGTCCACAAACCAATATAGGGAACCTTGAACGGACGTTTTGTCCGCCAATAGGAAGACTTCCCTTTTTGTGGATTCCCAGAGCCCTAGTATGACTGGGAAACAAAAACAAGGTATCTAGGATTTGAGATCTTTTTCGAACACCAGCTGCCAGAAGAGGAGAATGAACAAGTAGACCTGAGCTCTAGCACAGATCAAGGCAAGACTGCAAACTTGGACATTGAAAAGGAGGAGCTGTTGGGAAAAGCGCTGGTTGACATATTGACAAGTTCTACTACTGGAGTTAAGAGCACCAACTTGGGGGATAGTTTTACTATCTCAATGATCGGGGATAACCCAGCTAGGGGTGAGCATGGTCCGGATTGGACCGGATTGGGGTAAAACCAGGACCAATTCGTTATCTACGGTTCTTGAAAAATTGGAACCAATCCAATCCGTTTAAATCATGGAACTAATCCGAACCAATCCATTTAAATACGGATTGGATCGGTTTAGGACCACGGATTCACATAATTAAATAACAAAAATATATATATAACACTTTAATTTCATAAAAATATAAACATAGCGATATATTAGTTCCACAATAGCAACATATTTTTCTATAATAGCGACATACTGTTCTAGAATTTAAACAACCATAAAAAAACTGGTTTCACCATAAGTATTTAGACCATTACAAATTAAAACTAAAAACTAACAAACAAAAGTAATAAAAGAAAATATTATACGGTTTTAGGTTTGAGTTTAGATTTTATATAGAATAAGAGAAGATACTATAGGAGAAGATGTATAATAAAAATATAGACTATTTGTATACGGTCTGGATCGGTTCCAATCCGGAACCGTGGGGTTCAATCCGGAACCAATCCATGGACTACGGATTTTTAATTCTTCAATCCGGAACCGAACCGCGGATTCAAAAAACCAATCCAAACCTATCGGATTGGACTGGACTGGATTGGATTACGGATTTCACGGATTCTTTGCTCAGCCCTAAACCCAGCAGAAGATTTCTCCAATCTTATCGTGGATATGTCTGAGGCTCCACGCCTAGTCTGGAAGTTTTATGCAATGTGTCTTCAACAGTTCTGGATCGGATAGTGAGTCTGGATCTGATTCCACTGAGTTTGTGGAGTCGAAGTCAGATTCGAGTTCCTCTGAGTTTGGTACTTCTGGGAGTGGTAACCCAGATACCAAGTCCTGTCCAGGTCGTCTTTTAGCTTTTCTTTTGAGTCCACTGTAACCGAAGATCTAGACTTTTTGAATGGGAATGCTGTGGGCTTTGCCTACTTCTCTGTGCCTTTGTTTGTTGTACTTATCTTAATTTTCAAAATTTTGACATAAACGAAGAGGAAGAAATTCCTCAGGTTTTTGAAAAATTTGGTTGATTATGAGGAGTAAAGATGTGTTAAGCCCTGTACAGATGAAATCGTATCAATTAATGTGGGTACTGAGGAAGATCCTCGCTTGGTCTAGATCGGGTCCACGCTGTCTTCGGAGGAACGCGAGCGTTTAAACGCTTTGTTAAAAAATTTCAAAGATGTTTTTGTGTGGTCCTACAAAGACATGCCTAGAATCGATCCTGAGATTGTACAGCACCAAATCCCTTTTGACCCTAAGGCCTGGCTAGTTAAGCAAAAGCTGCGCAGAGTTCACCTAGATTGGGCTTTCAAGATCAATGAAGAAGTTACCAAACAGATTGAGGCAGGGTTCTTGCTTGTATTTGAGTATCTAACTTGGTTGGCCAATATTGTTCCAATCCCAAAGAAGGATGGCAGAATTAGAGCCTGTGTCGACTTTAGGGATCTTAATAAAGCTAGTCCGAAGAATGATTTTCCACTACCGCATATTGATGAGTTGGTAGACTTCATCGCAGGCCATGCATTGCTGTCGTTCATGGATGGGTTTTTCGGGTATAACCAGATTCTGATGGCACCCGAGGATAGGGAGAAGATTGCTTTCACTACTCCGTGGGACACCTATTGCTACCGAATCATGTCGTTTGGGTTGAAGAATGTTGGGGCCACTTATCAAAGGGCTGCAACCACCATTTTGCAAGACATGATCCACAAAGAGGTTGAGGTGTATGTGGATGATATGATTGTCAAGTCCAAAGATCAAGAGGGCCACTACACCGCTTTGGGGAAATTCTTTCAGTGGATCAGAGAGTATAGATTAACGTTGAACCCGCAAAAATGCACCTTCGGTGTAACAATAGAAAAAATGCTAGGCTTTCTAATCACACAGAGAGGAATTGAGGTAGATCCTTCCAAAATCAAGGTCATCTTAGAAATGCCATCAGCGAGGACTAAAAAGGAGGTGCGCGGCTTTCTAGGTAAAGTGCAATTCATAAGGCAGTTTATTTCAAAACTAACATTGACTTGTGAACCACTATTTGGTCTCTTGAAGAAAGGAAAGAAGTTCCAATGAGACGATTGCTGTTAGTTCACTTTTGAATAGGTTAAGCAATACTTGCAGAATCCGCATGTGTTATCATCACCAGAACCGAGAAAATCACTGATTTTGTACCTATTGGTGACAAACTCAACCATGGGGTGTATGTTAGCTCAGGAGTTCGAGGCCAAGGTGGAGAAGCCGTTTACTACTTGAGCAAGAAAATGAGACCTGTTACACTCCTCTCGAGAAATCTTGTCTAGCCTTGGAATGGGCTACCCAGAAGTTGAGGCACTACCTGTTAGCTCACTCTGTAATCCTAGTTTCAAGATTAGATCCCATCAAATATCTCTTTGAGAAACCAGCACTTACGGGTAGCCTAGCTCGTTGGTTGCTTCTTTTCTCCGAATTTGATCTTACATATGTTACACACAAGTTGGTTAAAGGGAGAGCTGTAGCGGAATTCCTAGCAGATCACCCAGTAAAGGGGGATGATGCGATGGAGTGCTTTTTCCCAGATAAAGATATTCTGCAAATAGAGGAAAAAAATGTGGATAATGTACTTTGATGGAGCAGCCAATCAATACGGTTATGGGATCGGTGTGTTACTGATAGCGCCTGATGACTGCCATATACCCTTAGCTTTCAAACTCTGGTTCAAAATATCCAACAACGAAACAGAATATAAGGCGTGTATTGTTGGTTTAGAAGCCGCCCTAGAACTAGGGGCAAAAAGGTTAGACGTCATCGGGGATTTGAATTTGTTTGTATCTCAAGCCAATGGAGATTGGCAGTTTAAAGGTGAGAAAATGAAGGTTTACCATCAGGTCTTGGACATGCTAATTCCGAGGTTTGAAAAGCTAACCTTTACCCATCTGCTAAGGGAGAACAACCGATTCACTGATGCACTAGCAACTCTATCTTCTATGGTAGACATTCCATTGGGAGTTAGGATGCATCTAATTATTATTGAACAGAAGTACACGCCGGCCTATGAAACCATTGTCGTGATAGATGAGGCTTCAGACAAGAACCCCTAGTACTACGATATGTGGAATTTCTTGGAAAAGGAGGTGTATCCGCCAGGAGCAAATGCTAAGGACAAAAGGGGAATACGGCGTCTGGCCGACCAATTTATCATCTGTGGATGTAGGTTGTACGAAAGAGGTCATCTAGGAATGCACAAGCTATGTGTTGAGGAAGAGGAATCAAAGCGCCTTATGGAGGTCATTTACGAAGGAGAATGTGGGCCCCACATGAACGATGTGATGCTCGCTCGAAAAATCCTTAGGCAAGGCTACTACTGGTCAACCATGGAAGAGGATTGTATTGGTTTTGTTCGGCGCTGTCACAAATGCCAGATTCATGCCAATCGCATGAATATTCCGACGTTAAAGCTCAACAACATGACTTCACCATGGCCATTCTCTGTTTGGGGAATAGATGTTATCGGTGTAGTCATGCTAAAGGGGTCAAACGGACATGAATTCATCTTGGTAGCAATTGACTACTTCACGAAATGGGTAGAGGCCCAGTCCTACTCCATGCTAAAAGCGTCGCATGTGGCTAAGTTCATTAAAAACAACATCATCTGTCGGTATGGAGTTCCGAATGAGATCATCTCTGATAACGGGTTGCACTTCAAGAAAGAGGTGATAGACTTGCTTGAGAAATATAACGTGGCTTTTCATAAGCCATCAATCTACAGGCCATAAACCAATGGAGCCATCGAGGCTGTGAACAAAAATATCAAGAGAATTTTGCAGAAGATGGTTGAAACTTACAGGGACTGGCCAAATAAATTGCGATTTGCGCTCTGGGGCTACAGGACCTCGATCCAAACATCTACAGAGGCGACCCCCAATTCTCTCGTTTATGGGATGGAGGCTATTTTGCCGATCGAAATTGAAGTGCCCTCACTACGAGTTAGTCGAGTGGTAGATGGCATAGACAGATTGACAGCAAAGTAGTTTTGAGGAGTTAATGTTGTTTGATGAGAGAAGACTAAGAGCATCGTATCATGTCTAGGGCTACCAACGCCGAATTGCCAGGGCTTTTAACAAGAAAGTTAAGTCCCGAAATCTTCAAGAAGGGGACATGGTGCTGAAAGATAACTGAGCTCCTATCCACGACCATAGGGGCAAGTTCAAACCCAACCGGACTGGTCCTTACATCATCAAGTCAATTTGGTCAGGAGGGGCGGTTATTCTTATGGACTTGGATGGCCTGGAATTTTCACAGCCAATCAACATGGACAAGTTAAATAAATATTACCCCTAAGTGGCTCGCTAGGCTGAAAACTTGAGAGGGCAACCTAGGCAAAGTTACAGTATGAAAAATTAGAAATAAATAAAAATTGAGCTTGCAAGGTTGAAAACCCTAAAGGACGACTTTGGCAAAAGTTAGAGCGCAAAAGGAGAAAGTTAATACACGAGTGAACTTGAATCGAACTACATAAGGCCTGATTCCCATTTTTTGGGATATGTAGGCAACTCTACCCTGAAGTTCGGCGGTAACTATCTCCGATTCGGCTGTCCTGTCCGTTTTCTTGATCTGGTCATCCTTGTTCATCATCTATTAGTTCGGTTGTGGTCTTTATTTCGGGAAGAAAAGTTGAGTACAGTGCAGAGTAGCAGTGATATGCAATCAGGGGCAGTTATGATTTCTTTTGATTCAGGACTGTACATCTTGAGAATCGATTACATGCGTGTCAAATGGTGATCGTTTCCGAAAATTGTTTTGAAAAGTTTTAATAAAAGTTGATTTTGTTCAAAATTTTACCCTTTTACAACTTGGACCATTTTTGGGACCGAAAGGAAAATTTTCAGTACTCACAACTTTAATTTTATTGATTTCAACACAAGTACATTCTCCAACTCTTTGATTTAGATCAAAGTTGCTTTTACATCTTAAAACTTGAAAAGAAAAGATCAAAGTAGTAAAACTAGGGGCACAGCTAAGTCAGGTGGGCCTATGCCAAAGACGGCCCAACCTCTGCCTCCTCTTCAAGCTAAGCCAAACACTCTTCAGACAGGGTGTAACTGAAACTAATGGCAGGGGCTAGTATCTCTCTTGTCCTCCAGGCCGCGAGATACCGGGGCAGGTGTGAAGCATGAACCAAAAATGAAGTTGTGTATTCCATTTCCTCATCTGGACGTATCTGATCATGCCCGAACTAGCGTCTGAACCGGAGAGGAAAATAGAATATGCAATGTGTGAGGCCAATCAACTCTACACCCGACTGTCGGGACATGCTGTAGCTCATCTTAGCCAAATTAAGCCAAGGGCAATGCCAAGTTATGTAAACTGTGGACCGACTGTACATCCAATCACACCATAAACCCTCTGAGGGGAAATCCACCAGCCATTGGCAAAAGAAGTAAGCTCAGGTTGAGTACTCAAGGCAAGGGTCCACTACTTCAGTTTATCCATCAACCATACCTGGAGAGGGATGAAAAATAAGAGAGATTAAAGAATAGAGAGGTATATGATGAGAGAAAAGTAAGGAAGAGGTTATGAGGGAAAAATAGAGAATAAGTGTTGAGTGATGTAAGAATCATAAATAAGAAGGGTGGAAAATAATACCTGGAGAAGTAACGGGCTCCCTGCCAATCGAGTAGTCTTTTATCGACGGAAAGCATTTAAACCCATTAAGGTTTTGGCTAGCGCCAAACTAATGCAACTCTTACCCTCTTTCAAACATTGGGCCACTTCAATCAACTGGACACTAGCTCCATCGAAACTAGGGGCAAGGAGGAATTGTGCAAGAAGGCATAAATAGAGAGCATGTTGCCAGCGGCCTCGCCAAAGAAGGTCACTCCTATCTCCAATGGTGGAAAATCGATGAACTAAGCTAGGGATGTCTAGCTTCCCATCATGTGGCAAGGATCGAACCTCGTGTAATGTTAACCCACACATCCATCCCAAAGCTTGGGCATGGCCAAAACGGGGTTGCGGCATGATTTCTTTATCACACCGGGACTCTATTAAAGCTCGAAATTCCTCGAGTTTCGGACACACCTCTTGTGATCCGAATTGAAATATATGAGTGATCGACTTCCAACATCGAATAGCAACATAGAGGAATGGAAAGCAAAGAGAAGTGCAGCTCAGACGAAAAAGGACATTTAGGCCAAAACTGTGAAAGTTCACCTTTTCTGAGCCATCCAAAGTGGCTATCCAGTCTCGGAGCCCATTGTTGCACAATGTTTCCATCTTGAAACCAAAAAATCAAAGATTTGCTATTCTACCAGAAAAATAGCATGGGAGCATCATTTATAGAGGATGAGAAGGAGCAGTGCATGACAACTAGGTAGCACTGGCCGACCTCACACTTAGGCCTGACCGTGCCTTAGTGAATCTCAGGCGTGCCTATTTAGGCCCGGCCGGCCGGGTCTAAATGGTGGCTCAGATGAGTGCAGTTGCAAGAAAAGCTGGCCTTTGTCCTGATGTACCGTGGCTGTGTTTTAAGTCTTGTTTTGTTTGTACCAAGTGTTTTTTAGTATTTTCGAGTTGTTTTCATTTCGTTTCCCTGTTATCGAGTTGTATTTTACATTTTGCCCGGTTATGGGTTGCTATTTGACTCAAGAATGAATACAAGAGCAGATATTCATGGTTTTAAGTCTTGTGTGAAGTTACTATGCAAAGGTTACACGATTCATCACATGCCATTCATTACATTGTGCAAGGAGATCATTCAAAAACTTGTCTTTTATAACTAGCGGGTCCAACCCCGATCATTGTTTTACAAGGCAACAAAATAAAAGAAAATCCTTCCAAAAAAAAAAAAAAAACAACAAAAGGGTCTATCTGAAGCTAGTCTTTAATTATAAAGCAAAACAAAAAACATAAACAAAATCGTTATTATCTTTAGTAACCCATCCTCGCTCTCTTCTTCCTCGATTGCGGATGAGGTGTATCACTGTCATCGTTGGGGCTACTGGACTGCAAGTCAACCTCCTCTCCCTCGTCCTCGAGGGTCGTAGACCTGTCAAAAGACTCCTCAGAAGTTGAGAAGTGCCTCGCTCAGCCTCTCCCTCGATCGGCTCCCCCTCGGCTCCTCACTGGGCCCTGTTTCCTTCTTCTCCCAACTGAAAAGGTCCTGTGGGTACTGTTGGCGTCGGCTCAAGCTGAAAAGGGTACCGGTATCAGTATAGACTAACATGAATATAAATAGTATGGCAATAACAATGAACTACAGACAGAGTATACCTCAATCCCATGAGTGACTAGGGTGGTCTGTCTCCTCCGTACCATAAGGAGCAATTGGTCGATCATCTGGAGGAGGTCATTAGCATATGCCCAGGGAATCTGCAAAAGGAATAGAATTGAAGAAAGGTAGACAGAAGTAATAGAGAACAATGAATAGAAGTGGTAGAAAACAAAACAAGATAAAGTGCAGTGAGTAGAAGCATAAAGAAATGTCTACCTGCTTGATGCCAGGAGCGAACGCTAGCCTGCGGTCCCTCTCATCGATATGCTCAAGCAGGATCTGCTTGACCACTCCATCTGGACGCATGTACATGATCTCAGTGGGAATCATGGGAAACCTAGGAATGGGAGCAACGACAGTGGTACCTCTAGCAGGGGTATCGCCAGCCGCAGCAGCAGTAGCAGCAGCAGCAACCTCCGGAACAGCGCGAACCATGCCCAGGGTAAGTGACGCCATCACCCTAGTATGTAAGAAGGTGGTGAAGTCACCGACTCATGATGATGATCACCATCCTCTCCCAACATCAGGAGGTTGATATGAGGACTGTCTTGAAGCTTATCAACTACCCTCATGACTGGAGGAGGAGGATGTGGAATGTTAAGGTCAGCGACGCCTCGTGTATGGCGGATTAACCTCTCCCCTAGGTAGTAAGCCCGACCAAAAGGGCCCTCAAACATAATTCACATGGTGAAGGCTTGCCATGCAGCGACATAGGTCATTCTCGACACCTGGGGAATGCCCGTCCAAGGATGCCAGTCAACCTGTGGAAGCAGACGTTAGATGTCAGAAATTATAGTGCAGTATGAGAATGACAGTGCAGTATAGAAGCATCAGTATGAAAATGACCGTGTAGTATGGGAAATAGTGCAATATGCTTACAGTATATAAAAGTTAAAGGTTGATATTTTGTTACTTGATCCGTAGTGATCGTGTTAAGAAAGTGGTGAAAGTAGGGAAAGTCTCGATCTATGCAGCGACGGCGCTCAAATCGGGAGTTATAGTATTGGGAGTGGAGTTCTAACAACTCAATCGGCCTCACCGGGACCGGAGCTCGAGAGGTGAAGTATGTGTAAACCCAGAGCTACAAGCAGAAAAAGATGAATAAAGCAAATGAGGAGATAAGTAGGAAATGCAAAGCAAAGATGAGCAAAAAATGCAAAATTGAATAGAATGTAAAGCTTATAGCGATTCTGGTTTTGACTCGACTCTTGTGGTATCCCGGACCCGGGTTTAATGCTTTCATGTTGTTGTCTATCTCTTGTTCCCCTTGTATCTCTTTGAAATTGGCCCTGGGTTGTTGTGGGTGCATTTGAGATAGGTTGGTTGCTTGTTTTTCCCAAACCTTGTTGCCCAGATTTTTGCTCCTCCGCTCAAGTAGCCATTATTGCGCTCGAGCAGGCTGTGTATATTTTGGTCCTCCGCTCGAGTGGCCTTTCTCATGCTTGAGCGGGACTTGCAAACTCTCAGTATTTTGCACATCTGCAAAAGTGCTGGAGAGATATCTTTCACGCTCGAGTGGCATTTCCTACGCTCGAGCGGGTAGGCGCTTGAGCGTCCTTTCTTGAGCTCAAGTAGCAGGTCTGTCATCTGCAAAAGTTCTGGAGGTGTGTATTCTGCGCTCGAGCGGGTCTCTTCTTCCGCTCGAGCGGAACAAATCTTTGTGTCTGACGCTCGAGCGTGAAACTCTCTGCTCAAGTAGACTGCGCGTATATCAGATCGTAAAAGTGACATTTTATATCACTTTTTCATATTTCTCTCTCTAAAACTCTCCAAAACCCTAAATCTTGAGATTCTCTCTCTAAAATACTCTCTCTCTCTCTCTCTCTTCATTTTTGCCTAGATCTAGTGATCTCCTCACCCTACATCCTCTGATAAAAAGTTGGAGCATCTCAAGATCTACATTTTGAACCGAGCAATGTTAGATTTTGGCATCTTTGGGGTTTCTCTCTTGCTTGGCTCGTCTTCTTTCTTTGAGGTAAGGATTTTCTACACTTTGTTATGGTTTTTAATTTAGATATTGTGTAGTTATGTAACAATGGTGGAGTTGGGGGTATTTTGAACACAAACCTAGGATTTGGGTGGAATGTAAAATAGGGGTTTTTGGTGGAAATGAAATAAAAGAACATGGGGTTTGAAACAGAAGTCTTGTGTTGTCAAAATAGTTGATTTTGATACTTGGTTGAGATTTGGGGAAAAGGAGATATTTGCCTTGAATGAGTATTATATTTATTTTGTATTAAAAAATGAAATTGATGTTGTAAACATGGAATTGGACAAGTATGGAGATAGATGGTGAAATTGAATAGATGATATATCTCATCTTTGGAAATTTTGATTAAATTATCTGTCTTGAGATTGTATATCTGTTTAGAAATATTTGTATTGGGTTATCGGTGGAGAATAGCTTTAATTATTGTAGAAATTGCATGTGGATTAGGAGAATTGAAACTATCCCATGGTTGATTATCATTGAATATGATCATGTTACAAATACATTGTATATGTATGTTTAGTTGGGAGTGGAAAGGGGATGTACTCCATCCGTGATTATGTGTTTATATACATTGCATATGTGTGTTTGTTTGGGAGGAGAAAGAGGATGGACTCCATTATAATTAAGTTAGCCGAAGTGTCTTGGGTGAAAGTCCTGAAATCTATACATGGGTGCCGATCTCGCGAACGAAATGTTCGTAAAATGGCAAGATTGAAATCTATACATGGGTGCCGATCCCGCTGACGAAATATCCGTAAAATGGCAATTGGAAGTGTTATGTGTTGATTGTGAAATTGTTGGATCATTGAGTTGTAGTCTCATTTGGATAATTGGAAGATAATGGAAATTGACTCATGTACTGAAATGAATTGAGGGAAAATGAATTAGAATATGGAATTTGTGGTGAAATGGTTTGGAAATACTCTTGGATCTTGAAGGATGTTCCTGATCCTCTGATTGCCACCTGAAAAGGGATTTAACACTTCAGTCGGGGGTGCCGGAATTTACACTCCGACGGACAAGTCAGTATATGTCTTACGTTTGCTTATGTCTTAAGTTTTTTGGGGTTATCTCTCACATACCTCTCTTTGACTATTGTTCCTCTATTTATATTCGCTTTTGGGCCTCAGGGTTGGGCCCACTCTTAATCCATCGTGTAATTGTTCACTCGGCCCCCCTTTTGTCGCATGCCAACTCCTACTCGACTCCTCGCTCAACTGGTTCTATAGCCGATTAGAATATTCAGCATCTGGAACGTACAAGACGGAGCCGAATATAATATATATATATATCCTGATTTCCGAAGTGTGTACTCGGCCTATCTGCATCCCCTGACATTCAGCTCCCACAATTGCCCCTCAAACACCTCACTAGCACCAGTTAGTCGGCGTGTTTGGTTTCGAGCTTGAAAAGTCAAAACAAAAATTCGGCGGTTAACCTCATTCCAACGTGAGTGTCTGAACGCACACGCTTTTTGGTCATCATTACAATTTTCCGCCCCTTCGTATGTTTCCTTCATTTAATGTGATTTAAAACTTTGTCCTTTCGAATGTATGTTTTTGAATACTCAAAGTTTTTGGTTCGCCTTCTAGCATAACACCTTCATTTCACGACCTCTGCAACTTCCTCCCGTTTCTCATTATCTTCTCCGCTTATTGTAAGTTCTCTTTTTCCCCCATTTTGAATCCCATTTCCTTGTTTGTTTTTAGTTTAGCATACTCCATAAACTGGCTAGGATGGCCAAACACTTGAAAGCCCTCCTTTCTGCAGATCGAGTCACTGGTTTTCAATGCCATTTTGCCATTCCTGACGACGTCCACCTATCACTCATGGCAGAGAGCACACTTGATATGGAGAGGACTGATGAGAGTACAATCATCTTTTCTCTTTTATCAATTGCTGAGGGCGGAGTCCGCTTCCCTCTTTATGCATTTCTTAGGGCCGTCCTTCGCCATTGGGGTCTAATCCCTTCCCAGCCTAATGTAAATTTTTACCAAATCATAATGGGAATTGTAGCGTTGAACCGACGTCTTAGGATCAATCTCGGTATCCCTGCTATTAGGCATTGCTATGCCTTGGCCAAGTCTTCTGGCTGTCAGGGGCACTACTTTCTCAGGGCTAAGGACACCGACCATCATTTGGTGACTATGCTTGCCAGCTCTAGCAAGCGAGTTGATGATGTCATGGTCGTTGTCTGAGGCAACTGGGAATTCGGTGAGGGTGAAGATCACCTAGATCCCGTATCTAGACAAAAAGGCGAACCAGGTGGCCGTATAGTTTCATACATGTATTTGCTATATATTTACTCGGCTCTCCTTTCATGAACTTACCGCTTTGTGTATGCAGGAAACGATTTGAAGAAAGTTCTTGTTTCGGCCGACGACACTGTGCTTGCGGAAATTAAAACCGCACTCCAGTTCTTCGGCCGTCCAAACCTCCAGAAGCAAGGGAGGGCGGCTCATATACTTCTTAGATACGAGCCGACTTACATAACATTTTCGGCTGCAGACAACATTCCGATTCCGAGGGGTGAACAGTAGCTCATGGCTCTCATTTTCCCTAACTTCAAAAACCTTAGGCAGATTGGTTTGGAAGCTTCTGACTCGGAGCAGAGGAAAGAACAAGTAGCCGAGGAAGTCGTCAAACAACCTAATCTGTCCACTTTGGAAGCCGAAGTTGACGAAGCTCTGAACTTGGCTTTTGAGGAAGCCGGCCTTAATCTATCCGACCCTTTATCTACTTTAGGCCATGGGGACGCCTCCTTTGAAGACATTTTTACCGACTTAGGGGACCTTCTCGGCACGTATACTGAGAACATGGCTGGGAAGTCTTTAACGCAGCTGGCCAGGAGAAAAAATGCCGAACGCATGGCCGCTCGGAGGAGGGCTGAGACTAACCGTCCGAACCTCTCCCTGTTGCCGTGGTTGAGTCTTCTCTGCCGGATACCGAGATGGAGCAGGTCAAAACAACTCAGGTTGAAACGGCTCAGACGGAGCAAATTGAACAGTTGGATCAGGAGGTCGACCAGACGAGGGAAAAACGTCCCGCTGAGCGCGAAGCCGACCCTGAGGAAACACCTACCGATAAACGGCCGCATTTGGAGGAGTCAGACTCAGTCGTGCCGTTCATCATCCAACCAAGGATAAAGAACATACCGATTGCGTCCGACGCGTCGGCTCTAAAAGATCTGGCTGTGGCCTTAAGTATGGCTTCCTTAATTTCCCTGCCGGTTGACAGGGCGACTTTTTATGCGGAGCTAGATCTGCTGTCAATAGCATTAGCCGCTTAATCGACCATATTGGTACGTGACTTAATCTTATTTTCAGTCTTCCGTCTATATGCATATAAACATATATTATTAATTAAAAAATTCTAACTCCTTGTTTTACAGACGGTGGGTAGGATAGCCGAGATCCGCCGCTGCCAACATGATGCTATTGAGTAGATCGGCTTTTTGAAAGTCGAAATTGAAACGAGAAGAGCAAGGCCGTGGAGGCCTATCAAAGAGCCGAGTCTGAAACGGCGAGGGTAGCGGATGAGCGCGCAAGAGCCGATGCCGAGGTAGAAAAGGTGAAGAGTTCTAACCAGCTCAGATTGGCCGCCGAGGAGAGGGCAAACGCGAGCGAAGACGCGCTCAAGTTAGCCACAGAAGTGACTGCCAAACTGGAAGCCGACTTGGAATAATCGAAGAAGGCGAAGGAAATAGCTGACTCCGAGATTTCCAAAGTGTTCCAAGCTGGGAAGGACGCCACTTTGGAGAACTATGTAGAGGAAGTCCCCAAATTCGAGAATCGGGGCTTCAAACACGGATGGCTCAAAGCCTTCACTGCCACTAATGTGACACTGGCCCAGCCGATTCCATATGAGCAGGTGGACGTTGAGCCGCTAGAGTCTGACCCCGAAGATTGACTAGGGTGACTTTGATTTTTGTGAGGCATCTTCCATGCATGGTTCTTGTAAATTTTTGTTAGTAGATTTCTGTTAATTTAAGGTAATTTTCATGTATAAAATGATTACTATCTGTACTCAATTTATTAACGAAAATTTCCTTTGCTTTTCACTATTATCTGTACTCAATTTTTGTTATTAATGAAGATTTTGCTTTTCACTACTTTGGGTAAAATGACTACTGTCTGTTGTGCATGCTAGCTATCGATTCAATAGGATGTAAGATCATGAGATGAGTAAATTAAACATCCCACTAAATAGCTGCCGATTAGATAACTGCGTGTCTTGGCAATTTAGCCGTCTTTCAAGTTTAGCCGAATGAATTCATGAATATGCCCTTGCCCATTAATGAACCATAACGCCGAATATTGGTGGCTCATGGAATGGCTGGGGCATATGAACTTATTGGCACAAGGCCTTGACATTTGGCCGATTAGATTAGCAAATCCTTAGCCACTAAGATGAACGAATCTGCCTTTGCCCCAGTTATTGAACTGGAACGCCGAATATCAGTGGCTCATGGAATGGCTGGGGCAAATGAACCCAACGGCACAAGGCCTTGACATTTGGCCGATTAGATTAGCGAATCCTTAGCCGCTAAGATTAACGAATCTACCCTTGCCCCAGTTAAGAAATGAACTAACGCTGAATATCGGTGGCTCATGGAATGGCTGGGGCACATGAACCTATCGGCGCAAGGCCTTGACATTTGGCCGATTAGATTAGCGAATCCTTAGCCGCTAAGATTAATGAATTTGCCCTTGCCCCAGTTAAGGAATGAACTAGAACGCCGAATATCGGTGGCTCATGGAATGGCTGAGGCACATGAACCTATCGACACAAGGCCTTGACATTTGGCTGATTAGATTAGCGAATCCTTAGCCGCTAAGATTAACGAATTTGTCCTTGCTCCAGTTAAGGAATGAAATGGAACGCCAAATATCGGTGGCTCATGGAATGGCTGGGGCCCATGAACCTATCGGCGCAAGGCCTTGACATTTGGCCGATTAGATTAGTGAATCCTTAGTCGCTAAGATTAACGAATCTGCCCTTGCCCCAGTTAAGGAATGAACGGGAATGCCGAATATCAGTGGCTCGTGGAATGGCTGGGGCATATGAACCTATCGGCGCAAGGCCTTGACATTTGACCGATTAGGTTAGCGAATCCTTAGCCACTAAGATTAACGAATCTGCCCTTGCCCCAGTTAGTGAGCTGGAACACCGAATATCGGTGGCTCATGGAATTCGAGCATTGATGAGATCGCCTCGGGAGTGTGGCCCCTATAATCAATGAATGGGGCAGGGGCTACGTATGCGAGGGTGCCATTGTTGTGTTCAAATCCAACAAATTGGGGGAAGAAAAAATAAGTGTGGACGACTGCGGATGGCAAGAAGACTGTTCTTCAACAACAGAGGGGAAAGTAGGACACTCGCAGAGAAGAACCGGGGTGGCGAGCCTATGCACACGGTGAGTAGGACGTCGAGGGAGCGTGAGAAATGCCAATCCCCACGTCACCGAAGTAGGTCGCCCAGAAGGGGAAAACAACAACGACGTAACTCCCCTCATTCGAGAGGTGAAACCAGTGTGACACCACGCCCGTTGAGCTTTTCGGTGTTCGTTAGGAACAAACCGATGACGGAGGCAGATTCCGTTATCCGTGACCCAAATGTAGCAGTCAAGTTTGCGTGACAGATTTTTTCGCCATAAGTTCAGCAGTCCATGGTCGGCCGAGCTGATCCGGGAGGGCGTTCATGGAGCAGTAAAGGGTCTGTACACCTCCTATGAAATCGACATGCGTCTGCGTGCTGCACGAAGAGAGATAGAGCAAAGGGATGCCTGCATTTAAAGCTTGCAAGCCCCGCGGAGAAGGCCGAAAATGAGTTGAAGAGAACTAGCACCTCTGAGACTTATGCGGCGAGTCAAGTGAATCCGATTGTCGTGGAGCGAGTAAATCGCCGAATCTTGGATCACGCGATTGCCGACTGAGATACGGCCAGCATGTTCGCAATTGAATTGGCGAAGGCTAGGTCCTATGAAAAAGGTTTTCATGACGGCTGGAAAATCAGAATAGATAAGACCAAGGAAAAACTAATCGAGGAGGTCTGCCGATGCGAACATTCCAGATTTAAGCATGGATGGACCAAGGCACTCCAGGCCGTGGGCGTTGATCCGACGTCACCCTTATATCAGAGTTATACTTTTCCGTTCGAGGATTTCGAAGTAGAGAAGACCGACGACGAGGGCGGCGCTGAATAATTTTGATGTATTATTATACATATATTAGGTTTTTTTTTTTTGGGGTTAATGTAAAGCATGTACTTTTGATCTATTGAATGAAACACATTATTCTGGATGTCGATATGTTATTTTGAGCAATGCTTGCAAATTAAGTTGTCTACTACATGTTGATCACATCCACGAAGGGCGCTCTGAATTCGGAGACTTATTCTGCCCAAACGTGTCATTTACGTAAGGCGCTTTAAATTCGGAGGCTTCTTTGTGTTGGTCCAAACGTCATTCGCGAAGGACACTCCGAATGCAGAGGCTTATTCGGCCCAAACGTGTTATGCACATAGGGCACTCCAAATTTGGAGGCTTCTTTGTGTTGGCCCAAACGTCATTCGTGAAGGGTGCTCCGAATTCGGAGGCTTATTCGGCGCAAACGTGTCATTTACGTAGGGCGCTCCGAATTCGGAGGCTTCTTTGTGTTGGCCCAAACGTCATTCGTGAAGGACGCTCCAAATTTGGAGGCTTATTTGGCCCAAACGTGTCATTCACGTAGGGTGCTCCAAATTCGGAGGCTTCTTTGTGTTGGCCCAAACGTCATTCATGAAGGGCGCTCCGAATTCGGAGGCATATTCGGCACGTAGGGCGCTCCGAATTTGGAGGCTTCTTCGGCCCAAACGTGTCATTCACGTAGGGCGCTCTAAATTCAGCGGTTTCTTTGTGTTAGACCAAATGAAATTCGCAAAAGGCGCTCGGAATTCGAAGGCTTCTTTGGCCCAAACGTGTCATTCACGTAAGGCGCTCGGAATTCGGAGGCTTATTCGGCCCAAACGGGTCATTCATGTAGGGCTGTAATGATCCAGAATTTTTCCCTCCGCTCGAGCGGGGGAGTTGACGCTCGAGCAGACTTAAGGGGCTCCCAGCATTTTTGCAGTATGTTTGAAATTCTGATAGTTGTGAATTCCCGCTCGAGCGGACGGCTTTGTTGGTCTGCGCGCTCGAGCGTGGAAAGTGAGATTGCCCTTGACATTTTTTTATTAGTGTATTTGGAACCTCCTTATTTTATTTTGGGGTATTGATTAAGGTGGTAACATGATGGTAAAGTAAGATTGGACTAAAAACTTTAATTCGAATAATTTGCCTACGATCATTCGTCACTCTTTTGCCATTTTCTTTTTCCACACTTTGAATTTAGGTGTGAGGCTAGAACCATTGGAAATCTTGTTTCCGGGGCTTCAATTTGGACACAAGAACGACCTAAAACGGAGTCCGGATGAGAGAGTTATACCTGTTTGAAGTTTTAGAATCTGTGCTGGAAGTATGTACGCTCGAGCGAGAAAAGCGACGCTCGAGCGGACTGCGCGAATTCAGCGACTTAAAAAGTAAATTTCTAGATCATTCTTTGCACTTTCTTTTTCCCTTTTCCTTCCTCTCAGCCTAGGTCCAAAAACCCTAGGTTTTTGACCCCAAATACTCTCCATTCCTCTAAGTTTTGGCCAAGATCTCTCACCAAGAAGTGAAGAAGGCTTGAAGATCTCACTTTTCTACCGATTGGAATTCGGATTTGCGAAGGATTCTTCTTGAAGCTTTGCTCCTTGCTTGATTCTTGAGGTAGGGGTCCTAGTTCTTCTTCAATGCTTACATTAATAGATAGATTTGTGGTATTTTGATTATATAAATGCAAAATCTACATTTTTGAGCATATAGTGTTATATCATGAAATTTGGGGGTTTAGGGTTTGAAGTGTTGGGGTTCAATTGTTGGGTTAATATGGTGGATTATGAACCTTAGGTGTATAATCAAGGGGAAATTCGAATTAAAAGTAGTGGTGTGAGAAGTTTCAATTTTTTTGAAATTCTTGATTTTCTTGAAAACCCTAGGTTGATTCATGATGATAATTAATGATTTTGCCCAAATTAAAAGTAGAATCATGAAATTGAGGTATTGAATTATATATATACAAGTTTAATTGAAATTTGGAAGTGTTTGAAAATTATGTTAAAAATTAGCGATTGAACCTTTATTATGAATATTGTAAATCATGCTATAATATGAAATGAAAATTAGGGGAAAAGATTTGTTGATGATGTGGATGACATAAGCTTGGTTATGGAATGTTGAAGTGGTATTCAAGAATTTATCTTGAATTATGTTGAATTGCAAATAGTGTTGTTGAATTAAGTTGTGTTGACTTAGGTTGAATTAAGTTGTGTTGAATAATGTTGAATTGAATTGTGTTGAACTATGATGAATTGTGTTTGAATCATGTTGAATTGTGTTGAGTGGAGTTGTGTTGGGTTGTGTTGAGTTTGAGTTGAGTTGTGTTGGGTTGTGTTGAGTTTGGGTTGAGTTATGTTAGGTGGTGTTGTGTTGGTACCCGCGCGTGTCACGACCCGCTCCCCGTACCCAAGGGTTAAGCATCGTGATGGCCAGTAACTGAAGTTACCTACGGCCAATTCTTAAACAAATAAATAAGCGCAAGCGGAAGTAATATTTAAATAAGGGTACCAAAATAATCATTGGAGCTTCTATTTTTATTACAAAATGTATTGACCAAAAATGCCGATATTTACAGAGAAAAATATCATAAAAGTGCTGTGTGTGTCTATTCCGCAACCCCGCGTCTAAGACTTTCCAAAGCTATTTCTGAATTGCATTGTTTCCTGAAAATTGGTAAACAACTATAAGCACATGGCAGAGTGAGAAATATTATACCCAGAGTATAAGGGACACGAAATAACCATGGATCGTTAGGTAAGCCAAAACATTTAAGATAACTTAGTCGGAACAAATAATCCTTTAAGTAGCAAAACTGAGATTATGTAAACAAATAACCATAGCTACGGTACCGAACAGAACGGAACAGAGGTCACAAAAGTGACAGTAAGAACAGAGGTACGGATTCAAGAGGTGGCTCCCACAATAGTGTAGCACTTAGCTCCGCACAGAACAGAGGTACGGATTCAAGAGGTGGCTCCCACAATAGTGTAGCACTTAGCTCCCCACAACACTTTGCTCCGCACAGAACAGAGGTCAATGGATCCATGACAAACAGAGGACCACAAAGTGGTCAAACAGAGGCCAATGGTTATTTAAGTCTCCCAAGGCATGAGACTCCCGTGGTGGTACTTACAAAATATAATTGTATATAAGGTCATAGTCAAATATTCTTTAAAATATAAACAAACATATCCATGGGTTTCCTTTTAAGCAAATAGGGTTCAGAAAATAATCCACGTAACTGAAATAATATAGTTTATAAAGCATAACTTGTATAAAATAAACTATGGTAAGTCAAAACATACGTAAAATATATTTTGGTGACTTAAGGTATAACATAACTCACCTTAACTTTAATACCTTACTCTTTCTTTCCACTATCAAAGATCCTCAATTTCCACTATTCTTTTCTTCATTCTCTCTTCTTTTCTTTCATTTCCTTCTTTCTTTCTGTTCCCCCAGCCGAATCACCTCCCTATTTATAAGGAGGTGAGGCCATTGGTTGGCCAACATGTGGCCAGGCCATCCCTCTCTCAAAGATTCGATATTTAATTTCATGATTTGTTCTTATCTTATATAAATATTTAAGATAATTACATTTTGACCCAAGTTTTTAATATAATTATATAAGTAAATTAATTCTTAACTAAATTACACTTTATCTTATACTAACAGAAAATTAATTATTTATTTTACTATCACACCCATTATTATTATTATTATTTATTTATACTTTGACCCCTAAATTTTTAATAATTATATTATTTTACAAAATTACACATAATCATATATAATAAATTATATATTTTTCTAACTGTGATTAAATATTATTAGTATAAATTCTATAGAATAATTAAAAATCTGGGTTGTTATAGGGCGGGGAGTCGAAAAATGGTTTTTCGGTGCCCACGACTGTCCGTATAATAGCCGGTAAATGTGGAGGATGGTTTTAAAAATTGAAGAAAAAGGTTTTTGGGGGCCCACGTCCTGCCGTATAGTAGCCGGCTAATGTGGAGGTGGTTTTGAATTAAAGGTGTCCAATTGCCTTGTCCAGGCTTATCGCTGGACAAATGTGGGAAAATGTTTTTGGGTGTCCACACAGTCCCGCCGTATAGTAGCCGGTGAAAGTGGAAAAATGATTTTTAGGTGTCCACACAGTCCTGCCATATTGTAGCTGACAAAAGTGGAAAAACGGATGATTTTCGAAAATGTTTTGGGTGCCCACGTCCTGCCGTATAGTAGCCGGTAAATGTGGGGGATTGTTTTAAAAAGTTGAAAAATGATTTTTGGAAAAAATATGATTTTTCGGAAGAAAATGGCTTCTAAGAAAGTGGTTTTTGGGAGTTCACTTCCCGCCATATAGTAGCTGGCGAAAGGTGGAAAGTGTTATGAATTGGGTGCCCGCTATCCCGCCGTAGTAAGTCGGCAAAAGGTGGATTATGTTAAGATATGTGTTGACAAGTGTGTTGAGTTAATGATGTTATTTGTGACTTATGATGAATCGGTGAAATTGCAAATTGATGTGTAATTTGGTTTAAAGAGGAAATGTACATAGACATTATTTGTAAAGAATGGAACCCAAAAATGGGTAAGGGGATTATAGATTGTTGATGGTAAACTTAATGAATTAGTTATGACAATAAAAGTAAATTATGAGTGTTGTTCTGTGAATAAATGAGAGGCTGAATCGGAAAGGTTGTATTAATCTTGCGTTATCTTGAAATAAAATTTGAGAGTGTAAATAACGAAGTAAATTGGATAGAGGAGAATTGTTAGTGACTTAAAAAGGGAACTTGAACTTGAGGTTATGGGGTTCTAAATACAAAAAACGAATAGGAAAGAAGAATGAAAGAAAAAGGGGAATGTTAAAAATGGAAATTAAATAAGAAGTATTTTGGGAATTGGTTAATAATTTGTAAACAATGTTGTTTCTTAAATATGTTTGTTTCACAAGGATTTATGATTTTCTAAAGTTAAGGGATGAGTTTAATGGCTGAAGGTTTTTCTTAAAAGTGTTTACATAGTTTTTGAGAAAGAGGTACTTTACTTATGGTATTTTGAAATTATAAAATGTTACCCTACTATATGGTATCACCCTGCATGCATGATCATTTCTATTTGTGTGTTAGTTATTGATTTAGAACTATGAGATTCCTACTGGGCATTAGTGCTCACCCCTTGTTGTTTTACCTTTTTACAGGAAGAAAATGTGGATTCTTGATTGAAGAGTTAAGAAGTCCATGTGTCTCTTATATGTAATTTCATGGTAGATGTGATGGATCTTGTATTTGTATCTTATTTATTTGTAGCTTCACAATAGGAGATTGGCATGTATTGTTATCATTGTAATGTTCATAGAGAGAGAGAGGACGCGTATCATTGTATTTCTATTACTCAAGGGTAATGGATGTTTGAAAAAAAAAAAAAAAGAGGACCTAAATTACAGGCGTTGGTGATGTTTCCAAGTAATTAAAAATTTGGGACGTGACAAGGCGCTCTGAATTCGAAGGCTTCTTCGGACCAAACGTGTCATTCACGTAGGGCGCTTCGAATTCGGAGCCTTATTCGGCCCAAACGTGTCATTCCCGTAGGGCGCTCCGAATTCGGAGGCTTCTTCGGCCTAAACGTGTCATTCACGTAGGGCACTCCGAATTCGGAGGCTTCTTTGTGTTGGCCCAAACGTCACTCGCGAAGGGCGCTCCGAATTCGGAGGCTTATTCGGCCTAAACGTGTCATTCACGTAGGGCGCCCCGAATTTGGAGGCTTCTTTGTGTTGGCCCAAACGTCATTCGTGAAGGGCGCTCCGAATTCAGAGGCTTATTTAGCCCAAACGTGTCATTCCCATAGGGTGCTCTGAATGTGGAGACTTATTCGGCCCAAATGTGTTATTCACGAAGGGCGCTCCAAATTCGGAGGCTTATGAGGCCCAAACGTGTCATTCACGAAGGGCGCTTCGAATTCGGAGGCTTTTGAAACCACCTTAAATAAACAACCACAACTCACTAGGCAAGAGAACATTGCATTGAAAAAGGAAAGATATACACGGAGTAAAATCAAAACAAGCTGTCATGCCGTACAAGTTGACTTAATGATAAAATTTGCGTAAGTGTGTGGAATTCCAAGGTCGTGGCAAGCTTCTTCCATCCATGTCTTTGAGCCGATATGCCCCCGTCCCTGCAATTGAGTCAATCTGATAGGGACCGTCCCAGTTAGGACCCAATTTTTCGTCAGCCAGATTCCTAGTAGCGGGAAGCATTTTCTTGAGAACCAATTCTTCTAGTGTATAACGGCGCAGCTGAACACGTTGATTATACGACTTAGCGAGCTGTTGCTGGTACTGTGCCATGGATGCAAGGGCATGGTCTCGGCGTTCTTCAATCAGAGTCAAGTCCAAAGCCAACATCATGTCATTTCAGCCCATATAAAAAACTTTCGATTTCAAGGTTGGGAGGCCAATTTCTAGAGGGATAATTGCCTGGGTTTCAAAGCATAGAGCAAACAGTGTTTCCCTAGTGGATCGCCTCGGAGTAGTGCGATGCGCCCACAACACACTGGACAACTCTTCGACCCATCTGCCTTTAGCTTTCTCTAGCCTTTTCTTGATACCATCCAAAATAACCTTATTGGTGGCCTTCACTTGACCATTGCTCTGGGGGTAAGCTGATAAGGAAAAGTAGGGCCAGATGCCATAAGTGTTGCACAATTCTCGATACACGCCATAATCAAACTGGGTACCATTGTCAGAAACAAGTGCTCGTGGTATGCCGAATCTTGTTATGATGTTTTTCCATACAAAATGCTTAATGTCGGAATCTTGAGTATGTGTTAGTGCCTCCGTTTTGACCCATTTTGTGAAATAATCTGTTGCAACAATTAGGAACTGCTTGTTACTCGGGGCCCGTGGTAACGGTCCTACGATATCAAGGCCCCACTGAGCGAACGACCAAGGGCTAGTAATAGAATTTAACTCCTCGGCTGGTAGGTGAGTTAAAGGGGAAAACTTTTGGTATTGACCACATTTCTTGACATAACACTTGGCATCGGTTCGCATGGTCGGCCAATAGTACCCCTGCGATATGGCGCGGTGAGCTAGAGATCATCCGCCCGAATAGGCTCCACAACTGCCTTCATGTATTTTAGATAAAAGTTCCTCGACTTTATCCAAGTGAACACACTCTAAGTACGGCCTGGAGAGAGATTTTTTGTAGAGCTTCCCCTGCGGATCCAAATAGTATCAGAGGACTTTGTTTCAGAGTTTGTGTGCTTCTTTCTTATCCGTCGGGAGCTATTCTGAAGATAGGAATGCAGCGATAGGGTCCATCCAACTCGAACCTAGTTCGATAACGTTGACCTGAACTGGTTCTGAAGAGGCAATGCTTGGCTCGAGGACAAACCCTACTTCAATTGTCTGCTTAATTTCTGAGTTGATAGCAGAGGCTAGACAAGCTAGGGTGTCTGCATGCGTGTTCTGATCCCAGGTTATTTGATTCAGTTTGTGGTGATCAAATTCTGCGAGCAAAGAATTCACCGTTTTCATATAGGCTGCCATGCGGTCATTTTTGGCTGCATATTCCCCTTTCAACTGGTTGATTACTAGCTTTGAGTCACAGAAAATAAGCAGATGCTGCGCACCGAGGTGAAGTGCATTTTGCAGGCCGGTTAACAGTGTTTCATATTCGGCCATATTGTTTAATGCGTCGAATCCCAATTTGACGGCCTGCTCGATTATTGCCCCTTTAGGGGTCATGATTACTACACCAGCCCCACTACCACGCTAGTTGGATGACCCATTGCAAGACATCTGCCAAACGTTGTCAACATACATTCTCTAGTCGGGCTTAGTTTGCACTTGATCAGACTTCAAGTCGGCCAGGGATCCTGTGAACTCGGCAACAAAGTCGGCGAGCACTTGCCCTTTGATGGAAGTTCTAGGTAGAAACTGGATATCATACTGGCCGAGTTCAAGAGCCCATTTTGAGACGCGCCCAAACGCCTCGGCGTTGCAGAGCGCTGACCGAAGGGGATATTCCGTCGGCACCCCAATGGTATGCCCCTGAAAGTAGTGCATTAGTTTTCTTGCAGCCATGACGAGAGCAAGGATAAGCTTTTCTAATGGAAGGTAACATGTCTCGGCATCGGCCATAGCTTTTCTCACATAGTAAACTGGTCGCTGCTCCCCTAGTTCTTCCTTTAACAATACGGCGTTGATCGCCCAGTCGGATACTGCCTGATACAAAATGAGTGGATCGCCGGCTACTGGTGTTGCCAAGAGGGGAACTGATTAGAGGTAAGATATTAGGCCGTCCAAAGCGGCCTGGCACTCAGGAGTCCAATCAAATGCTCTATCTTGCTGAAGTGTGTGGAAGGATTGTCGGCAGCGATTTGTGGAACGACTGATAAATCTGTTGAGCGCGGCGGCCATCCCCATTAGCTTCTGAACCTTTTTGATTGACCGAGGGGATCCAAGCTCTAGAATTTTCGTGATTTGCCTTGGATTGGCTTTGATTCTGTGGTGGTTAACGATGTAGCCAAGGAATTTGCCGGAGCCGATGCCGAATGCACACTTAGAAGCATTCAATTTCATCTTGTACTTTCGAAGAATGCCGAATGTCTCTGACAAATCAGCTAGATAGGAGTGCTTTTCCTTGGATTTGACCACCATATCATCGATGTATACTTCCATGGTATGGCCGAGCTGTTCCTTGAACATGGAAGTCACTAGTCTTTGATAAGTTGCCCCCGCATTTTTCAGCCCAAAAGGCATGACCTTGTAGCAATAGGTTCCTCTTGGGGTGAGGAATGCGATTTTTCTTGATCCTCTAGATGCACGGCAATTTGATGATAGCCTCTGTAGGCATCCAAGAAGCTCATACGTTGATAATGTGCCGTTGCGTCTACAAGTTGATCTATTCTGGGCAGGGGAAAACAGTCCTTAGGACAAGCTTTGTTCAAGTCTGTAAAATCCACATAGACGCGTTAAGAGCCATTCTTCTTCTTTACGACCACAGTATTGGACAACCATGTAGGATAAGTTACTTCGCGAATCGCCTCGGCATCAAGTAACCTATCCACCTCTTCAACGACGACTAAAGTATGCTCTGCGGTGGACCGCCGGCTTCTTTGAACAATTGGCTTACATTTCGGATCAATGTTCAAGCGGTGATGGGCCACTGATGGATCTACTCCTGGCATCTCATATGGGGACCATGCAAACACATCAATGTTGCCAAGTAAGAAGGCTACCAATTCATGCCTTTCGACGTTATCTAAGGAAGTGCCGATCATGAAGAACTTGTTAGGATTTCCGTCAATTTCGACCCGATGCAGGGCTTTGGTTGCTTTTTCACTTGGGATCCTCCCAATGTCTTCGAGACTCTCCCTATCCGGCACCTCAATTGAATGCACTTCCAGTTCCCTCGGTCTTTTTGTAGCTAGAAGATAGCATGCCTATGCTGACTTCTGAGAGCCGCGAATTTGTTCATTACCGTATTCAGTCGTAAAACGGAGCAGGTGGTGGTAGGTGCTTGGCACAGCTTGCATTGTATGTAACCAAGTTCTGCCCATGATCAGGTTATACGGCGAAGGGAGCTTAACAACCAGAAACTCTACGTCTACTGATCTGGTTCTGGCCCGTACAGGTAGTGTGATCTTGCCCAAAGGGTACTCCGGGTTAGCATTGAAGCCGAATAACGGATAATCAGCCAGAGATAGGTCCAAATCGGTAAAACCAAGTTTGACAAAAGTTTTGTAATACATTATCTCTGAAGTGCTACCCTGGTCAAGAGAACACGCTCGATGGTGAATCTATTTACACGTAGCTCGATGACGAGGGGATCAATGTGGGGGTGGGTCACTCCAACTAAATCACTATCATCGAAACTAATCCTTCCAGTGTCGTGTGGCCATTTCGCCGGCGTCATTGAGCTATGTGTGCTAGACGGCAATTGGATTGTGTGCACCTTAGGTGGTGCCGGCAAGCTGTATATCATATGGATTACACCAAGAGGGGGTGACTCCGGCCGTAGAGCTACTGTATTTGTTGAATTGTTCTTTTGGACGTGTTGCGTAAGACGGCAGTCTTACACCAATTCTTCCAGGTGATCTTTTAAAGAAAAACAACTATCAGTGTCGTGACCATGGTCTTTATGATACATCGTTTATCTTGTCTGCTCGCATCGGGGGGTCCCGTTATCTTGGGCGGCTACTTGAAGAACGGAAGGTGTTGTATTTTCGACAGAATCTTATTGATCGGCTCTGTCATCTCCGTGTATTTCTTGCCCGAACGCCTTGTGCGCCTGTTATCCACTTGGTATTGTTCATTAGCTTGTTGTGAACATTAGTCGGTTGATCAGCGCGAATCTTGCCTTTTGTCTCGTTTGGGTCGATTCTGCTGCTTGGGGCTTCTTGGAGGCATGGAGTTAATCGGCTGAACAACTCCTGACGTGGCCGTTTCAACGGCTTTACGTCTAGCTTTGACTCACAGGGCATCGTCCTTCACTTTGCAGTATTCTTCAACCTTCTTCATTAATGCCCAGATGATTTTGGGGGGATGCCTGGTCAATGAACTACGGGGGGGCTGTTAGGATACAATCCCATCTTAAAGGCGGTGATGGCCATGGAATCATTGCAAGCATCATCAACCAGATTAAAGCATTCCCAATAGCGGGCCAAGTATTCACGAAGAGTTTCTTCCGGTTTAATTTGCATGGCTCAGAGAGAGTCGGCTTGCTTCGGCTGGACCTCATTGGTGATGAATCTTGCCCTAAATGACTTTTGGAGTTGGTGGAAATTCTTAATTGATGCCGGCTCCAATTTATAGTACCACCTCACGGCTAGTGATCCCAGACTGCTTGGAAATATCCGATACATGAAGGCTTCGTCGTCAGCATGGAGCGTCATCGCTTGCTTGTAATGGCGAATGTGATCAATGGGGTCTGATTTTCTGTCGTAAAGGGTGAACGACGGTGCCTTGAACTTCTTGCGTAGCACAGCCCTGGCAATTTGTCGCACAAATGGGTCATGTTTATCTTCCTCATCCGAATCATCGCTTTTCCTTCGTATATGCCATACATATGGACTTTTCTTAGACGAGCTGGATACATCAATGCGCCCTTTCTTTCTGGGCTCCGGGGATGGTGAGTCTGAATCACTATCATTATTACATTTCTGAAGTCGACATCGGCGACCATCTTTCTTTTCTGAAGGTCGACTCCGGTCTTGGCATGCGGCTTGTTGGGATTTCGCCACCTCTAAGGCCAAATCCTGGCGCAGAAGCTCATTCTTAGCCAGGACGTTCTCCAGCCACTGTTCACTTTACTTTGCCTGATCCATAATCGTTTGCATTGTCTCATGCATTGAAGTTGAGGGTGATGTCTGAGCTACTGAGTTAAAGTTCAAGGCACGTCGCGCGGCGATATTCTCTAGTCCCAGCATGTTTCTTGGAGTGAGGTCGTCTCTTGGTGTAGTTTCATCAGTGACTATCGGAGGATCTTCCGTTACGCCGCCATGGATGTATTTGAGTATTCCCACAGACGGCGCCAATTATGGTGAAGTGGTTTGGAAATACTCTTGGATCTTGAAGGACGTTCCTGATCCTCTGATTGCCACCTCAAAAGGGATTTAACACTCTAGTCGGGGGTGCCGGAATCAGCACTCCGACGGACAAGTCAGTATATGTCTCACATTTGCTTATGTCTTAAGTTTTTTTGGGTTATCTCTCACATACCTCTCTTTGACTATTGTTCCTCTATTTATATTCGCTTTTGGGCCTCAGGGTCGGGCCCACTCTTAATCCATCGTGTAATTGTTCACTCGGCCCCCCTTTTGTCGCATGCCAACTCCCACTCGGCTCCTCGCTCAACTGGTTCTATGGCCGATTAGAATATTCAGCATCTGGAACGTACAAGACGGGGCCGAATATAATATATATATCCCAATTTCCGAAGTGTGTACTCGGCCTATCTGCATCCCCTAACATTTGGCTTCCACAAAATTCGTATTCTCAGGCAATATAGTATGAATGTTTTATCCTGAGCATTGTTTATGCAAGTACATTTATATCTTTGTTAAATCACATATATTGTGTTAGATTGTTCCTACTAGGCTGTGGCTGACCCTATTTGGGAAAAATATTTTCAGGTAATGATGGCATGCCTTCACCAAGGCAACAACGTTGGAGGGATCTTCGGGAAGCAAGAGCTTCTTGCGTTGTTATATTTTGTATAGCCTAGGGCTTTAATTGTAAGGGCTAGTCCCACTTTTGTTGTAACCAAGCCAAGGCTTGGAAAGGTGTAAGCCCGATGGGCATTTATTTATATTAGACTCCTTTGTATTACAAACTTCATGTAATGAAAAGGTTGTTTACACTCTGATTAATGTTGTTATATGTATGCATCCGGGTTGTATTTATCTTATTATTTGGGGGTGTTACAACTTGGTATCAAAGTATACCGGGTTTAATACTTTGGGTACGTGAAAAGTGGTTAGTACCACAATGGGTTTGTCTCGCTTGTTAGAGACTTAAGTATGGATATGATAACATGCTTATGTGATTATATGGGTATGGGATTTAGTTCCTAAGATGTTGATTAGGTCTACGGGTCTCTAGAAGTCCTATTAGAAGAGCACTTGATCACTACTGTTTCTAATTGGAACTCTGGCAACGCCGCGGGACAGTCATTATCTAGGAAGGAAATTCGTATGTGCTTACATGATTATGTGCTTATGTGGAATGAATTACTGTTGTCCATCGTATTAGGACGCGAGTGAAATAGCTTCGGCACATTTGTAAATGTGCTAATCGCTTTTGTTACCTTTATTAGGATGTCAGGACGCAGTCGTGGTGGTAGGCGTGGTAGGACTAGAAGGCACGAGATACCTATATCGAATGAAATTCTGGCACAAGAGAAAGGCGTTGGTCAGGCCAATGTAGCCGAACCGGTTGGTCAACAAGCCATAGGCGCCTTAGCCTGCAAAATGGCCTGAGCATTGCTGGAATCCGTGGACATTCTCAGAGCTAAGAATCAAGTCCAGGCCCAAGTAGTTGAAGCGTGGCCATCTTTCTTGAAGAGAGAGTTCTTCCGGTCAAATCCGGACGAGTTTCTAGGTGATCCTAAAAAGCCACTGAAGGCTGATGAGTGGCTAGAACATATGGCAAAAACATTTGGGATGCTCGGCATCGAAGACGGGGGTTTGAGAGTGACTTTGGCATCCTTGCAGCTGAAGGGAGACACAGGTCAGGGGTGGAAGTATGCACGGGGATGTATTGGAGGGACTCGGGAGGCTTTTGTCGACGACTTCCAGGACAAGTATTTACCGGCTACAGTGAGGGAGAAGCTAAGGGATTAGTTTTCCCAACTCAAGCAGTTGAACACACCTGTGGCAGAGTTTGAAACCATCTTTACTAGTTTGTCGAGGTTTGCACTGGAGTTAGTAGCAACTGAGGAGCGCTGTTGTTTAGAGTTTGAGAAGAAATTGAGGACCGTGCGCATGTTTAGAGTGGCCGGATCCATGATTAGGGATTATGGATGCCTTGTGAAGGCGGCAGCCCATCTTGAGACCATCATGTAGGCTGAGGAGGAGAGGATGAGGGGCTCTAGGAGGAGTCAGGATAATCAGGGAGACGGTAAGAGACAGAGGGGTTCTAACCCTCAGTAGTCCCAGGGAGCGCATTCGAGGTCTACCTTCCCAATACTGAGTTTGGGTTTTCAGAGAGGTGGTCAGAGAGACATCATTTCTTTCAAATGTGGTCAGTTAGGCCATAAGTCTCCAGCTTGCCTATAGAGAGAAAAAGAGCAGCGAGCAGTTTCATCTTCGGCTCGTTCTCAGGGCCAGAGTCAGGGTAAAGGACAGCCGCCCACTTGTTATCAGTGTGGTCAGGCGGGGTACTTAAAAAGGTTTTGCCCACAGTTGGGTGGCATGTCTGGTGCGTCTGGTTTGAGGCAGACACAGAGTCACCAGTCAGCACAGTCAACACAGGCCTCGAGGGCCAATTAGGGAGCCTCTTCAGCTCAATCCGTGTTCACAAACAAAGTAGTACCGATGAGATACATAAAGAAGTCGCGGGTGTACTGGGTGACCTCATATGGAGTAGCGGGCTGGGACTCAGAGAAATGATCAAAGAACTAACTATACCTCACCATCTCGTGACTGGTGATGTCCGAGATTGTCCCAAGAAGCTAATGATGTGCGGCTCTCCACTGCATCATGTCAGGATCACATGGAATAGGGCTGCCAACCTCGACCCGTAGGCCAATGAGCATCGAAAAATCGTACGGGGTCAGAGTTAGCTCCCCGATCGATGAGAAGTGGAATGAGTCTGTAGTGTCCCACCATCTCTCTACTAGAGCCTCATATAGCAGCGACTTAGCCCTTATCTATATGAGCCCTGAGCAGAAGGGCCCAAAGTCGACGGCATCAATTAGTGCGCGGACCTCCGCGGGCAGTCTCTCATACCAACACTGGGGACTGGATATGGATCCGTAGCCGCCAATCCTCCTAGATATCACCTGTAAATGGGAAATGTGTATGACATTAACTAGTGGTCTACTTGTGAGATTCAACAATGTATCAAAACAAAGGAAAGTTGCTTACCATGGAGGCATCGACGGACAAGTGCTCTGTGGGCTCTCACAACAGGATGTCCTCATTTATCCCGGGGATAAGGCCCTCAAATCTCAAGATACCACCTGGGGGCAGAACATGTGTATGTGGCTAGTAAGTGGCCGCATCGAATAGCCTGTCAATGAGGAGAGGCTATGCAGGAGCGTCCTCGGCCTCCATATCTATGCCTAAGACCGCCCCAATACCAATGGCAGGGTCCGGGATGGGAACTTCGTCACTAGTTATGGAGAAAAGTGAAGGAAATGAAGAAAAAGTGAGGAGATGAGTGAAAATAGGTGAAAATCCCAAAATTCAAAACCCTAGGAGAGAAAGAGTGAAAAAGTTTTGGAAAATCAAAGGGGACTAGAAGGAAAGTGTGGGAAATGTGAGAAAAACCAAGGGAAAAGCTCAAACTCCACCAAATCAAGTTTTGTTTGGTTCAATTATAAAGGAGAGGAAGGGTTTCAAAGAAAAAAATGGCGAGGGTTGTTGGGTACTTTAAGGAAAGGGGAAATCTAGAGAGAGAGGGAGGTTAGAGAGAGAGGAGAGGGAGTTTTGGATGAGAGGGTGTGAGAAAATAGGGGTTTAGTTTGTTTTAAACAAACATATTGCGCGAAATGTCTGAAACTGCCCCTGCCACTATCGAAGCTCGGCCGGCTGTCGCAACGCCCGGCCATGCTTCATTGAGGCCCGGCAAGCTCTCAATGTGCGCTCAATCCAGTTTTTTTTTTTTTTTTATTTTATTTCTTGTATTATGGAGTTTTAATCTAAAAAGAAAAAAGAAAAGCAAACAAAAAGAGAGAAGCAAACAAAAAAGAAAAGAAAAGAGAGAAGCAAGAAAAATAGAGAGAAACAAAAAAAAGAGATAAGAAAAAAAGAGAAAAAGAAAAATGATAAAGAAAAAAAAGAAAAACAAAGGAACAAAGCAAGATAAGAGAAGAAAAAAATGAGCGGGTAAAATATAAAGAGAGGAATTTTGTTCATTCTATTCTATTTTGTTTTATTGTGTAGATGCATAATTTGATTTACTTGGTTTGATTTACTTGGTCTCATTTGTTTAAACTCAAAGTTTAAACTTATAAGTTGATTTGTTTTGTTTCAAAACTTTTAATTTGTTTTAAACTGTTCCGTTAGGTTGTAAATTGTTTTGCCTGAATCGTAATCCGTTCCATTATTTCATAAACAAACGATATTGTATGTACAGTTCATTCAGAGGAATTCCAGATAAAATCATTTGTGCCACAGTAAAATCATCATCCTTTTTACCATCACATTGGAAGGCGATGTGTTGTCTTCAGATTAAAGCCCATTGTTTTAAAACATTGGCAAATTGTCTTTCACTTTACTACATCGCTTTGATTTTTTGATTTTACACATCACTGTGTAGAATCCATGTTTCTAATTCATGTTTATGCGCTTTGTTTGTTCTTTTATTAGTCACAAACTTTCCTCCTATCGCGTGTGACGCGTTAGGATTGTTTACCTCGGTTAACAATGGTAGGTGCACCTGTTCGTTCACACCACCCTTCCTTTTCTCGCGTGCGACGCGTTAGGATTGTTTACCTCGGATAAAAACGGCAGGTGAGCCTATTCGTTCACACCACCATTCCTCCTCTCACGTGTGACGCGTTATGATTGTTTACCTCGGTTAAAAACGACAGGTGCGCCTGTTCATTCACACCACCCTTCCTCCTCTCGCATACGACGCGTTAGAATTGTTTACCTCGGTTAAAAAAATAGGTGCGCCTGCTTGTTCTCACCATCTTTCCTCCTCTCTCGTATGACGCATGAGGATTGTTCACCTCAGTTAAAAACAACAGGTGCGCCTGTTTGTTCTCACCATCTTTCCTCCTCTCTTGTATGACGCGTGAGGATTGTTCACCTCAGTTAAAAACATCAGGTGTGCCTGTTTGTTCACACCACCCTCCCTCCTATCGAGTGAGACGCGTTAGGATCTCAGTTGAGACCTCGAGTGAGCTTGATGATTACATTTCCCTTCACCTCTCCTACACGAGGCGTAGTTAGGTCTGCATTTTCTTACATCCTTTCTACGTGAGATGTAGGTTGGTTTGTGCTTTCTCTGTCCTTTTCACGTGAGACGTGTCTGTTTATTCACTTCTTTCTATGTGAGACACGGCGGGATTTGTTTTGCTTTACGTTTACATTTAAACGTTGCTTTCTTGTTTAGATTGTAGCATTGTTTCATTGCTTTATTTGCATTACATTTCATTGCATTGTTTCATTGCATGATCATAAGTTATTTGCTGCATTTCGTTTGCATTTTGCCCTCAAGTTCAATCTTTGCATTTATGTCTTGATTTCTTGCCCGAGCCTTGCGGCCTTGTCAAATGGGTCGTCTTTGGACTTTGACATTCACTCATGTGACTTTATGACTTCGAGCTCTGTCAAAGAGGGGCAACTGTAGACACCCCATTTTTGACCGCCCCCAAGGCTTAAGCACTTTGCTCGGTACACTCAATAATGAAAGTGGTGTTGTGCATGGTTCGAGGTCTCAATGAAGGGGCCATGTTTAAAGCTCCGAAACAATACCAAACCTCCCATATTTCCACTGATTATACCTAAGAAATCCATTTTTACACATTGTGTCACCCTATGTTGAGTCTGAAGCAGAAAAATAGGGGATCACATTGAGGCCCGGCCATGCTTCATTGAGGCCCGACCGTGGCTATTGAAGGCCGGCCGTGCCTTGGTAGCGAGAAATACTATTCTGGGCAGGAGCCCACCAGTTATCCATTTTTGAAGATATTTATGACCCCTCTTGCTCAAATTCTATAAAAACGACCATATATCTCTGTTTTGAGGGTTGAAGAATTTTCAAAAAGCCTCTACACCTTCTTGAGAGCTCCTCCTTCTTCTTCTTGTGCAAACAACCCTTTGAACAAGCCTACCACTTTGACTCTATATCCATACACCATATACACCTTCACACTTTAGCCTAGGAACCTTGGTTGAGCCTTGAACATCGTAATTCAAGCTTGAGAGTGTGTTGAGACTTCGTTTGATTCATAAGCAAAAGTTCACTTCTTTAAGAGATATAAGCTTGCCATCCTCTCTTTTACTTTTTGTTCTATCTATTGCTATCTAGTTCTTGTAGTTTTGTGCTATTTTGATTCTCTTCCAAGTGTTTAAATTTGGGTTTGGAGACCAACCAAAAGGGTAAAGAGAGTTTACACTCTTTCTTACACCTTACCTATAGCTCAAACCCTTACTTTTACACACTTTTTCTTTGCTCTTTAAATTGATTTTCAGAGTTTAAAAGAGGCTAAAAATCATGCTTTGAGGTTTCAAAAATGGGGGGGTTAGCCACCCCTCCTTGTTGTTACTTACTAGCTTTGTTTTCTCTCTTTGTTATTTAGCTTTTTAGGCTCCTTTCATGCACTTTGAGCCACTATTTTTCATCTCCCGAGGGCTGTTTTAGGGCTATTTTAAGTTGGTTAAATAGTTCATGCCTTAATTAGATTGATTGTTGTCTCTTAAGTTTGCATACATAGCTTGTAGCCATTCATTTCTTTTATTTGAGAATTAGTTCAACCGGTTGACATTTATTCAAAATGTGAACTCGCCATTTATGCTTAATGGCTTAATCTCTATGGAGGTTCATTGCCAACGGTGTAGTCTCTTTTTCATGTTGAGAATCACCTCCCGTTTGACATATTTCTCACTTAGTGGATGTAATCTTTAGTGGATGTAACAATCATCTTGGACTTAATGGAGTAAAGGATGGTAAAGACTAATGAATTTGGCTTAAAATGAACCAACCCACATAAAGAAAATGACTAATATTGCTTGGGGTTTAGCCGGATGTCATGCTGATTCCATTGTGTCAAGGGTTGTCTTAAATCAATTCATGATGTTTTGATGAATCTTGAAGCGGCTCTACCTCCTTCTTTGAGTTCACTCTATGATAGGAGGGGGGTGGTTATTGTTCATTACATTTATTTTTTTTTTTTTTCCAAATTGTATCCGAAATCACCAGGCAATCAACTTGATCATTGATGGTTTTGGAAACAATTCCAACCTTCTCTCGAGGCTTTCCCATGACAGAGAAGTACGAGAGGGACAAACAGAGTTCAGAACACTCTGTCTGCACTGTTTTCACTTCAGAGCACAAAATAGAATTTTGCATGAAATTGAGGCACGACCGGCCTTCTTTAGGCCCGACCGGGCTTCATTGACGGCTGGCCGGTCATCAATGTTTGGTCAGTAGTGTATTTTGCAGAAAATAGAGGGCAGTGACTGAAGGTGAAATAGAACAAGCTAGGCAGACAGAGCTGTTCTTGGAAATTGTGCATGCATCCCTTGTGCATTCTTGCTTACATCATTATTGTCAATTAATGCTCTGTGCATTGTTGTAATTAATTAATTTATTATTGTTGTTATAATTAATCTTGTTAATTATTAGTGTTGTAATTATTATTATCGTATATTTGTAATTGTTTTTAGCTAATTATCTTAAACAGTTAGTTTACTTATCATGGTTATCCTTTTTGTAATAGAATAGCTAGCTAGTTAATTCTTTGCTTATTTATTCATTCGGTTTGTGATAATTAGTTTAATTCGAATTTTCGGACTTTGATTCGCACCTTCTTGCATGAGGGTAATCATGTAATAAGTTGTATGTCTTCTAACCCCACGTCTTTCTTCCTTTTACCTACTCGTTTACGATAGTTAGTATAGGACATCATTTTTCAAATTAGCATTCTTATGCTTTGGATCCATTTTCTTGCATGCATCAAGGGCTCGACTCATCATACTAACCCAATATCAATGTTCAAATTCATTGCCTGAATATGTGCTCTATCGCAGGTCTTGAATGGAATCATATGTCATGCTCATAGCCGAGCCTATAAAATACATAATGTGTGCGTTGCATTAGTCATATTGCATTAATTTGGAACATGCATATTTTTTCTAATTATCTTGCTTTGTTTTGGCTCGGAGTACTAGGTGAGTAATTTTATGTTTTGGCACATCGCATGAGTGTGGGTGTACCATGTCAAAGCATATTTCTATGAGGCTAATTGCTTAAATGATATAACTGTTTGAATGCCTATGGATGAAGGCTAGTTGTTTGAATTGGGATAGTTTGATAAAATGTCCATTTTTAGCCCACTTTTCAAGTGGCAAATTCGCAAAAAGATTTCAAATAAAACACGAAATCAAATGTTCAAATTCTTGCAAATTAATCTATACCTTGTGTGCATCACATAGTAAGTTAGCCTAAAAAATTGGAATAAGAGCATATAATGTAAATAAAAATTACATCATGATTAGCAGAGGCCGATCTTTGATCGGACGAGTGGGGTGCTCAATTCATGACCTTCCCCTCTCGTACCTAAGTTCTCGAGCCAAGACACTTTGGTGATGACGGACTAATGGCCTTTGGCATGAGTCTCGGGTTTCCTAAATTTTCCAAAAAATATTTAGGTGGCAACTTTGAAATCTGGCAAAGCAGTCCATTTTTGGCATTTGATTCAAACATCGATTTTCCAAAAGAATTTCTGAATTTGGACTTTTTTGTGTTTTCACTGTTTCACATTGCACTTTGTGAAATCAGATTCAGAACCACGAGAGTCCGAACTGTGGGGCAATTCGTCTTCCGAAAGGAGCACGAAAAGTCAAGCCATAGTTTCTGACGACTCTGCTGGGGATTTTGAGAACTTAACTTGAAACTCATGATGTGAAATTTTATCTACACTTATATGTTCTTTGCATTGCATTGCATGGTTACTTTAAGTCACTGTGTTTTCCATTTGCCATTCCTGGACGGTTTGCCAAAGGCTTGCCTAAAAGGCTGACCGGTCATGGGCTCTGCTGGAAACATAACCCTTGGATCTAGATTACCGTTGTACCGCTTGATCCACCTTTCACTTCATGGTGTTAGGTGTGAGAGGTATATTAGGTAATCTTGCTGAGGTACCCTTTCGACCATTTGACCTAGTTGCATATAGTGAAGCTATAGTGACTGTTCTAACTTAGGACAGGATGCCACCCATTTTTAGGATGTTATGAAACTCGTTGTTTGAAATAGTGCAGCCTAGATCATGCTAAAAATCTAGGACAGTGTAACCCTACCCCCTCATAGGGGTGTTTTGGTTCTTTTACTTGGTATATGCTTTTACAATGAGACTGTACAAGATGGTTCATATAAGTATGAGTTTGAGAACAGAGTTCTGTGGGGATTACAGTTCAGCTATGTGTTATGACTATTGTGAATCAAGGCCGAAGTGCTGTCCGATTTTGATTATGTTTTTCTTTCTTTCTTTTGCTAGGTAGTTTATCATCATAGCTTCAGAAAGACCCGATATTCCCCAAGTTGTGTGGACTCCTTTTGGTAGGCTTTATAAAGCTCAAGACCTTGTTGCTGGTCAACCTATGTTAGTTTTGCTTCTGCCAGTCACCCGACGAAGAAGGAACAGACAGTCAGTAGCATCATTACAAAGCACTCTGCAAACACCTATCCGTTCTCACTCAATCGGTTCACCAACATCTAGTTCATCCAGACCAGCAATGGCACAGAATACAACACAGAATGCGAAGGAATTTGCTACCATGATGGCGGCTTTCCAAAGAACCATGGACACTATAAGCTAAAGGATGGCTGCGTAAGATGAAATTATTACTGATCTACAACGTAAATTTGGGGCATCCGCATCAACCGTGCATCTGATCTTGGCTGCTCAGTCAAACCCGAATCTACCCCCACCGATTGAAAATCTGCTAGTCCCAGATCCTCAGGACCTGTTTCCTCTGGCTCCAGCCTATAGGCCTCCAGTTCAATCCCCATAGGAATCTTTCAGGGTTTATTATCAATGAAATTAATCCAGCCTTGGTCAAGATTGCTAGACTGAAGAAAGCATTGAAGAAATCCCAAGGCTTGAACTCCATTTCAGATATCGAAGATGGGTACATTGAGGCTTTAGTCAGATTACCGAAGAAATTTAAGATGCCCCACATAGACAGATTCGATGGGAGTGGGGATTTGATTGTGCATGTCCGATTGTTTTCAGACGTATTGAGGCCCATGGGTTTGTCTTGGGCGCAGAAGCTCTCATTGTTTGGGAGAACCCTATCTAATGTGGCAGCCATCTAGTATTCTAAATTGAAGGACTCAAGAAAGCAAAATTGGGAGGAGCTATCTGAGGTGTTTCAATCAATACTCATATAACACCCAGATAGAAGTAACCATTAGTGAGCTAGAGGCTACTACCTAGAACCCCAAAGAATCATTCATTGATTTTGTCGCCCGGTAGAGAGCCAAGGCAGCCCGAATGACAAATAGGCTTGCCGAAAGAGAACAAGTCCGACTAGTGGTCCAAAACCTTGAGCAAGACATGTTACGGAGAATGATAGTGGCACCATTGTCCACATTTGCTTCCTTGCATGAGCTGGGGGTCCAGATTGAGAGTGCATTAAAAAAGGGTATCATCCACAGAACAAGTGAACTCGCAAGAAGGCTATTTTCTTGGAATACCAATGCTAGCAGTAGCACTATTCCACGACCTGCAGATGTCAGTACTGTTGTTTCAACGGCCAAGATGGATGATCTTTTTGCTACTGCCACAACCTCACAACCTTCACAAAATACCGATCCACCTCGGAATCGAAAAGTTTTTACTCCCCGCCATATGAGCCCAACCCATGCCTCAAGCTATTAAATGCAAAAGAGGCATCTTAAGCCTCTTGATCCTCGTCTACTTCCAGACCCATTGCCACCCAAACATGACCCTACCCAGTATTGCATCTTTTACCAACAACATGGCCATCCCACGGATATGTGCTACCGTTTACGTCATAAGATCCCGGATCGCATAAACAACAAAGTCATCACCCCACCCGCTAAACCAAACGTAACAACCAACCCACTTCCTGTACACAACCAAGTACCCCTGTCCAGAAACATTAACCACATCCATACACTACCGCCCACCTTCAACCCTAGCACATACATTACCTCATCCCATCTACCAAAATCGGAGGTGGTTATTCCAGAAAGAACAGACATGTGCATGATGGATTTAACACCACAAACCCAATCTAGGCCCGTGGCAGTAGAAATAGAGAAAGAGAAGAATGCACTAAAGATAGGGTCGCCTGATACTCGCATCATAGAGAAGCGGTCTCGCTCGCAGATGAGTACGATCCCAGTTTATACATTGTGGCCATCGATCAGCCAAAGCCAATAGTCATATTGCTGGACTTTCTCAACATCAATGCTATCGGGGAAGGCCAGTTAAGGCAACACCAGAATGATCAGCCTGAACAAGGCCTAAATGACCTGGCTGACTTAGAAGAGGATTTGGCTGATCTAGAGAAGGATCTGGAGGATTTATACTTCTTCGAAGAGGAAGATACAATCAGTGTTCAGGTCGGATGGTGGGACCCGAGCCAGCCAAAAATAAGCAATGGATGGTTGAGTGAGGAAGATTCAGATGTGAAAGAACATATAGGAGAGACTGGGAAGGAAAAGAAAATTGCTGTTAGGGGCAAGGCTGAGGATGCACCTCTGACTAAGAAAGAATAGGCACTGGAACAATTTCAAAGGGAAATGATAGAAGAGATCCAGGTGAAGATAGCTCTGGAGCAGGGCAAAGGAAAAAGGGAAAGAAGAACCCGAGACAACAGAGGGTGATGTCCAAACTACTAAAAAGGTCAAATGGGAGCCCAACAACCGGAAAAGGATGTTATGGAAACTCTAAAAACCTTGGGATTCAGAAACCAAGAATGTGGTGAAGGAAGAATGATATGATTATGGGACATGTGATGTTAACATACTCCAGATAGAACCTGATGCCAACCCTACCATGACTGTGGGAGAGTGGTGGGAAGACAGCGATCTAAGTCATGTATACACTGGCGAAGGTTGGAAAACTGATACCCCGGATGACACTTGGTATTCTGACGAGATCAATCATATGGCCCGGAGCGGTTGGTACTTCAAACCCGCAGCATTAAACCAGCCAAAGACATCTGGAAAGGAGGCTGATAGATAAAAAAAGAAGGATGTTGAAGAAAACTTGGTCTTGAAATAGCTCAAGAAGATTCAGGCTGACAATCTGAGGGCTAATAATGGCATCTCGGGAGCATAAACAAGCACTGTTAGAGGCAATAAACCAGACAAAACTGCCCACCGATACCACTGCTGACCAATTGGTATCGTTGGTAACATCTGGGGACGTTACGCCGGTGATATCTTTTATAGATAAGGAGTTACCACCTGAGGGTGCCAACCACAACCGTCCCTTGCATGTAACCTTGGAAAGTCAGAAAAAATGGATTCCGGTGGTGTTAGTAGATACCGGATCGGCGATCAATGTATGTCCAGTGAGAATCGCCTATGCCATCGGTTTGAGGCAGTTTGACTTTACACCTATGACCCTAGTTGTCCGGGCTTATGACAATACAAGCCGGGATGTCATGGGAACGTTCAAGAGTCATATCCTAATTGGCCCATCCGAACATGAGGTGGAATTCCATGTCATGGATGTCCCAGTCACTTTTAATCTACTGCTAGGAAGACCCTAGCTACATTAGATGAGGGTTGTGTCATCAACAGTCCATCAGTTAGTAAAGTACCCCTTCAAAGGCGGGATTGCCACTGTGTACGGTAATTCTACGATCCATCCTCCCTAAGGAACCACTGCACCATTATTGGAAATCTTACATGGGGAAGAAGACGTGTTCCTTTCCGGTTTCTCTTTGGTAGAAGCCCGGTTAGTCCAAACCATCATGGCAGAGGGCGATGGAGACTATGTGAGTGCGCAATCCATTACATGATGAACAAACAGGGGCATATGCCTGGATTGGGACTAGGCCGAAGTGGCAGACAGGGAGGTACAGTTGCTAAGGAGATCAGTCACAACCCCTACTCCTTAGGGCTGGGATACAAACTTACCACCGCAATTGGCAAAGGAAAGGGTAGGAGCTGAAAGAAAGGCTAAAAGCAAAGAGGACTGGGAGGCAGTACGAGTTAATCCACAGACCAATACAAGGAACCTTGAATGGATGTTTTGTCCGCCAAGGGGAAGACTTCCCCTTTTATGGATTTCCAAAGCGTTGGTATGACTGGAAAATAAAAACAAGGTATCCAAGGTTCGAGTTCTTTTTCGGACACTAGCTACTAGAAGAGAAGGATGAACAAATAGACCTGAGCCCTAGCATAGATCAAGGCAAGACTGCAAACCTGGACATCGAAGAGGAGGAGCTGTTAGGAAAAGTGCTGGCTGACTTACTGATAAGTTCTACTACTAGAGCTGAGACCACTAACTTGGGGGATAGTTTTACTATCTCAATGATTGGGGATAACCCAGCAGCAGATTTCTCCAATCTTATCGTGGATGCGTATGAGGCTCCACGCCAAGTCTGGAAGTTTGAGCAAGGGGTCATCAATAGTTCTGGATCGGGTAGTGAGTCCGAATCTGATTCCACTAAGTCTGTGGAGTCAGAGTCAAATTCGAGTTCCTCTGAGTCTGGTACTTCTGGGAGTGGTAACCCGGATACCAAAGTCCTGTATAGGTCGTCTTTTAGCTTTTCTTTTGAGTACTGTAACCGAAGATCCAGACTTTTTGAATGGGAATGTTGTGGACTTTGCCTACTTCTCTGTGCCTTTGGTTTGTTGTACTGATCTTAATTTTCAAAATTTTGACATAAACGAAGAGGAAGAAATTCCTCGGGTTTTGAAAAATTTGGTTGATCATGAGGAGGAGGCGCGTTAAGCCCTGTATAGATAAAATCGTATCAAGTAACGTGGGTACTGAGGAAGATCCTCGCTTGGTCTAGATCGGATCCACATTGTTTTCGGAGGAACGCGAGCGTTTAATAGCTTTATTAAAAAAATTCAAAGATCTTTTCGAGTGGTCCTACGAAGACATGCCTGGAATCGATCCTGAGATTGTACAGCACCGAATCCCTCTTAACCCTGAGGCCGCACAGAGTTCACCCCGATTGTGCTTTGAAGATCAAGGAAGAATTTACTAAACAGATTGAGGTAGGATTCTTGCTTGTATCTAAGTTTCCGACGTGGTTGGCCAATATTGTTCCAGTCCCAAAAAAGGATAACAGAATCAGAGTATGTGTCGACTTCAAGGATCTAAATAAAGCTAGTCCAAAGGATGATTTTCCACTGCCGCATATTGATGAGTTGGTAGACTTCACCACAGGCCATGCATTGCTCTCATTCATGGATGGATTTTCTGGGTATAACCAGATTCTAATGGCACCCGAGGATAGGGAGAAGACCACTTTCACTACTCCGTGGGGCACCTATTACTACCAAGTCATGTCGTTTGGGTTGAAGAATGCTGGGGCCACTTATCAAAAGGCTACAACCATCATTCTGCACGACATGATCCACAAAGAGGTTGAGGTGTATATGGATGATATGATTGTCAAGTCCAAAGATCGAGAGGGCCACTACACCGCTTTGGAGAAATTCTTTCAGCGGATTAGAGAGTATAGATTAAGGTTTAACCCACAAAAATGCACCTTCAGCGTAACAACAGGAAAAATGCTAGGATTTCTGATCATATAGAGAGGAATTGAGGTAGATCCTTCCAAAATCAAGGTCATCTTAGAAATGCCACCACCGAGGACTAAAAAGGAGGTGTGCAGCTTTCTGGGTAAAGTGCAATTCATAAGGCAGTTTATTTCAAAACTAACCTTGACTTGTGAACCACTATTTGGTCTCTTGAACAAAGGAAAGAAGTTCCAATGGGACGATCACTGTCAGTTCGCTTTTGAACAGGTTAAGCACTACCTATAGAATCGGCCTGTGTTATCACCACAAGAATCGAAAAAATCGCTGATTTTGTACCTATTGGTGACAAACTCAATCATGGGGTGTATGTTAGCTTAGGAGTCCGAGGCCAAGGCGGAGAAAGCTGTTTACTACTTGAGCAAAAAAAATGCTGGATTACGAGACTCGTTACACTCCCCTCGAGAAATCTTGTCTTGTCTTGGTATGGGCTATCTGGAAGTTGAGGCACTACCTGTTAGCTTACTCTATAATCCTGGTTTTGAGATTAGATCCCATCAAATATCTTTTTGAGAAACCAACACTTACGGGTAGGCTAGCTTGTTGGTTGCTTCTTTTCTCCAAATTTGATCTTACATATGTTACACGCAAGTCAGTTAAAGGAAGAGCTGTTGTGGAATTCCTGGCAGGTCACCCAGTAAAAGGGGATGAATCAGTGGAGTACTTTTTCCAACAGGAAGATATTCTGTAAATAGAGAAAAAAACCTGGACAATGTGCTTTGATGGAGCAGCCAATCAACACGGTTATAGGATCGGTGTGTTACTGATAGCGCCTGATGACTTCCATATATCCTTAGCCTTCAAACTCTGGTTCAAAGTATCCAACAACGAACCAGAATATGAGGCGTGTATTGCTGGTTTAGAAGTTGACTTGGAACAAGGGGCAAAAAGGTTGGATGTCATCGGGGATTCGAATTTGGTTATGTCTCAAGCCAACAGAGATTGGTGGGCTAAAAAGGAGAAAATGAAGTTTTGCCATCAAGTCTTGGACATGCTAATTCTGAGGTTTGAGAAGCTAATGTTTACCCATCTGCTAAGGGAGAACAACCGATTCACTGATGCACTAGCAACTCTATCTTCTATGGTAGTGTAGACACCCCATTATTGACCGACCTTAAGACTCAGACGTCACCGATTGAGCGCTTGGTGATATTGCATATTGTGCTCGTTCTGAGATTGCGGAGTCACGGCTGCGAGCCTTGCCTCCGGACTTCCGGACTCTTTTGTGCCTCGCCTCGGTTTGCGAACTAGGCCCTGTTTTGTTTGTTTTCTCTTCCTGAAGGGAGGGAGAGGTCTCGTAGATCATCTCTCAGTGGCCGTAGGCTACGCTTCATGGTCGTAGGCCATTTTTTCCCATTTGGAGCCTGGTTTCCGGTTTTCGGAGCCGTCGGCCGTGTGCCTCGGTTCGGGACCGCTTAACTACCTCCGTTTGTTCCGATTTTTGGCACACACCTTGTTTCCCCTCTTTTTAGGGACACTGTGGCCCAAGAGACCAACTTTGTGGTCGAACGCCACTTTTGGTGCCTAACAGCCTGTTTTCGGGGCCCCGAACCACGCGTTTTGGCCCCCGAACCCTCATTTTGCATCAGTTAGGGTTCTTTTTTGGAAGATTTTAGACCAAAAAAATCTTGATCAAAAGATTTTTAGACCTTAAAACCCTCCCTTTCAAAACGTTTTTGAAATAAAGTTTTTACGATGTTCCGAGGCTCGCATTTTGTCAAATGTTGCGCTTTTCGGTAAATCGAGCAAGGACAAAGTGGAAATGAATGAAAGAGAGATGAAATCTTTGAAAAATCTTTCAAAACACCTTTTCTAGGGGTTTGGAGTTGAAGAAAAGAGGAGAAGAGAAGGGAAAACTAGTTTGGGAGAAGTTCGGCATGAATCCGGGTAGGACCGAATCTGCGCGGCTTCACCGAAACGGACATAACTCTTTGCACAGGAGGAATTTTGATGCGAGGTTGGCGCCGTTGGAAAGCTAACTTCTGGGGATTCAATGTGGCCACATGGAGAATAAGCAAATCAGATGGTCAGCCAGCCTTTTTTGGTCAAAAGTGGTTCAACATGAATCTAGGAAGGAGAGAAAACATTGCGCGGCTTCACCGAAAAGGGAATAACTCTTTGCACAGGAGGAATTAAGGTATGAAGCCACCACCGTTGGAAAGATTATTTCTGGGGATTCATTTTTCACTCAAGAATCTCCTAGAGCCAAGTCCGGGTGGAGGAGATATGGTTGGTTGAAATCCGTTTGGACCGAATCTGCGCGGCTTCACCAAAACAGGCATAACTTTTTTCACAGGAGGAATTTTGATGCAAGGTTCACGGCATTGGAAAGATAACTTCTGGGGCTTCATCCTATAGGGTGGCCAGCCACCTTGACCCTTTTGAACTGGCCGGCCGGCCACCTGGACCTTTTCTACCTGGTCGGCCATTTTTGTCTCCATGAGTGTATTCTAGCTGTACCCTCTGTTTTGACCCAAACCCCTGCCCGGGGATCTGCCCTTTTGGGAGGGGGGGGGACATTCGAATTTGGTTTTCCCCCTATTTTTCCCTTGGTCTCTCCTCTATAAAGCCAGCACCTCACCTCCATTTTGAAGGGTTACAAAAAACCAACTGGAGCTTCTTGCATACAACCATCCCTCTCTCCCTCATCCAAGCTTAAAACCCTTGTTCTTGCACCATTTACACACCAACCCATAGCTTATCATCTCCATCCTCTATTCCAACACCTTGAGGCTGATTTTCAGAGGCTAGAAGCTCATTTCCTTGGACCAAAAGCTACTGTGTTGTTGTTCTACAAGGGTAAGCTCCTATGTTCCTCTTTCTTGCCTTATTTTGTTCTATATTCTAGCTCCTTTTGCTTACATTTTTGGGCTCTGACCTAAACTAGAAATAGTCTTATTTTGAGCTCATGTTCATGTTTGATCAAGGGTTTTTCTCTGTTTGAAGCCACCTGCTACCCCTTTCCCTTTATCTCTCTTTTAGGGCTATTTCTTGCATGATATGTTAGCCATGTTTGTAAGCATTTATGGGCTTCAAGCCAAACTGTAAAGTCTTTTTTTGAGCCCCTATTCAACTTTGTTGAAGGGCTCTTCTTTGTTTGAGGTCATTTACTGCCCTGTTTGTTCATCCTCTCTTTTAGGGCTGTTTTTACATGATATATTAGCCCTATTTGTGAGCCTTTTTGGACCTCGACCTAAACTGAAAAAAGACTTGTTTTGACATCATCTCCATGTTTTCTTAAGGTCCCATTACTGTTTGGGGTCATCTTCCCCTATGCATGCTTCATTCCTCCATGATTAGGGCTATGCATTATAGCGCTTGCATTGGCCATGGTTTGGCCTCTTAGCCACTAAAATCCAGTGGATTTTTAGTGGCCTTGATGTATCTTTGAGCTCCAAAATCATAGAGGGGTGACCCTCTCACCCCTCATTCTCTTTACTAGCATGATTGGCCATCCAAAGGGACCATACTTTGCATGCATCGAAGTCACTTTTCAGGCTCTATTCTGAGGGTTTTGGGGTCTGCCTCAACTCTGTCCGAGGCCCTCTTGGCCATATTTTATGTCTATGATGCATGTGTAGAGCAATCCCATTTAAGGCCTTTCAAAGAGGCCTTTCTTTGCATGTTTCCTAGACTGATTTCAGGGCCATTTTTGTGGGTTTTAAGGCTGTCATAACTCATTTCCAGAGTTGGTTTGGTCATGCTTCATGTCTATCTTGCATGTGCTTAATAACCCCTTTGTATGCCCTCTAAAAGAACCCATCATTTGTGCATGTGTTGGTTGCATTTCAGAGGTTATTTTGGCATGTTTTATTCACTAATTTTTGCTGGTTTGATAAGTTCTCACCTGCTTCATATACATGCCATGTAAACCATGTTTGCTAGTTAAAGTTGCATGCTATTTTAGTCCATCTTGCTAGCATCTTTTGGCCATGCTTTGAACTAGAAATGTTCATGTTTTGGGACTGCCTTGGTTCTGTCTTTAGGCTTCATGATCAAATAATGCATGTTTTGTATAGCTACAAGTCATTACTTGTGCCTAGTCTTGAGTTTCGGGGCTCATTCCATGTATCGGGTGCCATGTTTCTATGTTTCGGGACCTTTTAGCATCATATTTCAGTGCTGAAATTTACATGTTTGTATTCCATCTCGCATCCCTTGCCATGCTTTGGTAGAATGGCATTTGATGCCTTAGGTTCGGTCCTTGGTTTGCGTGCACATCTGCACGCATTTCTGTTGCTTCATTTTCATCTAATGGCCACTGATGTGAGTGTGACTGAGGTCCACTCATGTTAGTGTAAGTCCATTATGCATTGCGTATGCCATTTGATTTCACAGCATTGCGTATGCTAGGTTGTATGTTAGAGCATTGTATATGCCATGTTACATCGAGCATTGTGTATGCCATTTCATAGCATTGTGTATGCTAGGTTGCATGTTAGGATTGCATTCATGCATGTCATGCATATTGCATTATGTTTGGGATAGGAGTTAGCCCGAGCACGGGAAACGAGGTACGTTTCGTACTCCGAGTGACGGAACATGTCTCAATTCCCGGTCACCAACACTTCGGATTATCCATGATGGAGTCTCGGTCTTGTTGTGTTTATATGTGCATTCATTCCATATTGAGTCATGCAAATTGACTCCTCGGCCATCATGCATCGAGATGCGCGATTGGTGGCACGAGGATCGAAGACTACACTCCCTGAAGAGTAGTCATGCATACATATGTGAAAATACTTTGCCATGCCCCTTTCTTGCTCTCTGTTGCAGCAAATTAGAAATCGGCAGCCTTCCGGAGCTTGGCACAAATCCCGAGAATAATTGCAAACAGAGGCAAACCGGGGCATTGCAATGGATTTCCACGCAAGGCAACTCAAGCATGCATCATTCATCATCCGGAGCAGGGTCGAGGCAGTCCCTAGCTTACACGCTAATTTACTGTTTTCCTAGATTAATTTGTTAATTAATTAGGGTTTTGTACCTATTCGGACTGTATTATTTATTTGGGACTGTATCATTTATTCAGACCCTCCGAGCGAGGGCACAACTGTAATAAGTGTGCGTGTGTGTGATGTATGTCTTCCAACCCCACATCTTTCTCCCTTTTATTTACCAGCTTATGATGGTTAGATTAGGGCATGTTTCAATTAGCATACAGTATGACAGCATGTTTGCACCCATTCATCTGTTTTGCATACACCGGGCTCGGCGCATCATAACTCACTGCACTTGTATTTCAATTTCAAGTTGAATACCTGTTAGCTGTTGCATCTCATATGCCATGTTTAGAATAGCCAAGCCTTCTATGGTTTCATTTTGCATGTGTTGCATTAGGCATTTCTGTATAGTTAGGATCATGCATGATTTCTAATTAGTTTCTTTCTTTGGCTTGGAGTACTCGGTAAGTGGTTATGCTTTAGCATCCTTGCATGCGTGTGAGTGACTGCCATGATAGCATGCTTGCCATGAGGCTATGTGCTTATGTGATATAACTGCCTGAATGCCTGTGGGTGAAGGTTGGGTTATTTGGATTGGAACAATTCATTGACTGTGAGTTTTAAGCCCACTAGATAGTGGCAAAACCATGTTTTCTAAGCCCACCCGAGGGTGGCAAATTCACGCCTTAGCCTACTTGCGAGTAGCACCATCAAACCATTTTTCAAAACAAACATGAAATGTTTCATTCCAATTCAGGCGACCCAGTCTATACTTGTATGCTGTGCGCATCACATAATAAATCTAGGCTAATAACCAGAATAAGAGCACACAATGTTTTCAAAAATAAGATATCATGGTTAGTAGAGGCCGATCCTTGATCAGGCGAGCGGGGGTGCTCATAGCTGACCTTCCCCAATCGTACCCAAGTTCCTGAGCCGAGGCAACTTTGGTGATGACGGACACGTGGCCTTAGGCACGAGTCAGGGTTTCCTAAATTTCCCAAAATAAAATATTTAGGTGGCGACTCTGTATCTGGCAAAGCAGTCCATGTTTGGCACTTCTTTCAAAAAATCTGTTTTCTCAAAACGATTTGCCGAATTTGGACTCTTTGGTTCAGATTGAGAACCGTGACAATTTGAGTCCGAACTGTAGTGAGCCCAAAACGAACGGAACGGGGGACTCATCCCTCCCGGGGCGTTCGGGGACGTCTACAGGTAGACATTCCATTGGGAGTCAAGATGCATCCGATCATTATGGAACATAAGTACACGTCGACTTATGAAACCATTGCCGCGATAGATGAGGCTTCAGAAAAGAACCCCTGGTATTACGATATTTTGAATTTCCTAGAAAAGGAGGTGTATCCGCCAAGAGTAAATGCCAACGACAAAAGGGGAATACGGCGTCTGGCCATCTAATTTATCATTTACGAAAGCAGATTGTACAAAAGAGGTCATCTGGGAATGCACAAGCTATGTGTTGAGGAAGAGGAATTAAAGTGCCTTATGGAGGCCATTCACGGAGGAGAATGTAGGGCCCACATGAATGGTGTTATGCTCACCCGAAAAATCCTTAGACAAGGCTACTATTGGTCAACCATGGAAAAGGATTGTATTTGTTTTGTTTGGCACTATCACAAATGCCAGATTCATGCCAATCGCATGAACATTCTGTCGTCAAAGCTCTACAACATGACTTCACCATAGCCATTCTCTGTTTGGGGAATAGATGTTATCGGTGCAGTCACGCCAAAGGGCTCAAACGGACATGAATTCATCTTGGTAGCAATTGACAACTTCATGAAATGGGTAGAGGCCCATTCCTACTCCGTGCTAAAAGCGTCACATGTGGCTAAGTTCATCAAAAACACCATCATTTGCCGGTATGGAGTTTCGAATGAGATCATCTCGGATAATGGGTCGCACTTCAAGAAAGAGGTGATACACTTGCTTGAGAAATATAACGTAGCTTTCCATAAGTCATCAACCTACAGGCCACAAACCAATGGAGCCGTCGAGGTTGCGAACAAAAATATCAAGAGAATTTTGCAGAAGATGGTTGAAACTTACAAGGACTGGCCAAATAAATTTCCATTTGCGCTCTGGGGCTACAGGACCTCAATCCGAACATCTACAGGGGTGACCCCCAATTCTCTCGTTTACGGGATGGAGGCTGTTTTGCCAATCGAAATCGAAGTGCCCTCACTACGAGTTATAGTCGAGTGTCAGATAGCATAGGCAGATTGGCAGCGAAGTAGGTTTGAGGAGTTAATGTTGTTTGATGAGAGAAGACTACGAGCATCGTATCATGTCCAGGGCTACTAACACTAAATTGCCAGGGATTTTAACAAGAAAGTTAAGTCCAGAAATCTTCAAGAAGGGGACATGGTGCTGAAAGGTAATCGAGCTCCCATCCACGACCATAGAGGCAAGTTCAAACCCAACTGGATTGGTCCTTACATCATCAAGTCAATCTGATCAGGAGGGGCAGTTATTCTTATGGACTTGGATGGCCTGGAATTTTCACAACCAATCAACATGGACAAGTTGAAGAAATATTACCGCTAAAAGGGTCGCTAGGTCGAAAACCTGAAAGGGCGACCTAGGCAAACGTTACAGCATGAAAAATTAGAAATAAAGAAAAATTGAGCTCGCAAGGTTGAAAACCCTAAAGGGCGACTTTGGCAAAAGTTAGAGTGCAAAAGGAAAGAGTTAATACTCAAGTGAACCTGAACTGAACTACGTAAGGCCTGATTCCCATTTTTTGGGATACGTGGGCAACTTCACCCTGAAGTTCGATCGTAACTATCTCCGATTCAAATATCCTGTCCATTTTCTTAATCAGGGCATCCTTGTTCATCATCTATTAGTTTGGTTGTGGTCTTTATTTCGGGAAGAAAAGCTGAGTATAGTGCAGAGCAGCAGTGATATGCAATCAGGGGTAGTTATGATTTCTTTTGATTTGGGACTGTACATCTTGAGAATCGATTACGTGCGTGTCAAGTGGTGATCATTTCCGAAAATTGTTTTGAAAAGTTTTAATAAAAGTTGATTTTGTTCAAAATTTTACCCTTTTACAACTCGGACCATTTTTGGGACCAAAAAGAAAATTTTCAGTACTTGCAACTTTAATTTTATTAATTTCAACACAAGTACATTCTCCAACTCTTTGATTTAGAACAAAGTTGCTTTTACATCTTAAAACTTGAAAAGAAAAGATCAAAGCAGTAAAACTAGGGGCATAGCTAAGTCAGGTGGCCCTATGCCAAAGATGGCCCAACCTCTGCCTCCTCTTCAAGCCAAGCCAAACACTCCTCAGACAGGGTGTAACTGAAACTAATGGCAGGGGCCAGAATCTCTCTCATCCTCCAGGCCGTGAGATACCGAGACAGGTGCGAGGCATGAACCGGAAATGAAGCTGTGTATTCCACTCCCTCATCTGGACGTATCTGATCATGCCCGAACTGGCGTCTGAACCGAAGAGGAAAATAGAATACGCAATGTGTGAGGCCAATCAACTCTACACGCAACTGTCAGGACATGCTGTAGCTCATCTCAGCCAAATTAAGCCAAGGGCAACGCCAAGTTATGTCAGTTGCGGACCGGCTGCACATCCAATCACACCATAAACCCTCTGAGGGGAAATCCACCAGCCATTGGCGAAAGAAGTAAGCTCAGGTTGAGTACTCAGGGCAAGGGTCCACTACTTGCAGTTTATCCATCAACCATACCTGGAGAGGGATGAAAAATAAGAGAGATTAAAGAATAGAGAGGTGTACGATGAGACAAAAATAAGGAAGAGGTTATGAAAGAAAAATAGAGAATAAGTGTTGAGTGATGTAAGAATCATAAATTAGAAGGGTGGAAAATAATACCTGGAGAAGTAGTGGACTCCCTACCAATTGGGTAGTCTCTCATCGATGGAAAGCATCTAAACCCATTAAGGTTTCGGCCAGTGCCCAACCCATGCAACTCTTACCCTCTTTCAAACATTGGGCCACTTCGATCAACCGAACACTAGCTCCGCTAACACTAGGGGTTAATGAGGAATTGTGCAAGAAGGCATAAATAGAGAGCATGTTGCCGGCGGCTTTGCCAAAGAAGGTCACTCCTGTCTCCAATGGCGGAAAACCAATGAACTAAGCTAGGGATATCTAGCTCCCCATCATGTGCCAAGGATCGAGCCTCGTGTAATGTTAACCTACACATCCATTCCAAAGCTTGGGCATGGACAAAATGGGGTTGCGGCATGACTTCTTTGTCGCATCAGGATGCCATTAAAGCTCGAAATTCCTTGAGTGTCAAACACACCTCTTGTGATCCGAATTGAAATACATGAGTGATCGGGTTCCAATATCGAATAGCGACATAGAGGAACGGACTACGAAGAGGAGAGTGCGGCTTAGAGGAAAAAGGGCATTTAGGCCAAAACCATGAAAGTTCACCTTTTCCGAGCTGTCCAAAGTGGCTATCCAATCTCGGAGCCCATTGTTGCACAATGTTTCCATCTTGAAAGCAAAATATCAAAGACTTATTATTCTACCAGAAAAATAGCATAGGAGCATCATTTATAGAGGATCAGAAGGAGTAGTGCTTGACAACTGGGCAGCACTGACCGACCTCATACTTAGGCCTGACCATGCCTCAGTGAAGCCTGGCCGGGTCTAAATGGTGGCTCAGATCAATGCAGTTGCAGGAAAAGTTGGCCTTTGTCCTGACGTACCGTGGCTGTGTTTTAAGTCTTGTTTTGTTTGTACCAAGTGTTTTTTAGTATTTTCGAGTTGTTTTCATTTCGTTTCCCTATTATCGAGTTGTATTTTACATTTTGTCTGGTTATGGGTTGCTATCCGACTCAAGAATGAATGCAAGAACAGATATTCATTGTTTTAAGTCTTGTGTGAAGTTACCATGCAAAGGTTATGCCATTCATCACATTGTGCAAGGAGATCATTCAAAAACTTGTCTTTTTATAACTAGCGGGTCCAACCCCGATCATTGTTTTACAAGGCAACAAAATAAAAGAAAGTCCTTCAAAGAAAAAAAAAAACAACAAAAGTGTCTATCAGAAGCTAGTCATTAACTACAAAGCAAAATAAAAAAACATAAACAAAATCGTCATCCTCATCAGTAACCCTTCCTCGCCATCTTCCTCATCGGCTGTAGAGGAGGTGCATCACTGTCATCGCTAGGGCTACTGGACCCGTCAAAAGACTCCTCAGAAGGTGAGTGCTGTCTCGCTCGGCCTTTCCCTCGATTGGCTCCCCCTCGGCCCCTCACTAGGCCTCGTCTCCTTCTTCTCCCAGCTAGGAAGGTCCTGCGGGTACTGTTGGCGCCGACTCAAGCTGAAAAGAGTATAGGTATCAGGATGGACTAACAGGAACATAAATAGTATGGCAATAACAGTGAACTACAGACAGAGTATACCTCAATCCCATGAGTGACTAGAGCGGTCTATCTCTTCCGTACCATAAGGAGCAATCAGTCGATCGTCTAGAGGAGGTCATCAGCATATGCCCGAGGTATCTATAAAAGGAATAAAATTTGAGAAAGGTAGACAGAAGTAATAGAGAACAATGAACATAAGTGGTAGAAAACAAAACAAGATAAAGTGCAGTGAGTAGAAGCATAAAGAAATGTGTAACTGCTCGATGCCAGGAGCAAACACTAGCCTGCGGTCCCTCTCCTCAATATGCTCAAACGGGATCTGCTCGATTACTCCATCCGGATGCATGTACATGATCTCAATGGGAATCACGAGAAACCTAGGAATGGGAGCAATGTCAGGGGCACCTCCAGCAGGGACATCGCTAACCGCAATAGCAGTAACGGTAGCAACCTCCGGAATAGCGCGAACCACACCCACGGTAAGAGGCACCATCACTCTAGTATGTAAGAAGGTGGTGAAGTCACCTGGCTCATGATGATGATCACCATCCTCTCCCAACATCAGGAGGTCGATCTGAAGACCGTCCTGAAGCTCATCAACTACCCTCATGACTGGAGGAGGAGAATATGGAATGTCAGGGTCAGCGATGCCTCGTGTCTGGCAGATGAACCTCTCCCCCAGGTAATAAGCCCGGCTAAAGGGGCCCTCAAACAGAATTCGCATGGTAGAGGCATGCCATGCAGCGACATAGGTCGTCCTCGACTCCTGGGGAATGCCCATCCAAGGATGTCGGTCAACCTGTGGAAGCAGACGTCAGATGTCAGAAATGACAGTGCAGTATGAGAATGACAGTGCATTATAGAAGCAACAGTGTGAGAATGATCGTGTAGTATGGGAAACAGTGCAGTATGCTTACAGTATATAAAAGTTAAAGGTTGATATTTTGTTACCTGATCCGTAGTGATCTGTAGACACCCCATTTTTTACTGTCCTCAAGACTTGGACGTCATTGTTTGTGCACTCGATGATTGTGACTATTTGTGCTCGTTTTGGTACCCGAAGTCCTGGCGGAATGCCCTGTCTTTGAGCCTTCTTAATGGTTTAATCCTCTTTTGAGGGTTCATTACCAACGGCATGAAACTTCTCTCATGCCTTAAACCACCCCTTGGTTGACACTTCTTTCACTTTAGAAAACCCTCACCAATGGACTTAATTGACTAAGTAATGGTTGGTAATCAAAATGAGTAAATAAAAGTGGCAAGTAAAATTGTGTAAGATAAGCATTTGTTTGTGTTGCATGTGTTCAATCGGATGTTAATTGAACACAAGGAGAATTAGGGCATTTCATACTCAAAGTGATGAAATGTGCCAAATTTCCAAGGTCTCCATTGCCCTTGATCATGCATGATAGGGTGCTGTTTGTTGAGTCTTATTTGTGCATTCATTAACTTGTACATCTTGGTTCTTTGGCCATTATGCAATGAAATTGCTTGATTGGTGGTTTTGGAACCAAGTGTATCACTTCTTTGAGATTGTTTTGATGATAAGGAGGGATACAGAGTACAAACAACCTATGGAAATACCCCCTCTTTGCCCTGTTTGCTCTCTGTCGCAGCAAGGAAATGTGTGTCATCAGTGGTTGGCCGGCCACTACTACTGGCCGGCAGGCCACCAGTGTTGGACGTCAACCCCTCATTGGTGGCACCACTTCTGGCCTGCCGGCCACCAATGAATTTTGAGCAGTGTGCTTATGAGGCAAGGCAGAGTTGATCTAAAGAAGGAAACAGTGCAAAGGTTGTGTAAACAGAGGCTTTCAAGGGCATACAGCGGATATTCTTGGGGTGGAAACCAAGCATGCATGGGTCCCCCTCGCTTCTCGAGACGAGTTATCTAGTTAATTAGTTTAATTTAATTAGCCTATGATTAGCCTGTTTTGTAATTCAATTAATTTGTGTTGTAATATTCAATTAGTTAGTTGTAGCTAATTAAAAGTGTTGTAATAATTAGTTAATTAGTTTAGCTATTTATTTTATTCAGTTTTGTAATAGTTAGCTTAATTAGCTTAGTTTAGCTAGCTAGTTAGGTTTTATTCATTCGGACTCTCCTTCGTGAGAGCATGTTGTAATAATATGTATGTCTTCCAACCCCACGTCTTTCTCCCTTTTATTTACCCGCTTTTGATGGTTAGATTAGGCACATGTTTCAATTAGCATACCTTATGCTTGCGTCCATTCATTTGGTATTGCATGCACCGAGGCTCGGCGCATCATTCTAACTGCATTGTCATTTCAATACTTCTTTGGACACGTGTTAACCACATGCTATTTAATTGAATCATATGCCATATTAGTAGTCGAGCCTAGTAATTGCCTTATTGCATGTGTTGCATTAGGCATTTTGTATAGTTAGGAGTCATGCATATTTTTCTAACGCATAACTTCTTAGCTTGGAGTAGTAGGTGAGTTTTTAGCGCTTTAGCATACTTGCATGAGTGTGAGTGATCGCCATGTCTAACATGCTTGCCATGAGGCTATGTGCTTAAATGCTAAATTACTTAAATGCCTGTGGATGAAGTCTTGTTGTTTGAATTGAAACGATTCAACGAATGTGCGTTTTAAGCCCACTTTGTTAAGTGGCAAATTCATAAACCTTAAGCCCACTTGAAGTGGCAAATTCAAACCCTTTTTGCAAAACAAACATGAAATTGAATTGTTCCAATTTGAGCAAACTAGTCTATACTTGCTTGTGCGCATCACATAGTAGTACTAGCTTAATAACCGGAACAAGAGCATATAATGTTGATAAAAAATCATATTATGATTAGTAGAGGCCGATCTTTGATCGGGTGAGCAAGGGTGCTCAATTCATGACATTCCCCTCTCATACCTAAGTTCCCGAGCCGAGACAACTTTGGTGATGAAGGACACGTGGCCTTTGGCACGAGTCATGGGTTTCCTAAAGTTCCCCAAAATAAAATATTTAGGTGGCGACTCTGTATTTTGCAAAGCAATCCAATTTTGACATTTTTGATCCGAAAATCAGTTTTCCAAAAGATTTATCGAATTTGGACTCTTTGGTGTTTATTAATTTCATATTGCACTTGTGAGATTAGATTCAGAACCGCGAGAGTCCGAACTGAGGGCTTTCTTTCGAACCTTCTGAAAGGGGGCACGAAAAAGTCGAGCTACAGTTTCTGGCGACTCTGATGGGGACTTAGAGAACTTGACTCGAACTCATGATATGACATTTTATTTACACTTACGTGTTTCTTTCCATTTGCATTTGCATTGGTGCGCCTAAGTCATTGTGTTTGCCATCTGCTATTCCTGAACTGTTTGCCAGAGGCTTGCTTGGAAAAGCTTGCCAAAAGGCTGACCGATTGCAGGCTCTGCCACGATGAGAACACAACCCTTGGATCTGGACTATCACTGTACTATTTGATCCTCCTTTCACTTCTCGGTGTTAGGTGTGAGAGGTATATTAGGTAGTCTTGCTGAGGTACCCTTTTCGACCAATCAGCCTAGTTGCATATCGAAAACCATAGAGACTGTTCCAAACTAGGACATGTTGCTTACACGAATGCAGGATTGTGTGAAACCACTTGTTGTGCATAGCGAAACCCTAGCTCCTGACGAAACTAGGACAAGGTAACCATACCCCATCATAGGGGTGTTTTGGCTCTCACTTAACTAGTATGTGCTTTTAGAGTGAAACTCTATAAGAATGTATGCATCAGTTGCAAGTCTGGGTATTAGTTTTTTGGAGGCAGAAATCAGTGTTGAGTGCAGTTCTACAGCTTATGATTACAACTGTTTCTTGTTCACATCTGAGTTGAGGTGCTGTGCGGTTTCTGATTTTTTTGTTTTCTTTTGCTTTATTTCTTTTTGCAAGGTACTTTTTCACAATTGCTTTAGACGATTCTGTTACCCCCCAAGCACTCTGGACCCATGTAAGGAGACTTTATAGATCTGGGGATCTTGTTAGGGGATAACCAGTGTTTGCTTCCCTCCTATCGGTTACGAAATGGAGGAGGGCTAAGCATAACTTACCAGTCCAGCAGTCACCTTTCACTTCACCTGTGCCCAGTCAAGCTCAGTCTTCTACTTCCACTCCAGTGAGAGATTATTCGCCAATTCTAATGGCCCAACATCCCCCGGTAGGCATGGAAGACATGCTCCGTCATCTCCAACAAACCATAGAAACCATGCAACTAGATGCTGCCCACCAAGCTGAAGTCACAGCCCACCAAGCGGAAGTGATAAATAGGCTCCAGCAATAACAACCACCGTAAACAACAACTTTTGCTTCCCATGCACCTCCTGCGGGTATTCCAGCACCCAGAGTCACTGTCAATGTCCAAGAAAATCTAGGCATTCTGGAAGATCCAATCCCACTGCAAACCTCCAAGGCACCAATGTACCAAACTAAGGCGCCATTTGAATTTGAGGTTGACCCCACTGCACTGAAGGTCAACAAGCTAGAAAAGCTCTTCAAGCGGGCACAAGGCGTGAATTCAATCCCTGACATCGAGGATAGATACACAGACTCCGCAGTAACTCTACCAGAAAGATTCAAGAAGGCACACATAGACCGGTTCAATGGCTCTGGGGATCCCATGATCAATTTGTGGTTATTCTCAGACTTCCTACGGCCAATGGGCCTCACCAGACTTCAGAAGCTGTCGCTTTTCGACCAGACCCTGTCGGGTATAGCGGCTATCTGGTATGCAAAGTTGGAAGACTCTGTGAAACAGAGCTGGGAAGAAATGGCTGAGGCCTTCATCGCGCAATACTCCTACAATACCCAGATCGAGGTCATAACCTGTGATCTTGAAGCGACCCATCATGAGCCAAATAAGGCCTTCTCAGACTTTGTAACGAGATGGAGGGCCAAGGCCTCTATGATGACTATCAGACCGTCTGAGAAGGATCAAATCAGAATGGTGGTCCGCAACCTGCAAGGAAAATTATTGCAGAAGATGATAGTCTTGCCATTGTTTACATTTGCTGAGCTCCATGAGATAGGGGTTCAGATTGAAGATGCGATGAAACAGGGGCTAATAGCCGATGAGAAAGAACAGCCCAAGAGGCCCTTTACACGTAGTTCCAATGTAACCACAAGTGGTAGCACCTCTGTACGGCCTTTGGACATGAGTATGGTCACCACCACACCCAAAACCGCCAACCCTTTTGCTAATATATCCAACACAACTTCACAAACCTCAACCAGCCAAGCCCGATCTCAAAGGGTCTTTACCCCACTCTACATGCCTTTATCCAAAGTCCTATGGGTCCTGATCAAAAAGGGGCATCTTAAGCCACTAGAGCCTCGCCCTCTACCCGATCCTCTCCCCCTGAAACCCAACCCGGCCAAATACTGTGCTTTTCACCAGCAGCACGGCCATGACACTAATCAATGTTATAGGCTACGTCATGAGATGCAAGATCTCAACGACAATAAGGTGATAGCACCTCTCCAAAAACCCAACGTCACTACAAATCCTCTCCCACCACATAATCAAGTCCCTCTATCCCGGCATATAAACCTCATCCACACACTGGTCGTCCCTTATGACCCCAGTAGATATATCACCCATTCCTACCTACCTAAACTAGCGTTGTTCATCCTTGAGAGCACGGACTTGTTCATGATGAACACGTCTACACTCCAACTTGAACTTGTGGTGGTGACAGTGGTAGATGAAGGGAGGTTGGCCTTGGTGGAAAATGTCAGTCCGTTGCCCGAGGGCTCTGAGGACTTATTTGAAGGGATGTACAACCCGTATTGCTATATTGTGCCATTTAATCAAGCTAAGCCGGAAGTGGTGTTGCCGGCTGGGATGGAAGTTAATATAGTTCGAGAGGATGGCCTAAGTCAGGGATTAGATGATCTAGCCGACCTAGAGGAGGACATAGACAATTTGCAGTTCTTTGATGAGCATGATCAAGAGGACGTGCATATTGATTGGTTTGATCTAAACGGGTCGACAGACAATTCTGGTTGGTGAAGTGATGAACCCGATAGAAATGAGGGAACTGAATTGAAGCCAGAAGAAGAGAAAGCAAGAACCGCTGCAATGGCCGGAATGGCCGATGGGAAGAGTAAACTGCCAAAAAACACCGGTGTAGAACAATTACCTAAAGAACTAGGCATTGTTAGTAATGTGCATACAGAGCAAGAAGCCGCACTGAAGCGTTTTGAGCAAGAAATTGGTGAAAACAACCGAAAAGCTGGAAAAGCCCAACACCCTGCGGAGGAGATTTATGACAAGAAGATAATCCAAACGGAGTTAGACAAATGCTTGTCGGCTGCCGAAGGAATCTGGTGGGATGATGACGACCTGCACCTGGCTCATACTGATGAGGAAAAGGGTGAAGACCTTCCTGACAACACTTGGTATGTGGAAGAGGTTGACCATATGACGAGAAATGGTCGATATTTCAAACCATCGCATCTGGACCAACCCGAGGCATCCGAGAAGGATAAAGAAGTCGAGAAGCAGAAGGAAAAACAGTTGGAAGAAGAGGCTGTGTTGAAACAGTTAAAGAAGATTCAAGCTGATATATCTATCTGGGGCCTGGTTATGGCTTCGTGAGTGCACAAACAGGCTATACTGTCAGTGATGGATAAAGCTAAGTATTCCATCGACACTACCCTGGAACAACTGGTAGGATTAGTCTTCCCGGGAGGCGCTGAGCCAACTCTAACCTTCTCGAACAAGGAACTATCGCCGGAAGGCTCTGCACACAACAAACCTCTATACATATCAGTGGAGTGTCGAGAAAAGTGGGTACCAGTGATATTGGTCGATACTGGGTCAGCAATCAATGTTTGTCCTTATCGCACGGCTTACGCTATTGGCCTGAGACCAATAGATTTCGTACCTACAGTCCAGGTGATCCGGGCATATGACAATACTAGTAGAGAGGTAATGGGAACAATACAGATCAGAGTACAGGTTGACCCAGCTCAACAGGATATCGAGTTCCATGTCCTGGATGTTTCGGCCACTTTCAACTTGCTACTTGGGCGACCCTAGCTGCACCAAGTGAAAGCTGTCTCTTCCACCCTCCACCAAATGCTGAAGTACCCCTATGGCAAAAGGGTGGACGTAGTCTTCAGGAATTAATCTATTCATCCTCCGCCAGAGGTCACTATGCCTGTGCTGGAGATTGTGCATGGCGAAGAAAATGTTTTCCTTTCGGGGTTTACCTTGGCTGAGGCCCAGGTAGTGTAGAATATCTTGGCTGTTGATAAGGGCTTATATGTCAGCACCCAATCTGTATACTTCATGAACAAGCTCCAACATGTGCCAGGAATGGAACTAGGAAGGAGTGGCCGGAAAGACGCCACTGCGTTGGCCGATGTGCCACATAATCCACATGCCTTTGGTCTTGGCTATACGCCCACCAGAGAGGATTGGATTAGGAAAGGGAAAGAGATGGCAGGAAGAGCTAGAGCTAAGCAGACCAAAAAGCACTATGAACTTGTGCACAGACCAATCCGAGGGACCCTGAATGGCTATTTTGTTCGGGAGGGTGAAGACTTCCCATTTTATGGTTTCCCCGAACCCTGGTTCAACTCTGAGAGGCAGCGGGTTCCTGAATTTGAGATTTTCTTTTACTTACAACTGCAAGACAGTGATACAGAGGAAAAGGCTAAACTGACTGCTGAAGCTGCGAAGAGCACAGAAAGTGATTCCGACAGCAACGAGCTTGAAGTAGGAACATCACTGGCGTGTCTCCTTTCGGATCTAGCGATCAACTCAGAGAGCTTAGGGGATAACCTGACCGTTTCCATGATAAGGGACCAATCGGGTGTGAACCCTGCTAGCAGCATTCTAGATGCATCTGATGCACCCTCTCTCGTTTGACAGCTAGAGGAGGGCTACCTGTCTTGTAGTTCTAAGTCGGGTAGTGAACCAGAATTTGATTCCATAGAGTCTGTGGAGTGGAAATCAGATTCCAATTCTTCTGAGTCTGGGTTTGGTATTCCTAGGGTTGATAACCCGGATGCCTAGGTTTTGTCCAGGTCGTCGTTTTCTTTTTCTTTTGAGTCGGTTGTAACCAAAGAATTGGATGGACTTGATCTTGTGAATGAGAATACCACAGCAAATTATGAGTATTGATTGATCGAGACGAGGAGAGGTTTGCAAAACCCCTAACTGATGAAATCATTGCTTTTAATGTTGGTATTGAAAAGGATCCGCGTCTGGTCCAGATCGGGTACACATTGTCTTTGGAGGAGCACAAGCTCTTAGTCACTTTATTAAAAGATTTCAAAGATGTTTTCGTGTGGTCCTATGAAGACATGCCTAGAATCAATCGTGAGACTGTATAGCATCGGATCCCTCTTGACCCCGTGGCCTGATCCATTAAGCAAAAGTTGCGGAGAATACGCCCGAATTGGGCTTTGAAGGTTAAGGAGGAGGTCACCAAGCAGATAAATACAAGGTTCTTGCTAGTATCTGAGTATCCAACTTGGTTGGACAACATTGTTCCAGTGCTAAAGAAAGATGGCAGAATTCAGGTGTGTGTGGACTTCAGGGATCTGAATAGAGCTAGTCCGAATAACGACTTTCCTCTACCGCACATCGATGAATTGGTGGACTTCATCGCGAGTCATGAATTGCTCTCCTTCATGGATGGATTTTTCGGGTATAATCAGATTCTGATGGTGCCCAAGGATAGAGAGAAGACTACTTTCACTACACTGTAGGGAGCCTACTGCTACAGAGTGATGCCGTTTGGGCTGAAGAATGCCAGAGCTACCTATCAAAGGGCTGCAACCACAATTATGTATGATATGATCCACAAAGAGGTCGAGGTGTATGTGGATGACATGATTGTCATGTCCAAGGAAAGAGACGGCCACTACACCGCCTTGAAGAAATTCTTTCAACGGATCAGAGAATACAAACTGAGGTTGAATCCACAAAAGTGCACTTTCGACGTAACAGCAGGGAAAATGCTGGGTTTCTTGATCACACAGAGGGGCATCGAGGTAGATCCTTCCAAAATCAAGGCCATCTTAGAAATGCCACCACTAAGGACTGAAAAGGAGGTGCGAGGCTTTCTGGGTAAAGTGCAATTCATAAGACGGTTTATCTCTAAATTAACCTTGACTTGTGAACCACTTTTTGGTCTCCTGAAGAAAGGAAAGAATTTCCGATGGGATGATCGTTGTCAATTCACTTTTGAGCAGATCAAGTAGTACATTCAGAATCCACCTGTGTTATCGCCACTAGAGCCGGGGAAGCCTTTGATTTTGTATCTGTCAATAACAGACACAACTATGGGATGCATGCTTGCTCAGAAATATGAGGATAGGGTGGAGAAAGTCATCTATTACTTCAGCAAGAAAATGCTAGATTATGAGACTCGCTACACTCCGCTGGAGAAAGCTTGCCTAGCCTTGGTATGGGCTACCAAGAAGTTAAGGCACTACTTGTTAGCTCATTCCATAATTCTGGTTTCAAGATTAGATCCCATCAAATATCTCTTTGAGAAACCAGTGCTTATGGGTAGGCTAGCCCGTTGGTTGCTTCTTCTCGTCGAATTTGATTTGAAGTATGTCACTTGCAAGTCAGTCAAGAGAAGAGCAGTAGCAGAGTTCCTGGCAAATCACCCAGTGGAAGAGGATGAATTGGTAGAATACCTATTCCCAGATGAAGCTATTTTGCAAGTCGAGGAAGAGATTTGGATAATGTACTTTGACGAAGCATCTAATCAATACGGTTATGAGATAGGGGTGTTGCTGATAACACCCGACAATTCCCATATACCTTTAGCCTTCAAACTCCAGTTCAAGGTATCCAATAACGAAGCAGAGTATGAGGCGTGTATCACTAGTTTGGAAGCCGCCCTGGAACTAGGGGCAAATAGGTTAGATGTCATTGGGGAGTCGAACTTAGTTTTGTCTCAAGCAAATGGAGACTGGAAGGTCAAAGAAGAAAAGATGAAGGTCTATCACCAAACCCTGGACGTTCTAATTCCTAGGTTTGAAAAGCTAACCTTCACACATCTACTGAGAGAGAACAACAGGTTCGCTGATGCCTTATCAACTCTATCTTCTATGATAGACATCCAGCTTAGAGTCCAGATGCGTCCGATCATCATTAAGCAGAGGTATACGCCAGCCTACGAGACGATTGCCACAATAGATGAAGTGCAAGATCGAAACCCTCGGTTCTATGATATCTAGAACTTCTTGGAGAAGGAGGTTCATCCACCAGGGGCAAATGCCAAAGATAAAAGGGCAATACGGCGGATGGCCGTTCAACTTATCATATGCGGAGGTAAATTGTACAAGAGAGGTCATATGAGAATGCACAAGTTGTGTGTCGAAGCAGAGGAATCAAAGCACCTAATGAAGGCCATCCATGGGGGAGAGTGTGGAGCGCACATAAACAGAGTAATGTTAGCCCAGAAGATTCTCAGGCAAGGTTACTATTGGTCTACTATGGAGAAGGATTGTATCAGTTTTGTTCGGCGATGCCACAAATGCCAAATTCATGCCAATCACATGAATATCCCGCCGTCAAAGTTGTACAACATGACTGCACCATGGCCTTTCTCAGTTTGGGGAATCGATGTTATCAGCGCAGTCACACCGAAAGGGTCAAATGGGCATGAATATATTCTGGTGACAATTGATTACTTCATGAAGTGGGTGGAAGTTCAGTCCTACGCAGTGTTGAAAGCAGCACATGTGGCTAAGTTCATCCAAAACAAGATCATTTGCCGATATGGAGTCCCAAACGAGATCATTCCAGATAATGGCTCCCATTGCAAGAAGGAAGTGATCGACTTGTTGGAGAAATACAACGTGACTTTCCATAAGTCACCTACATACTAGCCACAAACCAACGGAGCTGTTGAGGCTGCTAACAAGAACATTAAGCATATTCTATAGAAAATGCTTGAGACCTATAGGGATTGGCTAGACAAATTGCCGTTTGCACTTTGGGGCTATAGAACTTCAATCCAGACGTCTACAAGGGCGACCCCTTATTCTCTTATCTATAGTATAGAGGTTATTATGCCAATTGAAATAGAAGTGTCATTGCTATGAGTTATGGCTGAATGTCAGATAGTAGAGGCGGATTGGCAACATAGCAGGTTTGAAGAACTAATGATGTTTGATGAGAGAAGGCTGAAAGCATTGTACCATGTTCAGGATTATTAACGCAGAATTGCCAGGGCTTTTAATAAGAAGGTTAAGTCTCGGAATCTCAAAGAAGGGGATTTGGTGTTGAAAGACAACCGAGCTCCCATCCATGACCCTAGGGGCAAGTTCAGGCCCAATTGCACTGGCCCTTACATCATCAAAACTATCTGGTCGGGTGGAGCTATTACTCTCATGGACCTGGATGGCCTAGAATTTTCCCAACCAATTAACATGGACAAGTTGAAGAAATACTATCCCTGAGAGGCTCGCTAGGCCGAAAACCCGAAAGGGCGACCTAGGCAAAAATTAGAGCACAAAAATTGGAAATAAAGAAAAACTAAGCTCGCAAGGTTAAAAACCCTAAAGGATGGCCTTGGCAAAAGTTAGAGCATAAAAGGAGAGCGTTAATACTCGAGTGAACCCAAACCGAACTATGTAAGGCTTGATTTCCATCTTCGGGATACATAGGCAACTTAATCCTGAAGTTCGGCCATAAACACCTCCAGTTCAACTGTCCTGTCCATGTGTTTGATTAGGGCATCTTTGTCTCTTCTTCATCTGAGAGTTTGGCTGTGATCCTTATTCTGAGAGCTGGTTACAGTGCTGAGCAGTGTTATTCGAACAAGGGGCAATTTGTGATCTTCGGATTTGGGGTTGTACATCTTGAGGCAAGATTCTATGTGTGTCAAGTGGTCATCCTTATCGAAAATGGTTTTGAAAAGTTTTAATAGAAGTTGATTTTTGCTCAAATTTTGCCTTTTACAACTTTAGACCATTTTTGGACTAAATTTTTTTTTTTCAGTGCTCACAACTTCAATTTCATTGATTTCAGTACAAAGTTCTCCAACTCTAGATACAAATCAAAGTTGCTTTTATTACATTCATAAAACTTGAAAAGTAAAGATCGAGGCAATAAACTAGGGGCATAGATAAGTCAGGTGTTCCTGCGTTCCCCGCTTGTGCTCGTGGAAGCTTCCGATGCTAAGGTGGACTCGGTTTGTGCCTCATCTTCAAGCTAAGTCAGGCACTCGCCAGAAAGGGCGCAACTGAAACTAGGGGCAGGAGCCAGAAGTTCTCTCATCCTCCAAGCAGTGAGGTACCTAGCCAAGTGTGAACCTCGGATGGGGAATGAAACCGGGTATTCTACCCCCTTCTCTGGGCAAGTCTGATCATGTCCAAACTGACACCTGAACCGGAACGAAAAGTAGAATACACAGTGTGTTAGGCCAATTAGCTCAATGCCAGGTTGCTGAGTCATGTTGTAGCTCATTTCAGTCAGATTAAGCTAGGGGCAGTGCCAAGCAATGTCAGTAGCAAATCTGTTACACATCTAGTGGCACCACCATCCTTCATTCGGGAAATCCACTAGCTGTTGGCGGAAAAAGTATGCTCTGGCTGAGTATGCGGGGCAAGAGTCCACTACCTTCAGCTTGTCCATTAGCTACACCTGGGAAGGGATGAAAGAAAAGAGAGAAAGGGGCTTTGAGAGAAAAACAGAGCACGAATGCCGAGAGATGTGAGAAACACATATGAGAAAAAACGGTAAACATTACTCGAAGAAGTAGTGGACTCCCTGTGAATTTGTTTGTCTCTCGCTGATGGAAGGCATCTAAGCTCGTCTTGGCCAATGTCAAGCCAATGCAACTCTTGCCCTCTTTCAGGCCTTGCCACTTCAATTAGCGGAATGCTAGACCCGCTGAAACTAGGGGCAAGAAGGAAATGAGCCAACATGCACAAGCAAAGGGCATGTTGCCGAAAACCCTGCAAAAGAGGATTACCTCGGTCACCAACATCAGAAAATTGATGAATCAGACCGGGAATATCCAGCTCTCCGTTGTGAACCAAGGATCAAGCTTCGTGTAGAGTAAGCCCGCACATCCGTCCCAAAGCGGGGTTGAGGTATGATTTCCTCATCACGCCAGGATTCCATTAGCACTTGAAATTCTTCGATTGTCGGGCATATCTCTTGTCCCCTAAAGCTAAAGACTTGTGTAATTGGGTTCCAACATCTAGCCGCGACATGAAGGAATGGAAAATGAAGTGGAGAATGGCTCAGCAAGAAAAGTGCATTTAAGCTGAAATCCCAAAAATTCAGTTTTTTTGAGCCGTCTAAAGTTGCAATCTAATTCAAGAGTTTTTCAGTGAAAAACTGCTTCATTTGTGAAGAATTTGCAGCTGAAATGAAAAAACTACAAGGCTCAACCTTTTGTAGAAGATAAGGCAGTGAGTGGAAGCCAACTGTCAATAATCTGGAGGTTTTGCACATTGGTGGCCGGCAGGCCACTATTGATGGCCGGTGAAAGGCATTGATGGCCGGCAGGCCCTCTCTCATGGCCGACATGTGGCCGACAACCCCTTTTTTGTGGCGGGCAGTCTCTCACTTTGACCTGCTGTCCACCACTGTGTTGAACAGTGCTGGAAGCATGTGTTTTGTTATACTTTTAGTCTGTTTGTTTTGAGTTCTTTCGGTTTTAGCAAGTTTGCTTTTTTTGTATGTCATTTGTTGTGGCATAGTTCTGCTTATCGAGTTGTATGTTATTTTGTTTATTCAGTTGTCATTGTTTTGTTTATCGAGTTGTTGTTGTGTTGTTTATCGAATTGTATATTACTTTTTTTATTTCAATTGTTGGTCGGTTCATTACCCAATTAAGAACATTGTACCAATACAAGTGTTCAGTTTTCATTATCAAATTCAATCTCATTTTCGTGCAATGGGGTGCTCATGATGCAAAATACAACACTTTTTCATAAAAACTGGTTTTCATTCCAATCAAACTTGTCTGAATCTATACATATGCTAATGATACTAACAAAAAGAAACTAAGCAAAAATACAAGAAAATCAGCGCTAGCCATCTCAGGCGCAAGAGGCCCTCTTTGTCCTCTTCCTGGGCGGGAACTCAGAGCTGTCTCCATCAGCACCACTATCCGGCTCAGATGCCGAGCCGGAACCCTAATCATCACCACTCTTTGCCTCAGAGCCCGACTGAGCATCGCCTCTACTCTCAAATCTAGAGCCACCGTCATCTCCACACTCAGAAGACTCGGAATGTAGACTCACTACCTCATCGGAGCCACTACTCTCAGCATCATCGTCACTCAACACTGGCTCTAAAGGGCTCTTTCGGCCTCAGCCATGACGCTCCTCTCGGCTACGTGTTGGAGCTCGTCTCTCCCTCCCCTCTACTGCTCGACGAGGTGGTGGTGGTGTAGGTGCAGCTGTCGCTGCTGGTGCTCTCGGTAAGGCTGGAACCTAAAAAATATAGTATTGACATATCAGATACGAAGTATGGTTGCAGATGCAATATGATGAAAGTGGAAGAATACAATAAGCCAGATACAGTGCAAGAGCAGTACAGTATGTCGGTGCAGCATGTCAGTGTGCTGTGACAAAAGGGCAGAATGTATATCGTGGTATGAGTATCAGTGCTTCAGTAAGAATGGTGTGTACAACAGTGTGGAAAATATTGAATTGTGGGCAGAGAATAAGGAAAATACCTGGATGCCATGAAGACTAAGCAGTGCCTCCCTCTTCAGTATCATGCTCTCGAATGACGCTACTAGCTCGAGCAATCCCTCGGTGTACCCCGGGAGTGCCAGCAAATGCATTGGGAATGATTAGTATCTAGAAAGAATGAATATCAGAAAGAGAATGGAAAACTGGGAAAGAAATGGTACATACCGAAGGTGCGTCGCGAGCTCTGATGTATCTATGTTCGGCTTTCGTTGGCTCGATCGGAATTTGATAGGATGTCCCGACCTGTCTCTAGCATGTCAGCGCAACCAGTAACCTGTCCAGTGACAGGAACCCCTCTAGCCTTGGCCGTCGTTGCTCGAGTCCTACCTGCCGTAGGGGCACCTGTCGCTCTGTCTGCACGAGCACTCGTCAAGGGAGGCATAAGGTGTGTCTGGATGAATATCGGATAATCCCCCTCCCCGAGGAAGTAGTCGACATCCAGGCCTCGGTGAACTGGATCATCTCTTGGGAAGATAGGCTCTCTGTAGCCCTTATAGATGCCGGAGGCGGCATGGGAACTACCGGCTCAGGCAAACCCAAGGTCTAGCGCACGAATCGCTCGCCTAGAAACCAAGCTCGGCAAACCGGGCCCTCTAGCAGAAGTCGAAAACGAGATGCCCCTCGAGCACTGGCAAACTGGTCTCTAACTCTAGCCGGCATCAACGCCCAAGGCTACCAAGCGATCTGCAAATAGGGGTTATACAAATGGTTAGTCATCGTCAGTTGTTGATAAAGTAAAAATAATTGTGAATTTTGGGTTACCTCCCTGGTAGCTACTGTGTCGAAGTATCGATAGAAGAATGCGAAGGTCTCCCGGGTCCTCCGCAGGCATCTGTCGTCATACCGATGAGAGTATGGCACAATAGGGTGCATCTCTACCTCTAGCTTTGGGGCAAGGGTTGGGTAATATGCGTATACCCATAGCTGCAAGGAAAAGGCAATAGTAAGTATACAATATGCAAAAAGTACAAATACATCATGCAAAAAGCAGAATGTGTGTACAGCATACAGAAAGTGCAAGTACAGTATGCAAAAAGTACAAATACAAAGGATGCAGAATGTGCAATGCAGAAAGCGCAGTATATAGGTGTAAACAATGCAGTATGCAGTGTACAAAAAGTGCAAAGCAGAAAGCGCATAAATGGTGGGCAGAAAATGTAAACCAGAAATGTAAAGCGTACCTCCCAGGCTCGCCAGTAGCCTCCGACTCTGTCTCCCCTCATACGGGATGTCGAGCTCATATAGCCATACAATGTGGCTAGGCCAGCACCGCCCCAATCATAGAGCCAGACCTGAGATAAGTCCACCAGAGCGCTCAGGAGATATAACCCTACAGTGTTCCACCTGTTCGGAAACAAGGTGGTGCTGAGCAGGAACATCAAAAAGCCTCGGGCGTAATGCTCAGTCTCCTCTACGGTCTCTGGCTCTCTCCCTCAGAAACGCTCGGCAAGCCAACTATATCGTACCATCCTTGGTCGGAAGAGAGGTGGGTGTGCTCCCAGCAGGTGTAGCCAGGCGGCCTCCCACTCACCCGTGAGCATGGTGAAGTCATAGGGAGTCATCGTCATCTACCCAGTCGCGGAGAAGTGGAAGGAGTTAGTGGTATCCCACCACCACTCCACTAATGCACCAAGAAGTGGGCGACTTGCGATATGGCGCGACAGCCCCATGCAGAATAAGCTGAAGCCAGCCTCGTCGATGATGTAGCAAACACCGGCAGGAAGCTCCATATACCAATCCCTTGCAGACGTGGCTCTAGAGCCCCTGATAGCACGAGAGTCCTCCTATGATCAAAACAGTGATATGCAGTGATGTGAGAACAAGCAGATGAAAAGGCAGTATAAGAAATACAGTGCAAGAGTGTAATCAAGGCAAGAAATGCAGTAAGAGGCAAGAAATTCAGTGTAAGCGTTACAGTTGAAGCAAGGAATACAGTTAAAGCAAGAAATGCCATGTATAGTGAAGAAAACATGAGAATACAGTGTATACCTCTGTGGCATCGTATGACAAGTGGGAACCTGGCTTCCGTAGCAAAAGATCCTCTGGCGCACATCGCGCGAACTCCCTGAAGTGCCTGATAACCCTGGGTGGTAGCACATATGTCTGAGGGTGGTATGTCGTCGGATCAAATGGTCGAATCCCGAGTGGTAATAGCTCAGGCTCAGGCTCTGCCTCCACCTCTGGAGACAACTGGGGTGGAATCTCTGGGGGAGCTCCATCATGAGGTATGTCATCCGTCATCTAGAAAGAAGATAAGAAAGTGGTCAAAAATGGAGGAAAAAGGAAAAACTTAGAAAAAGTCAACCCTAAGAGAGAGAAATTGAAGGAAAAAGTCAAAGCCCAGGAAAAGGTGCGAAACCCAAAAGAAACTCGAGGGGAATAAGCCTCAAAAGGTGAAACTCCAAGAAAAAACGCCGAAATCAAATTTCAATCGGTTCAAAATAGAGTAAACAAAGAGGGTTTAGCGAATAAACTTCGCGTGGGGCGTTGGAAAACGCGTAGAAAGCGCGGATCTAGAGAGAAGGAGTGCCTAGAGAGAGGGGGAGGAAGATTTCGGCCCTAGAGAAGTGAGGAGATGGAGTGTGGAGGTGTATACTTAAAGACCCAAGGCAAAATGAAAAATTTGCCCTGAATCTGCCACGGGTGGCCGACAATGTTCATTAGTGGACGGCAGGTGGCTGGCGGTCTCATATTGTGGCCGGCAAGTGTCCTGTGGCCTCCCCTGTGGTCCCCATGCTGCTTTGTGTCCTTGGTCTCCAAGAAGTATAGAGACAGTTCACTTTTTGGTTCAATATGTCTCTACGGAAACTCAAAGCTGCATTTTCGGTGCGCGATGTTCGTCACTTGTCAACATGACCTTTTTTAAACATATTCCAACTCTTCCAAGAGGTAAATCAGAAGTTGCTACTGAATTGGTTTTGTCAAATTACACTTTTGTCATTGCATAGAATATGCATTTTTTTGTTGTTGCATAGAACGTGTGTACTTTGCATATATTGTTGCATGAAATGTGCATCTCATTATTACATAGAAAATGCTTTTGCTCTCGTCACATAGAATATGCTTTCGCTTTTGAGTTGTGCATAGAATATGCTTCTGCTCTGGTATCATGCACGGAATATGCTTTCGTTTTTGTTTCTCGCATGGAACATGCCATTGTATCTCGGTTGTTTGTCTTGCATAGAATATGCATTCATACTGTATCACATTTGTTAAGTCTCTTTCCTACACATGCATGATATTGTATGTACGGTTTATTCAGAGGAGTTCCGGGTTAAATAATTTGTGCCCTTCGAATCGCATCCTTCCACCCCTCCTCATCTCGCGTGAGACGGGTTAGGATCCCTTCAGTTAAAAACATTCGGGTGCGTCCCGGTGTTCACACCACCCCCTTCAGTTGAAAACATTCAGATGTGTCCCGGTGTTCACACCAGCCTCCTCCTCTCGCGTGAGATGCGTTAGGATTGCTTCAGTTAAAAACATTCGGGTGTGTCCCGATGTTCACACCACCTCTTCCTCCTCTCACGTGAGACACGTTAGGATTGCTTCGGTTAAAAACATTCAGGTGCATCCCGGTGTTCACACCACCCCCCTCAGTTAAAAACATTCGGGTGCGTCTCGGTGTTCACACCACCTCTTCCTCCTCTCGCATGAGATGCGTTAGGATTGCTTCGGTTAAAAACATTCGGGTGCGTCCCGGTGTTCACACCACCCCTCTTGGTTAAAAACATTCGGCTGTGTCCTGGTCCTCACACCACCCCTTTCCTCCTCACGCGTGCAACGCATTAGGATCTTGGTTGAGATCTCGAGTGTGCCTGACGGTTATGTCGCTCTTTGCCTTTCCTATGCGTCATGGCTTGCATAATTTTCTTACATCCTTTCTGCATGAAATGTAGTTTGATTCATGATTCCCACGCATGGCGTGTTTATTTACTTACTTCTTTTCATGCTTGAGATTGCTGCACCTTGTTTCGGTTTGTTTGGATGTGACATTTTCATTGCATAGCATTTGCATTCAAATGTTTCATTGCACAACCTCATTGTATGATCATAAGTTATGGTCTTGCATTTTGCATATCGCTTGGATCTTGCCCTAGAACTACGCTGGTTTGATTCCTTACAAAGGGATATGTAGGCAGCCTGCAGGCACAACCATTTATTTTTGACTTGTTTGTTTGTCCAAGTCTTCGGCCTTGCCAAAAATGGGTCGACTCTGGGCCTTGACATTCACTCACGTCATTTCGTGACTTCCGAGTTCTGTCAAAGAAGGGTAACTGTAGACACCTCATTTTTTACTGTCCTCAAGACTTGGACGTTATTGGTTGTGCACTCGATGATTGTAATTATTTGTGCTCGTTTTGGTGCCTGAAGTCCTCGGCGGAATGCCCTGTCTTTGAGCCTTCAAACCCCATCCATTTTGTGCCCTGTTTTGGACCAAAATCTTCAAGCCTGCAACCCTTGGTAGCTGCCGGCCACCAATTGAGGCTGCCGGCCACTGATGCCTTTTTGCAGATATTTTCTTGACAGTTGTTCCAGCTGTTGGCATAATGAGCTTTATCATCATACACGTGTATGGATTGATTTAACTCAGCCAAATGCATGTTTTTCTATATATATGGGGTGTCTTCCCCCATTTTTGAGGGTTAGAAAATTTGGAACCAAAATATCTCTCTCTCTCTCTCTCTCTTGCAATTTTGTGCACACTTGCCTAGTTATATCACTCTTTTGCATACACATCCTTAACCAAAATTGATCACCTTTGAGCTAAGGTTTCTTAAGGTCTTGTTGGAGCTCTTGAAGGTGGTTTTGACTTGTATTTGTGCCTAAAGTTGTGCTTGGCTTCAAGAGGTATAACACTTTTCTTTTAAACTTGTTTCTCCATCTTTTCCTACTGTTTTTGGGCCATTTTTGAGCTGTAAAAATCGTTGTTTTAATGGGCTGAAATTGGTGTTTTAAGCCAATTAAGGTTGGGGGGTGTCTCACCCTTCTTTATTCCTTGCTTCTAAGGCTTTTGCACCTTCGTTTCCCACTTTCAAACCAACCTTTTTTAAACCTTTAACAACTGAATTTCAGAGTATTTTCAATGGCAAAAAACATGATTTGAAGTCCAAAATTGGAGGGGTTAGCCTTGCCTCCTTGTGTCTTGTTTGCTAGCCTAATTAACTCCATGTGTTAGCATGATTTTCTAGCTTTTTGTAGCTACATTCCAGCATGTTTTTGCCTTTGTTTTAGACTACTTTAGCTTTGTTTGGGCTGTTTGGGTCAGTTTAGTCTTGTTTTGCATGGTTGTAGTGTAATAGTCCTCACAAGCTTGGTGTTTTAAGCCTTTGGACACCCCTTGTTTGAGTTGATTGCATGTTTTGGTGTTGTTTTGCACTTCATATCAGCACCTAAAGCTCTGCAACCTCCTTCATTTCTTCACTCTTTATTTGCTTTGAGGGTTGTTTCAAACTTGGGATTCTTTAAGCTTGAGATTGATGTCCATGCTTAATGGTTTAATCCTCTTTTGAGGGTTCACTACCAATGGCATGAAACTTCTCTCATGCCTTAAACCACCCCTTGGTTGACACTTCTTTCACTTTAGAAAACTCTCACCAATGGACTTAATTGACTAAGTAATGGTTGGTAATTAAAATGAGTAAATAAAAGTGGCAAGTAAAATTATATAACATAAGCATTAGCTAGAATAGTTAATTAGTTTGGTTTGTAATAATTAGTTAAGTAGTTTAGCTATTTATTCATTTTGTTTTGTAATTGTTAATTAATTAGCTTAGCTTTAATTAGTTAGCTAGTTAGTTCATTCAGGCTCTCCTTCATGAGAGCGTAATGTTGTAATAATGTGTATGTCTTCCAACCCCCATATCTTTCTCCCTTTTATTTAACTGCTTATGATGGTTAGATTAGGACATCATGTTTCTATTAGCATCTTTCATGCTTGCATCCACCTATATTACATGCACCGAGGCTCAGCGCATCATTCTAACTTGCATTGTTAGTTTAACATTCGTTGAATACGTGCTTAGACCACATGCTATCAAATTGATTCATATGCCATATTAGTAGCCGAGCCTAGTAAATTACATATCGCATGTGTTGCATTAGTCATGTCGTATAGTTAGGAATCATGCATTTTTTTTTCTAACCAGTTTCTCTTATTGGATTGGAGTACTAGGTGAGCCTTTACTCGTTTTAGCATATTGCATATGTGTGATTGTTGCCATGTCTTGCATGCTTGCCATGAGGCTAAATGTTTAAGTGATAAATTTCCTGAATGCCTGTAGATGAAGGTTAATTGCTTGAATTGGAATAATTTGAGTAATGTTCATATGCGATCACTTTTTTAAGTAGTACATATACGAAACAATTTTCAAAAACAAACATGAGCCAAATGTTCCAATTTTTGCAAAATTAGTCTATACCTGTGTGTGTGCGCATCACATAGTAATGCCAGCCTAATAACCGGAACAAGAGCATATAATGTAAATAAGATTCATATCATGATTAGTAGAGGCCGATTTTTGATCGGGCAAGTGGGGGTGCTCAATTCATGACCTTCCCTTCTCGTACCTACGTTCCCGAGCCGAGACAATCTTGGTGATGAAGAACACGCGTCCTTTGGCACGAGTCATGGGTTTCCTAAATTTTTCAAAAATATTTAGGTGGCGACTCTGTATCTGGCAAAGTAGTCCATTTTTGGCAATTTGATTAAAAATCGATTTTCCAAAAGCTTTGCCAGATTGAGACTCTTTAGTGATTATCTATTTCACATTGCACTTGTGAGATTAGATTCAGAATCGTGGGAGTTTGATATTGTAAGGCTTATTCAACTTCCAAAAGGGGGCATGAAAAGTTGAGCTACAGTTTCTGGCTACTCCGCTAGAAAAATTTAGAAAACTTGACTTGAAATTCATGATATGAAATTTTATCTACACTTATATGTTTCTTTGCATTGCATTTGCATTGATGCATTTAAATCACTATGTTTGCTATCTACTATTCGTGGATGGTTTGTCGAAGGCTTGCCCGGAAAGCTTGCCAAAAGGCTGACCGGTCATGGGCTCTGCCATTATGGGAACACAACCCTTGATCTGGACTACTGCTGTACCATTTGATCCTCCTTTCACTTCTCGGTGTTAGGTATGAGAGGTATATTAGGTAGTCTTGCTGAGGTACCCTTCTGACCATTTGGCCTAGTTACAAATCGAAAAGCCATAGAGACTATTCCAAACTAGGACAGGATGCTCACCCGAATACAGGATTGTGTGAAACCGCTTTGTTCGAATAAGGAGCCCTAGTTCCGCCAGGAACTAGGAGAAGGTAACCTTACCCCCCTCATAGGGGTGTTTTGTCTCTTAACTGTATGTGCTTTACAGTGAAATTGTACAAGAATGTGCGTATCAGTTGCAAGTTTGGTATCTGTTTTGGGGGTAGAATTCAGTGTTGAATGCAGTCCTACAACTTTGATTACACTCTGTTGGTAACATCATCAGCTAAGGTGCTGTGCAGTTTCTGATTACTGCTTTCTTTTTGCTTTATTTCTTTTTGCTAGGTAGTTTAACACCATAGCTTTAGAAAGTTCGGATATCCCCCAAGTGCTCTGGACCGGAGTCAGAAGGCTTTGCAAAGCTGGAGATCTTGTTAGGTTGTTAGGGGACAACCTGTGTTTACTTCACTCCCACCAGTTACAAGACGGAGGAGAGTCAGGCAAAGTTCACCGGTCCAGTTTTTACAGCAGTCACCCTCAATTCACCTGCATCCAGTCAGGTTCAAGGACAATCTTCTACATCTAGTCCAGCACGAGATCACTCGCCTATTTTGATGACACAATATCCCCCAGTCAGTATGGAGGAATTAATACATCATCTTCAGCAAACAGTTGAAACCCTACAGCAAGATGCTGTTCGTCAGGCCGAGGTCACAACCCGTCAAGCTAAGGTAATAAACAGGCTGCAATAACAACAACCACAACCGGCAACGACTTCTACATCTCATGGACCTCCTACGGGTATCCCAACACTCGAAGCCATTGGCCATATGGTAATGTCCAAGAAAATCAGGGCAATCCGACAGAGCCGATCCCAGCACAAGCCTCCAAAACACCTGTGTATCAAACTGAGGCTTCGTTTGAGTTTGAGGTTGACCCAACTGTGCTTAAGGTCAATAAGCTAAAAATGCTATTCAAGAGAGCACAAGATGTTAACTCCATCCCCGACATAGAAGATAGGTATACTGACTTTGCAGTGACATTACCAGATCGGTTCAAAATACCACACATTGATTGATTCGACAGCTCCGGATATCCCATGATTCATCTACGGCTGTTTTCAGACATCTTGCGGCCGATGGGCCTGACTAGATTGCAGAAGTTGTCCCTCTTTGGCCGGACCATGTCAGGAATAACAGCCATATGGTATGCAAAGTTAGAGGATTCTGTGAAGCAGAATTGGGAGGAAATGGCTAAGGCCTTTATGCTCAGTACTCGTACAATACACAAATTGAGGTCACATCTCGTGATCTCGAGGCAACGCGTCAGGAGTCGAAGGAGGGCTTCTCAAAATTTATGATGAGTTGAAGGGCTAAAGCTTCAACGATGACCACAAGGCCTTCCGAGAAAGATCAGATAAGGATGGTAGTACGCAATCTGCACGGGAAGTTGTTGCAAAAAATGATCGTCCTACATCTATTCACATTCATCGAGCTCCATGAGATGGGGGTTCAGATTGAAGCCGCCACGAAACAAGGGCTAATTGTTGATGAGAAAGAGCAGGCAAAAAGGCCTTTTGTGCGCAGTTCCAATGCAACCACCAGTGGTGGCACAGCTATGTGGCCATCGGATATGAGCGTTGTCACCACCACAACCAAGACCGCCAATCCCTTTGCCAATACAGCTCTACAAACTTCAGCTAACTCTGTCCGATCCCAGAGGACCTTTACCCAACTCTATATGACCCTATCTCAAGCCATGAAGGTGCTAATCAAAAAAGGGCACCTCAAACTGTTAGAGCCTCGTCCATTACCTGACCCTCTTCCACCCAAACATAACCCAGCAAAGTACTGTGCGTTTTATCAACAGCATGGTCACGATACCGACCAATGCTTCAGACTGCGTCATGAGATTCAAGACCTCATTAACAACAAGGTGATCGCACCACCCCAGAAACCAAATGTAACTACCAACCCTCTCCCTGCCCACAATCAAGTTCCCCCACCTCAAAGTTTAAACCTAATCCATACACTGGCCATCCCCTACGACCCCAGTGTATATATTACCCTTTTCCACTTATCAAGACCGACGGTATTCATTCTAGAAAGCACAGATTTGTGCATGATGGACACGTTCGCATTTCAACCTAAGCTTGTGGTGGTGACAGTTGCAGTAGAATGAAGGCTGGCCTTAGAGGAAAGTATCAGTTCGTTACCGGAGAGCTCTGAGGACTTGCCTAAGGGGGTGTATGATCCAAGCTACTAGATTGTACCGATTGATCAAGCCAAGCCAAAATTGATGTTGCCGACTCTAGTAGAGGTTAATATGGTTAGAGAGAATGGCTCGAACCAGGGGTTGGATGATTTGGCGGAACTCGATGAGGATTTAGACAACCTGCAGTTCTTTGACGAACAGGATCAAGGGAATGTGCAGATTAACTGGTTTGATTTGAATGGATCGACAGACAAGTCTAGGTGGCTGAGTGATGAACCAGACAGGGAGGAAGGAACTAAAATGAAACCAAAGGAAAAGGAAGCAGAAATTGCCGTACTGGCCAGAATGGCCGATGAAAAGGGAAAACTGCTGAAGAACACCGGCGTGGAAAATTCAGCTTAAGAACTAGGCACTATGAGCACTGTGACACAGAACAGGAAGCTGCGCTAAAGCTATTTGCATGAGAAAGGGTTGAAGACAACTAGAAAGCTGTAATGACCTAACACCTTGTGAGGGAAACTTATGATGTGAAAGTGATCCAAACGGAGCTGGACAACTATCCGTCGACTGCTAAAGGTGTATGGTCGGACGATGATGATCTACATCTGGCTCACACCAACGAGGACTGGGGTGAGTGCCTCCCAAACAACACGTGGTACGCAGAAGAGATAGATTACATAACAAGAAGTGGGTGGTATTTTAAGCCATTGCACTTAGATCAAGCTGAGGCATCTGGGAAAGATAGAGAGGTTGAAAAATAGAAAAAGAAACAGCTAGAAGAAGAGGCAGTGTTAAAGCAGCTTAAGAAAATCTAAGCTGACATCTCAATTTGAGGTCTTTTCATGGCCTCCCGTGTACATCGATAGGCAGTACTGTCAGCAATAGACAAAGCTAAATTGTCCATTGACACTACCCCCGAATAGCTTGCGGGATTGGTCTTCCCAAGTGGTGCCAGGCCAACTCTAACCTTTTCTGACAAAGAACTGTTGCCGGAAGGCTCAGTTCACAACAAACCCTTCTACATATCTATTGAGTGTAGGGAAAAATGGGTACCGGTGGTGTTGATAGACACCGGTTCGGCTATCAATGTATGTTCTTCCCGCAAAGCTTATGCAATCGGCCTTAGACTAGCAGACTTTGTGCCCACGACCCAAGTAATTCGGGCATATGATAATACAAGCAGGGAGGTGATGGGCACAGTGCAAATCAGAGTCCAGGTAGGCCTAGCTTAGTAGGATGTCGAGTTCCGTATCCTAGATGTGCTGGCCACCTTCAACTTACTGCTAGAGAGGCCCTGGCTGCATCATATGAAAGTTATCTCCTCTACCCTCCACCAAATGTTGAAGTACCCTCACGGGAAAGGAGTGGTGATTGTTTTCAGGAATTCATCCATCCATCCCTCGCTAGAGGTAACTATAGCAGTGTTGGAGATCACTCATGGCAAGGAGGATGTATTCCTTTCGGGGTCTACTATGGCTGAGGCTCAGGTAGTGCAGACCATTTTGGCCGCAGATGAGGGCATGTATGTCAGCGCCCAATCTATCTATTTCATGAACCAACTGTAGCATATGCCAGGAATGGGACTTGGAAGAAGTGGTCGGAAAGGCGTCACAGCATTGACTGACGTGCCGCACAATCCACATACCTTTGGTTTGGGCTATGTACCCACCAAAGAGGACTAGATCAGGGAAGGAGAAAAAATCAGAGGTAGAGCCAGGGCCAAATAAGCCAGGAAATACTATGAGCTCATCCATAGGCTGATCTAAGGAACGCTGAATGGCTACTTTGTTCGAGAGGGAGAAGATTTCCCCTTTTGTGGCTTTTCCGAGCCTTGGATGAATTCCACGAAGCAGCTTGTCCCTGGGTTCGAAATCTTCTTTGACCTACAATTACAAGATAGTGATACTGAGGAAAAAGCTGAACCAAGTACTGAAGCTGAACAAAGCATGGAAAGTGACTCAGACAATAGCAAACTTAGAGTAGGGCCAGCACTGGCATGTCTCCTTACAAATCCTGTGGCTGACTCAGAGAACTTAGGGGATAACCTTACCATCTCCATGATTGGGAAAGAACCAGGTGTGAACCCATCCAACAGCATTTTGGGTGCATTAGAGGCACCATATCTTATCTAGCAGCTGGAGAAGAGCTATCTGTCTAGTTCTGAGTCGGGTGAGCTAGAATTTGATTCCACTGAGTCTGTGGAGTTAGAATTAGATTCCAGTTCTTCTGAGTTTGAGTCTGGTATTTCCGAGGGTGGTAACCTAGATGCCAATGTCTTGTCCAGGTCCTCTTTTTCTTTTGCTTTTGAGTCGGTTGTAACCGAGAGGCCATAACTTATGAATGAGAACGTTGCCGATTCTGAGTATTTCTCTGTGCCACTAATTTATTATATTGACTAAGATTTCCAGAATTTTAATGAAAACGAAGAGGAAGGAATTCCTCTTGTTTTGAAAAACTTGATTAATCGAGAGGAGGAGAGGTTTGCAAAACCCTAAGCTGATGAAATCATTGCTATTGGGTACTGAGAAGGATCTGCGTCTGGTCCAGATCGGGTCCACATTGTCTTCGGGGGAGCGCAAGCGCTTAGCTGCTTTATTAAAAGATTTCAAAGATGTTTTCTCATGGTCCTACGAAGACATACCTGGAATTGATCCTGAGATTGTACAGCATTGGATCTCTCTTAACCCCGAGGCCTGGCCAAGTCAAGCAGAAGTTGCATAGAATCCGTCTGGATTGGGCATTGAAAATCAAGGAAGAGGTCACCAAGCAGATCGAGGTAGGTTTTTTCGTTAGTATCTGAATATCCGACTTGGTTGGCCAATATCGTCCCAATGTTGAAAAAGGATGGTAGAATCCGGGTATGTGTAGACTTCTGAGACTTGAACAGAGCCAATCCGAAGGATGACTTTCCTCTGCCGCATATTGATGAATTAGTGGATTTCACTGCGGGCCATGCATGACTATCATTTATGGATGGGTTTTCCAGGTACAACCAAATTCTGATGGCACCCGAAAACAGAGAGAAAACCGCATTCACTACGCCGTGGGGTACCTACTGCTACCGGGTTATGCCGTTTGGGCTTAAGCATGCTGAGGCTACCTATCAGAAGGCTACAACCACCATTCTACATGACATGTTCCACAAAGAGGTCAAGGTGTATGTGGACGACATGATTGTCAAGTCCAAAGAAAGAGAGGGCCATTACACCGGCTTGAAGAAATTCTTTCAACGGATCAGAGAATACAGGTTGAAGTTGAACCCGCAGAAATGCATTTTCGGTGTAACAACAGGGAAAATGCTGGGCTTTTTGATCACACAGAGCGGTATCGAAGTAGATCCTTCCAAAATCAAGGCCATCCTAGGAATGCCACCACCAAGAACTGAAAAGGAGATGCGAGACTTTCTGGATAAAGTGCAATTCATAAGACGGTTTATTTCCAAACTAACCTTGACTTGTGAACCGCTTTTTGGTCTCCTGAAAAAAGGGAAGAAATTTCAATGCGACGATCGATGTCAATTCATCTTTCAGCAGGTTAAGCAGTACCTCCAAAATCCACATGTGTTGTCGTTGCTAGAGCTGGGAAAGCCTTAGATTTTGTACCTATTAGTGACAGACACGACTATGGGATGCATGCTCGCTCAGGAATCTGAAGATAGGGTGGCGAAAGCCATCTACTACTTGAGCAAGAAAATGCTGGATTATGAGACCCACTATACTCTATTGGAGAAAACTTGCCTAGCCTTGGTATGGGCTACCAGGAAGTTGAGGCACTACTTGTTAGCTCACCCTGTAATCCTAGTTTCGAGATTAGATCCCATCAAATATGTCTTTGAGAAACCAGCGCTTACGGGTAGGCTAGCCCGTTGGTTGCTTCTCCTCTCCGAATTTGATCTCAAATATGTCACCCGCAAGTCGGTCAAGGGAAGAGCTGTAGCAGAGTTTCTGGCAGATCACCCGATAGAAGGGGATGAGGCGGTGGAATACTTGTTCCCAGATAAAGCCATTTTGCAAGTTGAGGAGGAGACTTAAACGATGTACTTTGACAGAGCAGCCAATCAATACGGTTATGGGATAGGTGTGTTGCTGATAGCATTTGACGACTCTCATATACCTTTAGCCTTCAAACTCCAATTCAAGGTGTCCAATAATGAAGTAGAATATGAAGCGTGTATCGCTGGTTTAGAAGCCGCCCTGGAACTAGGGGCTAAAAGGTTAGATATTATTGGGGACTCAAACTTAGTTGTTTCTCAAGCAAATGGAGACTGGAAAGTCAAAGAAGAAAAGATGAAGATTTATCACCAGACCCTGGATGTTCTGATTCCTAGATTTGAAAAGCTGACTTTCATGCATCTACTGAGAGAGAACAAAAGGTTCGCTGATGCTTTAGTAACCCTATCTTCTATGGTAGACATCCCACTTAGAGCCTGGATGCGTCCAATTATCATTGAGTAGAAATACACGTCAGCTTATGAAACTATCGCCGCAATAGATGTAGCGCAAGACAAAAATCCTTGGTACTACGATATTTGGAACTTCTTGGAAAAGGAGATTTATCCACCAGGGGCAAATGCCAAGGTAAAAAGGGAAATACGGCGAATAGCCGTCCAATTTATCATCTCCAGAGGTAAACTATATAAAAGGGATCATCTAGGAATGCACATATTGTGTGTGGAAGAAGAGGAATCAAAGCACCTGATGGAGGCCATCCATGGAGGAGAGTGTGGAGCGCACATGAACGGAGTGATGCTAGCCCGGAAGATTCTCAGGCAAGGTTACTACTGGTTCACCATGGAGGAGGATTGTATTGGTTTTGTTCAGCGATGCCACAAATGCCAAATTCATGCCAATCGCATGAATATCCCGCCGTCAAAACTGTACAACATGACTTTGCCGTGGCTTTTCTCAATCTGGGGAATCGACGTCATCGGTGCAGTCACACCAAAAAGGTCTAATGGGCATGAATATATCTTGGTGACAATTGATTACTTTACAAAGTGGGTGGAAGCTTAACCCTATATGGTGTTGAAAGCATCGTATGTGGCCAAGTTCATCAGAAATAATATCGTTTGCCCGATACGGAGTCCCAAATGAGATCATATCAGATAATGGCTCCCACTTCAAGAAAAATGTGATAGACTTGTTAGAGAGATACAATGCGCCTTTCCATAAGTCTTCTATGTACAGTCCGCAAACCAATGGAGCCGTTGAAGCCGCCAACAAGAACATCAAGAATATCTTGTAGAAAATGGCTGAGACCTGCAGGGACTGGCCAGATAAATTATCATTTGCACTCTGGGGCTATAGAACTTCAATCCAGACATCTACAGGGGCAACTCCTTATTCTCTTGTTTACGGGATGGAAACTGTTTTTCCAATTGAAATAGAAGTCCCGTCGTTGTGAGTTATGGCTGAGTGTCAGATAGCAGAGGCGGACTGGCAACAGAGCATATTTGAACAGTTGATGTTGTTTGATGAAAGAATGCTGAAAGCATTGTATCATATTTAGGGATACCAGCGTAGAATTACTAGGGCTTTTAACAAGAAAGTTAAGTCTTGGAATCTCAAAGAAGGAGATATGGTACAGAAAGACAACCGAGCTCCCATTCATGACCCTAGGGGTAAGTTAGAACCCAATTGGACTGGTCCTTACATCATCAAAACTATCGGGTCGGGTGGAGCTGTTATTCTCATGGACTTAGGTATTCTGGAATTTTCACAACTGATTAATATGGACAAGTTGAAGAAATACTATCCCTGAGAGGTTCGCCAGGTTGAAAACCCGGAAGGGCGACCTAGGCAAAAGTTAGAGCATGAAAAATTAGAAATAAAGAAAAACTAAGCTCGCAAGGTTGAAAACCCTAAAGGGCGACTTTGGCAAAAGTTAAAGGAGAGAGTTGATACTCGAGTGAACCTGAACCAAACTACGTAAGGCCTGATTTCCATCTTCGGGATACGTAGGCAACTTCATCCTAGAGTTTGCCCGTAATCATCTCAAACTCAACTGTCCTGTCCATGTGTTTGATCAAGTCATCTTTGTCTGTCCTTTACCTAAGAGTTCGGTTGTGATCTTTACTCTGAGAAGAAGAGCTGGTTACAATGCAGAGCAGTGGTATTCAATTAGAGGCATTTATGATCTTTTGATTCGGGGCTGCATATCTTGATGATTGATTCCATGCATGTTAGGTAGTGATCCTTTTCGAAGATGGTTTTGAAAAGTTTTAATAAAAATTGATTTTGTTCAAATTTTACCTTTTACAACTCAAACCATTTTTGGACCAAAAGGAAAATTTTTAGTGCTCACAATTTTAGTTTCATTGATTTCAACATAAAGTTCTCCAACTCTTTGACACAAATCAAAGTTGCTTTTATTACATCGAAAAACTTGAAAAGAAAGGTCAAAGCAATAAACTAGGGGCATAGGTGAGTCAGGTGCTCTTGCGTCCCCTACTCGTGCTTGTGGAAGCTTCTGAAGCCAAAGTGGGCCCGATTTGTGCCTCATCCTCGAGCCAAGCCAAACATTCACCAAAAAGGGCATAACTGAAACTAGGGGCTGGGGCCAGAAGCTCTCTTGTCCTCCAAATAGTGAAGTACCTAGCCAAGTGTGAACCACGGATAGGGAATAAAATCAGGTACTCTACCCCCTTCTCTGGACGGGTCTGATCATGCCCGAACTAACATCTGAACCAAAAGGGAAAGTAGAACACGCAATGTGTGAGGCCGATCAATTGTATGCCATGCTGTAACTCATCTCGGTTGGATTAAGCCAGGGGCAACGCCAAGCTATGTCAGCAGCAGACCTGTTGCACATCCAGTTGCACCACCACCCCTCATTCGGGAAATCCACTAGTCAGTAGCGGAAGAAATAACCTCGAGCTGAGTACTCAGGGCAAGAGTCCACTACCTTCAACTTATCCATAAGCCACACCTGGGAAGGGATGAAAGAAAAGAGAGATTAAAGAATAAAGAGAGGTATGTTGAGAGAAAAGTGACAAAAGGGCTTTGAGAGAAAAATTGAGCATGAGTGCCGAGTGATGTGAGAAACACATATGAGAAAGGGTGGGAAATAATACCTGAAGAAGTAGTGGATTCCCCACGAATCTGGTAGTCTCTCGCCGATGAAAGGCATCTAAGCCTATCAAGGTCTCGGCCAGCACCAAACCAATGCAACTCTTGCCTTCTTTTAGGCCTTGGGCCACATCGATCAACCGAATGATGGATCCGCCAAAACTAGGGGCAAGAAGGAAATGAGCAAGCATACATCACTACAACAAAATTGACTTTTTACGGCTTGCAATGCATGCCGTAAAAACTCTTTCACGACATGCATACAAATGCTGTTATATGACATGCCGTGGAAAGTTGAACGTCATTTACGGCATGCAGGTAAAGTTGTAAAAAGTAATAAATTAAACATTAATGACATACTTTGTATGTCGTATATAACTTTTTACGACATTTTTATCATGTCATAAATCATCATACTTTCCATGACATAATTTTGCATGCCGTAAAAGATTATTTTTAATATATTTATGACATACTTTGTATGCCGTATATAATATTTTAAGGCATTTTTTTGCATGTCATAAATCATCACACTTTTCACGACATAATTTTGTATGCCGTAAAAAGTCATTTTTAATATATTTATAACATACTTTGTATGTCGTATATAATCTTTTACGGCATTTTCTTGCATGTCATAAATCATTACACTTTTTATGACATAATTTTGTATGCCGTAGAAACAATAACCACAATGACTTTTAATACTAAAAACAAAGGAAAGTGTAATTTGACCAACACCACAATGACTTTTAACACTAAAAACAATAATCATAATGTAACTACCAACATAAAAATTAAAAAAAAAAAAAGAAAAAAAAAAAAGGCAGGCAGGCAGGCTCAGTTGTCCTAATTCACCAGCTAGAAAACATAAAACTTGAATGAGAATTTTCTTGTACAAATCAGTGAAGCCTTACAGAGCATCTGCTATATAACAAGCATAAAATTATCACCACAAATACCAGATATATTTCAAAAATATGAAATGTCACGGCATAATCATTAAACAAGACATAAGCGACAAACGTTGTAACCAGCTAAGTGTAGCAACAGATTTAGCAACAAAACCATAAAATTTAAAACAAAAATTCCCACAAAAGCTGAATGATCCAAAGTTGTGATACACCTAATGCAAAGTGAGTAATCCAAGGCAAATACATATCTAATATCCCGCACCAATGATCATTCATCTTCCTGGCTGCGCAACCTGGCCAATTTGTTGGTAGCAACAACATATAGTTGTGCTACATGCTCAACAATCTCCTTCCTTTTCTGAGTCGACACATTGTGTGCTATTTCAGCATAGTAAGTCCTGAAATTACAACAATCCATAAGATGTGATGAGTGACAAATTCAGGTCATTATTATCTTGAAATAAAATATATTTTAGGAGTCAGGGCTCTACAGGATTGGGGGGCATGGTAGAAAGACGAAGATTATTTATTATGACGCAATTAATTCAAGAAAAAACACATCACCTGTTGTGCATCATCAAAATTTCCAGCTCCTTGACATTGTGGACAAGGAATTTCTTAAACCCATTAGGAGGATAATGGCGAGTCTTCTTATCTGAACCATAACTGATGTTAGGCATGAGAACGCATCCTTTGAACTTCCTCCTCACACCGGGAATCAATACCCTTGGGCCTGTGCTAGCTTGGCAGTCATACACAATTACATGCATCAAACAAAACAAAAAAATCATACGTTAGCGAACAAAACATTAACCATTAAAAAAAACAAGCCAAAGAAACGCAAGCATTTTCTTTAACCAGTTAACAGAACTTGAACAGCAGGCCAACAAAACGGTCCAAGGTTCAAATGCACATGAGCATATGCAAACATCCATGAAACCAAATAAAATATTGGCATAAATAAAAATATATATGCAACATCCATAACCAAGAAACCCTGGGTAAACTGAAACTCGCCACATTCTTAATTACAAATGTCTTTCCAGGAAGGAAATAAAATATGCTTCCAAATTCCAATTTGTGTGAAGACGAAATTTATTTACGCCAGAATGTAAAATATACTTCATCCACTTGACCCCAAATGCTCCAACACTCGAACATTTCATCCCAATCATTTTATATATATATACACCTCTCTCTGTGTATGTTACATTTGGTGAGCATGCTGATAGACTAACTGTCATGGGTTATTGGGACAAGTGGATGCAGCACTGCAACAAGGGGTTGATGCAGTGAGGAATCTGGTACTCAATGGATTCAATGACAGTACTACTAGATTTAATCTGGAGCAGAAGTACAAGTATCACAAGGTTTGCGTATAATTGCAAGGGTTATAGAAAACAAATATGGAAAGCCATTTATCTGTTATATGTTCTGCCCTCTGGGTGGGAATGTTCATGTATGTCTGAATTTGAAAGACTCTTATTGATTGCTATCGTATTCCTAATATTATAGTATTGTGTTATATATTATGAGTTGAATCAATTTGAAATATTGTAAAGAAAACAAGATTCGACAATAAAGGTTGCAGGGGAGATTAGAAATAACCTGGGCCAGCTCTAAAATTTCATTGTGGTCTTTATTTAACTTAGTTGGAACTGACCGAACAAGCTTTCTCTTTCCAACAGAGATCACCTCATAACCACTACCTAATACCTGGAATAATCCATGCACTACAGGTCAGTATGCTATGCTACACAGCCAAGATGAAAGTCATTTTAACTAATCCAGATTCATAAAACAAATCGAAGTAAAAAAAAAAATGTTAAGTAATTGTACAAACATAAATTTGAAAATTTACAAAGCATGAAGTGAAGAAACCTATCTACTATTGCAGACTACTAAAGCACAATGGTGAGCTGTATTTTTTACAAGTCACAAGACGATTAGGTTCACCAAGATAATAATTTTAAAATCTATGGTTTCATATTTTTATTAGCATGAAGTCCAAAATTTTACATCATCATTTATATTTCACCAGAATAAGTTGATAACAGTGATGATTATATTGATCAAATTGATTGACTCTTGCTTAGGAGATCTCCTGGATTATATCACATGGGCGCGAGAATTTTGTAAATCTTACATCCATGTTCTTACCGCATTCCCAGGAAAACCTCTCTCAGTACCCAAGAAATCAGTTATCTAATGGGAAGTGTTCAGTGATATATGATATTTGTTTTGCTACAGTCGCTTATGCACATATCATTAGATATTTTGTTCTTAAATGACAAAATTAGTTAACAAATAAAAACAGAATTGAAAACAAAAGGCAAAATGCAACCCCATTGGCCTCAACTCCTAAAATTTATGACATCTCTGAATCCATCCTTATTCGCTTCATTATCTAGAATCTATAACCCATAAACAAATAATAGAGGCATGTGGTAGTGAATGTAATGCATCTACAAGCAGACTTTCAATGTGTGTCCATAATATGCTATCAAAGACTAACATAAATCTTCAACAAAAATACCTTCAGCTTACTAATGGCACGCAAGCAATCATCCTCGGACACAGCTTCACGAGCACTCTTTCGCCTCTGACAAAGCAATTTACAGAGTTCCTCCAAGTTGATCAAACCCCCATTATGGGGTCTGGTACCCAAACAAATATCAACAATTTGCACCCCTGTCTAGCCAAGTCAATTCATGTCAAGTCAGTACGAAGTGTTATCACAATAACCACAGGCAAGAAGTCATGACTTAAAACATAATTGACAAAAAATGGATTAATGGCGAAATTCAAAAATCATGCACATCATGCCTATCCAGATTATGTATAACAATCTGACATAGTTTCCTAAAACAAAGCCCCGCTAAAATACCAGTAACCTAAACCCATGAATCTTGAAGATTAATTTCCACAGGCAACAACATTAAGAATTGCTTACCTCTTATCCATCCAATTCAACAACATGAAATCCATACCTTAATATACAGTAAATCAGCTGAAGTCATTTGACAATTGAGAATTCACCAGCAGACAGACCATATATTTAACTCATGATTATGTATTTTCTAGCTAATATGTAATTCCATTGGTACATGGACCGGGGGTAAATGCATCAGGTGCAAGTATGAGTAAAGGTGTCAAAGCCTCCAGATATTAGAATGCAAAGATAAAGTTGAGTTCTTCAATTTATATTGGGGGGAAAATGATAGAAATTTTCACCAAGTGACCCATGTGCACTGGCAACACACAGTTAACAGGTACTGCACCACAAATAACACCTACATGCTTTCCCATTAATGTCTCAATATGGTAGATCATACAGTCAAACAGTAGTTGCAACAATCAACATTATGCTCCCCATTCCATCATAACAAAATTGGAGACTTATATACAATGAATAGAAACATCTAATGATATAATTTCATAATAGGTTTTTATGTTTTTGTTATAAAATAATTCAAATCATTCCTTACATACAGCCAACTACTTTGTCTTTTTCCCTCTATCAAACAATGATAGAAATGAAATAAAAAAACAAAAGCAAAAACAAAATTCAGAGTATTCACACCAAGGCCATCATTTGCACGAAAGAAAAACAGGATCAGAATTTGACATGAAAACCCAAAGTGATCAGAATTTGACATGAAAACCCAAAGTGAGGCCGTACGAAGTCGCGCAATCAAAACTGGATTATACAAAACGTTGAATACACACATGAAATTGATGAACTATTATATACAAAAATTGAGAAAAATCCATTACTAATAAACCATGAGCTTAAGATATGCAATCAACACCAAACGAAAAAATATATAAATATGAGAAACATGCCGGAGAAAAGATGGGATGCCCAACCTGCTTTCACATGATTACTAATGAAGCTTCATTGTGTGAGATTAACATCAGACACTCAGATTTATGTGATAACTGTAGGCTTCTCCCTTCTAGTGAAGTCCTTCAGCTTTGATATAGACAGCGCCAGTTCTAACACCACAACCAAGTAAACATTAAATATAATAATATAAGTAAGCTTATCAAAATGACAAATGAACTAACCTATTAAAGGTTTTAGCGCAGTTTGGGCGTCCATGTCATGTTTAGAGACATCGGGCTCAAACTGTTCAATGTACATTCTAACAGTAGCACCAACTGAACTAGTTCCCTGCAAATTGAAGGACATAACTTCCTACAACAAATTCTCTCATTAGCTTTTAAATATATAAAATGAAAGGTTGAGTTAGATTCACAAAAACTGACTTCAAACTTACCATACTTATCACCTGGCTTGCTCATAGAAACCAAATCTCTAAGATAATCTATCATTTTGTTTGCTCCTTCAGATTCACATTCCTGAATACAGAGTTAGTGTCAGAATATTGTACCTCTCAGGCAATGCAAAAATTCCAGTTTAGACTTTCAAGTTTCAAATAAATAACAAACTTTCAGAATGCTGCAAAATAATTCAAAATACATCATAGACTAAAGCTTACTTCATAATCATATCTGGAAAAGAAGTTCCTTTCATAAGAGGCCCAGTGCTCCTTTACAACATTAGAGACGGACACCAATTTCTCCCCAGGTTTTTTGTCCTTGTTTCAATATGCAATTATTGCAAGCCAAGCCAACACAGCCCTGTCAATTGGAAATGTTGAATCATTCCACAAGGATTATGAAAATTTATGAGAGACGACCTAGACATACGCTATAGAATGAAGAAAATAAATAGTTGCTTTGAAGAGTTTTATACCGCCTGCTACCTAACCGAAAGTAAATCTAAGAATTTAAGTTGCAAGAGCCAAACGGCCCAAACCAGTTAAACTTTATTGCCAGATGAAAAGAAAACCAAGGTAGTAGAGACAACTATTGTGGGAGTTAAACATAGGCAAGAAACCCAAAATTAAAATATATATATATATATATATGGTCAGTGTGGCACTGCAATGTCTTTTAAATTCGTACTAATTGATCTTTGCTGACCAGTGGCCATTCCGAAAGGTAGACTAGAGTCTATGGCTGGGATCAGGGTGCTTCTAGTGTTGGCCTATGCAATTATAGGGAGAAAAAAAAAGAAAAAAAAAAGAAAAAAGAAAAAAAAAAGAAAAAGAGAGCATTATATTATCTACATTATGCCATGCTTCATACTCATGAGAAATTATGTATTAGATGGGGAAGCATAAACAAAGTTAGCAACTCTAATTTCCAATTCTATATATTTTTAGTATACGTTTGTCTGAAGCATAACACAATCGCCAAATCCCAATAGGATTTTCTCAATCTCTAACCGTTTAACCTTGCAGATGGAAGTTCGGATTGAAGATCGCCTTCATATAGAATTTGAGCACAATAAAAGCAAGTAAGAAAGAATGACATCTGACATCTGCTGAACCTGTTCATTGGATCATCAGACATCTGCTGCAGCTGCTTATATTTATGCTCAAGAATTAAGGAAACTTCACAATTCATGAAACACTTGGCCTTCAAAAATTCTGAGGTGGAAAAAAAAGTTAAATGGCGTTAAAAAAGTTAATGTCATACTGTCGATAGCTTCAAGTCATAAGTGAACCCAAATATCTCATAGGTGTAATTGATAAATTCTAACACACTCCTGACTTCATCTTTTATTTGAAAAATTAAGAAAAATAGTTATGTGAGGCATTCAAAACATATAGAGTTAACAGATCTTAGCTATATGTCACCAAGTTTAACTAACCACTCCCAACATGACACAACCCCAAAATAAGATTTTTGATGAACAACAACAACAAAGCTACCTGCTGAAATCGTTAACCCGCTAAGTGCACCACTGGCCTCATTCCGATGCAAGACTCCAAAACCAGCCATGCGAAGAGGAAGTTCTGGATAATCATAAGAAAAGATCAAGATACAGATGCCACAAATAGGATAGAGGAAACAACAGGATGATAATTTGCAGCAAAGGTAAGCTATGAGAAGGAATGTAAGTTTTTCAGTGTTAAAAGCTAAATAAACACACAAAAGCCATCTAAAACTTCACATATCACTGTCAATTGGTAGGGTAACATTCAAAAGAATAAAATAAAAATCCCAATCTGATCCATGTAGAATAAATTCAAAATAGGTGTAAACAATGAAAGGAAAAAAAATATTTAGTATGCATTCAGATCAAAATCAAAATCTCAAAATCGAAATTGCCAATCGCCGGTGCAGATGGTGGAGGCAGTGGAGCTTCGAAATCTCAAAATCGAAATTGCCAATCGCTCTAAGATTGGATCTGAGATGAATCACGAATCGCTCTGAGATTAGATCAAACAGGGCTGAAGAAGATGGATTCGATCGGTTGAGAGAGATTAGGGTTTAGAGAGGGTTGAGAGAGAGAGAGAGAGAGAGAGAGAGAGATCGAGACCCAGAGAGTGACTGAGAGAGTAACGGGGCAATGGTTTTCAATTTAATTAAGTAAGTTTTTAAATATTTTAAATAATTTTTTTTTTACTTTTTAAATTCAAATAATTTACATGTACTTAAAAGTAAAATATTTTTTAATTTTTTAAAAAAATTACTAAATTTAAAAAAATATAAAATTTAATACATTTCATATATATTATATTTTATTATATTTTTTTATAAATATTTTATTTTTTAGTTGTATTCAGATTAGGCACATCTAAAAAGTAAAAAATAAATAAATTATTAAAAGAAGGAAAGACATCAAATCAAAGTAATTTTAAAAAATAATAATTACAAATTAATGAGAAGTCATATAAATATTAATTATTAAAATTATAAACTTTTTTATGAATATGTAATTTTTTTTTTCTCAAAATCTCACTGGGTGCAATTATCCCTTAAAGTAGACACTAAATTATAAAATAACGTATAAATTATTTTTTATGTTGCCCTCAATTAGGAAAATGTAAGGTGAGAAGCTTGGTTGGAAATTGTTAGCTTTTCTAAATCACAAAAAAAAAAAAAAAAAAAAAAAAAAAAAATCGGATTGAGATTTTTTTTAATAAAAGTTTTCACGACATGCTAATGCATGCCATGTAAAATTATAATATTTTACGACATGAAATGTATATCGTCTTAAGTACAAATATTTTATGACATATTTTTGTATGCCGTGAAAATATACATTTTTTACGGCATGCTTTTGCATGCCATAAAAAAATTCCGGATTGAATTTTTTTTTTTTTTGTGCAAAAGTTTTCACGACATGTTAATGCATGCCGTGTAAAGTTATAATATTTTATAACATGAAATGTATGTCGTCTTAAGTACAAATATTTTACGACATATTTTTGTAAGTCGTAAAAACATACATTTTTTACGGCATACTTTTGCATGCTATAAATATATGAATCAACGACTTACATGGTATGTATGCTGTTATTGACAAAACATTAACGGCTTGCACAAAAAAAAAATGCCGTAGAATGTACTAACTACGACATGCATTTAATGCATGTCATAAACATGATGCCGTGAATAGTTAGTTTTGTTGTAGTGCATAAGTAGGGGGTATGTTGTTGAAAACCTCGCCAAAGAAGCTCACCTCTGTCACCGATACCGAAAAATCGATGAATCAAGCTAGGTATGTCTAGCTCTCCATTGTGGGCCAAAGACGCCAAAGTGGGGTTGAGGCATGATTTCCTCATCGCGCCAGGATTCCATTAGTGCCTGAAATTCTTCAATTGTCGGGCAGATTTCTTGTCCCCCGAAGCGAAAGATGTATATAATTGGGTCCCAGCATCGGGCCGCGACATGGAGAAACGAAAAAAAAAGTGGAGTACGGCTCAATAGAAAAAGTGCATTTATGCTGAAACCCTAGAAATTTACCGTTTCCGTGCCGTCTAAAACAGCTTTCCAATCCGCGAGCTTTTTAGCAGAAAATGGCTCCATTTGTGGAAGAAATTAGAGCTGAAATGAGGTTCTGGAGAAGAAATCACGAAGCTGAACCTTTTGTAGAAGATAAGGCTGTGAGTGAAAGCCAGCTGTCAATAATCTAGAGGTTGCTCACACTGATGGCCAGTATGCTACTTTGGTGGCCGGCAGGCCACTCCTTCTGGCCGGTAAATTCTCTTTGTGGCCGGCAGTCCTCCTTTCTGGCCTTCCGTCCACCTGTGTGCTAGGCAATGCTGGAAGCATGTGTTTCACTTCAGTCTTTGAGTGTTTTAAGGTCTTGTTTTGAGTCTTTTTGGTTTTAGCAAGTTTGTTTATTTGTATTTGAGTTATTTTTTCTTTGTTTATCGAGTTGTATGTTGTATTTTTGTATTTTGGTTGTTGGTCGGCTTATTACCCAATTAAGAACATTGTTTCAATCAAGCGTTCTCTTGGCAACTTCAATTCCATGTCCTTTCAATGCAAATAGGGTGCTCATGATGCAAAAATGAAAACACTTTTCATAAAAACTGCGAGGTTTTATTCCGATCATAGTTTTTACAAAAGAGGAGTACAAGTTTCAAGAGCAAAATAAAACCTGTTTGAAGCTATACATGTGCTAATGCTACCAAAAAAAAAAGAAACTAAGCAAAACGTACACACAAAAAAAAAATCAGCGCCGGTTGCCTCAAGCCCCGAGAGGCCCTCTTCGTCCTCTTCCTCAGAGGGGAGGACTTGGGGACACTATCTCCATCAGCATCACTGTCCGAATCAGTCTCTGAATCAGAACCCGAGCCGGTATCATCTCCGCTCTCTACCTCAGAGCCTGCCTCGGCAACATCTCTGCTCTCGGATCCCGAGCCAGTATCATCGCCTCCACTCTCGAACAACTCAGAATGCCGACTCACTGCCTCCTTAGAGTCGCTAGTCTCAGCATCATCATCGCTCATAATGGGCTCTGAAGGACTGCTATGGCCTTGGGTACCCCTATCTCTGCCTCAACTACGACTCATATCTCGGCCACGAGCAGGGGCCTGTCTCTCTCTCCTCCCTTCTGCTGGAGAAGGTGCTACCGATACTGGTGTTGCTGCGGTCCTGGTGCTATCGATGCAGATGGAATCTAAAAAAAAAAACAGTTGTCAACATATCAGCTACAGTGTGTGTATCAGATACAAGCATAGTATGCAAAATAAGTGGTATGCAAAAATCAGATACAGTATAAGTACAGTGTGTGAGTACAGTGTGCCAATGTAGTGTATCAGTGCAGTTTGGGAAAGACTACAGTTGAAATGCCGATGTATTAGTGGAAATATGATAGCATGAAGCGCAAACTGAAGGAAAGCACCTGGATACCGTGGAGACCAAGCAACATCTCCCTCCTTTGCACCATGCCCATCAGAGAAGCTGCCAGCTCGAGAAGGCTCCCTGCATACTCTATAGATGCCTGCAAATGCATTTGGATGATCAACGTCTTCAATAAACATATCTGAAATGGAAATGTGGGGTACAAATGGTAAAGTGTGGTCCATACTTGGGACGAGCCTCGAACTCCGACAAGCTCGTGTCCAGCCTCTGCCGGCTCGATCGGGATCTGGTAAGCAGTCCCAGTCGGTCTCCAGCATGTGAACGCAGTGGAAAACTCTGGCCAGCGGATAATCTGCTCCACAGAGAGAGCCCCTCTAGCATGGGCCCTAGTAGCCCGAGTTGCCTTGCCTGCCACCAGAGCCCTTGCCCCCTTGCCTGCATGAGCACCCGTTAGAGGTAGCATATGGTGGGTTTGAATAAAGGTCGTGTAATCACCCTTTCCTCTAAAGAAGTCAGCATCCAGGCCTACCATAAACTGAATGACTACATCAATAGATAGGTTGTCCACTGTCCTCATAAACTCCTGGAGTGGCATCGGAATGACCGGATCAGGCAAGCCCACGGTCTGGCGAACGAATCTCTCGCTCAAGAACTAGGCCTGGCAGACTGGGCCCTCCAGCAGAATCTCGAAGCGCGATGTGCCGCACGTTCCTGCGTACTAGTCCCGCACCCTGGCCAACATCATGGCCCAAGGCTGCCACGTGATCTACAAGCAGGGAATGTACAGATTATTAGTTGCTATCAGTTGCTAAAGTCTGAATCAGAGCAGTTGTAAAGTAAAAATGACTGTGTTTTGAGTTACCTCGTGGGCGGCCACAGTATCAAAGTAGTGGCAGAAGAAGGCAAAGGACTTGTGACTCCGGCGCTGACACCGACCATCATATCGTCTTGAGTAGAGAATCGCCAGGGGGAAGTCCTCCACAGGCTCTGGAGCGAAGGCTGGAAAATACGCATATATCCATAGCTGCAAGGAAATTGCAATGCAATGTTATCAACACAACATGAATAGATATAGAAAGTGCAAAGCAGAAAGCACACAGCATGAACAAATGCAGAAAGTCCAAAGTAGAGAGCACATAACATGAACAGATGTAGAAAGTGCAAAGCAGAAGGCACACAGCATGAACAGATATAGAAAGTGCAAAGCAGAAAGCACAGGTGTTGAACAGATATAAAACAGAAAATATGAAGCAGAAAGTGTAAAGTGCAAAGAGGGAACCGAAATAGATACCTCCCAAGCTCGCCAGTAGCCACCGATCCACTCTCCCCTCCTACGAGAGGTAGAGCTCATATAGCCATATAGGGTGGTGAGGCCAGCTCCGCCCCAATCGTAGAAGTGTACCCAAGGAAAGGTCACCAGGGCACTTAATAGTTATAAACCCATGGTGTTCCATCTATTCGAAAACAAGGTGGTACTGAGGACAAACATCAAAAAACCCTGGGCTTACTGCTCCATCTCCTCTAACGTCTTGGGCTCGCTCCTTCAGAACTGCTCAGCAAACCAACTATATCTCACTATGGCTGGCCGGTACAGAGGTGGGCTCTCAACAAGTCAATCCAAGCAGCCTCACACTCCCCCATGTTTGTGTCAAACGGGATCGGATCACCCCTTACTCCTAAGCCTGTGATCATGGCAAAGTCGTGGAGAGTCATCATCATCTCCCTGGCAGTAGAGAGGTGGAAGGAGTTGGTGGTGTCCCACCACCTCTCCTCTAGTGCTCCTAGAAGAGGACGACTCGCAATGACGCGTGTCAGGCCAGAGCAAAAAAGGCCAACGTTGGTCTCATTGACGATGTCGCGGACCCTAGCAGGGAGCTCGTCATACCAATCCCTTGTCATCATAGCTCCATACCTCCTGTAGGCACGAGACTCTCCCTGTGGCAAAGAAGAAGTGAATCAGATGAATGGCAGTGATGAAAGTGCAATTAGATGAAAGGCAAAGAACAAGTGAATTAGATGAAAGGCAGTGATGAAAGTGCAATCAGATGAAAGGCAATGATGAAAGTGCAATCAGATGAAAGGCAGTGCAAGAAATGTAGTTAAAAGAAAGGCAAGAATGCATGAAAATAGAATTCATACCTCAGTAGCACTGGATAAAAGGTGGGAGGCTGGCTTCCTCAGCAGGAGGTCCTCTGGTACGCCGCGAGCGAAGTCGCTAAAACGCCTAATGCCTCCAGGTGGTAAGATGTGCATGCGGGGATGATATGTCACCGGATCGAAAGGTTGCACCCTCAATGGTAATGGCTCTAGCTCAAACTCAGGGGCAAACTCCACCTCAAGGTCAGCCTCAATGCCCTGGGCCGCCTCATCGGCCTCGGCAACTACCGACTCCTCTACCTCAGCAACGGGTGGAAATGCAGATGGAACCTCTAGAGGAGCTCCATCATGAAGAATCTCATCCGCCATCTGAAAAATGGGTGAAAAGTAGGTGAAAAGTGAAGAAAAATAGAGAAAAGAGGGTAAAGTTGGAAAAAGTCAACCCTACGAGAGAGAAAATGAGAGAAAAAGTCAAAAACCAGGAAAGTTCACAAAACCCAAGAGAAACTCGAGGGGAACAAGCCTAAAGTGGTGAAAATCCAAGAAAAAATGATGAAATGAAAATCTAATCGGTTCAAAATGTAGAGAACTAAGAGGGTTTTGCGAAAAAAGTTTGCGTGGGGCGTTGAAAAATGCATATAAAGCACGGATCTAGAGAGAGAAAGTATCTAGAGAGAGAGGGGATAGGTTTTCAGCCTTGGAGAAGTGAGGAAATGAAGTTTGAGATGGTATACTTAAAGACCCGAGGCAAAAAGTCAATTTTTGCCCCGAATCTACCATCGGTGGCCGGCAGGCCACCATTGGTGGTCAGCAAGTGTTTTTGGTGGCCAACATGAGGCAGGCAGCTTCTCCTGGTGGCCGACAGGTGGCCGGTGTCTCTCAAGTGGATCCTGGTGCTGTTCTTTCCTTTTTGAATAGTGTATGGAAGGTTCCATTTTTTGGAAGCCTGCAGCTGCGTTCTGGTGTGTAAACGTGTCCCACTTGCTACTATGAATGAGGTGTATCCTTTTAAACATGTTGTAATTCCTTCGAAAAGTAAATCGGAAGGTGCCACCGGATATCGTTTTATTCGTTTTGTCAAATTATATCGTTGTTCTCTTCTGTTGCATAGAATGTGCATTTCGTGTATATATATATTGCATGCGTGTCTTGCATCATTTATGATTCATGCGTAGAACATGCTGTCAATTTTTGCATAGAATATGCTCTTATTTCATGCATGAAATATGCTTTTGTTTCTTGTATAGAATATGCCTTGAATTAACATCATACGTCAGTTAACCATCTTGTACGGAATATGCGTTACCACTGTATTGACTCGTTCACTTTGTGCATCTATCGCACACGTTCACTTTGTGCATCAATCACGCACCTCTCTGTTTTATCTCGGGGAGCGTAAAGCACGAACCCGAGCGGTTTCTATTTTTATCTCAGGACACGTAAAGTGTGGCTCTGGGCGTGTTTTATCTCAGGACGCGTGAAGCGCAAGCCCGAGCGGTTTCTCTTTTATCTCAAGACATGTGAAGCGTGGCCCTGAGCGTGTTTTATCTCAGGACGCATGAAGCGCGAGCTCGAGAAATTTTCCTTTTATCTCGGGACACGTGAAGCGCGAGTCTGAGCGGTTTTCCTTTTATCTTGGGATGCGTGAAATGCAACCCCGAGTGGTTTTTGTTCCTTTGTTTCTCAGGATACGTGAAGCGCGACCTTGAGCAGTTTTTATATCAGGACGTGTGAAACACGACCTCGAGCGGTTTTCATTGTCATTGTCATGCTTAATATCCAACTCCCATTTCTTTCTCCCTTTTATTTACACACTTACCATGGTAGCATCATATTTCTCGTTTCATATCATTGTCATGCTTAATATCCATTTTTGCATGCATTGGGTTCAGTTCATCACTCTAACATTGTCATCATTTCTTACTTACTTGAATACGTGTGTTGCCACATGATTTGAGTTGATCCATATGACATGCTAAACAAATTAAACCTCGTAGTTGAAATTTGTATCTATTGCATTAGCCACTTTGCATATTAGAGCATGCATTTTTTTTCTAATTATTTTATTTCCTTTGGATTGCCTCGGTTGAGTACTAGGTGAGCATTTTTATTTTAGCATATTGTATGTGTGTTTGTGTTGCCCTATCAAGCATACTACCATGAGGCTAAGTGCTTATTTGATATACCTTTTTGAATGCGGTGGATAAAGGTTATTCTGCTTGAGTTGGGATGACTTTGATAAATGTACATATGAGCTCGCTTTTTCAAATGGCATATACTTAAAAATCGTTTCAAAGAAACATGAAATCAAAGCATTTTAAAGTGGAAGAAATAGTCTATACTTGTGTGCGTCATATAGTAATGTTAGCATATATAGACACCCCATGTAGTCTATACTTACGACTTGGACATCATCGCTTGCACACCCAATGATGAGTCTATATGCTTGTTAAGTTTTGGAAGTCCTCAACAGAATGCCACAGCTTTGAGCCTTTCAAACCCTATACCCCTGTTGCTTTGTTTTGGACCAAAACCTTGGATTTTCAAGCCTGCAACCTTTGATGGCCTGCTAGCCACTGTTATGGGCTGCCGGCCTTTGCTCCTAGTTGCTGGCCACTGATGTGGCCTACCGGCCACCATTAGTGGCCCGCTAGCCACTAATGTGTTTTAAAGATATTTTGTGATAGCTATGCCAGCTGTTTGCATAGATGCTTGCATCTACTCCCACGTATATGCCTGGATGTTTTTGAGGGAGGTTCATATTTCTCTATATATAAAGGACCTCTCCTCTTGCCATGGGGTTAGAAAAATTTTGGAGCAAAATTTTTCCTCTCTCTACAATTCTCTCTCTCTCTCTTTGCAAATTTCTCAACCTTTGCCTATACACTCTTAACCAAACCTCTCCAGTTTTGAGATGAGGTATCTTTGAGCCTTATTTGAGCTCTTGAGGGTGTGTTTGCTTTGTTTTACTGCTTGAAAGTGATCTCCTCTTCAAGAGGTATTTACTCTTTTTCCTACTATTTTCCAACTATTTTTGAGCTATAAAAACCCTATATTTTTGGGCTGAAACTTGGGCTATAAGGCCAATAAAGGTTGAGGGGTGGTTCACCCTTCTTTACACCTTGCTCTCAAGGCCTTTACCCTTGTGTTTCCCACCTTTGCGCTATCTTTTTTTGAGCTTTTAAACAGTGATTTTCAGAGTTATTTTAGTAGCTAAAATCATGGTTTGAAGTCTAAAATGGGAGAGGTTAGCCTCCCCTCCTTGTGCTTTGCTTACTAGCCTAGCATGATCCATATTTTAGCTTATTATTCTAGCTATTTTTGTCTTAATTCCAGCATGTTTTAGGACTTGTTTAGGACTGTTTCTAAGTGTTTGTTGCATTTGAGCTTTGTTTTGCATGCCTGTAGTGTACTTGTCCTCATAAGCCTGGTGTTTTAGGCATTAGACATCATCTTATTTGAGTTCATAGCGTTTATTTATGGCTTTCCATGCTTGTGATCACTCTTGATCACCACTGCAACCTCCCTCCTTTCTTGGCTTTTGTTTTGTTTTGAAAGTGGTTTCAAACCTACTTGTTTGTTTAAGCATGAGATTGAGGTGTCATGCTTAATGGTTTAATCCCTTTGGGAGTTTATTACCAATGGTATGATGTCTTTTTAATGCCCAAAAAAACTCTTGGTTTGAGCCCTCTTCCCATTAGAGGACTTAAATTCACCTTTGGACTTAATTGACTAAAGAATGGATGGTAATCTAAAATGAAGTAATAAAATTGAGGCTAAAAAAATGTGCAAGATAATAACTTGTTTGGGTTCAATCGGATGTTAATTGAACCCTTGAGTATTGAGCCTTTTCATACTCATTAGTGATGAAACCGGTTCAAGATTCATTGTTAACTACTTCCCTTGATCTTTCATGATAGAGAGGTGATTTTTTAGAGTCTTGTTTTATTGTATTCAATGAACTTGCACACTTTGGTTTATAGGCCATCATGCAATGAAATTGCATAGATTGATGGTTTGTGAATCAAGTTTTACTACTCTTTTGAGTTGTTCAAATGATAAGGAGGGGTAAATTGGGCAAACAAACCCTTGAGAATACACTGTCTCTGCTCTATTTGCTCTCTATTGCAGCAGGACAACCCAGTCAGCAGTAGCCAGCATGCCACTGTTGGTGGCCTGCAAGCCACATCAGTGGACGGCAGGCCCTCTACCGGCCACCAGTGCAAAATTTAGCAATGTACTTCCCCAACAGAACAAAGTTGGTCCGGAGGTGGAAATCAGTGTAAGTGTTCTATTGTGCAACAGAGGCATTCAGCAGTAGAAACAGTGACTTTTCGGGTGGAAACTGCATTCATGCATGGGCCTTCCATCAAGCCTCGGGATCCGTGTTGTAATAATATTAGTGTTGTGCTTAAAGTAGTGGCTTTGTAAGTTAATTAGTTAGAATAGCTAATTTCTCTCGTGTTGTAATTATTTTAATTAGCTAGAATAGTTAATTAGTTTGATTTGTAATAATTAGTTAAGTAGTTTAGCTATTTATTCATTTGGTTTTGTAATTGTTAATTAATTAGTTTAGTTTTAATTAGTTAGCTAGTTAGTTCATTTGGACTCTCCTTCATGAGAGCGTAATATTGTAATAATATGTATGTCTTCCAACCCCATGTCTTTCTCCCTTTTATTTAACTGCTTATGATGGTTAGATTAGGACATCATGTTTCGATTAGCATCTTTCATGCTTGCATCCACTTGTATTACATGGACTGAGGCTCAACGCATCATTCTAACTTGCATTGTTAGTTTAACATTCGTTGAATACGTGCTTAGACCACATGCTATCAAATTGATTCATATGCCATATTAGTAGCCGAGCCTAGTAAATTGCATATCGCATGTGTTGCATTAGTCATATCGTATAGTTAGGAATCATGCATTTTTTTTTCTAACTAGTTTCTCTTATTGGCTTGGAGTACTAGGTGAGCCTTTACTCATTTTAGTATATCGCATACGAGTGATTGTTGCCATGTCTAGCATGCTTGCCATGAGGCTAAATGCCTAAGTGATAAATTGCTTGAATGCCTGTGGATGAAGGCTAATTGCTTGAATTGGAATAATTTGAGTAATGTTCATATGCGATCACTTTTTTAAGTGGTACATATTCAAAGCAATTTTCAAAAACAAACATGAGCCATATGTTTCAATTTTTGTAAAATTAGTCTATACTTGTGTGTGTGCGCATCACATATTAATGCTAGCCTAATAACCGAAACAAGAGCATATAATGTAAATAAGATTCATATCATGAGTAGTAGAGGCCGATCTTTGATCAGGCAAGCGAGGGTGCTCAATTCATGAGCTTCCCTTCTCGTACCTAAGTTCCCGAGCCGAGACAATCTTGGTGATGATGGACACGTGGTGTAGTTATCCCATTTTTTACGGCCCTTATAACTTGAACGTCGTCGCATACACACCCAATGATGAGTGTATATGCTTGTTAAGTCCTCGAAGTCCTCAGTGGAATGCCACAACTTTGAGTCCTTCAAACCCTACACCCATGTTGCCTCATTCTTCGACCAAATCTAGTGATCTTCAAGCCTGCAACCCCTGGTGGCCTACTGGCCACCTCTTTGGGCTGCCGGCCATCACTCTTGGTTGCCGGCCACAGATGTGGCCTGCCGGCCACCAATGTCTTTTGCAGATATTTTGTGATAGATGTGCCAGTTGTTTGTACAGATGCTTGCATCTGCTCCCACGTGTATGGTTGGATGTTCTTAAGGGGAATTCATGTTTTCTATGTATATGAGACCTCCCTCTCTTGTTTTAAGGTTAGAAAAATTTTAGAGCAACATTTTTCCTCTCTGTCTACAATTCTCTATCTCTTGCAAATTTCTACACTCTTGCGTACATATCCTTCACCTTTGCCTATACACTCTTAACCAAACCTCTCCATCTTTGAGCTGAGGTGTCTTTGAGTTTTGTTGGAGCTCTTGAGGGTGTGTTTGCTTGGTTTTATTGCTTGGAATTGATTTCCTTTTCAAGTGGTATAAGGCTTTGCCTCTTTACTTACTTTAACTACTCTTTTTCTTGCTATTTTCCAACTTTTTTTTGGCTATAAAAACTCAATATTTTTGGGCTGAAACTTGGGTTTTAAAGCCAATAAAGGTTGAGGGGTGGTTCACTCTTCTTCACACTTTGCTCTTAAGGTCTTTTCCCTTGTGTTTCCCACCTTTGCACTATCTTTTTTTGAGCTTTTAAACACTGATTTTCAAAGTTATTTCAGTGGCCAAAATCATATTTTGAAGTTTAAATTTAGAGGGGTTAGCCTCCCCTCCTTGTGTTTTGCTTACTAGCCTAGCTTGTGCTATGTTTAAGCTTATTAATCTAGCTTTTTTTGTCTTAATTCCAGCATATTTTAGGACAGTTTTTAGACTATTTTAGCACTATTTTTGGTTGATAGTTGCATTTGAGCTTTGTTTTGCATGCTTATAGTGTAATTGTCCTCGTGAGTTTAGTGTTTTAGGCCTTAGACACCACCGTATTTGAGTTGATAGTATTTATTTATGGCTTTCCATACTTGCGATTACTCTTAATCACCTCTGCAACCTCCCTCCTTTCTTAGCTTTTGTTTTGCTTTGAAAGTGGTTTCAAACTACTTGATTGTTTAAGCATGAGATTAAGGTGTCATACTTACTGGTTTAATCCCTTTGGGGGTTTATTACTAACGGTATGATGTCTCTTTCATGCCTAAAACAACACTTGGTTTGAAACCTCTTTCCATTAGAGGACTTAAACTCATCATTGGACTCAATAAATTAAAGGATGGTTGGTAATTGAAATGAAGTAATTAAAATGGGACTAAAAAGATGCAAGATAAGAATTTGGTTTTGTGTTCAATCGGACGTCAATTGAACACATGGAAGCTTGAGGCATTTCATACTCATTAGTGATGAAATGATTCAAGTTACCAAGGTCACCACTTCCCTTGATCAATTGATGAAAGGGAGGAGGTTAGAGTCTTATTTTGTTGCATTTATTGAACTTGCACACTTTGGTTCATAAGCCATCATGCAATGAAATTGCTTGAGTTGATGGTTTGTGGACCAAGTTTTGTCTCTCCTTTGATCTGTTCATGATAAGAAGGGGTGAATTGTGCAAACAAACCCTTGAGAATACCCTTTGCATGCCCTGTTTGTTCTCTATTGTAGCAGGATGAACTGTGCAGCAGTGGTTAGCAGGCCACTTTTTATGGCCGGCAGGCCATCACTGGTGGACGACAGGCCATCACTCCTAGCCGGCCGACCGACCGACCACCAATGCAAAATCCAGCAGTGTGTTTTTTAAGCAGAGCAGAGACATTCTGGAAGTGGACAAAGGTGTAAGTGTTCTACTGTGCAACAAAAGCTTTTTGGAAGCAAAACAGTGGCCTTTTCGGGTGGAAACCGAGCATGTGCATGAGTATTCCTCGCATACCGAGCATGTTTAAGTTTAAATGTTTAGCTTAGATATTTGTTGTAATTAATTAGTTATAGCTAGTTAATTTTTGTAAAGTGTTGTAATTAATTAGTTAATTAAGTAGTTGTTTGATCTTGTCTTGTAATTATTTTAATTAGCTAGAATAGTTAATTAATTTATTGTAATAATTAGTTAAGTAGTTTACCTAATTATTCGTTTTGGTTTGTAATAGTTAGCTTAATTAGCTTAGCTTTAATTAGTTAGCTAATTAGTTTATTCGGACCCTCCTTCATGAGGGCACAATGTTGTAATAATGTGTATGTCTTCCAACCACACGTCTTTCTCCCTTTTATTTACTAGCATATGATGGTTAGTTTAGGGACATCATATTTTGTTTAGCATACTTCATGTTTGCATCCATTTGTATTGCATGCACCGAGGCTCGGTTCATCATTCTAACTTGCATTGTTAGTTTAGTGCTTCTTTGAATACGTGCTTAGACCGCATGTTATCAAATTGATCCATATGCCATATTAGTAGCTTAGCCTATTTAGATTGCATATCGCATGTGTTGCATTAGTCATATCGTATAAGTTAGGATCATGCATCTTTCTAACTTATTCTTTTTTTGGCTTGGAGTACTAGGTTAGCCTTTACTAGCTTTAGCATAATTGATTGAATGTGATTGTTTCCATGTCTAGCATGCTTGCCATGAGGCTAAGTGCTTAATTGATAAATTGGTTGAATGCCTGTGGATGAAGGCTAATTGCTTGAATTGGAAAAATTTAGAGTAATGTTCATATGCGATCACTTTTTCAAGTGGTACATATTCAAAACAATTTTCAAAACAAACATGAATCAAAATGTTCCAATTCTTGCAAGTTAGTCTATACTTGTGTGTGTGCGAATCACATAGTAATGCTAGCCTAATAAACCGGAACAAGAGCATATAATGTAAATAAGATTCTTACCATGATTAGTAGAGGCCGATCTTTGATCGAGTGAGCATGGGTGCTCAATTCATGACCTTCCCCTCTTGTACCAAATTTCCCGAGCCGAGACAATCTTGGTGATGACAGACACGTGGCATTTGGCACGAGTCATGGGTTTCCTAAATTTTCCAAAAAAAATATTTAGGTGGTGACTCTGTATCTGGCAAATCAGTCCATTTTTGACAATTTGATTCAAAATTGATTTTTCAAAAGATTTGTTGGATTGGGACTCTTTGGTGTTTATCTATTTCACATTATACTTGTGAGATCAGATTCAGAACCGCGGGAGTCCGATACTGTAGAGCTTATTCGCCTTCCGAAAGAGGGCGTGAAAAAGTCGAGCTACAGTTTCTGGCGACTCTGCTAGGAAAATTAGAGGACTTGACTCGAATTTCCTAATATGAAATTTTATCTACACTTATATGTTTCTTTGCATTGCATTTGCATTGGTGCGTTTAAGTCACTGTGTTTGCCATCTGCCATTCCTGGACGGTTTGCCGTAGGCTTGCCTAAAAGCTTGCCAAAAGGCTGACCAGTCGCGAGCTCTGCCATGATGGGAATACAACCCTTGGATCTAGACTACCGTTGTACCATTTAATCCTCCTTTCACTTCTCGGTGTTAGGTGCGAGAGGTATATTAGGTAGTCTTGCTGACGTACCTTTTCTGACCATTCGTCCTAGTTGCATATCGAAACCATAGAGACTATTCCAAACTAGGACAGGATGCTCACCCGAATACAGGATTGCGTGAAACCGCTTTGTTTGAATAGTGAACCCTAGTTCCTGATGAAACTAGGACAGGGTAACCCTACCCCCTCATAGGGGTGTTTTGGCTCTCACTTAACTGGTATGTGCTTTACAATGAAACTGTACAAGAATGTGTGTATTAGTTGCAAGTTGGGTATCCATTTTTGGGGGCAAAATTTAGTGTTGAGTGCAGTCCTACAGCTTTGATTACATCTATGTGTTGTTAACATCATTAACTGAGGTGCTGTGTAGTTTTTTATTACTGCTCTCTTTTTGCTTTATTTCTTTGTGCTAGGTAGTTTAACACCATAGCATCGGAAAGTTCGGATGTCCCCCAAGTGCTCTAGACCCGAGTTGGAAGGCTTTGTAAAGCCAGAGATCTTGTTAGGGGACTGCCCATGTTTACTTCACTCCCACCGGTTACGAGACAGAAGAGAGTCAGGCAGAGTTCACCGGTCCAGTTTCTACAGCAGTCTCCCCTCACTTCACCTACATCTAGTCAGGCTCAGGGACAGTCTTTTACATCTAGTCCAGTACGAGATCACTCGCCTATTCCGATGGCACAGTATCTCCCAGTCAGTATGAAGGAATTGATCCATCACCTTCAGCAAACAGTTGAACCTCTATAGCAAGACGCTATTCTTCTAGCCAAGGTCACAACCCGTCAGGCTGAGGTAATAAACCGGCTGCAATAATAACAACCGCAACCAGCACCGGCTTCTGCATCTCATGCACCTCCTATAGGTATTTGAGCACCCGAAGTCACTGCCCACACTACTAATGCCCATGCTGAAAATCAGGGCAATTTGGCAGAGCCGATCCCACCACAAGCCTCCAAAGCACCTGTGTATCAAGCTGAGCCTCCATTTGAATTTGAGGTTGACCCAACTGTGCTTAAGGTCAACAAGCTGGAGAAGCTCTTCAAGAGAGCACAAGGTGTCAACTCTATCCCCGACATAGAAGACGGGTATATCGACTCTGTAGTGATATTACCAAATCAGTTCAAAATGCTACACATTGATCAATTCGACTGCTCCGGAGACCCAATGGTTCATCTTCTGTTGTTTTTAGACATCTTGCGGCCGATGGGCCTAACCACACTGCAGAAGCTCTCTCTTTTTGGTCGGACCATGTCAGGAATAGCAGCTATATGGTATGCGAAGCTAGAGGGTTCTGTGAAGTAGAGTTGGGAGGAAATGGCTGAGGCCTTTGTTGCTCAATACTCATACAAACACACAAATTGAGGTCACAACTCGTGATCTCAAGGCAATGTGCCAAGAGCTGAAGGAGGGCTTCTCAGAATTTGTGACGAGATGGAGGGACAAAGCTTCAATGATGACCAAACAGCCTTCCGAGAAAGACCAGATAAGGATGGTAGTCCGCAATCTGCACGAGAAATTATTATAGAAAATGATCGTCCTACCTCTGTTCAGATTCACCGAGCTCCATGAGATGGGGGTTCATATTGAAGATGCCATAAAACAAGGGCTGATTACTGATGAGAAAGAGTAGGCAAAAACGTCTTTTGTGCACAGTTCCAATGTAACCACCAGTGGTAGCATAGCTGTGCGACCATCGTATGTGAGCGTTGTCACCACTACAACCAAGACCGCCAATCCCTTTGCCAATACCGCTCCACAAACTTCAACCAACCTTGCCCGATCCCAGAGAACCTTTACCCAACTCTAAATGACCCTATCTCAAGCCATGAAGGTATTGGTCAAAAAGGGGCACTCAAACCATTAGAGCCTCGCCCTTTACCTGATCCTCTTCCACCAAAACACAACCTAGAAAAGTACTATGCGTTTCACCAGTAGCATGGTCATGACACCAACCAATGCTTTAGACTACGTCATGAGATTCAAGACCTCATTGACAATAAGGAGATTGCACCACCCCAAAGCCAAATGCGACTACAAACCCTCTCCCGGCCCACAATCAAGTTCCCCCACCTCAAAATCTCAACCTTATCCATAGACTAGCCATCCCCTACGACCCCAGTGTATATATTACCCTTTCCCACCTACCCAGACCGACGGTGTTCATTCCTGAAAGCACAGATTTGTGCATGATGGACACGTCCACACTTTAACCTAAACTTGTGGTGGTGACAGTTACAATAGAAAGGAAACTGGCCTTAGAGGAGAGTACAAGTCCATTGCCTGAGTGCTCTGAGGACTTGTCTAAGGGGGTGTACAATCCAAGTTGCTACATTGTGCCGATTGATCAAACCAAGTCGAAAATGGTATTGCCAACTGTAGTGGAGGTCAATGTGGTTAGGGAGGATGGCCCGAGCCAAGGTTTAGATGATTTGGCAGAACTTGAGGAGGACTTAGACAACCTGCAGTTCTTTGATGAACAAGATCAAGGGGATGTGCAGATTGATTGGTTTGATTTAAATGGATCAACAGACAACTCTGAGTGGTTAAGTGATGAATCAGACAGGGAAGAAGGAACTGAAACGAAACTGGAGGAAAAGAAAGCAGGAATTGCTGCAGTGGCCAGAATGGCCGATGAAAAAGGGAAACTACCGGAGAACACCAGCGTGGAAAATTTAGCTCAGGAACTGGGCACTATGAGTGCTATGGACACAGAACAGGAAGCTACGCTGAAGCAATTTGCACAAGAGAGGGCTGAAGACAACCAAGAAGTTGTAATGGCACAACACCCTGTGAGGGATGCTTGTGAGGTGAAAGTGATTCGAACAAAGCCAGACAACTGTTTGTCAGTTGCCGAAGGTATATGGTGGGATGATGACGATCTACATCTGGCCCACACTGACGAGGATTGGGGTGAGTGCCTCCCAGACAACACGTGGTGTGCGGAAGAGATAGATCACATGACAAGAAGTGGGCGGTATTTCAAGCCACTGCACTTAGATCAAGCTAAGGCATCTGGGAAAGACAGAGAGGTTGAGAAACAGAAAGAGAAGCAGCTGGAAAAAGAGGCAGTTTTTAAGCAACTAAAGAAAATCCAAGTTGACATCTCAATTTGGGGTCTTCTCATGGCCTCCTGGGTGCATCGACAGGTAGTACTGTCAGCAATGGACAAAGCTAAATTGTCCATTGACACTACCCCTGAACAACTTGTGGGATTAGTCTTCCCAGGTGGTGCCGGGCCAACCCTAACCTTTTCTGACAAAGAACTGCCGCCGGAAGGCTCAACTCACAACAAACCCCTATACGTATCCGTTGAGTGCAAGGAAAAATGGGTATGATAGTGTTGATAGACACCGATTCAGCTATCAATGTTTGTCCTTCCCGCACAGCTTATGCCATCAGCCTTAGACCGGCAGACTTCATGCCCACGGCCCAAGTAAGTTGGGCATATGATAACACGAGCAGGGAGGTTATGGGCACGGTGCAAATCAGAGTCCAAGTAGGCCCAGCTCAACAAGATGTCAATTCCATGTCTGGATGTCCTGGCCACCTTCAACTTATTGCTAGGGAGGCCCTGGTTGCACCTTGTGAAAGCAGTGTCCTTTACCCTCCATCAAATGCTGAAATACCCTCACGGGAAGGGAGTGGTGATTGTTTTTGGGAATTCATCCATCCATCCCCCGCCAGAGGTAACTACACCAGTGCTGGAAATCACTCATGGCGAAGAGGACGTATTCCTCTCAAGGTTCACTTTGGCCGAGGCCCGAGTAGTGTAGACCATTTTGGCCGTTGACGAGGGTATGTATGTCAGTGCCCAATCTATCTATTTCATGAACAAATTACAGCATGTGACAGGAATGAGACTTGGAAGAAGTGGCTGGAAAGGCGTCGTAGCATTGACAAATGTACCGCACAATCCACATGCCTTTGGTCTAGGTTATGTACCCACCAAAAAAGATTGGATCAGGAAAAGGAAAGAGATGACAGGCAAAGCCAGAGCCAAATAGGCCGGGAAACAGTATGAGCTCATTCATAGGCCAATCCAGGGAATGCTAAATGGCAGCTTTGTTCGGGAAGAAGAAGATTTCCTCTTTTATGGCTTTCCTGAGCCCTGGATGAATTCCATGAAGCAGCGTGTTCCTAGATTCAAAATCTTCTTTGACATGCAGCTGCAAGATAGTGATGCCAAGGAAAAGGCTGAACCAAGTACTAAGGATGAACGGGGCATGGAAAATGACTCAGACAACAGCGAACTTGGAGTAAGGGCAGCACTGGCATGTCTCCTTATAGATCTTGTGGTTGACTCAGAGAAATTGGGGGATAACTTTACCATCTCTAAGATCGGGGACCAACCAGGTGTGAACCCATCCAGCAGCATTTTGGATGTATCAGAGGCACCATCTCTTATCTGGCAGCTGGAAGAGGGCTACCTGTCTAGTTTTGAGTCGGTCGCTGAGCTAGAATCTGATTCCACAGAGTCTACAGAGTCGGAATCAGATTCCGGTTCTTCTGAGTCTAAGTCGGGTATTCCTGGGGGTGATAACCCGGATCCCAAGGTCTTGTCCAGGTCCTTTTTTTTTTTCTTTTGCTTTTGAGTTGGTTGTAACCGAAGAGCTAGACCTTATGAATGAGAACGTTACCGATTCTGAGTATTTCTCTATGTCGCTTGTTTATTATATTAACCAAGATTTTCAGAATTTTAATGAAAATGAAGAGGAAGGAATTCCTCTAGTTTTAAAAAACTTAATTAATCGAGAGGAGGAGAGGTTTGCAAAACCCTGTGCTAATGAAATCATTGCTATTAATATGGGTACTAAGAAGGATTTGCGTCTAGTCCAGATCAGGTCCACGTTGTCTTTGGAGGAGCGCGAGCGCTTCGTCACTTTATTAAAAGATTTCAAAGATGTTTTCGCGTGGTCCTATGAAGACATGCCTGGAATCAATCCTGAGATTGTACAGCATCAGATCCCTCTTGACCCTGAGGCCCAACCTGTCATGTAGAAGTTGCGAAGAATCTGACTGGATTGGGCGTTGAAAATCAAGGAAGAGGTCACCAAGCAGATTGAGGCAGGTTTCTTGTTAGTATCTGAATACCCGACTTGGTTGGCTAACATCGTCCTGGTGCCGAAAAAGGATGGTAGAATCCGAGTATGTGTGGACTTCCGGAATTTGAACAAAGCCAGTCCGAATGACAACTTTCCTCTGTCACACATTGATGAGTTAGTGGATTTCACTGTGGGTCATGCATTGCTATCCTTTATGGATGGGTTTTTCGGGTACAAACAGATTCTAATGGCACTCGATGAGAGATTGAAAACTTTATTCACTACGCCGTGGGGTACCTACTACTATCGGGTTATGCCGTTTAGGCTAAAGAATGCCAAGGCTACTTATCAGAGGGCTGCAACCACTATTCTGCATGATATGATCCACCAAGAGGTCAAGGTGCATGTGGACGATATGATTGTCAAGTCCAAGGAAAAAGAGGGCCACTACACCGCTTGAAGAAATTCTTTCAACGGATCAGAGAATACATGTTGAGGTTGAACCCGCAGAAATGCACTTTCAGTGTAACAGTAGGGAAAATGCTAGGCTTTTTGATCACACAGAGGGGCATCGAAGTAGATCCTTCCAAAATCAAGGCTATCCTAGAAATGCCACCACCAAGGACTAAAAATGAAGTGTAAGGCTTTCTGGATAAAGTTCAATTCATAAGACAGTTTATTTCTAAATTAACCTTGACTTGTGAACCACTATTTGTTTTCCTGAAGAAATGGAAGAAATTTCAATGGGATGATCGATGTCAATTTGCCTTTGAGCAAATTAAGCAATACCTCCAGAATCTGCCTGTGTTGTCGCCACCAAAGCTGGGAAAGCATTTGATTCTGTATCTGTCAGTGACAGACACGACTATGGGATGCATGCTCACTCAGGAATCTGAACATAGGTAGAGAAAGCCATCTATTACTTGAGCAAGAAAATGCTAGATTATGAGACCCACTATACTTCATTTGAGAAAGCATGTCTAGCCTTGGTATGGGCTACCAGGAAGTTGAGGCATTACTTGTTAGCTCACTTCGTAATCCTGGTTTCGAGATTAGATCCCATCAAATATCTCTTTGAGAAACCAGCACTTACGGGTAAGCTAGCCCGCTGGTTGCTTCTTCTCTCCGAATTTGATCTCAAATATGTTACCCGCAAGTCGATTAAGGGGAGAGTTGTAGCGGAGTTCCTGGCAAATCACCTAGTAGAAGGGGATGAGGCGATGGAATACTGCTCCCAAATGAAGCCATTCTGCAAGTTGAGGAGGAGACTTCGATAATGTACTTTGACGGAGCAACCAATCAGTATGGTTATGGAATAGGTGTGTTGCTGATGGCACTCGACGACTCCCATATACCTTTAGCCTTCAAACTCTGGTTCAAGGTGTTTAATAATGAAGCAGAATATGAAGCGTGTATTGCTAGTTTAGAAGCGACCCTGGAACTAGGGGCAAAAGGATTAGATGTCATCGAGGACTCGAACTTAGTTGTTTCTCAAGCAAATGGGGACTGGAAAGTCAAAGAAGAAAAGATGAAGGCTTATCACCAGACCCTTGATATTTTGATCCCTAGGTTTGAAAAGCTGACTTTCACGCATCTACTGAGAGAGAACAACAGGTTCGCTGATGCTTTAGCAACTCTATCTTCTATGGTAAACATTCCACTTGGAGTCCAGATGCGTCCGATTATCATTGAGCAGAAATACACACCGGCCTATGAAACTATCGCCGCAATAGATGAAGCGCAAGACAAAAACCCTTGGTACTACGATATTTGGAACTTCTTGGAAAAGGAGATTTATCTACCAAGTGAAAATGCCAAGGACAAAAGGGCAATATGGCAAATGGCCATCCAATTTATCCTCTGCGGAGGTAAACTGTACAAAAGAGGTCATCTGGGAATGCACAAGTTGTGTGTCAAAGAAGAATCAAAGCGCTTGATGGAGGCCATCCATGGGGGAGAGTGGGGAGCGCACATGAACAGAGTGATGTTAGCCCGGGAGATTCTCAGGCAAGGTTACTACCGGTCCACTATGGAGGAGGATTATATTGGTTTTGTTTGGCGATGCCACAAATGCCAAATTCATGTTAATCGCATGAACATCCCACCATCAAAGCTGTACAACATGACTTTGCCATGGCCTATCTCAATCTAGGGAATCGACGTTATTAGCGCAGTCATGCCAAAAGGGTCAAATGGGCATGAATACATTTTGGTGGCAATTGATTACATTACAAAGTGGGTGGAAGCTCAGTCCTATGCAGTGTTGAAAGCATCGCATGTGGCCAAGTTCATCAGAAACAATATCATTTGCCGTTACGGAGTCGCAAATGAGATCATATCAGATAATGGCTCCCACTTCAAGAAAGAGGTGATAGACTTGTTGGATAAATACAATGTGGCTTTTCATAAGTCATCTACATATAGGCCGCAAACCAATGGAGTTGTTGAGGCCGCCAACAAGAACATCAAGAATATTTTGCAGAAGATGGTTGAGACCTACAGGGACTAGCCAGATAAATTGCCATTTGCACTCTGGGACTATAGAACTTCAATCCGGATGTCTACAAGGGCAACTCCTTATTCTCTCATCTATGTGATAGAAGCTATTCTGCCAATTGAAATAGAAGTCATGTCGCTACGAGTTATGGCTAAGTGTCAAATAGCAGAGGCGAACTGGCAACAGAGTAGGTTTGAGGAGTTGATGTTGTTTGATGAGAGAAGGCTAAAAGCATTGTATCATGTTCAAGGCTATCAACACAGAATTGCCAAGGCTTTTAACAAGAAAGTTAAGTCCCGGAATCTCAAGGAGGGGGATATATTGCTGAAAGACAACTGAGCTCCCATTCATGACCCTAGGGGCAAGTTCAGACCCAAATAGACTGGTCCTTGCATTATCAAAACTATCTGGTCAGGTGGAGCTATTATTCTTATGGACTTAGATGGCCTGGAATTTTCACAACCGTTCAACATGGACAAGTTGAAGAAATACTATCCCTGAGAGGCTCCCTAGGTCGAAAACCCAGAAGGACGGCCTGGGCAAAAGTTAGAGCGTGAAAAATATGAAATTAAGAAAAGCTGAGCTCGCAAGGTTAAAAACCCTAAAGGTCAACTTTGGCAAAAATTAGAGCACAAAAGGAGAGAGTTAATACGTGAGTGAACCTGAACCGAACTACGTAAGGCCTGATTCCCATATTTAGGATACGTAGGCAACTTCATCTTGAAGTTCGGCCGTAATCACTTCCAACTCAACTGTCCTATCCATGTGTCTGATCAGGTCATCTTTGTTTGTCCTTTACCTAAGAGTTCGGTTGTGATCTTTACTCTGAGAGAAGAGCCAGGTACAATGCAGAGCAGTGCTCTTCAGTCAGAAGCATTTTTGGTCTTTTGATTCAGGGTTGTACATCTTGAGAATTGATTCCATGCTTGTCAAGTGGTGATCCTTTTCAAAAATGGTTTTGGAAAGTTTTAATAAAAGTTGATTTTGTTCAAAATTTACCTTTTACAACTTAGACCATTTTTGGACCAAAAGAAAAAATTTCAGTGCTTACAACTTTAATTTCATTGATTTCAACATAAAATTCTCCAACTCTCTAATACAAATCAAAGTTGCTTTTATTACATCAAAAAAATTTGAAAAGAAAGGTCAAAGTAATAAATTAGGGGCATAGATGAGTCAGGTACTCCTGCGTCCTCCGCTCATGCTTGTGGAAGCTTCTGAAGCCAAAGTGGGCCCGGTTTGTGCCCCATCCTCGAGCCAAGCCAAACACTTGCCAGAAAGGGCATAACTGAAACTAGGGGCAGGGGCCAGAAGGTCTCTCGTCCTCCAAACAGTGAGGTACCTAGCCAAATCTGAACCACGGATGGGGAATGAAACCAGGTACTCTACCCCCTCCTCTGGGCAGGTCTGATCATGTCCAAACTGATGTTTGAACCGAAAGGGGGAAGTAAAACACACAGTGCGTAAGGTCGATCAACTAAATGTCAGGCTGCCAAGCCATGTTGTAACTCATCCCAATCAAATTAAGCTAGGGGCAACACCAAGCTATGTCAGCAGCAGACCTGTTGCACATCCAGTCGCACTACCATCCCTCATTCGGGAAATCCACTAGTCGGTGGCAGAAGAAATAACCTCGAGCTAAGTACTCAGGGCAAGAGTCCACTACCTTCAGCTTGTCCATAAGCCACACCAGGGAAGGGATGAAAGAAAAGAGAGATTAAAGAATAGAGAGTTGTATGTTGAGAGAAAAGTGAGACAAGGGCTTTGAGAGAAAAACAGAGCATGAGTGCCGAGTGATGTGAGAAACACATATAAGAAAGGGTAGGAAACAATACCTGAAGAAGTAGTGGACTCCCTGCGAATCTAGTAGTCTCTCGCCGATGGAAGGCTTCTAAGCCCATCAAGGTCTCGGCCAGCGCCAAACCAATGCAACTCTTGCCTTCTTTGAGACCTTGGGCCACTTCGATCAATCGGATATTGGACCCGCCAAAACTAGGGGCAAAAAGGAAATGTGCAAGCATACATAAGCAGAGAGCATGTTGCCGAAAACCTCGCCAGAGAAGGTCGTCTCTGTCACCGACTTCAGAAAATCGATGAATCAAGCTTGATATGTCTAGCTCTCCGTTGTGGGCCAGAGATCGAGCCTCGTGTAAAGTGAGCCCACACATCCGTTCCAAAGCTTGGGCGTGGCCAAAACGGGGCTAAGGCATGATTTTCTCATCACACTGGGATTCCATTAGTGCCTGAAATTCTTCAATTGTCAGACATATTTCTTGTCCCCCGAAGGGAAAGACATGTGTAATCGGGTCCCAGCATTGAGCCGCGACATGAAGGAATGGAAAACAAAGTGGAGCACGGCTCAACAGAAAAAGTGCATTTATACCGAAACCCTGAAAATTTACCTTTTCCGTGCCGTCTAAATCGCTATCCAATCCGAGAGCTTTTTGGCAAAAAATGACTCCATTTGTGGAAGAAATTATAGCTGAAATGAGGTTCTGAAGAGAAATCACGAAGTTGAACCTTTTGTAGAAGATAAGGCTGTGAGTGAAAGCCAGTTGTCAGCAATCCGGCGATTCTCATATTTGTGGCTGACAGGCTACTTTGGTGGTCGACAGGCCACCTCTTGTGGTCGGCAAGCTCTATCTCCGGTCGGCAGCCTTCTTTTCAGGTGTGCCTTCCACCCCTATGCTGAGCAGTGCTGGATGCATGTGTTTTGTTTTGATCTTTGTGTGTTTTAAAGTCTTGTTTTGAGTCTTTTTGGTTTTAGCAAGTTTGTTTATTTGTATTTGAGTTGTTTTTGCTTTGCTTATTGAGTTGTATGTTGTATTTTATATTTCGTTTGTTGGTGGGCTCATTACCCAATTAAGAACATTGTTTCAATCAAGTCCTATTGGCCAATTCAATTCCATATCCATTTCATACAAATATGGTGCTCATGATGCAAAAATAACAACGCTTTTTTATATAAAAAACTGTGAGGTTTTATTCCGATAATGTTTTTACAAAAGAGAAGTACAAGTTTCAAAGCAAAATAAACCTATCTAAAGTTATACATGTGTTAGTGCTACTAAACAAAAAGAAACTAAGCAAAAGTAAAAAAAGAAATCAGTGCCAGTCACCTCAGGCTCGAGAGGCCCTCTTCGTCCTCTTCCTTGGAGGAGAGGACTCTGGGGCACTATCTCCATTAACACTGCTGTCTGAATCAGTCTCTGAACCGTATCATCTCCGTTCTCTGCCTCAGAGCCCGCCTCGACAACACCTCCACTCTCAGCCCCCGAGCCAGTATCATCGTCTCCACTCTCGAATGACTTAGAACGCCGACTCACTGCCTCCTTGGAGTCACTGGTCTCAGCATTATCATCGCTTAAGATGGGCTCTGAAGGACTGCTATGGCCTCGGGCGCCCTTGTCTCTACCCCGACCGCAACTTGCATCTCGGCCACAAGCTGGGGCCTATCTCTCTCTCCTCCCTGCTACTGGAGGAGGTGTTGCCGATGCTGGTGCTGCTGCTGCCACCGCCGGTGCAATCAATACAGATGGGATCTGAAAAAGAAAATTGTCAACATATCAGCTACGGTGCGTGTATCAGATGTAAGCATAGTATGCACAATGAGTGCATGCAGAAATCAGTTACAGTGTATGAGTGCAGTGTGTGAGTACAGTATGCCAATGCAGTGTATCAGTGCAGTTTGGGAAAGTTTACAGTTGAAATGCGAGTGTATTAGTGGAAAGATGATAGCATGAAGCGCAAACTGAAGAAATTACCTAGATACCATGGAGACTAAACAGCGTCTCCCTCCTCTACACCATGCCCATCAAGGAAGCTATCAGCTCGAAACAACTCCCCGTGTACTCTATGGATACCTGCAATGAATGATCATTGTTCGCAATAAACATATCTGAAATGAAATGTGGGGTAGCAAGTGTAAAGAATGGTCCATACCTGAGACAAACCCTAGACTCTGACAAGCTCGTGTCCAGCCTCTGCCGGCTCAATCGGGATCTAGCAAGCAACCCTAGTATGCCGCCAGCATGTGAGCGCAATAGGAAGCTCTGGCCAGCAGGTGCTTTGCTCTGTAGGGGGAGCCCCTTTAGCACGGGCCCTAGTCGCCCTAGTCACGTCTCTCGCCGCAGGAGCCCTCGCCCCCTCACCTCCGTGATCGCCTATCAAGGGTGGCAGAAGGTGGGTCTGAATAAAGGTCGTGTAGTCACCCTTGTCACTAAAGTAATCAACATCCAAGCCTACCATGAACTGTGTGAATGCATCGCCAAATAGGCTATCTGTTGACCTCATAGACTCTGGAGGTGGCATCGGAACTACCAAATCCAGCAAGCCCACGGTCTGGCGAACGAATCTCTCACTCAAGAACTAGGCCCGGCAAACTGGGCCCTCCAGTAGGATCCGGAAGTGCGATGTGGCCCACTCTCCCACGTACTGGTCCCATACCCTGGTCGGTATTGTAGCCTAAGGCTGCCATGTTATCTACAAATGGACAGTGTATAGATTATTAGTTGCTATCAGTTGCTAAAATGTGAATCAGAACAGTGTTAAAGCAAAAATGACTGTGTTTTGGGTTACCTCGTAGGCTGCCACTGTGTCAAAATAATGGCGGAAGAAAGAAAAGGTCTCGCGAGTCCTACACTGACATCGGCCATCTTATCGCCTCGAGTAAGGGACCATCGGGGAGAAGCTCCTCCATAGGCTCTAGGGCAAGAGCTAGAAAATATGCATAAACCCATAGCTACAAGGAAAATGCAGTGACATGTGATCAACAATGTATGAACAGATGCAGAAAGTGCAAAGCAGAAAGCACAATATATGAACAGATGCGAAAAGCACAATGTATGAACAGATGTAGAAAGTGCAAAGCAGAAAGCACAGGTGTTGAACAGATATAAAGCAGAAAATGTAAAGCAAAAAGTGTAAAGTGCAAAGAGGGAATTGAAATGCATACTTCCTAGGCTCGCCAGTAGCCTCCAATCAGCTCTCTCCTCAGGCGGGAGGTAGAGCTCATATGGCCATACAGGGTAACGAGGCCAGCTGCGCCCCAATCGTAGAAGCGTACTTGGGGAAGAGTCACCAGGGCACTCAACAGATATTATAGACACTCCATTTTTGACGGCCCTTACGACTTGGACGTCCTCGCATGCATACTCGATGATGAGTTATATGCTCGCCAAGTACTCGAAGTCCTCAGCGGAATGCCACAACTTTGAGCCTTTTAAACCCTGCACCCTTGTTGCCTCAGTTTTGGACCAAGCCTTGGTTCTTTAAGCCTGCAGCTTTTGGTGGCCTGCTAGCCACTTTTAGAGGCTGTCGGCCATCACTTTTGGGCTGCTGGCCACTGATGTGACTTGCCAACCACCAATGTATTTTGCAGATATTTTATGCCAGTTGTGCCAACTGTTTACACAGATGCATGCATCTATCCCCATGTGTAGGGCTAGATCTCCTTGAGGGAATTTCATGTTTTCTATATATAGGAGGCCCCTCTCTCATGTTTGAAGGTTAGAAAATTTTGAGATTAAAAATTTTCCTCTCTCTACCAAATCTCTACACTCTCGCCTACAAATCTTCAACCTTTGCCTATACACCCTTAACCAAATCTCACCATCTTTGAGCTGAGGTACTTTTGAGCTTGGTTTGAGCTCTAGAGGGTGTGTTTACTTGGTTTTGTTGCCTGGAATTGCTTCTTCTCTTCAAGAGGCATAAGGCTTTACCTATTTGTTTGCTTTATTTACTATTTTTCCTACTATTTTTCCTACTATTTTTCCATTGTTTTGGGCTGTCAAAACTCTGTGTTTTTTGGGCTGAAACTTAGGTTTAAGGCCATTAAAGGTTGAGGGGTTGATAGCCCTTCTTTGTACCTTGTTTTGGAGGCCTTTGCCCTTGTGTTTCCCACCCTTTTACTATCTTTTTCCAAGCTTTTAAACACTAATTTTCAGAGCCTTTTTAGTGACAAAAATCATGTTTTGAAGTTCTCCACTCCTTGTGTCTTGCCTACTAGCCTAGTTGATGTCATGTTTTAGCATATTAATCTAGCTTTTTTTAGCTTAATTCCAGCATGTTTTAAGACTTATTTTAGACAGTTTTAGCACTATTTTGGGCTTTTGTTTGCATTTGAGCTTTGTTTTGCATGCTTATAGTGTAATAGTCCTCATGAGTTTGGTGTTCTAGGCCTTAAACACCATCTTGTTTGAGTTGATGGCATTTCTCACTCATTTTCAGCACTTAATCATCTCTGTAACCTCCCTCCTTTCTTGGCTTTTTATTTTTCTTTGAAAGTGGTTTAAACTATTTGTTTGTTTAAAGCTTGAGATTGAGATGTCATGCTTAATGGTTTAATCCCTTAGGGGGTTTATTACCAACGGTATGATGTCTCTTTCATGCCTACAACAATATTTGGTTTAAGTCTTCTTTCCATTAGAGGACTTGAACTCACCCTTGGATTTAATTGAATTAAAGGATAGAAATGTAACTGAAATGGAGTAACTAAAACTTGGAATTAAAAGTGAGCAAGATAATAATTTGGTTGTGTTCAATCGAACATTAATTGAACACATGGAAACTTGAACCATTTCATACTCATTAGTGATGAAATGATTCAAGATTCCAAGGTCATCACTTCCTTTGATCATTCATGAAAGGGAGGAGATTTGTGTCTAGTTTTGCATTTATTAAACTTGCACACTTGGTTTCATAAGCCATCATGCAATGAAATTGCATCAATTGATGGTTTGTAAACTCGAACTTGCTACTCCTTGGATTTGCTCATGAAGAGGAGGAGTGAATTGTGCAAACAAACCCTTGAAATACCTTGTATATGCTCTGTTTTTCCTCTGTTGCAGCAAGATAAACCTATGCATCAGTGGCCGGCAGGCCACTTTTCATGGCTGGCCATCACTGGTGGCCGACAACCTTCATCACTGGCCGGCCAGCCACTGATGAAAAATTGAGCAGTGTGTTTCTGAGGTGGAGCAGAGTTGTTCTAGAAGTGGGCAACAATGTTGGTGTTCAACTGTGCAAATAGAGACATTCAGAAGCAAAACAGTGGCTTTTCGAGTGGAAACCGGGCATGAGCATGAGCATTCTTCGCATATCGAGCCCGTTTAGCTTAAATATTTAGCTTACATATTGTTGTATTTAATTAGCTGTAGCTAGTTAATTTTGTAAATTGTTCTAGTTAATTAGTTATTCAATTTTGTTTTGTAATTAATTAGTTAACTAGAATAGTTAGTTAATTCAATTGTTGTAATAATTAGTTAAGTAGTTTAGCTAGTTATTCATTCGGTTTTGTAATAATTAGCTTAATTAGCTTAGCCTTAATTAGTTAGCTAGTTAGCTTAGTTTATTCATTCGGACTCTCCTTCGTAAGAGCGCAATGTAATAATGTGTATGTCTTCTAATCCCACGTCTTTCTCCCTTTCATTTACTAGCTTATGATGGTTAGTTTAGGGGCATCATGTTTCAATTAGCATTCTCCATGTTTGCATCCATTTGTGTTGCATGCATCGAGGCTTGGCGCATCATTCCAATTGCATGTTATCGCTTATACATTTTGAATACATGCTTAGACTTTTTGAATACATGCTTAGACCGCATGCTATTTAGTTGTTTCAAATACATGTTAAGTAGCCGAGCCTATTTGATTGCATATTGTATGTGTTGCACTATTCATATTGCATAAGTTAGGATCATGCATCTTTCTAACTTATTTCTCTTTTGTCTTGGAGTACTAGGTGAGCCTTTACTCGCTTTAGCATAATTGCATGAGTGTCGATGTTGCCATGTTTAGTGTGCTTACCATGAGGCTAAGTGCTTAAGTGCTATAACTGCTTGAATGCCTACGGATGAAGGCTTATTGCTTGAATTGGAATAATTTGGAGTAATGTTCATATGCGATCAATTTTTCAAGTGGTACATATTTCGAAACAATTTTCAAAACAAACATGACTCGAGATGTTCCAATTCTTGTAATATAGTCTATATTTGTGTGTGCGCACAACATAGTAATGCTAGCCTAAATGAACTGGAACAAGAGTATATAATGTAAATAAGATTCATATCATGATTAGTAGAGGCCGATCTTTAATCAGGTGAGCGAGGGTGCTCAATTCATGACCTTCCCCTCTCATACCTAAGTTTCCGAGCTGAGACAATCTTGGTGATGACGGACATGTGGCCTTTGGCACGAGTCACGGGTTTCCTAAATTTCTCAAAAATATTTAGGTGGTGACTCTGTATCTAGCAAAGCAGTCCATTTTTGACACTTTGATTCAAAATCGATTTTTCAAAAGATTTACCGGATTTGGACTCTTTAGTGTTTATCAATTTCACATTGCACTTGTGAGATTAGATTCAGAGCCGTGGGAGTCCGAACTGTAGGGCTTATTTCGTCTTTCGAAAGGGGGGCACGAAAAAGTCGAGCTATAGATATAAACCCATGGTGTTCCACCTGTTCGAAAACAAGGTGGTACCGAGGACAAACATTAGGAAGCCCCTGGCATACGGTTCCATCTCCTCTAGCGTCTTGGGCTCGTTCCTTTGGAACTGCTCAGCAAACCAACAATATTTGACCATGGCTTGCTGGTACGAGGGTGGACGCGCTCCCAGCAGCTCAATCCAGGCTGCCTCCCACTCCCTCATGTCGATATCAAAAGGGATTGGATCGCCCCCTACTCCTAAGCCTGTGATCATGGCAAAGTCATAGAGAGTCATCGTCATCATCATCTCCCCGGCAGTAGAGAAATGGAAGGAGTTGGTGGTTTTCCACCACCTCTCCACAAGCGCTCCTAGAAGAGGACGGCTCGCAATGACCTGTGTCAGGCCGGAGCAGAAGAGGCTAAAGTTGGTCTCGTCAACAATGTCACGAACCTCGGCAGGGTGCTCATCGTACCAATCTCTCGCTATCGTAGCTCCGTACCCCTTATAGGCACGGGAGTCTCCCTATGGCAAAGAATAGATGAATAAGATAAGGCAATGATGCAAGTACAGTCAGATGAAAGACAGCGATAGGCAATGCAAGAAATGCAGTGAAAAAATAGGCAGGAATGCATGAAAATAGAGTTCATACCTCAGTGGCTCTGGATAAAACGTGGGAGGCCGGCTCCCTCAGCAGGAAGTCCTCTGGTACACCGCAAGCAATGTCGTTGAAGAGCCTAATGCCTCCGGGTGGCAATATGTGCGTACGGGGATGATATCTCGCCGGATCAAAAGGCCGTACCCTCAATGGTAGTGGCTCCGGGTCAAACTCAAGCTCAAACTTCGCCTCGAGGTCGACCTCAATGCCCTTAGCCTCCTCGCTAGCCATGGCAGCTACCGGCTCCTCTGCCTCGGCAACGGGTATAAATACGGGTGGAATCTCTGGAGGAGCCTCGTCGTGTGGAATCTCACCTGCCATCTGGAAAATGGGTGAAAAGTAGGCAAAAAGTGAAGAAAATTGGAGAAAAGAAGGTAGACTTAGAAAAAGTCAACCCTATGAGAGAGAAAATAAGAGAAAAAGTCAAAGCCCAGAGAAGTTCACGAAACCCGAGAGAAACTCGAGGAGAACAAGTCCAGAGGGGTGAAAATGAGAGAAAAAAACATCGAAAACAAATTTTAATTGGTTCAAAATGTTGAGAATCAAGAGGGTTTAACGAATAAAGTTTGCGTGGGCCATTGGAAAACACGTGTAAAACTCAGACCTAGAGAGGGAAAGTGTCTAGAGAGAGAGAGAGTAATTTCGAACCTAGGGTTGTGAGGAAATGAAGCCTTGAGGCTTGTATTTAAAGATCCACGTGCAAAATGTCTAAAATGCCCCGAATCTGCCATCGGTGGCCGGCAGGTAACTGGTAGGCCACATTGGTGGCTAGCAAGGCTTTCTGGTGGCCAGTAGGTGGCCAGCAACCTCTCTACGTGGCCAACAGGTGGCCGGTAGCCCTACTTTGTGTCTTGATACTGTTTTGTGCCTTTGATTCCCGAAAGTGTAGGGAAGGTTCATTGTTGGGACCAGATTGTCTGTAAGGAAGCTCAAAACTGTGTTTTCACGCACGATGTTCATCATTTGTCAACATGAACGAGGTGTATCCTGTTGAACATGTTGTAACTCTTCCGAGAGGTAAATCAGAAGTTGCTACCGAATATCGTTTTATTCGTTTTGTTAAATTATGTCTTTGTTCTCCTTTGATGCATAGACACCCTGTAGACACCACATTTTTTACGGCCCTTACAACTTGGACTCCATTGCATGCACACCCGATGATGAGCCTGTTTGCTCGCCAAGTGTTCGAAGTCCTCAGCGGAATACCATAACTTTGAGCCTTGCAAACCCTGGCCCAGTTTTGGACCAAGCCTATCTTTTTCAGTCTACAACCTCTGGTGATCTGCCGGCCACTATTAGAGACTTGCCGGCCATCATCTTTTGCTTGCCGACCTGGTGCCGGCCACTGATGTGGCTTGCCGGCCACCAGTGTATTTTGCAAATATTTTATGCCAGCTATTTGCACAGATGCATCCATCTATCCCCACGTGTAGGGCTGGATCTCCTTGAGGAAATTTCATGTTTTCTATATATAAGGACCCCCTCTCTCTTGTAACAAGGTTAGAAAATTTTGAACTCAAAAATTTTCCTCTCTCGACATTTCTCTCTCTCTCTTGCAAATTTGTGCATATTAGTCTACATATACTACACTTTTGCCTACACCTCCTTAATCAAAGTTGATCACCTTTGGACTGAGATTCCTTGAAGCCTTCTAGGAGCTCTTGAAGTTGGTTTTGGCTTGAATTGTTTCCTAGAATTGATCTTTACTTCAAGAGGTATAATACTTGCCTTTTTACCTTGCTTTGCATACTTGTTTTTCTATCTTTTCCCACTGATTTTGGGCTGTTTTGGGGCTAGAAAAAACTTTGTTTTTGTGGGCTCAAATTGGTGGTTTTAGGCTATTTAAGGTTAGGGGGTAGCTCACATTTCTTTATTCCTTGTTTGTAAGGCCTTCCCCCATTTGTTTCTCACTTTCAAACCATTTCTTTTGGGCTTTTGAACACTGAATTTCAGAGTATTTTTAGTGGTGAAAATCATGTTTTGAAGTCCAAATTTGGAGCGATTAGCCTCCCCTCCTTGTGTCTTATTTGCTAGCCTAGATAGCTCTATATGTTAGCTTACTTTTCTAGTCATTTGTAGCTTAATTCCAGCATGTTTTAGCCTCTAGTTTGGACTATTTTCACTCTGTTTTAGGTTGATTAAGTCATTTGAATCTTGTATTGCATGCTTGTAGTATAAGTGTCCTCACAAACTTGGTATTTTAGGCCTTTAGACACCACTTGTTTGAGTTGATTGCATGTTTTTAGTGTTTTTCTCACTTAATTTCAGCAAGCACAATCTCTGCAACCTCCCTTATTTCTTGACTTTTTGTTTGCTTTGAGGGTTGTTTTCAACCTTAGGATTGTTTAAGCTAGAGATTGAGGTCCATGCTTAATGGTTTAATCCTCTTTTGGGGGTTCATTATCAACGGCATGACATCTCTCTCTTGCCTTAAACCATCCCTTGTTTGACATTTCCTTCTCTTTTAGAGGACTTAACTCACCAATGGACTTAATTGGATTAAAGAATGGTTGGTAAATTAAAGTGAGCAACTAAAACTTGGGGCTAAAAGTGAACAAGATAATAACTTGTTGTGTTCAATAGGACGTTAATTGAACACATGGAAGCTTGAACCATTTCATACTCATTAGTGATGAAATGATTCAAGGTTCCAAGGTCAACTTCTTCCCTTGATCTTTTTTGAAAGGAAGGAGTTTTGTGTCTTGTTTTGCATTTATTGACCTTGCACACTTGGTTTCACAAGCCATCATGCAATGAAATTGCATCCATTGATGGTTTGTGAACCAAAGCTTGCCACTCCTTTGATTTTCCCATGAAAATAAGGTCTGGGTTATGCAAACAAACTCTTGAAATACCCTGTATATGTTCTGTTTGTCCTCTGTTGCAGCAAGATGAACTTGTGCATCAATGGCCGGCAGGCCATTTTCCATGGCTAGCAGACCACTGTCCATTGCCAGCAACCTTCAACCATGGCCGGCCAGCCACTAATGTAAAACACAGCATAATGTTGGTAAGGCAGAGCAGAGTGAGAAGCAGTGCTGGTGTTCAACTATGCAAACAGAGGCCTTCAGAAGCAAAACGGTGGTCTTTTCGAATGGAACCTGAGCATGCGCATGTGCATCCCTAGTTTCCTGAGGTAGAGTAGTTAATTGCTTAGTTTAATCATTAATTGCAATTGTGTTATAATTCTTTAATTAGTTAAGTAGTTAATGTAATTATTTTAGTTAGCTAGATTAGTTAATTAATTCAAGTGTTGTAATAATTAGTTAAGTAGTTTAGCTATTTATTCGGTTTGTAATAATTAGCTCAGCTTAGTTAGCCAGTTGGCTTAATTCATTCGGACTCTCCTTCGTGAGAGCACAATGTTGTAATAACGTGTATGTCTTCCAACCCCACGTCTTTCTCCCTTTTATTTACCAGTTTATGATGGTTAAATTAGGGATATCACATTTCAATTAGCATATTGCATGTTTACATCCATTCATTTGTCTTGCATACATTGAGGCTCGGTTCATCATTCTAACTGCATTGTCGTTTATTACCTCGTTGAATACGTGTTTTAACGCATGCTATGAAATTGTTGCAAATAACATGTTAAGTAGCCGAGCCTATTTAGTTACATTATTGCATGCGTTGCATTAGCCATCTTGTATACTTAGGAATCATGCATATTTTTCTAAATTTTTTTTATTTTATCTTAGCTTGGAGTACTAGATGAGTCTTAATGCTTTAACATACTTGCATGAATATGAGTGACTTCTATGACTAGCATGCTTGCCATGAGGCTAAGTGCTTACTTGTTAAAATGTTTGAATGCTTGTGGATGAAGGCTTGTTGCTTGAATTGGAATGATTCAATGAATGTATGTTTAAGCCCACTTGGTCAAGTGGCAAAATTCACAAACTTTAAGCCCACTTTGTTAAGTGGCAAAATCATACCTTTTTTGCAAAAACAAACATGAAATTGAATTGTTCTAATTCTTGCAATTTAGTCTATACTTGCTTGTGCGCATCACATAGTAATGCTAGCCTAATAATCGGAATAAGAGCATATAGTGTTGATAAGATTCATATCATGATTAGCAGAGGCCGATCTTTGATCAAGGGAGCAGGGGTGCTCAAATGTATTCATGGCCTTCCCCCCTCGTACCTAAGTTCCCAAGCCGAGACAGTCTTGGTGAGGATGGAAACACGGCCTTTGGCATGAGTCATGGGTTTTCTAAATTTTTCCAAAATAAAATATTTAGGTGGCGACTTTGTATCGGCAAAGCAGTCCAATTTTGGCATTTTTGATTTACAAATCGATTTTCCAAATGATTTGTCAGATTTGAACTTTTTGGTGTTTATCAATTTCACATTGCGCTTGTGAGATTAGATTCAAAACCACAGGAGTCCGAACTGTAGGGCATCTTTCGAACCTCCGAAAGGGGGCGCGAAAAAGTCGGGCTACAGTTTCTGGCAACTCCGCTGGAGAAATTAGAGAACTTGACTCGAACTCATGATATGAAATTTTATCTACACTTTTATGTTTCTTTGCATTGCATTTGCATTGGTGCACCTAAGTCACTATGTTTGCCATCTGTTATTCCTGGACGGTTTGCCGGAGGCTTGCCTAAAAACTTGCCAAAAGGCTGACCGGTCGTGGGCTCTGCCACGGGAACACAACCCTTGGATCTGGACTACCGCTATACCGTTTGATCCTCCTTTCACTTCTTGGTGTTAGGTGTCAGAGGTATATTAGGTAGTCTTACTGAGGTACCCTTTTTGACCATTTGGCCTAGTTGCATATTGAAAGCCATAGAGACTATTCCAAACTAAGGCAGGATACTCACCCAAATACAAGATTGTGTGAAACCACTTTGCTTGAATAGTGAACCCTAGGCCCTGACAAAACTAGGACAGGATAACCCTATCCCCTCATAGGGGTGTTTTGGCTCTCACTTAACTGGTATGTGCTTTTACAGGAATGTGTGTATCAGTTGCAAGTTTGGGTATCAGATTTGGGGGTAAAAATTAGTGTTGAGTGCAGTTCTGCAGCTTTTGATTATAACTGTGTGTTGTTAACATCTGAGCTGAGGTGCTGTGCGGTTTTTGTTTATTGCTTTCCTTTTTGCTTTATTTCTTTTTGCAAGGTAGTTTATCACAATTGCTTCAGACAGTTTGGATACCCCCCAAGCACTATGGACCCGTGTAAAGAGACTTTACAGATCTGTTGATCTTGTTAGGAGACAAACTATGTTTGCTTCGCTCCCACCGGTTACCAAACGGAGGAGAGTTAGGCACAATTCACCAGTTTAGCAATCACCTGCATCTAGTTAGGCTCAATCTTCTACATCTGGGCCAGCAAGAGATCACTCACCTATTCAGATGACTCAGTACCCTGCAGTCAGTATGGAGGACTTGATTCGTCATCTCAAACAAACAGTGGAAACCATGCAGCAAGATGCCACCCGCCAAGCTGAAGTTACATCCCATCAAGCTGAAGTAATAAACAGGCTGCAGCAACAGCAACCACAGCTGGCAGCGACTTCTGCTTCCCATGCACCTCCTGCGGGTATCCCAGCTCCCTGAATCACTACTAATGTGGCAATCCAGTAGACCTGATCCCACCGCAAGTCTCCAAGGCACCAGTGTACCAAACCGAGCCTCTGTTTGAATTTGAAGTTGACCCGACTGTGCTTAAGGTCAACAAGCTGGAGAAGCTTTTCAAACGGGCACAGTGCATGAACTCTATCCCCGACACCGAAGATGGATATATTGACTCTACAGTAACCTTGCCAGACCGGTTTAAAATGCCATACATAGACCGATTCGATGGCTCTAGAGATCCCATGGTTCATCTGCGGTTGTTCTCTGATATCCTGCGGCCGATACGCCTCACTAGACTTCAAAAGCTGTCATTTTTTAGCCGGACCTTGTCAAGAATAGCAGCTATCTTGTATGCAAAGCTGGAGGATTCAGTAAAGCGGAGCTAGGAGGAAATGGCTGAGGCCTTCATCGCACAATACTCATACAACACGCAGATCGAGGTCACAACCCGTGATCTTGAGACAACCCGTCAAGAGCCAAAGGAAAGCTTCTCAGCCTTTGTAATGAGGTGGAGGGCCAAGGCTTCGATGATGACTACGAGGCCATCCGAGAAGGATCAAATTAGGATGGTGGTCCGCAATCTACAAAGGAAATTATTGCAAAAGATAATCGTCTTACTGTTGTTCACATTCACTAAGCTCCATAAGATAGGGGTTCAGATTGAAAATGCAATGAAACAGGGGTTGATAACCGATGAGAAGGAGTAGGCCAAGAGGCCTTTTGCTCGCAGTTCCAATGCAACCACTAGTGGGAGCACAATTGCGCGGCCATCTGATGTGAACGTTGTCACCACCACAACCAAGACTGCCAACCCCTTCGCCAGCACAACTCCACAAACCGCAAATAGCCAGGCCCAATCCCAGAGGACATTCACCCCACTCTATATGCCTTTATCCCAAGCCCTGAGGGTGCTGATCAAAAAGGGGCACCTCAAGCCGTTAGAGCCTCGCCCACTACTTGATCCTCTCCCACCTAAACACAACCCAGCCAAGTACTACACTTTTCACCAGCAGCACGGTCACGACACCAACCAATGCTTTTGGCTGCGTCATGAGATTCAAGATCTCATCGAGAACAAGGTGATAACACCACCCCAAAAGCCAAATGTAACCACCAACCCTCTCCCAGCGCACAACCAAGTTCCTCTAACCCGGCACTTAAATCTAATACATACACTGGTCATCCCTTATGACCCCAGCATATATAATACCCCTTCTCACCTATCTAAACCAATGTTGTTCATCCCCGAAAGCATAGACTTGTGCATGATGGACACGTCTACACCTCGACCTGAACCTGTGGTGGTGACAGTGGCAGAAGAAGAGAAGTTCGCCTTGAAGGAAAATATTAGCCCATTGCCTGAGGGCTCTGCGGACTTATCTGAGGGTGTTTATGATCTGTACCACTACATTGTGCCAGTCGATCAAGCCAAACCAAAAGTGGTAGTACCGACAGCAACGGAGGTCAATATGGTTCAGGAGGATGGCCCAAGCCAAGGACTGGATGATCTGGCGGAGCTAGAGGAGGACTTTGACAATCTACAATTCTTTGACGAGCAAGATCAAGGAGACGTGCAGATTGACTGGTTTGATCTGAATGGGTCAACAGACAACTCCAGGTGGCTTAGTGACGAGCCTGACAAAGAGGAAGAAATTGAAACACAGTTAGAGGAACAGGGAGCAAGCATTCCTAGAATGGTCGGAATGGCCGGGGAAAAAGAAAAACTGTCAGAGAACACCGGCATGAATGAATCAGCTCAGGAACTGGGCATTGTCAGTACCGTAGATATAGAGCAAGAAGGTGCACTAAAGTAGTTTGAACAAGAACGAGGTGAAAACAACCAGAAAACTGGAACAGCTCAACTCCTTACGGAGAATACTTGTGATGAGAGAATAATCAAAACGGAGCTGGAAAACTGTTTGTCGGCTGCCGGAGGTGCATAGTGGGAGGATGATGATCTACTTATGGCTCACACCGATGAAGATTGGGGTGAAAACCTGCCAGACAACGCTTGGTATACTGAAGAGATCGACCACATGATGAGAAGTGGACAGTATTTCAAGCCGCCGCACTTGGACCAAGCTGAAGCCTCCGGGAAAGATAAAAGAGGTTGAGAAGCAGAAGGAAAAACAATTAGAAGAAGAGGCGGTGCTTAAACAGCTAAAGAAAATTCAAGCCAATATTTCAATCTGGGGGCTGCTCATTGCTTCTCAGTTGCATCGATAGGTTGTACTATCAGCGATGGACAGGGCCAAATTGTCCATTGATACGACTTCTGAACAGCTTGTGGGGTTGGTCTTCCCAGGAGGCGCCGTGCCAACTCTAACCTTCTCAGACAAGGAATTGTTGCTAGAAGGCTCAGCACACAACAAACCTCTGTACATATCAGTGGAGTGCAGAGAAAAATGGGTACCAATGGTATTGGTCAACACCAGGTCAGCAATCAAAGTCTGTCCATCTTGTACAGCTTATGCCATCGGTTTGAAACTAGCAAATTTCGTGCCTACGGCCCAGGTGATTTGGGCGTATGACAACACGAGCAGAGAGGTTATGGGCACAGTACAAATTAGAGTTCAAGTGGGCCCAGGTTAACAGGATATTGAGTTCCATGTCCTGGATGTGCCAGCCACTTTCAATCTACTGCTAGGGAGACCTTGGTTGTACCAGGTAAAAGCTGTCTCCTCTACCCTCCACCAAATGCTGAAATACCCTCATGGAAAGGGGATGGCTATTGTGTTCAGGAATTCGTCCACACATCCTCCGCCAAAGGTAACTACACCTGTGCTGGAAATTGTTCATGGCGAGGAGGATGTTTTCCTTTCAGGGTTCACTCTAGCTGAGGCCCGAACAGTGTAAACCATCTTGGCAACAGATGAGGGCACGTATGTCAGCGCCCAATCAATCTATTTCATAAACAAGCTCCAACATGTGCCAGGAATGGGGTTAGGAAGAAGTGGCTGAAAAGGCGTTACAGCATTGGCTGATGTGCCGCATAATCCTCATGCCTTTGGTCTTGGCTATACGCTCACCAAAGAGGGTTGGGCCAGGAAAAAATAAGAGATGGCAGGCAGAGCTAGAGCCAAGCAGGCCGAAAAATGCTATGAACTTAATCACAAGCTAATCCGGGGAACACTGAACGGCCATTTTGTTTGGGAAGGGGAAGACTTTCCATTTTGCGGCTTTCCCAAGCCCTAGTTGAATTCTGAGAAGCAGCGTGTTCCTGGCTTCAAAATCTTCTTCGACCTCCAGTTACAAGACAGTGACATTGAGGAAAAAGATGAACCAACTGCCGAAGCTGAACATAGTATAGAAAATGACACAGACAGCAGCGAGCTCGAAGTAAGGGCTGTACTGGCATGTCTCCTTTCAGATCCTCCGGTTGACTCAGAGAGCTTGGGGGATAACCTGACCATCTCCATGATCGGGGACCAACCGGGGTGTGAACCCTTCTAGCGGCATTTTGGATGCGTCTGAAGCACCATCTCTTGATTGGCAGTTGGAGGATGGCTACATGTCTAGTAGTTCTGAGTCGGGTAGTGAGCCAGAATCTAATTCCATAGAGTCTGTGGAGTCAGAATCAGATTCCGGTTCTTCTGAGTTTGAGTCCGAGCCCGATATTCCTAAGAGTGATGACCCGGATACCAAGGTCTTGTCCAAGTCATCCTTTTCTTTTGCTTTTAAGTCAGTTGTAACCGAAGAGCTAGAAGAGCTGGACTTTATGAATGAGAACGCCACTGCAGATTCTGAGTATTTCTCTGTTCTGCTTATTTATTGCATTGATCAAGATTTTCAAAATTTTAGTGAAAACGAAGAGGAAGGAATTCCTCTGGTTTTGAAAATTTTGATTAATCGAGAGGATGAGAGATTTGCAAAACCCCTTACTGATGAAATCATTGCTTTTAATGTGGATATTGAGAAGGATCCGCGTCTGGTCCAGATCGGGTCCATGTTGTCTTCAGAGGAGCACGAGTGCTTAGTCACTTTATTAAAAGATTTCAAAGATGTTTTTGCGTGGTACTACGAGGACATGCCTGGAATTGATCATAAGATTATACAGCATCAGATCCCTCTTGACCCCGAGGCTTGACCCGTTAAGCAGAAATTGCGAAGAATCCGTCCGAATTGGGCATTAAAAATCAAGGCGGAGGTCACCAAGCAGATCGAAGCAAGTTTCTTGTTAGTATCTGAATATCTGACTTGGTTGGCCAACATTGTTCCTGTGTCGAAGAAAGATGGCAGAATCAGAGTCTGTGTTGACTTTAGGGATTTGAACAGAGCCAGTTCAAATGACGACTTCTCTTTGCTATACATTGATGAATTGGTGGATTTCACCATGGGTCAGGCGTTGCTCTCCTTCATGGATGGATTTTTCGGGTATAACCAGATTCTAATCTTAGTCATTAGTTTTGGTGGAGGGGTATGAAGCGGGATGTCGCTTTATTTGTATCAAAGTGCCTTATTTGTCAATAAGTAAAGGCTGAACATCAAAGACCAGCGGGTTTGTTACAACCCTTACCGATAGCTGAGTGAAAATGGGAGCACGTTACCATGGATTTTGTAGTTGGGCTTCCTAGAACACAGTAAGGTAATGATGTCGTTTGGGTGATTGTTGATAGGTTGACTAAGTCTACGCATTTCATTCCAATGCGCACCGGCGACTCAGTTGAGTATTTGGTAGAGTTGTACATTAGAGAGATAGTTCGACTTCACGGGGTTCCTGTAACCATTGTATCGGATAGAGATCCTCGTTTTACCGCCCGGTTATGGCAAAGCCTTCAAGAGGCGTTGGAAACTAAGTTGACCTTTAGCACCACTTAACACCCTCAAAACGATGGGCAGTCGAAGCGTACCATTCAAATTTTGGAGGACATGCTTAGAGCTTGCGTCCTCGATTTCAAGGGGTCTTGGGAGAGGCACTTGCCGTTGATTGGATTTGCCTATAACAATATTTACCAAGCTAGCATCGAGATGGCACCGTTTGAAGCCTTGTATGGCCAACCTTGTAGATCACCGGTTTGTTGGGCCGAGGTGGGTGATGCACCGTTGTTGGGCCCATAAATTGTCAATGAGACAACCAAGAAAGTTGCTCTCATTCGGAAGAGGTTAGCTATGGCCCATAGTCGACAAAAGAGTTATGCCGATAAGAGGAGATGACCTTTGTCTTTCCAAGTGGGTGACCATGTATTCCTTAAAATCTCAGCAAGACAGGGTTTGATGAGATTCGGTAAGAGTAGTAAATTGTCTTCGAGGTTTATTGGGCCTTTCGAGATATTGCAGAGAATTAGGGAAGTGGCATACCAGTTGGCTTTACCACCACAACTTTCGGGGGTTCACAATGTGTTTCATGTGTCTATGCTTAGGAAGTATGAGCCCGACCCTTCTTATGTGCTTGATTAGGTTGATTTGGAGGTAAATGAGGACGCCTTTTATGAAGAGCGACCGCTTAAAATACTAGATACCCAGGAGCAAGTGCTATGAGGCAAAACTATACCGTTGATAAAGGTGCTGTGGAGACACCATGGGGTTGAGGAAGCAACGTGGGAACGGGAGGTGGAAGTCTGCTCCAAGTATCCAGATTTGTTTAAAAATGCTTAGCTATTTAATTTGTAATATTCCCTTGTGTTGAAGGGAAATGTATCAAAATTGTTAATCACATGTCGTTATTGAGATAGTCATGAAGATAATAGTTAATGTTGGTTGAAGATCTATTTTGTGATTTGAAATTTGTAATGGCATGGTTGTGATTGCTAGAAACCCTTTGTTTGGGTAGTTTATTTAAATTTTGGGGACGAAATTTCCTATGGTGGGGAGGTTGTGATGACCGAGTGCGCTACTCATTTCATTTTCCTCATTTAATCTTGAGTTTTCTTGTTGGAGTGCCGGTTTGATCGAGAGACTTGTTAACGGGTTGGGTTTGTTGTGTTTGGAAGCTTATTCCCAAGTCCTTACTTTTATTTGATTCCCATGTCTAGTTTCTCGTATTTCAGGAGGTGCGAGGTTGAATCCGGGGTGTTCCAAGTCGAGCCGGAGTGATTTCGAGCTGGAAGGCTACGCCGCACGTGCGAGGGCCTTGGGCCGCACGTGCGTAAGAGGAGCCGCACGAATAGGGAGTGAGGCCGCACGTGTAGGAAAGAGGGGAATTCTGGGCTTGCTCACTACATTATATGCAGGTGCGGGAAGTGGTGCAGAATGGGAGAGCCGCACATTCAAGGATGAGGGCCACACGTGCGGGAAACATGCATCCACATGTGTGGGGGTAAGTGCCACACGTGCGGGACGGGGTGAGTCCGAAAAATCCATCTTTTCTCTCTTCTTGGGTTGTGTGTATATCACTTTGTATGCCTCTCTCTCTCTCTCTAAAAACCCTTTTCTCCTCTTTCTCTCTACATTTCCTATACCAAATAAGATCAAAACTTTGATTTCTCTTGATCCATTAGAGTTTTGCCCTTATTCCCTTCATCAAAGTTGAAGAGCTCCTCAAGAGCTACATTGTGTGCGATGAAGATCGGGTTTTATCACCGTTGATTTTTGGGGATTTCATCTCTTTTCTCTCCTAGAACTTGAGGTAGGGACTTTTTTGAGTTATATATATGTTTTTGTAGGATTTATGTTGATTTTGGAGTTTGCTTGATGATATTGTGAAAGTTTTGATTTTTGGCTCAAGAATGGTAGGATTTTCAAGAGTGGGTTTAAATCTCAACTTTTCTAAGTTAATCCTTGAGGGTTTCAACTTCATTGTGTGAGAAAAGATGTTTTGTGTGAGTTTCCTTCTAAAGGGTGAAGAGATACCTATTTTTAGCCAAAAACCTAAAATTTATGATTTGTTGAAATAGGTTAAGAGCCTAAGAAATTAGTCAATTGTTGATATGCCACAATGGAAGAATGAAATAGAAAATATCTTTTGTTAATTGTGAGAATGACGAATTTCATGGAATGTGTGAAATATGGAGATGGGAATTTATAGTTGAAATTGTAGATAATGTCGTGAAGTAACAAATTGTTGGATTAGCATGAAATGTGAAATGTATTCATTTGTTGATGGATTTAAATGAAAATGTGGTTATCATGCAAGATAGCATTGAAAGAGTGGAAATTTTGATTATGATAAATTATCGTTGAGACATTTGAAGATGGAGAAATGTTATTTAGTGATGATAATTATTGCATTGCATACTCATTCAATTGATTATTACACATTTTAAATTGAGCTTGGGAAAAACTTTTGCATTGAGAAAAGTAAGTTTGTGAATGAATTTTTATGGAATTGTTTAGGGTAAATACGTGGGTAAGTTCGGATAGGAGGTGTAAATGAAATTGATTAAGTTGGCCTGAGTGTCCGAGGTGAAAAATTGAAAACACGCGCGGAGGAGGTACCACTTCCCTTCCAGTTAGCAACCGGTAAAGTGGGGTTTTGATAGTGCTAATTATGCCTACTTGCAGACACCAACCTAGGGATTACCTGAGTCGTATTTACCACCCCTTGAACTAAATTGGAAAATTTTGAATTGTTGAGATTTCAAATTATCATTAAGCATAATGGTTTTCTAAAGATGTATATGTGATCCTCTTTCAAAAGGGCATAGCATGACATGTGCATATCATTTGTGAAGCTTGTATAAAATGTATATACTTTGATTAAGAATTCTCTACTGGGCTTATTGCTCACCCTTATGGGATTTTGGTGCAGGAAAAGACGTGAATCTGCCAAATTAGGTCATGGATGCATATATTAAGAGCACGAGGCTCTATTTTGTTGTGACCATATTTTTGTAAGCCAAGGGCTATATGTGTGTGGGTTTGAGAAGCCATCCTTTGTGTAACCGGGCTTAGGCCTTGGGATTTGTAAGCCCCTCGAGGGCATTTATTTATTGTTGATTGAATGTCCTACATGCTATAGATTCATGTATTAGGAATCATTGAATGTACACTTGCATATGGGACTATTTTGTATGAAACTCATGATCTTGTAATATAAAGATTGGAGAGATACTCTTTTTATGTCAATGGGCGTTGGTCGATGTATCTTTATTTTGTTTTAAATTGTTGGGGCGTTACAGATGGGATGATCGATGTCGATTTGCTTTTGAGCAGATCAAACAGTACCTTCAGAATCCGCCCGTGTTGTCGCCGCCAGAGCCGGGGACGCCGTTGATTTTGTATCTGTCAGTAACGAACACAACGATGGGATGCATGTTTGCTCAGAAATCTGAAGATATGGTGGAGAAAGCCATCTACTACTTGAGCAAGAAAATGCTAGATTATGAGACTCGCTACACTCTGCCGGAGAAAGCTTGTTTAGCCTTAGTATAGGCTACTAGGAAGTTGAGGCACTACTTGTTAGCTCACTCCATAATTCTGGTTTCAAGATTAGATCCCATCAAATATCTCTTTGAGAAACCAGCGCTTACGGGTAGGCTAGCTCGTTGGTTGCTTCTTCTCTGTAAATTTGATCTAAAGTATGTTACTCGCAAGTCGGTCAAGGGGAGAGCTGTAGCGGAGTTCCTGGCAGATCACCCAGTAGAGGGGGATGAAGCGGTAGAATACATTTTCCTAGATGAAGCTATCCTGCAAGTTGAGGAAGAGATTTGGACAATGTACTTTGACGAAGCGTCTAATCAGTACGGTTATGAAATAGGTGTGTTGTTGATAGCACTCGGCAATTCCCATATACCTTTAGCCTTCAAACTCCAGTTCAAGGTATCCAATAATGAAACAGAATATGAGGCGTGTATCGCTGGTTTGGAAGCCACCCTAGAACTAGGGGCAAAAAGGTTGGACGTGATCGGGGACTCGAACCTAGTTGTGTCTCAAGCAAACGGAGATTGGAAGGTCAAAGAAGAAAAGATGAAGATCTATCACTAGACCCTGGACGTTCTGATTCTTAGGTTTGAAAAACTGACTTTCATGCATCTACTGAGAGAGAACAACAGGTTCAATGATGCTTTATCAACTCTATCTTCTATGATAGACATCTCGCTTGGAGTTCGGATGCGTCCGAACATCATTGAGCAGAGATACACACCAGCCTATGAAACTATCACCACAATAGATGAAACGCAAGATCAAAACCCTTGGTACTATGATATCTGGAACTTCTTGGAAAATGAGGTTTATCCACTAGGGGAAAATGCCAAAGACAAAAGAGCTATACGGCAGATCGCCGTTCCATTTATCATCTGCGGAGGTAAATTGTACAAGAGAGGTCATCTGGGAATGCACAAGTTATGTGACGAAGCAGAGGAATCAAAGCGCCTGATGGAGGCCATCCATGGAGAAGAGTGCGAAGCACACATGAACGGAGTAATGTTAGCCCGAAAGATTCTCAGGCAAGGTTACTACTGGTCTACCATGAAGGAGGATTGTATTGGTTTTGTTTGGCGATGCCACAAATGCCAAATTCATGCGAATCACATGAATATCCTGCCATCAAAGCTGTACAACATGACTTCACCATGGCCTTTCTTAGTTTGGGGAATTGATGTCATTGGAGCGGTCACACCAAAAGGGTCGAATGGGCATGAATATATTTTGCTGGCAATTGATTACTTCACAAAGTGGGTGGAAACTCAGTCTTACGTAGTGTTGAAAGCAGCACATGTGGCTAAGTTCATCCGAAACAACATCATTTGTCGTTATAGAGTCCCGAATGAGATTATATCAGATAATGACTCCCACTTCAAGAAAGAAGTGATAGACTTGTTGGAGAAATACAATGTGGCTTTCCATAAGTCATCTACATACCAACTGCAAACCAACAGAGCTGTTGAGGCCGCCAACAAGAACATCAAACATATTTTGCAGAAGATGGTTGAGACCTACAGGGACTGGCCAGACAAATTGTCATTCGCACTCTGGGGCTATAAAACTTCAATCCGGATGTCTACAAGGGCAACTCCTTATTCCCTTGTCTACGGGATGGAAGCTGTTCTGCCAATCGAAATGGAAGTTTCGTAGCTGCGAGTTATGGCAGAGTGTCAAATAGTAAAGGCGGACTGGTAGCAAAGCAGGTTTGAAGAACTGATGTTGTTTGATGAGAGACGACTGAAAGCATTGAACCATGTTCAAGGCTATCAACACAGGATTGCCAGGGCTTTCAATAAGAAGGTTAAGTCTCGGAATTTCAAAGAAGGGGATTTTGTGCTAAAAGACAACTGAGCTCCCGTCCATAACCCTAGGGCCAAGTTCAGACCCAATTGGACTGGTCCTTACATCATTAAAACTATCTGGTCGAGTGGAGCTGTTATTCTCATGGACTTGGATGGCCTAGAATTTTCCCAACCAATCAACATGGACAAATTGAAGAAATACTATCCTTGAGAGGCTCGCTAGGATGAAAACCTGGAAGGGCGACCTAGGCAAAAGTTAGAGCATGAAAATTAGAAATAAAGAAAAACTGAGCTCGTAAGGTTGGAAACCCTAAAGGGCGGCCTTGGCAAAAGTTAGAGCGCAAAAGGAGAGAGTTAATACTCGAGTAAACCCGAACCGAACTACATAAGGCCTGATTCCCATCTTCAGGATACGTAGGCAACTTCATCTTGAAGTCCAGTCGTAAACACCTCCAACTAACTGTACTGTCCATGTGTTTGATCAGGTCATCTTTGTCTTTTCTTTACCTAGGAGTCCGGTTGTAATCTTTACTCTGAGAAAAGAACTGGTTACAATGCTGAACAGTGGTGTTCAAATAAGGGGCAATTTGTGATCTTATGGATTCGGGGTTATACATCTCGTGGATTGATTATGTTCATGTCAAGTGGTGATCCTTTTCGAAAATGGTTTTGGAAAGTTTTAATAAAAGTTGATTTTGTTCAAATTTACCTTTTACAACTTGGACCATTTTTGGACCAAAAGGAAAATTTTCAATGCTCACAACTTTAATTTCATTGATTTCAATACAAAGTTTTCCAACTCTCAATACAAATCAAAGTTGCTTTTATTACATTGAAAAACTTGAAAAGAAAAGTCAAAGCAATAAACTAGGGGCATAGATGAGTCAGGTGCTCCTGCGTCCCCCGCTTGTGCTTGTGGAAACTCCTGATGCCAAAGTAGGCCCAGTCTGTGCCTCATCCTCAAGCCAAGCCAGGCACTCGCCAGAAAAGGCGTAGCTGAAGCTAGGGGCAGGGGCTAGGAGGTCTCTCGTCCTCCAAGCAGTGAGGTACCTAGCCAAATGTGAACCTCGGATGTGGAATGAAACCGGGTACTCTACTCCCTCCTCTGGGTAGGTCTGGTCATGTTCAAACTGACGTTTGAACCAAAAAGGGAAGTAGAATACACACTGTGTAAAGCCAATCAGCTGAATGCTAGGTTGTCGTGTCATGTTGTAGCTCATTTCGGTCAGATTAAACCAGGGGCAACGCCAAGCAATGTTAATAGCAGACCTGTTGCACATCCAGTGGCACCACTATCCCTCATTTAGGAAATCCACTAGTCGGTGGCGGAAGAAATAGCCTCGATCTGAGTACTCAAGGCATGAGTCCACTACCTTCAACTTATCCATAAGCCACACTTGGGGAGAGATGAAAGAATAGAGAGATGTATGTTGAAAGAAAAGTGAGGAAAAGGGTTTTGAGAGAAAAATAGAGCATGAGTGCCGAGTGATGTGAGAAATACATATGAGAAAAGGCGGGAAACAATACCTGAAGTAATGGACTCCCTGCGAATTTGGTAGTCTCTCACCGATGGAAGACGTCTAAGCCCATCAAAGTCTCGGCTAGCACCAAGCCAATGCAACTCTTACCCTCTTTTAAACCTTAGGCCACTTCAATCAGCCGAATGCTAGACCCGCCGAAATTTATGACAAGAAGGAAATGAGCCAGCATACACAAGCAAAGGGTGTGTTACCGAAAACCCCGCCAAAGAAGGTCGCCCCGGTCACCAACGTCAGAAAATCAATGAATCAGGCTGGGAATATCTAGCTCTCCGTTATGAACCAAAGATCGAGCCTCGTGTAGAGTGAGCCCACACATCCGTCCCAAAGCTTGGATGTGACCGAAACAGGGCTGAGGTATGATTTCCTCATCACACCAGGATTCCATTAGCACCTGAAATTCTTTGATTGTCGGGCATATCTCTTGTCCCCCGAAGCTAAAGACGTGTAATTAGGTTCCAGCATCTAGCCGCGACATGAATGAATAGAAAACAAAGTGGAGAACGGCTCAACGGGAAAAGTGCATTTATGCCAAAACCCCGAAAATTCACCTTTTCTAAGCCGTCTAAAGTCGCAATCCAATCCGAGAGTTTTTCGGCAAAAAATGGCTCCATTTGTGAAGAATTTGCAGCTGAAATGAAGAAATCACGAAGCTCAACCTTTTGTAGAAGATAAGGCAGTGAGTGGAAGCCAACTGTCAACAATCTGGAGGTCCTTCACATTGATGGCCGATAGGTAGCCGGCAAGCTGCATTGGTGGCCGGCAAGAGACATTGGTGGCCGGCAGGCCACCTCTCATGGTCGACATGTGGCTGGCAACCTCTATTTGTGGTCGGCAATCTCTCACTCTGACTTGTTGTCCACCTATGTATTGGGCAGTGCTGGAAGCATATGTTATGTTTTGATCTTCGAGTGTTTTAAGGCTTTGTTTTGAGTCTTTTCGGTTTTAGCAAGTTTGTTATTTTGTATTTAAGTTGTTGTTGCATTGTTTTTGCTTTATCAAGTTATATGTTGTTTTGTTTATCAAGTTGTATATTGCTCTTTGTATTTTAGTTGTTGGTCGATTCTTTACCTGATTAAGATTTTGTTTCAATCAAGAGTGTCATCTTGGCCAATTCGATTCCATGTCCATTCCATACAAATGTGGTGCTCATGTTGCAAAGTACAACTTTTTTTCATAAAAACTGCAAGGTTTTTATTCTGATCATGGTTGTTTTTACAAAAGAGGAGTACAAGTTTTTAAAGCAAATAAAACCTATCTGAAGCTATACAATGTGCTAATGTTACCAACAAAAGAAACTAAGCAAAAATACAAAAAAAATCAGCGCCGGTCACTTCAGGCTCGGGAGGCCCTCTTCGTCCTCTTTCTCAAAGGAGAGGACTCTAGGGCACTGTCTCAATCAGCGCCACTATCTAAATCTGTCTCGGAACCAGAGTCAGCATCGTCTCCGCTCTTTGCCCTGGAACACTCCTCAACATCGTCGCCTCTGCTCTCGAAACCTGAGCCGGCGTCATCATCTCCACTTTCGGATGACCCAGAGTCCTGACTCATTGCCCCCTCCAAGCCACTGGTCTCAATATCGTCGTCCCCCAAAATGGGCTCGGGAGGACTGCTCCGGCCTCAAGCACCTCTACCTCTGCCTCTCCTCCCTGCTACTGGAGGAGGTACTGCTGGTCCTGGTGCTAGTGCTGGTGCCGCCGGTACAACTGGAATCTGAAAACACAGTTGTCAACATATCAGTTACAGTGTGTATATCAGATGCCAGCATGATGTGTAAAATGAGTGTATGCAGAAATTAGATACAGTATGAGTACAATATGAATACAATACGTGAATACAGTGTATCAGATTAGTGCAGTTTGGAACAGACTAAACGCCAGTGCATCAGTCAAAAATTGATAGCATGTAATGTAAACTGAAGAAATTACCTGAATACCGTAGAGACTGAGCAGCGCCTCTCTCCTCTGTACCATGCCTAATAGGGAGGCTATCAGCTCAAGAGCGCTCCTTACGTACTCGATGGGTGCCTGCAAATGCATTTGGGTGATCAGTAACTGCAATGAACATATCTGAAATAAAATGTGAGGTGCAAAACGTAAAGTGTGGTCCATACCTATGTTGGGCCTCGAACCTCGACAAGCTCATGCCCAGCCGCTGCAGGCTCAATCAGAACCTGGTAAGCATCTCCAGTATGCTGCCAGCATGTCAGCGCGGTCAGGAGCTCTAGCCAACCGGTCCTTTACCTCGCCTAGGAAGCCCCTCTATCACGAGCCCTGGTCCCCCTGGCCGCCCGAGTCACTCTAGGTGCCTCTCACGTAGCAGGAGCTCTCTCCTCCTCACCTCTACGAGCACCAGTCAAAGGTGGCATGAGATGTGTCTGGATGAAGGTTGCATAGTCGCCCGTTGCCCTGAAGTAGTCAGCATCCAAGCCCACCATAAACTGAATGACCTCATCAACAGATAGGTTGTATGCTGATCTCATGGACTCAGGCAGCGCCATCAGCACCATCGGGTCAGGTAGGCCCATAGTCTGGCGCACAAACCGCTTGCTCAGGAACCAAGCTCGGCAGACTGGGCCGTCGAGTAGAATGTGGAAGCGGGAAATGGCCCAAGCCCTAGCATGCTGGTCCCAAATCCCCGCTGGCATCATAGCCCATGGCTACCACATGATCTGCAAATAAAAGTTGTACAGATGATTAATTGCTGTCAGTTGTAATGTGAATCAAAACAGTGTTAAAGCAAAAATGGCTGTGTTTCGAGTCACCTCATGAGCAGCCATGGTGTCAAAGTAGTGGCGAAAGAATGTAAAGGGCTCGCGGGTCCTATGTTGGAGCCGGCCATCATACCTCCGTGAATATGGGACTGCCAGTGGAAGCTCTTCCACGGGCTCTAGGGCTAGAGTCAGAAAATACGCATAGACCCACAGCTGCAAAGAAAATGCAGTGATATGTGATCAACACAATGTATGATCATATACCGAAAGTGTAAAGTAGAAAGCACAAGGTATGAGCAGATGCAGAAAGTGCAAAGCAAAAAGCACAGGTGTTGAACAGATGTAAAGCAGAAACTGCAAAGCAGAAAATATAAAACGCAAAGAGGAAACTGAGATGCATACCTCCCAGGCTCGCCAGTAGCCTCCGATCAAGTCCCTTCTCAGACAGGAGGTTGAACTCATGTATCCATATAAGGTGGCGAAACCAGCTCTACCCCAGTCATAAAAACGAACCGGAGGAAAGGTCACCAGGGCGCTCAACAAATATAAGCCGACGGTGTTTCACCTGTTCGAAAATAAAGCGGTACTGAAGACGAACATCAGAAAGCCCCTAGCGTACTGCTCTGTCTCCTCTACTTTCTCGGGCTCGCTCCCTCTGAATCGCTCAGCAAACTAAGTGTATGTGACCATCCCTGTCCGATATATAGATGGATGCGCTCCCAACAGCTCGAACCAGGCCGTCTCTCGCTCCCCCATGTCAGTATCGAGAGGGATCGAATCAACCCCTACGTCTAAACCGGTGATCATGGCAAAGCCATAGGGAGTCATCGTCATCTCCCCTGTAGTAGAAAAGTGGAAGGAGTTGGTGGTGTCCCACCACCTCTCCACGAGCGCTCCCAGGAGAGGACGACTCGCAATGACTCGTGTCAGGCCAGAGTAGAAAAGGCCAAACCCAACCTCGTCTATGATGTCGCGAACTCCTGCGGGGAGCTCGTCATATCAATCTTGCGCAGTAATAGCTTCGTACCCTCAAAAGGCACGAGACTCGCCCTGTAGTAGAGAACAAATGCAACATATAAAGGACGGATGGATCAGATAAAACAATGATGATAGTATAGTCGAATAAAAGGCAATGCAAGAAATGCAAGTAAAGAAGGACAGAAATGTTTGAAAATAGAGTTCATACCTCAACGGCAATGGCTGACAGGTGAGAAGCCAGCTCCCTCAACAAGAGGTCCTCTAGCGCACCGCAAGCAACTCAGTGAAGCGCCTGATACCTCCAGCAGGCAAGATATGCGTTTGGGAATGGTATCTCTCTGGATCGAAAGGCCGTACCCTCAGTGATAGCAACTCTAGCTCGGCCTCAAGCTCGAACTCCGCCTCAAGGTCAGCCTCAATGCCTTGAGCCGCCTCACCAACCTCGGCAACTACCGGCTCTGCTACCTCAGGAACAGATGGAAATATGGAAGGGACCTCAGAAGGAGCCCCGTCATCTGGTGAATCATCTGTCATCTGAAAATGGGAAGTAGGTGAAAAAATGAAGAAAAATGTAGAAAAGAGAATAAACTTGAAAAAGTAAACCCTAGGAGAGAGAAAATTGAAGAAAAAGTCAAAGCCAGAAAAAAGTGCACAGAACTCGAGAGAAACTCGAGAAGAACAAGCCTAGAAGGGTGAAAATGAGAAAAGAAGGGTCGAAATCAAATTTCAATTGGTTCAAAAGGAAGAGAACTAAAAGGGTTTAACGAATAAAGTTTGCGTGGGGTGTTGGAAAACGCGTAAAAAACTCGGATCTAGAAAGAAGAAGCGTCTAGAGAGAGAGAGAAGAATTTCAAGCATGAGGTTGTGTGGAAATGAAGTGGCAAGACCTATACTTGAAGAGCCGAGGCAAAAGGTCCAAAATGCCCCGAGTCTGCCATCGGTGACCAGCATGAGGCCGGCAAGGCCCATCCGTGGACGGCAAGACTCACCTATGGCCGGCACCCTCCTCATGTGGCCGGTGGCCTCCCCTGTTTTGTGTCTTTGGTTTCCAAGAAGTGTAGGGATGGTTCACTGTTGGGTTCAAATTGTCTCTACGAAAGCCCAAAACTGTGTTTTCGACGCATGATGTTCGTCACTTGTCAACATGAACAAGGTGTATCCTTTAAACATATTGTAACTCTTCCGAAAGGTAAATCGGAAGTTGCTACTGAATTTGTTTTTGTCAAATTATGCTTTTGTACCTTGCGTAGAATATGCGTTTCACTTTGTTGCATAAAGCATGCATGTCACTTTGCTGCGTAGAATATGCATTTCACATATGTCGTTACATAAGATATGCATTTCATATATATGCTGCATGCGCGTCTAGCGTCCGTTATGAATCATGCATAGAATATGCTTCCGCTCTTGTTTCATGCATAGAATCTGCTTTTGTTTCTTGCATGGAACATGCCATTAACATGGTATCTCGGTTGTTTGTCTTGCATAGAATATGCATTCTTACTGTATCGCACTTGTTAAGTTTCTTTCTTACACAGGCAAACGATATTGTATGTATGGTTCATTCAGAGGAGTTCCAAATGAAGTTTTTTTTCTCTTGGTAAAAGAACTACTTGTTCACTTTTGTGCATCTATCGCACTTGTTCACTTTTGTGCATCTATCACATTTGTTTACTTTTGTGCATCTATCACACTTGTTCACTTTTGTGCATCTATCACATTTGTTCACTTTTGTGCATCTATCGCACTTGTTTACTTTCGTGCATCTATCGCACACATTCACTTTCGTGCATCTATCGCACACCCCTTTGTTATTTTACCTCGGGACGTACGAAGTACATACCCGAGTGGTTGTTTCTTAGGACGCGTGAAACGCAGCCCTGGGTGGGTTTTACCTCGAGACGTATAAAGTACGCACTCGAGTGGTTGTTTCTCAGGACGGTGAAACGCAGCCTTGGACCTGTTTTACCTCGGGACGTATGAAGTACGCGCTCGAGTGGTTGTTTCTCAGGACGCGTGAAACGCGGCCCTGGGCAGGTTTTACCTTTGGACGTACAAAGTACATGCCCGAGTGGTTGTTTCTTGGAACGCATGAACGCGAGCCCGAGCGATTTTTCTTGTTTCTCAAGTTGCGTGAAACGCGATCTTGAGCAGTTTCTTGTTTCTCGAGACATGTGAAACACGACCCTAAGTGATTTTCTCAGTTTCTCAAGATGCGTGAAACGCAACCCTGAGCGGTGTTTTCTGTCCTCGTCTCTTGTTTTGGCATGGTTAGAATATGTTTTAGTTCTTCTTGCGTAGAACCTGTGTTGATTTTACCTTGAAGCTGCTCATTCATATATTATTATCTCGTTATCTTGCTTATTATCCTGTTATTGCTTGTTGCATCATCTCGCATGATCATAAGTTTTCAAAATAGTCGGCTTTGTGTAGCGTGTAAGTCCAGCTTTCAAAGTTGCATTATGCATATCATTTGCATCTTGTCCCAGAACTACGCTATTTTGATTCCTTGCAAAAGGATACGTAAGCAGCCTGCAAGCGCAACCATTTATTTCTATCTTGATTGTTTGTCCAAGTCTTATGACCTTGTCAAAATAGGTCATCTCTGTGTTTTGACATTCACTCACGTCATTTCATGACTCTAAGTTCTGTCAAAGAGGGGCAACTGTAGACACCCCATATTTGACAACCCTTACGACTTGGATGCCATTGCATGCACACCTAATGATGAGTCTGTCTGCTCGTTAAGTGTTCGAAGTTCTCAGCGGAATGCCACAACTTTGAGCCTTGCAAACCCTGATAGCCTTTCAAACCCAGTTTTGGACCAAGCCTATCTTTTTCAGTCTGCAACCTCTGGTGACCTGCCGGTAACTACTAGAGACTTGCCGGCCATCACCTTTTGCTTACCGACCGACCTTGTGCCGGCCACCAGTATATTTTGTAGACATTTTATGCCAACTATTTGCACAGATGCATCCATCAATCCCCATGTGTAGGGCTGGATCTTCTTGAGGAAATTTCATGTTTTCTATATATAGGGAACCCCTCTCTCTTGTAGCAAGGTTAGAAAATTTAGAACTCAAAATTTTTTCTCTCTACATTTCTCTCTCTCTCTCTTACAAATTTATGCACACTAGCCTACATACACTATACTTTTGCCTACACCTCCTTAATCAAAGTTGATCACCTTTGGACTGAGATTCCTTGAAGCCTTCTAGGAGCTCTTGAAGTTGGTTTTGGCTTAAATTATTACCTAAAATTGATATTTGCTTCAAGAGGTATAATACTTGCCTTTTTACCTTACTTTGCATACATGTTTTTTAATCTTTTTCCACTGTTTTTGGGCTGTTTTTGGGCTATAAAAAACTTTGTTTTGTGGGCTCAAATTAGTGGTTTTGGGGTATTTAAGGTTAGGGGGTGGCTCACCTTTCTTTATTCCTTGTTTGTAAGGCCTTTCCCCCTTTGTTTCCCACTTTCAAACCATCTCTTTTGGGCTTTTGAACACTGAATTTCAGAGTATTTTCAATGGTGAAAATCATGTTTTGAAGTCCAAATTTGGAGGGGTTAGCCTCCCCTTCTTGTGTCTTATTTGCTAGCCTAAATAGCTCTATGTGTTAGCTTATTTTTCTAGCCATTTGTAGCTTAATTCCAGCATGTTTTAGCCTCTAGTTTGGATTGTTTTCACTTTGTTTTAGGTTGATTAAGTCATTTGAGTCTTGTATTACATGCTTGTAGTGTAAGTGTCCTCACAAGCTTAGTGTTTTAGGCCTTTAGACACCACTTGCTTGAGTTGATTGCATGTTTTTAATGTTTTTCTCACTTAATTTCAGCAAGCACAATCTCTGCAACCTCCCTCATTTATTAACTTTTTGTTTGCTTTAAGGGTTGTTTCAACCTTAGGATTGTTTAAGCTTTAGGTTGAGGTCTATGCTTAATGGTTTAATCCTCTTTTGGGGGTTCATTATCAACGGCATGACATCTCTCTTGCCTCAAATCACCCCTTGTTTGACACTTCCTTCTCTTTTAGAGGACTTAACTCACCAATGGACTTAATTGGATTAAAGAATGGTTGGTAAATTAAAGTGAGTAACTAAAACTTGGGACTATAAGTGGACAAGATAATAACTTGTTGTGTTCAATCGGACGTTAATTGAACACATGGAAGTTTGAACCATTTCATACTCATTAGTGATGAAATGATTCAAGGTTCCAAAGTCAATTTCTTCCCTTGATCATTCATGAAATATAGGAGTTTTGTGTCTTGTTTTGCATTTATTGACCTTGCACACTTGGATTTACAAACCATCATGCAATGAAATTGCATCCATTGATGGTTTGTGAACTAAAGCTTGCTACTCCTTTGATTTTCCCATGAAAATGAGGAGTGGGTTATGCAAACAAACTCTTGAAATACCCTATATGCTCTGTTTGTCCTCTGTTGCAGCAAGATGAACTTGTGCATCAGTGGCCAGCAGGCCACTTTCCACGGCCGGCAGACCACCATCCATGGCCAGCAACCTTCAACCATGGCCGGCTGGTGGCCGGCAACCTTTACCAATGGCCGACCAGCCACTGATGCAAAACGCAGCATAGTGTTGGTAAGGCAAAGCAGAGTGAGAAGCAGTGCTGGTGTTCAACTATGCAAACAGAGGCATTCGGAAGCAAAACGATGGTCTTTTCGAATGGAAACTGAGCATGCGCATGTACATCCCTCGTTTTCCGAGGCGGAATAGTTAATTGCTTAGTTTAATTATTAATTGCAATTGTGTTGTAATTCTTTAATTAGTTAAGTAGTTAATGTAATTATTTTAGTTAGCTAAATTAGTTAATTAATTCAAGTGTTGTAATAATTAGTTAAGTAGTTTAACTATTTATTCGGTTTGTAATAATTAGCTCAGCTTAGTTAGCTAGTTAGCTTAATTCATTCAGACTCTCTTTCGTGAGAGCGCAATGTTGTAATAACGTGTATATCTTCCAACCTCACGTCTTTTTCCCTTTTATTTACCAGCTTATGATGGTTAAATTAGGGATATCACATTTCAATTAGCATATCGCATGTTTGCATCCATTCATTTGTCTTGCATACATTGAGGCTCGGTTTATCATTCTAACTGTATTGTTGTTTATTACCTCGTTGAAGATGTGTTTTAACGTATGCTATGAAATTGTTGCAAATAACATGTTAAATAGCCAAGCCTATTTAGTTACATTATTGCATGCGTTACATTAGCCATCTTGTATAGTTAGGAATCATGTATATTTTTCTAACTTTTTTTTTGTTTTATCTTAACTTAGAGTACTAGGTGAGTTTTAATGCTTTAGTATACTTGCATGAGTGTGAGTGATTGCCATGACTAACATGCTTGCCATGAGGCTAAGTGCTTACTTATTAAAATGTTTGAATACCAGTGAATGAAGGCTTGTTGCTTGAATTGGAATAATTCAATGAATGTATGTTTAAGCCCACTTTGTCAAGTGGCAAAATTCACAAACTTGAAGCCCACTTTATTAAGTAGCAAAATCAAACCCTTTTCTCAAAAACAAACATGAAATTGAATTGTTTCAATTCTTGCAATTTAGTCTATACTTGCTTGTGCGCATCACATAGTAATGCTAACCTAATAATCGAAATAAGAGCATATAATGTTGATAAGATTCATATCATGATTAGTAGAGGCCGATCTTTGATCGGGGGAGCGGGAGTGCTAAAATGTATTCATAACCTTCCCCCCCCTCGTATCTAAGACAATCTTGGTGACAACAGACACATGGCCTTTGGCACGAGTCATAAGTTTCCTAAATTTCTCCAAAATAAAATATTTATGTGGCGACTCTGTATCTGGCAAAGCAATCCAATTTTGACATTTTTGATTCACAAATCAATTTTCTAAAAGATTTGTCAAATTTTGACTTTTTAGTGTTTATCAATTTCACATTGCACTTATGAAATTAGATTCAAAACCGTAGGAGTCCAAACTGTAGGGCTTATTTCAAACTTCCGAAAGGGGGCGTGAAAAAGTTGGGCTACACACCTCATTTTTTACGGCCCTTACGACTTAGACGTCATCGCATACACACCCAATGATGACTGTATATGCTTGTCAAGTGCTCGAAGTCCTCAACGAAATGCCACAGCTTTGAGTCCTTCACACCCTACACCCCTGTTGCCTCATTCTTGGACCAAACCCAGTGATCTTCAAGTCTGCAATCCCTGGTGGCCTGCCGACCACCTCTTTGGGCTGCCGGCCATCACTCTTGGTTGCCGACCACCAATATCTTTTGCAGATATTTTGTGACAGCTGTGCTAGTTATTTGCACAGATGCTTGCATCCGCTCCCACGTGTATGGTTGGATGTTCTTAAGGGGAATTCATGTTTTCTATATATAAAAGACATCCCTCTCTTGTTTTAAGGTTAGAAAAATTTTGGAGCAAAATTTTTCCTCTCTACAATTGTCTCTCTCTTGCAAATTTCTACACTCTTGCTTACATATCCTTCACCTTTGCTTATGCACTCTTAACCAAACCTCTCCATCTTGAGCTGAGGTGTCTTTGAGCTTTGTTGGAGCTCTTGAGGGTGTGTTTGCTTTGTTTTATTACTTGGAATTGATTTCCTCTTCAAGAGGCATAAGGTTTTGCCTCTTTACTTGCTTTAACTACTCTTTTTCTTGCTATTTTGATGGGTCGTTACACACACCAAAATTAAATACTAAACTATACCAAATTCTTTTAGAATAATGGCAAGTCTAAGTATCGATCCATAGGGACAATTGTGAAATTAAACTAATTTAAATGCTAAATTCCTATATTAATTTTGATTAAAAAGATTGATGGATATTATGACTAAATAAGAATTAAACGAAATTGAATAATTAAATTGAAAATTAAAATTAGGGTTTGAAATATAAATTTTTAGGAAAAATCCTAGGGCAAAGAATTCACCACTAACCATATAAATGAGATTAAACATCTGCTATCAATTGCAATCCAGTTTGAAATACCCAATATTTTACAACTACAAGTTTGAAATATTGATCAAGAGGGTTGTTGCATTCAACAGACAAGCACAAGCCATCTCGAGTAGCACGAGGTGCTTGCTCTAAACTACGGTAGCAACACAACCCGTCTCTCGTAGCATGACTCGTCTCATACTTCGAACACAAACACAAAGAAAACTAATGTATGAAAAGCATTAAACAATCACAGAGAGTAAAATACTTGAAGAGATGAAAAGAGTAATTATTATAAACTTCTAAAACATCCATACATTTATTCAAACCGAATCATAATCAAAGCATATGAAAAGTCCTATTACATGGCTGGGGTTTCATCAAAACCCTAGAAAAGATGAGCTTAGCCACTCATGGAGGAGTGGGAAAAGATAGAAAAGATGGAACACCCCATGGAAGTTGGATTGAAAGCTTGAGAATCCTTATTTTCTTCCAAACCCTAGCCTCTCTCTTCTTGGAATCAATTTCAGAACCCTAATCAAGCCTCTTTCTTACCTATTTATATTTCTGCTGTCTTTCAAACAGGTTTAAAACATCGGGCCCGTTTTCCAAGAAAAGTCAACGCACGTGCGAAAAAACTCAACGCACATGCGGAAAAAGCCAACGCATGTGCAGGAAGCTTTTCCGACTATAAACAACCTGATTGACATTAAACAGACATAAAATATATAGTTTGACAAGCATGTAACAAGCATTGGGCCAATGACTCCCAAACCAGACGGTTTTAGGGCACTAGGTGTGAAGACACCCCTACGGGCTTAATAACTCGAATTGAAAAGGCTACGAATCCAAACAAATCATTCTCCTTATTTTTCCTTAACTGTGAAATGTCTAAGTTCATTAAGCTTTCCAATTAACCCATGTAGCAAGTACTGGGCCAATGACTCTCAAACTAGACGGTTTTAGGACACTAGGTGTAGAGACACCCCTACGGGCTTAATAACTCGAGTTAAAAAGGCTATGAACCCAAACAAGTTAAGTGTTAAGAATCTTGACTCCTCATTTATTCTTTTCTGTAACCCTAGCCATTATTAATGATGTACACCAGGAATTATAATAAAGTGGTCACCCCTATGATAGTGTGTCCATGTAAATTAAGGCATACTCATGACAAGTGTACTAACACCACAAACACAAACAACTCTCCTAGTGCAAACATCACATGCAAGTATCACCTAATAAACTCTTTTCATACAAGTCTATTATGCTCTCCAATTAACATATGCAAATATCATCACCTTACTAGCAATAAGTCACATCAAGTGAAGTAATACAATCAAGTGAAACAGGTATAAGCATGAATTATGAGCCAAATAGAAATGCACAAAAGAAAATACCCACATCCCCCAACTTGAATATGACATTGTCCTCGATGGAAGTAAAAGTCAAGTAAATAGGAATGAGAAAATATTACCAGAGATTATAAGTGCACATTTAGGTAGGCAAATAGTAACACACACTGCATTTTTTTTCCCTTTTTTTTTAATTTATTTACGAAATAAGAAATAACTAAAATGAAAAATAGAAATAAAATAGACAAAGCAAAATATAAGCCGGTACTACTGAGAACCCAGTGGCAGTGGTGGCGGGAAATGTTGAGCAAACAAGGCGTTCATCAATGACCGCATCTCGAATGCATCATCCCGAACCTGTGCGCCGAGCTGGTCAAAACGCTACTGGCTCGACTCTTGATATGTGTAAAAGTCAGTTTGCAGTGATGCAGCTGACTGCTAAATGTCAAGCTGGCGGGCGTTGAGCTAATCAAAAACCACCTGAGAATAGTCTCGATGCACTTGAAAATCCATGTGCAACCCCATGAGACTCTGGTGGTGCTCACGAAGAGTACTGTGGACTTGATCCATAGAGTGCTAAAGCTGTAAGTACTCCTCGCAAGTCATGTAGAATGGGTCCCCTTTGGGAGGCACAGGGAAGGCAAGATGAGGTGGTTGGTCGTGGACGAGGTCCTGGGCCTCATCAACCGGGGCACTAACTTGCTGCGGGATGCGAAATATGCTATGCTGCCATTCCTGCTGCCATTCCTGCTGCCCGAAAGGCAGATAAGCTCCATCAATCTCCTCAGTTGAATCAATGGGGAGGTTGTTCAGCTCGAAGACAAGTGTGAGGAAGTTGGCAAATGGCAGCGGCCAAGTCAGGTTCTACATAGGTTGAGGCCGAACTGCCTCCCGTAGAAATTTTCACATATGCATCCAGATGATGTGCGCAAGCGAGACCTGATAGCCATGCTGATAACCGTGTAAGACCCGAACAAACTCCAAGCGGCGCTCAGCTTTATGCCCAAGTATAAGGGCATTCTTATGTATGACGGAGTCAATGAACAACAAACGGCCAGGCAGCTTGCTTCGACGCAAGCATGTGAAACTTGTGTCACTGTGGGCCCCCGGGAAGTACTGTTGGATAAGGTTGTGTATGGATTGTTGTTCCTTAACTTCCGGGAAGGGCTAGTATTCCGTCTTGGAGAAGAACTCTAACGCATTGGCAATCATAGATTCAGTGATGCTGACAAGATGGCCATCAATGGTGGACAGCAGTCCTACCTCAGTGAGTGACTCATACAGGTTATGGTAGAAGAGCCGTACCAGACGAGGATAAGTGGGTGCTGTCACAGTGCAAAGACCCACCTGTTGCCAGAGTTGGAGCTGCTTAACGGCCCAAGAGGTGACTAGGTCATTCTGAAAATAGTTGAGCTGGAACCGTGTGAGCTTGTGAAGCGAGCGTAAAACCCACTCCGGCTGTGGCAAGTCAACCGGTGGTGGTGGCGAGAATGGTGGTGACAGTAGTAGGGGTGGCGCCGAGGAGGTGGAACCTCTGGCCTTTTTGGAGGCCGAGATGGATATCCGTCGACTCATGTCCTGTACACACCAACAATAGACACATATACTCATGAAACCAACATGAGAATCAAATAAGATATTTAAGCACAAGTCTGCCCACTGAAGTACTACATGCAATTCTCATAATTTATTTATTTATTTATTTATTTTTATTTTTTTGTTTTTGAAAACTAAAACAAAATAAAATAGAATAATATAAACTTACATATTAACATTTTAACAAGTATTGAATTAAACTAACAAGTAATACTGAGACAATAGAATACATCTAAACAACTAAATAAATAGATGGAAAATACAGTGAATTAAAAAAGTTAGGCATTAGAATATTATTTCTTTTTTGGTATTTTTTATTATTATTATTATTATTATTATTAAGAGAAATAAATAAACTAAAATAAAACACAAAGAAAAATAAAATAAAAACAACTAAATTAGTATACTACAACTAAATAAAGACAAATAAAATAAACAAACAAAAAAGCTAAATAAATAAAATAACAAAAAAACAAACAACTAAATAAATAAATAAATAAATAACCTATGAAACAAACAAAGAGCTAAGCAAAAAAAAAATTTTAATTTTTTTTATTATTATTTTTAAGGATCAACAATAGATGATGACTTGAACAAAAACAAAAACCAAACTCTACTTATCTACTCTCACACCCACAAAAACAAAACTCCACGGTAAAATATTTTATTTTTTTTTATTTTATGGATCAACAATAGATCACTATAAAACTATCTAATGGGTCGTTACACACACCAAAATTAAACACAAAACTACACCAAATTCTTTTAGAATAATGGCAAGTCCAGGTATCGATCCACAGGGACAATTGTGAAATTAAACTAATTTAATTGTTAAATTCCTAAATTAATTTTGATAAAAAGATTGATTGTTCATAACCTAATTTAATAACAAATAAATTAAACTAAGTAATTAAATTATCAATTATAAATAAAATTGAATTTACTGATTTGGGAAAAAAATCTAGGGCAAAGAGTCCACCACTAGTCACGTAAATAGGGTTTCCAATTGAAATCAATTATATTATGGTTCGAACAGGATAATGCTTTGCAACTACAAGTTCAAAGCATTTAACAAGAAAATCATCACGTTCAATGTACAAGCTTGAACCATCTCAAGTAGTACGAATCGTTCACTTTAAACTAGGGTAGTGACACGACTCGTCCCTTGTAGTATGGTCCGTCTCATACCTTAAATGTGAAAGAATAGAAAACTCTTGTATGGAAAACATTCAACAATCACAGAAAACCAAATATTTGAATAAATAACGGAAAAAATATATATATATAACTTCTAAAACACCATACAATTGTTCAAATCTTTACATAATTGAAAATCAAAAAGGAAAACCTAATCACATGGCTAGGGTTTCATCAAAACCTTAGAAAAGAAGACTAGTCACTCATGGAAAAGTGGGAAGAGGAAGAAGATGAGGAAGAAGACCCCATGAAAGTGTCCTTCAAGCTCTTTGGAGAAAATCACCTCTTGAAACCCTAGCCTCTCTTTCCTTCAAAAAAAACAATTTCAGAATCCTAATCTAGCCTTTTTTTCTTTCCTATTTATACTTCTGCTGTCTTTCAAACATGTTGAAAACATCGGGCACGTTTTTCCAGAAAAAAGTCAACGCACGTGCGGGAATCTGTTTTTCCTCCAAATTCTGTTTTTTTGCCCATTTTTATGCTCCAACTATGTACAACCTGATTGACATTAAACACACATAAAGTATACAGTTTGACAAGCAAGTAAAGTTAAGAGATCTTAATTAACGACCTCAATGTTGCACAATTCGGCCTTAATCACATCTCCCAGCTTACAACTTGCTAGTCCTCAAGCAAGTAATAAAAATTAAATTAAATTAAACAAAATCTAGCTATTTCCTCTTTTGTGGGAAAACGGTTGCATTTAGCATATGCAACAAGACTTTAAACCACAAAGTTACCCCAAGTGGAAGAGTAAAGTCCCGTGAGGGTTTCCAGAAATGATACCCACAAACATTAATATATTCATATATACTTGATAACAATTGACCACACTACTCCACCTAACAATCAACTTATGTGCCACTCCAGTGTGATATTGAAACATAATGAGTCATTAAAGGCACAGTGAAGAAGCATAAAGGAACCTATTAAGTCAAAACCACAATTTAGTTAATACAAAAGTAAAGTCTCTTGTACTTGTGCATGCTAGTAGACAAATCATCAGTACCCTCGGTGTATAGTGCAATCTCTATATTAGTTAACTGTCCACTATAATAGCCCAGTGTAACTCATAATAACACCCAACATATACAGAAAAGCTAAACTGTTTGCAGCCAAGATTCTCAAAAGTTTTTTTTTTTTTTTTTATGACTGTGCATTGTCCTAATCCATTAAGCTTTCTAATCAACCCATGTAGCAAGGATTGGGCCAATGACTCCCAAACCAGACGGTTGTAGGGCACTAGGTGTGAAGACACCCCAACGGGCATAATAACTCGAGTTGAAAAAGTTACGAATCCGAACAAGTCATTCTTCTTATTTTTCCTTAACTGTGCAATGTCTAAGTCCCTTAAGCTTTCTAATTAACCCATGTAGCAAGTATTGGGCCAATGACTCCCAAACCAGACGGTTTTAGGGCACTAGGTGTAGAGACACCCCCACGGGCTAAATAACTCGAATTAAAAATACTATGAACCCAAACAAGTCAAGGTTTTTTTTTTTTTTTTCGTTTAAGAATCTTGACTCCTCATTTATTCTTTTCTGCAGCTCTAACTATTATCACTGATGTACACCAGGGATTATAATAAAAAGGTCATCGCTATGATAGGGTGTTCATGTGAATTAAGGCATACTCATGACAAGTATAATAATACCACAAACACAAACAACTCTCCTCATGCAAACATCGCATGCAAGTATCTACCCAATAAACCCTTTTCATACAAGTCTACTATGCTCTCCAATTAATATATGCAAATATCATTACCCTACTAGCAACAAGTCACATCAAGTGAAGTAATGCAATCAAGTGAAACAGGTATAAGCATGAATTATGAGTCAAATAGAAATGCACAAAAGAAAATACAACCCTCATCCCCCAACTTGAATATGACATTTCCTTAATGAAAAAAGTAAAGAGAAATGAGAGAATATTACCAGAGATTGTAGGTGCACATCTAGGTAGGCATAGAGTAACAGACACACTTCACACACCTTCTTTTTTTTTTTCCTTTTTTTTTTGAAAAGAAATAACTAAAAAGAAAAATAAATAAAAAGAAAAGAGAAAAATTTTGATCGGTACTAGGGAGAATCCGGTGGCGGTGGTGGCGGAAAATGCTTGGCAAACAAGGCGTTCATCAAAGATCGCGTCTCAAAGGCTTCATCCTGAACCCGCTGGCCGAGCTGATCGAAACGCTGCTGGCTCGACTCTCGATAGGTATAAAAGTCAATTTGCAGTGATGCAACTGACTGCTGAATGTCGAGCTGGCGGGCGTGTAACTGGTCGAAGGCCGCCTGAGAATACTTTCGATGCGCCTGAAAATCAGTGCACAACCCCATGAGACTCTAGTACTGATCACGAAGAATACTGTGGACCTGATCCACAGAGTGCTGAAGCTGTAAGTACTCCTCGAGAGTCATGTAGAATAGGTCCCCTTGGGGGGACACGGGGGGGACAGGATGAGGTGGGTGGTCGTGGACGGGGATCCTGGGCCTCATCAACCGGATCACCAACCTACTGTGGGATGCGAGATATGTTATGCTGCCATTCCCGCTGGCCGAAAGTTGGATACGCTCTATCAATCTCCTCATTCGAATCAATGAGAAGGCCGTTCAGCTCAAAGACAAGTGTCAACAAATTGGCAAATGGCAGTGGCCAAGTCAAGTTCTGCATAGGTTGAGACCAAACTACCTCTCATAGAAATTTCCGCGCATGCATCAAGATGATATGCTCAAGCGAGACCTAATAGCCATGCTGACGAGATGGCCATCAATGGTGGACATCAGCCTGGGCTTGGTGAGTGACTCATACAGGTTCTGGTAGAAAAGACGTACCAGACGCAGATAAGTTGGCGCTGTCACATTACAAAGGCCCAACTGTTGCCGGAGTTGGAGCTGTTCAAAGGCCCAAGAGGTGGCCGGGTCACGCTAAAAATATGAAATGTTGAACTACATGAGCTTGTGAAGCGGGCGTGAAGCCCACTCCGACCGTAGCAAGTCACCCGATGGTGGTGGCAAGGATGGTGGTGACGACGGCGGTGGTGGCGCCGAGGAGGTGGAACCTCTAGCCTTTTTAGAGGCCGAAGCGAATGTACATCGACTCATGTCCTGCACACACCAACAATAAACACATATACCCGTGAAACCAGCATGAGAATCAAATAAAATATTAAAGCACAAGTCTGCCTACTGATGTTCCACATGCAATTCTCATCTTTTCTTTTCTTTTCTTTTTTTATTACAAAATGAAATAGAATGATTTAAACTTACATATTAACATTTTAACAAGTATTAAATTAAACTAACATGTAATACTAAGATAATAAACTACATCTAAACAACTAAATAAATAGATAGAAAATACAATGAATTAGAAAAGCTAGGAATTTTTTTTTTTTTTAATTTTATTTTATTATTATTTTTTTTTACAATATATGAAACCTAAAATAAAATCAACTAGACACATGAGCATTTTATGTAAATAACAACTGATTAAATAAATGAAAACAAACTATACTAACAGGTAAGGAATTAAACTAACAAAGAATAAAGAAATAATGAAACAAAAATAAATAAATAAATAACTAAATAAACAAACAACTAAATAGCTAAATAAATAAATGGACAACCTAGGAACTAAAATAAATTAGAAAAACCAAGTAGAAACAGCTAAATAATTTATTTTTTTTTAATTGATAGAAAGGTACCGCGCGTGCGCTAGGTTGGGCCGCACGTGCGGTTGTCATCTTATTGCTGCCAAATTTTTATTTTTTTTTAATTATGAAACATAGATCAAGATTTGAACAAAAATAAAATCAAATCAAAACTCTACTTCTCTACTCCTATACCCACAAATCTAAACAAAAAGTAAAGTTTACCTTGAAAAAGTGGAGAAAGAGAGAAAAAGAATGAAGATTCGCCGAAAAAAATGATGGTCGCCGGAGATTCGTCGGACGGAAAGGAAATAGTGATGCCGGCGGTGAGATGGTGGTGGTGAAGAAGAAGGAAGAAGAAGATGGTGATGGTGGAGGTGGACAAGTTTGTGGGTTGTGGGGTTGTGAGAGAGAGAAAGATAGATAGAGATAGATGATGAGAGGTAGAGAGAGAGAGAATCTGAGAAGTGGGTTAGGTTGTGATGAGGGCAAATTTTATTCATTTATTTATTTATTTGTTTTTTTTTAACGAAAATAAAATAAAATAAAAAGAATAAAATAAGTTGAACAAGAAATCATATTTTTATTTTTTTATTTATTATTATTTTTATTTATTATTTTTTTTATATGTAAATAAAATAAGGAAAAAAAATTAAATAAAGAAATAAAATTTGTACATTTATATTTTTTTATTTTTTATTTTTTTTATTTTTTTATGTAATTATTTATTTTTATTTTTTTTGACATAAGTAAATAAATTAAAAAAAATAATACTAATAAGTAAACAAAACAAAATCAACAAGTTTTTTTTTTTTTTAAGTTGAACGTCGTCACGTACGTGCAAACGTCCCCCGCACCAAGGTCACGCACCTGCATATAAAGCAGTGTGCGGAATGCAGTTTCACAAAATTTCCCGCACGTGCAGGGAACAGGCCGCACGTGCGGCGATTTCCTCTTTTTTTTTTTTTGAAAGAACGACGTTCCGCACGTGCGAGGCCCAAGCCGTACGTGCAGCTTGATTAACGCACCTCTGCGAGCACCTGCAATTAATGCAGTACGCAATTAAGGAATGAAATTTTTGCCGCACGTGCGGGATTTTTTTTTATTATTATTATTTTATTTTTTTTAAATTGACCAAATACAACATTTACCAAAAACAATATTTTTTTAGTATAACTATGTGTATATATAAATATATTTTTAAAAGATTAAAAAAAAAGAAATAAAAAACCGAGTACAACCCAAAGCATGCTAAACTATTTCTACCTTCATTTGACATCCGAAATAAATATAGCACTTTAGAAAATATTGGAATGTCTAACAAGGGTATAATCTTCACGCGAAAAACACGAGTACTACTTTTCTCCCTAACAGTGTGTAACTTTCCCTATTCTCCAACAGGGCGATAGACTAAGTTGATTCGGTATCCAGAATCGCAGCGCATAAAGCTAACTCGACCTATGGGGCTGACATACAGAGTTCAAGCCGGGGTGGTTTTGAAGCAATCTCCACACCCCTGGGTATTTAAACCAGATTCTAGTCTCGAAAATTCCAAACCTTTATGTTCTAGACTTTTCCATTCGAACTCTAGTTTCCACTGTCTCAGTTGGTCTGCTAGGAACTCACTACACACACAGTTAGGTAGCTATACCAGACCGTCAGATGCCGTTCGGGCACAACTAACACCAAAGGAATTACACCTTTAGAGGTTTTAAAGTCTCCTAAACGAAAATAAAGCAAAACAAGAACAAAGAAAAACATAATATAATAGAAGGAAAAGAAAAGAGAACAAGAAATCAATCTATTAATCATAGTAAAAAGGGTCCATCAAAGCAATAGACTCAATCATATCCACATTCCTAATCCCCTCTATATATGGCTTCAGTCTTTGGCAATTCACTTTGAAAGTGTGGCCAGTCTTTAAATCTTGCACCTCAACGGCACTATGAATAAATGCCTCAACAACTACAAAGAGACCATCTCATCTTGATCTAAGCTTACCCAGAAAGAGTCAATTTTAAGTTAAAAAGCCACACTTTTTGGCCGGGTTTAAAGGATTTTCTATTAATGTGCTTGTCATGGAATTCTTTAGTCTGAGCTTTAAAAATTCTCGAACTCTCATAAGCATCATTCCGAATTTCCTCCAACTCATTGAGTTGCAATTTCTGTGTCATGCTTAATTGTTTAAAGTGTCATACTTAATTGTTTAATCCTTTTAGGGGTTTATTACCAACGGTATGATGTCTCTTTCATACTTAAAACAACACTTGGTTTGAAACCTCTTTCCATTAGAGGACTTAAACTCACCATTGGACTCAATGAACTAAAGGATGGTTGGTAATTAAAATGAAATAATTAAAATGGGACTAAAATGATGCAAGATAAGAATTTAGTTTTGTGTTCAATTGGACATTAATTGAACACATGGAAACTTGAGGCATTTCATACTCATTAGTGATGAAATGATTCAAGTTTCCAAGGTCACCACTTCCCTTGATCAATTCATGAAAGGGAAGAGGTTAGAGTCTTATTTTGTTGTATTTATTGAACTTGTACAGTTTAGTTCATAAGCCATCATGCAATGAAATTGCTTGAGTTGATGGTTTGTAAACCAAGTTTTGTCTCTCCTTTGACCTGTTCATGATAAGGAGGGGTGAATTGTGTAAACAAATCCTTGAGAATACCCTGTGCATGCTCTGTTTGTTCTCTGTTGCAGCAAGATGAAGTGTGCAGCAATGGCCGGCAGGCCATCACTCCTGGCTGGCCGGCCACCAATGCAAAATCTAGCAGTGTGTTTTTCGAGCAAAGCAAAAACATTCTGGAAGTGGACAAAGGTGTAACGGAGGCTTTCTGGAAGCAAAATAGTAACCTTTTCAGGTGGAAACCGAGCATGTGCATGCCTCACGTACCGAGCCTGTTTAAGTTTAAATATTTAGCTTAGATATTTGTTGTAATTAATTAGTTGTAACTAGTTAATTTTTGTAAAATGTTGTAATTAATTAGTTAGTTAAGTAGTTATTTGATCTCATATTGTAATTATTTTAATTAGCTAGAACAGTTAATTAATTTGTTGTAATAATTAGTTGAGTAATTTAGCTAATTATTCATTTCGATTTGTAATAGTTACATTAATTAGCTTAGCTTTAATTAGTTAGCTAGTTAGTTTATTCGGACCCTCCTTCATGAGGGCGCAATGTTGTAATAATGTGTATGTATTCTAACCTCACGTCTTTCTCCCTTTTATTTAATAGCTTATGATAGTTAGTTTAGGGACATCATGTTTTGTTTAGCATACTTCATATTTGCATCCATTTATATTGCATGCACCGAAATTCGGTTCATCATTCTAACTTGCATTGTTAGTTTAGTGCTTCTTTGAATACGTGCTTAGATCGCGTGTTATCAAATTGATCCATATGCCATATTAGTAACCGAACCTATTTAGATTGCATATCGTATGTGTTGTAATAATCATATCGCATAAGTTAGGATCATGCATCTTTCTAACTTATTCTTTTTTTGGCTTGGAGTACTAGGTGAGCCTTTACTCGCTTTAGCATAATTGCATGAATGTGATTGTTGCCATGTCTAACATGCTTGTCATGAGACTAAGTGCTTAATTGATAAATTGCTTGAATGCTTGTGGATGAAGGCTAATTGCTTAAATTGAAATAATTTGAGTAATGTTCATATGCGATCACTTTTTCAAGTGGTACATATTCGAAACAATTTTCAAAACAAACATGAATTGAAATGTTCCAATTCTTGCAAGTTAGTCTATACTTGTGTGTGTGCACATCACACAGTAATACTAGCCTAATAAACCGAAACGAGAGCATATAATGTAGATAAGATTCATACCATGATTAGTAGATGTCAATCTTTAATCGAACGAGCAGGAGTGCTCAATTCATGACCTTCCCCTCTCGTACCTAAGTCCCCGGGCCGAGACAATCTTGATGATGACGGACACGTGGCCTTTGGCACGAGTCCTGTGTTTCCTAAATTTTTCAAAAAAATATTTAGATGGCGACTCTGTATCTGGAAAAGCAGTCTATTTTTGGCAATTTGATTCAAAATCGATTTTTAAAAAGATTTGCCGGATTAGGACTCTTTGGTGTTTATCTATTTCACATTACACTTGTGAGATCAGATTCAGAACCGCGGTATTCCCATACTGTAGGGCTTATTCGCCTTCCCAAAAAGGGCGCCAAAAAGTCGAGCTACACGTGGCCTTTAGCACGAGTCATGGGTTTCTTAAATTTTCTAAAAATATTTAGGTGGCGACTCTGTATCTGGCAAAACAGTTCATTTTTTACAATTTGATTAAAAATCGATTTTCCAAAAGATTTTCCAAATTGGGACTTTGTGGTGATTATTTATTTTACATTGCACTTGTGAGATCAGATTCAGAACCGCAAGAGTCTGATACTGTAGGGCTTATTCGACTTCCAAAATGGGGCACGAAAAGTCGAGCTACAGCATAATAATCAGAACAAGAGCATATAATGTACATAAAAATCACATCATGATTAGTAGAGACCGATCTTTGGTCTGATAGGTGGGGTGCTCAATTTATGACATTTCCCTCTCATACTAATTAAGGCCGAATTGTACATCATTAAGGCCGTTAATTAGGATCTCTTAACTTCACTTGACTGTCAAACTGTATACTTTATGTGTGTTGAATGTCAATCAGGTTATACATAGTCGGAGCATAAAATGGGCAAAAAGACAAAATTTGGAGAGAGTTGACTTTGTCCGCACATGTGTTCACTTTGTCCGCACGTGCGTTGACTTTTTCTGAGGAAACGTGCCAGATGTTTTAAACCTGTTTGGAAAGACACCAGAAGTATAAATAGGCAAGAAAAAGGCTGGATTAGGGTTCTGAAGTTGGTTTTGTCAAGAAATGGAGGCTAGGGTTTGAAAAGGAAAAGGAACTTGAAGCTTCAAGCATGTCTTTCATGGTAGCTTCTTCTCCACCTACCTCCTTCCACTCCTCCATGAGTGGCTAGTTTCCTTTTCTAGGGTTTTAATGAAACCCTAGCCATATAATAGGTTTTTCTTTTTGGATTTTCAATTATGTAAAGGTTTGAACACTTGTATGGTGTTTTAGAAGTTTCATATATATATTTTCCATTATTTCTTCAAACATTCAACTTTCTGTGATTGTTGAATGTTTTCCATACAAGAGTTTTTCATTCTTTCACATTCAAGGTATAAGACGAATCATACTACGAGAGACGAGTCGTATCACTACCTTAGTTTAGAGTGAACGATTCGTACTACGTGAGATGGTTCGTGCTCGTACAATGAATGTGATCATTTTCTCGTAACTACAAGTTCAAAGCATTTAACAAGAAAATCATCACATGCAAGTCATTCTCCTTATTTTTTCCTTAACTGTGCAATGTCTAAGTTCCTTAAGCTTTCTAATTAACCCACTAACTCCCAAACCAGACGATTTTACAGCACTAGGTGTAAAGATAACTCTACGGGCTTAATAACTCGAATTAAAAAAGCTACGAACCCAAACAAATTAAAATTTTTTTTTTTTTTAAAGAGAATCTTTGGCTCCTCATTTATTCTTTTCTACAACCTAGCTATTATCAATGATGTACACCATAGATTATAATAAAGAGGTCACCGCTATGAGAGTGTGTTCATGTGAATTAAGACATACTTATGACAAGTGTACTACTACCAGAAGCACAAACGACTCCCCTAGTGCAAACATCACATGCAAGTATCTATCCAATAAATCATTTTCATACAAGTTTACTATGCTCCCCAATTAACATATACAAAGATCATCACCCTACTAGCAACAAGTCACATCAAATGAAGTAATGCAATCAAGTGAAACATGTATAAGCATGAATGATTGAGCCAAATAGAAATACACAAAAGAAAATACAACCCTCATCCCCCAACTTGAATATGATATTGTCCTCAATGGAAAAGTAAAGAGAAATGAGAGAAGATTACCACAGATTGTAGGTGTACATCCAGGTAGGCATATAGTAACACACACACACTCAACTTTTTTTTTTTTTTTTAGAAGAGGAAATAACTGAAAAGAAATAAAAATAAAAATAAAAGAGAAAAAGCAATATACAGTGGATACTACGGGGAAGCCGGTGGCGGTGGTGGTGGGAAATGCTAGGCAAACATGGCTTGCATCAAAGAGCGCGTCCCAAAGGCTTCATCCTGAACCCGTTGTTGGATGTCGAGCTGGCGGGCGTGTAACTGGTCGAAGGTCGCCTAAGAATAGTCTCGATGCGCCTGAAAATCCGAGCGCAACTCCATGAGACTCTGGTGGTGATCACAAAGAGTACTGTGGACCTGATCCACAGAGTGCTGAAGCTGTAAGTACTCCTCGCGAGTCATGTAGAGTGGGTACCCTTAGGGAGGCACGGGGGGAACAAGTTGAGGTGGGTGGTCGTGTACGAGGTCCTGGGCCTCATCAACTGGGGCGCCAACCTGCTACGGGATGCGAGATATGCTATGCTGCCATTCCCGCTGGCCGAAAGTCAGATACGCTCTATCAATCTCCTCATTCTCAGCAATGGGAAGGCCGTTCAGCTCAAACACAAGTGTCAACAAATTGACAAATAGCAGTGGCCAAGTCAGGTTCTACATAGGTTCAGGCCGAACTGCCTCTCGTAGAAATTTCCGCAAATACATCCAGATGATATACTCAAGCGGGACCTGATAGCCATGCTGATAACCGTGTAAAACCCGAACAAACTCCAAACGGCGCTCAACTCTATGCCCAAATGGAAGGACATTCTTATGGACCACGGAATCAATGAATAGCAAGCGGCTAGGCAGCTTGCTCCGCCGCAAGCATGTGAAACTGTTGTCACCGTGGGCCCCCGGGAAGTATTGTTGGATGAGGCTATGTATGGGTTGTCGATCCTCAACTTCCAGAAAAGGCTAATATTCTGGCTTGGCGAAAAACCCTAACACGGTGGCAATCAAGGATGAAGTGATGTGGACAATATGACCATCAATGGTAGATAGCAGTCCATCCTCGGTGAGTGACTCATACAGGTTCTGGTAGAAGAGTCATACCAGACGAGGATAAGTGGGTGTTGTCACAGTGCAAACGCCCAACTGTTGCCGGAGTTGGAGCTCCTCAACAGCCCAAGTAGTGTCCATGTCACGCTGAAAATATGGAATGTTGAACTACTTGAGCTTGTGAAGTGGACGGAAAGCCACTCCAGCCGTGGCAAGTCACCCGATGGCGGTGGCGAGGATGGTGGTGACAGTGGCGCCGAGGAGGATGAACCTCTAGCCTTTTTGGAGGCCCGAGCGAAAATACGTCGACTCATAACCTGCATACACCAACAATAAACACATATACCCGTGAAACCAGCATGAGAATCAAATAAAATATTAAAATACAAGTTTGCCTACTGATGTACCACATGCAATTCGCACCAAAAAAAAAAAAAAATTTATTTATATAAAAACGAAAATAAATGAATAAAAATGACATTAAATAAACTAAACTAAACTATAAAAGAAGTAAACTATAGTACAAAATAAACTAAAGTATAGAATAAAATAAAATAAACTAAACTTTTTAATTGAGTTTTTTTAAGTTAGTAGAGAAGAAAATAAAATAAAAATTTAGAAAATAAAATAAAAATAAAAACTAAACTGGGTCTGTTTGATAACGTTTACGTTTTCAGTTTATATTTGCAAACATTTTATAAACTTATTTTTGTTTATTTTTTGTTTATTTTTAAAAAAACATAAACTACAAACGCGTTTAGTAATTGACAAAATGTTTTAAAAAATTTAAAAATATAAAAAAATAGTGAGAAATGACAAGTGGTGGCAAGTGGCGGCGGAAAACGGTGGTGGAAAGTGATGACGGTGGGTGGTGGGTAGCGGGTGGTGGTGGGTGGTAGCGAGTAGGTGGTTGTAGTGGTTGCGGCGAGTGGTGGGTGGCGGATGGCGGATGGTGACGGGTGGTATTGGTGGTGGTGGTGGTAGTGGTGGGTGGGTGGGTGGGTGACGGTGGCGGGTGGTGGTGGTGGCGAATGGCGGGTGGTGGTGGGTGGTGGCAGGTAGGTGACAGGTGGCTGGTAGGTGGGTGGTGGTGGCAGCGGCGGGTGGTGGTGGTGGTGGCAGGTGGGTGGTGAGTGGTGGTGGCAGGTGGTGGTAGGGGGTGGCAGGTGGGTGGTGGTGGCGGAAGACAGTAGTGGAAAATAGTGGCGGGTGATAGCTAGTGTTGGGTGGTAAAAAAAAAAAAAAAACTCAAAACTCAAAACGGAAACACATTTTTTGAGTTTACATTTTTTAGCCAAATTTATAAACTGAGACCACTGATTTATGAATCAAAAATTTACCAAACAAGTTTTTATTTGAGTTTTTTAAATTTTTGTAAATATAAACAGAAAACTGAAAACGTAAGTGTTACCAAATGGCACCTTAACAATTAAATGAACAATTACTTCATAAAATAAAAATAAAAATAAAAATAAAATCACTAACTAAACAAGTTAAATAAAAATAAAAACAACAGTCCATGAAACTAACGAGAATCACTGCTAAACAATTTAAACAAAACAAATATAGTAAATAAAAACAAGCTAAATTATTATTAGTATTAGCACCTTTATTTTTATTATTTTTTTATTTTTTAGCTTGGACAGCACTTGCGCTGAAGAGGGCCACACGTGCGGCGATCGTCTTCTTCGCTGCAAATTTTTTTTTTTTTTTAAGAAAATCTTTGGCTCCTCATTTATTCTTTTCTGCAACCTAGCTATTATCAATGATATACACCAGGGATTATAATAAAGAGGTCACCGCTATGAGAGTGTGTTCATGTGAATTAAAGCATACTTATGACAAGTGTACTAATACCACAAGCACAAACGACTCCCCTAGTGCAAACATCACATGCAAGTATCTATCCAATAAATCATTTTCATACAAGTCTACTATGCTCCCCAATTAATATATACAAAGATCATCACCCTACTAGCAACAAGTCACATCAAGTGAAGTAATACAATTAAGTGAAACAGGTATAAGCATGAATGATTGAGCCAAATAGGCATACACAAAAGAAAATACAACCCTCATCCCCCAACTTGAATATAACATTGTCCTCAATGAAAAAGTAAAGAGAAATGAGAGAAAATTATCACAGATTGTAGGTGCACATCCAGGTAGACATATAGTAACACACACACACACTCAACTTAGAAAAGGAAATAACTGAAAAGAAATAAAAATAAAAATAAAAGAGATAAAGCAATATACAGTGGGTACTACGTAGGGGTGAGCATAGACCGGATTGGTCCGGATTGAGAGAAAACCAGGACCAATCCGCTATCTACGGTTCCTGAAAAATTAGAACCAATCCAATCCGTTTAAATTGTGGAACCAATCCGAACCAATCCGTTGAAACACGGATTGGATCGGTTTAGGACCACGGATTTAAATAATTAAATAACAAAAAAAATATAGACATTACATTTTCATTCCAATAGCAACATAGCTGCTAAAAACCTGTCTACAATATAATTAAACATCCATTTTGTAAACAATATAATCTAAGTGGTAAACCTGTAAACAATATTATATAAGTACATATCCTATTTGAAAACCTGTAAGCAATATTATAAACTGTAAACCATTCCAAATTAACTTCCATTTCACTAGCATTTCCAGTCTATTCCACTAGCATTTCCATAAACTGAAAACCTGTAAACATCCTATGCCACTAGCATTTCCATTCCAATAGCAACTCCATTCCTGTAAACCTGTAGCAAACATCCTCCATTCTAATCAAACATCATCCATTCCAAGCAAACACACATCAACAATAGTAGTAGACATTACATCATCCATTCCAAGCAAACACACATCAACAACAACCAAATTCAATACTAGTAGACATTACATTTCCCTTTTCCACAAATTCTAAGCAAACAAATATAAAGTAGTTTTAGACAAAAACAAATAAACAAAGGCATGTTGACAGCAGCACAGTTTAAGGATGACAAACAAAAGCACCACAACAGCGCAGTGGTAGCAGCAGCACAACAGCAGCAGTAATAGGTGATTTCTAGCAGACCAAATCACTTCCCAGCAGCTATGTTAACATTGGTTAGAGCTGCAAAAAAAATAATTTCAGTTTAAAGTAAAAAATAACACAATACATGAATGAAATTTAAATGATTAATTGAATATTAGAATTATATTACCTCTTTCTATGTCCTCCAAATCTGCAAAGTTTTCTTCCATCTGAAGTGGCAATGGCGAAGCACGCAACCAATCTTGTGTACAAATTAAACTTTCAACAAGTTTTGGAGTAAGAGAACTACGAAATTGGTCAAGGATACGACCTCCTGTGCTGAAAGTAGACTCAGAAGCAACAGTAGAGACAGGAATGGCCAAAATATCCCTAGCAACTTGAGAAAGAACTTTATATCTTGAAGAATTTGTCTTCCACCAACTTAAGATGTCAAAGTTTACAACTTCCTTTTCACAAGATTCTTCCAAATACCTATCTACTTCTGACTTTCCTCCATCACTTTCTTCTTCCTCCAAAAGCTTTTGAAATTTTGTCATAAGAGACACTTGGTGCTCACTTGCACCAATGTTTACTTGATCAATGTCTACCTCATGAACCATTTCATTGGAAGATGAAGCAACTGTCTCAAACTGTTTATACTCATTAAAAATGTTATTCAAAGTCTCTCTTACTTTTTGAGTGAGCTCACTCACCATGGCAGGTTGATAAACTTCAAAATAACAAAACCTCACATACTTCAACTTATAACGAGGATCTAACACAACAGCAATCAATAACATCATATTTATTTTCTCAATTTTTCTCCAATACTTGTCAAATTTAGTCTTCATTTTTATTGCCATGGCTTTCAAAGAAGGATCTAAACTCTTTCCCCATTCAGTTAAGGCACTTTCTATACCACAAACTTCAGTGAAGTACAAGTTGGAAGTGACATACAAAGAACCAGACAAGCGAACAGTTGCATCATAAAACTTTTGCAAAAATTGTGTAAAAACATGAGCATCTTCCCAATCTTGAGAGGTAGGAGGTCCATGATTAAGTTCTAGTTTGAAATGTGGGTCCTCATCCTCTAATCTCTCAAATACTTTTTGAAACTTTGTTGCAACATCTAGCATTAGATAGGTGGAGTTCCACCTAGTTTGAACATCTAGACACAACAAGCTTTTACATGTTACCCTCTCTGTTTCAGCACGTCCTGAAAAATTGCTCTCGTTGTGGAGAACTCCTTACATACTTCACCGCATCACGAATTCGAGTTATTGAATCCTTTATTTCACTTAACCCATCCTTGACAATTAAATTAATTATATGGGCACAACACCTCATATGCAAGTACTCACCCCTTAAAATCAAAGAGTCACTGTTTTTTGAAAACTTCCTTTTCACATATGCAATAGCTACATCATTTGCACTTGCATTATCCACAGTGATTGTACTAATCTTCTCTATACCCCAATCAACTAAACATGATTCCACTGCCTTACCAATTGCCTCCCCTTTGTGACTAGAAATCACACTAAAGTTGAGAATTCTTTTTTGCAAATTCCAGTCTTTATCAATAAAGTGGGCTGTTAGGCACATGTATGAAACATTTTGTAGAGATGTCCATGAATCCGTAGTGAGACAAAGTCTATAGTTTGCATTCTTGAACACATTTTTCAATTTTTTCTTCTCACTACAATATAAATCCACAATATCCCTTGCTACTGTAAAGCGTGAAAACTTTTTGAAATTAGGTTGCATCACACTACAAAATTGACGGAATCCTTCACGCTCTACAAACCTAAATGGCAACTCATCAGTGATTACCATTTTAACAAGTGAATCCCTACATGCTTGTTGATCAAATTTCCAAACTCCAAGAGTTTTTTCACCTTCGGTTACAGATTGAAATGCCGAAGTCTCTTGTTTTTTATTTTCCTTATTCTGAGGGGATTTAGGACAATTTCCAATATGTTTTCTCAAAGTGCTAGTTCCATTTGCACTAATCCAAGCATAAGAAGCTTTACAATGGTTACATTTAACACATGCAGCAGTCTTACTCCCTTCTTTAAAAATTTTGGTAAAATGCTCCCAAACTTCAGAATACTGTCTAGCTTTTGGCTTAGGAGGAGGGGGGCATACCTTTGAACCTGAAGGAGTTTCAGGCTGAGGATCATGTTCTTTATCAGATTGAGACTGAGAGAGGTCAATTACATCATTTGTGTCTCCGGTACTTGACATCTATCAAACAAAAGAAATAAATAAATCAATACTTTATGTGCATTTAAGCCCCATAAATGGCTACAAAAAAATAGAATTATTTAAACTCCACAGGGCACTGCTTAAACAGAAATTTAACATGCAAGCAGTTCCTAGTTCCTACTTTCTAAAAAAAAATTACTATTTATGCAATCTCTCTTTTGGTTCGAATTGATATACTTACCATTTCAATATTCATAACTTAAGAACCAAACAAAGAACCTCAATAAATTATATTAAAAAATATTTCTAATTAATTGTATTTGAATGTTAAAGTAATAGGAAAAACATTAATGGCCTATTCAATCAGCAAAATCACTCAAATGAAGCAGTGAAAAGCATTATAAAAGAGATAGCAGAGCATGACTAAGCAAGAGTCTATCAGATTGGACTCTTAACAAATTTTTGAAGATTTTGGGAAAATTTATTAACAAAAGAATCTTGATTGGGAGGATATCAAGTGGTCACAAACTGGTGTTTTCATAGCTGGAAAGGAGTATCCTCTTGCTCGGGTGCATTTCTTATCACCATAACTAGCTGAAGCTCTTCTCCAGTAAATTTCCAGTACCCAGTATATGTAAAAATAATTGTACTCAGAATTTATATATGGAGAGGGTTGTTTTTTGCTAAATAATGTTGAATATTAAATTATATAAGAGGCAGACTTGTGTAATTTAGTAGGTGTTTAAAATTTTAACAAATATGTGTATGGATTTTGTGAAATAGATACATAATGGTATTTGAACTGTTTGATGTACACAAGCTTCAACTTGTTACGATTGGTCGAGTTTTGAGAATTTATTTTGAAATTTTTTCAATAAAGCTTGATTATTTTTTTTCATATGGTTTTTTGGATCCAATTCTTTCATAAACAAAGGGGTAGCCTTGGTACCAATTAAAGTTAAGCAGACTGCTTTTAGAATCCCATGAGTATTGAAACTAACTTCTAGCAGCATATCAAATTATACTGACTACAATTCCCAAATGAACTTTAAAGCATACTCAAACATAAAAACATTCCCAATTAAAGTTAAGCAGACTACAATTCCCAAATTATACTGACTACAAGTCCAAGTATTTGATGCAAGAACAAAAAATAAAAATAAAAAAACTAAAAGCTTTCAAACTGGATCAAATAAAATTACAACATGAAGGAAAACCCATCAATAAAAACATTCAATATGCAACTGGATCTTCCAATTAACACAGAAACACATTCAATATGCAAAGACGCTCACACAATGCAGTAGAGAAAAAATTCCAAACATCAACAAATTATGCAGCCCAGGTATTCGATGAAAGTATCAGACAAAAAAAAATATAAAACAATCGATCCATTGTAGATGAAATCAGAAAAATAAAAATAAAAAATAAAAACAGAAAATAGAAATACAAACAGAAAAAAAAAAACAATCGATCTAAAAAACATAATGAAAACATAAAACACAATAAAAATAAAAATAAAAACAGAAATAAAAAATCTCCTACTTACATTCACTGAATCCATTGTAGATGACATGAACAATCAATCTAATCTGCGATGGATGATCTGGGAACCTATTTCAGAGTGTTAGAGATTAAACCTATTTCAAAGTGTTAGAGAGAGAGAGAGAGAGAGAGAGAGAGAGAGAGGAGCTCACCGAAAGAGGAAGACAACAGCTATAGATCGATCTAATCTGAGATGGAGATCTGGGAACAAATAAACAAAAATAGTCACCGATCCGAGAGAGAGATGAGAGATGAGAACACCGAGAGAGAGAGAGAGAGAGAGAGAGAGAGAGCTCACCGACGGAGAGAGAGCAGCAGCACACCGATCTAAGATGGATGAGAGTGAGAGAGAGAGAACTCAGTTTGAGATGGGAAAGAGAAGAGAGAGAGACCATCGATATAGAATAGGGACCTGAGATGAGATGAGAGTGAGAGGCGTGAAGGTGAGGCTGCTGGATTAGGGTTACATTTTAGTTTTTATATCATATAAGAAATTATATGGTGTGGGAAGGCATATAGTATAAAAATATAGAGTATTTCTAGATGGTCCGGATCGGTTCCAATCCGAAACCGTGAGGTTCAATCCGGAACCGATCCGTGGCCTACGGATTTTGAATTTTCCAATCCGGAACCGAACCACGGATTCAAAAAACCAGTCCAAACCTATCGGATTGGATTGGACTGGACCGGATCGGATTACGGATTTTACGGATTCCTTGCTCAGCCCTGGTACTACGGGGAAGCCGGTGGCGGTGGTGGCGGGAAATGCTAGGCAAACAAGGCTTTCATCAAAGAGCGCGTCCCAAAGGCTTCATCCTGAACCCGTTGCTGGATGTCGAGCTGGCAGGCGTGTAGCTGGTCGAAGGTCGCCTGAGAATAGTCTCGATGCGCTTGAAAATCCGTGCGCAACTCCATGAGACTCTGGTGGTGATCACGAAGAGTACTGTGGACCTGATCCACAGAATGCTGAAGCTGTAAGTACTCCTCGCGAGTCATGTAGAGTGGGTCCCCTTGGGGAGGCACGGGGAAAACAGGATGAGGTGGGTGGTCATGTACGGGGTCCTAGGCCTTATCAACTGAACAAAATAAGCAAGAATTAAACAAAATAAGCATGTCAAAAACTTTCAAAAAAGAAACATAAATCTAGCAAGCCACAAAATATTAAAATGCCAAAGAAAATCAAAAAGACAACTAGCCAGAGGAAATCAAGCAGGGCACATAGAGTAAGCGGAGTCCAATGTGTTCAGAGAAATTTGATGGTTGTTTAAATGTGGTCAAAGAAAATTCAAATTTGAGAGAAAATTCATCACAAGAAAAAAAAAACTAAGTGAAAATCAAACAAACAATATAAATTTGAAATGCCAGAGAAAATTACAAAGAAAATCAAAGAGATAACTAGCCAAAGAAATTCAAGCAAGGCATATAGTGTAAACGGAATCCAGTGTATTTACAGAAAATTGTAATGCCAAAGAAAACTCATCTCAAGGGGATATCTTAATATTATTACGAAATCAAAATCCTAGTTAATGGAACAGTATCATAAAATGCAATGAACTGTAGATACAAAGAAAAACTAGTTCAGGAATAAGAACGCTTACTAGAGTGAGGTGATGATGATGAAACCCTAATTACGAACGAAGATGAACCGAGATGAAGATGAACAGACTCAAGGATGAACAGTAAAATGTATCAGAGAAATTTGTGAGGAAGAACTTTCAAAGATTTTCAAGGAAGATGAAACCCTAGCTTTGTTGAATATGATGAAAACCTAATGTCAATCGTTAAGATAATGAAACCCTAGTTCGCTCGTGTGTAGTTTGTAGATGTTAGTTGGGGGATATCAAGCATCGGAATACCAATTCGTTTTTCTCTAATGAATGTGGAGGGTATTTTCATCCAAACACTGAATAAAAAGCGCATTTTTTTGTTTGAGGGACCTTAGGTATCATACTATTTTTTAGTGTCCTCTATCCTCTAAATTATTTTTATTAGGGACCTTAAAAAAAATTTCCCTAAATAAAATACACATTACCAAATAAATCAAAGTACTTTTAAATTTTCCCAAAGAACAATGTTTCATACAAGCTAAATATGCATCATCATCATCATGAGATAGAGTAGCTATTTACCGAACAATTAAAACGGAAACTATACAGTAAACTACATATTTGAAAAAATTGTATCCAATTAAATAATAAATAACATATGCAGGAAGGGAAGTAAAGAATACCTTATTTTAATTTTTTTTCCGACTCCACTCATGCCATCACCAATACTTCCAAATAAACCTATTTTATTACAGATGAAAGAAGGAGAAAAGGATTTACTTTGGATTTAGGGGGAAAAAAATATGAAAGCATTTACTCTGGTCTCTGGTCTAGATCCAGAGGTTAAATGATATATACTAATTAAAATAGTGTTTATAAGTAATAAATTAAAAAACACGATAATCGAAATATTGAACCTGAGGATCCAGATCAAGATGAAGTGAAGAAGAAAAAAAGTAGTACAGATCAAAGGAGTGAAAATCAAGTAAGAACATTACCTGAAGATTGAGGCGGCATTTTTCGCCGGAGTAGAGAGAGAACCAACCCTAACCCTTTTGAAATGATGATGAAGTGATGTGGACAATCAATCGATGTGATCTATATATGTGTGTGTGAACATGAGGCCCGTGCAAGGCACGGGCGACTTGTATTTTTTTTTTTTTTTTTTTTTTTTTGGAGTGTAATGTATTAATTTTTTTAATTGGAAAACTTCTTTTTGAGTGTATGATTTATTAATCATTTTTTCTTAATTAGAGAACTCCTTTATTATTTGATGGTAAAAAAGAAATGATTTTAAGAATAAAAAAATACATTTTTTGTTTAAAAAAAATTTAGTGTGTGATCTATTAATTATTTTTTTAAATTGAAAAATCAAGAAATTTGAATTGAACCCTTAGAGCTTTCTTAGCTTATTAATTATATAAATTATTTTTATACTTTATGGTGAAGAATTTAAAATATTTTAATAGAAAATATTTTATGATGAAATATTTTCTAAGTGTAATGTAATAATTTTTTTAATTGGAAAAACTCCTTTTTTGAGTGTATGATTTATTAATTATTTTTTCTTAATTAGAAAACTCCTTCATTAATCGGTGGTAAAAAAGGAATGATTTTAAGAATAAAAAATACATTTTTTGTTTAAAAAAAATATTAGTGTGTGACCTATTAATTATTTTTTAAAATTGAAAAATCAAGAAATTTAGATTGAGCCTTAGAGCTCTCTTAGCTCATTAATTATATAAATTATTTTTATACTTTAGAGTGAAAAATTTTAAATATTTTAATAGAACATATTTTACGATGAAATATTTTCGAGTGTAATGTATTAATTTTTTTTAATTGGAAAACTCCTTTTTTTGAGTGTATGATTTATTAATCATTTTTTCTTAATTAGAAAACTCCTTCGTTATTTGATGGTAAAAAATGAATGATTTTAAGAGTAAAAAATGAATGATTTTAAGAATAAAAAATACATTTTTTGTTTAAAAAAAAATATTAGTGTGTGAACTATTAATTATTTTTTTAAATTGAAAAATCAAGAAATTTGGATTGAGCCTTTAGAGCTCTCTTAGCTCATTAATTATATAAATTATTTTTATACTATATGGTGAAGAATTTAAAATATTTTAATAGAAAATATTTTACGATGAAATATTTTTTAGCGTAATGTATTAATTTTTTTAATTGGAAAACTCCTTTTTTGACAGTATGATTTATTAATCATTTTTTCTTAATTAAAAAACTCCTTCATTATTTGATGGTAAAAAAGGAATGATTTTAAGAATAAAAAATACATTTTTTGGTTAAAAAAAATATATTAATGTGTGATCTATTAATTATTTTTTTAAATTGAAAAATCAAGAAATTTGGATTGAGCCCTTAGAGCTCTCTTAACTTATCTCACTAAAAGCTTCTTTCTTTTCCTCATATAACATATAGATAGATAGGTAGATAGATAGATGGATAGATAGATAGATGAGCCACATGGGCTAATCATATAAAACCCAAAGATTAAATTCATATACAGATCTAATAACTAAAACCAAAAACATTACTGAGTAGGTCTCAAAAAGTCGAAATCAAAAAATAATATAATTTGTTTTCACCAATTTAAACAGAATGATCCAGACACCACAACTATAATAATAATTACACAATTAAACGATTTGGAAACTCATACCAATCCAACTCTAACCAAGACACGAACCCACAAATATACTAAGATAATTAACAAACAGGTATCAAAAAAGAAAGTACAAATCGAATTTGACTCGACTCGACTCGTTACACAGCCACTCACCAACTGACTTATGTGGTACATAGTGAATGGCTGCCCATAAATTTCTGAATTACGGGACAGCCGTAAGGAAGATAACCTCTATTTTATTAACCTACTTATATGAAGGAATCAAATGCAAATACCCGAGCAGTCTATATGATTGCCTCTCTAATTGGTTTAGGAATCTCACCCCAACATGTCACTCCCTGCAACGGTGCCCTCAATCGAATCTCTGTATCAAGCTCATTTGCCAACTTAGTGGAATTACGTACTACTGCACATCCTTTATTTGTAGGCACCTCAACAAGTAGTTTTTGGCCACCATTGTTGACCATTATTTTCGATGTATTCTTTCCTCGAGTTTGACCACAAACCCATCTATTATCACCAGATAAGACCACGAAATTTTGTTAGAAAGCAACATATGAAACACCTTAAAATATGATGACTACATAAAATTTTATACTTCATGTACGGGAAAGAAATTCACCTTCACGTATAATCCTGTTGATCAAACCTGTGTTCCTCTGCCCGTCGTCGTTCTATCACCTGAAAACTCAAACTTGAGCTGGCCGGCGGGTGTGTGCCGGAAAACCCCTCCGATGCCTAAGTCAGTAAGCAAGACAAATAGGCAAAAGCTCAATGTAGTCAGGGAACAAGAATTGCATTACCTCTTCTTAGGTGATATTGGTGAGCTTATATAGATTTCGAGTGGCACAATCCTAGTAGGACTCTGACTCTGCCATGTAGAGTCCTCCTAGGATTCAAATTCTTGGAAGATAATGCTTATCTTCCAACACCCCCCTCACTGCTTAAACCAAGTGAGATGGTCCTTCTATGGCCGAACTCCAAATGACCGGAATAATTGTTAGTTCGGCCCTTACTTTTCTCCCTTACCTCGGCTTTCCCATGCCAAGGCCGAGCTAGACATAAGGAAGTTAAGCCGAACTATATTCAGAATCATAGTTTACCTCGGTTTCCCACATGCTGTGACCGAAGTAATCAATGAAGACCGAACTACCCACTGCTGTACTAAACAGGCAACTATGACGAACCAACTCTTAGTTCGGCTCTCCATTTCCTCACTCCTACTCCGGTTTCGTATGCCAAAACCGGACTACACATAGGCGTGACTGACCGAACTAGCGCATACGGTTCTGAGGATTATGCTTTCATACTCCGATTGGAAGACTTGACCGGACTAACCATAAACCGAGCTACACCTGTAAATATGACAACCGGACTACCTCAACAATCCTTTGACCGGTGTACATGCTATCTTTTGCATTTGGGCCTACCTCCGCCCAACTCCAAGCTCGGCCCAATTTAGTATAAATTACCCTCTCAATTGCCCCTTAATTCCATCTGCAAAGCATGATAGGGATTACTCGTCTTCCGGCCGAGCTACAGTTTCAATCACCCAGCCGAGCTAAAACTTTAAGCCTCTCCAGCCGAGCTAATACCCAGTTAACTTATCCGGCCGAGCTAAAAACCATTTAGCTTATCCAGCCGAGCTAAACTTGAGCCGTACTGTGCGCGTCCGGTCAAAACGTCTCTTCAGTTTGCAGAAACTGAATCGATTGTCCTTCCAATGACACGTGGCAGGCTCGCATTGGCCAATCCTAGCTGTCGCGCCGCCCTCGTACTCCGAAATTTTTGAACAGTTCCCGCCCTTACGGTTTCATCAAAACAAAAACCCCTTATTTCATTTAGAATCACACCATTTCAACAAACTATTCCCCTTCTCTCTCACAAACTTCTGAAATCTCCACTGTTCTTCAATCTTTCTGCAACTTTGAAGCTCGTGTTCTCTTGATTCCTTCTCCAGCTCTTCGTCCTTACCAGGTAAGCACATGAATTTCCTCTTGTTTTTCCTTTATTTTCTGCTTCCGTTTAATCCATCTGTAGTTTGTTTGGTGTTATTGCAAAACACTGTTTTTTGCTTTCTGGGAAAAATCTTCATAAGAACACTTTGAATATCATAATGCAAACTGTAGATCGTAGTTTTGATCTTTAAACGTGTCCCAACCGAACTAGAATACTGTTTTTGCTTATATATAAAAATATAGGAAAACTGGAACCGGACTGGCACTTCTGCACATCTCAGTAGTCTCAATAGGTCACCAACTAGTCCACATTAGCCGAAATAAAAACCCACCGAAGTAGAAACCTTAACACCTGACCGAGCTAAAACTTCAGGGGCTAAGCCAGCATTCTTAGTTTCTAAACCGAACTCAGAAAGCTGCCCCTTGACGTTCAGCCGGAATAACAAAACCAAAAAATAAAACCGAGCTAGCCAAACATCCAGCCAAACCGAGATAAAACGCACCATGTTGAAACCGAGGTAGATCCCTAGCATCCTGTGTAGCCGAAGTAAGACTTCCCTTTTTCTTGCTTTGTTTTTGCAGCACGGTCGATGATCTGTGCTTAACACCTTGTTTCTCCACTTTGCAGACTTAGGTTGCCAGGCACTCCACTACGCTCAACCGAGCTACTGAGCACACTTTCTCGACCGAAATAATTTATACATAACTTATACAATTAAATGGGGAAGTACAGATTCCTTGTAGAAACCCCAGGAGGGCTGGCCGAATTCCGCCAAGACCACCATATACCAGACGATGTACACCTTACCCTAGCCGACCGAGATGTCGACCCATGGGATAACGAGGGTTTTGTCCCTTTTACCATTCAGTCAATAGTAGAGACCGGACTACGATTCCCAGTCCAGCCTTTAATCTGTGAATTTCTTAGGCAAACCAGACTTTGCCCAACCCAACTTTCCACCAACACATACCGTATAATAATGGGCATAGACGCCCTAAACCGTCAAACCGGTCTAAACCTAGGCTTAGCCGAAATATTCCACCAATACTCATTAGGATCCAAAAATGAAGGCTGGTGTTATTACTTGAGAATACGCCGTGGCCGAGAAAAAATAATCAAACACACACCGGACAAAGACTTGAATGATGACGACTTCTTTTGGGTCTCTGGGAATTTTGAAGACCTTCAAGCCCAGATTCCTGGCTGGAGAATAAATTGGAAATTCGGAGAGCCCGGTATACATACTTCGGTTGCATTTCATATTTTTTTTTTCTTCTTTACTTCGGCTCTCTACTCCAAATCGAACTGACACTTGTTTTCTCTTTGCAGATAAAGCCCACCTCCTCTCAAACTATAACTACCCCAACCTCGGTCTTCTGCGCGCCGCACTACGAGTTCGGGAAAGAAGTTGGGCTAAACTTCTCGACTTCAAACCGACTTACCGATACTCCGGTCGCCGAAAAGCAAAGGTGACCGACTTTCTTCTTGAAGAGGCACCAGAACCGGACCCATCCTTGCCCGAGATCAATCTTGTGCCCCTTACTGCCGAACAAGAAATGGCAAAGAAGAACAGGCTAAAGGCCCTGCTGACCGCGACAACACCAGCCGAGGTACCACAAACCGGTCGAACAACTGAGACCGTGGTAGCTCTTCCATCGCAACAGCCGTCCTCATCTCGCCAACGCAAGCGTGCCCGAACTAGCCAAACCGAGCAACAACTTGTCGATGAGGACGAGACCGTTCTGCCACCAATCCAGCCTCCACGCCCCCAGCCAAGTCCTCAACCAAGCAATCAACCGGAGCGCTCTAGCTGAGCTGAAACCTCCAAATGGGCTCCCAATCTCACTTTCGCCGACCGAGATATCCAAGAAACAGATTCGGTTGTCTCTGAGAAAGACCACTTGTTGGCATTCAACCTCGCCAAGAGTGTCTGCCTTCCCAAAAACATGGAGCATCATCAAAAGCAGCTAAACACCGAGCTGAAGGCAATCCGGTCTTCAACAAAGTCCATGATTCTGGTAAGTAGCACTGTCCTTCTCTGCGTAATTTGTTTCAACTTTCAGTCCGGTTAACGTTACTTCCTCTTTGCAGGCCATTCAGAAAAACCACATCACACACAAGAAAGTGCTGGAGCTGAGGAGGAACACCAGGGAGGCCATGGCGGAGGCCGAAGCAAAGGGGGCCGAGCTGGAGGAGGCCAAAAAGCAAATGGCCGAACTCCAGGCAGAAAAAGATCGGTTGACCGAAGTTGCTAATTCGGTTGAAGCCGAAAAAAAGAAGGTTGCTGCCGAAGCAAAAGACAAGTACCTACGCCTTCTGGCCAAGATCGAGAAGAAGAAGGACGCCGAAATAACACAGTTGAAGAAGGACGTCAAAGCCGCCAAAAAACAAGGCTTTAAAGAAGCAGATGATGCATACACCCTTCAGTGCGACGCTGCGAAGGACCTGTTCTTCAAGTGCGGTTGGAGGAGTGCGGTGGAGAAGCTCGGCTGCGGGCCTGAAACCGAGGTCTTCAATGCTCCTCAATACGCTATTCCGGCTTCACTGGCCCAGTATGCTGCCGATCTCCAAAGGCAATTTCTTGAGGGGTCCGGTGATGATGAAGATGATGACGACGATGATTCTGATGAAGATGAGCCAACTCTCACCCCGGCCGTCAATGAGCAAAATAATCAAACAGTTCGGTCGGAGCCAATCACTGACCTAACGGATGAGCTGCAACCAACGGAGACCGAGGTTCAAGCTGAGACCGAGGTTCAGGCTGAGACCGAGCTCCCAGATCAAACTGTGCTTCCGACCGACACCGGACTCCAGACAGATGCTGATGCAGCATTTGATGCCGAACTTGATGAACTCTTCCGTTGATTTTGTTCTTTCTTTTGTTTTGTATTTGAATTTTTGTAACCAGGCTGCGGCCCCTCTACTGTACTTGGTTTGCATTTTAATGAAAAATTTCTTGAACTTTTATTCCGGCTTTGTGCATGTATGCTTGCATTTGTTGAATTTTCCATGAATTCATTTGTTCGACTGTGATCTCGGTTTTAGCTATCTACCTTGCTAGCCAACCACTCTTCAGCCGATGTAATTACTTCGGCTGAAGAGTACAGAGTGTTGGTTTAATCCAGCCAACCACTCTTCAGCCGATATAATTACTTCGGCTGAAGAGTACAGAGTGTTGGTTTAATCCAGCCAACCACTCTTCAGCCGATATAATTACTTCGGCTGAGGAGTACAGAGTGTTGGTTTAATCCAGCCAACCACTCTTCAGCCGATATAAATACTTCGGCTGAAGAGTATCCAGTGTTGGTTTAATCCAGCCAACCACTCTTCAGCCATATCCATACTTCGGCTGAAGAGTATCCAGTGTTGGTTTAATCCAGCCAACCACTCTTCAGCCGTACCCATACTTCGGCTGAAGAGTATCCAGTGTTGGTTTAATCCAGCCAACCACTCTTCAGCCGTACCCATACTTCGGCTGAAAAGTATCCAGTGTTGGTTTAATCCAGCCAACCACTCTTCAGCCGTACCCATACTTCGGCTGAAGAGTACAGAGTGTTGGTTTAATCCAGCCAACCACTCTTCAGCCATGCCCATACTTCGGCTGAAGAGTACACAGTGTTGGTTTAATCCAGCCAACCACTCTTCAGTCATACCCATACTTCGGCTGAAGAGTACAGAGTGTTGGTTTAGTCCAGCCAACCACTCTTCAGCCATACCCATACTTCGGCTGAAGAGTACAGAGTGTTGGTTTAGTCCAGCCAACCACTCTTCAGCCGTACCCATACTGCGGCTGAAGAGTACAGAGTGTTGGTTTAATCCAGCCAACCACTCTTCAGCCGTACCCTATACTTCGGCTGAAGAGTACAGAGTGTTGGTTTAATCCAGCCAACTTCTAAGTTGGTTTTTCCAGCCAACTTAGAATAAAGTGTTTGGTTATTCCGGCCAAACGTCCTACAGCCTAGATCCTTATCCTGGGCTTAGGAAGGGTGTTGGTTTAATCCAGCTAACCTCTAAGTTGGTTTTTCCAGCCAACTTAGAATATAGTTTACACTGCACCTAACTCATCAAAACTATCTTTTACAGAAAAAACAACCATGCTGAACAGAATCGACTTGTTTTATTGAGAAAGGAAAAAGTTACACATTCTTGAAAGAGAAGAAAAAAAACTAAAAATAAAATAATTTAAGATTGGCAGTGTTCCATGGCCTTGGGATTGCTTTGCCGTCCTTGTCTTCCAAGTGGTATGCCCCTTTGCCTGCTAAGCCGACCACTTTGTAAGGTCCTTCCCAATTTGGTCCCAACTTGCCATCTCCTGGAACCAGGGTGTTTCCCATCACTTTGCGAAGTACCCAATCGCCGATCTTGAACTGTCTTGGATGCACTGTTTTGTTGTACTTTCTAGACAACTATTGTTGGTAGGAGGCAATGTGAACCAAGGCTCTGTCTCTTCTTTCTTCCGCGAGATCAAGTTCTAATGCTATTGCTTCGGCGTTTAAGTCTGGATCAAAATTTTCACTTCGAATTGTGGGGAGACCAACTTCTAATGGGATGACTGCTTCCATGCCGTAAGCTAAGGAGAATGGTGTTTCTCCTGTTGATCACCGAGGCGTGGTGCGGTAAGCCCATAAAACATGAGGGAGTTCTTCTGCCCACTTGCCTTTAGCTTTCTCTAGTCTTTTCTTCAGTCCATCCAAGACTACCTTGTTTGAAGCTTCTGCTTGTCCATTCGCTTGGGGATACGCCGGTGTAGAATTGTAGAATTCTATCTTGTACTCCTCACAAAAGCCTCTGAAAATTCTGCCGTCGAACTGCGTGCCGTTGTCTGAGATCAGTGCTTTTGGTATGCCGAAGCGAGTAATGATGTTCTGCCAGACAAACTTCTTCGCATCTTTTTCCTTGATTGACGCCAAGGCTTCTGCTTCCACCCACTTTGTAAAGTAGTCTGTTGCCGCAAGAAAGAACTTCCTGTTGCCTGGTGCTGTTGGGAGTGGTCCCACTATGGCTAAGCCCCACATTGCGAAAGGCCATGGACTAGTGAGAGGTAGAAGTTCTCTGGCAGGTTGGTGTATTTGATGCGCAAACTTCTGACACTTTTCACATTTCTTGACGTACTTCTCTGAATCCGCTTGCATGTACGGCCACCAGTATCCTTGTGAAATAGCTCGGTATGCCAATGATCTTCCTCCTTGATGGCTGCCACATACCCCCTCATGTATTTTGAACAGGAATGCTTCCACTTTGCTGGGGTGCACACACTTTAAGTAAGGTCCTGAGAACGACTTTTTGTACAACGCCAAGGATGGGGAGAGCCAAAACCGCTGCGACTTTGCTCTTATTCTGTTGGCTTCTTTCTTATCTTCTGGTAAGGTGCCGTCTTTCAGGAACAAGATGATAGGATCCATCCAAGAAGGACCTAGATCGGCGCAGCATACTTCTTCTGCTTCTGGGTCTTCAATACTTGGTCTAGGCAGATAGTCGATCAAAAGAGGATGTGGGATGGAGGTATCCGCCATTGAGGCGAAGCCTGCTAGTTCGTCTGCTCTACTGTTCTCCTCCCTGCCGATCTGTTCTATCCACACCACTTCAAACTTTTTGATTTCGGTTCTGATCAGCTCTTGATACTTAGCCATTCTGTCATCCTTTGCCTCATAGTCACCAAATATTTGGTTTACCACCAGCTGTGAGTCGCTGTAAACCATTAGCTCGGTGGCCTTCATGTAGAATGCCGATTTGAGGCCTGCAAGAAGCGCTTCGTACTCCGCTTCATTGTTTGATGCTGGGAAGCCAATGTTGATTGCCTGCTCCACTACCAGGCCGTCTGGAGAGATGAGGACTATGCCAAGTCCTGCTCCATGTCGATTGGATGCTCCATCCACAAAGAGCTTCCACATCTCCCCAACGAACAACTTCCAACAAGTGGAGGGATCGGATGATGCCTTGGGATCTTCCATGTTGCTGATTTCTTCGTCTAAGTCCAGGCTTGCTGCCTGCCCCTTGTCATCTTGTTGCACCAAGTTTTTCTTCGTTGGCGAGTCTGGACTTGGTATAGCATGGTTTACTTCTTCCTTGTTTGTATTACTCCGGTCTGCCTTAGGACTTGGCTGAGTAACCAATACCAGGGGTTGCGTTATTCCGACGTTCTGTCCCTAGTTCGGTTGAGTCAGTCAGGTCGACTGGGCAGATATGATGACTCCCAGGAGTGAACTCTGCGACAAAATCCGCCAATGCTTGAGCTTTTATTGCAGTTCTAGGTTGGAACTTGATGTCGTATTGTCCCAACTCTACTGCCCACTTCAGAATTCTCCCAGAGAAGTTCGCCCTTTCAAACAAAGCCTTTAGTGGGAAGGCTGTAAGGACAACTATAGTGTGAGCGTGAAAGTAGTGCGATAGCTTCCTTGCGGCCATCATCAAGGCCAATGCCAGTTTCTCCAGTGGCAAATACCTTGTTTCGGCGCCCAGCAGTGTCTTGCTAACATAGTAGATGGGCAGATGTTGGACTCCTTCTGCACGGACCAACACCGCGCTGATCGCGTGCTGTGAGACTGCCAGGTACAAGAAGAGTTCTTCTCCAGGAATTGGTGTTACAAGTAGTGGTGGAGAAGACATGTATTCCTTCACGCTTTCCAGAGCTCGGTCACATTCTTCGTCCCACTCGAACTTGGCCTTGAGGGCATGAAAAAATGGTCGTAGCCTGTCTGACGATCGGCTAATGAACTGATTGAGCGCGGCTGCCATTCTGGTGAGATGCTGCACTTCTTTCACCGAGTTTGGTCTCTCCAGATCTTGTATTGCCTTGATCTGAGAAGGGTCTGCTTCTATACCTCGGTTGGTCACCAGGAAGCCTAAGAATTTGCCTGATCCTACTCCGAAAGCACACTTCGACGCGTTGAGGCGTAACTTATGCTTCTTCAGGATCACAAACATCTCACTTAGGTCCTTGAGGTGGTCATTCTGATCCTTGCTCTTGACCACCATATCATCGATGTAAGCCTCCATTGTTTTGCCTAACAATGGCTCAAACATCTTGGTAACCATTCTTTGGAATGTCGCCCCTGCGTTCTTTAGGCCAAAGGGCATGACCTTGTAGCAGTAAAGTCCCCTTGGTGTGGTGAAAGATGTGACCTCCTGGTCCGGTTCATGCATTGCGATCTGGTGGTAGCCTCTGTATGCATCCAGGAAGCTTAGTCGGTTGTGCCCCGCCGTCAGGTCTACCAGTTGATCAATCCGTGGTAGAGGAAAACTATCTTTAGGGCATGCCTTGTTTACAGTTTTATAGTCGACGCAGACGCGCCACTTGCCATTCTTCTTTGGCACGACAACTGTGTTGGAGATCCATCTGGGGTAGTGTACCTCTCTGATTGCCCCTACTTCCAACAAGTTTCCCACTTCTTCCGCCACTATCTCGGCGTGGTGGAGTGCCGATCTGCGGGTGCGCTGAATGATTGGCCTGGCAGAGGGGTGGACATTGAGTTGGTGGCAGATGAAGTTGGGATCAATGCCTGGCATGTCGTATGGAGTCCAGGCAAACACTTCGATGTTAGAGGTCAAAAATTCCAAGACCTCTAACCTCTCCGCGCTGGACAACGACGAACCGAGCAGAAAGAACTTATCCGGGTTCTTTTCATCTATTTTGACTTCCACCAAGTCTTCCACCGCTTTCTGGCTTGCTGCTTTGCCGACGTCTGCGAATAGTTCATTACTCTCCGGTTCTTCCACCGAATGAACATACCCCTTCGCAGCGCGGCTTCCGTTCACTGTGACGAAACATTGCTTGGACATGATTTGGTCTCCATAGACTTCCTCTATTACTCCGGTGTCGTTTGGGAACCGCATCACTTGGTGGTAGGATGACGCCACCGAGCGCATGGCGTGCAGCCATGTTCTGCCCAAGATGATGTTATAGGTGGATGGGACCTTTAACACCCAGAACTCTACTTGCTTCGTCACACTCCCTGCTCTGACTGGAAGGATGATCTTGCCAACTGGCCATTCTGGCATCGAGTTAAATCCAATCAAGGGTGACACTGCAGGTGCTAAGTCTTTATCTTGCAGCTTCAATTGTTTGAACGTCTCATAATACATGATTTCATACGAACTGCCCTGGTCAATCAGAATCCGCTTGACGTCAAAATCCTTGACTCGGAGAGTGACGACCAGGGCATCGTTGTGGGGGCAATATATTCTGTCCAAGTCTTTATCCGAAAAAGACATAACATTTGTGGCTTCTGTCCTCCCCTTCTTGGCGACAGGTTGGGCACTTAGTACTTCCCTTAAATGCTCAGCCTTCTTGATCGAACCTCTGAGCTCACATACACGCTCAAGTTTGAAAACTCCATGTATCACATTGATAATGCCTTGAGGTGGAGCGTCGATTGGCATTCCGTTGGGGTTATTATGGTCCTGGGGGGCTGGCTGTGCCCCTCCTTCAATGTATTTGTCTAAGTGGCCTGCCGCCACCAACTCCTCCAAATGCTGCCTCAACGGGGTGCAGTTCTCAGTTCGGTGCCCCTTTTCCTTGTGGAAGGTGCACCGTGATCTGTCGTCATAGTCCTTCTGTGCCTCGCCTAGCTTGGCTGGCCACTTGACGAAAGGTTCGTCTCGAATTCGCTAAGTATTCGGTAAATCGGCTTCTTGAAGACCGTGGTGATGGCAGTGCGGACTCTCAACCATCTCTCGTCTCGGTCTTCTTCGTTGTCGCGTCTTCCACGCCCATTTTTGTTCGGCCGATTTACCGCATTGACCTTTGCTGAGGCCTTCTTTTCTGGCGCTGCGGTCGTGCCAGACTTTGCTTTGGCACGGGCGCCATCCTCTTCCACCCTGATGTGCTGATGCACTCTTTCCATCAGGGCTTCCATGGTAAGAGGTGGCGTCATGGTTATAGAATCCCTCAGTCTGTTCCCTACTGGGAGTCCTCTCTTGTATTGCGCAATGGCGAGATTGGTTGGGCAGTCCCCAATCTGGTTGAATGTCTCCCAATAACGACTGTTATATGACCTCAGGGTCTCTTTTTCGCCCATGTCGATGGAGAGTAGCTGGTCGATCTCCACCGGAGTCTTAGTGTTTGTTCTGAATCTTGTGACAAATGCTTCTGCCAATTGCGCCCAGGAGGCTATGCTGCCCTCTGGGAGTTTCTCAAACCAAGTCAAGCCTAGGTCACCAAGGCTTGAGGGGAATAGGATGCACATTAAGGCCTCGTTCCGCCAGTATACAGCCATGACCTGGCGGAAGTGGCTTAAGTGCAAGTAGGGATCCGTCTTTCCCTCGTATATAGTGAACTTCGGCTGTAGAAAGCCTGATGGTAGAGGCGCGTTCTCAATCGCTGGGACAAACGGTGAGGTCTGCAGCCTCGCCAATACTTTGTCCGTCGGTTCGTAGGCCGGGCGCGGTTGTGGCATTCCAACCTCGACGCTTCCATGCGTCCGAGGAGCCAACCGCTGTAAGGCCGAAACTCTATGTGGATCACGCGCCCTCGCGTCCTCCCTGCATCGTGCCTTTTCCTCTAGCACGGTTCGTAGGTCGGACGACCTGGGTAACTCCGTTTGTCTGGACCTCGTTTGGTGCGTATGTGAAGGCCAGTAAGTGCTCCCTTCTGTGTAAGACCTCACAGATCTCGCCCTCTCAGACCTGGAGTGACGAGTTCTGGAAGATCTTGATTGCGTATCGCCTGTCCTGAGGCTTCTGTCTTCTGCTTGGGAGGGTGTAGAATTCCTACTACGACCCTCTGAGTGGCGAGGGGGCGTCTTGTTTGTGCGCCCCTCTCCTGTCGCCACTTCTTTTCCTTTCACCTGGCGTTTGAGAGATTCCATGTCTGCCGCCATCCGCCGTATCAACTCGTCTTGTGCTTTGACGCGATCCTCCAAAGCCTGAGGATCAACCCTGCGCCTTTGCCTTTCTGGGCTTTGCGAACGAGAGGGATGAGGGCTGCTATTCCTCCTTCGTCCCCTTGCATCCCTCCTGGAATTTTGCCTTTGTGGTTCCAGGTTCGCCATGGGAGGGACCAAAGGTAGGCCTTCACACCTTGCACCTCCGTCTGGAGTTTGTCCGTCAATGGCGGACTGAGGCAGTTCTTCATTGTTTGCCATCGAATTTTGAGAGAAAAACACTTGATCAAGAGGTTGTTCTTGTCTGTAATTCCCACAGACGCGCCAATTGTACGGGAAAGAAATTCACCTTCACGTATAATCCTGTTGATCAAACCTGTGTTCCTCTGCCCGTCGTCGTTCTATCACCTGAAAACTCAAACTTGAGCTGGCCGGCGGGTGTGTGCCGGAAAACCCCTCCGATGCCTAAGTCAGTAAGCAAGACAAATAGGCAAAAGCTCAATGTAGTCAGGGAACAAGAATTGCATTACCTCTTGTTAGGTGATATTGGTGAGCTTATATAGATTTCGAGTGGCACAATCCTAGTAGGACTCTGACTCTGCCATGTAGAGTCCTCCTAGGATTCAAATTCTTGGAAGATAATGCTTATCTTCCAACACCCCCCTCACTGCTTAAACCAAGTGAGATGGTCCTTCTATGGCCGAACTCCAAATGACCGGAATAATTGTTAGTTCGGCCCTTACTTTTCTCCCTTACCTCGGCTTTCCCATGCCAAGGCCGAGCTAGACATAAGGAAGTTAAGCCGAACTATATTCAGAATCATAGTTTACCTCGGTTTCCCACATGCTGTGACCGAAGTAATCAATGAAGACCGAACTACCCACTGCTGTACTAAACAGGCAACTATGACGAACCAACTCTTAGTTCGGCTCTCCATTTCCTCACTCCTACTCCGGTTTCGTATGCCAAAACCAGACTACACATAGGCGTGACTGACCGAACTAGCGCATACGGTTCTGAGGATTATGCTTTCATACTCCGATTGGAAGACTTGACCGGACTAACCATAAACCGAGCTACACCTGTAAATATGACAACCGGACTACCTCAACAATCCTTTGACCGGTGTACATGCTATCTTTTGCATTTGGGCCTACCTCCGCCCAACTCCAAGCTCGGCCCAATTTAGTATAAATTACCCTCTTATTGCAACTTTTTTATATTTCACTCTGTATGAGAAGTATCTTCAGACGATAAAGGCACCTCTTATCTAGACATTGATGGACGATGTTTAGAAAGACATCCTAGGACCATATCTGTAATATGACATAATAAAACGCAATAACTTAGGAGTAAATAACTGAAGCATAACAAAATTTTGTTAGAAGCCAGCATATAGGATTGGGGATAAGACAACCACCAAATGTTCAGGAGCAAAATAGAAATTTTATATAGAAAGGAGCATCAATAGGACTTGAAACTAAATTTAAAACAATGACAAGGTCAGCAAAAGAAAACAAAATAAAAGGAAAAGAATAGGAAAAGAAAAGAGCAGCAAAACAAGCACAAAAAAACCAAAACAAAAGGACAGCCAAAAAGGGGGACAATTGACTTCACCAAGGGCTTCATCCCCTTCTAATCTAATCCATCTCCGCAGCATTCTTCACCCACAATGGGACCTCACAGCATTCTTCACCCCCTTGAATCTATTTACTTAAAAAAATATATCTAATTACATGTTTGAATTTCACCATGGGGAATTTCAATTACATGTTTGAAATTTATCTATTTGGATTTAAACAGATTCATTTAATAGTTCACATACAATACATATGTACCTATTTACTTCAATCAGGAAATAAATACTATCCTATTGAACCACGTTAGAAGAGCAACAATGGCATATATAGGGGAGAAAAAACTTTAATACTATTTGTAAAAAATCTATTTATGAAAAAAGGAAAAAATGGAGAAACATGGGTAGTAAATTATTGACCATGTTGTCATTATGTTTTTTTTTTTTTTTTTTTTCTTGTGTTTTTTGTGATAGTGTTCTTTTGCTCTTTTAAGTTTCACACATTGTCACGTGGGGGCAGAGTGTAAGCAAACATGAATATAATTTTGGTATATACAAGCCTTTGATTAAATTGGGTCCAAAGGAGGCATTGCTTAATCACATTGTTGCTCTATTTTGACAATTAAAATAAAAACCATCACTAAGGCATGGCACATGGCAGCTAAGGTCAGCACTTGGTGCCCCAAAGGCATGGCAGCCAAGCCTAGAATGCTAGGCAGCAAGGCAAAATTGCCCAAGGTGCCCAGCACACGCCCAACACATGCAAGTGCACATCCAAGGCAGCGGCAACACTTCAGCGCCATTTAACCTCACCAAGTAAAAAGTGGATGTGGAAAATCAATGTAGTTCAAAGAAAAGTCTGTAATCACCACTTTCAGCAGAATTTATGAACATTTATCTATCAATCACTACCAGAATGCTTGCAATGCAAAACTAATAACAATTACCAAATAATGACAAATTAGACCAAATAATATTGTAGTGTATTTAGTTAGTCAAGGTTCTTTGGTGAAAAAAAAAAAATCCAAATAAGGCGGTTCTAATTCCTGCTTATTTGGTCATGGTTATTACTACAATATTATCAAATAATTACTAGATTACATAAAAATAAATAAGCTATAACTTGAGGTTTCTTTCTTGATCAAGTTAAATTTAAGGGACAACTTCAAAATAAGGAAAAGCTAAAATGGTGGTCTCCCTTTGGAGCATTGAAATTCATGCAAAAAACAAATAATATCCAGATAATACCTATCAATTCTTAGAGCATCTCCAACCATACTCTCTAAAATGCCTCCTCAAAGTACACAGAAAACTACATTCTTTATTTTGCCTAACTAGCTTAGCTAGTGTACCCTCCAACCATACTCTTTATTTTAGCTAACTAATCAAACTAACTTAACTAATTTTTAAAAGAAAACTATTATAAACATTAATAAATAAATAAATAATCTTTTTATGACATGCGACATATATTGACGTGGCATTTGTAAATATTTATTTATTTAAAATATATAATTAAATTATTTATAAAAAAAAAATATTTTCAAACAATCATATTATCTCAACGGTCATATTTTGAAACAGTAATATTCTCTCAATGGTCATATTTTCAAACGGTATTATTCTCTAATGGTAATATTCTCTAACGGACATATTCCTAATAGTCATATATTTTTGTTTATAAAAAGGATTTGCTCTTTCATTTTTACCAATTTGAACTATATTTCTCAACTTCATTCATTTTTTAATTATGATACAATTAGTGAAAATCTTCCGCCAGTGTCTCATGAGCGTACACCAGAACTTTTTGAATTCATTCAAAATCATCATCGCATCAGAGATAGAGGAACTCACTCCAAACTCAAACAGGACTTGGTCGAACACTTGTGGACACTACATGGAGACTCCTTGTGAGAAGTACTTGTTGGTTCTTATTGATTTCTGTACTAGTTTATATACTTTAGTGAGTGTGTTTTCAAAAATATTTGTACTACTTTATGTGCTTTCAATAATATATCACTAGTGATTTGTTTTTAATCTATAATCTTTAGTGATACTTAGAATAAATTTTTTTTGTCAATAAAACAGCAAAACAAGCCATACTAAAACAATATATCATTACAGCTTGTATCATATTTACTCTATATAAAACAATACAAAATGTGCTACAGTCCCGCTACAGACCACCAGTAAAACTTAACCCCCAGATCCCCAGTGACATGGCAGATGAGGTGGCAGCTGATGTGGAGGATGAGTGTAAACGCAACTGTAAGGAAAAAAAGACAAAAAAAAAAAAAAAAAAAAAAGAAAAAAAAAAAAACAAAATCTGGATATAGCGGGAACCAAACTTATCTCCGCCATCTTCCCTCATCTGTCATCACCTGTCACCGCCATCCTCCTCCTCTACCGTAGCTCTCTACTGTCGACGACGGCCATAGCTCGCCGAAAACTCTGGTTGTCCTCTATCTGTCCGTCGATAACTATTCGACTTTTCGCTGCATGTCTGTGTCTCCCTCGTCTGTCCTCAGCTCCTCTATCGCTCTCTATCTTCCGCTGTGTCTCTGTCTCCTCTGTCGCTCCTCGTCTATCTTCCGCTATGTCTCTGTCTGTGTCTCAATCTTCGGTTTATGAGGTAAAAAATCAATTTCATATGACTAATCTGAAATCTGAATAGTGAAATGAGTAAATGAGTTCTCTTTCAGTTATATTGTAATTCTGAAATCTGAAATGTGAATAGTGAAATGAGTAAATGAGTTCTCTTTCAGTTATATGCTAATTCTGAAATCTAAAATCTGAATAGTGAAATGACTGATCTGAAATCTGAACTCTGGAGTTTGTATATATGCTAATTCTCATATATAGAGTTCTCTTTTAGTTTAAAATGAGTAAATGAGTATATATATGGTACTTCCCTAATCTGAAATTTGTCATTTTGGACATATGAAATTTGAAATATATATGAGTAATCTGAAATATGAGTAATTGTTATATAATCTGAAATATGAAATTTGGGCATTGTGTTATATAATCTGTAATCTGCAATATGAGTAATTTGTCATTTTGTGAAGTTTAGTTCCATATATATATGAGTAATCTGAAATCTGAAATTTGGGCATTATGATCATTTTGAATGGAGTTTATATAATCTGTAATCTGAAATATGAAGTTTAGTTCCATAATTGTTATATAATCAAATCAGTATTTTGTTTGCAAATTGTTAGGGAACTGATATTTGTTAATTGTTATTTCAGTACGCAAAGTGGAAGAATGGAGGTTGATTCAAATGTTGGTGAGAATCCTTTAATAAATGAGGGCGAAGACATTGAAGAACCTAAGACGGGTATGTGTTTTAGCTCAAAGGAAGAGGTGTACACATTTTATGGCAAATATGCTAAGCATGTTGAATTTTCTATAGCTCATAGAGCACAACATTTTGGAGATGATGGGCAATTACTAAACTTTGCAATTGAATGTTCTCGAGCGGGGCAGAGAAAAAAGAAATCAAAAGTCAACCCTCTGAAGCCATCTTTGTCCACAAAAATTGGTTGCACAGCAAGGGTACGAGGTAGTGTACAAAAAGATGGGAGATATAAACTAACCACAGTTAACCTTGAGCATAATCATGATTTGATTCCCACCGACTCACGTCATTTTGCAATGAATAAGAAAATTCTTACTCCTGTGAAGAGAAGATTAGAAATCAATGATGAAGTAGGGATTGGGGTGTCTAGGAACTTTCATTCAATGGTTGTTGAAGCGGGTGGATACGAGTCATTGACATTTGACGAGCGAGATGCAAGAAATTACATTGAGAGAGCTAGAAGATTGAGGCTTGGGGAAGGTGATGCCGAATCACTTCAAAGTTATTTTATGAGGATGCAACACATAGTGAGAGATTCTTTTATGTGATTGATGTTGATGAGGAGTTTCGCATTAGAAACTTGTTTTGGGCTGATGCAAGGAGTCGGGTGACTTATGAAGCATTTGGAGATGTCGTTTCATTTGACACAACTTATTTGACAAACAAATATGACATGCCATTTGCTCCATTTGTCGAAGTTAACCACCATGGACAGTCCATTTTGCTTGGTTGTGGATTGTTATCAAGTGAAGACACTAACACATTTGTTTGGCTATTCAAGTCGTGGTTAAGTTGCATGTCAAATCATCCGCCAAAAGCTATCATAACTGATCAATGCAGAACTATGCAAAATGCTATAGAAATTGTCTTTCCAGAAGCTCGACATCGATGGTGCTTATGGCATATCATGAAGAAAATTCTGAAGAAGTTAAAAGGATATGCTCAGTATGAAGCCATAAAGTTGGCTATACAAAATGCAGTTTATGACTGTTTGACAAGAGCTAAATTTGAGAGTAAATGGGAAGAGATGCTTGCAACATTCAATCTTTATGATAATGAGTGGTTGGGGGTACTATATGATGAGCGGCATCGATGTGTACCTGTCTATGTTAAAGACATTTTTTGGGCTGGCACGTCAACTACACAACAAAGTAAAAGTATGTACGCTTTTTTATGGATATGTAAATCCAAAGACTACATTGAAGCAATTCGTTGAACAACATGACAATGCCTTGAGAAATAAGGTAGAGAAAGAGAAGAAAGCAGACTTCAAGTCTCGACACAAATTGTTTGATTGCCTAACTCTATATAGTTTTGAGAAGCAATTTCAACAAGCCTACACCAATGCAAAATTCAAAGAAGTTCAAGGAAAGTTGAACAGATTAGTTTATTATCAACCGTTGTTTGTGAAAGAGGAGGGATCAATTTCTACATATAATGTCCAAGAAGCGATGGTAGTTTGTGAGAAGATAAAGCATGTGGACTTTGTTATCTATTTTAATTCAACTGAATGTGAAGTTCAATGCATGTGTCGATTGTTTGAGTTTAGAGGCATTATGTGTGCTCACTGACTCGCGGTGCATGTCAGAAGATGCATAAATGAGGTGCCAAGCAAATACATTTTTCCCCAGGGGAGAAAAGATGTGGATAGAGAATACGCATGCATCAAAACGACATACACTAGTTTTGGGAATGATTTCAATGCAAGTAGCTATGAGAGGATGAACAAAAAATTGATTGTCATTGTACAACTTGCTGGTAACTCTGAAGGCAAAACTAAAATTATAGACCTTGGGTTGGATGAAATCAAGGAGAGAGTCAAGAAAGAAGAATCCGGTGATGGGAGTAATTTACCATGTTCCACAAAAAGTCTGATTCGCACCGGTTCTACACAAGGAGGTACTAGTAAGAAGGTGATTAGTCCTTTGGTTGCTCGGCGAAGAGGCCGTCCAGTTACCGAACGAAAGGTTGCCAAAGTAGATCAAATTGTGAATTGGTTTAAGGCAACGGCAAAAAAACAAACAAAAGCAAAGGTAAATTGTGTATTCAACATTTTTTTTTTTTACAAAGTGTTTTCAAGTATGTAAAAGCAATTCATAAATTTCAATATTTAATTATTCTTAAAAAAATACAGGCTGCTAAGTTGCTTCGATTTGAAGTTGAAGCTCAAGCTCAAGCTAAAACTGCTACATATACACCATATTATCCGTATATGGTTGGCACGCAAAATAATATATATGTACCGGTATGTGTTCGAAAGAGGACTTCATGTACTTTTACTGTCACGACCCAAACCCGCCCCTAAAAGTTTGGCATCATAACCGGCCAGTAATCCTAGATTACCACAGGCCTTACTGTACAAAACATAATTAAACGGGGCTCGCGGAAGCGAAAACAAATAACCATAGTCCAAAGAGCTGTGCACAAATATAAACAAGTATTTACATGCCAAAAAGGTGTTAATTACCCACTTACTGTACATCACATATAACAAAAGATCATATACATCACATAGGCAAAAGCCACAGATACAACAAGACAAAGCTCACAAAACGGCCTTCCAGGCCTAGCCCCGACTCGGAGGCACACAAAACTGGTAGGCTCGATGCAAATCTCAGCTTAGGCTTGACTCCCAGCAGGCTCACCTATAAATACATATATACAATAGTGAGCTAAAGCCCAGCAAGTAACATTAAAGTAAAGGGGTGGTGAACGAATTCCTCATAACATATATCCGTAAATAAAATCATTCATAAGCATAAACATCTCATATCGGAACATACATAATGGCATACTCCATAGAACATAACATATACTGTCTTCCGACTAGAGTAACCGGTCCCGGACACCGATTAAACAAACTGTCACAATGAAGTGACTAACGAGATCTCGTAAACTGGTCCACTTAGGACTATCTATGGATGCCATACTAGATTCGCAAATCAGGATATTCGTTCACAGAAAACATTATCATTTCAGAAAACATAACATAACATAGCATTTTGGAACATACTTATAACAATATAACTTTACAGAAATGTTACTCACAGAGGGTTTCCGAAACCGGTTGTACGGTCTTCGTGATTTGACCTGTAAACATCAACATTTGCGGCATAATTCTTCAATACACATAGCCATTACATCAAGTTCATGTCATTCTATTTTTATTCTACCTTAATACATGTCATCATTAAATCACATAGTGCATACATTCTATTCTTTCCTTATTTTACTTCATGCCATACTAGTCTTACTCTACATAATTCATCTCATAAAATCAAGTATTCATGCCATGTTATTCTTTCTTACTTTTATCCCATGATTTTATTCCATGTTATGAGATGCTAAATAATGCAATTAATATGTGAAAAACATGTAATTGAAGGCCCAAAAATCATAGAAAAACAACTTGAATTTCAACTCTAGTTTACATAAAAACCATAACTTCCAAATATAATCACATCTTTCATGTATAAAAGATCAAGCTTTGATTTAAGTTAGAAAACTATAATTTTAAACATAAATTTCATGAATCATGCACATAACTCAAATAAACTCAAATCCATGGAGTTCCTCCCCAAACATGACCATCATGCAAGAAAAACATGATTAAAAACATGGATTTCACAATCTTATGCCAAATACAACATGAATCATAATATTTAAAGCCATGTATGCTCATGGATGCAACTTAGATGAAAATGCAACACAACTTCTCTATTTTTCATAATTTCTCTTCAATTCCACTTACTTGCCATGAGATTATGCATGAATCTACTTTAGTTCAAGAATTGATAGAGAAATCCTTACCTTAAATGGCTAAGTGAAGAGAATTAAGCTTGGATCCCTTTTTCTCCTTTGCTTCTCCCTTGGTTCTCCTCTTTCCCGTATTCTATCTCTCTCACCCTCTTTTAGATATTTCTCTCTTGCTTTTTGAGTCAACATGGGTCAATAAACCTTATCTATTGCCATATATATTATATAATAAACATTTGTACCAAAACTCAAGCCAAACGGGGCCTAGCGAATCAGACGAAATTCAGTCTTCAATTAAATGTCCCAAATGGTTCTAAAAATTCTCGGTATCACATAGGTGTGCTCAATTTCGTTTTCCGAACCCGTTACGGTCGTCAATTTCGATCCCGAAGTTGTAGTTCCAACATATATTTTTCTAATTCAAACAGAAAATTTCCAATTAATTCATATTAATGCGTAATTAATTACTGATAATTGTGGTGTACATTTCGGGGTCATTACATTTACAAAGTGTATTCTTCTAACATGTACTTTTAATTGAATTGTCACAGGTGGCCCATGGTATTGAAGGCACGTCTCTTACTCCATCGGACTTCATAAGTGGCACACAAGGAAGTTTGATGAGTGCTCCAGCTTAGATTTATGGTTCTGCATCTCTAACCCCATTGACTTCTTATGCATGCACACCGGGAAGCTTGGATATTACAGACATGTTTGACTAGTTTCTATGTATTCCAACAGTTTGTTTTTGAGATTGCAAATTATGTTGTCTATTAATCTGAGTATGAAACTTTGTTTTTGAGATTGTAGCATATGTTTTTGAGATTGTAGGTTGAAACATGTTGTGTACTAATTATTAATGAAGTTATGTTATTATTATTATTTGTTATGTAATGAAGATGTTGCAATATTTACTAATGATCAATGTTTATTTAACAGTTCTCTGTATTGAACAATGTTTGTTGAACAGTTTCCATGTATTCAACCATGTGTATTCAATAGTTTCCCTGTAATGAACAATGTATATTCAATGGTTTCCCTATATTCAACAATGTATATTCAATGGTTTCCCTGTATTCAACAATGTATATTCAATAGTTTCCCTGTATTCAACAATAGTTACCTTGTATTCAACAGTTTTCTATATTCAACAATGTCTATTCAATGAGTATTGAAGAAAGTGTACAAGTTTGAACAAGTCATTTTCCCTTCCACTCATCACAAAAGAGGTACAATAATTAGGTTTCAATACACAACAAAACATAACTTCCTCTAAAACATCATAATATCATACAAAAGTATTCAGTCTACTTGAACTTGTACATTGACATCTACTTCTACTTCTAACTTACATATATGTATATATATGTTATTACATCTTCATAAGTGTAAAGGCACCAATTACAAGCAACACGGACAATATATATATCAACTTTTGCATCTTTCCGTTCTGAATTTGAAATTGTTCTGTCATCTCTCTCTGTTGTTCAGTCATAGCTCGAAGTTGTTCGGTCATAACTTGTTCGCCGACAGTTGGCAGTTCATCTCTTGGAATTTGATGGCCTCTATATTCTAGATTCATAGGCAAACACCATTCAACAAAACCACAATCATTACAAGAGTAGAATAACTTGTTTTTGTTTCGATTGGTCTCAGAAATTCGAATAGTCGCCTTTTTATTACATCTACGACAATTTTTGTTGACGTATGTCAACCGATCTAAGCTACTGCCATTGACACTTGAACTTGACATCTGCAAAAAGGGAGAAATAACAGTGATAGTGCAACAAGTCATTTTAGCCATAGAAAGATGGTAAGGTGTAGTAAGTGTTGTATTTGGGCACTTGCATTTTATTTGATTTCATTCAACAAGGTGTGCTAAAGTGTAGTACGTCTGGTAAGATGTAGCCAACAAGTCATTTCACTTGATTCAATGAACTGCTTTACTCAGTGTTGTATTTAGCCATAGAAAGATAATTTCAATCCTAAGTTACATATATGTTAACAAATATTTATAATTCTAAATAAAAAAGATAATAAAAAACATGACATCATGCCTTGATCTTATTAATTGTGATCTACACTCAAATTATTTTCTTAATTTAGCTTACCTAATCCATAATGAAGAAAAGATCTACAACCTAAATGTTCCTACAGTTGATTGTGATGTCAAAGACTACATGACAGGTATAGGTGCATTTTTTTTTTCTTTTTAAGTGTATATATATGATTAATATCAGAAAAGAAAAGCTTTTGTCCAGTTTTATTTTGAGAACTTGGATTTGAAGGCACACTATGGGTTGCATTTAACTTTCTATTTGATTTGGGTGTATTGGAAACTAAAAGAAGAGATGGGTTTTCATTGTCATGGGAGGCAGTAGTTGAGAAAGGGAGTTCTACTACTTATCACTTGTTTCCATAAATCATTTCCAATTACTGGCCAAAAGCTTTTCTAAAATGAGGTTGAATAAGAAATCCAATCTCTTAAATTTCTTATTGGGACTTTTTAGTTCAGTGACTTGTTTGAGTGAGTGAATCACTTGAATTGCCCTTGCCGGCAACACTGTGGTGCGTCAAGTGGTTTATGTTGAATGCAGCAACTTAAAAAATCAAATTCAACTTCTGACCTACAAATAGTGAATTATAGTTTGTCCTAAATCCTAATAATATTAAATTGCTTAATACAAGCCATTAAATTCCTTGTCTAAATTTGCTTTCTGCTTCTTCTATGATGTGAAATAAGTTCAATGATGCTAATGCTAGTCACACAAACCTCTTTATGGAAAGTTAATCACAGCTGATGATGGAACTACAGCATCGGCCCTAATGTCAGCCCCTGGACCTGGAAAATGTTGCTCCATCCTGCTGACTTGAACTTCCTTCAAAACATTATTACCCTTTTATTTTTCTTGGGATGATGGCACTACTATGACCATTTCTTCATGAATTTAGTTTGGATTTAGCAGTAAGCATTTATGGCTTACATTAGGTGAATGTTGTAGCTTCTATTATGGTAATGCAAGGATAGTAGAGTTTCACTTGCTTACTACGAGGCTGGCAAAGTTTATTTTTTGCAGCCCCAAAAATTGGATAAGAAGTTTTTTCAGGTCTTGAGAATGTAAACATTTCATTGAGGCATTTCATCAAGCAGGTTTATGGCAAGGTAAAACTCCAAATGAAAAGGCCAAATTCAAAAGGCCACAATTCCCAAATCAAAAGGCTAAATTCAAGTCCCAAATCAAAATGCCAAACTTTAATCTTTCAATTCGTTTATCAGATTGTCAAAAATAGTAAATCCAAACATTCAACCCAATTATTTATCCCAAGCCCTAATATATATATACAATATACACAGATATAGACGCAAATACATATATATATACAGATAGATGTATATATATATCAATCGGATGAGAGGAAAAGAGAAACAGAGAGAGTGGGGGCTTCGGAGTGAAGGGAAATTTACCTTTTAATCGTCGGATGACAAGGAAAGAGAGACAGAGAGAGTCGCGAATCCGACGTCGGAGTGAAGGGAAGGAGCTGTCGCTGGCGTCGAGAGTGAAGGGAACTAACTACCTGCTAGTCCAGCTGTCTCAACCGTCGAAAGGAAATGAAGAGAGAGATATGTGTTTTGAGGGGGAGATTATTTTGAAATGTGAAACCGTTGGTGGTCTGATAGTCACGTGAATATCACGTGAGTTGCCACGTAAACTGGGGGTCATTGGGGGTTGGAAGCATTTTTTAATGTGCTAGCAACAAGCCATATAAAAGTGATGTAATGAATTCAGCTGTTTGACAAACCATCAGCAACAAGAAGCAACAACCCCAACTGAAACTATCCCAAAACATCACAAAATATCTCTATTTTCAGCAGCATGACAACTCAGCAAAGCAACCCCAACTGATACAAGATGTGCCAGCAAACCCAAAAATAAAATACAGTCAAACTTAAATTAAATAAAAACATAGTTTCAAAGCTAAATAGAAACAATTAATTCCTTTTTTCAAAATATATTGTGCTTGCAATGGAGGCATCATACTTGTATCCATTGACATGATTCTCTCTTCCTCTCTCCCTTCCTCCAATGCAAGCCTTCGTTCCTCTCTCCTTTCCTCATTTTCAATCCTCCATTCCTCTTGAAGATAAGATTTCTCAAATATCTCTATTTTCTTCTCATTTCTTATGTCGTTCTTTACCTTTACCTCTTCTAAGAGCTTCACAAAAAGCGACTCTGTAACATTATTTCCAAGATCTTTGGCTTTGTTTTTCTTTGCGGCCTTCCTTCTTGCTGGTCTTTCCACAACATCACAGTTATCATTGTCCCGTAAATTTAATGAACCTAGTGTACAAGGGGTAGACGTTGCCGAAGATGCATTTTTTGTGCTTTTTTGCTCCTTCGTTGTTGTTTCTTCCATCCATTTTGGTTGGGATCTCAATTCATTCCAACAATCTTCAAAGGGAAAGTTCGCTTTATACAAGTCTTTGTACAATTTTTTCACATCCCGAATCTGAAAAATAGATTAAAGAATAATCACTATCACGTATTGAAAAATATATATTCATATAGGTACAAAATTAAATTTTAGTAATACCTGGTCTTTTTCAGTCGAACCACTTCGATTCAACCATTCAACTTGAGCAAAACATCCACAAAATTTATTTGTGGCAAGTTGAATCGTCGACCACCGATTCATTAGAGAAGTTTGAGTTCTTTCAGAATCGAAGGTTTGTACTTGTTGAAGTTCTCCCACACCCTTAACCAATATGCCTTTGACTTTTGCTCATTTCCTCTAATTGAATCTAAGCTAATATAAAGCCATGAAGATATGAGCATCATGTCTTCCTCTACGGTAAAGTTCTCTTTGCGTTGTGATATTTTTATGGTTTGAGTAATAATTTTAGGAGAGAATGATAAAGATTGACTCTCTTGTTGAGGAGATTCAGTGGTAACATCATGGTCAAGGTCAAATTCGTCATTCATTAGGTTGCTAAAATATGCATTTCCTTGATATTCCATCTAAAGCACAATTATTCATACCACAAAATGTGTATTATATCAACAATAGAATTCACAGAGTGAACACAAGAGCTGAAATTGTGAAACATCAAGCAGAACCCATTAAAAGATAATAGTAAAATAAAATAAAAGCAAGTACTCAAAGGTTATATAAATCTCATACACAGTTTGAACTTATTCTACAAGGCCCACATACGTTGGGTTGCATGAAGAACTTTTTCGAACAGTAATCTTTTCCAAAACTGTATTACTATCCTCTTCTAAGGAAATCACACCTTTGTTCTTAAGCTTATAACCAAATGAATCACTAAAATCTCTGCTAATTATTCAGTTCCCATCAGTTACCAACAATGGCCTCACTGTTGGTGTAAGTGGTGATGGAACTGAACTAAACTCAAACTCATCCTTTTGAGCCTGCTCTCTATACAGCTGAGCAATGAGGTAACTTTCTAAAGGGTTCAATGGTTTAACAAAAAACTCGCGAGACCTACTTCTAAGAGGCTTGCTTTTTGCTAATCCATAGGTCTCAAATCCCAGTAAAGCGTCACCAAAATTGTCAAAACCCTCATTCTTTTCACCAATTCCAATCGCATTGTCCTGAAAAATTTCTTTTCCTTGGAATCCTGGTGGAAAATTCTTCGTCATAATCACATTGTAATTCTCATAATTCCCTACATTTGCCAAAACTTTAGCATCACTATTACTTGTAGATGCATTTCCAGCTACCAAACTACCACCATGTCGGTCCAATTCATGAAACGTCCAATCTGAAACTGATTCATCATGTTCTCCCCCTAAAGAAACATCTCCTCCCAATCCTTTTCGCACCGATCCACAGAAGGACTATTTTGGTCCTGCACCTGCTGAAGCAAATATTGGGATTTGGATTGCTTGCAAATTGAATTCCCATCTGATAACCCATTTTCCCCAGACAAGTTTTGCCAATACTTGGCTAAATACCCAGCTCCATCTGCTACTGCAACAACCCATAAATCCATTCTCTCTCTCTCTCTCTCTCTCTCTCTCTCTCTAAAATTCCAAAACAAAACTTGAATTTTCCTCCAGTTACAATTGATCAAAATCTTGAAATAAAAACAATTATAAATTCAGAACCAACGACGAGGGCTTGAACTCAAAACCCAGAGGCAAAAATCAAGTTATTAATAAATAAATAAATAAAAGAAAAATAACAAAAGAATAACAGGTCAAATATGAAGGATTGAAACTAATAATATGTAGATGAAAAAAGCATATTAAAGAACAAGAAACAAACTTTCATGTGCTCTGTACAATCATCATAGTAAGAGGAAGAGAATGAAAAATCAGACAGAACCCAATTGAGAAAAACTCAAGCACTGCAAAACCCATGAATGGAAAGAAATGATCTGCTCTGAAAACTATTCAACATTCAGAGCCGTAGTCGAAATTGATTGGAAAGGTACAAGAGAAGGCACAGTAAAAACCGGTTAGTTTGAAAAGGACTCGTTTGGTACAATGTTTGAGAGTGGCGACGACATTTCAGAGCCACCCACCACCACCAGATATTTGGGTTGGGAACCCAATATACAGCAATAATAGGAACCTCATTGAGTCCAATAAATTGATGACAAACATACCAGGAAACAAAGAAAGAAATCAAAGTGAAGCAAAGGTATTGATTTAGGGTTCAAAGAGTTCGGACCTTGAAATCCAATGTCCAGACCTCTTGAATCTTCCTAAATAGCAAGAAGTAAACTAAGCTTAGCGAGATCAAACAAAAGAGGAAGGGTTTCGTAGTGCAAAAGGTGGATTCAGAGAGATCGTTGATGGTGAAGAACGGGAAAAGGAGAGAGAAAGACAGTCACCTGAGTTGGTGGGAACACACTTTGCCTGGCAATAGAGGCTGGCTACCTGTGGAGAGCCAAAACGAGAATGAGCAAAATGCCTCACCATTTGCCTCATGCGTTGGAGCCCTAGAAATGCAGCTTCAATTGGCAAAATGCTTAATTCTCTCCATTTGTCTCATGCATTGGAGATGCTCTTATGAATGGTTGAGATACAAACTTCAAAATAATATCCAAAAAATATCTAAAAATAATATCCAGATAATCGACAAATCAATAACAGATCAACAAATCGAAAGAGATTTTGATCAAATCCTTGCAAAAATCTCAATCAAAAAATCTATTTAAGGTTTAGAAAAACAAAAATCAAAAATCAAAATGAGGTATTTATGAGAAAAACGATAAAACCTTATGGATTAGTTGTTGCTATCGTTTCAATAGGTGATGTAGTATTATTTGCTGCCGTTTTAGTTGGTCTTGGTTTTTTAGCTTTTCTTGTTGTACTATTTCTTGCATAGTCTGCTAAACGTGAAGCACAACAATTTAATGACTAAACACAAAATTTAAAAAAAAAACAACAAACATTGATTGAAAGAAATCGATGTTTGCAGAAAAATTATGACAACTCTGTAATTATGAGAAATAATTGTTTCTAAGTTAATAGGACCAGTCTGTAGAGAAATTAGCATATAAAACTAATTAGCATTTCATCAAACAACTAATTCGTTCAGGCATTTCATCAATCAAACAACTAATTAGCATATAAAAATGATACTAAGGCCTCGTTTGGGAACAGGTTATTTTAGTAACTTTTTGGCTAAAAAGTAAAGAAAAAAAAACCTAGTTGTTTGGGATAAACTTTTTGACTTTTTACGAAAAGATGTGAAATAAAATATGATAAATAATGAGAAGTTGGTAAAATGACCGAAATGGCCTTATAGCATGTCAGAGTACCTGTGGATGTCAACGGCCTCTGCAAATTGTTGGATGTCAAATTTGTTGTCTTGGACAACGCACTTGGACTTGGAAGCCTATACAAATAACAGACGTGTGCTGTTTAGTACATAATGCAATATATTTACAAATTATACTATAACGGTCTTTTTTTATATTTCTTTTACAAAGTTCTACACGCACATATTTGTAAATACTCGAGAAATCAGAGGCGCGAATGCCTCGAAATCCCAAAACGACGTCGTTTTAGAGTGTTTTTCGTATTCTCTTACCGGTAAGAGAATTCTCTTACCGGTAAGAGAATACATTCGCGGCATTCGAGCTCCACAAATTCGAGGTCTCACGCATTTCCCATAATATATTTATGTCATGTAATATTATGTAAATAATATTTAGGTTAATATACATAAATATTTGATATATATGGGATATGGATTGTGTTTGTGTATTGTAATAATTTTTTTAATGAAACATTACATTTTAGGTTAAAAATAATTTTTTTAAAATTTTTTTTAAAAATCCAACAAATTATGGAAGTGTTTGGGAACTTGGCTTTTCAGTTTTTTTATTTTTTTATTTTTTCAGTACAACACAAATGTCTTACCAAATCCCAAAAAACAAATCCCTCACAAAATATCACATCAAATCTCATACTTATTTCAATTTTTCTGTCACAAACATCATATCCAATCACCAAAAAAAAAATCCAACTATTTTCCCAAATACAAAGGGTCTGTTTGGTGTGCCGTTTTGTGACACATACGTTTTCAGTTTTCTGTTTATATTTACAAAAATTTAAACAACTCAAATATAAACTTGTTTGGTAAATTTCAATTACATAAATCAGTGGTTACTGTTTATAAATTTTAAAACAAAATGTAAACTTAAAAAATGTGTATCCGTTTTGAGTTTTTCTTTTTTTTACCACCCAACACTACCCACCACCAGCCACCATTTTCCACCACCATCTTCCGCCGCCACCCCCCACCACCACTTGCGACCACCACTCAGCACCCACCTGCCACCACCACCCACCTGCCAGCACTACCCACCACCCGCCACCACCACCTACCACCCACCTGCCACCACCACCCGCCACCCGTCATTACCACCCGCCACCACCACCAACCTACCACCCACCCGCCACCATCTGCCAGTACCATCCACCGCCCGCCACCACCACCACCACCACCACCCACCACCACCCACTCGGTACCACCTGCCACCACCACCCAGCTGCCGCCTACCTGCCGCCACCACCACCACCCACCACCCGCCACCCACCACCCGCCTGCCACGACCACTCGCCACTCGCCATTACCACCCACCACCACCACCCACCTGCCACCCACCACCTGCCACCCACCACCCGCCACCACCACCCACCTGCCAGCACTACCCACCACCCGCCACCACCACCTATCACCCACCTGCCACCACCACCCGCCACCCGCCATTATCACCCGCCACCACCACGACCACCCACTCGGTACCACCTGCCACCTGCCACCACCACCCAAATGCCACCTACTTGCCACCACCACCTGCCACCCGCCATCGCGACCCAGCTGCCACCCACTCGCCACCACCACCACCACCACCACCCATCACGCGCCACCCACCACCCACCTGCCACGACCACCCGCCACTCGCCATTACCACCCGCCACCACCACCCACCTGCCACCCGCCACCACCACCCGCCTGCCAACACTACCCACCACCCGCCACCACCACCTATCACCCACCTTGCACCACCACCAGTCACCCGGCATTACCACCCGCCACCACCACCACTCACCCCTCGCCGCCACCACCACCACCACCACCACCCACCACCCGCCACCCACTACCCACCTGCCACGACCACCCGCCACCACCACCACCACCACCCGCCACTTACATTAATTTTGTTTTGTGGATAATTTATTTTCAATTTTTTTTTTTCAAGTAATGTTTTTCTCAAATAAATTTATTTGCAATTTTTTTTTCAAATATTTTTTTTCCCAATTAACCTTTTTTATCAAATATTTTTTTCCCGAACTAATCTTTTTAAATTATTTTTGTAATTAATTTTTTCAATTTCTTTTTCAAATAAGTATTCCGAATTAGTTTTTTTCCCAATTATTTTTGTCCAATTAAATTAGTTATTCAATTATTTTTTAAATTACTTTTTTTGTCAATTATAATGTGGGTGATCACATTGTCATAAATAATGAAAATAAATATAAAAATATTTGGAAAAAAAAAAACAACGTGATTGCTAACCATTTATAATTGATTGCTAACCATTTATTTATTCAATTATTTTTTAAATTACTCACTACGCCAAAAATGAACATTAACGACGGTTTTTTACCGCCGTTAAAGGATGTAAAACCGCCGTTAAAGCCTTTAACGGCGGTTTTAACGGCGGTTATGCGCGTGTCGGAAAAAGTAAAACCGTCGTAAAAAGGCAAAATACCGTCGTTAAAAATCGACCAAAAACGGCGGTTTCGTAGGGCCAAAAACGGCGATTTTTTACCGCCGTAAATAGGTTAGAATTTTTCAAAAAATAATTCTTTCTTCTTGCACTTCCCAAGTTTTGAACCCATGACCTCTCATCCACCCACACCACCAACCACTTTGCCACAGCCACTTTTCATGAAATATATTACCTAAATAAATATTTAAACATTACTTTTACTTTGTAGATGGTTTCGCCGGAGTGTCGCCGGAGCTTCGCCGGAGATTCGCCGGCAAAGACCGCCGGCATTAACGGCGGTAATGGTTGAGCATTAGCGGCGGTTTTATTACCGCCGTTAAAAGTGGGCATTAATGGCGGTTCGTTACCGCCGTTAAAAGTGAATTTAATTACCGTCATTAAAGACACTTTTAGCGACGGTTTTTTTAACGGCGGTAACGAAACCGCCGGTAAAAGTACTATTAACGGCGGTAACGAAAACCGCCGTTAATAGTACTTTTAACGGCGGTTTTCGTTACCGCCGTTAAAAAAACCGCCGTTAATGCTCATTTTTGGCGTAGTGACTTTTTTGTCAATTATAATGTGGGTGATCACATTGTCATAAATAATGAAAATACATATAAAAATTTGTGGAAAAAAAAAGCAACCTGATTGCTAACCATTTATAAACATGACCCAATAACATACAAGTTACCCAAATAATGTCGTAATAATCAAACCGTAAAGTAAGCAACTTGAAATGATAAATTGGAATTTAAATCATAACGAAAGTCTTCGATAACAAATTCAAAACATACATGGTCATACATAATTGCTAACCAATTATGTACGTAAATAAAAGTCTGCAATTTATTTCCACACAACATTGTGATGCCATGCATTACATAAGATGTCCACCTAACCAGCATTTCGCCAAATTCCAACCAACTCTGCCCTGATACGCGCCTGCAACTGCGCCATCTCAACGTCATCATCTCCAGGCATCATTGCGTCGTCAAGGGCAGCCAAATCGTCCCGGTCACGCATGTCCGGATATCGATACTCGGGCGCATTGCTGACTGCAACAATAATCTTATCGTCCACACTGTTTCTGCGTATGAAATTATGTAAAGCCATGGACGCTGCAACCAATGGCACATGCACTTTACGGAAATCAAAGCGAGGCATATCTTTTAGAAATCTCCACCTCATCTTCCATGCGTCAAATGTACGCTCAATCACGCTTCGCAAAGATGAGCGAGCGCGGTTGAACAATTCATCACGATTCCGTGGATTGTGCCTTTGAAACTCCGGTTGGTGGTTTCTGTTGCCTTTGTATGGTGCCAAAAAGCCCTTTTTGTTGCTGTATCCACTATCCACAAGGTAATACCGACCTGTGAAAGTGCACATGTAAATTACATAATACTCGTTATCAATGTTCACATGAAAGGGCACTTCCACCGTACATTTTTCTTTTACATAACCCATAACCAACAAAAAGAACATAACAATACTAGTTTATCATGGGAATATATTGATATAAAATAAATTGATACATTTTTACATATATATTACTGAGGTTAATTATAAATGCATATAATGATGAACAGTACCTTTATGTTGCGCTTGTTTGAGCAAATTTTCTTTTTCATGATGGAATATAGTCACACATTGCCTATTACTATCTTTAATTCGTTATTTACGTGCAGATGTTTACCCAAAAAGAATTATGCAAAATTGTAGTGCGGATTCAGATGTACGTACCGTCAGTTGCAGTTGGAAAATTGTGTTGTGGATCCTCCGTTACGTTGCTTAAAACCCGGCTGTCGTGCATGCTGCCCTCCCACCCGCACGACACAAACACAAAGCACATATTGAAATCACATACCGCCAAAATATTCTGGGTGTGACACCCCTTTCGGCTGAAATATGGGGCTGCTTCGGACTCCTTTATGCATGCCGGTACATGTGTCCCATCCAACGTACCTAAGCAATCCTATATATGAACCGAAAAATTTGCACTTAGAAAACAGTACCGACCATGCTTTTTCAAATAAATTTGAATAACATTACAAATCTTTTCCCACACCTTGAATGGCATATACTGGCGTTGAGATTGCAAAGTAGGATGCCTGTGCGTTTGGAAATTAGCAGGGGGCCTGCAGTGAACGACCGTGAATTTTTTCATTGCTTTCAAGACAGTATGAAAATGCTGTGAAATAGTTTCACCGGAATGTTGGAAGCGTTCTTGTAACTCCCGGTTTGGCTTGTTTTTAAGCACATGAATAAATATTGCTACACTCTCCTCGACGTGCAAGCCATGCGGCCGCTCGGGTACGCGCAAACCGAAGTCATTTACCAACGTTGTACATAACCGAAGGAACACCTGTTTCAGCATGCACAATTCGTACCGGAAGCGGCCATTGTGACCCTCAAATAATTCTGTAATCCATGCCCTACCCGACAATATGGAAGTGCGACATGAAACTTTGAGGACGTACGCCTTGTAGTACTCAGTTGCAATTCTGTAGGCTTCAACGTAATTTAAATTCATCTGCTGATGCCACTGTCTTGCAAGATCTGCGACCCCTTCTAGCATTTCATCCATCTGTGGTTCATGGTCGTCATCGTCGTTCATACCTACAACATAGAAGCATAAAACATGATCAACAACTGCCGAAAGGAAGAAGTGTTAAGCACATGTGTTTGACCATGAAAGTTTTAAATAATTAAATGTTGTACAGCAAAAGGAAGTAACTAGTGTATGTTTATGTTCAAACCCCTACCATGCATAACCGAAGGAACAAGCTGAAAAAAATAAATATTTCAGTTCACTTTTCCGAAAATAAAAGCACATGTTATATTTTGTAATTTACAATTGAAAGGAACATGAGATTTACATAATTCACATCATGTCAGTGGTTCATCATTTGTAATAAAAACAATTACTGTCCAATGTTGCAACACACATGTTCCGGCCTACACAAACAATTCGGGCAGCATATATAAATAATTCGGGCAACACACATGTTGCACCCTATATAAACATTTATAATTGATAAACCAATGGCACCTAGGCAATACATAAACAATTCTGAAAATTAAACACTTCACTGCAACCATTATAGCATAACACAACATAAAATATATAACATAAAATATAAAATAGATGGTCCAAGGTTTAATCCAACCCTGCTGCCATTATAGCATGCACAAAACATAAAAGTCCATAAAAGTCCCGATTGTCCAGTTAAGGTTCCGTACGCCACAGGCACGACCCATGCCCAAACCATCTTCAACCCACAATTCAACTAAAATAAAACACAACAAAGGAAAAAAAAAAGGATCATAATTCAAGTGAAATTAAAATCAAAGTCCTTCATTCAGCAGATTTAAAATCGAACTCCTTCATTCCGCAACAAACTCGCAAGAGTGACACCCCCACTCCTATTTTTGTCTTGTTTCTTCGCTCGTAGCCACCCAATTATGCCTTGGTCCGTGGGAATACTCATTACCATTTCCCGATTGTTCGGAACCTCCATAAGCATGACTCCAAAATGGAGAAGCTCATCTTCTGGCGCTAGTCCCTGTATTTCATAGAGCCGGCCAACAGCCTGTCCCATAGTAATACTGTGTCCCCCGACGACATGGTTAACAGTTAATTCCTTACTCTGAGTCTTCACAGAATTTAGCAATTCGTCCATGCTGCCTGCCAACGCTTCAGCCCCCGTAACGCGCTTGTTTTGCAATGCTTTCCCCGAGGAATGCTTCCGCTTACTTCCACTACCCGTGGCATTGAGGTGCGCGGAGTTAATCATCGCTGCCATTTCCGATGCGCCTAAGTCATTGCTGTCACTTGAAAATTCTGGACTCTCCGACGCTTCGTCCAACTCCATTGGGTTACGAGTCTCGCCGGGTGTCCATGCATTTTTCCCCGTAGCCGCAGCGCCAGTGAAGACACGCTCCATCAACTCCGGATGGTCCAAGGTTTTGGTTCTGAACTTGCAACATACACTGTCAATCTGTAAATGAAGACAATGTAATTAGCGTACTGTCATTGAGTAAAATGCAATGCAACATGGTGCAGAAATCAATACTAGTTTGTTAATACTACAACAATGGCTGACAGTAATGTAAAGTATGAAGAAATTTTACTACATGAAGGACTGAAATGAATAGCTTTTGAACCTGTATAACAAATTTTATTGATGAGAAGCCCAAACCTAGAAGACCAATTTATTGATGTTTTCCAACTATTTACAGATATAAAAATATAATCAAAAAAGAAATTGTTGCATGAGCAACAGCCTCAGCACGTAGAACGGCATGATACAAGAAATTTCTGTCCAGAATTCGTTGTCCAGATTTTATTTCAGATTGCAGAATTTTTCAGAATTGTAGGCCAAGTAATATTTCAGAATTCATTTGATTTGAGAGTTTCAGATTTCATTTGATTTGAGAATTCTTTATTAGAAACAAGCATTCATTCTTTTCATTAACAGTCAGAATTCAGAATATCAAGGCGCTATATGAATTCATTTTTAAATTTCAGAACAAACATATGTTAGACAGAATTTCTAACAGACATTTTGTTTGTATTAATGAAAATTAATTTGTTTGTTCATATGAAATTCTGAATTTGTTAAAACAGACAGAATTTATAACAATAAAAAATAGCATTACTCCTATAATAATAATAATACTATGTTCACAAATACCCAGTAATTAATGGTCTTGGACCCTAGGTTCAAGGGACTTGCCGAGGTTCGTATCACAGACAGTTTCAAAATATGCAGAGAAGGGACAAGGAGTAGGAAAATGGATGAAATGCTTGTCACCCAAATAAGGGGACAGTGTGTGAAGGGATCCTAACTAAGGGGACAGTGTGTGCCACTGCATTTCAAAATATGCAGAAATTTAATCATTATGATCTTAGCATACATCTAAAGAAAAAGAAGTTTCCAGTGTATCTCAATCCGAATGTGCTCAAATTATTGAAAATACTAAAATTTTATGCACTCATAAGTTGATGCACTCATAATCCTATCTCAATCCGGAGAGGTACTACAAATATGGGCATAAATTTCAATTGAAAACCAAGCAGTCCTTACTGGTATGGTAATGCAAAATCAGTATTTAAATAATTAGAAGACAAATTCTGGCAAGGGATACATTTACAAATTTGATGGAAGTTCAATTCCATGAAAATAAACGTTGGATTTACGATGGAATGTCAATTCATTTCACTAGAATTGGCATGTCAAAAGCAAAGTGGCTTAGAAATCTATGTACATATATATTTTTCTCCACAAAGATTACACTGCAATCAGTGTCCTAATTTACAACTTCTATAGGGAAAATTTTCTGCGATCCTAATTTCGAAGAAGGGTAGGGGTGATACCACGTACGTAGTACCGCTTCTTTGGGGGGTATTCATCAAGGATTTTTCTCCATACATAATTAAATACAGGATATATATTTCATAAGTACACATAATCTAACCAGAATAAAAAAATAGTAGATATTTCTAAAAGAGTTTGTCTTTACATATGTATACGTATACACACACGTCTATATTAGCTAATACATCCTGCTTTACAGAGTAATGACTGATCTTAACAGCTAAATCTGAATCAATTTCAATGTTGGGAAACTGGAAAGTGTAAAGCAACTCCATTGTTCAATGACTTAGATGAGATCTATAATAACTGATCCATATTTCAACCAAATATCATAACTTGAAGCCCACAAACAAAAATAAAAGCTCACAAGATTAGAACCAACTTGTAACATTTTTCTGTTCGCAGTTGCTGCTGCCTCACAACTAATGCAATTCTGTGTCTCAGTTGCTGCTATACATATTCCCAGAATTTCTTGCCCCAATGTATTTTTTTTGAGAATTACATGGTTCAAGGGAGAGGCAAGAGGAGGCCAAAGTCTCCCAGCTAACACATAATAGTATGAGAGTATATAATCAATGGCGTAATCTGTAAGTGTTTGTGAGGTAGAGGAAGACCTTCCAGGTCTTTTGAGTAATGTACTAACTGAGAGGATGGTTCAATGCATACCAAGGGGAAAGAACTTAGGCGTATAAAGTGAGTTAGCTGTAATGGAAAATCATGGTAGAGGTAGAGAGGTATGCCACTTAAGTTTTTCTGTCCAAAATTGAAAGAAATCTTCATGTACTTACTGTATTGATATGCGTTCAGATTCGAAAAATGAATTGTTGAATTTCAGAATTAACAGACACAATTTATAACAGACAGAAGTTATTCCATATGAACAAACAAATTCTGTCTGTTATACAAAATTCATAATTTCAGAACAAACAACTTTATACCATATGAACAAACATATTCTGTCTGTTATACATTCTGTCTGTTATAACAAACAAAATCTGAACAAACAAATGCAATTCTTTTTCACATACATAATTTTCAGAACAAACAAATTTGTTTGTTATAACAGACAGAATGTATAACAGATAGAATTTCAGATCAAACAATTAACAGACAGAATGTCTAACAGACAGAATTCAGAGTTTAAGATTTCTTTTCATTTCAGAAGGCTGAGAGATGGTCCAAGGAATTAATTCCAGAATTTCAGAATACATACATGGTCAGAATTTCTTCATTTGATTTCAGAATTTCAGTAACATTCCCAAACATAATTTCATTTCAGAAATTCAGAATTCCAGAATTTTGTGGTGAGACAGGTTGGTACATTACAAATAAAAGCTGTTCACCTTTTTCACCATCCCAAAAATATTTCGTAATCCAAACCATAGCATGGCATGTTAGGTAAAGTTAGAAAATTGAACGTTTTAACCTACACTGGAAAGCATGATACACATAAAGAAATTGAGATATTAGTTATGCAATAACGGACACGAAAAAGAAAATGTAAACCGTTACCTTTTCCATTTTAGCCCACCAATCAGCCGAAGCATTGAACAGCCCAGTTTCTTGGTCAAAGCCAATTCCAGTTGGGCCTTTCCGGCAGTCCATTAGCTTGCACCACGCACGCCACTCGGTCTTCAACAGATTGTACTTGTTTTTAAGTTGTTTGAGGGAATGCAGCCGCCCAGTTGCTGCCTGAAATGTCTTAGACAACGAACGGTACCCGTTTGGAGTGATTGACATGTGTGGCCGGTTTCCTGCTTCAATTTCCTTCACAACCAGTTGCAAGAAAATCTGTGTGGACTCCCCATCCCAAGTTGCTTTATGATAGGGTTGTTGGCGTTTCCCCTTAGTAGAAGGGGTACGAGGCGTAGATCGACATGACGCCATGAGACTAACAATAGCGTGACACAAGAAGCAACATAAAAATATGTATACACTAACAATTGTGCGTATTTACCAATATGAGGAACACGTTTTTATGTCACAAATGTGGTATTAGACAAAAAACATAGCGTATTAAAATCATGTAAAGACATTAGTACTTGAAACAAAAACAAAAAGTAGCGGAATTAGATGGAAAATACATGTTTACGAACAAAACGAGCATTCATAATTTTTTTTCAGCCACAAACCATAATGCACTTAAACAAACTAGGGTACGGTTGCTACCATGGTTACATATATCACATCCGAAACAGTAAAATAATGACGACGATGCACAGTACGCATGTCACTACAGTAAGCACACGCAAAGTTTGTTCAATGTCACAGAAACGACCCTCAAAACGAGCAACATTCTCTGTGTCATTCTCAGCTGCCCTTTGGCGCCCAAATTCGTCACACCACCCAATCCAACTGACACATGGCTGAGGTTAAAAAAAAAATTAGTGACCGTTTACGAAGGAAATGTAAAAGGAAACGTGCTTGTACTCACCACTCCACGGGGGCATTGGTAGTACGCACGACCAGGGTTTCTTGCAGAACGCGAAATCTTTACGTTACAGTGCCCGTACCCACACGCACACATACGGGCTGGTTGTGCTGATGTGGCAGTTGACATAAATGAGGCCATGGTTTCTTTCGTGACTTTTTTCGGGACATGACAAGCACAACAAGAGTAGGTCAATGGGTGTGACACTTTTGTTAAGGACATAAATTTGTTATACAAAAATGGGTAACAAAATGGAACAACCCCCTTCCACATCACATTTAAATCCCGGAATACCACTGGTCACCCCTTTTTTAACCAAACATGTATATATTAATAAAAAAAAAATCAACTTGAAAAGGATAATATACCAAACTGTCCAGGATATTACCAAAAGTGGTTGATCATTCAAACATCATGCAAGGCAATAAATCCATGTTATGCAGTGAAGGGAAGGGTAAAATGTTGTGTTTGGCTGGTCCATCTAAAATAAATAAAATAGTGCTACAATTTCTCAGAAAATTAACCTGATGGCTAGTACATTAAAATTATACTGACAGTCTCCAAATTTACCTTAATCAAAAGAATCATTAAAAAGTTAGTATATTACGATTCCGACATCACAAAAAACATTTTAATTGTGTGCCATATATAAATAAATGTATCCCTATTTTGCAGGATATCCTAAAGACCACAAAAATTTTAAAATAAAGTTTGTGCATATGAGAGCACATGGATCTGATATCCATGGTTTCTGAACGACTAATTAGATTGGTTGTCATGATCTGATATCCATGGTGTGATTGGTTGTCATGCTGTAATTTCTTAACCACAAAAATTTTAAAATAAAGTTTGTACATTTTGACATAAAATAAATTCTTAACTGGTTGGTGATTTAAAACTATCGGATTTATAATGTATTTACTTCATTACACGCTCTCCTCATGAATCACAATGCTAAAAAACTTTTGGCCTCAAGGCCTAAGCCACTGAAAAGAAACTATGGCATAGATATAAAAATAAAGTATACAAGTGCAAGTGGTGAGACAAATTGAAAACGGAAAAGGAAAGTGGTGAGACAAATTTCTTTGGGGAGACAAACAAAGAGCAAACGAAAAGGGAATTTTTTGTAGAAGACAAATTGAAATTGGCAGACACACACACACACACACAGAGACACAGACACACACACACACAGAAACAGATTATAGATGATGAAATGCCCCCTAGAGCTTTTTAGAGATCTTTAAGAGTTATATCAAATCAACTCACCATTAATTAACCAACCCGCCAGAAAGAACCTTTTTTTAGTTCATCTCACCTAAAAACCTCCCTACAAAGCTAATACCAATATCAGAAAAGAAAAATGAACTATACAAATCAAAAGCACTAGTACTTGTAGAAAGATTTTAAAGAATAAAGAAGATGCATAGAAAGATGAGATCTTTGGAGCTCAATCTCAATCAAAACTCAAAATCTTGGTAGATCTTTATGGGTTTAATATAAATATATGACCCATCTCTGCAAAATGTGCTGAGAGTTTAATATAAAGTCCCAGAAAACAGAGGAAGGTGAAGAAACAAAAGAGAAAGAAGAGCCCCTTTCCTGCGGCCCCTTTTATTGATCTTTCCGTTTCGTTTGTTTTGGAGAGAGATAGTGTTTTAGAGAGAGAGGAGAGTGTGATAGACACACACAGAGAGACACAGACACACACACACACAGACACACACACAGACACAAACACAAACACACAGACACACACACACAGAGACACACAGAGAGACAGAGTTCATCCATATCAAGGTTCTGAAAAGCGGTTGCGGTCGCCGTAACGGTGGCGGTGACGCGGTTGCGGTTGCGGGGTGTAAAGGCCGTAGTGTAACGGTTGTGGTAATCGGAATCGTGAATTTTTTTATTTTTCACACAATTTGAAAAAAACTTACCGATACGCATATTTTTTTTCCATGATTATATTTATTGGGTTAAAAATAAATATTGATCAATTTTTGTAAATTTTTAAGTATGATCCAACATATTTCATATTTTTAAATTACTATAAATTGAGTTTTTTACATTTTATTTTAATAATTAATGACTTTATATTATACAAAAAATCAATCACTAACTATTATATATAAGATAAACAATGACAAAAGTAAGAGAATAAATAAGAGCCTAAATATATATATATACATATTTAAACCAAGCCAAATAGATAATGACCACACTTACTATTATTATTATTTTCAAACAATCTATAGATAGACACACACAAACAAAATGATTTAGTGATAGCAGCTGAATAAAATAGCATAAGTCTTACAGCTTCAACAAATCAATAACATGTTCTTCATTTTTCATCTTCTCTCTCTCTATCCCTTATTCCTCCATTTTCTCTCTTTATCTTCCCTCTTCTCTCTATCCGTCTTCTCCAATTTTCAGCTTTTTTTGTGTGTTTTTTCGAAAGAAACAGTTTGGAACCGTTACGTAACAGTGCGTAACAGGCCGTTACTGCTGTTACGGCACCGTTACGACCGCTACGGCCGACACACCTGTGAATCTCAATCACCCTACAAAAGCGGCCGTAACGGGTGGCGGTAACCGCCAAAACCGTTACGTAACGGCGTTACGTAACGGTTGCGGCCGCTTTTTAAAACCTTGATTCCAAGAAGCCCTGTTCAAAATTACATTTTGTGGAGAAAATGGCATTCATTTAAAGTGGTTGTTGCTGCTGTGTTGCAGACAACAACCGAGGAAAATAATTATTTCGGGTATAAAATGTCATTTGAAGATTTTATAAAAAAATACATATAAAATACGTGATAACAAAGCTCCAATACCTTCAAAACTTAAAAATGGGTTTCATAGAATTTATTCAAGCCTTTACAAGTTAACAAAAATCTAAACGATGCTGGAAATCCAATCTTTCGTAAGAAAGACCATCAAAACCAATTTCCGCCCACATACAAGATTATTCAAAGATATATAGCATCATATGGATGAAATAAAACTTGTAATAAAGCCAATCAAAAGCTATAACCATCATATGGATGCATGCAAGAAGAGAGAGAGCTCAAAGATGGCATGTCATTCAAGCCAAGAGGATGAACATGCAATGGGTTCTTTAACTTCAGCCCACTATCTTCATATTATTAATAGATGAACTAATCTAAAACCTATAAATCAAGTACGTACACATTAAGGAAGACTAGAAATGGTGAAACTTACCTCAAAAAACTTGAAAAAGAAATGCTACGTGGTCGAACTCCCTACTTATATATTATTTTTTATTTTTATGACCACGAATTCCTAGTGGTGGAATTCCCTACTTATATAATATTTTTATTTTTATCCATACTATGATCAGGATTGCGTGCGGTACAAGGAATTCCTGGCATCTTGTAGAAAAAGAATATAAACGTGTGTGTTTTTCAAAATCTCATTTTTTTTTTTTTAATTATACATAATCACTAACAAGAATTTGGTTGCCTCTGGCTAGTGCGATTGCTATGAAAAGAGATTCTTCTCTCAAATATGTCAGCAGCCGTAATACAAATTACCTTCTTGGCTTGCTCCAAAGTACAACCCTCTACAATGATCTAACAATCTTCAAACCGAAACTCAGTGATCATCATCCAATCATATGGGTTGGCCTAATCTCACAATCTTCGAGATGTCCAAATTATGTTTCTTACTAAGTACGCAACATTACTACAAGCGTAGAGTAGCTATTTGATTGAACAATAAAAATTGAACTACACACTAAATTACATAATAAAAAAGACAATAAATAAAATACACATTACCAAATAAATCAAAGAACTTCTAAATTTTCCCAAAGAACAATGCTTCATACAAGCTAAATATGGATCGTCATCATCAGGAGATAGAGTAGCCATTTACCGAACAATTAAAATGGAAACTAAACAGTAAACTATATATTTAAAAAAATTGTATCTAATTAAATAATAAATAACATATGCAGGAAGGGAAGTAATGAATACCTTATTTTGATTTTTTCCGACTCCACTCATGCCATCACCAATACTTCCAAATAAACCTATGTTATTACAAATAAAAGAAATACAAAATGATTTACTTTGGATTTAGGGAGAAAAAAATGTGAAGGCATTTGCTCTGGTCTCTGGTTTAGATCCAGAGGTTAATTGATATATACTAATTAGTGTATATAAGTAATATATAAAAAATAAATAAATAAACGATAACGGAAATATTGAACCTGAGGATCTGGATCAAGATGAAGTGAAGAAAAAAAAAAGTATTACAGATCAAAGCAGTGAAAATCAAGTAAGAACATTACCTGAAGATTGAGGCGGCATTTCTCGCCCGAGTAGAGAGAGAACCAACCCTAACCCTTCTGAAATGACGATGAAGTGAATGTAGACAATCAATCGTTGTGATCTATATATGTGTGTACTAGTGAACATGAGGCCCCTGCAAGGCACGGGCGACTTATATATATCTATATATTTTTTTTTTCTTTTTTTTTTTTTTATTTTAAGATTCTTTTTAGGCCTCATTTGTCAATATCATATTTTAATCTAAAAGTCAAAAAATCACTAAAAAAATTAAAACATCAACAACTTATATTAAAAATTCAAAAATTCTATTTTCTCTCTACTTTTTATATATTTTTTTCGTAAAAAAATCAAAAAATATCTCAAATATATTAATTTTTTTTAAATTATATTTAAAAATAAAAATAAAAAAATTACCAAAAAAAATTGATCTCAAACGAGCCTTGATAGAAGTTAAACATAAGAGAATGGTTATTGATGTTTCTTTTCATGCAAGCATTAGGCAGTTTTTTTTTTTTTTTTTTTTTTTTTTTTTTTTTTTTTTATAATTATCATTGTATAGTGTATTTTTAATACAAAAATATCATTTTAAAAATATACTCCCTCCGTCCCAAAATATTAGTCCCTTATTCCATTTTTCATTGTCCCACAATATCAGTCCCTCTTCTAAAATCAAGTACAAAAATAATATAAATTTCCTATTTTGCCCTTCTTTTAAATTAATAAACAATATAAAAAGTACAATTATGCATTGATATTCTCAAAAAATGTACTATCAAAAGGGTCATTTTGGAAAATCAACTTTTTTCAAATGCAATAATTGCACTACCAAAAAAAGTTAGATTCCCCAAAAGGGACCATTATTTTGGGACGGAGGGAGTAATAATTTACACCTTACTTCTTTGAATTATTATTCAATATCATTTTACCTCTTCAACTAAAAAAATGCTACATTCTTTCCTTTTAAACTATTAATTTGTATCAATATAAACATTATCTTACGGACTTGAATCTTAAATAGATGAAAAGTTAGCATGTGACTTGTACATGACATCTCAAATAGAATATTTAAAATGGTTAGTGAACTTTTTTCATTTTTTCATTTTTTTTTTTTTTGACTTTTTTGGAAACTTGTCATTAAGATTTAAATTGAGAAAAAAGTAATAGATGAAGGGTTAAGTGTTATAATTTTTAGTTAATGAGTAAAATGATATGGAACAATAGTTGACAGGGTGAAAATGTAATTTGCCCTTATTTATATCAAATAGATAAATACATAGGTAAATTACAATCACACTTCTTGAGATTTATTTAAAATATGAATTGTTTTGGGGGATTTTCAAAATTGCATCTTGCCTTTTTCAATTTCTAATCACATAACAAATTACTAATTTTATTTATAAATCATCAACTCAATTAATAATTTTAATGATGTCAAAAATATTTTTTAATTAGTAATTTTATCGTATGAGACAGTAATAATATATATATATATGACAAGAGAAGTATTTATAATTTTCAGAATTATAAGGGACAATTCATATTTTAAACAAATCTTATGATGTATATTTGTGATTTACCCTAAAAGTACTACTAATTTACTATTGGGGGATTTTCATTTCAATGTAATTTTAAAGAAATGTTTACATATTTATGATAAAATTTAGAAATATTAAAAAATGATTTTATATTCATGTGTCTAAATATATTTTTTAACTTTACCACTGAACTGTTATTTTCGTTATCTATTTCTCCAAAATAATTAAGACAATAAAAGCACTATTTGTGATTGGTGCAAGATTATCTTTTTATAAAATTACCCAAACTGCACTCTGTTCTCTCTAGACATGCGCCAGCAAAACAACTGTTCACAACAGCAAAACAAGTAGTAATAATAGGTGGTAATATAGAAATGATAGAGAGCTCTAAATAATGAGCTCTAAAGTCAACTTTCATAAGTTGACACTAAAGAAAAAAATCAAAACATCACATCAATAGGTGAAATCCACTTATTAGAGTTCTTTTAGAGCTCATTGTTTAGAATTCTGAAACATTTTTCAAATTTTAGCATATGAGATGAAACATCTAGTATAGCTTGTTTGGTTCCAGTTTTCAGGAAATTCTACTTTTTTTATTTTTCGTACTTTAATGTTTTCAATGAATTTTTTTAATATTTTAAGCAATTTTTTTTTAAATTTTTAGACACATATAACATAAATACACTTAAAAAGAATAAAATTTGTGAAAAAAATATTTAAAAAATACATTAAATACCAAAAATTATATTAAAAAATACGAAAATTCTGTACTTTTTTCATATTTTTGTGTATTTATTAATTTTTAAAATATTTTTTCACAAATATTTTAAAATTTAGATACATCTAAGTAAGGTGCATCTAAAAAAGTAAAAAAATTTACTTCAAATTTAAAAAATATTCACTAAAAACAAAATATAAAATATATGAAAAATAAAAAACTCAAATTTTAGAAAACTAAAATCAAACACATTGTACAGTTCCTTCAAATTTGATAAGCAAGCAAAATCTTTTTTACAAGTCATAGAAGGGTAAAATTGGCAACAATTGACAAAAAAAGCAAATACGCTTGTACGGTAGCAAAGAGCAAGCTCCGAGGTAATTCTATTTCTATTCACTAATTTTTCTCAGTACACCTAGGGGTGCAAACGAGCCGAGCCGAGCCGAGCTTTGCTGGGCTCGAGCTCGGCTCGTTAAGCTATCGAGCTCGTTTATTGAGCTCGAGCTCGGCACGATAAAGGACTGGGCTCGAGCTCGGCTCGGCTCGTTAATTTTTGTCGAACTCGAGCTCGGCTCGGCTCGGCTCGATAAATTTTTTTTTATATTATTTATATTATTTAAATATAAATTTTTAAATAAAAAATATTATTTATATTATTTAATATATAAAAAATGCATTTATATTATTATTTATATATATATTTATATATTTTTAATATATAAATAATGTATTTATATATATTTATATATTTTTAATATATAAATAATATATTTATTATATAATTTAATTATAGATAAACGAGCCGAGCCTACCGAGCCGAACACAGTCGAGCTCGAGCTCGGCTCGTTAACGAAACGAGCCCAATAATCGAGCTCGAGCTCGGCTCGTTTAGTAAACGAGCCGAGCCGAGCCGAGCCCTTACCGAGCCGAGCCGAGCCTGTTCACGAACAGCTCGGTTCATTTGCAGCCCTAAGTACACCTACTTAATAAACACTTTTTCAATATACACATTATAAAAATATAAATTCTCAGTATACATTTTTATATTCCAATATTATCCCCATTTTTAATTTTAAAACCCTAAGGCTATGTTTGGTTTCAAATTTTGAATTAATTTTTTGAAAATTTTAAGAGAAAAATATAAATTAATTTGACAAAATAAATACCAAAAAGATATTTTTTAATTTTTTAAAATTATTGCCCCTAAAAAGATGAAACCAAACATATTCTAAAATTATATCAAACAAAATCTTTTTTTTTTCTTTTTTTTTTTCCATTCATCTACTCATCTTTTATTGTCATTGCCATCACTTTCAATCCTCTATCGCCACCACCATCGCCACTTTTAGCTCATCCATTTTCATCCTAAACCTCCACAATCAACATTGAGTGATTCGTTGTGAGAGACTTATGGAAGTGTATGGTTCGTGGCGGAAAATGATTGCAGCGGATAAGAAAAGAGGCGACGGGAGGAGATGGCGGATGAGAGAGGTGGCGTTGGTGATAGAGGATGGTTGTGGCATTTTAAAAATAGGGTTAGAGTAGAAAAAGATGAGGGTATTATGGTATTTTTATTCTAGGGCAAAATTGTATTAATGAAAATTTTCATTAAATGTATGAACTAAGTAGAATTGGTGTGTAGAAATAAAATTACCCCAAGCACCCCGCCTATATATAGATTAGTTTTCGATACTTAATTTTTAATTTTATCAAATACCACTTTAATTGTATAAAAATTAGTAAATTGTTAACATGTTTGAACTTTTTTTTAATTTTTCACTTCGTAATTATTTTTTCACTTATATGTTATCATAGAATGATGATGTAAAATATAAAGGGTAATTTCAAATCAATGTATATGTAGAAAAATATTTTCAAATTAATGGTAAACATTACAAATATTAAAAAGTAAAATTATAAACTTTTCCATCTATTTGTAATTAATTTTTGTAAATACTACTGTCATGAAAATTTCCCAAAATATAATTTAGCTTGTTTTGTTTTGATTTTTAGGATTCACTTTCCAGAAAATCAAATTTTTTTATTTTTCGTGTTTTTTTTTATTTTTACTGAATTTTTAAATATTCTAAGTAATTTTTTAAATTTTTAGATATACCTAACATAAATACACTTAAAAAGTATAATATTTGTGTAAACAATCTTTAAAAAATTGACTAAATAACAAAAATTTAAATAAAAAATATAAAAATTTAGTACATTGTTCGTATTCTTGTGAATTTATTAATTTTTTAAAATATGTTTTTATAAATGTCTTACTTTTTAGATACATCTAAATAAGGTGCATTTTAAAAATTAAAAAAATTGCTTAACATTTTAAAAATATTCACTAAAAATAAAAAATATATATAAAAGAATAATTTCTAAAAAAATTAAATCTAAAAAATCAAAACTAAATACACTGATTATCATTAGCAATATTATAATTTAAAAAACACTTTGGAAGATAGCATAATAATCAAAGTATCCACATATAACAACAAAGTAGGCTCCACTTTTTTTGTCATGAACACAGCCGACGTTGTGGCAGCTTTCATAAGCCATGTGCAAAGGACAATTTAGGAAAGGACGATTTAGGAAGCCAATTTCATAAGGAAAAATTATTTGGAATCCTAAAACTGTCCCCTTTAATTTCCTTAATTTTCATTTTAAGCAACTGTTTCTTTATTATTATTTTTTTTTACTTGATATAGAAATTAGGGAGATTAGGGGAGGTTTTTTTAGGGGATGTAGCAAGACCCTTTCATAAGCCACCATTGAAAGGGCAGTTTGGGAAGAAAAGATCGAGCCTTCAAAATCAAAGCACCGCTTATACACATATATATATATATATATACACACACACGGTAACTCAAGGAAATCATTTTTGAAATTACTAAAATGCAGTGGGTTGCAAAAATGGCCCGGCCCACTAAAGGTTGGGCTTAGGTCAAGCCACCTTTGGACTTAACGGGATTTTGTAAAAAATTGGTGGGGCCATCTTGGTCCATTCGAATAAAATCTCGACTGAAGTTCAAGCCTAAACTCAAACTCAAATCTAGGGATACTTGCTAGGCCGTGAGGCTTAGGTCTAGGCTTGGGCTTGGGGCATGCCTAACTATTTTTTTTAAAAAAAAAATTTCACCAAAATTTTATTTTATTTTCTACCAAAATAGTTTGAAAATGACTTTAAATCTCTGGCGGACTAGGCCTTTTGAGCAAGCGGGTGGGTCAGGCTTCGAATCGGGACGGGTCCTAAAATACGCGACGCAGGGTCACAAGTTGGGCTCAGACTCGAGCCTGAGTGGATCGGGTCGCTCTAGGCCACAGGCAAGTTTTCAAGTGGATCGCGGGCCGGTGAGCTGATTTTACACCCCTAACTAGCAATCAAGGGTTGTCTTTATTGTTGTCAATAAAAATGATGCAAGTCTATTTGGTTTAGTTTTGAAATCCATTTTAAAAAATAAGTTTTTTAAAAGAGTTTTTAAAATTTACAAATTTATTTGGTCGCATATTTTGAAAATAATTTTGTAATTTTGTAGTTGGATTTTTTTTATAGTTTGGGATGATTTGTAATTTTTTTTTAATTGAATAGATAAGTGTGACACTACAAGAAATATAAGATTTAACGGCATTGTATCAACGTCATATTTTTTCCTAATCAAAACGGTACCATTTATACTATTATATATATGAGCACTTAGATTGATTTTTTGAAACTTTGTTTCTGTTTATGTTAAGTGTCTAGTTATTTATTAAAAAAACAAGGAAGAGAATGGGTCAAGCCTTGAACCCAAAATCATAAATTTGGTAACGTTTACGTTTTTAATTTATATTTACAAAAATTTTATAAACTGTTTTTTGTTTATTTTTTGTTTATTTTTAGAAAAACATAAACTACAAATGCGTTTGGTTTAGACAAAATGTTTAAAAAAAATTAAAAATATAAAAAAAGGTGAGAAATGGCAAGTGGTGGCGGAAGACGGTGGTGGAAAGTGGTGACGGGTGGATGGGTGGTGGATGGCTAGTGGTGGTGGGTGGTAGCGGGTGGTGGTGGGTGGATGGGTGACGGTAGCGAGTGAGTGGTGGTGGGCGGGAGGTGGGTGGTGGTGGCGGATGGATGGCAGGTGGTTGGTGAGTGGTGGTGGTGGATGGTGGTGGCAGATGGCTGGTGAGTGGTGGTGGTGGATAAGTAGCGGGTGGTGGTGTCGGGCGGGTGGATGGTAGTGGCGGGTGGTGGGTGGGTGGTAGGTGGGTGGTGGTGGTAGCGAAGGGTGGGTGGGGGGTGATAGTGGTGGTGGTGGTGGCGGGTGGGTGGTGGTTGGTGGTGGCGGGTGGTAGATGGTGGTGGCAGGTGACTGGTGAGTGGCGGTGGAAGGCAGGTGGAAGGTGGTGGTGGCGGCGGGCGGGCGGGCGGGTAGGTAGATGGTAGTGGCGGGTGGTGAGTGGTGGCGGGTGGTGGGTGGTGGCGGGTGAGTAGTAGGTGGGTGGTGGGTGGTGATGGTGGTGGTGGCAGGGGGTGGGTGGTGGTAGCGAGTGGGTGGTGGTGGTGGCGGGTGGTGGTGGCAGGTGGGTGGTGGTGTGCGGGTGGATGACATGTGGGTAGTGGTGGCTGGTGGATAATGGTGGCAGGTGGGTGCTGAGTGGTGGTGGCGAATAGGTGACAGGTGGTGGTGATGGGTGGGTGGGTGACGATGGCGGGTGGTGGGTGGTGGGGGCAGGCGGATGGCGGGTTGGTGGTGAGTGGTGGTGGTGGTGGTGGTGGTGGTGGCGGGTAGATGGCAGGTGGCAGGTGGCTGGTAGTGGCTAGTAGTGGCGGGTGGTGGATGATAGTGACAGGTGAGTGCTGAGTGGTGGTAGCAGGTAGGTGGCGGGGGTAGTGGTGGTGGTAGTGGTGGTGGTGGTGGCGGTGGGTGGTAGGTGGGTGGCAGGTAGGTGGTAGGTGGTGGTGGTGGTGGTGGTGGGTGGTGGCAGGTAGCGGAAGACGGTGGTAGAAAATGATGGCGGATGGTGGTTAGTGTTGAGTGGTAAAAAAAAAAAACTGAAAACTCAAAATGTAAATTCATTTTTTGAGTTTACATTTTTTGGTCAAATTTATAAACTAAGACCATTGATTTATAAATCAAAAATTTACTAAACAAATTTTTATTTGAGTTTTTTAAATTTTTGTAAATATAAACTAAAAACTGAAAACGTAAATGTTACCAAACAATACCTTATCATTTAAGATTATAACCAATATATATTAAGGGGTTATTTAGGATGATCTAAATAAGTGTACTTTTTGATTTTTTATGAAATATGAGTTGGGTTTGAAGTGATGTAGTAGAGAGGTAATGTGACTTAAATAAGACGATGTGACTTAAATAGGATAGTAACTTTTTGACTTTTTTAATTTATGCCAAACAAGGCTAAAATATTTTATTTTATTTTTAGTTATCCAATTTACATATGTATGGCATGTCTCAACCGTTAATTTTACTAATAGGTGGTATTTAAACGCCTCCAAATGTCCTCTCTTCCTAATGGGAAGATTGGTGCATATGCTGATAAATATTATGTAGTGTTTGGTAGAATTTTCTAAATATGATTTGAGAATATGAATTGTGTTTTGAGTTTATGAGTTTTGAAATTATGATTTAAATGTAGAAAATTTATTTGGTAAATGAGTTTTGAATTGAGTGGAGAAATTTTGATGTGACATATGATATTTGATACAAAAATTTATAACTCATAACCAACTACACAACTCAAAATTCTATTAAAGCTCATAAATTTTTTTTTAAAAATTTAAAAAATATTTTTTGTTGAATATATAAAAATTAACATATATCAATTATAAAAAATAAAAAATAAATAAAATTATTGTTCCGATCAACCGGTAGAACGACCGGTGAAACATCCAGCAAGACATCCAATGAAACGACTGGTAAGTTCAGATTTTTTTACCTTAAACAGAATTTTCAAAAATAAACGTAAAATTAATTTTTAAAACTCGTAAACAAATATCATGGGTAAAATAAGTCCTGCAACAAGCGTTACAGAACCAAACAGAGCCATATATTGTAATACATTTTTTTAAGCCCTAATCTCTCGCTCGCTCACTCACTCACCCCGTCTCTCGTTCGCTCTCTCTCGCTAAACCCTCTGTAAACCCTCTCAACGATCGATTTCGATTTTGATTTCGAAGTTTATGTTTTAGTGATTCTCTCTCTCGATTTCTATTTTGATTTCGAAGTTCCTGATTTCGAAATTTATGTTTCGGCGATTCTCTCGATTTCGAAGTTCTCTCTCGATTTTGAAGCTCCATCGTCTGCACCGGAGAGGAGAGCGAGCACCATTATCTACTAACGTGAGCACCACCGTCTCTCTTTCTCGATTCGGTTGATTTGGTTGATTCGGTTGTTGATTTTCGTTTATGCAGATCAAGGCCTTGAGAGAAGGCAGAAACAGTGTTAGTTGCCGGCCCTTAAATTGGTGAGTTCTTGACATGAGTTTCTTTGCTCTTACTTCTTTTGCAGCAATTGAAGGAACCTTAGAGACACAAGCAGCCCACATGAAGGAAACATTTTCAACTGATAGATTTAAATTTATATGCTGCTAAAGTGGATTTTGAGTTAGTTCTGGTTTTCTATATGTTGTTAATCACGTATTTGATTCATTAGAATATTTTCATCCATTCTCTATTTCAGTGATTTATGAGTTGTATATGTTTGCAATGTGAAATTGTTTTTTTTTAATTGTTTTAATTTAGTTTTTTGCTTGATTTTGAGATATGTGCATTGTAAAGTTTTCACTGATGTGTTGATCTGCACTATCAGATCTGGATTGTGCTTTCGGTCCTTTGTTTGGTTGTTGAGAAAACTAAGAAAAAATTATTAAATAATATAAATCTGGATTGTTGAGCACAAGTTTCTTTTGAGATTTATGATAAGAAGGAATTGCAGTTTATGGATAGAGTTGGAAATCAACAAACACAGTTTATGGGTAGAGAGTTGGAAATCAGCAAACACAGTTTGGTTCTTCAAAAACATGAAGAGATTGCTCAAACTCTATTCTTGCATGCAAAGCAGACCACACACTCTCTCACACTGTTTTTGATTTTCTGTTTTTAGTTAGGAATTAGGAGTAGTAGGAATTTGCAAATGTAACATCATGGTCTCATGTAATTGTGAATAAACCTTTGTGCTTTAGGATTTTTTTTTTCTCAAATGGAAGTTGAAACAACGTTTCAACATTATGTATCCTAAAATCTATGAAGCACGGACACGTCCCTGAGGCTGGCGTATGAGTGTCGGACACGTGTCGGACACGGACACGCGTACGACACGCTGTTGACACGTGTCCGACACTCTCCCCTACGTGTCCCCTTTTTTCAGAATTTTTCAGAGTCGGACACAAGGTTGGACACGCGAGGACACGATTCAGACACGCAGGTGGATTGAAGAAACCCTAGAACTGTTGGAGAGGAGAAAGGGAGAGAGCTAGAGCCGAGACAGATCGAGGGGAGAGAGAGGGAGATAGATCGAGGGAAGAGAGAGACAGATCGAGGACAGAGAGAACAAGCCCTAACCTGTTTTGTCTTCGTCTTCGTCTTCGCTGCTTCGTCTTCATCTTCGTCTTCGCATCGTCTTCCTCTTCCTCTGTCTTCGTCTTCCGCCTTCTATCTTCTGTCTCTCGTTCTCTTTCTTCTCTTCCCTCATCTGATTTCATTTCTCTCCACTCCACGCTTTTCTTTTTATTCTCTCTCTTTTTTCTTTTTTTTTCTTTTGTTTTATTATTTATATCTATGTTTTTATTCAAATATATAAAATAAATTATTTTTATTTTAAAAAAAAATCAATTTTTATTTTAAAAAATTTAGATAATATATTTATTAATTTTATTATTATTGTAATTTTTTAAGAATTAATATTTTTTAAAATTTTAGATATAAAATAAATAAATAAAATTATATATATTAAACGTGTCCCCAACGTGTCGTGTCCGCTATTTTTTGAAAATTTGCGTATTTACGTATCCGTGTCGTGTCCCGTGTCCGTGTCCGTGTCCGTGCATCATAGCCTAAAATTATAAAAAAATAAAATAATAAAATAAAATGGTGTTTGAACATCACTTTTATCAGCATTATAAATTGCTGAGTGGAATTATCAACCAAACAAAGTGCATGATTTGCATCCTTTAACTCATGTTAGTTCCACTGGTTTGAGAGATCAGTTATGGAAATAGGCCTTCCTTTTATATCAATGATGATCCTTGTCATGAAGTAATTCTTAGCTCATGAATATGCATAAACCTACTTCACCCACCCACTGGACCAATCCAGTTTCCTCAATTGAATCCAAAGCAACATTAAGACTGAACTAGATTTAGGAGAGACCATTAATGACTTAAAAATTTTCAGAGCAGCCAAATTTATCTCCATTTAAAATAAAAAAAGATTAATAATATTCACCAGCAATATATAACTTCACTTGAATTTTTCTTTGTTAGCTTAGTTTAGTGTTTCAAGTAAAGCTTTTTCTGTTGAATTTTCCTGATTAGTTTATTGGGTTATTGAGTTTTTCGTTCTAAGATTAGTTCTTTTTTAATATTTGAATCAGGTTTTCCTTGGATTACATATCCAATCAGTCCTTGATCTTTTAATGTTTCCGGAAAGTTTCAATTCTTTTATATTTTCTGGGAATTTTGGTGGGTGAAAGGGTTGAAACCTATTTCTGTTTATCTGTTATGTGGTCAGATCTGACTTCAAGATAATGATGTATCTGCTGGAGAGTTTTAAACAGGGTTTTTTGATACCTAGAAAATAATCAGCTTTTTGGAAGATTTTGTATCTTGTTTGCTGGTGAGGTTCACAAGTGATAGTTTACTGCATTAGAACGGGGAGGTGTCTGTTTGAGGTTGTGCTGTCTTTGCCGTAATATAAAAGTTTCATCATTAGCCCATTATCTAGAATTCAAAAATGATGAAGCTTGGTTTTATTGATTACCAAATTCTTGCTTAGGTGGTATATGTGGTGAATTTAATTAGTGATGTGGTGTGAGCAGATGTTGTGAACCAGAATGTTGTTGCTTGAGAGAACTAAGTAATTCTTTGGTTGGTTGTTGACAAGCTGCAGGAAGTTTGTAGAGGCAAGTGGAATAAGTTTTGGTGAGTTTTACAAAACATAGCTAAGATGGGGTCCCTTTGGTGTGTGGCTGTAGGGCCACATGGATCTAATGTAGCCAGCAGGGAGTGGTCCATGGGTCCAAATAGGCTTTTCTTTGTTGGTCTGTGTTTTTTAAATTAAGTCCATGTTCATCATTCTTGAGAGTGGTGCTTATCCATTGCTTGACCATGTGTTTAATCAGCATATCCCTAATGGGGGAATCAAAGATGCAATTGATGAATCCAGAGAATGATTACTAGTTGTGCTGTTAATTTATGTGCTCATTCACAGATTTACTGTTTGATTTTCTGTACTTCTTTGATCAGTGATCTAAAAAACTTGGGAGACCAGTTCCAAATTTTAGGCGATAAACTCATCGAAGGAAATTTTCTTGACAAAAGGGTACCCTTATTGTTTGCATTTTGCGATATAAATATCTCTTCGGGGTTGTTTGGAGTGTTCTAAATAAGTACACTTTTTGTCTTTTGGACTAAAAAGTTGAGGAAAAAAATATGGATGTTTGGGTTAACTTTTTGACTTTTTATGAAAAAATGTGTATTAAAAAATTGTATAAATAAGTGTGTAGGAGAAGATTGTGATGGAAGTGATGGAATAGCTGTACGATGAGGGACAGTGGGTGCACAGTGGGGGAAGGGGCTTTTCGGGCAGTGAATTGAAGGTGTTGTTCGGCCCGTGGGGGCTTACCACGGGTCCCGTTTTGCCAATCAAAACCGTTCAATGTGTAGAATATTTCTAAAAAATCACTTTGATCGGATATCGATAGCTATCTGATCGGATTAGTTTTTTTTCAACTGTTAACTATAACATCATTCATTTTATAAATTTTAATTGATTTGATCATAAGTTATCGATATCCGATCAACGTGATTTTTAACAGGTATATAGTATTTGACGAGTTCTACACATTGAACGGTCCATATTATTGAAACGAGACTCATGATGACTTACATGGGCCGAACAACACCATGTTATGTATACACCTAAATAAGTGCAATTTTTTTCACAACAATGCTTCACCTGCTCTGCTGTTATGATTGTTTGAAAAGGAAGATGGTGTAAAATTAATTTTTTAATATTTTTTTTGAGTGAATAGTGATAACTTTTTAACTTTTTCAATAATTATTTGATTTTTTGGCTTTTTCTGGAGTACCCAAACCAGGCCTAAATGTCTCTCCAATAGCTGTGAACAAATAAATGAGCCTGTTAATAATAGTTCATGTGCTTGATTTATCATTTCTTTTAAGTGCGGATGGGCATTATTTGCATGGATGTTTTGTGGAGCTCTAAAGTTTGGTCTTTATAAACAAAATAGGTTTATTTTATTTATTTTAATTTTTATTATTATTATTTTTTTATGTCTATTGTTTTTGGAGCTCTTCACTTGATTTTATAAATGTTCAAAAATATCATATAATATTCAGAGTATCTAATAATTTTATTTAAGTTTGTTTGTAATCTATTAATGGAACCACAAAATTAATTGTCGCAATAGAATCCAAGTTTTGAAATTCTAAAATTTAAAATTGATTTATTAAATCGGGATCGTATCTAGGATTATTAGAGAGATTTGTGGATCGGATATAGGATCGTAAAATTTTATTTTCAATACAAAATAAAATGAAAAATTATTGATAAGGAACTATATATTAAATAGTTTTAAAATCATTAAAAAAAATTAAGGATGTGTTTGATGTGGAGTTTTAATTAGGACTCTACACCCATATTTGAGTATCGTGTTTGGTTCTAATTTTCAAAAATTAATTTTATACTACTTTTGAAAACTTGTCTCAGGCGAGATTTGAATTTTGAAATTTGGCCTACCCGGTCGTCTTCCCGGATGTTTGGCCGGTTGAAAGGAGCGGTGCAATTTTTTTTTTCTTTTTTTTTTTTGGGCAATTGACACCTGTAATTTTTTATATATTAAATACAAAATATGTTCCGAATTTTTTAAATTTTTTTATGAGCTTTAAATATAATTTTGGGTTGTATGTTTGGTTATGAGTTGTAAATTTTTGAGTCAAATATCATATGTTACATCAATTATTCCAAACTCCATTCAAAACTCTTTTCAAAACTCATAATCAAACAAAATTTTCACACTCAAATCATAATTTCAAAACTCACAAACTCAAAATACAATTCTATTCTCAAATCATAATTCTAAAACTCTATCAAATGCAGCCTAATATAATCTATCTTCTATGCTAACATAAATTAGAGGAAATACTTGAAAAAAAAAGAGTTTGTAGCTAAATTGTTTCTATAAAAACAGAGACATACATATATAAGAAGAGAAATTTTATATTACACACCCTTTTGGGGATATGTACCATATGTTTTAATTATGATTTTTGTGATTTTTGATTATAATCTATTATTGTGTTAGTTATGACCTAGTTATGAATTAGTTATGGCTCATTGTTATGTTTATTTTGACTTATTGTGATATTAGTTATGAATTTATTTTTGTTATGATTTAAAAGAGTTTTGTTTACACCTTATGTAATTTTTTATTATGACTTATTTTTTTCACCCTTGGTTATGACCGAAGAGGATCTAGTTATAGCATTTGTCGTAATTAACACTATAAATGTCATAATTTGCATATGGTACAAGCCATAGCATCACCAAATGTGTACTATGTGTGTTTGATTCATCGGATTAGGGGGACTAAATACTATTTTGATTGTAATCCATTGGAAGCCTTTTATCTGGCGTTTGTTTTTTTTTTTAATCCGCCGGACACAAAGTTCGGTTGGATTCCTTATCCCTCATATGTGGGATTACACTGTCCGGGGGAGGAGGGGCGGTGTGGGACAATTTTTATAGGATAACAATCCCATGGGATTAAGTGGTGAAATAACCATTTTGACCCTCTATTATTTAATTATGTAATATATTTAGTAAAATTCAATAAAATTTAAATGTCTCAATTTAAAAATAAAATAATTTTATTTAAAATTTAAATGTCTCAATTTAAAAATAAAATAATTTTATTTAACTTTTTATTGATGTTTTATTTATTTAATTTTTAAAAATATTTGTTTATAGATATTTTGTTGATTTTTAAAATTTTGTTTATATTTTATTTAATTTCATTATTTAAATTTTAATAGATGTTTTATTTAATTTCATTATTTAATAATTATTATTTTTTAAAATAAATTTACATAAAATTTTAATTAAAAATTTAACACATATTTTTATTGATATTTTATTTATTTATTTATAAAAATAAATTTATTTAATTGTGTATAAAATAAAATAAAATAAATTTTTATTTAATCTAGCTAAAAATAAATAAAATATCAAAGATATGTTTAATGTTGCTATTACTTAGTAAACAATTGAAAAATGGTAAAATAGTCTTTTGAACATTTATCCTTATCTAGTCCGTCCAACCAAACATTGGATTCACTAAAAATAGTCATTTCTAAACATCTAATCACATGAGAAAATAACACGGGATACACATCCAATCCTACCTGTGTGGAGTTTTAAATATGACTCCACACCGATATTTTGAGTATGGTGTTTGGTTATAACTTTCAAAAATTAATTCCACACCACTTTTGAAAACTCGTCTTAGGCGGGATTTGAATTTTGAAATTTGGCCTACCCGGTCGTTCTCCTAGATGTTCGGCCGGTTGACCGAAGCAATGCAACTTTTTGTGTGTGTGTGGGGGGGGGGGGGGGGCAATTGACACATGTTATTTTTTATATATTAAATAAAAAATATGTTTCGAATTTTTTAAAATTTTTTATGAGCTTTGAATAAAATTTTGGGTTGTGTTAGGTTATGAGTTGTAAATTTTTGAATCAAATATTATATGTCACATCAATTGTTCCAAACTCAATTCAAAACTCTTTTTAAAACTCATAACCAAACAAATTTTTGGCACTCAAATCATAATTTCAAAACGCAAAAACTCAAAATATAATTTTATTTTCAAATCATAATTCTAAAATTTTATCAAATGCAACCTAATATAATGCATCTTCTATGTTAACATAAATTAGAGGAAATACTTGAAGGAAGAGTTTATAGCTAAATTGTTTGTATAGAAACACACACAGACATACATATATAATAAGAGAAATTTCATATTACACACCCTTTTTGGGATATGTACCATGTGTTATAATTATGACTTTTGTGATTTTTGGTTATAATCTATTATTGTATTAGTTATGACCTAGTTGTGAATTGGTTATGGCTCATTGTTATGTTAATTATGACTTATAGTGATATTAGTTATGATAATTCTATGAGAAAACAAATAAGGGATACACATCTATTCCTACCTGTGTGGAATTTTAAATATGACTCGACACCCATATTTGAGTATGGTGTTTGGTTATAACTTTCAAAAATTAATTCCACACCACTTTTGAAAACTCGTCTCAGACGGGATTTGAATTGGTTATGGCCTAGTTATGAATTGGTTATGGCCTATTATTGTGTATGGTGTTTGGTTATAATCTATTATTGTGTTAGTTATGACCTAGTTATGAATTGGTTATGGCTCATTGTTATGTTAATTATGACTTATTGTGATATTAGTTATGACATTATTTTTATTATGATCTAAAAGAGTTTTGTTTATACTTTATGTGATTTTTTAGTATGATTTATTTTTTTCCCCCTTAGTTATGACCAAAGACGATCTAGTTATAGCATTTGTAGTAATTAACACTATAAATGTCATAATTTGCATATGGTGCACACTATAGCATCACCAAATGTGTACTATGTGCGTTTGATTCACCGGATTAGGGGGGACTAAACACTATTTGGATTGTAATCCATTGGAAGCCTTTTATCTAGCGTTTGTTTTTTTTTTAGTCCGCCGGACACAGAGTCCGACGGACTCCTTATCCCCCATATGTGGGATTACACTGTCCAGGGGAGGAGGGGCGGCGTGGCACAATTTTCATAGGATAACAATCTCATGGGATTAAGTGATGAAATGACCATTTTGACCATCTACTATTTAATTATGTATTATATTTAGTAAAATTCAAAAAAAATTTAAATCTCTCAATTTAAAAATAAAATAATTTTATTTAACTTTTTATTGATATTTTATTTATTTAATTTTTTAAAATATTTGTTTATAGATATTTTATTGATATTTTAAAATTTTGTTTATATTTTATTTAAGTTTATTATTTAAATTTTAATAGATGTTTTATTTAATTTCATTATTTTTCAAAATAAATTTATTTAAAATTTTAATTAAAAAAATAAAACATATTTTTATTGATATTTTATTTATTTATTTTTAAAAATAAATTTATTTAATTGTGTAAAAAATAAAATAAAATAAATTTTTATTTAATCTAGCTAAAAAATAATTAAAATATTAAAGATATGTTTAATATTTCTATTACTTAGTGAACAATTGAAAAATGGTAAAATGGTCTTTTGAACACTTATCCTTATTCAGTCCGTCCAACCAAACATTGGATTCACTAAAAATAGTCATTTCCAGACATCTAATCCTATGAGAAAACAGACACAGAATACACATCCAATCCAACCAAATAGTCTAAGGGATTCACAGTCCGAGAATTCAAGTCCGATGGATTTTAATTCCCCATTATCCAGTTCGTCCAATCAAATACACTCTATAAAAAATATTGTGCATTTTATTATGTATATTTTTGTGATGCATGTTATATATATTTATTGTAAATGTTACGTAATTTTCTAAAAGCGTTACGATTTTTTGGCTCAAAAATAAAGTTAGCTAAAAAAATGTTTCAAGCAAAAAAATGTATAATATTATTATAAAGATAATTAACATTATCACAAAAAAATCATAACTTAATTTTTGAACAAAAAATTGTGATAATTCTATTAAAAAACTACATAACATTTATTACAAAAATCCATAATAAAATGCATACAATATGCATTTTTTAAAAACAGATTAGCTTCTCTCCAGCTCAAATTTGAACTTGAGACCCATTTTGATGATCTGTGAGGCCCATTATAGGTTCCGTTTTAATGATCCAAACCGTTCTTTTTCATCGGGCACTGTGTATATATCATCTATAAAAAAAATTAGATCGATCTGGTATTCGTAACTCCTTTATTTTATAAGTTTGTCTCCAAAAAAATTAACGGTCAATGTGTTTTGAAAACATAACATCCACTTGTTTATGGTACAAATGCGATAAAATAAAAGGGTTACGCATATTAGATTGATTTAAATTTTTTTAAAGATAATATACATGCAAGGCTTGATAAAATGAATGATTTGAATCATTGAAACTAGACCTATAATAAGCCCCATAGGTAGGCTGAAATCGGTTCGGTTCAGTCGGTTTTTTCACTAGTTTTGCACCGAACCGGTAATTTCGGTTTTGCATATTGGTGAACCGAACCGCCCAGAAAAATGACATAAACCGGCGCGGTTCGGTTTATTATGGTGCGGTGCGGTTTTTTCGGTTTTTTGGCTCTTTTTTTTTTTTTTTTTTGCTGGTTGGGCCTCACATTTTGGGCCTATATTTCTATCCATTTTGCATAAAATTTGGGCCTCAAGCCATGTAATTTCTGCATAGGTTTGGAGCCTCACATTTTGGCCCTATATTTTTATCCATTTGCATAAAATTTGGGCCTCAAGCAACGTAATTCCTGCATAGGTTTGGGCCTCACATTTTGGGCCTATATTCTTATCCATTTGCATAAATTTTGGGCCTAAAGCCATGTAATTCTTGCATAAGTTTGGGGCCTCACATTTTGGGCTTGCCCTGTTATTAACATATACCAACAAAAAATGAAAAATAACATATATCCAACCATAAAGTCTAAGCCTTGTATCCAAGTCTAAGTCTAAGCCATCAACCAACCATATATCCAATCCAACCATAAAACTGTGTCTAAATCTAAGCCTTAATATATATTACAGACCATTAATATAATCAATCTCAGAACTCAAAAACATAAAATAGAAACCATCTAAGGCAAGCAGCAGCAACATGAACTTTCCAACTAAGCACGCAAAAGAGACCTATAAAAAAAATAAAATTATTATCAACATAATTCAATTTAACATAAAAAAAAAAAATTACATCAACTATTCAATTTCTTACCCTTGCTTTCAAGCATCAATCAATAACAGTTACATCCTTGTTGCTTGTTCCGTCCATAAGTACTAAAAAAAGACCCAATGCACAACAGGTTAAAGTGTTAAACATATAATTTTTATTAAAAAAAAAGAAGAAAAGAAAATAAGAAATACTTGTGACTTAAGAAAAAAAATACCTGAATCAAGCTCCTCCAATTCTTCTAATTGATCTGTAAGACTGATTTGAGATGGGGAACGAAACCAATTTTGCGCACAGATGAGAGCTTCCATCATAGAGGGTGATAGAGAGCTGCGAAATGGATCAAGAACACATCCTCCCGTGCTAAAAGCGGATTCTGAGGCAACTGTGGACACGGGGATAGCTAGAACATCACGAGCCATATGAGAGAGGATGACATACTTAGTGGAATTAGTCTTCCACCAACCCAATACATCAAAATTATCATCATCTTCTTCACAACCCTCCACCAAATACCTCTCCAATTCGGACTTGTTAACCATATGATTTTCTTCTTCCAAATGCATCTTAAACTTGGATTTCATTTTTGTTCAGACATTCGTGTCATGATCTTTATCCAAATTCATTTCCCTTGATGGTTGCCCCATATTTTGTGGTTGCATACTTTCATTTCGAACATTCAAAACATACCACTCATATAACCTTGTCAATCCTCTCTTTAGTTTGTTTACCAAACCATCAACATGTTGAGTTTCATAAGTTTCTTCCAAGCACCATTGCACATATTTAAGTTTGTAACGAGGATCAACAACAATAGCAAATTGATCTTGTCAAACTTACCCCAATACTTGTCAAACTTTGAACTCATGCCATGTGCCAATAATTTCAAACTTAGATCATCATGCTCACACAATTCGGTTATTGCACTTTTTATCAACATTATCTCCGAAAAAAATGCATTGCAAGTAACACACAAAGAACCCGAAAAACGCGATGTGGCATTGTAAAACAATTTTAAAAACTTGACATACAACCTCACTTTCATCCAATCATAACTTGTCGGTGGCCCAATTGCTTTTCTTCTCTCTTTTCGTTTTCCACTATTAGTTGGACCAACTCTAAATCCCTCACCAAGTTCACCCTCCTCACCAATCTCATCCTCTCTAAGAGTCAACCGGAAGTGTGTGTCCTCATCTTCTAACCGCTCAAAAGCCTTTTGAAATGGTAAAGCCCGCTCTAACATGAAATATGTAGAGTTCCATCGGGTAGCTACATCCAAACAAGGTTGACCATGACACTCAATGCCCTCCGTTTCAGTACACGATTTGAATTTAGCCATCCTAGATGGAGAGGATCTCACATACTTCACAATATTCTGAATCCTTGTTATGGAGTCATCAATTTCTTTCAATCCCTCACAAACAATTAGATTCAATATGTGAGCACAACACCTCACATGTAAAAACTCATGCTCTAATATGGTACTCTTCCTAGTTTTCCTCTTTCGCTTCAAAAAATTAATGAGACTATTATTTGAGCTTGCGTTATCAACTGTAACTGTGAGAAACTTATCTATCCCCCATTCTACCAAACATTGCTCAATCACCTTACCAAGTGTCTCACCTTTATGGTTAGGAACTACACAAAAGTTAAGAATTTTTTTGTGAAGTTTCCAATCACAATCAATAAAATGTGCGGTGGGACACATATAATTCAGATTTTGCACAGATGTCCAAGTGTCTGTGGTAAGGCATAGTCGTTGATCTCTAAGTGCATTCTTCAAAACCTTCTTCTCACTAAAATATAGTGACATACAATCCTTGGCAACGGTAATCCTAGAGGGGATTTTTAACCATTTTGGTTGCACCACACGCATGAATTGTCTAAATCCCTCACCCTCTACAAATTTAAAAGACAGTTCATCTATTATTATCATCTTTGCTAGGACCTTTCTACATGCATCAACATTGAAGCTTACAGCTACAAGATTACCACTTGTTTCTCTATCACCATCCTTTTTGGTTTAAAACCTAGGGTACTTTGCTTTGCATCTTCCCTTAAAGGATACTTCTTACACCTTGATTCTATATGAGTTAGCATTGATTTTGTCCCATTAATCTTCGGATCACATGCATAAGTTACACCACAATAATTACAAGAGGCCCTAGGTCTTTTACCAGACTCACAATCCAATTTCGTAAAATGATCCCAAACCAAAGACCGTGGTCTTTTACCCACATTATCAGATTTATTTTTTGTGCTTGTTTCCTTAGCTTCTTGTACCGTAGGTTCTTCAGTTTCATTGGGCACTTCAAGCATATTTTCATCCATCTAAACATAATAACAACAGGAATTTGCAAACCATTATATTTATATATATATTTATTATTTCTTTATATATCATTAGCACAACAATTTAAAAAAAATGAATGTCAATTTAAAAAAAAAAAAAAAATGAATGTTTCACAACTATGATGCTATTTCTATTGATAGTCAATACCAAATCATTAACACACAGAATCCAAATACAAAAAAAAAAAAAAACAATACTACTAATAACAAGAAACAGAAAGGGATTCTCCAAATACAAATAAATAAATAAATAACAACGTTACATGTAGCACACAGCCCTCAAATTACTACTAATAACAAAAAACAAAGAAACTCCTTTAGGGCACAATCAATAAAAGGGATTTCGAAAATTAGGGCACAATCAATAAAAGGGTTTTCGAAAATCACCTTAGGGTTTTGATTAAGCTTCTGCTTGTTGATTTTGCTACAAACCCACCAAGATCTTCATCGTCTGCTGAGTTGATGAGTGAAGGAAGTGTGAAGAGAGAGTGACGGTCGGTGTCTATCGTTCGAAACAGAGAGCTCTTGTTTGATTCTTGAGAGAGAGATAGAAAGAGAGAGAGTGAGTGATGGCGAGAGAGGGCCGTGAGAGAGAGAGTGACAGTCTGAGAAAAATGGAGAAAAAATGGAGAAACTGAGAGAGCTTCTTCCCAGGAAGAAAACGAAGAGACGAAGAGAGAGAAAAAATCTATGGTGTGTGGTGTGTGGTGGGTTGGTGAACCGTGTATGTGTGGTGTGTGTGGTGGTTTTTTTTTTTTTTTTTTAACATAGTGAGACACGTGGACGGCTTAGATGATGCGACGTGGATGGCTAGGATTTTAAGACTATTAATATTATATAAGTCGGTTCGGTTTGGTGCGGTTCGGTTCAAAAAACCAAAAACCAAAAACCGAACCGAATGTACAGAAAAAATAAACCGAACCGAACCGAACGATTGAAAACTTAAAACCCGATCGAAAACCGTTCGGTTCGATCGGTGCAGTCAGTTTGGTCGGTTCTTCCGGTTATTCTTTCACCCCTACCCATAGGCTCGAACAATTTTCTCCGATCTAAATGAGGACCGACGAAAAGCCTCTCTTTTAAAAAAGGACGAATTACAATAACGGTCCTTATAATTTGAGGCTTGTATCACTTTAATTCCTGACCTTTCAGTGGTAATACATTTGACTCTGAATTTTAAATCTCGTTATAAATAAAAACAATTGAAGACACTGTTACTCCATTTTAAGGGCAAAGTCGTCAATTTGATAAAATATAAACTAGTCTGACAAAAATAAACGTCAAAAAATTATTTTTGAATTTTTAAAAATTATATTTACTCACCAAAGATAAAATTATATAAAAATGATAAATCTTTTATATTTTTATTTTTTTACCAAATTAATTTTTAGTATGTGTTTGGATGATGATCATGTAATGGGTGGTTATTTTTGTCGATTTTTTGGATGGTTATCATGCAATAGATGGTTGTCTTTATTGTTAACAAATATTGGTTATCATGTAATAGATGGTTGTATTTATTGTTAACAAATATTTTTGGATGATTATTATGTAATGGATTAGGCTTTTAATGTGTAATCGATATGTTTAATATATGAAATATTTTTAGTTTTAGATTTTTTGATTTTTTGATTTATTGGATTGGTTTAATAATGATATCAATATTATTGCTATGTTTAACTTTTGAAAAAATAGAAACTAATTTGATGAAAATAAATATAAAAAAATTATTTTGAAAAATTATTTCTACCCTTCCAAAAGTTAAAATTATATAAAAAAGATATGTTTTTAATTTTTTTTCACCTTTTAATTTTTAATTTCTTGACAAACATTTTTGAAAATAGATTTTGAAAACCAAACCAAACCAAACCAAACAGAACTTTATAACCGAGGAAGTTCCAACATTGTTAATTAAAAAAAAGGTCATTATATTTGAAACAACATATAAGTTAAGAGTGCTGCTATTAATACTCCATAAATGATTTTGGACCCCTCAATTTTTAACTTTTTTTTTGTTACAATAATAACCTCAAATAAAATTACTGAAAAGGACATCATTAATTTTGAGACACCCCATCTCACAATTAAATCTACACACCCACTACATCATGAATTAGGGTTTATGACAACACCCATCTCTATCACCGCCCATCCATCTTCCCCAAATCCCACCTTCAAAATCTACCAACCCTCAAAACCTTGAAAACCCTTTGGCAGTAATATTTCGGTGGTAATAGTGGCAACCATTTGACTACTTATACTTTTCTGGCAATGGCAATATTCCGAAAGTACCAGTGGCAACCCTTTGGTGGAATACAGGTCCAAACATAGAAATTTCTTAACACATTGAATAGTCAAAATTGTTAATGCTTGCAGAAGTTTTCATTTTTTTTAGTTCGGGAATATAGACCCGAACATTACTTATTTGTTCGGGAATACAAGTCTGAACATGAAAATTTCTTAACATATTATACAATCAAAATTGTTAACGTTTGTAGAAGTTTTCATTTTTTCAAGTTCGATAATACAGGTTCGAACATGGAAATTTTTTAACACATTGAATGGTCAAAAATTTTAACACTGGCAGAAGTTATCGAAAGTAGCCCAAATCTATTATCAGGTTCAAAAGTAATTCCTTCATCGCGTAGCTTTAATAATATTGTAGCGTAGTTATCTGTTGAACTCACAATTTTATAATATTTATCAACAAAACCAACCAAACCAATTATTATAATTTTTTTTCCTGCAAGAGAATAAATTATTACGAGAAAACTAAGAAATTATGTGTATATATATAGAGAGAGAGAGAGCGCATACCAACTGTGACAATGGTGGATGAAATAGCAGAGACAGTAATCACATTGGTTTTTCTTCTTCTTGGTTTGTTTTGTTAGGGCTTTTTAGAAGAGGGTTTTTTAGGGTGTGGGGGTGTGCATTCAATGGGTGGAATGTTTTCACAATGATAATTTTGATATTATTTGGGGAGGAAAAGAAATGGGAGATCCAAAATAATTCATGGGATGCTAATAGCACCACTCTAAGTTAATTAATACAAAATAAGTTCTATAATGATTTTGCCCTTAAAATGAACCGTCACTATAACAAAATTGAGTTTTTATGGCTCCACATTAACGACATATAGTAAATGCAAGCTGTGGTTTCTCACTTTTACGACTTACTTTTTTTGCATGTAGTAAATAATTTTCCAACCACGGCGTGTCTATTACGTAGACCGTGAATGCTAATAATGATGATTTTTTTACAGTTTGTAATGTTAGCTGTAAACAATAAAGCTTTCTACGACATGCATATGGCATGCCGTTAATACATCAACTATACACGACATGCGTACATCAGCCATTAAAAATATTAAACACTTCACGGTGCACAAAAAGCCAGCCGTTAAAAATATTGCACTTTTTACGGCGCACAAAAAGTCTTAAAAAGTACACTTTCTATGACGCACATATGCTAACCGTTAAAAATATTTTACTTTTCATGACACGCAATTTCTGTCGTGAATAATATGACCAAAATAAAAATAGGCGCCAAAATGAAATACTTTGGCGCCAAATGCTAAAATGAAATACTCTTTGAATTGGGCATAACTCTCTCTCTACAAATGCCAAAAACTCCTCAACTTAACAATGATTTGCAAAAGTTATTACTACTCTCTACTCCTCCACCACACTCTTCCATTTCAAACCCTAAATCATATTCTCACCAATTTCACTCTCTCTCACTCTTTTCTTCAATTTCTCTCTACAACCCACAACGGCCATGGCTCTTCTCTCACCAAATTCATCGATCCAGAGCTACCATGGAGACTAGCAAAAGGAGAGAGCGAGTTTTCAGAGACTTCCATTACCTTTTACCCGTTCTGAACTCGCTTTGGGCTTTTAGAGACTTCCATTACCTTTTACTCGTCTGAACTCGCTCAACACTCACCACGATTAACCCTCTTCCTATTCCCTTCCTCAGATCTAATTTTTGTGTACCCTTTTGCTATTTTGATGTTGGGTTTTTGATTTTTTGGAGAAAAAATTGTGTTTTTGATTTTGGGTTTTTTGTGTTTAGATGGATCGGTATTAGAGGGTAGAGAAACCGAGGCCAAAGAGGCCGATTAACGAGAATGAGATTCGTATAACCACTCAGGGGAGGATGAGAAACTACATTACTTATGCTACCACTCTGCTTCAAGTCTCTCTCTCTCTCTCTCTCTTTATGTATACAAATTTAGAGAGCTCACTATGCTCGTATTGAATTTTACTATTGAAATCTAAGCATTGTGCGATTGTTTTACATGGTCTATTAGAAGTACGTTTGAAACTACTTGTTTTTCTCTTTTGAGCACTGAAAAACAGGAATGATTGGTCAAAGACCAGTCTGTCTCTTCCACTGTTCATTCGGTGATGGTTGTATTGCTCTCTGCCCTTTTTTGGCTACCCCTTTTTCTTCAGTACGGAGATCAGAAGGATCTAGATCTGGATTCTCAGGTTGGAGGTGGGTTTTGATTTTTTTTGGTATCAACATTGTCTAATTGCACAAATCTGCCGTAGATGGTTCATGGGTTTTGAATATTTTTGTTGATTTTGGGTGGTTCTGTTGTTGAATTTGTATGTGAATGAGACATTATTGTTTAAATGTGGTCTTTTAACTGGGGAAAGTGAGTTTGAAGGCAGTGTTTTTTTCTTTTTGAATTAGTAAATTTTGTGAATTTGGTAGATTATTGAATCTCCCTTCGTTGCCAAGGGAATACTGTTATACTTAAAACTACATGAGGTGCAAGCACTAATTTTAATGGAGGCTTCATATAAAATATTTTCCCATCTTGCTCATTTATGTCTGCCATTTCCTCCTTCAAAATATGGCCAAACGATCTTGCTCCTCCATCATGTCTGCATTTTCTTGTGAATTAGAATCTTGTCATGTTTATGTTATAACAAAAAAGTTGTTTCTAGGTTTATTCAATTTTATAAGCGAGTTCTTCTTTCCACTTGTTTTTTTTATTAGCTATGGCTATTCTCTTGTTTGAACTTGTATATTGCCTGCACTCCCACCATGAGGGGTTGAGTGCATTTTACTTCCACATTTGCTTTACTTGTGTATTGTACTTGTTAAAAAGGATAAATTTGAGATTTTACTTCTTATGGCTTGTATCTTGTTTGTGAAAGACACTATAAGAGGAGTAGACCGTAAGTGGAGTATACTATCTGAAAATATATGTGCCCTACAGTCTGAATAAACATTTTTCGTACACATTATATTAATACATTGTTGAAATCTTCGCATCTACTAGCTTCTAGGATGTTGTTGATCTGTCCCTTGTAATTTATCACTCTTCTTGTGGTCTGAACTCCTCAGTGTGTGACTATGTACCTACATAATAATTACTTCTCAAGCTATACATATCAGTATTTATTTGTTTTCAAAATAGTTTTTATTTTTTATTTTTTTAAAATGATATCTGTGAAACTAAAATGACCTTAATGTTGAAAAAACATGTTTCATGGTGACTTTAATGTGAAATTAAAGTAGGACCCAACCATGGGTTGAGGTGGGATTAAATGGGTTTAGATTCTTTGTAACAAGGTCTTTACACCACAAAAATAATGACCAAAAACCATTAAAAATTGAATGAGAAATTGTCTCATAAAATTAGTCTCATGAATGAGGTATTAGGAATTGTGTATAACTACCAATCCCAGATTGATTATAGAGAAAAACTTTGATAGGTATTTAAACCTCAAGATTTTGATAAGGGCATAAGTCCTTTAGGGCATCCAAATTTTTCGAAGGAATGGAGTTATGAATGCTTCAAGGATGGGCTTGGGCCAAGACTATGGTCTAAGTTGGTTATGCAAAAATTGCCACACGCGCGCACTCTCTGCCCGCCTGGGTCGGGTCTGTGATCCGTGAGGCTTGAGGGTTAGATTTGGACTAGGCCGGATTGCTGGTCCACCAACCTAATCTATCTTTTGGGTTGAATCTGTAAAGTGGTTGTTGATATAGTTATATATAGGCTTGAGGGTTAGGTTTGGGCTAGGCCGGATTGGTGGTCCACCAACCTAATCTATCTTTTGGGTCGAATTTGTAAAGTGGTTGTTGATATAGTTATATATACACATGTGTGTGTAACTTACATACACTTTAGTCTCATTAGTTTTGCAGAAGTTATTAGGCAATTTTGCCTGCATTAGTTGCCAAAAATTGCCACACACACGTGCGCGCCGCCTGCCCGGGCCTGGTCCATGGGTCGTGGATCATGGGCTTGAGGCTTAAGCCTTTGCATTAGGTTTGGACTGGGCCAGATTGGTGGTCCACCAACCTAATCTATCTTTTTGGACTGAATCTGTAAAGTGGCTATTGATATAGTTATATATACACACATGTGTGTAACTCACACACACTTAAGTCCCATTAGTTTTGCCTACATTAGTTGCCAACTCGTGGCTAGAAGGTTTCTCCTCTCTCTGCCATTGTGTATAAAATGAGGCCCATCTCTCTTGGGTTCAACACATAATTTTTGCTCTCATATTATAGTCAAGTCAGTCTTCTTCTATAATATATTCTTTCTTTGTGAGAGAGTGCTGCCATTGTCGGTTCACCAAAGTTATCAGAAGGTGCTTCTACGTTAGCTAGTCTAAACCGTTGTATCCTAAGAGATAGAAGTCGACGTACCTCTAGCACTTACGGTGAGACGGCTAATCTGTTTTAAGGAGACTGTGGTATCACACAAGTTTCGGTTTGCGCTTCTTTATCATTTTATTGTATTGTGTATTTCTGTGCAATATCATTGTAAATTCTAGCATATTTTCTTAGTTTGTAATTTAATTTGATTAATCATGAATCTATTTATTTTAGTTAATTTCATTAATTTGTACAACAATCTTAAAATAGATTAGATAATTTCTATGAAATTAGACAATTAGATTCACATTTCAATTACTGCTTTTCCTCATTCCAAAATGTACACTGTTTACTGCATAGGTAGTGATTACAGATTCTAGTTCTTTGCTTAACTTCTGTGAGGAAAATGGAAAAACAATACTTAGATTCATTGACTTAGAATTGTATGCTTGTGTGAATATTACATATTAATACAAAACAGAATAGATATTTTTATATGTACGTTTTTGGGACCACCTGTAGAAATATAAATGCATGCTATTGTTTTGTTTGTTCTAGACTACTTGTAGCATATAGATAGTCACTGTTACATCTTTGAAATCTTGTTTACAAAGTCGTGGTTGGTTTATTAAATTCATAAATATAATTTGTATGCTTATTTAGTGCTAATATAATTTTATTTTATAATATAATTTGTATGCCCAAAAGTGTTTAATTTTTTAGTTAATATTAACATGCTAATTATTTTCTAGTTTCTAGTTTCTAGTATAATCAACATGTTCAATATGTTTACATACTAGATTAATTCACATGTTTCCTTGTTTCTAGATTTGTAGGAAATGCGCATGTTCTTTGTTTTCTAGATTTTAGTTTGTTATATGCTTATAATTTTCTAGTATATTTGCATGACTTTAATTGTTAGAATTATTTGCATATTTATTGTGAATTAAATTCATTTATAACTCACGACAATTAATTTTAATTTAATTTTGGAGTTATTAAATTTTTGTAACTTTGCTATATTTATTTACATGATTATTGTGTAATAATTTCCTTTAACTCTTGTCAATTAAATTTTAATTTAATTTTTAGAGTTATAAACTTTGTAATTTATTTGGGAGTTATAAGTTCAATTGTATAGCTTGTCTAACATTTTAATTTCACTTAATTTTGCTATTAAATTAATTTATTAATTTTACAATTTCTTTAAATTATTTGTTTTGTATTTTGTTGTGTTTTTCTGCTAACCTTCTACAGGAATACCAATGCGAAAGGGAATGGAAAAAAAATACAAATTCAAATGAATAAAATTTGGGATTGCAATAAAAATTTGGACTACTAACCTTTTTGATTGAATAGAAATACCTAAGCGAGGAAAAGAGTTTAGAAAATAATAATCTTATTTGGATTGGTCTACATTGATTTATATTTGAAGCAATTTTTTTCTGCTTGGATTTAGTTGGTATTTACCTAATTTTTGAAGCAAGTTTGTTTACTTGTATTGTTATAAGCATTTTATTTCTTATCATTGTTGAAGCAATTTTTTATATTGCTTGTAATTGTTAGCAATTTTATTTTAATTGATTGTAAATTTGGAACTTGGTTTGGTTTTAACCTAGTTCATCCCCTGAAAAAACTTAATTCAAAAAATTGTGTCCCATGGACTAAGAGTCAACATGCACTTGAAAGTTTTGTCAAAATGTTAACTGGGTTTTAAGTGGGACCGATGTAACCCCTCCATTCTTCCTGGGAACATTCTTGACCATGTTCGATTCTAGGTTAAATGGTGAGATTAGTTTTGAATTAAATTTTCAACTGTGAGATTTTCTAGTGTTAAGTTTAATTTCTGGAAACATAGAAAGTGAAATTCTGTTGTATTTTTCAGAAGTGGCAACTGTCATCGATGCTGCTGCTGCTGCTAATATTGGTGGGGGGATCAGAACCCCGAGGCAACTGACTTGTCAACCCCTACTACTGTGACCTATATAGTTAACCCGGTTGCTGTGACCTCTGTGGTCAACCCTGTTGCTGCTCCTGCTATTCCGGGAGGCCTGCTCAACCATCATGAGCGCCCGGAGAAGTTCATGGGAGTGAATTTCAAGAGGTGGTAGCAGAATATGCTGTTCTACTTGACTACTCTTAGCCTTGTGAGGTTTTTGAGTGAGAATCCACTAGTTGTGGAGGAGAATGAGCAAGACAAACAGAAGCTCATGGCTTTAGATGTTTGGAAGCAGTCAGACTTCCTTTGTCGGAACTACATTCTGAATGGCTTGGTAGATTCACTTTTCAACGTGTTTTATGCCAAGAAGTCGGCAAAGGAGTTGTGGGATGTTTTAGACAAGAAGTACAAGACCGAGGATGTTGGGGCAAAGAAATTTGTTGTTGGCCGGTTTCTAGACTTCAAGATAGTGGACACAAAAACCATCATCAGTCAAGTCCAGGAGTTCTAAGTAATTTTGTACGAAATTCTTGCAGAGGGAATGTTCCTGAGTGAATCATTCTAGGCCACTGCTTTGATTGATAAGCTGCCTAACGGTTAGAAAGACTTTAAGAACTACTTAAAGCATAAACGAAAGGAGATGGTAGTTGAAGAGCTTGTTGTTAGGCTCCGGATTGAGGAAGACAATAGAAGGAAATGGGGAAATACCTCCACCGTAAAAGCAAATGTGGTTGAGCATGGCCATTCGTCGGGGGTGAGGAAAAAGCCACCAACAAGCAAAAACTCAAAGCTGGAGGCAAGAGGCGGTGTCTCCAAAAGGCCGGTCTACAAGTCGCAGGAACCTATTTTTAGGTTCCATGGAAAGTGCTTAAACTGTGGAAGCGATGGGCATCGGGCGGTTGATTGCCGCAAAAAGAAGCCTTATGACAAGTACCTTCCATAGAACAAAAGTCCTGCCCACATGGCTAAAATAGAGGATCTATCACAAGATGTAGATGACATGCATCTGGCAGCTGTCGTCTCCGAAGTGAATATGGTGGGATCCAACTTGAAGGAATGGTGGGTGGACACTGGGGCTACTCACCACATCTGTGCAGAGAAGAAAATGTTCACAACTTTCGAAAGTCTCAAATGGTGAGAAGTTGTTTATGGGGAATTCTACAACTTCAACTGTTGAGGGTAAAGACAAGCTGGTCTTGAAGATGACTTCAGGAAAAGAGCTGACCCTGAACGATGTCATATTTATGTCGGACATTTGTAAGAACCTTGTCTCGGGGTCGCTCTTAAGCAAGCATGGCTTCCGCATGGTGTTTGAATCTGATAAGGTCGTGTTGACCAAGAGCGGGGTCTACATGGGGAAGGGATATATGTTGAGTGGTATATTCAAGCTAAATGTAATGACTACTATCCCAAAACATAATGAGAAACCTTCTTTTTCTGGTTGTATGCTTGAGTCCCCTAATTTATGGCATGGTAGACTGGGTCATGAAAATTTTGACTCTTTGTGTAGATTAATCATGTTAGATCACATACCATCTTTTAAGATTAATCTAAATCACAAGTGTGAAAATTTCATAGAAGCAAAATTGACAAGAACTTTTCATTCTGTTGAAAGAAGTATCGAGCCTTTAGATTTAGTGCACAGTGATGTATGTGACTTGAAAGTCGTACAATCACGTGGTGGCAACAAATACATCATCACTTTTGTTGATGATAGCACTAAATGTTGTTATGTGTATTTGCTTAAAAGCAAAGATGAGCTGATTGATAAATTTATTCTTTTCAATAATGAAGTTGAGAATCAACTAAGCCGAAAGATCAAGGCTATAAGAAGTGATCGTGGTGGTGAGTATGAATCCCCGTTTATTGAGATTTGTGCTTAATTTGGAATTATTCACCAAACCACAACACCTTACTTCTCTTGTTTTGGAAAGTTATATTTATTTTATTTGGTGTCATTTGAGTTAAAGAGAATGCCCTTTTGTGATTCATTTTTTTTAATTTTCTGATTCGTTTTTGGGATGTGAATGGAAAGGTGAGGTATGAACGATTCTTTTTAGGGGGATTGGTGGCTGAAGTGTTGGTTATCAAGCGTGGAAATCTACATTTCTGTTAGTGTGGTTTTCTGGTGTTATATTGGAGTTTTATATTAGAGTGCTATGTTTAGAAAAAGTACACTAAGAAGTTTTTGTGTGTTACATTGATTAGAGTGTTACTTTTGGAAAAAATAAAGATTTTTTTTGGAATGTTACGTTGTTACATTTGAAAAAGTACACTAATGAGTTTTTTTAGTGTATTACATTGGAGTGTTACATTTGAGAAAAATACACTAAAGAGTTTTTATATGTTACATTGATTGGAGTGTTACATTTAAGAAAAGGACACTAATGAGTTTTTTTAGAATGTTACGCTGTTACATTTGAGAAAAGTATATTAAGAAGTTTTTTAGTATATTATATTGTAGTGCTACGTTTGAAAAAAGTATACTAAGGAATTTTTTTAGAATGTTAAATGGTTATGTTTTAGAAAAGTACACTAAGGAGTTTTTTAGTGTATCACATTTGAGCATTATGTTTTTGAAGTGTTACATTGGAGTGTTACATTTAGGAAAAGTATATCGAGTTTTTTACACTAAGGAGTTTTTTAGTTTGTTACATTTGAGCGTTACGTTTTTGGAGTGTTATGTTTGAGAAAAGTACACTGAGGTTTTTTTTTTAAGTGTTACGTTTAGTAATTTCAACAATATGAGAAAACTCACATTTGTCCTTTAATACATAACACACGCGCGTTTATACTTGACCCTATACTAGAATGTGACCTTTAGATTTAAAAAAAAAAAAAAAGAAGAAAAGATTAAATTGTTCATAAAATTATTATTTAAAATTTATTGGTGTTTCACCCAATAAAAATTGTGGGGATATATTTTCTGAGTACCAACACGTGGCAAGGTGACGCCGACGTGTCAGCCGAGGTGCCACGTGTCGTGATAGTTACGCTGAGGTGATCTCGGAGTTGCCGAGGTTATCTCCGAAGATACCGGAATCCGAGATAAGCGGATAAAGGACAAGAGTCCTAGATTGAGAGAAGACTTCAGCTTGGGTAAAGATGAAACTCTTAGAGGGTTTATCCTAATCCCACTGGGAGTTCCAGATTAGCAGTAATCCTGAGTCCATTGGAGTTAGGCTCCTATTGGGACTAGGATTGTATTGGCTATAAAAGAGAGGCACCCCCATGGGTCTAAGGTATGCTTTTATACTCAAGCTTGTGAGTTGAATACTTGATTATCTTTGAGAAATATATTGACTTGATCGTCGGAGTGCCCCCGGGTGGAAGAACCACCGCCGGAGCCTTTTTCTTTCTGTGCAGGATAGCAGGGTGCCATCTATTCTGCCTGTGTTCTACAGCTGAATTACTAAGGAGGGCAGTGTGATAAGAAAATCACTCACACAATTTGGTGCCGTCTGTGGGAACGAAAGACGAATAGATGGCCAGTAATGTACAACAAGAAAAGGTTGGGGACGACGCTCCCGCTGGGAGTGGCAGGCCTATCGACCTTGACATTGAAGGAGACAACCACAACGAAGAAGCCCGTGACCAGGGGCACGGAGGAAAAGACATCGGCCAGGAGGGCGACACTTCAAAGAAGACAGACCAAGACAAATACTACAACAAAGATAACCTCCAGGTATGGAGGGATAGGTGCCTACGGAGGGATGCGGGAGTAAAAGAATTGGCAGACAAGTTGGCAGATCTGCAGTCGGTCGTCAACTTCATGATGCAAAACAATGTCATGCAGCCACCGTACCCGCTGCAGGACACGCCGATTCCAGCAGTTAATACCCAGAAGGGAGGAAGGAAACAATTCTCGAAGTACCTCAACACACCAGGAGCAGAAGGCACTCTCACCTGCCTTCTAGGGAAGTCGGACGAGAGGAGCCGAGACAAGAGAAGTCCCAAAGGACATATCACACGAAGGACCCAGAACCCAGAGAACATCGGCATGTCCAGGGACAGGCGCTTTGCTTCGACACAACCCATGGAGAAAGATCAAAACGGGCCCACCACGAGGCCAAAAGTAGTGTACCAAAAAGACTGAAGTCAAAAGACAACCGAGCTCCAGGGAGGAGTAAAGAAGACCTGTGAAATTACCTCAAGAGGAAGGAACATAATGCTGAAGCCGAGGTTACCTCACCCGACAAGCCGAGGATACCGTTCTCGGTAGAGCTGGACAAATTTGAGGCACCGAAGAGATTTAGTATGCCGAGGTTTCAAATATACGATGGTAAGTTAGATCCTAACTTCCATGTTGGATTATTCTTGAACTCAATGGCACTATACAGTGGAAACGAGCCGTTGCTCTGCAAAGTGTTCCCCTCATCCTTTGGGGAGATTGCATCAGATTGGTTCCACAAACTACCAAAGGGAAGTGTGAAGACTTGGGAAGGCTTGGCCGAGATGCTTGTGGCCAGGTTCGTGACAAATAAGCTACAGCCATTAAGGGTGGACGCATTAATGGCTCTGAAGCTCAGCAAGGATGAAGGCCTTATGGCCTATGCAAAAAGATACTATGAGGTGTTCAATCGAATACCCGAATGCAACCAAGAAGTGGCGGTCGTGTCTTTCAAGAACGGCCTAAAAGATGATTGTTCACTGCGGAAGTCTTTGGCAAAGACATTTCCGAAGAGCATGGAAGAGCTCATGGCAAGAATCGAGAAGTATGCCAGAGCTAAGGAGGATACATCGGGGAATAATGAGGTAAAACAGGAAAAAGGGAACGGCTCGCCGAAGCAAGGCCGAAGTAACAATAGATTTAGCAAAACAGAGATAGAATTGAGGGGCAAACAGGCAGTGACGACTGTGTTCCGAATCCCGGTCCACAAAGTCCTGGATCAAATCCGAAATCAACCCTATTTCAGAGCACCAGCAAAGGCCCCAGGGGAATACATGGGCAGGAACGTTGGTAGGCGTTGTGCTTACCACAATGAAGAGGGGCACCCAATTCAGGGCTGCAGAGCCCTAAAAGCATACTTAGAGGACTTAGTAAGACAAGGCCATCTGAGGGATCTTGTCGATGAAGCCAGGACCAGAGAAGAGCAGGCAAGGTTGCCTCAAGCACCAGCAGCCCCGCCTCCTCCAGCACAACAACCACAGGGAGGGGGACCTAGGGTGGTTAACGTAATTCACTCCAAGGTGAACGAAAACGACATACGGGGGGAAACCCAAAGAGTAAAACACCTGCAGCACGTGAACCAGGTCGGACAGAAAAGACCTCGGCCTGAAGAGTACCCAGGTCCGATGATAGCCTTCACCGAAGCCGACCTAGAGATGGTCCAGCACTTGCATAATGATACCTTGGTAGTATCCCTCCAGGTTGGGGAGTGCCAAGTGAAACGCATCCTGATAGATCAAGGCAGCTCTTGTGACATCATGTATGTTAGATGTTACAAGGAGCTGGGCCTTCACCCAGATGACATGGAGCAATCGAATGGCCCGATGGTCAGCTTCAATGGAACGCCGACGTGGCCACTGGGCGCTACAAACTTGGAAGTACAAGCCGGCACTAAGAAGATCAGGACAGAGTTCATCGTGATTGACACACCTTCACCATACAACATCATCTTGGGAAGGCCATGGTTGCATGCAATGGGGGCAGTTCCCTCAACGTTGCATTAACTATTGCGGTTCCCAACAGAACATGGAATTGAAGAAGTTAGAGGAGACCAGCTGCAAGCAAAAAATTGCTCCATCGCAGCAATGAAAACAACCTACAACATACAAGAACCAGGGAAGGCAGAGATTGAAGATGAGGACATGGGGGTCCTAGATGATGTCGGCAAGGAGCCGACCAAGAAGAGTGAGGAAACACTAAAGAAAATCCTCGTCCAGGAGGGCGATGAAGAGCGCTTCTTTCTTCTCGGCTCAGGCTTAGCTGAAGAAAAAGAAAAGGAACTGGAAGCCTTTTTGAGAACAAACATAGAGGTGTTCGCCTGGACACCTTATGAAATGCCTGGCATTGACCCCGAGGTCACATGTCACAGACTGAACGTTGACAGGTCGGCCAAACCTGTAATACAACGAGCCAGAAGACCGACGTTGGTGCACGTCGAAGCAGTGGAGGAGGAAGTAGACAGACTTCTAGAGGCTAGGGCCATCAGAGAAGTCAATTATCCGACATGGCTATCAAACACTATGGTAGTAAAGAAGAAGAACGGTAAATGGAGGGTATGCGTAGATTTTACAAGCCTGAACAAAGCCTGTCCCAAAGACAGCTTCCCTCTGCCCAAAATTGACCAGCTGGTGGATGCCACATCTGGACATGGAAGGATGAGCTTCCTGGATGCTTATAGGGGGTACCACCAGATAGCCATGTACCCCCCAGACGAAGAGAAGACAACGTTCATCACCCCAAAAGGCCTGTACTGTTACAGGGTGATGCCTTTTGGGTTGAAAAATGCAGGAGCAACCTACCAAAGGCTGGTAACCAAAATGTTCAAGCACTTGATCGGCCAAATAGTAGAAGTCTACATCGATGACATGGTCGTAAAGACCAAGGAGCCCAGGAGTCATCTTGCTGACCTAAAAGAGGTATTTGAGATCCTCAAAACATATCGGCTCCGACTCAACGCATCAAAGTGCGCGTTTGGAGTTGGATCTGGAAAGTTTCTGGGGTACTTGGTAATAAGAAAGGGAATAGAGGCCAGCCCAGATCAGATCAAGGCCATCCTAGATCTACAATGCCCAACATCGGCAAAACAGGTACAAATGCTTACTAGAAGGGCCGCAGCCCTAAACAGGTTCATAAGCCGAAGCTCAGATAAGTGTAAACCCTTCTTCAACCTGGTGAAAAAGACCACAGACTTCCTATGGACTGAAGAATGTGAGGCCGCTTTGGCCGACCTAAAGGAATATCTGACCACAGCTCCAGTCCTCTCAACACCTGAAACTGGGGAAGAGCTGTTCTTGTATTTAGCCGTGTCAGAACATGCAGTAAGTGGAGTACTAATCCAAGAAGAAAAAGGAGAACAGAAGGCTGTTTACTATGTAAGTAAAACCTTGGCCGACGCAGAAACAAGGTATCTACCACTAGAGAAATTAATGCTAGCCTTAGAAATGGCCTTAAAAAAGTTGAACCATTACTTTCTGGCGCACAAGATTGTGGTACTAACAGAACACCCACTGAAGTCCTTATTACAACAAGGAGACTTAACAGGAAGAATTGCAAGATGGGCAGTGGCCTTAGGCCAATATAACCTGGAGTTCAGGCCCAGAACAGCAATCAAGGGCCAAGTTTTGGCCGACTTCGTGGCAGAACTCACGCCTGAATCCATCGAACATCGGGCTCCGTTGAGCCTAGATAAACATTGTCCCAGCAAACAAGGAGATTCCCAGCCTAAGGCAAGAGAGCAAAGGAAGGAAAAACTCAGACCCTGCAGCATCTACATCAGCGACTCCTTCAGACTGTTTGTCGATGGAAGTTCAAACCGACAAGGAGCGGGGGCAGGAGTACTACTGATATCTCTAGATGGAGAAATAATAGAACAGTCCATCCGTTTGGGGTTCAAGGCCTCAAACAATGAAACAGAATACGAGGCATTAATTGCAGGGCTAAAACTGGCAGCAGCAGCAGAAGCAGATGAGGTAATAGTTTTTTGTGATTCACAGCTTATTGTTAACCAATCAACAGGGGAATTTGCAGCCAGAGACAAAAGGATGTCGGCATATGCAAAAGAGGTCATCAGATTGGCAGCCCTATTTCAAAACTGCCGACTACTCCAAGTAAGCCGAGATGATAACAGCCACGCCGATGCGTTGGCCAACCTGGCAAGTTCAATATAGACTGGAAAAACAAGGACAATTATGATTGACTACATGTCAGGCCCGAGCATAGAACCACAGAACACAGAGTAAGAAGCAATGTGTGTGGACATGGGGCCAAGCTGGATGGATGCAATTATTGCATTCCTGAAAGAAGAAAAGCTACCAGAAGACCGCAAGGAGGCACACAAAATCAGATTGAAGTCGGCAAGATTCAGTCTAACTGCGGACGTACATCTCTACAGAAGGTCCTTTACTGGACCCCTCTTAAGGTGCGTACACCCTTTGCAGGTTGAAGATTTTTTATATGAAATTCATGAAGGAGTTTGTGGAAGCCACGCTGGGGGCAGATCATTAGCTCACAGGGCCATTACCCAGGGGTATTGGTGGCCCTACATGCAAAAAGATGCAGAAGCATACGTGAAAAAGTGTGAACAATGCCAAAGGTTTGCACCTTTGATACATCAGCCAGCTGCTGACCTGAATCCAGCATCCAGCCCTTGGTCGTTTGCCCAGTGGGGCATGGATCTTGTTGGACAACTTCCCCAAGCAACTGGGCAGAGAAAATACTTGCTGGTAGCAACAAATTACTTCACGAAGTGGATAGAGGCAGAACCTCTTGCCAAAATCTGAGATGTGGACGTCAAGAACTTCATATGGAGGAACATCATCACCAGATTTGGCATTCCAAGAGCCATAGTTGCCGACAACAGAACGCAGTTTGACAGCAAACTCATCAAGAACTTTTATGCAAAATTCAAGATCAAGAATTACTTTTCAACACCAAGTTTTCCCCAAAGTAATGGGCAAGCAAAAGCATCCAACAAAGTAATTTTGGATGGAATAAAAAAGAGGCTGCAGGTAGCAAAAGGAAAGTGGGTAGACGAATTGCCCAACGTACTTTGGGCATATCGGACTACGCCGAGAAGATCAACAGGGGAATCCCCCTTTACCATGGCTTATGGCACAGAAGTAGTTATTCCACTAGAAGTCGGCATCCCAGGGATCTGAACCCAAGGAGTTGAGAATGGGACTAATGATATACTCTTAGCCTGAGATCTGGATCTTTTGGAAGAACGAAGAGAGAAGGCTGCAATTCAGCTCGCAGTATACCAACAACAGCTTGCTAGAGCTTACAACAAGAAGGTCAATCCAAGAGATTTTCAAGTCGGCGACCTAGTCTTACGAAAAGTCGTCGGCAATAAGAAGGATCCCAGAGAGGGTAAGCTTGGGCCAAACTGGAAAGGACCCTACAGAATTACTTCGGTATTAGGCAATGGAGCTTATCGGCTTGAAGATAATAAGGGCAAAGCATTGCCAAGACCTTGGAACACTTGTAATTTGAAATTTTTCTATCATTAGATATGCATTATTGGCCGATGTCATCAATAAAATCTTTTCAGAATTCTTCAAACACATATGATTGTTAAAGACATATAATGTTGTTTCTGAGAGACATGAATAATGAGAACCCAAGTGGAACTCAGGTTCACATTGGGGGCAGAGAGAAGGCAAAGACACTTAACACTTGTTGCAATTTGTAGCAATTTACAAGTTGAAGTTAAGCTGAGATGGTTCCTTATCTTCACTTGTTGAAATTTGTAGCAATTTACAAATTGAAGTTAAGCTGAGATGGTTCCTTATCTTCACTTGTTGAAATTTGTAGCAATTTACAAGTTGAAGTTAAGCTGAGATGGTTCCTTATCTTCACTTGTTGAAATTTGTAGCAATTTACAAATTGAAATTAAGCTGAGATGGTTCCTTATCTTCATTTGTTGAAATTTGTAGCAATTTACAAGTTGAAGTTAAGGTGAGATGGTTCCTTATCTTCACTTGTTGAAATTTGTAGCAATTTACAAACTGGAGTTAAGCCGAGATTACTTTTTCCCTTCACTTGTTGAAATTTGTAGCAATTTACAAGTTGAAGTTAAGGTGAGATGGTTCCTTATCTTCACTTGTTGAAATTTGTAGCAATTTACAAGATAACGTTAAACCGACATATGATCATCTGTTGAAACTTGCAGCAATTTACAGGTTGAAGTAAAAGCTTAGTATATTGTTTAAACACTTGTTGAAATTTACAAGTAGATTATTGTTTAGCACTTGTTATAACTTGAGAAAAGTTTATAGTATATGTTTTACACTTGTTGAAATTTATGAAAATGTTTGCAGGTCAGTATCTTGCCGAAGTAAAGTTTGTAGTTATTATACCTGAGGTATGTAACCTCGAGAAAATTGCACAAAGAAGGCAAAGTTTGAAAGGCATGCAAAATATTCTAAGTATAGAATCATATAGAGACAGTCAAAGAAAAAGAGTGCAGACATTCAAAGAAAGTTATATTAAAACATTCAACATAAACTGGAGGCACATCGGCCATACAAGAAACTTATATTATCCAGAAAACAAAAAAGTACAAAAGACATCAAGGTTGTGATTCTTCAACTTCAGGCGCAATTTGAGTCTGGACCTCGGCAGATTCTTGGAGAACTACCTCGGCAGATTCCTGAAGAGCTACTTCGGCAGCCTTTTCTGCCACGATCTCGGCATCGATCTTGGCAAGTGTTTGGTCAAGACTTTTATCGGTTGGAGGAATGTCAGATGATGCTTGTTCAAGAGTAGCCTCCTTGACAACCTCCTCATCTTCCTCCTCATGAGTCAAGTCTAGGACTTGATTATCCTGAGGAGGGGACTTGGTCTCAGTGGCATCTTTAGGCTTCCTTACTAGAGCCTCATCATCATCCTTATCCTCATCCTCGGATTCAGACTCCGATTCGTCTTCGGCTTGAGTTGGAGGTGGAGGTGGAAGTGGAGGAAACGGAAGTGGGATAGCGTCGGCATTGCGGAAAGGTGAATCAGCAGGGAGGTCAAGTCTCTTTATCAGGGACATCCAACCAAGGGAGAAGCCCCTGTTGCATGCCTGCCTGACTTGTAGCTTGTAGTCCTCAGTAACATCGGCTATACCTTGGGCATAAGCCTTTTCATCAGCATCTTTGATTTTGGCTTCTTTCGTAGCCAAGGCCTCCTGAAGCTCCTTTTCGGCCTGGGCCTTTTTATCCTCGGCCTCTTTTTTCTCGGCCTCGGCGACCTTCCTGATAGCCTCAGCAGATTCAGCTTTTTCTTCTGCTATCTGCTGGGCCTTAGTGGCAGCCTCAGCCTGATCTTCCAACTTTTTCATTTTTGCTTGAAGACTCTTGTTGATCTTTTGGAGGGCAGAATACTCCCTCTTCATATCAATTAACTTCTCCCTATTCTCGAAAGATTGCATGGAGAAGGAATGGGCATGCTGAACAACCTGAAAGAACATAAAGTAAAAAAGTTATTACAAAAGTTTTACAAGTATGAAAAGATGAGGAAAGACAGGTTACCAAGTGAAGACACTTACTTGAACACAGTGTTGAAGCATCAGGGCGTAATTTTCGTATTCGCTCAACTCGGCATTCTTTTCCAGATCGCCTGGGAGAAGAAGGGCTGTACTGAGTGCAACGCCGACATTGATGTCATCGACGCTATCACTTGCCAGAACAGGCTTGTTCTCCAGGGTAATCTCAGGCGTCCAGGGGACATTTGGTACTTTGGACTTCGAAGTCGTTGCAGAGGAAGACCTCGGCTTCTTTGATTTCTGGGACTCTGATGGCTGGGCTTCAGAACGCCTCTTCCCAGCAGAGGGTTGAGACTTCTCACTCTCAGCCAGCTTAGAAATAGGCAAAGTATCCTCAGATTCAACCTGAGTTACTTTGGCCTTTGGCTGGGCCTTCTTGGTTCTTTTTGGCTTTGGAGGGGGCATGGATTGAGTCGGGGCAGCATCAACATCGGTAGGGAGGTCGGCTAGGAGATCTGCGGCAACAGGCTTTTGGCGACCCATCTCGGCAGTTTTGACAAGTCTTCACCGACATTTTCGTTCAGGTATGGGGATCAAGTATGGAGCTGAAGTTGATGGTTGATCGGCTGGATCCGATGTTGATCCTTGATCTGTTCGGGATGTAGAAGCGGTTAGAGTTGTGGCAGAAGGTGGAGACAGGCTTTTCTTCTTCGTTTTGGGGACGTCGGGCAAAATTGATTTGTATGTAGGGATAAAGTTGAGAAGAAGAGGGGCTTTTCTTTTATGAACTGGCAAGTCCAGGAGCTTTTTCAGATCCTTGCCAGGAACGTAAGATTGGCGAAAATTTTTCGGTGGCTTGCGAACGTCTGCAAGAAGAAAACAGCCATTAGAAACAGATAAAATATTGAAACACTGGGAAAGAAACAACTAAGTGTTGACATTGGGCTCTTACCCTTGCCCTCCTTAACTGATCGAGGAAGAGGGTACAGATGAGTATCCTCGTCTGCGCCAAACTCCCAATTTCCCGAAGCAATAACATAATCATCTCCAGCCTCCTTGTTGGAGTCTGGGAGGTCGGCTACGATTTTAAATTCGGTGGACCTCGGCTTAAGGTAATAAACGTAGCCTTTTTCTTTGAGGTTAAGGGCACACATGGTATAACAAAATTAAATGTCGGCAAGGGTAATCCTAACGTTTTCCTGCCTAGCTAAGGCTATGATACCGTTGATCACTCGGTAGGAGTTGATGGTAAGTTGCATGGGGTTCAACTTGTAATAGTGAAGAACTTCACGAAAAAGGGGATTGAGTGGAAGCCGAAGTCCACATTCAGTAAAAGCAACAATGGGAAAGGGCATCGTATCATCTGTGGGCATGATTGAGTCGTCATCCACAGCCAGTCTCAGATGGACGTCGACAGGAATTTCGAACTCTTCCCTAAAGTATTCAAGTTTGGTCGGGGTATCTACCCTATGTCTCCACATACCCATGATTTCGGCGTAAAGGAATTTGATTACAGAAAGAAGATGTTCCTAAAGGGTTTTTAAAACCTCGGCAAAACCTAGGTAAACACTGGTAAAGCTTGTTTCGGTTTTTCCTAAGAGTTGGAAGGTTCTGTAGACAAATCCCAAGCCTAAATCTATGAAGACAAAGATTGAGGGCACAGATCTGGAAAAAATAACACAAAAAACAAGAAACAAGAGACGAAGCTTCAGAATCAAGAATAGAGGTGGGGCTCTCAAAAGCATAAAAAACAAGAAATATAGGCTCAAGAACAATGGCAAGAAATTGGTGAAACAGTGCAAATGTTCAAGACATGAGCGAAATCATGGAATAGACGCATCCAGAGGAATAGTTCAGTAAATCAAAGGTTTGAATAAAGCAGTAACAACAGCAAGTAAGCGAAAGAGCATAGAAGAATTGAGAATGAAAGGAACAGAGGCTTACCAGGAAAAGTGGAGCCGGTATGAAGGTCGCCGAGGTCAGACAACGGTTGCAGACACGATGGAACGGCGAAAGCTTCACTGGAATGGAAGAATGGAAACAGTTGTAGAGCTTGGAGCTTGAGCAATGGCGGATTTGAGACAGAGTTTAGAGAGAGAGAAAACAAGTAAATCGAGTGCAAAAGTAAAGAAAGGAAGAAAGAAAGAAAAGTTTTATCAAAAGCTTGAAACGGCGGCAAAACAGGGCATTTATTGCGCCTGGAGCAACGCACACGTCAGACGGCGCACGCAGGGAAAACAGTTTTTAGGCGTGTCGCAGACACGGGCCAATGAAGATATAACACGTAAGTGGAACGATTGAGAAGTGATGCATGACAACTCTTGCGCGTAGGAGAGTTCATTTGAATTCTTGTTCTTGAAAGAAGACATGTCAGCCTGAGATGAACGACCTCGGCTGAAGAGTTCTTGTGCCGAAGTACTGGAAAGAGGAAAAATATAGGTTCCATCACCTCAGAATGCCGAGGTAATAGAACCTAGGGGGCAGTTGTGGGGATATATTTTCTGAGTACCAACACGTGGCAAGGTGACGCCGACATGTCAACCGAGGTGCCACGTGTCGTGGTAGTTACGCCGAGGTGATCTCGGAGTTGCCGAGGTTATCTCCGAAGATACCGGAATCCGAGATAAGCGGATAAAGGACAAGAGTCCTAGATTGAGAGAAGACTTCAGTTTGGGTAAAGATGAAACTCTTAGAGGGTTTATCCTAATCCCACCGGGAGTTCCAGATTAGCAGTAATCCTGAGTCCATTGGAGTTAGGCTTCTATTGGGACTAGGATTGTATTGGCTATAAAAGAGAGACACCCTCATGGTTCTAAGGTATGCTTTTATACTCAAGCTTGTGAGTTGAATACTTGATTATCTTTGAGAAATATACTGACTTGATCGTCGGAGTGCCCCCGGGTGGAAGAACCACTGCCGGAGCCTTTTTCTTTCTGTGCAGGATAGCAGGGTGCCATCTATTCTGCCTGTGTTCTACAGCTGAATTACTAAGAAGGGCAGTGTAATCAGAAAATCACTCACACAAAAATAAATCGAAACAAATCAACTTTTAAATTGGTGCCAGTCATAGTTGTTGACAATCTTTGATAGTCGTATTAAAGGACATTCCTGTAGATCATGTTTTGGTTGTTTGTAATAAATAAAGTGAATAAACATATTCTTCCTTTATGACGATTGATGAATTTACAGTTCATTTTAAATCTTTTTCTTCTCATTTTCTTTTGGGCAAATTATACAAATAGTCCCTATAGTTTGGGACTTGTGTCACTTTGGTCCCTGACTTTTCAATTGTGACACATTTGACCATGAATTTTGAATCTTGTTCCACATAAGGACAATTGAATATATAATTAGATTTTTCAAGGGTAAAATTGTCAATTTGATAAAATATAAACTAATTTGACAAAAATAAATGTCAAACAAATATTTTTGAATTTTTAAAAATTATTTCTATCTACTAAAAATAAAATTATGTAAAATTAATAAATCTTTTAGACATTTATTTTTTTTTACCAAATTAATTTTTATTATGTGTTTGGATGATGATCATGTAAAATTAATTTTAAAAATTAATCATGTAATTTTTATTAATTTTACATAATTTTATCATTGATGGATAAAAATAATTTAAAAAAAATTAAAAATATTTTTTTGACATTTATTTTTGTCAAATTAGTTTATATTTTATTAAATTGACGATTTTACTTTTGAAAAATCTAATAATATTTTCAATTGTCCTTATTTGGAACAAGATTCAAAATTCAGGATCAAATGTGTCACAATTGAAAAGTTAGGGATCAAAGTGATACAAGTCTCAAACTATAAAGACTATTAGTGTAATTAACCCTTTTCTTTTTTACTTTTTGCTTTCTCATTTTCTTTTAGCATTTCCGAGCCATATAAATGAAGTGTTGAAATGTTATGTTGGTGAATTTATCATATTTCTATTAGAAATTCAATGTTAGTCTGGATATGACGGATTTGTTCCCCCTCTCCATCCATTTCTCCAACGACAATTCTTATTGATTCTCTTTCCTACTTTTTCTCTCCCATTGCTAACCCCTCCCTCGACAAACACAAACCAACAACTCTTTCCCTCCTCCCAGTGCCCCTCCAACCCATTTCCACTTCTTCCCTAATTGTTCTACTCCTTCACCTCCTTCTTGGTGTAATCCCTTTTTCTGCAAATCTCATACGCTGAAATCTTAACCTTTTAAAACCCTAGATTTGCCATTTCATTGCCATTCTCCCCTTTGAACCCTTAGGGTTGTGTTTGGTTCATGAATTTGAGTAGGAATTTGAAAAGGAAAAGAAAAAATGCGTATAGGTGAAAACTAGTTATATTTCCTTCATATTTCACATATATATATATATATATATATATTTTTTTCCTTCCAAATTCATGACCCAAACACAGCCTATATATGTTATCCTGTCAATGTCCCCTCCATGGAGAAGGCAAGAGAAATAGAGTGAGTGAGAGATAATTAACGAAAAGGATGGGGTAAATTTGAAATTATGGGGTATGAAATAAAACGGGGTAAATTACATTTTTCCCTCTTTATATTTGACCACTTTCTCACCTTGGTCTTTAAAATTTGTTTTTTCTCACTTTGGCTCTTCATATTTCAAAATTTTTCCACTTTACTCTTAAAGCTAATTTCTGTTTAAAATTAGACAGAAAATGGCACATAATTACATGACATGAAAATATTTTATTATATATAACTCATACCTTTAACATAAATTTAAACTTTAATATAATAATATATTTTTTTTACGTTATGTGATAGTTATTGTGATATTTTTAGTCTAATTTTGAACAGAAGTTAACTTTAGGAGTAAAGTGGAAAAACTTGAAACATGACGGGACAAAGTCGGAAAAAATCAACTTTAAAGACTAAAATGAGAAAGGGACGAAACATAAAAGTGACAAAGTATAATTTACCCAAATAAAATGAAAAACTAAACATTTTTTAGTGTGCGGAAAATGTGGGTATGGGAAAAAATTAATTAAATATTAGTATCAACTTCTAATATATTCTGTGGGCCTAGTTGTTTTTTTAGCTGCTTTTTTAGTTAATATATTTGAAAATTTACTAAAAAAATTATTTTTTTAATGAGTGAAAAAAATTGATGTGACATTTAATTTTTTTTAATTCATAACAAATGATTTAATGGCTTTTTAATTTAGATGAAACACCAATAAATCTCAAATTGTGATATTATAAGCTGTTTAGTCCTCTCTTTCATCTTATAAATCTACGAGTCCCAATTATGTAAAAATTACTCAAAAGGGTATACATTAACACGCATGATATTTTGTGAAAAATGGATAAATGTGGGTTTTCAGTTGGGGTAAATTACACATTTATACAATCCATACTATGAACTTTTTTGTCTTTCCCTTCTTCATGACTGAATCTCACACTACAAATATAGAGAGATTATAGAACCAACTGTGACATTGTTCATCTTCAATGTGATTCTAATGTGAATGTAATTGGAAAATGAGAATTTTTCGCACATAATCGCTGATTTCCACATTCAGCATTAGGGATACAAACCAAAATTGCTGAAGCCCTACGTCAACTGCAAAAGTGATTCGAACAGCCTTCAGGAATTGATGCAAATGCTTAGTTGAATGTGATATTGTCGATACAGGCCGATGATTTCACAGTCTAAAGTCAGTCAAACAAACCCTATATCGTCGAGTAGTTGCCATTAGTGTTGGTGCTTTAAACTCATGACAATGAGATGTAAATGTATGAATGTTTGATGTTTTCTATTTCAATGTGTAATGTAACACTAGGATTTGTGTGTGCGGTGCTATACTGTTGTGTTTTCCTGTTTGCATGTGTCTAATATTAGTGTTGTGTTTATTGTGTTCATGTGTTCTTGTGATGTTATTAATTTGGTCGATATTGTGGGGTTGAATGGTGTAACGCCCCCAAAATAAAACAAATAAACCAATTCATAAGAGAAGTGAACATAATAGAATTGATATCATTTCATTCATCAGAGTTCATAATACAAAGATATTACATGCATTATACGTTCATAAATGTTCATTCTGAAACTATAGCATGTAACATTACTTAATAACAACAAAATAAATGCCCTATCGGCTTACATCTTTCCAAGATATCACTTGGTTACAACAAAAGAGAGTCCCAAGCTCTATACATGTTAAGCCCTCGGCTTGAATAAACGTTTAAACACAAAACAACAAAATATAGCCTCAAGCTCCTAAGTCCTCCCAAGCTATGCCTTTGAAGGAAGCATGTCACTGGTACCTGAAAATAGTTTCCCTAGTAGGATGAGCCAAAGCCCAGTAAAAATAGTCTAATACAATGCATGAAGTTTAACTAAGATATAAGTGTCAGATAAATGTTTAATATTCATGATCAACTTACTTTCTTTCCATAACCATTCAATATTGATATTCATACCTCAATCCATTCTCATTTATTCATTTCGAGGTAATTCATTTCATTCCAAGTCATATGGCAAATATACATAATTTTCCAAATGATCCAACTGAGACCACAACTCAGTGGTTCTTTATCCACATAACCATCATACAAACACTTCAACCTTGCCATTTTACCGAACTTTCGTCCGCGGGATCGGCACCCATGTATTCACAAGATTTCGGGACTTTCACCCTGGATACTCCGGCCAACTTAATTCTCAATGGAGTCCATCCCCTATCTTCTCCCAAACAATGGAGTACATCCTATTTCTTCTCCCAAAACATTATACATATACAATGTATTTAAATTCATCGTCATATACAATGACTATCCATAACACATATTCAATGCCTTAATCATACCGTCGTATACAATGACAAACTTAAATGATTATTTTCACCTAATCATCATGTAATTTCTACAACAATCATAGCTATTCTCCACCGATAGCCCAATACAGATATTTCTAAACAGATATACAATCTTTATAATAGATAATTTATCAAATTTTCCATGAATGAGTGATTAAACAAATTCAACCACACCATTCATTTACACATTTTCCCAATTTCACATTTCTCATATCAATTTCATTATTTATACAAAATAATATTCAAAACACATTTAGGGCAAATCTCCTCCCTTATTCAATTATTAATCCAAAGGCTAAAATTCACCATTTTAACACAAGATATCCTCATATTCAAAACTCCATAATCATCTATGGAACACAATATAGAAACCCCTCTTTTAATTTGAGAACAAACCCTAAGTTTACCCAAAAACTCTCAAGATTTCCACTATTTATACATAACCACAAATAACTAGGTTAAAACTCATGCTAAAGTATAGAATATCCCTACCTCAAAGAGAAGAGATGAGCCAAGCAAGAGAGAAACCCCAAAAGTGCCAAAATCCAACTCTAATCGGTTTAAAGAGATGATCTTGAGAAGCTCCACCTTTTTATCAAAGGGAGTGAGGTGGAGAGATCAAAGGATCTAGGCCAAAATGTAGAGACAGAGAGAGTTTTTTGAGAGAGAGGCTCTCAACTTTACGGTTTTAGCTGAAAAGATATGAAAAAGTGATGTAAAAAGTGTTTTTTGCGATCTGATATATGCGCAGTCCGCTCGAGCGAAGGGTTTCACGCTCGAGTGTCAGACACAAAGATTTGTTCTGTTCAAGCGCAAGAAGAGGCCTGCTTGAGCACAGAATACACACCTCCAGAACTTTTGCAGACGACAGACCAACCACTCGAACTTAAGAAAGGACGCTCAAGTGCACACCCGCTTGAGCGTAGGAAACGCCGCTTGAGCGTAAAAAAATTCCTCCAGCACTTTTGCAGAAGTGTAGAGTACTGAGAGTTTACAACTCTAGCTTGAGCACAAGAAAGGCCGCTCGAGTGAGGACCAAAATGCACATAGCCCGCTTGAGCGCAAGAATGGCCGCTCGAGCAGAAGACCAAAATCTGGGCAACACAAAGTTTGAAAACTAAGTAACTAACCTGTTCCAAACACAACCACAACAACCCAAAGACCAATTTCAAAGGTATACAAGGGAAGAAAGAGATAGACAACAATATGAAAGCATTAAACCCGAGCCCGGAACATCACAAGAGTTGGGTAAAAACCGGGATCGCTATAACCTTCCCCCCCTTAAAGAATTTCGTCCTCGAAATTTACAATTTAAGTTTCAAAATCAAGTTTAGCCAACTTCCAAAATTATTACAACTCAATACTCAACACCATGACCCATTTACCGATCATCCGATCTTTTCACAAGATGAACAATTTCACAATATACATCTCCCGCAATTTAACCAATTTTAATACGTATAACTCATATTCCTAAACATATTCAATGTTTATGATAAATTTGCATTTCCAAAACTTAAATAACATATACAATGTTCAAATTAAACTTGCGTTTCCGAAACATATTCAACATGTATAATGTTGTCACAACTCAAAACATATACAATGTCTTTATAGTTCATACACAAACTAAAATGTCAACATATAATCAAACATCAACAAATAAGTCCGGATATTTCTTGCGGACTTCCAATTCACGCTCTCAAGTTACTTCCTTAACCCCTTGAGGTTTCCACAATACTTTGACCAAGGGAATTGTCTTGTCTTGTCTTGCCTTGCAAGACTTGGTCCCTATCTATCCAAGACTCTCACCGGTCCCTTCTCATATAAGGCATCCTCTTCTACCTCCAAGTCGATCCAATCCAACACATGCGATGGATCCGGCTCATACTTCCGAAGCATACTAATATGAAATACGTCATGCATTTCAGAAAGTTGTGGCGGCAATGCCAAACGATAGGCAACCTCCTCAATCCGCTCAAGGATCTCAAAAGGGTTAATAAACCGAGGGGATAACTTCCCACTCATCCCAAATCTCATAAAACCCCGCCTAGGCGATATTTTCAAAAAGACGTGATCACCCACCTCAAAAGACAAAAGTCTCCTCCTACGGTTGGCGCAACTTTTCTGGTAGCTCTAGGCTGTAACCAACCTCTTACGGATAAGTGTAACTTTTTCCGTCATTTCCCGAACCAACTCTGGGCCCAACAAAGGTGCATCACCCACCTCGGCTCAACACACTAGAAATCTACACGGTCGGCCATACAAGGCCTCGAATGGTGCCATATCGATACTTGACTGGAAACAGTTGTTATAGGCAAACTTCACTAAGGGCAGATGCCTCTCCGATGACCCCTTGAAGTCAAGGACACAACCTCGAAGCATATCCTCAAGGATCTGGATAGTACATTCGGATTGCCCGTCAGTCTGAGGATAATACGCAGTACTAAAGGTCAACCTAGTGCCTAAGGCACTCTGCAAACTCTGCTACAATCAAGCTGTGAAACGCGGATCTCTATCTGAAACAATCATCATAGGGACTCCGTGCAGTCTCACTATGTCCCTGATATACAAATCAGAAAGATAGTCTACCGAATCACTCACGCGCATAGGTAAGAAGTGCGCAGACTTGGTCAATCGGTCAACTACCACCCAAATGGCATCACTACCCCATTGAGTCCTTGGAAGGCCCATAACAAAATCCATTGTGACATGCTCCCATTTCCACTCAACTATAGGCAAGGGTTGCAACAAACCCACTGGCTTCCGATGTTCGGCCTTTACTTGTTGACAAGTAAGGTACTTCGATACAAACATGACTACATCCTTCTTCATACCCCTTCACCAGAACTGGCGACTCAGGTCATGATTCATCTTTGTGCCTCCCGAATGCACCGCAAGGCGTGAATAATGAAACTCTCGGAGTACTTCCTCTCAGCAAGACTCCGACACAAACAAACGGTCACGGTATCTCACACTTTGGTCGGGATACACAGTCAAGTCTCTTTCTACTTTCCCATTGGAGATCTTCTCCAGGAGGGATTCTACCTCTAGGTCACCTTTTTGCGCTTCCAACACTCGTTTCACAAGTGTAGGTTGTGCGACTACTGAAAACAAAGTCGCAGATTCAATGGACTCACTCAAGTGTAGATCAAACTCCCCTAGAGTACCCAACATTCCCCATTCTCGGATGGCAATACAAACTACACTGCTAGTTGATTTCCTACTCAAGGCATCGGCCACAACATTGGCTTTCCTGGGATGGTAATGTAACTCGAAATCGTAATCCTCTATGAACTCCATCCACCTTATCTGTCTCAAATTTAAGTCTTTGTGTGTAACAAGATACTTCAGACTCGTATGATCAAAAAACACCTTAAATCTCTCATCATACAAATAGTGCCTCCAAATCTTCAAGGCAAAAATCACCGCTACTAGCTCTAAGTCGTGAGTAGGGTAGTTCCTTTCGTGGGTTTTCAACTGCCGCGACCCATAGGCCACTACCTTCCTTTCTTGCATCAAAACACAGCCCAAACCTTCCCGTGAAGAATCACAGTATACTGAATAGCCCAAATCCCTCTTCGGAATAATCAAGACTGGAGCAGTGGTAAGTCTAACTTTAAGTTCCTAGAACGACTTTTCACAAGTCTCACTCCACACAAATTTGATTCCTTTCCTCGTCAGCCTAGTCAAAGGTGAGGCTAATCTTGAGAAGTCCTTCACAAACCGGCGGTAATACCCGGCTAACCCCAAAAAACTACGGATCTCAAAGGTATTCTTAGGCTGTGCCCAATCTTGCACCGCCTCTATCTTGAATGAATCTACAGTCACCCCTTCCCCGGATACCACATGGCCTAAGAACTTAACTTCCTTTAGCCAGAACTCACATTTCCCAAACTTAACATACAACTTATGGGCTCTAAGTAACTCAAGCACCACTCGCAAGTGTTCCTTGTGCTCTTCCTTAGAGGGTGAGTAAATCAAAATGTCGTCCACAAAGACGACCATAAAACGGTCTAAGAACTCTCGGAAGATTCGGTTCATCAAATCCATAAACACAACTGGGGCATTGGTTAGCCCAAAAGGCATCACTAGAAACTCATAATGGCCATACCGCGTACGGAATGCCATTTTCTGGATATCCTTCTTCCTTACTCTCAATTGATGATAACCTGATCTGAGGTCTATCTTAGAGTAGCAACAAGACCCTTTCAACTGATCAAACAGGTCATCTATACGAGGCATCGGATACTTGTTCTTAACCGTAACCCGGTTCAACTTTCGATAATCTATGCAAAGTCGCAATGCTCCATCTTTCTTCTTAGCAAAAAGAGCAGGTGCTCCCCAAGGTGATGTACTAGGGCGGATAAAACCCTTATCTAACAATTCCTGGAGTTGAATCTTTAACTCACTCAACAGTTGGTGCAAACTGATATGGTGCCATAAAAATTAGTGCCGTGCCAGGCACTAAATCAATAGAGAACTCTATCTCTCGATGAGGTGGTAAACTAGTAAGATCCTCGAGAAAGACATCTGGATACTCACAAACCACCCTTGGCATTTCATCATACTCACGACTCTGAATGCTAGCAACAAGACAACTAAGCTCATTCCGCCTATGTGGATCATATACCGGGGATAAGACTTTATACACCTGGTCCCCCAAGAAATAAAAACAATCCCCGCTTAAGGTACATATAGTAACCCTTTGATGGTAGCAATCTATAACAGCCCGGTATGACGATAACCAGCTTATACCCAAAATAACATCAAAACCAGTCATATCAAGCAAAACAAATGCAAATGGAAGTCGACGACTGGTGACCTCTATGTCACAACCCCGACACCCCTGTTTCAAAATAACCTCACCACCAATAGGTGACTTTACACAAATAGGAGATGCTAACTGTGCCAACTCCAACCCCAAAACTGATGCAAATGCAGACGAAACAAATAAATGGGATGCACCCGTATCAATCAATACACTAGCAACAGAAATGCAACACAAGAAGTTAACTCTCACGACAAATAGAGCCGGTACAAGATCTGGCACAGTAACAGCATACACACGCCCTGTTGGACTCTGATCTACCTGTTCACCCCTTGGAGCATAGCCCTACTGCACGGATTAAGCCGAAGAGGCTCCCTGATTGGCCCTCGAGGCCTGTGTTGACTGTGCAAGTTGGTGACTCTGTGTCTGTCTCGAACTAGACGCACCAGGTGTGCCATTCAACTGTGGGAAAAACTTCTTCAAGTGCCCCGCCTGCCCATACTAATAACAAGTGAGTTGCTGGCCTCTCCCTTGGCCTTGGCCTTAAGAATGAGCCGAAGACGATGCTGCTCGTTGCCCTCCTCCTCTCTGCGGGCAAACTGGAGACTTGTGGCCTAACTGACCACATTTGAAACAAGTCACATCCCCCTAATCACCTCTTCTTGAACCCGAACTCGGCACTGGAAAGGTAGACCTCGACTGCACTCCCTGGGACCGCTGAGGATTAGAACCCCTCTGCCTTTTACTGTCCCCCTGATTATCCTGACTCCTCCTAGAGCCCCTCATCCTCTCTTCCTCTGCATGCATGATAGTCTCAAGATGGGCTGTATCCTCCACAAGGCGTCCATAGTCTCTAATCATGGACTCGGCCACTCGAAACATGAGACCGGTCCTCAATCTTTTCTCAAACTCCAAACACCGGCGCTCCTCAGTCACCACCAACTCCGGTGTAAACCTAGACAAGTGAGTGAATGTGGCTTCAAACTCAGCCATAGATGTGTTCAACTGTTTAAGATGAGAAAACTGGTCCCTCAGCTTCTCCCTTACTGTAGCAGGTAAGTACTTGTCCTGGAAGGCGTCGATAAAAGCCTCCCAAGTCCCTCCAATGTGCCTTCGCGCATACTTCCACCACTGACCCGTGTTTCCCTTCAGCTGGAAGGATGCCAAGGTCACTCTCAAACCCCCGTCTTCGATGTCAAGCATCTAAAATGTCTTCACCATCTGTTCTACCCACTCATCAACCTTTAGTGGCTTCTTGAGATCACCCAAAAACTCGTCCGGATTCGACCAGAAGAACTCTCTCTTCAGAAAAGACGACCCTACCTCAGCTACATAGGCTTGGACTTGATTCTCAGCCCTGAGAATGTCCATAGATTCCCTCAATACTCTAGTGATTTCATGAGCTAAGGCGCCCATGGCCTGTTGACCAACCGGTTCGGCTACATTGGCATGACCCATACCCTTCTCATGTGCCGGAATATCATCCGGTATGGGCACCTCGTGCCTCCTAGGCCTACCATGCCTACCACCACCACATCCACGTTCTGACATCCTAATGAAGGTAACAAACGAGATTAGCACATTCATAAATATGTCGAAGCTAACTCACTCACGTCCTAATATGATGGACAACAGTAAACCACTTCATATAAGCACATATCACGTAAACATCTACGAATTTCGTTTCCGGATAATGACCGTCCTGCAGCGTTGCTAGAGTTCCAGTTAGAAACAGTAGTGATCAAGTGCCTTTTCAACAACACTCCCAGAAACCCATGGACTCGATCAGCATCCTAGAAACTAAATCCTATACCCATATAATCATATAAGCATGTTATCACGTAAACATACAGTACATACTAACGTCTCAACCAAGCAAGACAAACCCATTGTGCTACTAACCACTTCCTACGTACCCAAAGTATTCAAACCCGGTACGCTCTGTTACCAAGTTGTAAAGCTCCCAAAATAAAACAAATAAACCAATTCATAAGAGAAGCGAACATAATAGAATTGATATCCTTTCATTCATCAGAGTTCGTAATACAAAAGATATTACATGCATTAAACATTCATAAATGTTCATCATGAATCTATAGCATGTAACATTACTTAATAACAACAAAATAAATGTCCTATGGGCTTACATCTTTCCAAGATATCACTTGGTTACAACAAAAGAGAGTCCCGAGCTCTATACATGTTAAGCCCTCGGCTTGAATAAACGTTTAAACACAGAACAACAAAATATAGCCTCAAGCTCCTAAGTCCTCCCAAGCTATGCCCTTGAAGGAAGCATGTCACTGGTACCTGAAAATAGTTTCCCTAGTAGGATGAGCCAAAGCCCAGTAGAAACAGTCTAATACAATGTATGAAGTTTAACTAAGATATAAGTGTTAGATAAATGTTTAATATTCATGATCAACTTACTTTCTTTCCATAACCATTCACTACTGATATTCATACCTCAATCCATTCTCATTTATTCATTTCGAGTTAATTCATTTCATTCCAAGTCATATGCCAAATATACATAATTTCCCAAATGATCCAACTGAGACCACAACTCAGTGGTTCTCTATCCACATAACCATCATACAAACACTTCAACCTTGCCATTTTACCGAAGTTTTGTCCGTGGGATCGGCACCCATGTATTCACAAGATTTCGGGACTTTCACCCTGGATACTCCGGCCAACTTAATTCTCAATGGAGTCCATCCCCTATCTTCTCCCAAACAATGGAGTACATCCCATTTCTTCTCCCAAAACATTATACATATACAATGTATTTAAATTCATCGTCATATACAATGACTATCCATAACACATATTCAATGCCTTAATCATACCGTCGTATACAATGACAAACTTAAATGATTAGTTTCACCTAATCATCATGTAATTTCTACAACAATCATAGCTATTCTCCACCGATAGCCCAATACAGATATTTCTAAACAGATATACAATCTTTATAACAGATAATTTATCAAATTTTTCATGAATGAGTGATTAAACAAATTCAACCACACCATTCATTTACACATTTTCCCAATTTCACATTTCTCACATCAATTTCATTATTTATACAAAATAATATTCAAAACACATTTAGAACAAATCTCCCCCCTTATTCAAATATTAATCCAAAGGCTAAAATTCACCATTTTAACACAAGATATCCTCATATTCAAAACTCCATAATCATATATGGAACACAATATAGAAACCCCTATTTCAATTTGAAAACAAACCCTAAGTTTACCCAAAAACTCTCAAGATTTCCACTAGTTATACATAACCACAAATAACTAGGTTAAAACTCATACTGAAGTATAGAATATCCCTACCTTAAAGAGAGAAGATGAGCCAAGCAAGAGAGAAAACCAAAAAGTGCCGAAATCCAACTCTAATCGGTTCAAAGAGAAGATCTTGAGAAGCTCCACCTTTTTATCAAAGGGAGTATGGTGGAGAGATCAAAGGATCTAGGCCAAAATGTAGAGAGAAAGAGAGAGAGATAGAGTATTTTAGAGAGAGAGGCTCTCAACTTTAGGATTTTGGTTGAAAAGTTATGAAAAAGTGATGTAAAAAGTGCTTTTCGCGATCTGATATACGCGCAGTTCGCTCGAGCGGAGGGTTTCACGCTCAAGTGTCAGACATAAAGATTTTTTCCGCTCGAGCATAAGAAGAGGCTCGCTCAAGCACAGAATATACACCTCCAGAACTTTTGCAGACCACAGACCAACCGCTCGAGCTCAAGAAGGGACACTCAAGTGCACACTCGCTCGAGTGTAGGAAACGCTGCTCGAGCGTGAAAAACATTCCTCCAGCACTTTTGCAGCAGTGCAGAGTACTGAGAGTTTGCAACTCCCACTCGAGCGCAAAAAAGGCCGCTCGAGCGAAGGACCAAAATGTACATAGCCCGCTCGAGCGGAAGACCAAAAGTTGGGCAACACAAAGTTTGAAAACTAAGAAACTAACCTGTTCCAAACACAACCACAACAACCCAAAGACCAATTTCAAAGGTATACAAGGGAAGAAAAGATAGACAACAATATGAAAGTATTAAACCCGAGCCCGGAACATGACAAGAGTCGGGTAAAAATCGGGATCGCTATAAATGGTAATCTGAATTTGGGTCATGTATGATTGTCATCGGGATGTCATCATGACGCCCAAACATATTTGCATGTATTCTTCTATTTTATGTGTCAATGTGGCAGTGTGTTTTGGATGCCCTATTTTAGGGTTTGATTTTGTCGAGCCATGGGGCTTGATGTTAACATAGATCACCCACCACAAGGGTGGGTGTTGTGTTGAGATAGTGGTTATTTGGTAATTTTATATCATGAATGTGTTATATGAATATTCCCTCATTTTATTGTCATCATTGTTGATGTTCATGGTGTATTCGGATTAATTTTATATTCTAATCATCTTTAACATAGGAAAATAGACATGAGGGATTGGACACATTTGAGTGTCATCATGTGAATGTTGATGTTGTAAATGTAACATTGTAAAAATTGTTAATTGCCCCATGCAAATGTGTATCAAGTGGGTATGAATTGAGTTACTATTATACATTTGAAACCTACCTAAATGATGTTGTCGACTAGAGTATAGTAGAGTTATCATGTGACCGAGGTGGTGCAATTGACATACCAAATGCTAACATAGCTCATAAAATGTTCCTTTCCCCGCTCTCCCCACTTTGTGACATTGGCATTTCTAAATTGGTAATACAAATCTAACTTATGCAATTGATATTGTTTGATGTAACAACATTTCGAGCCCGGTCTATTTACATTTGCCTCTAACGTCCTTAACCAGACACATTGAATGCATTATTGTGTTAATGTGAATGCATTGCACCTAAATGGTATACGGTAATCCTATTTTTGTTGGTGCTGTTTTCCATTCTCTGTGGCACTGTTGGTGTTGTTGTTTTATTAGCGTAATTTGAAATCATATCGGGGAATTTGATGTCATCAACGAACATGGGAGTCTGATTGTTCACATGCTAATTAACAAGATGAAAAGGTTGGACTTAATAGAAGAAGGTTCTTTCGAGGCTTGTCATAATTCATGTGCCGACGTAAACAACATTGGCATTTTTATCTAATTAAGTGGGTGACATTGGTTGTTTTTGTTGCAGGTAAGGTGTGGCAAACTCTTGGGAAAAATTATTGAACGTTATTACTTGATTGCAACAATGGCTGAAAATATGGTAGAACAAAATGTGGGGGATACATTGGAGGTTGAGTCAGAATCTGTATGGGATAGGAAAGGCAGTGGTGAGCCTGATATGGATGTTGCGGAGCTGTAGACTCCCTATTTTTGACCGACCTTAAGACTCAGACGTCACCGGTTGAGCGCTCGGTGATGACGCATATTGTGCTCGTTCTGAGGTCGCGGAGTCTCGACTGAGAGCCTTGCCTTCGGACTTCGGGGCTCTTTTGTGCTTTGCCTCGATTTGCGAACCAGGTCCTGTTTTCTCTATTTTCTCTTCCCGAAGGGAGGGAGAGGTCTTGTAGACCATCTCCCAGTGGCCGTAGGCTACGTTTTGTGGTCGTAGGCCATTTTTCCCGTTTGGAACCAAGTTTCCGATTTTCGGAGCCGTCGGCCGTGTGCCTTAGTTCGGGACCGCTTAACTACCTCCGTTTGCTCCGGTTTTTGGCACACACCTTGTTTCCTCTCTTTTGAGGGACACTGTGGCCCAGGAGACCACCTTCGGGGTTACATGCCACTTCCGATGGTTTACATGGTGGAGAAAGGTATGCTGGGCAAAGGTTCAATTTCTTCGGCAAGGAGAGAGTCAAATCTCAACTTCATACCCCTGTTCTAGACCAAAACAATCTTGATCAAAAGATTTTAGTCTTAAAACCCTCTCTTTCAAAACGTTTTTGAAATAAAGTTTTTACGATGTTCTGAGGCTCGCATTTTGTCAAATGTTACACTTTTCGGTAAACCGAGCAAGGACAAAGTGGAAATGAACGAAAGAGAGATGAAATCTTTGAAAAATCTTTCAAAACACCTTACTTAGGGGTTTAGAGTTGAAGAAAGGAGGAGAAGAGAGAAGAAAACTAGTTTGGGAGAAGTTCGACATGAATCCGTGTAGGGCCAAAGCTGCGCGGTTTCACCGAAACAGGCATAACTCTTTGCACAGAAGGAATTTTGATGCGAGGTTGGCACCATTGGAAAGCTAACTTCTGGGGCTTCAATGTGGCCACATGGAAGCCTATAAAATCAGATGGTTGACCAGCTTTTTTGGGTCAAAAGTGGTTCAGCATGAATCTAGGAAGGAGAGAAAACACTGCGCGGCTTCACCGAAACGAGCATAACTCTTTGCATACTTGGATTTAAGATATGAGGTTACCACCGTTGGAAAGCTTACTTCCAGGGCTTCATTTTTCACTCAAGAATCTCCTAAGGACAAATCCAAGTGGGGGAGATATGGTTGGTTGAAGTCCGTTTGGACCGAATCTGCGCGGCTTCACTAAAACTGGCATAACTTTTTCCACAGGAGGAATTTTAATGCAAGGTTTGCGGCATTGGAAAGCTAACTTCAAGGGCTACATGGACAACTAGCTTTAGGGCTTGAACCCTTTGACCCCTGGTCGGCCGACCAGGGGAGGTGGCCGGCCAGCCACCTGGCCCTTTTGCACCTGGCCGGCCATTTTTGTCCCTCCTGGTGCATTCTAGCTGTGCCAGCTGTTTTGCACCAGACCCTCTGTCCGAGGGTCTGTCCTTTTGGGGGGATATTTGAATTGGTTTTTCCCCCCCTTTCCCTTGGCTTCTCTCCTCTATAAAGCCAACCCTTGAGCCTCATTTCTAAGGGTTAGAAAAACCAGCTGGAGCATTATACATACAACCCTATATCTATCTACTCCAAGCCTCCAAACACCCTTGTTCTTGCACCATTTACACACCAACTCATAGCCTACCACCTCCATCCTCCATTCCAACACCTTGAGGCTGATTTTCAGAGGTTAGGAGCTCATTTTCTTGGACCAAAAGCTGCTGCATTGCTGTGCTACAAGGGTAAGTCCTCTTTTCCCCTTTTCTAGCCTTATTTTGCTTCATCTCTTAACCCCTTTTGCTTACATTTTTGGGCTTCGAGCCAAACTGTAAAGTATCTTATTTTGAGCCCCTCTTCAACTTTGTTGAAGGGCTCTTTGCTGTTTGAGACCATCTGCTGCCCCTTGTCCTTTATCTCTCTTTTAGGGCTATTTTTGCATCATGTTTTAGCCTTACTTGTGAACATTTTCGAGATTTGGTATAAAATGAAAAAAATCTTGTTTTGACCTCCTCTTTAAGTTTTCTTGAGGTCACTTTTCTGTTTGGAGTCATCTCCTTCCTTGCATGCTTCATTTCTACATGTTTTGAGCCATGCATTTGAGCATTTGCCTTGGCCTTGTTTTGGCCTCGTAGCCACTGAAATCCAGTGGATTTTTAGTGGCTTTGATGAGGTTTTGAGCTTTGAAATCATAGAGGGGTGACCCTCTCACCCCTCATTCTCTTTACTAGCATGTTTGGCCATCCAAAGGGACCCTATTTTGCATGCACCGAAGTCACTTTCCAGGCCTTATTCTGAGGGTTTTAAGGTCTGCCTTGGCTCTGTCCAAGGCCCTTTTGGCCATATTTTATGTCTATGATGCATGTGCAGAGCAATCCCATTCAAGGCCTCTCAAAGAGGCCTTTCTTTGCATGTTTCTGAGACTGATTCCAGGGCCTATTTGGTGGGTTTTAGGACTGTCATAACTCATTTCCAGAGTTGGTTTGGCTATGCTAAGTGTCCTTGATGCATGTGCTTAATAACCCCTTGTATGCCCTTCCAAAGGAGCCCCTCATTTTTACATGCATTGGCTGTATTTCAGTAGTTATTTGGGCATATTTTGGCATGTTTTGTTCACTGATTTTGGCTGGTTTGGTGAGATTTCATGCGCATCATATAGTTGTAATACAACTCATGCTTACTAGCCAATTTTGCATGTTGCCTTAGCTCTTCATGTGAACACTTTTTGGCCATACTTTGAACTAGAAATGTTCATGTTTTGGGACTGCTTCATAGTCAAATAATGCATGCTTTGTATAGCTATAAGTCAATACATGTGCCTAGTTTTGAGTTTCGGGACTCATCTCATGCATCGGGTGCCATATTTCCATCTTTCGGGGTCATTTAGCATCACGTTTCAGTGCTGAAATTACATGTTTGTATGCCATCTTGCATCCCTTGCCATGCTTTGGTAGAGTGGCATTTTATGCCTTAGGTTCGGTCCTCGGTATGCGTGCATGTGTGCACGCATTTTGGTTGCTCATTTTCATCTAATGGCTACTGATGTGAGTGGGGCTGAGGTCCACTCATGTTGGTGTAAGTCCATTATGCATTGTGTATGCCATTTCAATTCATAGCATTGCGTATGCTAGGTTGTATGTTAGAGCATTGTGTATGTCTTGCTACATCGTGCATTATGTATGCCATCTCATAGCATTGCGTATGCTAGGTTGCATGTTAGGATTGCATTCATGCATGTCATGCATATTGCATTGTGCTTGGGATAGGAGTTAGCCCAAGCACAGGAAACGAGGGACGTTTCGTACTCCGAGTGACGGAACGTGTCTCAATTCCCGGTCGCCGACACTCCAGATTAACCATGATGGAGTCTCGGTCTTGTTATGGTTATATGTGCATTAATTTCATATTGAGTCGTGCAATTCGACTCCTCGGCCATCATGCATCGAGATGCGTGATTGGTGGCACGAGGATCGAGGTATGCATACATATGTGAAAATATTTTGCCATGCCCCTTTCTTGCTCTCTGTTATAGCAAATCAGAAACCGGCAGTCTTTTGGAGCTTCGTGCAATATTTCGGGCCTAATTGTAAACAGAGGCTAATTGGGGCATCGCAATGGATTTTCCGCGCAAGGCAACTCAAGCATGCATCATTCATCATTCGGAACAGAGCTGAGGTGGTCCATAGATTTGTGTGCTAGTTTACTGCTTTCCTAGTTAAATTTGTCAATTAATTAGGGTTTTGTATTTATTCGGACTGTACTATTTATTCGGACTGTATATTATTTATTCAGACCCTCCGAGCGAGGGCAATGTTGTAATAGGTGTGCGTGCGTGTGATGTATGTCTTCCAACCCCACGTCTTTCTCCGTTTTATTTACCAGCTTATGATGGTTAGATTAGGGCATGTTTCAATTAGCATACAGTATGATAGCATGTTTGCATTCATTCATCTGTTTTGCATGCACTGGGCTCGGCGCATCATGCTCATTGCATTGTATTTTAATTCCGAGTTGAATACATGTTAGCTGTAGTATTTCATATGCCATGTTTAGAATAGCTGAGCCTATCTTAGTTGCATTTTGCATGTGTTGCATTAGGTATTTCTTTATATTTAGGATCATGCATGGATTTCTAACATAGCTTCTGTTTTGGCTTGGAGTACTCGGTAAGTTTTATGCTTTAGCATCCTTGCATGCGTGTGAGTGACTGCCATGATAGCATGCTTACCATGAGGCTATGTGCTTATGTGATATATCTGCCTGAATGCCTGTGGGTGAAGGTTGGGTTATTTAAATTGGAACAAATCATCAACTGTGAGTTTTAAGCCCACTAGATAGTGGCAAAACCATCTTTTCTAAGCCCACCTGAGGGTGGCAGAATCTGCATTTTGAGCCTACTTGCGAGTAGCAAACCACTTTCAAAAATAAACATGAAATGTTTCGTTCCAATTCAGGCGACCCAGTCTATACTTGTATGCTGTGCGTATCACATAGTAAATCTAGGCTAATAACCGGAATAAGAACACATAACGTTTTCAAAACAAGATATCAAAAAATCTGTTTTCAAAAATGATTTGCTGGATTTGGACTCTTTGGTGATTTATCAATCTCACATTGCACATTGTGAGATCAGATTAAGAACCGACACAAATTGAGTCTGAACTGTAGTGAGGCCCAAGGGCGCATCTACAGGAGCCAAGTTTTGATTGTTGGAAACTGGACTTCCCAAACAGTGGTCATGTTGACATTGAACCACCTATCGACACTAAAAGACCCCGCACCGAATTATTGTGGGAAATGGTAAAGCACGTTCCTAACTTGTTGGTTGCCGGAGAAGGTTGGCCAAATCTTTTTCCAAACCTTATTGACCTGTTGAGCACAATTGTGGGTGACGTTAATGGTAATGAATTAGTGGATGTAGGGGAGAAACTAAGGAAGGCTTTGCACATAATTACAGAGTTCGAGACCCAGTCTTGAATGAGTTAAAAGGGAGAGTCATATCAATGGAATGCATGCTCGGTGCGCAAGCCGCAAATCTGTTTATTGGTTTTCACAACATCATTGTGTCGAAAGATACGAAAATAGCACAACTGAACAGAGTGGTTGCTTGTTAAAAAAAAAACAATTGTCGTATTGGAAGAAGATATCGATGATCATTGTTACGACCCAAACCCGCCCTTTTAGGTTTAGCGTCATAACCGGACAGTAATCCTCGAATTATCGAAGGCCTCTAACCTGAATAACAAACTATAAGGGGCTAGCGGAAGCAAATATAGAAACATACATAGTCCATAGAGCTGTGTAGACATACATGGGACATAAACATTTAAAACTGATACACATAAACCCATGTATGACGTCACTTACATAACCATTCTTCGTTGTCATAATACAAAATAAGGCAAAAGAACTGTTTACAAAACAACAAAAGTTTACAAAACTCGACCACTAAACTCTTTCCGAAACCTCCTCAGGAGGCACAATGGTTGGCCAACAAAATAGAGACTCCAGGTCATCAACTCTGAGCCTAGTCATCTACATACATAACTAATAGAGTGAGCTGAAGCTTAGTGAATAATAACAGAGAAAAGATTTTAATGAATGATATCCAGTTTCGTATCATATCCATCAGAGAGATAAGCATGGTTGTATAAAAAATAGAGTCATGTTCATATTCGTATACAAATCATGTGTGGTACATCTATTAGCATTAACATATCACTTTAGTCAAATTTAGTAAGTTCCATAATGAAATCTCCAGTACCGGGTAACATATCTCATACATGGGCCACAGTATTGTTTCTTCCGGGTGAGGGCCTAGGCCACAGTATTGTTTTCCCCGGGTGATGGCCTCATGACCATAAGCCACAATATTATTTTCCTTGGGTGAGGGCCTCTGCTAAGGATACCACAAAGATATTTCACAGAATTGGATCATCATTTATGTAATCACAAAATAGCCCTTTTGTATCGTTCAGAAACAGTTCATATCATATCATAATGTTTAGAAAGTATTGCATATTGAGCATAGCTTTACTGAGTTATTACTCACAGATTGTTACACAGATAGCTTGATAGCAACTAATGGATTAACAGCCCACAACGCATGATCTACACAAACATAACAGATACACATATTGAAACAAGTGCTCAAGTCGTATTTAACTTATTTCATTTCGTTTCTCGTGTGTTTCTAAGTCTTGTCCTCATTATTGTGTCTTAATCATGGCTTAAGAATACCTAAGATGCAATGAGGATGCCAAAGTGTTTTGAAAACACTTAGTCAATTATGCTAAAAATACGAGTCTCGCTCAAATGCAACTTTCTTTGCTTGAGCGGACGTTCAAACAAGTGAGTGGTCGCTCTAGCGCAACTTCCTTCACTGGAGCAGTCTGTAAACTCTGCAAAAGTACTGATTGTGTGATTTTTCTGCTTGACGGTCGCTCGAGCGTGAGAATGAGGTCTTTGCCCCAGCGCAACTCTAGTCGCTCGAGTGGTCTGCAAAATGTGTAAACTTTTGGGAGCATGCATTTTACACTCGAGCAAACTTTTGGTCACTTGATCGAAGGTGCAAAAACACAGAGTGGTCGCTCGAGCGCATAATCCGTCGCTCGAGCGACGGAGCAAAATTCTGGGATTTCTAGATTTGTTCCTAAACTCAAAACTCTAATCTAAAACTGCAAATCATGATCTTTTGGGCCAAGAACTTAAGGAAACTTGTATAAACTTGGCAAACTTCATGGATTCAAAGTCATTTCAGAAAATCAAGGCCCAAAAGAATGCCAATTGTGTGAAATCAAACTCAAAACTTGAAAGTATCACATATATGCAATGGAATGAGTTTAAAGCTTCCAAATCATAATCAAATTAGATCAATTGATGAAAAACATGGTAACCTCTCAAACTTAAGGTAGAATTGGCACATACATGTGAGAATTACTTGATATCCAAACTAAAAAATGTGATGAAATGCATGCATGCATGAATGGCTCAATTCTCTTCATTTCTAGTTTCATTCTTTCGTTACTCTACCTAATTCTCTAGAGTTCATGGCCTAAACATCATAATTGTAGAATCTAAGGGTTGAATTCTTACCTAGGCTTTCCAAGGTGAGAGCTAGAGGGTTAATTCTTGAGTCTCTAAAGTCTAATGCCTTCAATTCCTAGTAATTTCCTTAGCTTGAGCTTAATCCCTCTCCAAAATGACTTTAAGCTCACTCTTCTCACTCTCCCTCACGTTTGGAGCTCAAAGAGGATAAAATGAGAGTATGAAGTGTATCCTAAGGGTCTCATATGCCTTATATAGGCTCAACTATGAAGCCTAATTAACTTAAGTTAAAGGTAACTAATTGGGATCATTTTATTCTAATTAATTGGTTCTGAATTGAATTTCAATACAACCTGCCATAAATTCCCAAAAAGTCCAAATAATACATAAATCAAGTCAATTTCGTGATTGGATGCCGATAAGGCTTTCAATTTACAGAACAAAGCAGAAATACAAACAAATATTCCTACAGCAGACAGATATAAACTTGAATAATGCAACACACATGCAGTTAATTCAGAATTTCATCTTAATTACTTATTAGGCATCTTTAATCGTGGTTTAGTAATTAATCATAGGTCGGGGTTGTTATAGTCTTCCTTCCTTAAGAAGTTGGTCCTCCAAACTCGAATTAACTTCGTTTTGGAAGAATACCAGATCCAATGGGAACAAGTTAGGGTTATCTCTTCATCATATCTTCTTCAGTCTCCCAAGTTGCATAAGTCCCTCCATGGTTTTGCTAATCAACCTTCACTAATAGAATTTCTTTATTTCTTAGTCTTTTGATTTGGCAATTAATAATCTGTATTGGCCATTCTTCATAGGTAAAATCCTTTTTGAAAAGCGCATGAGTTGGTTCAATCACATGGAATGGATCTCTCAAATATCCCCGAAGCATTGAGACATGAAAAACATCATGCATATGTTCCATGACCGGCATTAAGGCTACCCGATACGCCACCGAGTTAATTTTCTCAAGGATCTCATATGGCCCAATATATCTCGGTGCTAGCTTGCTCTTTACACCAAACCGTGTTTGACCTTTCATTGGAGTTACTTTAATAAACACATGATCCCCGATTTCATATTCTCGATCTTTTCTTCGGATATCCGCATAACTCTTTTCGAGGCTTTGTGCAGTTTTCAAAATTTCACGTTTTTAGTGGTTTCTTGCACAAGTTTCGGTCCCAACAAGGGTCTGTCACCTAACTCGGCCCAACAGATCGGAGAACAACATTTTCTACCATACAAAGCTTCATACGGAGCCATATCGATACTCGAATGGTAGCTGTTGTTATACACAAACTCGGCCAATGGTAAGTAGGTCTCCAAATTGCCTTGAAAGTCTAACACACATTCGTAACATGTCTTCCAATGTTTGAATGGTCTAGTCGGATTAGCCGTCTATCTGTGGGTGATAAGCACTGCTTAGTGTCAATTCAGTCCCCAAAGCCTGTTGTAAACTCTACCAGAATCTTGAAGTAAACTTGGGATCTCAATCAGATACTATGGAAACTAGAACTCCATGCAATTTCACAATCTTATTGACATACAAGTTAGCCAACTTATCCACATTATACAAAAATTTGATAGGCAAAAAGTGGGCAGATTTAGTTAAACGATCAACAATGACCCAAATAAAATCCATACCTCGGGAGGAGCGAGGCAGTCCAACAATGAAGTCCATCATGATATGCTCTGATTTCTATTCCGGTATTGGAAGTGGCTGAAGTAATCCAGCGGGTCGTTGATGTTCAACTTTTACCTGTTGATAATGCAAACACTTAGCCACAAAATCAGCAATACTCTTCTTCATTCCTGGCCACCAAAGATTGTGTTTTAGGTCCTTGTACATTTTCGTATTACCCAGATGCATAACAAACTTCGAATTGTGGGCTTCAGTCATAACACGTTTCCTCGAGTCTAGACAATTCGGCACACAAAGTCTATTCTGAAACTTCAACACATTGTTCTTAAACACAAACCTTGGCCTTAGTTTTGAATTAATCTCATCAACAATTTTCTTCAAGAACTCATCTTCAAGCTATCTCTCTCTTATTTCTTCAATGATTGCGGGTTAAGAAGAAATGGTAGCCAGGATTCCATCTTGTTTACGCAACACAATTTCAATCTCATTTCTTTCCAAATCATGTAACAATTCTCTTCAACCGGTAAGTAAACATGACAAATTGCCAATGGATTTTCAGCTCAAAGCATCTGCAACGGTATTGGCTTTCCCGGATGGTACACGATCTGCAAATCATAATCTTTGATTAATTCAAGCCATCGTCTCTGTCTCATGTTCAGTTCTTTTTGGGTGAAGAAATATTTGAGGCTTTTATGGTCAGTGTACACCTCAGAAGTTATTCCATTCAAATAATGGCGCTAGCTTTTTAGTGCAAAAACCACAGCTGCAAATTCAAGGTCATGAGTCGGATAATTCTTCTCATGTGGTCGAAGTTGCCGAAAAGCATAAGCAATTACCTTACCGTTCTATGTTAGCACACACCCCAAACCTTTGTACGAAGCATCACTATAAATCTGAAACCCATCAGTACCATTAGGCAGAGTTAGAATAGGTGCAGTTACCAATTTGGTCTTCAATTCGTAAAAGGATGATTTCCCCCAATTAGTCCAATTAAATAGCATATTTTTTTGTGTCAACTGTGTTAATGGCATAGCGAGCTTAGAGAAGTCTTTCACAAATCTGCGATAGTAGCCAGCAAGCCCCAGAAAACTTCTAATTTCTGACACATTGGTCAGTCTTGGCCAATCTACAATGACTTTAATTTTCTGTGGGTTCATTAATACACCATCCTTGTTGATCACATGTCCCAGAAACGCTATGTTGTCAAGCCAAAATTCACATTTGGAAAATTTTGCATATAACTTCTTTTCTCTCAAAATCTGTAAGGCAGTTCTCAGATGATTTTCATGTTCCTCCTTGCTTTTGGAGTAAATCAGTATCAGTATATCATCAATAAATACAACGATAAATTCATCAAGAAATTGTTTGAAAACCCTATTCATTAGGTCCATAAATGATGCAAGTCATTTGTTACCCCAAATGGCATTACCAAAAATTTGTAGTGCCCGCATCTGGTTCTGAATGCAGTTTTCTGTATGTCTTCTGCTTTAACTTTTAGCTAGTGATACCTGGATCTAAGATCTATCTTGGAGAACATTTGTACCCCCTGGAGTTGGTCAAATAGGTCATCTATTTGAGGTAATGGGTATTTGTTCTTAATAGTCACTTTGTTCAATTCCCGATAGTCTATACACAACCTTAAAGATCCGTCTTTCTTCTTGACAAACAAAACTGGAGCACCCCAAGATGACGTGCTCAGGCGGATAAACTTCTTGTTTAACAGTTCCTGAAGTTGAGTTTTCAATTCTTTCAATTCAAAAGTGGACATTCTATATAGGGTTTTGGAAATCAGTTATGTTCCAGGTATTACATCAATAGTGAATTCAATTTCTCTATCAATTAAGTCTCCAGGAAATTCAGTCGCAAACATATCAGGAAATTCACAAGCAACAAGGATAGTTTCCACATTAGGACTAGCAGAAGTCTCAGTCAAAACACAACACATGTAACCTTTACATCCCTTCCTAAGCAGTTTAACGGCTTTCATTTCCAGTGTTACTTGACGCCACAGACTCGGTGTTCTGTACATCTCCAGGCATTAGTGTGAACACTCTCTCTTGTTTTAACGTCTCATTTCTAGTGTTACTTTTGACATTAGTTCTTGCATTTGACCTCGTTACAGAAGCAGATCTGGCTGAACTTGCTGCGAGGCGGTTGGCATTCTCAGACTCGAGTGGATAATTTTTCATTATGTGACCAACTTTGCCACACCTGTAACAAGCACCAGATGCATGGTAACACACCTCTATGCTTTCTTCCACAATCCGGACAAACTGGAATAGTTCGACTACTCTGACTCGAGCTACTGAAAGGTCTCGTGTTTTGCTTCTTTGAAAACGACTGTCCCTTTCTGAAATTGAAGCCGGGTCTATTTCCTCTCCATTTATTTTTTGGAGCTTTAACTTGTTTATTTGCTCTAGAGTGGCCTCTACCATCAATGCTCTATCAAGTACTTCCACATATGTAGGCAACTTCAGGGCGCCTACTCGATCAAACACATCCAAATCTAATCCCTTCTCAAATTTTTAAGCTTTCTTATAGTTCGTATCCACCATATGAGGAGCAAATCGGGCTAATTCCATGAATTTAGCCTTATACTTGGCTATAGACATTTTGCCTTGCTTGAGTTCTTGAAATTCAGAAACCTTTCGGTCCCGGAAGTACTGAGGAAAGTACTTGTCGTAGAAGATTTCGTTGAATTGAGTCCATGTCATGTTCCCATTATTAGTTTGGATTAACAACCACCATCTTCGAGCTTCATCTTTTAGGGGATAGGTGGCCAATAGAACTTTTTGAGTCTCACAGTAAGGAAACATTTCAAATAGTTTTCCCATTTTGAGCAACAATGTTTCTGCTTTTAAGGGTTCGATACCACCCAAGAAAGTCGACGATTTTATCTTCATGAACTTCTGAGTTAAATTTATAATATTATTGTTATCCAGCTCAACTTGGACCGGATGGGGCAGAGGAGGTGGAGGTTGTTGTCTTTACTGCTGTATCATTGCTTCAGTGAGGGCTACGAGCATTTGTTCCATTCGGCTCATCTGAGCCTCAGAAGATTTAGCTGTTCCATCATTTTTTGTATTTTCCATTGCTATAGGTAAAGAGGACAATAATATTCATAGGCAAATAGTTCTTTTCGCAATATTAGGCATATTCATTCCCAGTTTATTCATTTCAATTTCTTGTGCTCATGTTCAAATTCAGTTTCCACATTTACAGAAATTAACACACACACTCGCACATGCAAATGAAATGTCTTTATTTCTTTTCTAGGACATTATATAGCTCATACGGACTTGTGTGTGTGGTATAATATGTGCTCTGATACCACTCTGTCATGATCCAAACCTGCCCCTTTAGGTTTAGCGTCGTAACTGGCCAGTAATCCTTGGATTACCGAAGGCCTCTGACTTGAATAACAAACTATAAGGGGCTAGCGGATGCAAATATAGAAACATACATAGTTCATAGAGCTGTGTAGACATACATGGGACATAAACATTTAAAACTGATATACATAAACCCACGTATGACGTCACTTACATAACCATTCTTCGTCGTCATAATACAAAATAAGGCAAAAGAACTGTTTACAAAACAACAAAAGTTCACAAAACTCGACCACTAAACTCTTTCCGGAACCTCCTCGGGACGGACAATGGTTGGCCGACAAAACAGAGACTCCAGGTCATTAACTCTGAGCTTGGTCACTTACATACATAAATAATAAAGTGAGTTGGAGCTCAGTGAATAATAACAGAGTAAAGATTTTAATGAATAATGTCCAGTTTCGTATCATATCCATCAGAGAGATAAGCATGGTCGTATAAAAAATAGAGTCATGTTCATATTCGTATTCAAATCATGTGTGGTACATCCATTAGCATTAACATATCACTTTGGTCAAGTATAGCAAGTTCCATAATGGAACCTCCGATAACGGGTAACATATCTCATACATGGGCCACAGTATTATTTCCCCTAGGCGAGAGCCTAGGCCACGATATGGTTTCCCTCAGGCGAGGGCCTCATGACCATAAGCCACAGTATTATTTTCCTTGGGCGAGGGCCTCTGCTAAGGATACCACAAAGACATTTCAAAGAATTGGATCATCATTCATGTAATCACAAAATAGCCCTTTTGTATCATTCAAAAAGAGTTCATATCATATCATAATGTTCAGAAAGCATTACATATCGAACATAGCTTTACTAAGTTATTACTCAAAAATTGTTGCATAGATAGCTTGATAGCAACCAATGGATTAACAGCTCACGACGCGTGACCTACACAAACATAACAGATACACATGTTGAAACACATGCTCGCATCATATTTAACTTATTTCATTTCATTCCTCGTGTGTTTCTAAGTCTTGTCCTCATTATTGTGTCTTAATCATGGCTTAAGAATGCCTAGGATACAATGAGAATACCAAAGTGTTTTGCAAACACTTAGTCAGTTATGCTAAAAACAAGGGTCTCGTTCGAACGCAACTTTCTTTACTCGAGTAGACGTTCAAACATGTGAGTGGTCGCTCGAGCGCAACTTCTTTCGCTTGAGCGGTCTGTAAACACTGCAAAAGTACTGGTTGTGTGATTTTTTCGCTTAACGCACGTTCGACGGTCGCTCAAGCATGAGATTGAGGTCTTCACTCGAGCGCAACTCTGGTCGCCTGAGCGGTCTGCAAAATGTGTAAACTTCTGGGAGCATGTATTTTACGCTCAAGCAAACTTTTGGTCGCTCGAGAGAAGGTGCAAAAACATAGAGTGGTCGCTTGAGCGCATGATCCGTCGTTTGAGCGGAGGAGCAGAATTCTGGGATTTCCAGATTTGCTCCCAAGTTCAAACTCCAATCTAAAGCTACAAATTATGATCTTTTGGGCCAAAAACTTAAGGAAACTTGTATAAACTTGGCAAACTTCATGGATTCAAAATCATTTCGCAAAATCAAGGCCCAAAAACATGCTAATTGTGTGAAATCAAACTCAAAACTTGAAAGTATCACATATATGCAATGGAATGAGTTTAAAGCTTCCAAATCATAATCAAATTAGATCAATTGATGAAAAACATGGTAACCTCTCAAACCTATGGTAGAATTGGCACATGCATGTAAGAATTACTCGAAATCCAACCTCAAAAATGTGATGAAAGTGCATGCATGCATGAATGGCTTAATTCTCTTCATTTCTAGCTTTATTCTTTCATTACTCAACTTAATTCTCTAGAGTTCATGGCCTAAACATCATAATTGTAGAATCTAAAGGTTGAATTCTTACCTAGGCTTTCCAAGGTGAGAGCTAGAGGGTTAATTCTTGAGTCTCTAAAGTCCAATTCCTTCAATTCTTAGCAATTCCCTTAGCTTGAGCTTAATCCCTCTCCGAAATGACTCTAAGCTCACTCTTCTCACTCTCCCTCATGTTTGGAGCTCAAAGAGGATGAAATGAGAGTGTAAAGTTTATCCTAGGGGTCTCACATGCCTTATATAGGCTCAACTAATGAAGCCTACTTAACTTAAGTTAAAGGTAACTAATTGGGATCATTTTATTCTAATTAATTGGTTTTGAATCGAATTTCAATTCAACCTACCACATAAATCAAGTCAGTTTCATGATCGGATGCCGATAAGGCCTTCAATTCACAAAACAAAGCAAAAATACAAATAGATGTTCCTACAGCAGACAGATATAAACATGAATAACACAACACACATGTAGTTAATTCAGAATTTCATCTTAATTACTTATTAGGCATCTTTAAGTGTGGTTTAGCAGTTAATCATAGGTCGGGATTGTTACAATCGTAAAGCACATGCAGTGACTCAATCGATCATGAATGTGGCTTCGAGTAGGAGTCCACGAACAGACCAATCTTCCAACAAAAGCAATGGATCGAATCATAGCACCAGGCATGGCAGCCCATACCAATTTGCATCCCCAATAGTCGAATCATGTGACATTATTGTTGCTAATCAAGAATATGAATGTAACATCTTTCCTAATACCATTTACGATAACCACATTGTATAGGTGTAATGTGACATTAGTTTTTTGAATGACGCAATCAGCCACATCAATTGTGTTTTCATGATTAAAAAGTGCATTGCTCCTTGCTGTTGGCAATGAAATCTCATATTCCTTGACGTTGCTTTCCATTGTATGTGGTATTGTTGCTGGTGCAGTTTGATCGTCATAACCTAACATCCTGTTTGAAAAATTGATTATAATTACCACAATGGGGTCTATTTTTAAACATGCAGGGTATTGCATTCAATGTTTGTTTAGGTGTTTTATTATGACCACATTTGGCTTAAATGAATTACTCACCGATTGAAATGTAACGAAACGGTGTACCGAATCAACATTACCCGTAACATTACAAACCCATATCAACGGTGCTAACATTGAAAATTGTACGCAAGATGTTTTACACGCCACTAGATGCGATTTCTTCCCTGCCTCAAATGACATTTTCTACGTTTGACAAAAATATATCATCCACCAACCCAACCACCGTGATTCACTCCCTCTCAGTCACACACACCAAAAAAAAAAAAAAAAAAAGAAATCTTGCACACCTTACCTTTTCAGACCACAACGAATCAACAGTGATAGCAAATGAATCACAAAAGGGTACACAAGTAAACTCAAATGGTACCAAATCAAATAAATACACCTTTCCAAAACTAAAGGAGCATTCGATTCACAAGAAAACTCTTGGAATTAAATGGATCAATATTAACCCATATGGGATTTATGAATAATTTTTCCTTCTGCGTGTAACTTAAATGAATTAAAAAATAGCAATGCTATAAAAACAGAATATATATTTAATACTTTTATATAAAATGATGTGTCGCATTTATATTCATTGAAAATAAAAAATTCCATTATTATTATGGTTCAATATTGCCACATATTTTTATATAGATGTTTTTTTGGTATATAACTCTAAATACTCGGCAATTTTCATTAGAAAAAAATCATCTTCCTAGAAGGTTGGAGTTCACAATGCATCTTCGTCGTCTTCTAATCTAAAATTACTAGCTCATACCCCCGAAAACAAAGACTAGGAATCACAGCTAAAAATCATGGGGATGAAGAAATCAACAATTTTTTGTCACTTTACACCTAATAATCATTGTATGAGACTCCCAAAAAAAGAAAAATGTCAAAATCCACGCCATGTACAAAAAGTATGTACGATTAATCCATTTGCATATTTTATCAGTATAACAAGCTGTGACACCACCCCCTCCCCCCCCCCCCCCCCCCCCAAAAAAAAAACATGTAAATTTTGTTGCCATTAGAATCCAATTGACAACTCATCATCCAAAGGAATGTCCTAGTAGTCTTCTAACTCCACTTTTCTTTCTCATTGATCTAATGGTGATATATATTAATCGTATGATTGGGACAAATGAGAAGAGTGGACAAGAGTCAAGTTTGAATTGGAGAGGTGGAGAATATACCCACTAACCAATTAGGCTACTCCGTAAGGGGGCATTGTTGTCAGGTCTTTAAACTTGCTGCAGGATGTTTCTGTTCTTATTTTTTCATACCTCCTTATTTTAAAATATTTACGGTAATGAGATTATTTATCAAGATTATCATATAATCGTAAGAGATTATTTACAAATACGAAGAAACCTCACGGCAACCATTTGTTCAATTTAGGTTGTCTAGGCCCGAACATTAATTGAGTATCAATTCGAGAATATGAAATCGCACTCCAGCCATTTGTCTACCGCTGGTAGTCCAAATGGCTAATGAGAGAAAGAATTTAGTTGTGGTGGTTAAAGCTTGCGAAATCGCTAGGGTAGTGGTGGATTGGGGTGTGAGTTCTAGTGGATGGGGGTTACGGAGAAAGGGCTAGGGAGGTCGAGGAGGGGTGGTGACTATGCGGTATAGAGAAGAAGGGGCTAGGTGGCGATAGTGACTATGGGAGGTGGAAGAGGCAGTGGTTAAGATTTGGATTGTTAAAAATGAAATAAGGTTGGGATTAAAATAGGTGTTCAAACAAAATAGATTTATCTTTTTTTTTTAAAAAAAATTAGCAATAGAATATTCAGAAAAATGAAATGTCGAATAATATTTTCTTTTTAAAAAAAAAAGTTATAATACAGTCATATTAAATTAGAATTAAACATCCTATAAGAAGAAAAAAAAAAAAAACAATAAGGGCTCAAAAGACCAAACAAGAAATTCTACACAAATTACAAACAACAAAAGCTATTAAAAAAATTAATTAAAGTTCTGGAAAAATCAAATAATATTTTTAAAGTTCTTTAATAAGATGCCTCTTAGAAGATCATGTAGTTTTCAATATAAATTAATGACATAGACTCTTTAAATTGCCCTTCTTTTTTTTCTTTTCTTGAACAACTACAGCTATTAGATTATGACTCGAGAAAAATTATGATTGGACGAAAAGGATGCCCAGTCGGCAAAATTAAAAACAAAGGGGGCTAAATCGTCTAACAACTCTCCTCTATAAATTGACAATGTCCTCTCGTTAAGTCATATATCAAAAAAATAACCAACACCCTTCAAACACATTCCACCCCCCAAACAAACCATTTATCTCAACTATGGCATCAAAACACCAACTCTTTTTCAATCTAGTCCTTATCTGTGCCACCCTCCTCCCCATATCAATGGCCGGAGACCCCGACATCCTCACCGACTTCATAATCCCTCCCAACGCCATCGTCAATGGCAGCCTCTTCACCTTCACCGGCATGCGATCCCTCGTCTACTCACCGATACCGTCCAACTTCACCGTCCTCAAAGCAAGCATGGTCCAATTCCCAGCTCTCGAGGGGCAGTCCGTCTCTTATGCAGTTCTTGAATTCCCAAATGACTCCGTCAACCCGCCTCACACCCACCCTCGTGCCTCCGAGCTCTTGTTCCTCCTCGGAGGTTCTCTTGAGGTTGGCTTCGTCGACACCACCAACAAGCTCTATACTCAGACTCTGGAGTTTGGCGACATGTTTGTGTTTCCTAAGGGACTTGTTCATTTTCAGTATAACAATGGGAGTAATGGTCCGGCGCTCGCTTTGTCGGCTTTTGGAAGTGCTAATGCAGGGACTGTGTCTGTTCCGACCACGGTTTTTAATACTAGTATTTTTGATGGGATTTTGGCTAAGTCTTTTAAAACTGATATTGCTACTGTTGAAAAGCTCAAGGCTGGACTTGCTCATTAGGTGATGATGGGTTGAGAAGGAATGGAAGATGGATTGGTTCTCCTATTAGAAGTGAATAAAAATAACCAATATGTTTTCTGATTAATGTATTTGGTACCGAATTCTTATGATATGTTGTTTGTAATTGGCTTTAAATTTCCTAGATGGAAAAATAAATCTTGTTGGAGTACAAGACTCCACTACTGGATACTTCCACTTGTGTAATAATATTTAGGCCAATTATGTTGGTAATTTTTCCATTTAGATTCTTACACTTTTAATTAGTTTAATTTTGATTTTTAATTTTTAATTTTGTGTTAATTTGATAATGCCATTAGTATTTTTAATAAACAATTATCACTAAATTGGTTGAGATTATAATTTTGCTCATAGAAGTATGACACATATCACTTATGTACATATTTTTTTATTAAAAAATACTAACGATTGTAATCAATTGAAAATTGAGACAAAATCATAAATTTATGATAAAAAAACAAATTAATTGAAATTATAGGAACAAAAATGACACAGACTAAAATATAGAGACTACCGACATAATTTACACTAATATTATTTAAGATTACTAATATAATTTTCTCTTCAAACCCCATTGATCTCTGTCACTCTTAATACATTTTTAATCATAAATGATTTAATTGAATTTCAATTAATAATTTAATTGTTAAAAATAAATTGGGACAAAGGAATATCTCTATCACAATATTCACTAGCATTTATTACCAAAATAGAACGCATACTGTGCAGCATACAAGTGTTTTGTTTTTTGGGTAAGAACATACCAAGTGTTGCATTAGGTATTGTTTGACAATTATATATTTTAGTAAAAAAGTTAAGCTATCATTATATAAAAAATAAAAAATTACTAAAATAGTTTGTTTTTAAATGAGGCTTTACTCATGTAATTAGCATAGCACGGGTATAATAAATAATAAAAAATTAGTTTTGTGGAGAGATGAAAATTAACACATGTGAAGTGGGTCTACCCAGTGCCTACATGAAAATAGAATTAAGATAATAAAATAATAACTTGTAATATAACTTGTTAACTTGCCAAGTTGCTCTGACATACATGCATCATATGGGTTTTGGGTCATACAAATGGCTCATTATCATTGGACTAAATTGGTGGCATAAGTTCATTGGACAAAATAAATAGCAAATTAGCCTATATAAAGGTATGTAATCACTACAACAAAAAACACTTTCGGCGACCAAAAAAACGTTTTTTGTCGCTAAAAGTAGGGGAATTGGCGACTAAATTGGATTTAGTCGCCAAAATTGCGCACTTTCGCCGACTAAACTCGTTTGGTCGCCAAATATAATGCTTTTAGCGACTAAAATGCAATTTAGTCGCCACATGTAGGGCTTTTAGCGACTAATGGTTATTTAGTAGCCAAAAGTCACAGTTTTTGGCGACTAAAATGATTTAGTAGCCAAAAGTCACGGTTTTGGCGACTAAACTTCACTTTCGTCGCCGATTATAAGTGTTTTGGCGACTAAAAACTGTTTCGTCGCTGAAAGTGGACCTTTTTCCCTACAAAAAAAAAAGTAGTAGCTGAATGCAGGGTTTTGGCGACAAAAAAATTCGGTTTAGTCGCCAAAAATTCGGTTCAAAGTAATATATAAATAATATAAGTTACAATATATTTCACGTGATGGTTGCGTGGTACAGTGGAGGGCACTGTGCGCGCAAGGTTTGCAGCGTCCAGGTCATGCGTTCGAAACACGGAGGAGTCCTCAGGCGGGTGAGGGACATTCTTTTTTTTTTTGAAAAATACTTTTGGCGACTAAAAGAGTTTAGTCGCGAAAAGATTAAATAATTAAAAAAAAAATAGTATTGGCGACTAAACGTTTAGTCGCGAAATGTGTAAGTTCCAAAAATGGAAAACACTATTGGCGACTAATTTTTTCGTCGCTGAAGACATTCAATATTGCCGACTAACAGGTTTTTAGTCGCCAAAGGAATCTGCGACCAGTTATTGGCGACGACACCGGCGACCAAAAGTTTTTGTCGGGAAAAGTGGAAATTTGACATTCGGCGACTAAAAGCAGGACTTTTGGCGACTAAAACTTTAGTCGCCAAAAGTGTTTTTTTTTGTAGTGAATCTTCAAACTCCAGGAGAGGAGGTATGCCTGGCATATGATAGTAGTAAATATATTTTGTTTTATAAATTTCATAATTTTAATTTAGCATATGATAGTAGTAAATTAAATTTGTTAATATACTAATTTTTTTTTTATTTTGTAAAGCCTAAAAATTTATTGACTCAAAATTGTCAATTGTCTTATGTCATAACTCTTTCGTGAAAATTGATTAAAATTGACTTGTGATATTCGACTAAATATTAGAAGTGAGCTAAAAGCCAGTTGACTCTATATTTATGTCAATGTGACATTTACCTAATCATTAAAACTTATATTTATCGGTTCGTGACCAGTATGAGATAGTTTGGGGGTTCCAAAATTTGATTAAATATTAAAAATGAGCCTAGAAAATATAATTCGAGTCAATTTTTTTTCCAATAATTCTTGGTTTAAGCCTATAATATATCATATTTTAATAACTCAATATCATAAAAAATAATCATAATAATAATGTTAATGTTTACAATGCTTTTTATCAATCAATAAAAAATATTTATAAATATTAAGAGAATTATATTTGAACAAATTCTAACATAAAATTTTAAGACTTGCACATTTTCTTTGGCTCTATCACTAATGTTTGATATAGCAACTAAAACAACTTTCAATCATTATTATATAGAGATACATATGTGATAAGAGTTTGTAGTACACAACTTTAAAAAGTAATATTAATTAAAAAAAAATTTAAAAAAAGATAAAGAAATTTTAAAAAGTAATGTACCCAACTTTATGTTATATTTGATTATGGATTTAGATAAGAATTTGAAAAAAGCTAAAACAAATAAATAAATAAAAAGAAGAAGAAGAAGAAAATAGTAGGTGAAATGTAAATGAAATATAACTATATCTTACCTAATTTCACACACGTTTTTACTTTTTTCTTTTAAAATCTCTACCTAAAACTATGAATCAAACACATTATCAATATTTAAAAAGAATTTTGAATCCTTTATTATTGATATAAATTATCTATATAAAAAATAAAAAATAAAAGTATAAAATCCTACCGTAGGTTATGGAAGCATAGCTTGGGGGTTTAAGGAAACAAAATTACAAGTTTAAAAATATATTTAAAAAAAGAATAAAATTATAGGGATCACGAGTTTTTTTTTTTTTTAATATTCTAAAAAAAAAATTTAGAGATTGACTTACTTTTCAAACTATTTGAGAAACTAACTTGTTTTTTTAAATTACATTTTGAAACAATTTATTAAATTCTCTAAATTGTTTTCTTTAAAAAAAAAAAAAAAAAAAAAAAAAAAAAAAAAAAAAACTCAAGGACCACGGCTCAATGATCTTTTAAAAATCTTTTAGTGAGATAGATTAATTGGTTATGAAATTTTTTAAGATAGGACAAAAATCAATAACTTTTTTATTATTTTTATTTAATTACTAAAATTAAAAAACTTCGAATGAAACTTTGACAGTTCACTGCCTTTATTAATGAAATGTCTATTTGTTATAATATAAATATATAGATCGGAATATCAATATATATATAACTATTAAACATTAAGAGAAAATTTATGGAAGATGTGAATTAATTTATGTATTTTAGTAGTACAAAAATTTAAATTTTAAAAATGATTAGGTAACTTTTCTTTTTAAATTTTTAAATGGATTAATTAATTAATTTTTTTCTTTTTCTTTTTCAAATGATGAAAGATTTTATAGAAAATCAACCAATCCCACTAATTAAACCTGATCCCATCCCTCAACAAAGCAGATGACAGCCAAGAGGGGGAATAGAACTCCCCACGTAAGGATGCCCTCGCCACCCATTGCTCGACGAGCAAGACAGTGCACCACACCATTCGCACTCCGCCGGACAAATCGAAAAAGTCATTGATCAAAACGATTCTGAAGAATATTCAAGAGCAATGATTCGGAAGATTAATTTTGATATTTTAATGGAATACTAATAATATGGTAAGGAGAAAATAAAAAAAAATAAAAAAATAAACAAACAAACCAACACCAAAATATCACATCACAATGGGTGAGACCTATTGCCAGCTGATTAGAGCTGGCTTTAAAGTTCAAGAATTAGACCTCTAAGCATTTTTTCACAATCAATTGGTGTACTTTTTTTTTTTTTAAATGTATAAATTAAGGTATAATAAGAAATTTTTAAAAATAATTTAATAAAAATTAGCAATTATAATTTTTTTTAAATTATATAAAAAATAAGAAATCTAGAAAAATAGTAGAAGAGTTTTGAGTTTCACAAAACTCTTCTCATTCGAAACTCCTTTTTCCATAATATATACTAGCATATTACCCGTACTATATACATGATAAAAAAATATATTATTTAATAAAAATATAACAATTAGATTTAATAAAATAGAAGTTAAATAGAAGTTCGCCAATCGGGATTTTTTTAATTGTTAAAATTAAAAAAATCAAGAAAATTAGTATGAGATATTGATCATAAGACTTCTTACTAAAAATCTCATTTTACTTATATAAATGGGAGTATAAGATTCACTTTATGTAAGTGAAACAATTCGCTTTTCCTTCTTTTCTCGATATGAGATTATAAAATAAAAGTTAAATGAAAGCTAGTCAATGGAGATTTTCTTAATTGTTTAAAAGTTAACAATTATTTGGATGGAAAGTTTATTTCGAATCTAGCAATCTTAACTGTTTAATATTTAATTAGGTCAATATTTAATTTATTTCGAATCAAATTTAACCAATATATTTTGATAAAATCGCTAAAATCACAATTAAACCAAGGAATTAGTCAAACCGAAAATGGTTCACCCTGTTGGCTAGGTTTAAGAACTAACCAACTTATACAAAAATTAATTAATTAAAAATTTCAAATTTTATCTTAATTTTAAAATTAAAATTGTCTTGAACTAAAATATACACAACACTACAATATTAAATGGGAGCATGAGGTTTATATAGTGCAACAACTCATTTTTTTTTCCTTTTTTTGATATGGGATTGTAAAATAAAAGTTGCCAGTTGTTTGGACGGGAAGTTCATTTCTGATCAAGTAATCTTAGTCGTTCAATTTTTAATAAGGTCAATCTTAGTTTATTTCAAATCAAACAATCTAGACAATATATTTTGATAAAACAACTAAAACTGTGGTTAAACCAGTGAATCAGTCAAACCGAAAATGATTCAGCATAAGCAGCTAAGTCAAAAGACCAACCAATTTACAACAAAATTAATTAATTAAAATCTTTAAATTTTATTTTAAAATTTAAACCATATTGAACTGAAACATGCACAATACTATAATATTAAATAAGAGTATAAGATTTGTGATGACCGGTTTCATTGCATGTCATTTCATTTTTGTCCTCTTTGAGTTTGTGGTGTTCGAGAGCTTTCTTGTAAACTCCGGTTCTTGTCTAACTCCGGGTTGAGCATCACTTGTCTCGGGGGGTGTACGGCTGAGTCTGGAGTGCTGTCACGACCCAAACCCGCCCTTATGGGTTTAGCACCGTAACCGGCCAGTAATCCGAGATTACCGAAGGCCTGCTTAACAGTACGACAGTAAAACAGAGTACAGGGGCATGGCGGAAGCCAAAACAGTAAATAAACAATGTCCAATGAGCTGTGACAGTCTGTATGTAAAAAGACTTCTTATACATATATACAGTCAGTGACAAAACAGTATGCACATTATCTATAATCATTCAGAACAGGGACCTAATCCCTATTAAACAGTACAGTAACAGTCTATACAGATTACAAAACAGATACGGAGACTGACGGGGGAAATTGAAACACCCTTGAGCCATAGCTTGGCAGGCTCGGAACCTCGCAGTGAGGCACAGTGGTTGGCTTGACAAAACTGGAGCTTACCCCGACGCTTCTAGCCGCGGTCTGGTGCCTGTACACCTATATATATATATGAGCAGTGAGCTAAAACCCAGTGAATAACATAATGCGTAAAGAGGTTTAGAATGAATGTCCTTACAGTAATGAAAACAGTTAATTGATTCAGTATATCAGTCATTCAGTTATACAGTCATATGTGGTACATCCATTAGCATAGCAGTACAGTAAACAGTAGGTCTTAAAAGACCGAACAGTCAGTGATGGCCATCAATCAGTAAACAGTAGTGGTTCCAACAAGGGAACCGACAGAGATCTCTGTAACAGTAACAGTAAACAATAGGTGCTAAGGATGCCACAATACAGTTTAGAATATAGGACATACATTCATTCAATTAACAGTATCAGTTCAGAAAACAGTTCAGTTAAACAGTCAGAAATATTCACAGTTGAACATATCTTTACACAATTGTTACTCACAGAGTTTTGGGCTACAGCAAGGTAGAGCGTCTCTTCGGAAAGCCAACCCTACATAGTTTACAGGATGAACACACACTAAGCTACACAGTTGGGAAAGATACTAACTTAATCCCTAATTTGCCTCAGTGTGTTCTACATCTATATTCTCATTAAGATGTCTTAAACTAGGCCTAAGAATACCTAGGATGAAATGAGGATGCAAAGATGTACTTTAAAACCTTTTTCAGAATCTTCAGAAAACAGGGGTCCCGCTCGAGCGCAGGTTACTCCGCTCAAGCGGACATGCAAACAAAGGTTCCTGCTCGAGCGTCACTTACCACCCTCGAGCGGTCCGCAAAACAGTCAAAAGTATTGGATGCTCGAAAATCACGCTCGATGGGCGCTCGATAGCCGCTCGGGCATAAGACACAAGGTCCCGCTCGAGCGTCCAATACCCCGCTCGAGCGGACCGTAAAACAGTGCAAAGTACTAGGAGCACGAATTTCACGCTCGAGCGCCAGTAACCCCGCTCGAGCGTGAGTTCAAAATCTGGAATTCCCATATTTGAACCTCAAGCTCAAATCCAACTTCAAATGCATAAATTCCGATCCTCTTGGGCTAATTTTCTGGAAAACACTTCAAAACCCATAATATTACATGTTTCAAAGATCGATTTAAGAAATCAAAGCTCAAGGGTAGTTCAATCAAGCTCAATTTCAAAACTAAATTTCAAGAACATGATGAATGTATAACATGCATGAATTCAACAACTTCAAAGCTCCAAACGCTAGCTCAATTGAGCCAATTCTTTCCAAAACATGATGAAATCATGGACTATACCAATAATATGAACATGCATGTACCAAATTCCATGAAATCAACTTCCAAATGCAAGGATGTCAACATGCATGCATGAATTAAGCTATAATTCAACACTATTGAACCAATTCAAGCCTTAGATCACTAAAGACCCATTAATCATGCAAGAATAAACTCAAATACACAATGAAGAAGGTCAATGATCTACCTTAGGTCTTCAATGTAAGATACACAAGCTCAATTTGCAATCTACACTTCAATTTCTTTAATTCACCAAGCAAATCACAGGAGGAACTCAATTTCTCTCCCTCTCTCTCTCTTGGTCGGCAAAAACAAGGGACTTTGCTGATGAAATATTTTGTATAGAGTGTAATAAGGCTCAACAATGGTCCATGTAGTGGGCCACTAAGTGGCACCAATGTAAATAAAGCCAATTAGTGCAATTTGACACCATTTAATCTAATTTAATCCTACCAAATCAAATTCCAGATAAATACAACATTAAATCACATAAATTCTAATAAACGTAGAACATTAATCAATTTCGAATTTGGCCGCCAATAAGGCCTTCAATTAGCAGTTTAAACATAAAAACATGAACAGATAATTAAACAGTCAAACAGATAGAATGCAATTTAAACAGATATACTCAATCAATCAATTTCGGATTTCAGTCAGTTAGTTCAGTATTTCGATTACTTCAGTTATCAATTATAATCAGTCTCAGTTTAGCAGTAATCAGTAGTTTATCGGTAAGCGGTGATGAGGATTATTACAAGTGCCTGGAAACGAACCAAAAAAATTTTGGGCTGCTAGGCCAGGGCTGCATGTGCGGGGCCCTGGACCGCATGTGCGAGGGATGAGGCCACACGTACGGGAAGGATGAGCTTTGGAAGGTTGCACACTACTTAATAAGCAGGTGCGGTGTGAGGTGCGGGAAAGGAACACCGCATGTGCGGAGGTGAAGGCCGCACGTGCGGGGGAGACACTCCGCACGTGCGGGAGTGGGCACCGCACGTGCGGGCTTCTGAGCAGCTCGAAATTCTCTGTTTTTCCTTCTTTTGGGGCTGAGTGTATCTCATTTATCCTATGTCTCTCTCTCTCTCTCTAAAAACACATTTCTCTCCATTCTCTTTACATTTCACACCAAAAACACCACAAGATCTTTGATTCCTCCAAATCCATACATATTTTAACCCAAGTTCCTTCGTCAAAGTTGGGGAGCAAAGCAAGAACTACATTGTGTACAGTGAAGATTGAGTTTTGGCACATTTTGATTCTAGGGTTTCTTCTTTCATTTTCTCCAAAAATTGAGGTAGAGGATTCTTTAAGTTATATATGCATGTTTTGCAATATTGATGTTGATTTAAAGGTTTTCTTAAAGTTATTATGTTGGTTTTGATTTTGTGGCTCAAAATGTAGAGATTTTCAAAAGTGGGTTTTAAAAATCTCAAATCTTTCTAACATAGCATCTTGAGGGTTGAAATTTTCTTAAGAAAGAAGATGGTGTGTTCTTAAGGGTCCCTATCAAGTGTTCAGAGTGTGTGTTTGTGTGTATGCGTTGTTTGTAAAGAAGAAAACCTAGACATGTTGGGGGTTTCCTTGAATAAAAGAAGATGAGGGTTTATGGGTGGAATTATATATATATATATATATATAAATTCATAGTTGTGTGCCATGATAAGTAAAGAAAGTGGAGAGTTTCCTTGTTTTATTACAAATGCATATATATTGATGATAGGTTCTCTACGTATGAGAATTATTGAGATTGGAGATTGTGGTCCAATTTTGCTATAGCTTTGAAATGATGAAAGTGATGGAAGTGCATGAATTGTGGACATATTGTTATATTTATTGATAAATGGTAGCAAGCTTTAGGCTATTTGTGGGATGGCATTGCAAGGAGAAAAAGGAAATTTTGATCATCATAGTATATTTGTTGAAATTATATTGAAAGTGGACAAACATGACGTAGTATAGATAATTGTTGCATTGGCTTCTCTAAAATCTTGCATGTCATGAACATTGGATTGGAAATTGAAACTTTCACTAAAAATGAAATATTGTGAAGCGAAATCATGGAAATGTTTATGGGGTAAATACGTAGGTAAGTCCGGATAGGAGGTGTAGATGAAATTGATAAGTTGGCCTGAGTGTTCGGGGTGAAAGACCAAAAACACGTGCGGAGGGGGTACCACTTCCCTTCTGATTAGCAACCGGTAAGTGGGGTTTTGGTAGTGCTAGTTGAGCCTTCTTGCAAGCACTAACCTAGGGATTACCTGAGTCGTATTTACCACACTTATTGAACAAAATTGTGAGTTTCGGAATTGTTGAGATTTCAAATTGTTGTTGAACATGGTGATTTTCAAAAAGAGCATGTAAATAAATTTCTCTTTAATTGGCATTGCATGGCATTTGCATTTAATATTGGAAATCTTGCATAACTGTATATACTTTGTTAAGGATTTTCTACTGGGCTTTATGCTCACTCCTATGGGATTTTGGTGCAGGAAAGGATGTGGTGATCCTGCCGAGTTAAGGGCGTGGACATATTTTGTGAAGAGTAGATGACTCTATTTTTGTTGTGAATTATTTGCTAGCCAAGGGCTTTAAATGTATGGGTTCGTGAAACCATTTTTGTGTAACCAGGCTCAAGCCTTGGAATATGTAAGCCTTTAAGAGTATTTTATTTATTTTGGGATTTGATGCTCTACATGCTATAGATTCATGTATTTTCATACCTTTAAATGTATAATTCTCATGTAGAACTTTTGTACACACTTTATTGATTAATGATGTAAAGGTTGGAGATCTATCTTTATTCCTTAATGAATGTTGGTTAATGTACCTAATTTGTATTGGGTTATTTCTGGGCGTTACAACTTGGTATCAGAGCTACCGGGTTTGAATACTTAGGGCTCATGGGAAGTGGTTGTTTTGCCACAATGGGTTTATTTCGCATGATTAGGAAATGTTTTATTTTTCATGATTATGTGATAATATGCTTATGTGACTATATGGGTATGAGATTGAACTTTTGGGATGTTATTTGCGCCTATTAAATTCCTTGAGGTCTTATTAGAAGGGTACATGATCAATACTTATTCTACTAAGGATTCTTGATTTTTCCTGGGACGAATCTCATCACAAAAGAATAATTTGTATGTGCTTATGTGACTAAGTGCTTATGTGGAGTGAATTGAATTGTTTGTATGGTAAAACTTGTATAGAATTGTTTTATTCAAACAGGTGAGAGGATTTACGAGCACATTCAGAATTATGGGCTAAATTGTTTATCTTGTTTCTCAACTAAGATGTCAGGAAGGGGTCAAACTCGTGGTGGTAGAGGTGGAAGGCGTGGTAGGGGTCGCCGGGGTGTGCATGAAGTACCGGTCCAAGAGGTCCCGGTGCAAGAGGAGGGGTTGGGCCAAGCTAATAGGGCCAAGCAAGTGGGACAAGTTAAGATACCGGGGCAAGCGGGCCAAGTTGCAATGGGGGCCTTAGCCAAAGAAATGGCAGGGGCCTTGAAGGAGTCTATGAATATACTAAGGGCAGAGAACCAAGCTAGGGAGAACGCCGTAGAGACAAGGGCGAGTTTCCTCACGAGAGAGTTTTTGCGGGCCAAGCCGGATAAATTCCATGGTGGCTTCGAGCCTAAGAAAGAGGATGAATGGCTCGAACAGATAGTGAAGACATTTGAGATGCTTCACATCGAAGGCAGGGAGCTTAGAGTGACTCTTGCGAGTTACTACCTCAAGGGGGGATGCGGGCCAATAGTGGAAATAAGCTAAGGGCTGAATAGAACTGACATGGGAAGCATTTGTGGTGGCTTTCCAAGACAAGTACCTTCCTCCCACTGCAAGAGAGAGGTTGAGGCAAGAATTTCAGGATATTAAGCAACTTAACATGTCCGTGGCTGAGTTCAAAGCGGCCTTCTCCAGTTTGTCCCAGTATGCACCAAAGTTGGTAGCACTGGAAGAGCGCCGTTGCATTGAGTTTGAGAAGAAACTAAGAACCAAGATCTTGTTCAAGGTTGCCGGGAACATGATCCAGAATTATGACTGCCTTGGGGAAGTAGCGGCACATGTAGAGATTACTATGGAGGCCGAAGAGGAGAGAATCCGGGGGTCAAGGTCGAAGGGTCAAGGGTCACAAGGGGACTATAGGCCCAATAAGAAGAGCAGGAACACGTTTTCATCCCAGTCCCAACCGTAACAGTCTAGATCTACATTTCCCTTACCTAGTGCGGGCCCAGGGAAGAGTGCACCGAGTGGGTTTTCTTGCTTCAAATGTGGCCAACCAGGTTACAAGGCCTTTGCATATCCATAGAAGAGAGGAGGACAACAGATGTTGCCACAACCACCACCTAACTGATCTCTGAGTCAGTCTCAGAGTAGGGGACAAGGGCCTCCTTGTTACTAGTGCGGTCAGTTAGGGCACATAAAGAGAGCTTGCCCGCAGTTGGGAGGCGCATCTGCTACATCAGGGTTGAGGCAGACTCAGACCCACCAACAGGCTCACTCAGTATACACTTCACGAGATAATTAGGGAGCCGTTTCGGCTCAGTCAGTACAGTAAGCCTATGCTTCGAGAGATGAGCAAGTTGATCAGAGGCCACGGGGGCGCGTGTATGTTGTTACCGTGCCAGAGCAGTTGCCAGGATCCTCAATTGTGAGGGGTATTTTTGTTGTGTGTAATTCTTTGGCTAATGTGTTGATAGATACAGGTGCGTATTATTCATTCATATCTACTGCATTTGCGTCTGCATTGGGATTAGATGTGGCACAGTTAGCATCTCCGCTCAAAGTAGAGTCACAAATTGGGGGTACAGTTGACTTAGATCAGGGGTGTCGTGGTTGTGAAATAGAGGTTGTTGGGCGTCAACTCCCATTTGCTTTTGTGTTACTAGACATGTTGAGTTTTGACGTCATTCTAGGCATGGATTGGTTGTCTTTGTATCGGGCAGTGATTGATTATTTTCGTCAGAGGGTCATAGTGTGCACCTCGGGTGGTGATTGTTTTTACTTTCTGAGAGACCGGGTTGATAGGGTCTTATCGCCAGTATTTGACGCTCTTAGTAGGAACGAGCTTAGTGGCCTTCTTGCTACTCTCTTGGATAGCGAGAGTGACGGGACTCATGTTGAGTTGCCAAGGATAGTTTACGAATACCCAAACGTATTTCTCGAGGATCTTACCAGTTTGCCACCCCACCGGGAGATTGAGTTCACCATTGACTTAGTGCCTGGAACGGCACCAATTTCCATTGCACCGTATAGATTCGCTCCCGCGGAGTTGCATGAATTGAAGATTCAACTCCAAGATCTTTTAAACAAGGGTTTCATTCGCCCTAGTACATCACCTTGGGGAGCACCGGCTCTCTTTGCGAAGAAGAAGGATGGGTCGTTACGGTTGTGTATTGATTACTGTAAGTTGAATCGGGTTACCGTCAAGAACAAGTACCCCTTACCCCGAATAGATGATTTGTTTGACTAACTTAGTGGGTCCTGTTGCTTTTCGAAGATAGATTTGAGGTCGGGGTACCATCAGTTGAGAGTCCGGGAAGAGGACATCCAAAAAACGGCCTTTCGTACGCGTTATGGCCACTATGAGTTCCTTGTAATGCCATTTGGGTTGACTAATGCACCGGCTTCCTTTATGGACTTGATGAACCAAATTTTTAGAAAATACTTGGATCATTTTGTGGTCGCCTTTGTGGACGACATCCTAATTTATTCGACTTCCGAGGAGGAACACGAGGCTCACTTGAGGGTAGTGCTTGATTTACTTAGGGAGCACTAGTTGTATGCTAAGTTCAAGAAATGCGAGTTTTGGCTCACCGATGTGAAGTTTTTAGGCCATGTAGTGTCAAGAGAGGAAGTAACTGTAGATTCTTCAAAGATAGACTCTGTACAGGATTGGAGCAACCTAAAAATGTTTTTGAGATCCGGAGTTTCTAGGGATTGGCGACGTACTATCGGCGTTTTGTAAGGGACTTTTCTAGACTAGCCGCACCTTTGACTAGATTGACTAGAAAGGGGGTTAAGTTTGTGTGGAGTGAGGCTTGTGAAAAGTCTTTCCAAGAGCTTAAGACTAGGCTGACTACCGCACCGTTGTTGATAATTTCGGAAAGAGGATTGGGTTACACCGTTTATTGTGATGCGTCTCGGGATGGGCTTGGTTGTGTTTTGATGCAAGGGGGAAAGGTTGTAGCTTACGGTTCATGACAATTGTAAACTTATGAGAAGAATTACCCTACCCACGACTTGGAGTTAGCAGCAATAGTATTTGCCTTGAAAATTTGGAGGCATTATTTGTATGGCAAGAAGTTTGAGATTTTCTTCGATCATAAGAGTTTAAAGTATTTGTTTTCCCAAAAAGGCTTGAATTTACGCTAACGGATGTGGATGGAATTTTTAGAGGATTATGACTTTGAGTTACATTATCATCTGGGGAAGGCCAATGTAGTGGCCGATACCTTAAGTCGGAAATCCGTGAGTAGTTTGGCGGGTGTGACCGTTCGGGAATGGGTTATGTTGGGTGACATCGGTAAGTTTGAATTGCACTTAGGTGAGTCTGAAGAGGGTGCAACATTGTTTACTTTGAGTGCTCAACCTACCTTGATTAGCAAAGTTGTAGAGGCATAGCAAGGAGATCGTGAAGTAGAGTTGATTCGTGACAGAATCTCCAACAGGAAGGAAGAGAAGGGTTTGAACATTCACTCGGATTAGAGTGTACGTTACCTAGACCGTTTGTTTGTACCTAAGTCTTATAGGGAGGAAGTGCTTCAGGAGTTCCACCATTCACGTCTTGCGATACATCTGGGAGGCACCAAAATGTATCGTGATCTTAGCCGCCAGTTTTGGTGGAGGGGTATGAAGCGGGATGTCACATCCTTTGTGTCGAAGTGCCTTACTTATCAACAAGTGAAGGCCGAACACCAAAGACTAGTGGGTTTGTTACAGCCTTTACCGATAGCCGAGTGGAAATGGGAGCACGTTACCATGGATTTCATAGTTGGACTTCCTACAACACAGCAGGGCAATGACACCATTTGGGTGATTGTTGATAGGTTGACTAAGTCTATGCATTTCATTCCGATGCGTACCGGCGACTCGGTTGAGCACTTGGCAGAGTTATACATTAGGGAGATAGTTCGACTTCACAGAGTTCCGGTAACCATCGTATCAGATAGAGATCCTCGTTTTTACTGCCTGGTTGTGGCAAAGCCTTCAGGAAGCATTGGGGACTAAGTTGACCTTTAGCACCTCTTACCACCCTCAAACCGATGGGCAGTCGGAGCGTACCATTCAGATTTTGGAGGACATGCTTAGAGCTTGTGTCCTTGATTTCAAGGGGTCTTGGGAGAGGCATTTACCGTTGATTGAGTTTGCCTACAACAATAGTTATCAAGCTAGCATTGAGATGGCACCGTTTGAGGCCTTATATGGCCGACCTTGTACATCACCAGTTTGTTGGATCGAGGTGGGATGATGCACCGTTGTTGGGTCTGGAAATTGTTAGGGAGACAATCGGGAAAGTTACTCTCATTTGAAAAAGGTTAGCTACAGCCCAAAGCCCACAGAAAAGTTATGTCAATAAGAGGAGACGACATTTATCTTTCGAAGTGGGTGACCATATTTTCCTTAAGATCTCACCTAGGCGGGGTTTGATGAGATTCGGTAAGAGTGGAAAGTTGTCTCCGAGGTTTATTGGGTCTTTTGAGATATTGGAGAGAATCGGAGAAGTGGCATACTGGTTAGTTTTACCACCACAACTTTCGGGGGTTCACAATGTGTTTCATGTGTCCATGCTTACGAAGTACGAACCCGCATGTGCTAGATTTGGTTGATTTGGAGGTAGATAAGGATGCCTCTTACGAAAAAATATTAAATACCCGAGAGCAAGTGCTACGGGGCAAAACCATACCGTTAGTAAAGGTGTTATGGAGACACCACGGGGTTGAGGAAGTAACGTGGGAAAGGGAGGTGGAAGTCCGCTCCAAGTATCCAGATTTGTTTGAAAATGCTTAGTTGCCTTTTTTTAATTTGTAATGTTCCCTAGTGTTGAAGGGAAAAAGTGTTAAATTGTTAATCACGTGTTGTTATATGTATTATTAATCTAAGCATGAGATTGTGAAGGAATGATATTTTGTTAAAAAAATAAAATAAAATAAAAAATAAAAAATAAATAATAATAATAATAATAATAATAATAATAATAATAATCCTTCATTTAAAATGTCTATTATAAGCAATTGTTGTCTTGATGAAATGATGATGATGAGCATGGTAAATGTTGGTTGAATATCGATGTTGCGATTGAAATGTTGATAGTGTAGTTATAATTGCTAGAACCCTTTAGTTTGGTTGGTCTGTTTAAATTTTGGGGACGAAATTTCCTATGGTGAGGAGGCTGTGATGACCGGTTTCATTGCGTGTTGTTTCATTTTTGTCATCTTTGAGTTTGTGGTGTTCGAGAGCTTTCTTTCAAACTGTGGTTCTTGTCTAACTCCGGGTTAAGCGTCACTTGTCTCGGAGGGTGCACGGCCGAGTCCGGAGTGCCTGGGAGCAAACTAGAAAAATTTTGGGCTATTGGGCCAGGGTCGCACATGGGGGGCCCTGGGCCGCATGTGCGAGATGGGCTGCACGTGCGGGGGATGATGTAGACACCCCATTTTTGACCGTCCATAAGACTTGGACGCGACTGATGGTTTGCTCGATGATGAAAGATGTGCAGGGCAAAGGTTCAATTTCTTTGGCAAAAAGAGAGTCAAACCTCAACTTCATACCCCTTTTGGACCAAAACAATCTTGATCAAAAGATTTTAGATCTTAAAATCCTCTCTTTCAAAACATTTTGAAAATAAAGTTTTTACGATGTTCCGAGGCTCGTATTTTGTCAAATGTTGCGCTTTTCGGTAAACCGAGCAAGGACAAAGTGGGAATGAATGAAAGAGAGATGAAATCTTTGAAAAATCTTTCAAAACACCTTACTTAGGGGCTTGAAGTTGAAGAAAAGAGGAGAAGAAGGAAGAAATCCAGTTGGGGGAGAAAATGGGCATGAATCGTTAAGGGAGAATCAGACAGCCCTCGCCGAATCAGGCCTATTCATTCGCATACTTGGAATCAAGCTATGAGGCCACCACCGTTGGAAATAAGACTTCCGGGACTTCATTTTGCACTCAAGAATCTCCTAAATCCAATTCCGGATAGGGGAGATATGGTTGATTGAAGTAGGGCATCACTCCGGTTGGGACTGAATCTGCGCGGCTTCACGGAAACGGGCATAACTTTTTCCAAAGGAGGAATTTTGATGCAAGTTTTACGCCATTGGAAATCTGACTTCCGGGGCTTCAATTTGGACACTTGAACGGCCACATTTGGACTTCCCAATCACCCACCGGCCACTTTTCTTTCCGGCAGCCCACTTTTTTTGTCCTGAATGTAGCTGGCCGGCCAGAAAAGCCAGAAAAAGTAGCTGGCCGGCCAGAAAACCCAGAAAAAGTAGCCGGCCGGCCACTTATCTAAAAAAAATGAATTTTTTTGCCCTTTTAAACTAGCCGACCATTATCCCCCTCCCAAGTGTGTTCTAGCCATGTATTTTGTTTTGCACTTCACCCATGACCGAGGGTTTGGCACTTTTGGGGAGAAACTTGAATTAGTTTCCCCCCCATTTTCCCCCCTCTTTTCCCCCCTTTTGGCCTATATATACAGCCCCTCCCCTTCAGGTTTAAGGGTTAGAAAAAACCCTTGGAGAGCTCTTGCATTGTATCTCTCTCCCTCTACACTTCCAAGCCTCAAAACCCTTAAGCTCTTACACCCATTTCTACACCATCACCTAGCACCACATCACCACTCCATTCCAGCAGCTTGGAGGATCTTCTCAGAGCTTAGGAGGCACCTTTTCTCAAGCCAAAGGGTTGCTAGAGTTTGGTCTACAAGGGTAAGTTCATTTCCCCTCTTTTGGTCCTATTTTTTGCATCCTATCTAAGCTATTCTTGCTTGCATATTTGGGCTCCGACCCAAACTATAAGTAGCCATGTTTTGAGGTTATTTCCATGTTTCATTAAGGGTCTCTCACCATTTGAGGCCTCTTGGTGGCACTTGCTTCTTTGCCTATCTTTATGCCATTTTCTTGCGTATTATTTTTGGCCTATGTATAATCTGTTTAGAGACATGTAGTAAACTGTGAAGTTGCTTATTTTGAGCCCTTCTTCAACATTGTTGAAGGGCTCATCACTGTTTGGAGCTCCCATGTGCCACTTGCCATTGTACCCCTCTCTTGGTCCCATTTTTGCATGATTTATTAGCCTCTTGTGCTTCTGTTTTTGGGCTCTGGTCCGAACTAAAAGAGGCCTTATTTTGACCCCCTCTTCATGTTTCATTAAGGGTCTTTTGCTGTTTGAAGCTTCCCTTTTGTACTTTGTGTTATAGCCCTCTTTTGGCCTTATTTTGCATAGCATTTTAGGCCTACTTGTGTCTGTTTTTGTGGTCGGTCATAAACTGTAAAATGCCATATTTTGGGCCCCTCTTCAACATTGTTGAAGGGCCCTCTTGTGTTTGAAGTCAGCAGCTGCTACTTGCTTAATTACCCCCTTTTGCCCATTTTTGCATGCTAATTTAGGCCTATTTATGCTCACTGTTTGGCCTTGCTTAAAACTGTAAATGTGCTTTTTTTGGGGCTGCCTTGCTTCTGTCTTTACACTTCATGTTCCAATAATGCATGCTTGATATAGCTGTAGGCCATTCCGGGCACCTAGTTTTGCATTTCGGGATCATTCCATGCATCGGGTGCCATGTTTTCGTGTTTCGGGGCTGTTTTGCATCGTGTTTTGCTACTGAAATTCATATGTTTGTATGCCATATTCCATGCCTTGCCATGTCTTGTTAGAGTGGCATTCGTGCCTTAGGATCGGTCCTCGGTTTGCGTGCACGCGTGCACGCGTCTCGAGTTATCTCATTTTCATCTAATGGCCTCCTATGTGAGTGTGGCTGAGGTCCGCTTGTGTTGGTGTAAGTCCATTATGCATTGTGTATGCCATTTCATCCTTTGCATTGCGTATGCTAGGTTGTATGTTAGAGCATTGTGTATGCCATGTTACCTCGTGCATCGTGTATGCCATTTCATAGCATTGTGCATGTTAGGTGGTATATTAGTTGCATTCATGCATGTCATGCATTGTGCATTGTGCTTGGAATAGGGGTTAGCCCGAGCACGGGAAACGAGGTACGTTTCGTACTCCGAGTGACGGAACGTATCTCAATTCCCCAGTCACCGACACTCCGGATTACCCATGATGGAGTTTAGGTTTTGTTGTGTTTTCGTGTTGCATTCATTCCATATCGAGTTGTGCAATTCGACTCCTCGGCCATCATGCATCGAGATGCGTGATTGGTGGCACGAGGATCGAGGCATGCATACATATGTGAAAATACATTGCTATGCCCCTTTCCTGCTCTCTGCTGCAGCAAATCAAGAATTAGCAGTCTTCCGGAACTTGGCGCGCTTTCTAGGAATAATTACAAAACAGAGGCTAATTGGGGCATCCCAGTGGATTTCCGCGCAAGGCAGCCCAAACGTACATCATTCATCAGAGTCAAGGCAGTCCCTGGCTTGCGTGCCAGTTTATAGCTTTCCTAGATTAATTTGTAAAATTAATTAAGATTTTTGTATTTATTGGGACTGTATTATTTATTCATTTGGGACTGTATATTATTCTTTCAGACCCTCCGAGTGAGGGCAATGTTGTAATAAGTGTGCGTGAGTGTGATGTATGTCTTCTAACCCCACGTCTTTCTTCCCTTTTATTTACCTGCTTATGATGGTTAGATTAGGGCATGTTTCAATTAGCATACAGTATGATAGCATGTTTGCACCCATTCATCTGTCTTGCATGCACCGGGCTCAGCGCATCATACTAACTGCATCTGTATTTCAATTCCGAGTTGAATACTTGATAGCTGTTGCATCTCATATGCCATGTTTAGAATAGCCGAGCCTGCTATAGTTGCATTTTTTTGCATGTGTTGCATTAGGCATTTCTGTATAGTTAGGATCATGCATGATTTCTAATTAGCTTCTGTTTTGGCTTAGAGTACTCGGTAAGTTTTACGCTTTAGCATCCTTGCATGTGTGTGAGTGACTGCCATGATAGCATGCTTATCATGAGGCTACTTGCTTACATGATATAACTGCTTGAATGCCTGTGGGTGAAGGTTGGGTTATTTGGATTGGAACAAATCATTGACTGTGAGTTTTAAGCCCACTTGATAGTGGCAAAACCATCTTTTCTAAACCCACCTGAGGGTGGCAAAATCTGCATTTTAAGCCTACTTACGAGTAGCAAATCATTTTCAAAACAAACATGAAATGTTTCATTCCAATTCAGGCGACCCAGTCTATACTTGTATGCTGTGCGCATCACGTAGTAATCCTAGGCTAATAACCGGAATAAGAACGCATAATGTTTTCAAAACTAGATATCATGGTTAGTAGAGGCCGATCTTTGATCGGGCGAGCGGGGGTGCTCACGAAGTGACCTTCCCCAATCGTACCCAAGTTCCCGAGCTGAGGCAACTTTGGTGATGACGGACACGTGGCCTTAGGCACGAGTCAGGGTTTCCTAAATTTCCCAAAATAAAATATTTAGGTGGCGACTCTGTATCTGGCAAAGCAGTCCATGTTTGGCACTTCTTTCAAAAATCTGTTTTCTTAAAAACGATTTGCCGGATTTGGACTCTTTGGTTCAAGATTTAGAACCGTGACAATCGAGTCCTTGAACTGTAGTGAGCCCAAATGAACAGAACGGGATTTAACCCTCCCGGGGCGTTCAGGGATGTCTACAGATGAGGCCGCATGTGTGGAAAGGATGAGCTTTGGAAGATTGCACACTGCCTAATAAGAAGGTGCGGTGTGAGGTGCGGGAAGGGACCACCGCATGTGCGGGGGTGAAGGCCGCACGTGCGGGGGAGACGCTTCGCACGTGCGGGCTTCTGGGCAGCTCGAAATTCTCTATTTTTCCTTCTTTTGGGGCTGAGTGTATCTCATTTATCCTATGTCTCTCTCTCTCCAAAAACACATTTCTCTCACTTCTCTTTACATTTCACACCAAAAACACCACAAGATCTTTGATTCCTCCAAATCCATACACATTTTGACCCAAGTTCCTTCATCAAAGTTGGGGAGCAAAGCAAGAACTACATTGTGTACGGTGGAGATTGAGTTTTGACACTTTTTGAATCTAGTGTTTCTTTTCTCATCTTCTCCAAAAATTGAGGTAGGGACTTCTTTGAGTTATATATGCATGTTTTGCAATATTGATATTGATTTAAAGGTTTTCTTGAAGTTATTATGTTGGTTTTGATTTTGTGGCTCAAAATGTAGAGATTTTCAAAAGTGGGTATTAAAAATCTCAAATCTTTCTAAGATAGCATCTTGAGGGTTGAAATTTTCTTAGGAAAGAAGATGGTGTGTTCTTAAGGGTCCCTTTCAAGTGTTGAGTGTGTGTGTGTGTGTGTGTGTGTGTGTGTGTGTGTGTGTGTGTGTGTGTGTGTGTGTTGTTTGTAAAGAAGAAAACCTAAAAAATTTGGGGGTTTCCTTGAATAAAAGAAGATGAGGGTTTATAGGTGATATATTATATATATATAATTCATAGTTGTGTGCCATGATAAGTAAAGAAAGTTGAGAGTTTCCTTGTTTTATGACAAATGCATATATATTGATGATGGGTTCTCTACATATGAGAATTATTGAGATTGAAGATTGTTGTCCAAATTTTGCTATAGCTTTGAAATGATGAAAGTGATGGAAGTGCATGAATTGTGGACATATTGTTATATTTATTGATAAATGGTAGCAAGCTTTTGGCTATTTGTGGGATGGCATTGCAAGGAGAAAAAGGAAATTTTGATCATCATAGTATATTTGTTAAAATTATATTGAAAGTGGACAAACATGACGTAGTATAGATAATTGTTGCATTGGCTTCTCTAAAACCTTGCATGTCATGAACATTGGATTGGGAATTGAAACTTTCATTAAAAATGAAATACTGTGAAACAAAATCATGGAAATGTTTATGAGGTAAATATGTAGGTAAGTCCGGATAGGAGGTGTAGATGAAATTGATAAGTTGGCCTGAGTGTCTAAGGTGAAAGACCGAAAACACACGCGGAGGAAGTAACACTTCCCTTCCAGTTAGCAACCAGTAAAGTGGGGTTTTGGTAGTGCTAGTTGAGCCTACTTACAGACACCAACCTATGGATTACCTGAGTCGTATTTACCGCCCTTATTGAACAAAGTTGTGAGTTTCGAAATTGTTGAAATTTCAAACTGTTGTTGAACATGGTGATTTTCAAAAAGCTTCCAATCTAAACTATTTCAAACTGTTGTTGAACATGTTGTACAGTTTGGTGAACCATCAACCTAAACTATGATAAAAGCTTCCAATCCAAGCTATCTCAACCTAAACAATTCACTTTTTATTTCTTTTCTCGATATGGAATTATCAAATAAAAGTTAGTCAATGGAGATTTTTTTAATTGTTTAAAAACAAGAAAATCAAGAAAATTAGTATGAGATATTGAAACTCTCACAAGGCTCCTCACTAAATGGGATGAAAGTATAAGATTTTCTTTATATGAGTAAAACAACTTTTTTTTTTTTTTTTTTTTTTTTTTTTTTTTTTTTTCTAATGTGGGATTATCAAATAAAAGCAATTATTTAAAATTAAAAAAAATTAAAATGAGAATTTAAAACTCTTAGAAGACTTCTCACTAAAAACACTCTTTTCCTTATATATATATATATAGATAGATAGATTTCATTTCTTATCCCATTTCTTTATTATTCTTAACCTTTTCTTTTCTTTTCTTTTTCTTTTTCTTTTTTTTTTTTTTTTATAAATAATTTTAGACATAAGGTAATAAGTCCTTACATCATGCACATAAAGCCTGCTAAGAAATAATTATGGATCTTGCATCTTGCTAGCAAGTGCCTTAAGGGCACAAGAAAAAAGACAAAATAAGCATAAAATTGAATATACTTTTTATTGGTTTTATAACAATTTTTTTTTTACTTATTTTTAAACACTTTAACTTTTTTATTATTTTATAATACTTTTTCCACTAATTTCAATATCAAACAATATATGAGAGGCGATTGTTTAACATTTGTCAATAATTATATTATGACAAACATTTCAGTCGATGTTGACACAGAAATGAATCTGTATAATGTTAATTTTTATATTACAATTCTACAAATAAAAACATGATTTTACAATTACTTAAGTTTTATTTGACAACATCACTTTTTAATTTAAATGTAAAAAAATTATTAAAAAATTAAAAAGTCAATAATATATATTTAAAAGTCAAAGATTCATTTTTTTCTCTATTTTTTGCATATTTTTTCGTAAAAAATTAAAAAGCCATCCCAAGCATACTAGTTTTTCTATATCATATTTTAGTCAAAAAATTAAAAGTTACTAAAACTATTTCCAAACGAGGCCTTAATCGATTCACTTAAGGGTGATTTAAGAAGTTGGTTAAAAGTGGACTTTTTTTAACTTTTTATCCTTTTATATATAAAAATATAAGAAGTGATATAATTTAAAAGTTAAAAACAAACTTTTAACTAATGTCTCAAATTACTCTTAATAATTGTTCGGATAGATGTAAAAAAATCTTATCTTAAAATAATCCACTTTCCTATGTTCTCCCTAAACCATGTCGCCATGACTTTGTTTTGCACGAGCATTTATGCAGCGGTACTCTAGTATTATAATAATACGTTATAACACTTGTCAAATATAGAAGGGAAAATCATTTTGAAAAGATAATTAAAAATTAGTTTTTAAAATTTTTTTTTTATTTAAAAAAAAAAATATGTAAAAAATTTGAGAGACGATATGAAAATGAAACAAAAAAATAAAATAAAATAAAATAATACACAAACGTGCAAGGATACAAGTCAAACTTACATTTCATAGAATTTGAGTTACGCTTCATGACAAGATGATTTACACCTACCATATTTATGTTTTTTTCTTTTGTTTCGTCCTACGATTAAGTAATTCCTCCAATATAGAACCCCAAGTACAATTAATTACCCTTTTCTGAAAATTTAAAAATAAAAAATTAACTAAACGTGACTTCAATTAATTTATAATACATATTGAGTTATTTATGCAGGTATATCCGTGTTGGGAAAATGTGTAACTTTAATACAAATTTGTGTAAATTCACAAAATTACATAAATTTTTACAAAATTAAGTAAATTTGTGTTCAAATTACGTATTTTATGAGATCACTTATGTAAGTTCGTAAAAACTTATATAATTTTATGTTAAGGTTGTATATGGTGTACATTACACACAGGAGCATTTACCATCAGTGTTAGTTTAGAATCATGCAGTAGCGCAGCTAGGAATTTTACTAAGTGGAGTCATTCAACAAGTCATTATCAATCATTATATCTTATTTTTAGTTTATCAAATATTATATCATAATTTTTTTTTTATTTTTTTTGGTCACCATTTCGTATATGGCCTATATAAAGACTAGTGGTTGATTACCTTATTGAAAGATAATTATCATGGAATTAATTAATACTCAACAGGCCTTTTTAATTTTATAGAACCTATCAACATTAATGCTCAAATGATGCCATGTGAATTTTATATATTCTCAATCATATTGATAAAAGTAATTCAAATTAGTCAAGTTATAAGTACAAACAAAAAAAAATTGGGATATTACTTTAATAAAATTGTCATTGCTGTGGATGGAACAAACGTTGAAGAGAGAGAAAATGAATGAAGGAAACTGTTGGCTGTATAAATTGTAAAAGCCAATTGCAAAGTAACACGTAACACTTAAAGGGCAATTTGAGGAATTAAAGCAAGTCTCCAATCAAAGACAGACATATGACAGTTCATATTGGTAGTATCGGATCTGCGTGGCATTTGAATAGTCAAGAGGCGCGAGATGACGTAGCCTAAGGGTTATCTACAATTCAAATTCAAATTCAGAAGGAAAGCCTAACTGCAACAGAGGCGTAGTGGGAACTAGTTGAGCGAAGCCATGACCAGAGATCGTGGAAACGTATTTTGACGGTAAAAAGGCCACTTCGACGGTTATCATTAAAGAGTATAAATAGCAGAGAGGACTAAACAGAAGGGACCCAGACTCAAATATATATATAAAAATGATAAGATTCTGCTTGTCAATTTAAAAAAAAAAGTTCTTTCACCCCTCAAAAGGTCATTTCAAGAGGTGGAAGAACTTGATTGCATGGTTATACTTCTTTAAAATGAACATTTTTTGGGGCCAAGGGAGGGACGGGAGTTGCATTGCACTTCATTAATTTCAAGATTTTTCCCCACCATCTTATCGTACTGTAGCGGATTGCATGTCTATACTTGGCTGAAGTTACAGCTGGAACTATAAACCCTTTTTTTCATTCAGTTTTATCTTCCAAAAACAAAACAAAAAAAAGATTGTGAGTTTGATTTTTTATTGATTTGTTGTTCGAGTTGAATATTGTACTGGAAATCAAGCAATACGATAACTTGAGTTTGACTTTGACATAGAGCACCAACATGTTGATAACAAACCTGTGGATTCAATTGTGAAAGGAAATCCTCCTGTAACTAAAGATTGTTCCTCTGCAACATTAAACCGTAAGTGCATTCTTGATGTTAGTTTTGTTGGTCGGAGTAGCTTCTTTATGCATTTCCTCTGATCTCATGACTTTGATTTCTGCTCTATGTTGATTTGCACGAGAACTAAAGTAGGAAATTATTGTCTGATTTGTCCAACCAAAGTTAGCAATTTTATTACTAAGTTTGTTTGATGATATCTTTTAATTGCTGAGTCAAAAAAAGAACAACAGTTGTAACATTTAGGCGTCAGTAAGTTGTCTTGATTTTATATTCTTAATCATGTCTGATCACAAATATGTTTGCACATAAACACATGGACACATGTTGAAGTTCACTTAATTCAGTGTGAGCAGGGTTTTTTTAAAGGGCAAAGTTTGGTCTTGTACCCCCAAATAGAACCACAAGATGATTTTTTATGGTGCTCATGGGGAATTTTGATGAAATTTGAATGGTAAACAATTATTTTCAGCTTTGTGATTGAAAAAATAACTCATCATTTTATGTCTTATTGCCTCGTACTGGACCAAGAAAGAGATGTAACAAAGTGGCCTTAGTAAATCGATCTTAATCTAAGGTTCAATTTTAGATCTATGTATGTCACATTCGTATTATCAACCTTGACCAAATAATCATTAATGTTATAGGTCTTATTTATTTATTGATTAGAAATGTTATAGGTCTTATGATGCTGATAAAATTGTTCAATTGATTCAGGCTGTGTTTGGATTATTGATTTGGGTAGGCATTTGGAAAGGGAAAATGAAAGGGAAAGGGAAAATATATGAAATGTAGCTATATTTTATTCAAATTTCACTTAGATTTCCCTTTGAGCTTAATCTCGGCCATTTTATTCAAATTTCACTTAGATTTCCCTTCGTTGTAATCCTCTGCTGGATGAGCTTAATCTTCTTAGTTGTTATTTGAATTAACTCGGGCCCAATTAAAGCTTTGTCCCCTACTTCAGTCCAACATATCGGCGATCTGCATTCCCTTCCATATAAAGCTTCATACGGCGCCATGCCAATGCTGGCTTGGTAACTGTTGTTGTATGCGAATTCTACTAATGGTAGATGCGACTCCCAACCTCCCTTGAAATCCAATATACACAATCTGAGCATATCTTCAAGAGTCTGGATTATCCTTTCCGTTTGCCCATCTGTCTGGGGGTGGAATGCTGTGCTAAAACTCAACTCGGTTCCCAAGGCTCTCTGTAGACTCTGCCAAAATCTAGAAACGAACTTCGGATCTCGGTCTGACACAATGGACATCAGCACACCATGCAGTCTCACAATCTCGGCCATATACAACGAAGCAAGTCGATCGGCATTAAATGTAGTTTTAACAGGTAAGAAGTGTGCTGACTTGGTTAACCTATCCACTATGACCCAAATCGAATCCATACCTTTTTGTGTCCTCGGCAACCCAACCACGAAATCCATGGAGATGTGTTCCCATTTCCACTCAGGGATTGACAAGGGTTGAAGAAGTCCCGCTGGCCTCTGGTGTTCTGCTTTCACTTGTTGACAACACAGACACTGGAATACAAACTCGGCTATTTCTCTTTTCATATTTGGCCACCAAAAAGTCCGCTTCACATCTTGGTGCTTCCTGGATGGATGGCAAATTTGGAGTTATGGGCTTCCTGCAGAATCTTCCTTTTCAACTCCGAGACGTCGGCCACGCACAATCTTCCTTCAAACTTGAGTACTTGCTTTTCAAGGGTGTAACCCGGCCTCGGCTTGGCGGCGAATTCATCAATTACCCTCTTGAGGAACTTATCCTCCATCTGTTTGGCCTTTACTTCCTCAATAATGGTCGGCTCCACTGAAATCATTGCCAGGCATGCCAAATTCCCAACTAACTTCCTGCTCAACGCGTCGGCTACGGAGTTTGCCTTACCTGGATGATACTGAATCTGCATGTCATAGTCCTTCAATAGTTCAAGCCATCTTCTCTGTCTCATATTCAATTCCTTCTGAGTGAACAAGTACTTCAGGCTCTTATGATCTGTGAAAACTTGGCATGAAGCTCCATACAAGTAATGACGCCAAATCTTTAAAGCGAAAACCACGACTGCCAGTTCTAAATCGTGGGTAGGGTATTTCTTTTCATGGGGCTTCAACTGACGAGATGCATAAGCTATAACTTTACCCCCTTGCATTAACACACAGCCCAAACCCTTATGTGAGGCATCACTATAAATCTGGAATTCTTCCTTATCTGACGGTAGTACAAGTATCGGTGCTGACACCAACCTCGTCTTTAATTCCTGAAAAGCTGACTCTCTGTCCTTGGTCCATTCATACGCCACTCCCTTCTGAGTTAGTTGTGTTAACGGCACTGCGATCCTTGAGAAGTCCTTCACGAATTTTCTGTAATAGCCGGCCAAACCCAGAAAACTACGAACCTCGGACACGCTGGTCGGTGTCGGCCAATCCACAATAGCTTCAATTTTACTCGGATCAACAGAGATTCCTTCTTCGTTAATCACATGGCCCAAAAATGAGATGCTGGAAAGCCAAAACTCGCACTTACTATACTTGGCGTACAACTTTCCGTCCCTTAAAACTTGTAAGGTTAGTCTCAAGTGGTTCTCATGCTCATCACCACTCTTGGAATAGATCAGTATGTCGTCGATAAAAACAACCACAAACTCATCTAGGTACCGCTTAAAAACTCTGTTCATCAAATCCATGAATGCTGCAGGAGCATTGGTCACTCCGAAGGGCATTACTAAGAATTCGTAGTGGCCATATCTTGTCCGGAAAGTAGTCTTCTCAACATCTTCGGCTTTAACTTTGAGCTGATGGTAGCCCGACCTGAGGTCGATCTTGGAAAAGACTCGCGCTCCTTGTAGTTGATCAAGTAAATCATCGATCCTTGGCAATGGATACTTGTTTTTAATGGTCACCTTCTTCAGTTCTCGGTAGTCGATGCAAAGACGAAGTGTACCATCCTTCTTTCTAACAAATAGAACTGGTGCTCCCCATGGTGAAGTGCTCGGCCTAATAAATCCTTTATCCAGCAATTCTTGTAATTGAAGTTTCAATTCTTTAAGTTCGGCTGGGGCCATTCTATAGGGTGTTTTGGAGATGGGTTGGGTTCCCGACAAAACGTTGACAGTAAACTCTACTCCTCTATCAATTAAGTGGCCAGGCAAGTCTTTTGGAAAGACGTCGGGGAAGTCCTTAACAACTGGTATGTCGGCTAATTCAAAACTTCCGTTCAAGTCACTTAGTATACTACACAAATAACCTGGGCACCCTTTTTGGATCAGTTTATAGGCTTTCATGGAGGAGATTAAGTATGGTGGGGGTATTACTCCCTTGCCCCGAAATGTGACCTCGACTTTGTTTGGGGGTTTCAACGTGACACTCTTAGAAACGCAATTAATGGATGCATGATTCGCTACTAACCAATCCATTCCCAAAATGACATCAAAGTGAGTTATACTCAATGGCATCAAATCAACCAATACTTCTACTCCTTCAATTACAACAACACACGCCCTATAGATGGACGCAACAGTCATATTTCTCCCAGATGGAGCAGACACAAACAACACATAATCAAAGGGTTCTAGTTCTCTATTTAACTTCTCAGCAAACTTGGCAGACACAAATGAATGCGTAGAACCCGAATCAATCAATATGTATGCATCTTGAGAACAAATTGGGAGGATACCTGACACTACTGTCTCAGCACTCTGGGTGTCTCCTGGCACTAATGCAAAAACTCTGCCCTGCCTCGTCTGTGTCCTTCCGACGTTGCTTTTCTGTGCAGAGCCCGAGGTGCTTCCATTCCTCTTCCCGTCGTCAGTCTTTGCCTTCGGGCAGTCTTTCACGCGATGACCCATCTCGCCACACTCGTAGCAAGCCCCTGTTGCCCAACGGCAGACCCCAAAATGTGTCTTCCCACAACTCGCACACGTCGGCTTGACATTACTCTCCTGGTCTGGGTTGCTGGAACTGCCCGCATTTGCCTTCTTCTTGGTGTTGAACGGAACTCGGCGATTATCGTGATTCTACCTCTTCCTTTGACTCTCCCCCGAACTCTGGTATCGGTTTAAATTAGCTTCCGCCAAAATGGCCTTGTCTAATACTCCAGCGTATGTCGGCATGTTGAGCATGTTGACTCGATCCTGTATCGGTCCGCGAAGTCCGCTTTCAAACTTCCTGGCCTTCCTATACTCATCATTAACCATGTGAGGTGCATATCTCGCCAGCTCCGTGAAAGCACGGTCGTATTCTGCGACGGTTTTGTTACCTTGTGTCAAATTCTGGAACTCTGTGGTCTTTCGATCTCGAACGCTAAGGGGAAAATGTTTGTTGTAGAACAACTCCAAGAATCTGGCCCAAGTCAAGCCCGGGTTATCTTCTCGGACCATCATCCACCATCTGCGAGCGTCGTCATCCAATGTGAACGTTGCCAGCGATACCTTCTGAGCGTCGGTACTGGGAAAAATTTCAAATAACTTCTCCATTTCCAAAACCCATGCCTCGGCCTTCATCGGTTCTATACCCCCTTGGAATCGCGGCGGCTTCATCTTCTTGAACTCTCTGATCAGGGCTATGGTACCGTCCCCATATAAAGCTTGCTGCGGGGGCACTTGCGGCGCTGAAGGAGGTGGAGGTGGAACTGCATGTCGGCCGTTTGTCTGCTCAGCCTGGTTAGAAGTAGTACTAGTATCCTGTGGCCTAGGTTGTCTCAGTTCACGAACCAAACCCTCAACCAACCTTTCCAGTCTATCCAATCTGTCCTCGCCATAATCTCGGCCAACCGGTGGTCTACCCCTTCTCATGATGCTAAGAGTATGCAAAATATGATTTTAAAACAACTAAACAAACGGCATGTATGCAAGTAACAAATAATCATGCCGAGATGATGCACACATTATCAAGTAGCAAGCAATATGATGCAAATCCTAAAACCATTCTAAGGGACATCCTATGCTCTTTAGGACTCAAAGTGTGTGAATAACGTACTATGAGGAAACTTGTGCTCTGATACCAATCTGTCACGACCCCATCCCGCCCCTAGTAGAATGGTGCCATGATGGCCAGTAATCCGAGATTACCGAAGGCCAACTTTCAGAATTCACACACAATCAGAGTATTACATATGGGGCTAGCAAGTACGGAAGCAATAAATTTAAATCTAGCTAGTCCATAAGAGCCGTGCATAGATTAAATGAAATGCCATACATCAAACATAGTCTTACAACTTGAATACGATTAAAATAAAGTACATTTTTACATCTTGACCAAAAGGCTTCTCAGGCCGACATATACAAAAAGAAATAAAATGTAAAGCCGAGAAGCATGATCTTCAAGATGACGCAAAACATGAATCCAAAAACACATCGGCAAATACGTCTAGGCGTCACCGCCTTCTAGCTCGTCACCTACATATATACATAGAGAGGGTGAGCTTGGATACTCAGTGAATGATATTAGAAATAAAGGTTTGCATGAATGATATTCAAGATCTCTTTTCAAACAATACATAGCATATCATATACAAAATCAAGGAATGCTTACTAGCATCAATTCAATATAAAGAACGACATTCCGAGCAAACCCACGCAAAAAACCGTCAGTGGCAAAACAAGGGTATCGTTGCATTATAGTCCCCGACACTAAGGACTTTCAAGACAAGGGTATCGTTGCATTATAGTCCCCGACACTAAGGACTTTCACCAAGAATGTCATCAAGCAAATATGGCCTTTAATACAAAACTAGGAATAATCATTCATGATCAAATACTTTTCCAAACAAATGAAACAAGGCTTTCATCAAAACTTTATAATATAACTTTATTAAAAATACCACTCACATAGTTCTTCGGGTGTGGAGGTTTCTGGCAAGGATCCAAGGCCTACAAGCACATAATAATTCCCATTGAATGCATTTCAAGAAGACGAGAAGAGATACTCAAAGATGGATATGAAATGTAATGATCTCGGCATTCATTAAAACTAAGACAAACCAAAACAAGACACTGCTTCACACTTCGGAAAACAAGCTGGGTACCAACCAGGCCTAGGCCGAGGTCACACACCCCTTGGCCGAGGTGTGTTCCTGACGACCACACTCAAGGGTAAGAAGTCTGGGAAAATCTGGGTTTCCCTCTCAAAGAACATGAACATGAAGAAGAAGAATGCAAAGATCAAACTTGTTATTACAAAATCTGGGTTTTCATGAAATGAATTCGAAAACATGGACCTGGGTACCTGTACTTAAAGATTTCATGAAAACAAACACAAAAACACGGAACTTGGTGTAAGTTTTTGGATCAAAACAAGACTTTTCTTCAAGAACCCAAGAACACCATTTCTCTTTCTAAAACCAATCTTTAAAATCAATGCATGGCTCATGAATCATGCTAGATCGTGCAATGCAGCTAGATGGACATAAAGAATCACAAGAGCAGATCAAGAATCTAACCTCAAGATGCAAATCTAACGGTTTGATCTCTAGGAATCAAGCTCGAAAGTCCTCTCTCTCTCACACTAAAACTTCTTCTTCTTCTTAGAGCTTCTCTCTCTAACAGCAAGGATATGATACAAAATAATGGGTTCTCTCAATTTGTTTCAGACTCAACCCTCAGCTGGGACACGTGGCAATGGTTGGTTGGGTTTCCTTCAACAGGTGGCTGACAGACAAGACAAGAACATGACAAAGGGTGTTCTACAAGTAAGACGGTATGGGCTTTCTGGCAAGGTGATGACATCGGGTGAAATCATCGGCTCCGACGACAAGGTATCAGTGATCTCGGCTAGGAAGGACAACACTTGGTCTAGCTGTGCCACACCTCGGCCTAGATGTGCCACACCTCGGTCTAGGTCGTACTCGTCCAGGAACAAGACCACTGGGTGCAAGGATAGCGTTCCGGCCTAGACAAAACACACCTCGGCCAATATGCCGGGGTGAAGATGGAGGTCAACCGAAATGGTTCCAAAGTGATCCTAGGTGCAAGAGGTTCAAGGGTGTTACCTCGGCTTAAGACGACCTCGGCTAGACTCACCAAGAGGGAACAAGACTAACAAACAATTTCACATAAGTGCAAAGCAAGACAAGGATCTCACTCTAGGTTAAACAAGTCAAAGTTCACTAATACAAGCTTAGCAAAACAAGTTCATGCAATTGCTCATGTACAAGGTTGAGGCGGGAATGAGGGTCACTACAATGAATGCTTGTTAGAGTTCATATAGCCCAAAGCATTAATAAATAAATCTGTGAGCTCTTATGTGACATTTTGTTTTCAGGGTCACTCAAGCGAGGAAACCATCGCTCGAGCGTAGAATCGTTGCTCCCAGAATCTTGCTGAATTGCAGGCGTGCTTGCTCGAGCGAGGAAAGTCTCACTCGAGCGTGGAATGCTAGCTTCCAGTAGTTCCACTGTAGCGCTGCAGAACTTCTGAGGTTTCTTTTTCTCTGCTTAAGCGAAGGAGTTGTCGCTCGAGCGAGTTCTCTCGATTGTGTCTGGTTGCTCAAGCGTAGGAAGTCACGCTCGAGCGAGGGTCGCGATATCAGCTTTTTAAATACAATGATTCTAGATCATTCTCTCACTTCTCTTTTTCTATCCTCTATCTCCTCTTCCTCTCTCTATGAAACCCTAAACTTCCATCATAGAATACCTCTCATAACCTTCAAATCCAACCTAAAACTCTTGCTAGGAGCGAAGAACACTTGAAGGTTGTCATTATCTACTAATTGGATTGGGGTTTGCGAAAGATTCTTGTAGGAGCTTGGATTCTTGGCTTGATTGTTGAGGTAGGGATACTTTTACCCAAGTATTTCTTTATTATTGAAGGGATTTCATGGTGTGGTGTAATTTATGAACGAATTTGAGGATTTGGCTAGAATAAACCGTTACTTCTCATACTAAACTATTTTTGTTGAACATTTGTTTGAAATTTCTCAATCCCTTCTTTTAAACATGAATGTAAATGTTATTAAAACCTAGATTGGTGATAAAAGAGAAAAACCCCCAAATTAGGTAAAACCCTAAGTTCCCAAATTGAGTAGAAATCACTAAATGGAATGGAATTTCTCTTAGCTCATGACATATTGTGAACAATGGAGAGATGGAGATTATTATTCCTTGAATTTTTATGTGGTGTTCATCTACGGTGATGTTTGATGTTTGTTGGTAGGATTGAAATGTGATATATTAGTTAATTGTGTATGAGTCCAAGTGAGTGTTGGTTTTGAGTAAGTGTGGTGTTATGTTGGTACCCGTGCGGGGAGTTCAAAAAGGTGCCCAAATGCCCTGTCTAGGCTTATCGCTGGACGAATGTAGGGAAAAAATGTTTTAGGGTGTCCACACAGTCCTGTCGTATAATAGCCGGCGAAAGTGAAAAAATGGATGGTTTTCCTTTAGGTGCCCACTTCCTGCCGTATAATAGCTAGCAAATGTAGAGGAGGTTTCAAAAATAGAAGTGATGGGTGTTCTCAGTTGGACTCTTATGGATGAATGTGTGGTATGTTTTTTTTTTTTTTTTTTCCCCATGGTTGTGGATGTTTATTTGTTATACATTAAGACATGATTTGATATTGTCTGTGTTAGAATATCATGGTTCTTGTGATTTGTTAAAGACCGCTGGTGAGGATAAATTGTATTGTGATGTTTTGTCACCTGGATACCATAATATTTTTCAAGGATTAAATACTTAGTTAAATGTGTTCCTATTGGGCATATAGCTCAACCTTAATATATTTTTCAGGAATTGACGAAGAACAACCTCGTTGATGGATTGGCCCAAGCACTAGCTCTTTTGGGGATGGTAGACGTCGAAAGGGTGTTGGTTGTTTTAAATTGGGATTTTTGTAACCGGACTACTGAATGTATTTTTTTTATGTTGTATGCCTAAGGGGCTTATGTTTTGTTAGGTCATCCAGTTCATTAAACTGAAGCACGAATTTTACATATTGTGGGAATGTATTTATTAAATTGTAATCACTTAACTCTTAGTTCAATGAGAAAGATGACTTTTTGGATTAAATGATCATGTTATTATTGTGCATTATAGTGTGAATTTCCAAGGTGTTACAAATTGGTATCAGAGCTATAGGTTAGAATACTTTGGGCTCGTGGGAAGTGACGTGTGTCATAGTAAGGTCCTTAGGTCAAGATGGAATGCTAGGGATGCCTTGTGTGTATGTGTCTCTATGTGATTATATGGGTATGGGGTTAGACTCCTATGATGTGGTTTTGTTTGTCACATTCATTGAACTCCTACTGGAAAAGTACTTGATCACTGTTCTTTCCACCTGGAGGTCCTTGATTACCATAGAATTAGCTGACATCTAGGGAGCATAATTCATGTGTTTTTCTATGTGAATGTTTGTGTATCTGTTTGGATTATTTGATGTGAAAGTTAATGAAGTTTACAGGGGGAGTGAGTGTGAGGATTGGGTATGGAGCACTTAGGTGTAGAAAGTTGTTATTGAATTTAACGTTGTCCTTATTTCTTATAGATGTTTGGGCATGCTAGAGCTCATGGTAGACCCCATCGGGTCGGCCGGAACATCCCAACCCAACCTGAGGTCCCTCCGCAAGAGGAATGAGTGGGCCAAAACAACAAACCCATCCCACCGGCCCAACAAGCTATGGGGTCTTGGCTAGGGAAATGGCAGGGGCCCTTCGAGAATCCATGGAAATATTGAGAGTCGAGTAAGCGGCTAGGACTATTGAGGAGGAAACAAGAGCTTCCTTTTTGAAAAAGGAGTTCTTTCATTCCAATCCCGCTGAGTATAGCGGTGAGCCCAATCCGATGAAAGCTGATGAATGGTTGGAACAAGTGGTCAAGTCTTTTGAGATTTTAGACATTCGAGAAAATGAGTTGCAAATAGCATTAGTAGCCTAGCAATTGAAGGGGGAGGCCGGGCAGTGGTGGAAATCCATCAAGCATAGGGTTGAACATACTTGGGAAGCATTCGTGCAAGCTTTCCAAGACAAAATTCCTTCCTTTCACGACTTGGGAGCGATTGAGGAAGCAGTTCGAACAGTTATAGCAATTAGATGCATCGGTGGTAGAGTTTGAGGCTAAATTCACTAGTTTATCTCGTTTTGCACCCGAATTAGTGGCTACGGAAGAGCGAAAGTGCCTTGAATTTGAGAAAAGGTTAGAGACCAAAAATCTTGATGAAGGTGGTTGGCAATATGATCCGTGATTATGACCGTTTAGTTGAAGCCGCAGCTCATGTAGAGATCACTGTAGAGGCTGAAGAGGCAAGGCAAAGGTTGAAAAGAGTAGGACAGTCAGATGCTAAGAGTGACACGGGCTCCTCAAAGAGGTCCAGGGGTTCATCATCATCCTTGCAATCACCTCCACAACAAGTTAAATCCTCTAGTGATGTGACAGACGGGAGTTTGGGAAATATGACCAGAGTTACTGGTGCTTGTTATAGATGTGGCCAAATGGGTCACAAGGCTGCGGAGTGCGGACAGAAAGGTAGAGCACGGTTCCAGCCTATGTGTCCACATGGTCAATCTCAAAATAAGAGCCAGCCACAATCTCATTATCAATGTGGTCAACCTGGGCATTTGAAGAAGTTCTGTCTGTAAAAAGTAGGGACTCTGGAGATGGCAGGATCTCAATAGTCTGGAGGTTTACAGATGGGTCAGGGGCAAAGGCAATCGTACCAGTCGGCCCAATCAGGACAAACATCCAGGACAGTTCAGGGAGCCATGTCTGCTCAATCCACACAACAAGCTTATGTTTAGAGAGGTGATGTAGGGGAGCATAGGTCGCAGGGAAGACTGTATGCTGTCATCATTTTTGAGCAAGCTACGGGACCATCAGTTGTGAGAGGTACATTTCTCATCTTCAATACTTGGGCTAAAGTGTTGATTGACAGTGGGGCATCGCATTCATTTATTACTACATCATTTGTATCATTTTTGGGGCTAGAGAGTAGACAACTGCAGGCTTTGCTTACAGTAGAATCTCCAGCATGGGGAAAGGTCATTCTGACCCTGGAGTTTCAGGGGTGTATAATTGAGGTGCCAGGTCAATAGCTCCTGTTTAATTTTGTATTGATGGAAATGTCAGGATTTGATGTTATCCTAGGAATGGATTGGCTGTTCACATACCGGGCGACAATTGATTGCCATCGGGAGAGGGTTACGGTGTGTACTACAAACGGTGATTGTTTCAGATTCCTGGGGGATAGGTATGATAAATCCTTACCCTCCTCTTACTACCCATGTGGTCGAGGTCAACTTAACTTCCTTTTAGCAACCCTTTGGGATGACGAAAATGATGTAGTTTGGGATGAATTTCCAAGGGTAGTGCGCGAATACCTCGACGTTTTTCTTGAAGATCTTACAGAGTTGCCACCTCATAGGGAGGTAGAGTTCACCATAGACTTGCTTCCGGGTACGACACCTATCTCATTGTTGCCGTATAGGTTTGTCCCAGCTGAATTAGTGGTTCTGAAGGAACAATTGCAAGAGTTAGTAAAGGCTTTATACGCCCTAGCATGTCACCTCGGGGAGCCTCGGCCTTGTTTGCAAAGAAGAAGAATGGGTCCTTGAGATTGTGCATAGATTATCGTAAATTGAATCAAGCCATGGTTAAGAATAAATACCCCTTGCCTAGAATAGATGATCTCTTTGACGAACTTAAGGGCTCTCGTTGTTTCTCTAAGATAGATTTAAGGTTGGGTTATCACCAAATTCGAGTTAGAGAAGAAGACATCCCCAAAACCACCTTTCGTACCCGATATGGTCATTATGAGTTCTTGGTTATGCCTTTTGGGTTGACCAACACCCCAGCTATGTTCATGGATCTAATGAATAGGATCTTTCGGGAGTTCCTTGACAAATATGTGGTTGTCTTCGTAGATGATATCCTTATCTATTCACCATCTGAAAAAAAGCATGAAGAGCACCTTCGTACTACCTTACAACTTCTTAGGGAGCACTGGTTATACGCTAAATATGAGAAGTGTGAATTTTGGCTTCCAGAAATGAAGTTCTTGGGTCACGTAGTTTCAGGAGACGGAGTTATGGTGGATTCTTCAAAAATTGAAGCTGTGCTAGATTGGGAGCAACCTAAGAATGCCTTGGAAATTCGAAGCTTTTTGGGCTTAGCCGGTTACTACCGCCGATTTGTAAAGAATTTATCTTCCTTAGCGTCACCATTAACTAGGTTGACCCGTAAGGGAATGAATTTTGTTTGGAGCGAAGCATGTGAGAATTCTTTTCAAGAATTAAAGTTTAGATTGACCACCGCTCCAATTCTCATCATTCTGAAATGAGGGTTAGGTTATACGGTGTATTGTGATGCCTCCAGGAAGGGATTGGGAGGGTGGTGGCATATGGCTCGTGCCAACTGAAAACTCATGAAAGAAACTACCTGACTTACGACCTAGAACTTGTCGCTGTTGTTTTCACTTTGAAGTTGTGGAGACGTTACCTCTATGGTGAAAAATTTGAAGTCTTCTCTAATCACAAAAGCCTCAAGTATTTATTCTCCCAAAAAGACTTAAACCTAGGTCAACGGAGATGGATAGAGTTCCTAGAGGACTATGATTTTGAGATACATTATCACCCCGGTAAGGCCAATGTAGTAGCGGATGCCTTGAGTAGAAAGTCAGTAAGGCCAATTTAGTGATGAATAAATGGAAGATGATGGGGGATGCTAATGAATTTTCCTTATAGCTCGGTGAATCTCTGAGACAAGCTACCCTCTTTGCTACCATCGCACAACTGACCCTTGTTGCAAGAGTAATTGAAGCACAACTGGGTGATTTGGGAGTAGAGGCAATTAAAGGGAGAATTCATCTCGGGAAAGAAGAGAGGGGTTTAAATATTCATGCAGACTCTAGTGTTCGCTACCTCGACCGATTGCTTGTACCTGAATCCATGAGAAGTGAAGTTTTGAGGGACTTCCATCATTCCCGTCTCGCTGTGCACCTGGGGGGCACCAAAATGTATCATGATCTAAGCTGCCAATTTTGGTGGAGAGGTATGAAGAAGGATGTAGCCTCTTTTGTGTCCAAGTGTTTAACATGTCAACAAGTTAAGGCGGAACACCAAAGACCGGCTAGATTATTGCAACCCCTTCTAGTTGGCGAATGGAAGTGGGAACACGTCAACATGGATTTTGTTTTTGGTCTCCCTAGGACTCAAAGAAGTAACGATGTAGTGTGGGTGATTGTTGACAGACTTACTAAATCGGCTCATTTCCTCGCCATGAGTATGCGGGACTCCATAGAATTTTGAGCTGAACTTTATGTTCGTGAGATTGTCCGCCGCCATGGAGTACCAGTCAGTATAGTGTCTGATAGAGACCCTCGCTTTACAGTCAGGTTGTGGCAGAGTCTTCAAAGCGCCGTAGGTACTCAATTGAACTTTAGTACTGCATACCATCCGCAAATCGATGGACAATCCGAACGTGTTATTCAAATTTTAGAAGATATGTTGAGGGCATATGCATTAGATTTTAAAGGGTCATGGGAGAAATATCTACCTTTGATTGAATTTGCATATAATAATAACTTTCAAGCAAGTATTGGGATGGCACCTTTTGAGGCATTGTATGGGCGTCCGTGCAGATCACCAGTGTGTTGGACCGAAGTGGGAGATTCACCTTTGTTAGGCCCGGATCTAGTTTGTGAAACTATCGAGAAAATAGCCCTCATTCGGAAAAGGTTGGTCACCTCTCAAAGCCGGCAAAAAAGCTATGCAGACAGGAGAAGATGACCCTTATCCTTCGAAATTGGTGATCATGTATTTTTGAAGATCTCCCCAAGGAAGAGCTTAATGAGGTTTGCCCGAAGTGGAAAGTTATCGCCAAGATTCATTGGCCCCTTTGATATCATCAAGCAGATTGGGGAGGTGGCATATCATTTTGCATTACCACCCCAGCTTTCAGGAGTCCATAATGTGTTTCATGTGTCTATGCTTTGTAAATATGAACCCGATCCCTCTCACGTGTTAGATTGGACGGAGATTGAGGTAAACGATGATGTATCTTACGAAGAGAAACCAATTCAAATCCTTGATACATGAGAACAAGTATTGAGAGGCAAAACAATCCCTCTAGTTAAGGTATTATGGCATCATCATAGCGTGGAGGAAGCGACATGGGAACGAGAAGCTGAAGTTTGCGAGAAATATCCAGAATTATTCTCAAGTTTGTGATGTATTAATTTCCTTGCTTTTCTTGAGTATCTAATGTAATTAAACATGAGTTACAATTTCTTAATGTTTCCTTTATTTTCGACCTTGAGTTTGAGGTGATATCATATCTAGATTGGATATTGTGATGGCTTTACAAGTGTATTAGTGTTGCCTTGAATGGTTGTTGTATTGGAAGTAAGCCCAATTTTCTATTGTTCCCCATTATTAGTTCTTGTATTCAAGTGGAGGTATATATGTATGATGTTTACTAATAGAATTGTTAAAGATTGATGAGTGGTACAATGAAGATGGTGGAAAGCTAGAATGTATGTATATATATTTATTGAGATTGCCATATGTTATATCAAGGGAGAAACAAAGGTCAATTTCGGGGGCGAAATTTCTTAAAGGGGAGAGGTTGTGACACTTTTGTTTTCAGGGTGCGTAGAATCATTGCTCCCAGAATCTTGCTGAATTGCAGGTGCGCTGGCTCGAGCGTGGAATGCTAGCTTCTAGTAGTTCCACTGTAGCACTGCAGAACTTCTGAGGTTTCTTTTTCCCCGCTCGAGCGAAGGAGTTGTCGCTCGAGCGAGTTCTCTCGATTGTGTCTGGTCGCTCAAGCGTAGGAAGTCACGCTCGAGCGAGGGTCGCGATATCAACTTTTTAAATACAATGATTCTAGATCATTCTCTCACTTCTCTTTTTCTATCCTCCATCTCCTCTTCCTCTCTCTATGAAACCCTAAACTTCCATCATAAAATACCTCTCATAACCTTCAAATCCAACCTAAAACTCTTGCTAGGAGCGAAGAACACTTGAAGGTTGTCATTATCTACCGATTGGATTGGGGTTTGCGAAAGATTCTTTTAGGCGCTTGGATTCTTGGCTTGATTGGTGAGGTAGCGATACTTTTACCCAAGTATTTCTTCATTATTGAAGGGATTTCATGGTGTGGTGTAATTTATGAACTCATTTGAGGATTTGGCTAGAATAAACCCTTACTTTTCATACTAAACTATTTTTGTTGAACATTTGTTTGAAATTTCTCAATCCCTTCTTTTAAACATGAATGTAAATGTTATTAAAACCTAGATTGGTGATAAAAGAGAAAAACCCCCAAATTAGGTAAAACCCTAAGTTCCCAAATTGAGTAGAAATCACTAAATGGAATGGAATTTCTCTTAGCTCATGAAATATTGTGAACAATGGAGAGATGGATATTATTATTCCTTGAATTTTTACGTGGTGTTAATCTATGGTGATGTTTGATGTTTGTTGGTAGGATTGAAATGTGATATATTAGTTAATTGTGTATGAGTCCAAGTGAGTGTTGGTTTTGAGTTAGTGTGGTGTTGTGTTGATACTGGCGCGAGGAGTTCAAAAAGGTGCCCAAATGCCCTGTCTAGGCTTATCACTGGACAAATGTGGGGAAAATGTTTTAGGGTGTCCATACAATCCCGCCGTATAATAGCCGGCGACAGTGGAAATACGGATGGTTTTCCTTTGGGTGCCCATTTCCTGCCGTGTAATAGCTGGCAAATGTGGGGGAGGTTTCAAAAATAGAAGTGATGGGTGTTGTCAGTTGGACTCTCATGGATGAATGTGTGGCAATTTTTTTATTTTTTTTTCCATGGTTGTGGATGTTAATTTGTTATACATGAAGACATGATTTGATAAATGTTTGTGTTTGAATATCATGGTTCTTGTGATTTGTTAAAGACTGCCGGTGAGGATAAATTGTATTGTGATATTTTGTCACGTGGATGCCATAATATTTTTCAAGGATTAAATACTTAGTTAAATGTGTTCCTATTGGGCATATAACTCAACCCTAATTTATTTTTCAGGAATTGACGAAGGACAGCCTTGTTGATGGATTGGTCCAAGCACGAGCTCTTTTGGGGATGGTAGACATTGAGAGGGTGTTGGTTGTTTTAAATTGAGATTTTTGTAACCGGACTACTGAATGTATTTTTTTTATGTTGTACGCCCAAGGGGCTTATGTTTTGTTAGGTCATCCAGTTCATTGAACTGAAGCACGAATTTTAGATATTATGGAAATGTATTTATTAAATTGTAATCACTTAACTCTTAGTTCAATGAGAAAGATGACTTTTTGGATTAATTGATCATGTTATTATTGTGCATTATAGTGTAAATTTCCAGGGTGTTACATCTTACATTTTCTTTTTCACCTTGTTTTTATATTTATATTTATTTTTTTGCATTAATATAGAATTTCTCAAACCTCTAATAGTCATATATCATATATATATATGATATACATATATATATACATTTCCCAATAGTCATCTTACATTTTCATATATATATATATATTCCCATAAAGTAGATAAGTTAGGCATTTACAATTATATATTTCCCTGGTGATTAGTGAATGTGTTCCCTCATTGAAATGATGATTATTGATGATGATGATCAGTGAATGTGTTCCCTCTGTATCACTGGATTGAGAGAAACAGGAAGATCATAAGTATTCTTTCGTTCTTTTGGGTTATTAGTTTTTGTTTTTTTATTAGTTTTTTTTTTTATTTCTAACTCTTGGCATTTGATCATGACTGTGAATTCATCTCAGATGTCGCAAACTGATTTCTTTTTATATTATTTGATTTGAATTATCTTATTTTTACTTATCAAAATAATTGAACTTTATTTTTTAGATTGATTTAGCAATGTTTCGTGGTGAACTATTGTGCCAGGTATGGCTAATCTATTGTTTATTTTTCTCTTGTTATGCTAAGAAATTATTTGAAATTCTTTTTCCCCCTGTGTTACTGTTGTCGCTTGGGATATTTTTCTTTTCTGTCAATGGTTTAACTCAATTTGTTGAGATTTCTTCATGCATTTCCCTTAAATCTTAATTCTTGAAATTTGCAAGTTTAAATTTTCATTTATGACAATATTAATAATAAAAAAAATTCTTTTTCTTTCTTGAATGTAAGTTGTTGAAGATGGAGATTATGATCTTGCTCTAGTGCTAATTGGAAATGAGAAGAGCCTTGTTCGCATGCATTTGCATATTGTCATTGGCGATGCTATAGTTGCATTAAACACATCATTCTAATTGGGATTGACTTGATTTTATTTATTTTGTGCTTAGCTTAACTTTAGGTATTGTTGTACATAAATTTTAGATTGTAAGAACACGTGGGCTACTGTTGTTTTCATAAATATAATTTATTTATATATATTTGGATGTCAATGAATTAAAGTGTGGATATTATTTAATAATTTTTTATTGGAAAGTAATTTGTTATTTGTGATAGTAATTTTTGCTATCTCAAATACCAAATTAATTTTTTCATATACAACAATTAGATGTTTTGGCGACGCAATCAAGTTGTCGCCAAAAGTATCATTTTTACCGATGCAAATTTGAGTCGGCAATTTCTACCTTTTGGCGACGAATTTCGTTGTGTTACCAAAACTATTTTTTGATGTAGTGATAGTAATATGGTATGAATAATATAGTAATATAATAATATGGTATTAATAATATATAGTAATATAGTAATATGGTATGAAAGTAGCTACATATGGTATAATATATTAATATAATAATATGGTATGAATAATATATAGTAATACAGTAATTTTTACAATCCCTTCCCTTCCCTTACCTTTTATTTTTTATTTTTTATTTCAACAACAATTCCCTTCCCTTTATAAAGCAGATTCTCTCCACAATTCTCTTCACCTTAACGTGGCATCTTCTTCTTCTTCTTCTTCTTCTCTCTCTCTCTCTCTCTCTCTCTCTCTCTCTCTCTCTCCCCCTCCACAAACTCTCTCTCTTCTAGTTTTGTCTCTTGTTTTTTCCTCTTTGTTATTTAAACTGATATATATATATAATGGACATGACCAAAAATACATATATGTACCCATCATTTTTACCAGTATTCTCGATGAAATTTTTCGTTCCATGGATGGAGGGAATGTGAATTTTTACAACAATAGAGTCGTCAAAAATACATATATGTACCCCCCATGATTTGCTTCTGATATTCTTGACGAAATCTGTCGTTCCATGGACGGCGGGAACGAGAAACAGAGGCAGGGCCATAGTGTCCTGGATGAAGACATGGCGAGCCTCCGCCGAGCATGCCTCCTCGAACACGAGAAGCCAAACCTAGTGAAGACGACTAGTGTTTTGTAGAAAATGGGGAATTTGAAGAATGAAGGCTTCATAAAGTCGAAACTAAGAGATTTAAAGATTTTCAGCAATTCAAATATAGAGAAATAGTTGATCTCGGCTGGGGTCAAGCTCACGAGCTGTTTAAACTCTCTGTTCAAACATGGAAAATCAAAGAAGACGAAGAACTCAAGCTCATCATCAACTGGAGTTTATGCTAGTGGCTTGATTTGTTAGTTTCATAGTTGTTATCTTTTTTGATAATATCATTTATTTTGAATATATGGATATGCTTTTGATTAAATCAAATATGTGATGGGTTGTTATTATCATTGTCAATTTTTCTGTAATGATTTTGATTTTGATGTTGTATATATATATTTCTCTAGAATTGGTATTGGAGAGAATATTTATCTTGCTTCTACTTTTCCCCAAGAAGGCAAAACCAACTTAATTTATGGCGTAGTAGACTAAAAAATATCATAATCTTAAAGAATATATCTTTCAGTTAGTGTATTTCAGATCATCGCATTTCTATGATATGTGGAGACCATTTTCTTTAAATCTTTCTGGAATTTAGTTCTTTGAATTAAGTTCTATTGTAGTTAATTTAATTTAAAATTATAATGGTCTAAACTACTGCATAAAATAGTCAGATTCTTTATTTTGTGATCTCTATTTGGGCGTTATATGCACACTACCTTTTGTTTTTTTCCTTTTCACAAGGGACATGTTAATCCTTGGTGATATCTCATTGCCAGTTGGGTAGCATGATATTCTGGTTGTGGGCCTTGGCTAATGGCAGATAGTTGCATTAACACTAGTTATGACACTTTTGATGCTTCATACAAATTTTTATTCTTGTCCTGAGGTAGTGTATTAAGAATACATTTTAGTCAATTTTTGGGTTTCTAAGAATCAATATTGTGAAAAGGCTACTGTGTTGTGCTTCAAGGGTTAAGTGGAAGAGGACTTGGACATGCTGCTGAATTAAACTACCATCATTACTTTGTTTTGACTTCACCCTGACCTGTCTCACACATGTTGATTGGTGTCTTGTGATTTTATCTTGTGTTCCTAACCAAAAGAAAAAATTCATGCAAAGTTGTCTGAAACAAGTAATTAAGATCAATATAGTAGATAAAGATCATGAGGAAAAAAAAAGCTATCCACTATGAGATCAAGGGCATGCCATTTTCATTTATATCTGATGCATGGATAATAGAGATTTTGCTTATCTTTTGAAAGATTTTTAGTTTATTTGTAATTTTCCCAAGTCTCTTTCTTTTAAAATTTAGCAAGAAGGACTTGAAGAGGAGATCACACGGAGGACGCTAACTCATACATCATGGGATCTTTAATCCACCAAGGATGAAAGTAATATGGTAATATGGTATGAATAATATAGTAATATAGTAATATAATATGAATAATATATTAATATAGTAATATAGTAATATGGTATGAAAGTTGTTATATATGATATAATATAGTAATATAGTAATATAATAATATGGTATGAACAATATATAGTAATATAGTAATTTTTTCCTTCCCTTCCCCTCCCTTACCTTGTTTTTATTTTATTTTATTTCAACAACAATTTCCTCCCCTTTATAAAGCAGACTCTCTCCACAATTCTCTTCTCCTTAATGTTCCATCTTTTTCTTCTTATTCTTCTTCTTCTTCTTCTTCTTCCCTCTCTCTCTCTCTCTCTACAAACTTTCTCTCTTTAATAGTCTTGTCTCTTGTTTTTTCCTCTTTGTTATTTAAGCTGATATATATATATATAATGGACATGACCAAAAATACATATATGTACCCATTATTTGCTACCAGTATTCTCGATGAAATTTTCCGTTGCATGGATGGAGGGACAAAGAATTTTTACAACAATAGAGTCGTCAAAAGTACATATGCGTAACCCCCACCATTCGCTTTCGGTATTCTTAACGAAATCTATCGTTCCATGGATGGCAGGAATAAGAAACAGATACAGGGCCGTAGTGTCATGGATGAAGACATGGCGAGGCTTCGCCAAGCATGTCTCCTCGAGCACGAGAAGCCAAACCCAGTGAAGAATTGTTTCACCGCAAAGAAGCCAAACCCAGTGAAAACGACTAGTGTTTCGCAGAAAATGGAGAATTTGAAGAATGAAAATGACTTCATAAAGTCAAAATTGAGAGCTTTAAAGATTTTCAGCAATTCAAAGAAGGAGAAACAGCTGATCTCGGCTGGGATCAATCTCACGAGCTGTTTAAACTCTCGACTGGGGTTAATCTCACGAGTTGTTTAAACTCTCTGTTCAGACATGGAGATTCGAAGAAGACAAAGAACTCAAGCTCATCATCAACAGGAGTTTATGCTAGTGGCTTGATTCGTTAGTTTCATAGTTGTTATCTTTTTTGATAATATCATTTCTTTTGAATATATGGATATGCTTTTGATTAAATCAAATTTGTGATGGATTGTTATTATCATTGTTAATTTTTCTGTGATGATTTTAATTTTGATTTTGTATATATATATTTTTCTTGAATTGGAATTAGAGAGAATATTTATCTTGCTTCTACTTTTCCCCAGAAAGCAAAACAAACTTAATTTATGGCGTTGTGGACTAAAAAACATCATAATCTTAAAGAATATATCTTTCAGTTAGTGTATTTCAAATCACAGCATTTCTATGATATGTGGAGACCATTTTCTTTAAAGCTTTGTGGAATTTAGTTCTTTGAGTTAAGTTCTATTGTAGTTAATTTAATTTAATATTATAATGGTGTAAACTACTACATAAAATCATCAGATTCCCCATTTTGTGATCTGCATTTAGGCGTTATATGCACACAACCTTTTGTTTTTTTCTTTTTCACGAGGGACATGTCAATCCTTGGTGATATCCCATTGCCAGTTAGGCAGCATGATATTCTGGTTACGAGCCTTGGCTAGTGGCAAATAGTTGCATTAGCACTAGCTATGATACTTTTTGTACTTCATACTGATTTTTATTCTTGTCCTAAGGTAGTGGATTAAGAATACGTTTTAGTCAATTTTTGGGTTTCTAAGAAGTGATATTGTGAAAAAGAAACTGTGGTTTTGCATCAAGGGTTAAGTGGAAGAGGACTTGGACATGCTGCTGAATTAAACTACCATCATCACTTTGTTTTGACTTCACCCTGACCTGTCTCATACTTGTTGATTGGTGTCTTGTGATTTTAACTTGTGTTCCTAACCAAAAGAAAAAATTCATGCAAAGTTGTTTGAAAGAAGTAATTAAGATTAGTATAGTAGATAAAGATCATGAGAAGAAAAAAAGCTATCCACTATGAGACCTTGGGCATGCCATGTTCATTTATAGCTGATGTATGGATAATAGAGATTTTGCTTATCTTTTGAAAGATTTATAGTTTTTATGTAATTTTCCCAAGTCTCTTTCTTTTAAAATTTAGCAAGAAGGACTTGAAGAGGAGATCACACGGAGGACGCTGACTCATACATCATGGGATCTTTTGTAACGCCCCCAAAATAATACAAATAATCTAACTCATAAGAGAAGTGAGCATAATAGAATTGGTATAGTTTCATTCATCAGAGTTCATTTTACAAAAGATAATACATGCAATATACATTCATAAATTTTCATCCTAACTCTATAGCATGCAACACCAGTTAACAATAGCAAAATAAATGCCCTGGGGGCTTACATCTTTCTAAGACATTACTTAGTTACAACAAAAGAGAGTCATAAGCTCTGCACGTATAAAGCCCTTAGCTTGAATAAACATTTAAACATTTAAACACTTAAACAATAAAATAGAGCCTCCGGCTCCTGGATCCTCTCAAGCTACGTCCTTGGAGGAAGCACGGTACCGGTACCTGAAAATGGTGTCCCAAGTAAGGTGAGCCAAAGCCCAGTAGAAACAGTCTAACACAATATATGAGCTTTAACTAAGATATAAGTGTCAGAGATATATTTGCCGATCAAAAAAAAAATATATATATATATTCAATATTTATGACAAATGCTCATTCTTCACATTACCACATGGTACCGATATTCACATCTCAATCTATTTCCATATATTCATTTCAAGTTAATTTACTTCATTTCATAGGCCAAGTTTATAATTCTCCGAATAACCCAACTAAGAATACAACTCAGTGGTTCTCAATCAACATAACTATCATACAAGCACTTCAATCTTGCCATTTTACAGAAATTTCGTCCGCGGGATCGGCACCCATGTATATATATGATTTCAGGACTTTTACCCTGGACACTCCGGCTAACTTAATTTCAATGGAGTCCATCCCCTATCTCCTCCTAAAACATGGAGTACTATCCTTTTTTCCTCCCAAAACATTATACATATACAATGTATTTAAAAGTATCGTCATATACAATGACTATTAATTATACATATTCAATGCCTTGACATACCGTCATATTCAATGATACAATTTAAATGATTAGTTTCAATTCACCTAATCCTCATGCAATTTCTATAACAATCATAGCTATCCTCCACCGATAGCTTAATACAGATATTTTTAAATAGATATACAATCTTTATAATAGATAATTCATCAAATTTCCATAGGTGAGTGATTAAACGAATCCAACTACACCATTCATTCATACATCCTCCTAATTTCACATTTCTCATACCAATTCTATTATTTATACAAAATAATTATTTCAGACATTTTAGGGCAAAATTTCCCATTTTCCAAATATTGACCCAAGGGCCAAAATCAACTATTTAAACACAAGATAACCTCATATCCAAAACCCCATAATCATTTATGTAACACAACATAGAAATCCCCCTTTTCAATTTGAATCCAAACCTTAGGTTTACTCAAATACTCCCAAAATTTCCACCACTTATACATAACAACAAATAACTAGGTTAAAAATCATATCAAAATGTAGAATATCCCTACCTCAAGTGTAGATGCCCAGAGGAAAAGTGGAGAAACCTCAAAGACGCCCAAACTCGACTTTATTCAGATCAAATAGAAGCACACGGGATGCTCAATCTTTTTATCAAAGGGAGTAGGGTAGAGAGATCCCTAAATCTAGGTGTATTTATATAGAGAAGTCGGATTTTAGAGAGAGAGGGAGCTGATCTAGGGTTTTTGAGTGAAAAGATAACATAAAGTGATGTGAAAATGAGCTGCTGTGAACTGATATACATGAGGCTCGCTCGAGCGAAGGAGTTGTCGCTCGAGTGACCAGACACAATAAGTGTCCTCGCTCGAGCGCAGAATACAAAGTCCCAGTAGTTTTGCCAACAGAAGACCATCGTTCGAGCGCAAGAGTTCTCGCTCGAGCTAACAACAACACCCTCCCAGAAACTTTGCAGGTCTGAAAGAAATACTGGGAGATGATAAAGCTAACTCGAGTGTAAAAAGCTTCGTTCGAGCGAAGAAACAAAAATATGGACAATAACATTCTAGACCAACTAGCAACCAACATGTTCCAAACACGTCCACAACACTTCAAAACTCAAATTCAAAGAGTGAAAGGGAAGGAGATATAAATAACAGTAGTAAACCACGAGACCCAAGTCTGAAATACAACAAAGGTTGGGCTAAAACCGGAATCGCTATAGCTATCATCCTCCAAGAATGAAAGTAATGTGGTATGAAAGTAGTTATATATGGCATGAATAATATAGTAATATAGTAATATAATAATATGGTATTAATAATATATAGTAATATAGTAATATGGTATGAAAGTAGTTATATATGGTATAATATAGTAATATAGTAATATAATAATATGGTATGAATAATATATAATAATACAGTAATTTTTACCTTCCCTACCCTTCCCTTAACTTTTTTTATTTGAAAAACAATTCCCTTCCCTTTATAAAGTAGACTCTCTCCACAATTCTCTTGACCTTAATGTGGCATTTTCTTCTTCTTCTTCTTCTTCTTCTTCTTCTTCTCTCCCTCTCTCTCTCTCCCTACAAACTCTCTCTTTCTTTACTAGTATTGTCCCTTGTTTTTTCCTCTTTGCTATTTAAACTGATATATATATATATAATGGACATGACTGAAAAGACATATATGAACCCATCATTTGCTACCAGTATTCTCGACAAAATTTTCCGTTCCATGGATGGGAAGTTTTTTAGGATAGGACAAAAACCAATAACTTTTTATACTATTTATACTATTTAAACTGATATTTTTCTTTTTTGTTTTTTTTGTTTAAGAACATATGTACAATACTCCTAGCATATCACACGTGCTATGTGAAGGTGATTTTGTAACCACAGTTTCAATTTGCAATCCAATGTGCATATCCATTTAACTTTTATTTTACAATCCCACATCGGGAAAAGAAGGAAAAAAATGAATCGTTTCACTTATATAAAGGGAATCTTATGCTCCCATTTATATAAGCAAAAGAAGATTTTAGTGAGAAGCCCCATAATCAATACTATTTTTTTTTTTGAATTTCTTAATTTTAAATAGTTAAGAAAATCTTCATTGGTTAACTTTCATTTAACTTTTATTATACAATCCCATATAGACGTTTTGATTCTAAAAATAATTTTGAATATGATTTTCAAACTCTCATAATGTTTAACTTTAAAATAATTACAATCCTACATCAAGAAAAGAAATAAAAAGTGAGTTGTTTCACTTATACAAAGTGAATCTTATACTCTTATTTAATATTATAATATTGTGCATGTTTCAGTTCAAGATGGTTTAAATTTTAAAATAAAATTTAAAGGTTTTAATTAATTAATTTTGTTGTAAATTGGTTGGTTTTTTGACTTAGCTGATTAAGCTGAATTGTTTTCGATTTGACTGATTCACTGGTTTAATCACGATTTTAGCTGTTTTATCAAAATATATTGCTTAGATTTGTTTGATTTGAAATAAACTAAGATTGACCTTATTAAAAATTGAACGACTAAGATTGCTTGCTCAAAAATGAACTTCCCATCCAAACAACTGGCAACTTTTATTTTACAATCTCACATCAAGAAAAGGAGGAAAAAAATAAGTTGTTTCACTATATAAATCTTATGCTCCCATTTAATATTGTAGTTTTGTGCATGTTTTAGTTCAATACAGTTTAAATTTTAAAATTAAAATAAAATTTGAAAATTTTAATTAATTAATTTTTGTATAAGTTGGTTAGTTCTTTGACCTAGCCGATAGGGTGAACCGTTTTCGATTTGACTAATTCGTTGGTTTAATTGCGATTTTAGCGGTTTTATCAAAATATATTGATTAAATTTGATTCGAAATAAATTAAATATTGACCTAATTAAATATTAAACGGCTAAGATTGCTAGATTCGAAATAAACTTCCTATCTAAATAATTGTTAACTTTTAAACAATTAAGAAAATCTTCATTGGCTAGCTTTCATTTAAATTTTATTTTATAATCCCACATCGAGAAAAGAAGGAAAAAGTAAATTCTTTCACTTACATAAAATGAATCTTATATTCTCATTTATATAAGCAAAATGTGATTTTTAGTAAGAAGTCTTATGATCAATATCTCATACTAATTTTTTTGATTTTCTTAATTTTAACAATTAAAAAAATTTCGATTGGCTAACTTCTATTTAACTTTTATTTTACATAATATAAAAAAATTAAATATAATTATTATATTTTTATTAAATAATATATATTTTTATCACGCACATAGCACGGGTAATATGCTAGTATATATTATGGAAAAGGAAGTGTCTAATGAGAAGAGCTTTGTGAAACTCAAAACTCTCATACTATTTTTCTAGATTTCTTATTTTTTAAATAATTAAAAAAATTTATAATTGCTATTTTTTATTAAGTTATTTAAAAGAATTCTTATTATACCTTAATTTATACATTTAAAAAAGAAAGTATACCAATTGATTATCAAAAATGCTTTGGAGCTCTAATTCTTGAATTCTAAAGTCAGCTCTAATGAGCTGGCAATGAACCCCACATACTATGATGTAATGTTTTGGTGTTTTTTTTTTTTTTTTTTTCCTTACCATATTATTAGTGCTCATTAAAATATCAAAATTAATCTTCTGGATCATTGCTGTTGATTATGTGAGCTGCATAGTTTCTGACATCCTTGTTCTTCGGAATCGTTTTGATCAATGACTTTTTCGATTTGTCCGGTGGAGTGCGAATGGTGTGGCACACTGTCTTGCTCGTCGGGCAATGGGTGGCGAGGGCATCCTTACGTGGGAGTTCTATTCCCCCTCTTGGCGATCATCTGCTTTTTTGAGGGATGGGATCAGCTTTAATTAGTGGGATTGGTTGATTTTCTATAATCTTTTATCATTTGAAAAAGAAAAAAAAAATTTAATTAATTAATCCATTTAAAAATTTGAAAAGAAAAGTTACTTAATCAGTTTTAAAATTTAAATTTTTGTACTACTAAAATACATAAACTAATTCACATCTTTCATAAATTTTCTCTTAATGTTTAACAATTTCATATGTATTGATATTCCAATCTATATATGTGTATTATAACAAATAGACATTTCATTCACAAAGACAGTGAAGCTGTCAAAGTTTCATTCGAAAGTTTTTAATTTTAGTAGTTAAATAACAATAATAAAAAAGTAATTGGCTTTTGTCCTATCCGAAAAAATTTCATGCATATGTCTTTTTGGTGTACTTTGATTTTTGTTAAGCAGGCATTTCATTAATAAATATTAGCCTATTACTTGGGCCATGTAGGGGAAAATTATAAATATTTATATTTGTTTTAGATTTTTTTAATATATAAATTATGTTTTTTAAGATTCTTTATAAAAATAATTTAATAATCTTATCACTAACCATAGTGTATGGGAGAAATTAAAAAAGGTACTGCAGTAATTATGTACGGATTGTATCTATAATTATTTGTATGAGGGGATTTTAAATGTTGATTAAGAGATTTTGACCAAATCAATAAATGCAGACATGTGGATTGGAAAAAGTTAATAAATGTTGATCAGGAGATTTTGACTAAATCAATAAATGCTGAGATTTTTTTTTTCAAATAAAAAATTTAGAAAATTCAGATTGGGATATTGGAGTTCTCACAGGGCTTGGGGGTTACAAACCCCTTTTCCTTAATATATACTAGTTTGTCACCCGTACGGGATAATTATAAATATTTATATTTGTTTTAATTTTTTTTGATATATAAATTATGTTTTTAAAGATTTTTTATAAAAATAATTTAACAATCTTATCACTAATCATAGTGTACAGGAGAAATTAAAAAGGCTACTGCAGTAACTATACACGGGCTGTATCTATAATTATTTGTATAAGGGAATTTTAAATGCTAATAAGAGATTTTGACCAAATCAATAAATGGTGAGTTTTTTTTTTTTTAAATAAAAAATTTATAAAATTAAGATTGAAAGATTGGAGCTCCCACAAGGCTTGGGGTTTAGAAACTTCTTTTTTCTTAAATTGCGATTTTTAAATGTCTTTTTTTTTTTTTTTTAAATGTCTCCTTTTTTTTCCTTTTTTATATGATATTAAAGTTTAATATTTTGATAATAATCATATGTGTTGGACTTTTTAAGAGATTAAATGTCTTTTTTTTATTATTATTATATTATGTTAAAGTTTAATATTTTGATAATAATCATATGTGTTGGACTTTTCAAGAAATTTTTTTTATGCTTGTTCTTAATGCATTAAAGTGCTATTATAAGGGATAATAATCTTATCTGTTGGGACTTTTCAAGGAATTCATATGTGTTGGATTTCAAAGAATTTTTTTTATGCTTGTTCTTAATGCATTAAAGTATTATTATGAGGGTAAGATTTGGGGGTTGAGAGAAGTTAATAAATGCTAAGGTTTTTTTTTTTTTTTTAAATCAAAAAATTCAAGAAATTTAGATTGGGAGATTGGAGCTCCCACAAAGTTTGGGATTAAAAATCTTATTTTACTTAATATATAGTATAGATATATATATATATATGGGATTTTGTTAACAAGTGCCTACGAGAAATTAGTTAAGAAGCTTGAAATGGTTGTAGGTTCTTTATTATAGCTCATAACATAATGAATATTTAACTATTTAGGCTTTGTTAATCAATGTCCCATCTTGTATACTGCTTCTGGTAATTAATATTTTGGTGTTTTAATACATAGATATCATCTTCTTGATTCATTTTAACAACAGATTGGACTTCAACACAATCATGTTTTATGGTATTAATATTTTAGTGTTTTAATACATATACAAACACACACACACACACATATCATTTTCTTGATTCATTTTAACAGAGTGGACTTCAACGCAGTCATGTTTTACCCTGAATGCGTGTTAGAGTTCATATAGCCCAAAGCATTAATAAATAAATCTGTGAGCTCTTACATTTTCTTTTTCACCTTGTTTTTATTTTTATTTTTTTGCATTTATATAGAATTTATCAAACCTCTAATAGTCATATATCATATAGATGTATATATATATATTTTTTCCCAATATGGACAGTAGTGTTTTATATTTTAACATCTTTGGGATTGATTTTTCTTTTTCGAATTTTTACGATTCCCATGAAGTAGATAAGTTAGGCATTTACAATTATATATTTTGCTGGTGATTAGTGAATGTGTTCCCTCCTTGAAATGATGATGATTGATGATAACGATCAGTGAATGTGTTCCCTCTGTATCACTGGATTGAGAGAAGCAGGAAGATCATAAGTATTCTTTCTTTTTTTTGTGTTATTAGTTTTTTTTTTTTGGTTCTAACTCTTGGCATTTGATCATGACTGTGAATTCATCTCAGATGTCACAAACTGATTTCTTTTTTTGTTATTTGATTTGAATTATCTTATTTTTACTTATCAAAATAATTGAACTTTATTTTGTAGATTGATTTAGCAATGTTTCGTGGTGAACTATTGTGCCAGGTATGATTAATTTATTGTTTATTTTTCTCTTGTTATGCTAAGAAATTATTTGAAATTCTTTTTCCCCTGTGTTACTGTTGCCGCTTGGGATGTTTTTCTTTTCTGTCAATGCTTTAACTCAATTTGTTGAGATTTCTTCACGCATTTCCCTTAAATCTCAGTTCTCTAAATTTGCAAGTTTAAATTTTCATTTATGACAATATTAATAATAAAAAAAATTCTTTTCTTTCTTGAATGTAAGTTGTTGAAGATGGAGATCATAATCTTGCTCGAGTGCTAATTGGAAATGAGAAGAGCCTTGTTCACATGCATTTGCATATTGTCATTGGTGATGCTATAGTTGCATTAAACACATCGTTCCAATTGGGATTGACTTGATTTTATTTATTTTGTACTTGGTTTAACTTTAGATATTGTTGTGCATAAACTTAAATTTTGGATTGTAAGAACACGTGGGCTATTGTTGTTTTCATAAATATAATTTATTTATATATATTTGGATGTCAACGACTTAAGTGTCGATATTATATAATAATTTTTTATTGGAAAGTAATTTGTTATTTGTGATAGTAATTTTTGCTATCTCAAATACCAAATTAATTTTTTTATATACAACAATGAGATGTTTTCCCGACACAATCAAGTTGTCGCCAAAACTATCATGCTTACCGATGCAAATTTGAGTTGGCAATTTCTACCTTTTGGCGACGAATTTTGTTGTGCTGTCAAAATTGCTTTTTGTTGTAGTGATAGTAATATGGTACGAATAATATAGTAATGTAGTATTATAATAATATGGTATTAATAATATATGGTAATATAGTAATATAATAGTATATTAATATAGTAATATAATAATATAGTAATATGGTATGAAAGTAGTTATATATGGTATAATTTAGTAATATAATAATATGGTATGAACAATATATAGTAATATAGTAACTTTTACCTACCCTTCCCTTCCCCCTTACCTGTTTTATTTTTTAATTTATTTGAACAACAATTCCCTTCCCTTTATAAAGCAGACTCTCTCCACAATTCTTTTCACCTTAACGTGGCATCTTCTTCTTCTTCTCCTCTCTCTCTCTCTCTCTCTCTCTCTCTCTATGTGTGTGTCTCTCTCTCGCCCCCCTACAAACTCTCTCTTTACTATTCTTGTCTCTTGTTTTTTCCTCTTTGTTATTTAAACTGATATATATATATATATATAATGGACGTGACCAAAAATACAAATATGTACCCATCATTTCTACCACTATTCTCGATGAAATTTTTCGTTCCATGGATGGTGGGAACAAGAATTTTTACAACAATAGAGTTATCAAAAATACATATATGTACCCCCCATTATTCACTTCCGATATTCTTGATGAAATATGTCATTCCTTGGACGGTGGTAATGATAAACAGAGGCAGGGCCGTAGTGTCATGGACAAAGACATGGCGAGCCTCCGCTGAGCATGTCCCCTCGAGCATGATCATCCAAACCCAGTGAAGACGACTAGTGTTTCAGAGAAAATAAGGAATTTGAAGAATGAAGATGGCTTCACAAAGTCGAAACTGAGAGCTTTAAAGATTTTCAGCAATTCAAAGAAAGACAAACAGTCGATCTCGGCTGGGGTCAAGTTCACGAGCTGTTTAAACTCTCTGTTCAGACATGGAAATTTGAAGAAGACAAAGAACTCAGGCTCATCGTCAACTGGAGTTTATGCTAGTGGCTTGATTCGTTAGTATCATAATTGTTATCTTTTTTCATAATATCATTTCTTTTCAATATATGGATATGCTTTTAATTAAATCAAATCTGTGATGGGTTGTTATTATCATTGTCAATTTTTCTGTGATGATTTTAATTTTGATTTTGTATATATATATATTTCTCTAGAATTGGAATTGGAGAGAATATTTATCTTGCTTCTACTTTTCCCCAAGAAAGCAAAACCAACTTAATTTATGGCGTTGTGGACTAAAAAAATCATAATCTTAAAGAATATATCTTTCAATCAATGTATTTCAGATCACATCATTTCTATGATATGTGGAGACGATTTTCTTTAAAGATTTGTGGAATTTAGTTCTCTGAATTAAGTTTTATTGTAGTTAATTTAATTTAATATTATAGTGGTCTAAACTACTACATAAAATAGTCAGATTCCTCATTTTGTGATCTATATTTGGGCGTTATATGCACACAACCTTTTGTTTTTTTCCTTTTCACGAGGTACATGTCAATCCTTGGTGATATCCCATTGATAGTTGGGCAGCATGATATTCTGGTTGACGGCCTTGGCTAATGGTAGATAGTTGCATTAACACTGGCTATGATACTTTTGGTACTTCATACTGATTCTTATTCTCGTTCTGAGGTAGTGGATTAAGAATATGTTTTAGTCAATTTTTGGGTTTCTAAGAAGCGATATTGTGAAAAAGCAACTGTGGTTGCGCTTCAAGGGTTAAGTGGAATTGGACTTGGACATGCTGCTGAATTAAACTACCATCATCACTTTGTTTTGACTTCACCCTGACTTGTCTCACACATGTTGATTGGCGTCGTGTGATTTTAACTTGTGTTCCTAACCAGAAGAAAAAATTCATGCAAAGTTGTTTAAAAGAAGTAATTAAGATCAGTATAGTAGATAAAGATCATGAGAAGAAAAAAAGCTATCCACTATGAGACCATGGACATGCCATTTTCGTTTATATCTGAAACATGGATAATAGAGATTTTGCTTATCTTTTGAAAGATTTTTAGTTTTTATGTAATTTTCCCAAGTCTCTTTCTTTTAAAATTCAGCACGAAGGACTTGAAGAAGAGATCACATGCTGGACGTTCACTCATATATCATGGGATCTTTCATCCTCCAAGGATGAAAGTATATTTGGTATGAATAATATAGTAATATAGTAATATAGTATGAATAATATATTAATATAGTAATATAGTAATTTTCACCTTCCGTTGCCTTACCTTTTTCTTATTTGTTTTTATTTGAACAACAATTCCCTTGATTTTATAAAGCAGACTCTCTCCACAATTCTCTTCACCTAAACGAGGCAACTTCTTCTTCTTCTTCTTCTTCTCTCTCTCTCTCTCTGTACAAACTCTCTCTCTTTACTAGTCTTGTCCCTATTTTTTTCCTCTTGGTTGTTTTAACTAATATATATATATATATATATAATGGACATGACCAAGAATACATATATGTACCTATTATTTGCTACCAGTATTCTTGACAAAATTTGCCGTTCTAAGGATGGCAGGAATGAGAATTTTTACAACAATAGAGTCGTCAAAAATACATATACGTAACCCCCATCATTCGCTTCCAATATTCTTGACGAAATCTGTCATTCCATCGACGGTGGGAACAAGAAACAGAGGCAGGGCCGTAGTGTCATGCACGAAGACATGGCGAGCCTCTGCCGAGCATGTTTCTTCGTGCACGAGAAGCCAAACACAGTGAAGACTTCTTGTTACACCGCAAAGAAGCCAAACCCAATGAAGACAACTAGTGTTTCAGAGAAAATGGGGAATTTGAAGAATGAAGATGGCTTCATAAAGTCGAAACTGAGAGCTTTAAAGATTTTCAGCAATTCAAAGAAGGAGAAACAGCTGATCTCAGCTGGGGTCAAGCTCACGAGTTGTTTAAACTCTCTCTTCAGACATGGAAATTTAAAGAATACGAAGAACTCAAGCTCATCATCAACTGGAGTTTATGCTAGTGGCTTGATTCGTTAGTTTCATAGTTGTTATCTTTTTTCATAATATCATTTCTCTTGAATATATGGATATGCTTTTGATTAAATCAAATCTGTGTGGAGTTGTTATTATCATTGTCAATTTTTCTGTGATGATTTTGATTTTGATTTTGTATATATATATTTCTCTAGAATTGGAATTGGAGAGAATATTTATCTTGCTTCTACTTTTCCCCAAGAAGACAAAACCAACTTAATTTATGGCGTAGTGGACTAAAAAACATCTTAATCTTAAAGAATATATCTTTTAGTTAGTGTATTTTAGATCACAGCATGTCTATGATATGTGGAGACCATGTTCTTTAAAGCATTGTGGAATTAAGTTCTATTGTACTTAATTTAATTTAATATTATAATGGTCTAAACTACTGCATAAAATAGTCAAATTCCTCATTTTGTGATCTCTATTTGGGTGTTATATGCACACAACCTTTTATTTTTTTCCTTTTCACGAGGGACATGTCAATCCTTGGTGATATCTCATTGCCAGTTAGGCAGCATGATATTCTGGTTGTGGTTGTTGGCTAATGGCAGATAGTTGCATTAACACTAGCTGTGATTCTTTTGGTACTTCATACTGAATTTTATTCTTGTCCTGAGGTAGTGGATTAAGAATACGTTTTAGTCAATTTTTGGGTTTCTGAGATGCGATATTGTGAAAAAGCAACTGTAGTTGTGCATCAAGGGTTAAATGGAAGAGGACTTGAACATGCTGCTGAATTAAACTACCATCATCACTTTGTTTTGACTTCACCCTGACCTGTCTCACACATGTTGATTGGTGTCTTGTGATTTTAACTTGTGTTCCTAACCAAAAGAAAAAATTCATGCAAAGTTGTCTAAAAAAGGTAATTAAGATCAGTATAGTAGATAAAGATCATGAGAAGAAAAAAAGCTCCCCACTATGAGACCTTGGGATGCCATTTTCATTTATATCTGACACATGGATAATAAAGAGTTTGCTTATCTTTTGAAAGATTTATAGTTTTTATGTACTTTTCCCAATTCACTTTCTTTTAAAATTCAACAAGAAGGACTTGAAGAGGAGATCACACGGAGGACAGTGACTCATATATCATGGGATCTTTCATCCTCCAAGGATGAAAGAAATATGGTATGAATAATATAGTAATATAGTAATATGGTATGAAAGTGGTTATATATGATATGAATAATATAGTAATATAGTAATATGGTATGAAAGTTGTTATATATGGTATAATATAGTAATATGGTATGAAAGTTGTTATATATGGTATAATATATTAATATGGTATGAAAGTAGTTATATTGGTATAATATAGTAATATAGTAATATAATAATACGGTATGAATAATATATAGTAATATAGTAAATTTTACCTTCTCCTTCCTTCCCTTACCTTTTCTTTTTTATTTTATTTGAACAACAATTCCCTTCCCTTTATAATGCAGAATCTCTCCACAATTCTCTTCACCTTAACATGGCATTTTCTTCTTCTTCTTTTTCTTCTCTCTCTCTCTCTCTCTCTCTCTCTCCCTCTCTCTCTCCCTACAAACTCTCTCTCTTTACAAGTCTTGTCTCTTGTTTTGTCCTCTTTATTATTTAAACAGATATATATATATATATATATGTATAGTGGACATGACAAAAAATACATATATGTACCCATCATTTGCTACCAGTATTCTCGACGAAATTTTCCGTTCCATGGATGATGGGAACTAGAATTTTTACGACAATAGAGTCGTCAAAAATACATATATGTACCCCCCATCATTCACTTCTGGTATTCTTGACGAAATCTGTCGTTCCATGGACGGCGGGAACGAGAAACAGAGGCAGGGCCGTAGTGTCATGGACGAACACATGCCACGCCTCCACCAAGCATATCTCATCGAGCATGAGAAGCCAAACTCAGTGAAGACTTCTTGTTTCACTGCAAAGAAGCCAAACCCAGTGAAGATGACCAGTGTTTCGAAGCAAATGGGGAATTTGAATAATGAAGATGACTTTATAAAGTCGAAACTGGGAGCTTTAAAGATTTTCAAAAATTCAAAGAAGTAGAAACAGCTGATCTCGATTAGGGTCAAGCTCACGAGCTATGTAAACTCTCTGTTTAGACATGGAAATTCGAAGAAGACGAAGAACTCAAGCTCATCATCAACTGGAGTTTATGCTAGTGGATTGAGTCGTTTGTTTCATAGTTGTCATCTTTTTTGATAATATCATTTCTTTTGAATATATGGATATGCTTTTGATTAAATCAAATCTGTGATGGGTTGTTATTATCATTGTCAATTTTTCTATGATGATTTTGATTTTGATTTTGTATATATATATATTCCTCTAGAATTGGAATTGGAGAGAATATTTATCTTGCTTCTACTTTTGCCCAAGAAGGCAAAACCAACTTAATTTAAGGCGTTGTGGACTAAAAAGCATCATAATCTTAAAGAATATATCTTTCAATTTGTGTATTTCAGATCACAACATTTCTGTGATATGTGGAGACCATTTTCTTTAAAGCTTTGTGGGATTTAGTTCTCTGAATTAAGTTCTATTGTAGTTAATTTAATTTAAAATTATAATGGTCTAAACTACTGCATAAAATAGTCAGATTCCCCATTTTGTGATCTCTATTTGGGCGTTATATGTACACAACCTTTTGTTTTTTTCCTTTTCACGAGAGACATGTCAATCCTTGGTGATATCCATTGCCAGTTGGGTAGCATCATCTTCTGGTTGTGGGCCTTAGCTAATGGCAGATAGTTGCATTAACACTAGCTATGATACTTTTGGTACTTCATTCTAAATTTTATTCTTGTCCTGAGGTAGTGGATTAAGAATACGTTTTAGTCAATTTTTGGGTTTCTAAGAAGCGATATTGTGAAAAAACAACTGTGGTTATGCTTCAAGGGTTAAGTGGAAAAGGACTTGAACATGCTGCAAAATTAAACTACCAGCATCACTTTGTTTTGACTTCACCCTGACCTGTCTCACACATGTTGATTGGTGTCTTGTGAATTTAACTTGTGTTCCTAACCAAAAGAAAAAATTCATGCAAAGTTGCCTGAAAAAAGTATTTAAGATCAATATTGTAGATGAAGATCAGGAGAAGAAAAAAAGCTATCCACTATGAGACCAACGACATGCCATTTTCTTTTATATGTGATGCATGGATAATAGAGATTTTGCTTATCTTTTGAAAGATTTTTAGTTTATATGTAATTTTCCCAAGTCTTTTTTTTTTTTAAATTCAGCAAGAAGGACTTGAAGAGGAAATCACACAGAGGACGCTGATTTATACATCATGTGATCTTTCATCATCCAAGGATGAAAGTAATATGGTATGAATAATATAGTAATATAGTAATATGGTATGAAAGTAGTTATATATGGTATGAATAATATAGTAATATAGTAATACAGTAATACAATATTATGGTATGAATAATATATAGTAATATACAAATTTTTACCTTTCCATCCCTTCCCTTACATTTTTTTATTTTATTTTATTTGAACAACAACTCCCTTCCCTTTATAAAGCAGACTCTCTCCACAATTCGCTTCACCTTAACGTGGCATCTTCTTCTTCTTCTTCTTCTTCTTCTTCTTCTTCTTCTCTCTCTCTCTCTCTCTCCCCCCACAAACTCTCTCTCATTACTAATCTTGTCTCTTGTTTTTTCCTCTTTGTTATTTAAACTGATATATGTATAATGGACAAGACCAAAAATACATATATGTACCCATCATTTGCTACCATTATTCTCGACGAAATTTTCCGTTCCATGGATGGCAGGAACGAGAATTTTAACCACAATATAGTCGTCAAAAATACATATATGTGCCCCCCATCATGCGCTTCTGGTATTCTTGACGAAATCTGTGGTTCCATGGACGGCGGGAACGAGAAACAAAGGCAGGGCTGCTGTGTCGTGGACGAAAACATGGCGAGCATCCGCTGAGCATGTCTCCCCGAGCACGGGAAGCCAAACCCAATGAATGCTTCTTGTTTCACCGCAAAGAAGCCAAACCAAGTGAAGACGACTAGTGTTTCGGAGAAAATGGGGAATTTGAAGAAAGAAGATGGCTTCATAATGTTGAAACTGAGAGCTTTAAAGATTTCAACAATTCAAAGAAGGAGAAACAACCGATCTCGGCTGGGGTCAAGCTCACGAGCTATTTAAAGTCTTTGTTCAGACATGAAAATTCGAAGAAAACGAAGAACTCAATCTCATCATCAACTGGAGTTTATGCTAGTGGCCTGATTCGTTAGTTTCATAGTTGTTATCTTTTTGATAATATAATTTCTTTTGAATATATGGATATGCTTTTCATTAAATCAAATCTGTGATGTTTTGTTATTATCATTGTCAATTTTTCTGTGATGATTTTGATTTTGATTTTGTATATATATATATTTCTCTAGAATTGGAATTGGAGAGAATATTTATCTTGCTTCTACTTTTCCCCAAGAAGGCAAAACCAACTTAATTTATGGCATAGTGGACTAAAAAACATCATAATCTTAAAGAATATATCTTTCAGTTAGTGTATTTTAGATCACAACATTTCTATGATATATGGAGACCATGTTCTTTAAAGCTTTGTGGAATTTAGTTCTCTAAATTAAATTCTATTGTAGTTAATTTAATTTAATATTATAATGGTCTAAACTACTACGTAAAATAGTCAGATTCCTATTTTGTGATCTCTATTTGGGCGTTATACAACCTTTTTCTTTTTTCCTTTTCATGAGGGACACGTCAATCCTTAGTGACATCCCATTCCCAGTTGGGCAACATGAAATTCTAGTTGTAGGCCTTGGCTAAATGGCAGATAGTTGCATAAACACTAGCTATGAAACTTTTGGTACTTCATACTGATTTTTAGTCTTGTCCTAAGGTAATGGATTAAGAATACGTTTTGGTCAATTTTTGGGTTTCTAAGAAGCGATATTGTGAAAAAGCAACTGTGGTTGTGCTTCAAGGGTTAAATGGAAGAGGACTTGGACATGCTGCTGAATTAAACTACCATCATCACTTTGTTTTGACTTCACCCTGACCTATCTCACACATGTTGATTGGTGTCTTGTGATTTTAACTTGTGTTCCTAACCAAAAGAAAAAATTCATGCAAAGTTGTCTGAAAGAAGTAATTAGGATCAGTATAGTAGATATAGATCATGAGAAGAAAAAAAGCTATCCACTATGATACCTTGGGCTCGCTATTTTCATTTATATCTGATGCATGGATAATAGAGATTTTGCTTATCTTTTAAAAGATTTTTAGTTTTTATGTAATTTTCCCAAGTCACTTTCTTTAAAAATTCAGCAAGACGGACTTGAAGAGAAGATCACACGGAGGACGCTGACTCATACATCATGGGATCTTTCATCCTCCCAGGATGAAAGTAATATGGTATAAATAATATAGTAATATGGTATGAAAGTAGTTATTTATGGTATGAATAATATAGTAACATAACATGAATAATATATTAATATAGTAATGTAGTAATATAGTAAGAAGGTATGGAAGTAGTTATATATGGTATAATATTGTAATATGGTAAAATAATAATATGGTGTGAATAATATATAGTAATATAGCAATTTTTACCTTCCCATTCCTTCCCTTACCTTTTTTTACTTATTTATTTTATTTGAACAACAATTCCTTTCCCTTTATAAAGCAGACGCTCTACATAATTCTCTTCACCTTAGCGTGGCATCTTCTTCTTCTTCTTCTTCTTCTTCTTCTCTCTCCCCGTACAAACTCTCTCTCTCTCTCCCTCTCTCTTCCCGTACAAACTCTCTCTCTCTCTCTCTCTCTCTCTTTCCCTCTCTCTTCCCGTACAAACTCTCTCTCTCTCCCCGTACAAACTCTCTCTCTTTACTATACAAACTCTCTCTCTCTCTCTCTCCCTCTCTCTCCCCGTACAAACTCTCTCACTTTACTAGTCTTGTCTCTTGTTATTTCCTCTTTGTTATTTAAACTGATATATATATATAATGGACATGACCAAAAATACATATATGTACCCATCATTTGCTACCAGTATTCTCGACGAAATTTTCCGTTCCATGGATGGTGGGAACGAGAATTTTTACAACCATAGAGTCGTAAAAAATACATATATGTACCCCCCATCATTTGCTTCCAGAATTCTTGACGAAATCTGTCGTTCCATGGACGATGGAAACGAGAAACCTAGACAGGGCCGTAGTGTCATGGACGAAGACATGGCGAGCCTCCGCCGAGCATGTCTCCTTGACCACGAGAAGCCAATCCCAGTGAAGACTTCTTGTTTCACCGCAAAGAAGCCAAAACCAGTGAAGACGACTAGTGTTTCGAAGAAAGTAGGGAATTTGAAGAATGAAGATGACTTCATAAAGTCGAAACTGAGAGCTTTAAAGATTTTCAGCAATTCAAAGAAGGAGAAACAGCCGATCTCAGCTGGGGTCAAGCTCACGAGCTATTTAAACTCTCTATTCAAACATGGAAATTTGAAGAAGACGAAGAACTTAAGCTCATCATCAACTGGAGTTTATGCTAGTGGCTTGATTTGTTGGTTTCGTAGTTGTTATCTTTTTTGATAATATCATTTCTTTTGAATATATGGATGTGCTTTTGATTAAATCAAAGCGGTGATGGGTTGTTATTGTTTTTTTCAATTTTTCTGTGATGATTTTAATATTGATTTTGTATATATATATTTCTCTAGAATTGGAATTGGAGAGAATATTTATCTTGCTTCTACTTTTCCCCAAGAAGGCAAAACCAACTTAATTTATGGCGTAGTAGACTAAAAAACATCATAATCTTAAAGAATATATCTTTCAGTTAGTGTATTTCAGATCACAGCATTTCTATGATATGTGGAGACCATTTTCTTTAAAGCTTTCTGGAATTTAGTTCTCTAAATTAAGTTCTATTGTAGTTAATTTAATTTAATATTATAATGGTCTAAACTACTGCGTAAAATAGTCAGATTCCTTATTTTGTGATCAGTATTTGGGCATTATATGCACACAACCTTTTGTTTTTTTCCTTTTCACGAGGGACATTTCAATCCTTAGTGATATCCCATTGCCAGTTGGGTAGCATGAAATTCTGGTTGTGGGCCTTGGCTAATGGCATATAGTTGCATTAACACTAGCTATGATACTTTTGGTACATCATACTGATTTTTATTCTTCTCCTAAGGTAGTGGATTAAGAATACGTTTTAGTCTTGTAGTCAATTTTTGGGTCTCTAAGAAGTGATATTGTGAAAAAGCAACTGTGGTTGTGCTTCAACGGTTAGGTGGAAGAGGACTCGGACATGCTGCTGAATTAAACTACCATCATCACTTTTTTTATGACTTCACCCTGACCTATCTCACACATGTTGAATGGTGTCTTGTGATTTTAACTTGTGTCCCTCACCAAAAGAAAAAATTCATGCAAAGTTGTCTGAAAGAAGTAACTAAGATCAGTATAGTAGATATAGATCATGAGAAGAAAAAACGTTAACCACTATGAGACCTTGGGCGTGCCATTTTCATTTATATCTGATGCATGGATAATAGAGATTTTTCTTATCTTTTGAAAGATTTTTAGGTTTTATGTAATTTTCCTAAGTCACTTTCTTTTGAAGTTCAGCAAGACAGACTTGAAGAGGAGATCACACGGAGGACGTTGACTTATACATCATGGGATCTTTCATCCTCGCAGGACGAAAGCAATATGGTATGAATAATAGAGAAATATAGTAATATGGTACGAAAGTAGTTATATATGGTATGAATAATATAGTAATATAGCAATATAATAATATGGTATTAATAATATATATTAATATAGTAATATGGTATGAATAATATGGTAATATAGTAATATAATAATATGGTATTAAAATTTATATAGTAATATAGTAATATGGTATGAAAGTAGTTATATATGGTATAAAATAGTAATATGGTAATATAATGATATGGTAAGAATAATATATAGTAATATAGTAATTTTTACCTTCCCTTTCCATCCCTTACCATTTTTTTTTCTTTTTTTTTTTTTTATAATTTTATATGAACAACAATTCCCTTCCCTTTATAATGCAGACTCTCTCCACAATTCTCTTCACCTTAACATGGCATCTTCTTCTTCTCTCTCTCATTCTCTCTCTCTCTCTCTCTCTTCCTCTCTACAAACTCTATCTCTTTACTAGCCTTGTCTCTTATTTTTTCCTCTTTGTTATTTAAACTGATATATATATAATGGAAATGACCAAAAATACATATATGTACCCATCATTTGCTACCAGTATTCTTGACAAAATTTGCCGTTCCATGGATGGCAGGAACTAGAATTTTTACAACCATAGAGTCATCAAAAATACATATATGTACCCCCCATCATTCACTTCCAGTATTCTTGACTAAATTTGTCGTTCCATGGACGGCGGGAACGTGAAACAGAGGCAGGGCCGTAGTGTCATGGACGAAGACATGGCAGGCCTCCGCCGAGAATGTCCCCTCGAGCACGAGAAGGCAAACCCTAAAGACTTCTTGTTTCACCGCAAAGAAGCCAAACCCAGTGAAGACGACTAGTGTTTTGGAGAAAATGGGAAATTTGAAGAATGAAGATGGCCTCATAAAGTCAAAACTGAGAGCTTTAAAAAAATTTAGCAATTCAAAGAATGAGGAACAGTCGATCTCGGCTGGGGTTAAGTTGACGAGCTATTTAAACTCAATGTTTAGACATGGAAATTTGAAAATCAACTGGAGTTTATGCTAGTGGCTTGATTCGTTAGTTTCGTAGTTGTTATCTTTTTTGATAATATCTTTTGAATATATGGATATGCTTTTGATTAAATCAAATCTGTGATGGGTTGTTATTATCATTATCAATTTTTTTGTGATGATTTTGATTTTGATTTTGTATATATATATATATTTCTCCAGAATTGGAATTGGAGAGAATATTTATCTTGCTTCTATTTTTCCCCAAGAAGGAAAAACCAACTTAATTTATGGCGTAGTGGACAAACAAACATCATAATCTCAAAGAATATATCTTTCAGTTAGTGTATTTCAGATCACAACATTTCTATGATATGTGGAGACCATTTTCTTTAAAGCTTTGTGGAATTTAGTCCTTTGAATTAAGTTCTATTGTAGTTAACTTAATTTAATATTATAATGGTCTAAACTACTGCGTAAAATAGTCAGATTCCTCATTTTGTGATCTCTATTTGGGCGTTATATGCACACAACCTTCTTTTTTTTTCCTTTTCACGAGGTACATGTCAATCCTTGGTGATATCCCATTGACAGTTGGGCAGCATGATATTCTGGTTAGGAATGGCAACGGGGCCGGGCGGGGCGGGGCCGGGGACTACACTCCTCGTCCCCGCCGCCGATCCCCGGCGGGGAGCCCATCGTCCCCTCCGCCCCGGCCCCCGATCAGGGATCGGGTATTCTCGAACCCGAAAAATCCTCGAGGTCCAATACTCTGATACACTCAGATTGATACAGTAACATAACATATTCATACTCAGATTGTCTAATACTCTGATACAGTGATACATACATATATACACTGAGATATATATATATATATACACTCAGTATCCATGAAGAAGAGAAAAAAAAAATAGCTGTTGAAAACAGGGGCATACATATATATATATACACATATATGCACTCAGATCTGAAGCAGAAATCCCTAGATCTAATTTAATGAGAGAGAGAGAGAGAGAGAGAGAGCGCATTTTGATGTAGGTCATGCAGAGATTCAACTTTCATTTTCTTTCCCATTTGTGGGATCGTTCAGAATCAGCAAAAGTTCAAAAACTAATATATAAACTACATAAAGGAAGCATTTGATTTTGTAGGCATATATACAACTATGAGGGAGGATATCAGTTCCTATTTAACATAATCTTTTTATTTAGGTGACAAAGAGGAACTTTAAGTCTGCCTCTGTGAGCAGCAGTCGTCGACGTCGTGTGTGTGTGTGAGAGAGAGAGAGAGAGAACAGCGGCGGTGAAGGAGAACCAGCGGTGAGGGAGGAGAGAGAATAGCGGCGGTGAGAGTGAGAGAGAGAGTAGCAAAGACCTCACTGTTCTTGTGTTCTGTTGTGGTTGATTCAACAAAACCCTAAACATAAACATATATATAAATAGGGATACACTTGTAATTTTACATTGGGGCTGGTCAGGGCGGGAACTGAGGGCAGGGCAGGGTCGGGCCGGGGCCGGGGGTTAAAAATGTATCACCATCCCTGGCCCAAAAATTATCGAGGATTGATTTTTAAATACCATCCCCGGCCTGTCGGGAGTATTTTTTCGTGGAAAACCTGATCAATTCTGGGTCGGGGTCGGGTTCCCGTCGGGCCGGGTTCAGATTGCCATCCCTAATTCTGGTTGACGGCCTTGGCTAATGGCAGATAGTTGCATTAACACTAGCTATGATACTTTTGCTACTTCATACTGATTTTTATTCTTGTTCTGAGGTAGTGGATTAAGAATATGTCTTAGTCAATTTTTGGGTTTCGAAGAAGCGATATTATGAAAAAGCAACTGTGGTTGTGCATCAAGGGTTAAGTGGAAGTGGACTTGGACATGCTGTTGAATTAAACTATCATCATCACTTTGTTTTGACTTCACCCTGACCTGTCTCACACATGTTGATTGGCATCGTGTGATTTTAACTTGTGTTTCTAACAAGAAGAAAAAATCCATGCAAAGTTGTCTGAAAGAGTAATTAAGATCAGCATAGTAGATAAAGATCATGAGAAGAAAAAAAGCTATCCACTATGAGACCAACGGCATGCCATTTTCTTTTATATCTGATGCATGGATAATAGAGATTTTGCTTATCTTTTGAAAGATTTTTAGTTTTTATGTAATTTTCCCAAGTCTCTTTCTTTTAAAATTCAGCAAGAAGGACTCAAAGAGGAGATCACACGGAGGACACTGACTCATACATCATGGGATCATTCATCCTCCAAGGTTTGAAAGTAACATGGTATGAATAATATAGTAATATAGTAACATAGTAATATGGTATGAAAGTAGTTATATATGGTATGAATAATATAGTAATATAGTATGAATAGTATATTAATATAGTAGTATAGTAATATAATAATATGGTATGAAAGTTGTTATATATGGTATAATATAGCAATATAGTAATATAATAATATGGTATGAATAATATATAGTAATATAGTAATTTTTACTATCCCTTCCCTTCACTTAGCTTTTTTTTTATTTTTTTATTTGAACAACAATTCCCTTCCCTTTATAAAGAAGACTCTCTCCACAATTCTCTTGAACATAACGTGGCATCTTCTTCTTCTTCTTCTTCATCTTCTTCTTCTTCTCTCTCTCTCTCTCTCTCTCTCTCTCTCTCTCTCCCTCCCTACAAACTCTCTATTTACTAGTCTTGTCTCTTGTTTTGTCGTTTTTGTTATTTAAACACACACGCACATATGTATACATATATATAAAAAATGGACATGACCAAAAATACATATATGTATCTATCATTTGCTACCAGTATTCTCGACGAAATTTGCCGTTCCATAAATGGTGGGAACGACAATTTTTACAACAATAGTGTCGTCAAAAATACATCTATGTACCCCCCATCATTACAGGGACGGCGGGAACGAGAAACAGAGGCAGCTCCGTACTGTCATGGACGAAGACATGGCGAGCCTCCGCCGAGCATGTCTCCTCAAGCACGAGAAGCCAAACCCAGTGAAGAGTTCTTGTTTCACCGCAAAAAAGCCGAACCCAGTGAAGATGACTAGTGTTTCAGAGAAAATGAGGAATTTGAAGAATGAAGATGGCTTCACAAAGCTGAGATTGAGAGCTTTAAAGATTTTCAGCAATTCAAAAAAGGAGAAACAGCCGATCTTAGCTAGGGTCAAGCTCACGAGCTATTCAAACTCTCTGTTCAGACATAGAAATTCGAAGAAGAAGACGAAGAACTCAAGCTCATCATCAACTAGAGTTTATGCTAGTGGCTTGACTCGTTAGTTTCATAGTTGTTATCTTTTTTGATAATATCATTTCCCTTGAATATATGGATATGCTTTTGATTAAATCAAATCTGTGATGGGTTGTTATTATCATTGTCAATTTTTCTGTGACGATTTTGATTTTGATTTTGTATATATATATTTCTCTAAAATTGGAATTGGAGAGAATATTTATCTTGCTTCTACTCTTCCCCAAGAAGGCAAAACCAACTTAATTTATGGCTTAGTGGACTAAAAAACATCATATAAAGAATATATGTTTCAGTTAGTGTATTTCATATCACAACATTTCTATGACATGTGGAGACCATTTTCTTTAAAGCTTTATGGAATTTAGTTCCCTGAATTAAGTGCTATTGTAGTTAATTTAATTTAATATTATAATGGTCTAAACTACTGTATAAAATTGTCAGATTCCTCATTTTGTGATCTGTATTTGGGCATTATATGCACACGACCTTTTGTTTTTTTTCCTTTTTACGAGGGACATGTCAATCCTTGGTGATATCCCATTGCCAATTGGGCAGCATGATATTCTGGTTGTGGGCCTTAGCCAATAGCAGATAGTTGCATTAACACTAGCCATGATACTTTTGCTACTTCGTGCTAATTTTTATTCTTGTCCTGAGGTAGTGGAGTAAGAATACGTTTTATTCAATTTTTGGGTTTCTAAGAAGTGATATTATGAAAAAAAAACAACTGTGGTTGTGCTTCAAGGGTTAGGTGGAAGAGGACTTGGACATGCTGCAGAATTAAACTACCATCATCACTTTGTTCTGACTTCACCCTAACCTGTCTCACTCATGTTGATTGGGGTCTTGTGATTTTAACTTGTGTTCCTAACCAAAAGAAAAAAATTCATGGAAAGTTGTCTGAAAGAAATAGTTAAGATCAGTATAGTCGATAAAGATCATGAGAAGAAAAAAAGCTATCCACTATGAGACCTTGGGTATGCCATTTTTATTTATATCTGATGCGTGGATAGTAGAGATTTTGTTTATCATTTTAAAGATTTTGAGTTTTTATGTAATTTTCCCAAGTCTATTTCTTTTTAAATTTAGCAAGAAGGACTTGAAGAGGAGATCACACGAAGGACGTTGACTCATACATCATGGGATCTTTCATCCAAAAAGGATGAAAGTAATATGGTATGAATAATATAGTAATATAATAATATGGTATTAATAATATATAGTAATATAGTAATTTGGTATGAAAGTAGTTATATATGGTATAATATAGCATTATAGTAATATGTTATAAATAATATATAGTAATATAGTAATTTTTACCTTCCCTTTCCTTCCCTTACCTTTATTTTATTTTATTTTTTTTTGAACGACAATTCCCTTCCCTTTATAAAGCATACTCTCTTCACGATTCTCTGCACCTTAACGTGGCATCTTCTTCTTCTTCTTCGTCTTCCTCCTCTTCTTCTTCTTCTTGTTCTTGTTCTTCTTCTTGTTCTTGTTCTTCTTCTTCTTCTTGTTCTCTCTCTCTCTCTCTCTCCCACTACAAACTCTCTCCCTTTTTTAGTCTTATCTCTTATTTTTTCCTCTTTGTTATTTAAACTGATATATATATATATAATGGGCATGACCCAAAAGACATATATGAACCCATCATTTGCTACCCATATTCTTGATGAAATTTGTCGTTCCATGGATGGCGGGAACGAGAATTTTTACAACAATAGAGTCGTCAAAAATACATATATGTACCCCACATCATTCGTTTCTGGTATTCTTGACGAAATCTGTCGTTACATGGACAGCGAGAACAAGAAAAAGTGGCAGGGCCATAGTGTCATGGACGATGACATGGCAAGCCTTCGCCGAGCAGATGGGCAGCATGATATTCTGGTTGACGGCCTTGGCAAATGGCAGATAGTTGCATTAACACTAGCTATGATACTTTTGCTACTTCATACTGATTTTTATTCTTGTTCTGAGGTAGTGGATTAAGAATATGTTTCAGTCAATTTTTGGGTTTCTAAGAAACGATATTATGAAAATCAACAGTGGTTGTGCTTCAAGGGTTAAGTGGAAGTGGACTTGGACATGCTACTGAATTAAACTACTATCATCACTTTGTTTTGACTTCACCCTAACCTGTCTCACACATGTTGATTAGCATCGTGTGATTTTAACTTGTGTTCCTAACCAGAAGAAAAAATTCAGGCGAAGTTGTCTGAAAGAAGTAATTAAGATTAGTATAGTAGATAAAGATCATGAGAAGAAAAAAAGCTATCCACTATGAGACCAACGACATGCCATTTTCTTTTATATCTGATGCATGGATAATAGAGATTTTGCTTATCTTTTGAAAGATTTTTAGTTTTTATGTAATTTTCCCAAGTCTCTTTCTTTTAAAATTCAGCAAGAAAGACTCGAAGATGAGATCACACGGAGGACGCTGACTCATACATCATGGTATCATTCATCCTCTTAGGTTGAAAGTAATATTGTATGAATAATATAGTAATATTGTAATATAGTAATATCATATGAATAATATAATAATATAGTAATATGGTATGAAAGTAGTTATATATGGTATGAATAATATAGTAATATAGTATGAATAATATATTAATATAGTAGTATAGTAATATAATAATATGTTATGAATAATAGGTAGTAATATAGTAATTTTTACCATCCCTTCCCTTCGCTTAGCTTTTTTTAATTTATTTTTTTAAGTTGAACAACAATTCCCTTCCCTTTATAAAGCAGACTCTCTCTACAATTCTCTTGACCTTAACGTGGCATCTTCTTCTTCTTCTTCTTCTTCTTCTTCTTCTTCTTCTTCTTCTTCTTCTTCTTCTTCTCTCTCTCTCTCTCTCTCTCTTTTCCCCCCCTACAAACTCTCTATCTTTACCCGTCTTGTCTCTTGTTTTGTCCTTTTTGTTGTTTAAACACACACACACACACACACACACACACACACACACACATATAATGGACATGACCAAAAATACATATATGTATCTATCATTTGCTACCATTATTCTCGACGAAATTTGTCGTCGCATAGATGGTGGAAACGACAATTTTTACAACAATAGAGTCGTCAAAAATACATATATGTACCCCCCATCATTCGCTTCCAATATTCTTGACGAAATCGATCGTTCCACGGACGGCGGGAACAAGAAACAGAGGCAGCGCCGTACTGTCATGGACGAAGACATGGCAAGCCTCCGCCGAGCATGTCTTCTCGAGCATGAGAAAACAAACCCAATGAAGACTTCTTGTTTCACCGCAAAGAAGCCAAACCCAGTGAAGACAACTAGTGTTTCGGAGAAAATGGGGAATTTGAAAAATGAAGATGGCTTCACAAAGTCGAGATTGAGAGTTTAAAGATTTTCAGCAATTCAAAGAAGGAGAAACAGCCGATCTCAGCTGGGGTCAAGCTCATGAGCTATTCAAACTCTCTGTTCAGATATGGAAATTCGAAGAAGAAGACGAACAACACAAGCTCATCATCAACTAGAGTTTATGCTAGTGGCTTGATTCGTTAGTTTCATAGTTGTTATCTCTTATTTTTTCCTCTTTCTTATTTGAACTTATATATATATATAATGGAAATGACCAAAAATACATATATGTACCCATCATTTGCTACCAGTATTCTTGACGAAATTTGCCGTTCCATGGATGGCGGGAACTAGAATTTTTACAACCATAGAGTCATCAAAAATACATATATGTACCCCCCCATCATTCACTTCCAGTATTTTTGACTAAATTTGTCGTTCCATGGACGGAGGGAATGAGAAACAGAGGCAGGGCCGTAGTGTCATGGACGAAGACATGGCAGGCCTCCGCCGAGAATGTCCCCTCGAGCACGAGAAGCCAAACCTTATGAAGACTTCTTGTTCCATTGCAAAGAAGCCAAACCCAGTGAAGACGACTAGTGTTTTGGAGAAAATGGGAAATTTGAAGAATGAAGATGTCCTCATAAAGTCAAAACTGAGAGGTTTAAAGATTTTCAGCAATTCAAAGAAGGAGAAACAGTTGATCTCGGCTGGGGTTAAGCTGACGAGCTATTTAAACTATATGTTCAGACATGGAAATTTGAAGAAGACGAAGAACTCAAGCTCATCATCAATTGGAGTTTATGCTAGTTATAGCGATCCCAGTTTTTCCTTCTTTGTTTATTGTATTCTGGATTCGGTTCCGTGGATGTGTTATTATCATATTCTCATTTCCATCCTTTACTCTTTGTATTTAAGTCTTAGGTTGTGCTGGGCAGGTTTGAAACAGGTTGGTTGTGTTTGGAAGCCAAGAGTTGATGCCCAGTTTTTGGCCTTCACGCGTGAGCGGTGCTTTTGACGCTCGAGCAGGCCCTTTGTTGTTGCTTCTCCGCTCGAGCGGGCGTTTTGACGCTCAAGCGTGATTATTCACCTCACAACATTTTGTTCTACAGGTCATCGGACGCTCGAGCGTCCACTTTCACGCTCGAGCGGGGACCTTCGTCTGCAGAACTTCTGGAAGTGTGCATTCGACGCTCGAGCGGCGCTTTTGACGCTCAAGCGTGAGCCTGTGTCTGACGCTCGAGTGGGGCGTTCCACAGTCGAGCGGACTTGTTTGTATATCAGTCAGAAAAATAGCTTTTTGGATCACTTTTTCGGCATTCTCTCTCTCTCTACCTTTTCAAAACCCAAACTTGAGGGCTTCTCACTCTAGACTTCAACTTCTCTCTAAGGTTTGATCTAGTTTGAGCGATCTTCTTCCTTAGTTCCTTTGCAAAAAGTGTGGAGCTTGCCTTGATCTCTATTTCAATCCGAAAATCTTGAAGTTTGGAGCATTTTCGAATTTCTTCATCATCCCTTTGGGTCTCTCCATTTGAGGTAGGGATAACTACTCATTTTTATGATCTTTAACATAGATGTTGGGCATTTTGTATAAATGGTTTGATTTGGGAAGTTAGGGTTTGAGATTTCAAATATTGAAAAGAGGGGTTTTGTACCTTTTGAACTAAATATATGTATATGGGTCTTAACATGAGGTTGTGAATGTTTATTAATGATATTTGGACCATTGGGTCAATATTGGAAAGGAAATGGGAAATGCCATATCTGGGTTTTATTGGGTCATTAGTGTAATTAATGACTTTCATTGTGAAATATGAAATTGGGATGGAAATGATGAAATTGGCTTAAGATGAGATCGAATGGTGGAGTAGGATTTATTAATCGCCCACTTTTGAAAATGTTGATAATTTATCTGTTGATGCATTTATTATCTGTTTAGAAATAATTACCTTGGGCTATCGGTGGAGGATAGTCTTGATTGCTATAGACACTGCATGATGATTAGGTGAATTAAAACTAATCGATTGAATATGTCATTGAATATGACGGTTGGAATAATACATCAAATATGTGTATTGTTTGATCATGTATATGATAATTGTTTATATACATTGTATTGTGTGGGAGGAGATAGGGGATGTACTCCACGGTTTGGGAGGAGATAGAGGATGGACTCCTAAACCGGATATTATTTGGGAGGAGATAGGGGATGGACTCCACTGATACAGCAAATGTGTGTATCATTTGTGAAGTATGGAAGTATTGTTGATATGAGTTGTTATTTCATTTGAAATGGAAGTATTGTTGATATGAGTTGTAATCTCATTCAATTGTTTGGCCAGGTTCTGAGCCATGTTTTTGAATTGAAAATTGGTTAAGTAAAGGAAAGTAAAATGAAACATGGACATATTTGTCATAGAATTGGATTGTGCTGTGATTTGGATGACCAGTGTTAACATTTATCGAATGCTCATGTTTTAGTTATTTTTTATGTTTAGCATATCTCTACTGGGCATTGACTCACCCTATATGGGACATCATTTTCAGGTACAGGTGATATGCCGCCTCCAAGGATGTAGCTTGGGAGGTTGTAGAAGCAGAAGGCTTCCTTTTGTGATTATTTTGTGTATTACATGTAAATCAAGCAAAGGGCTTATTTTGTGTTTTGAGTTAGTACTCTCTTTTTGTAACCAAGTGTTGGCTTGGAAAGTTATAAGCCCGTAGGGCATTTACTTTTTATGTCAACATGTAATACTTTTGTAATTAATACTCTGATAAATAGAATTATGCTTTATTCTCTTAAGTTCATGGATGTTTTGAATGTATGATTTATGGGTTTATTTTGAGGGCATTACACTAGTGGCTTGATTCGTTAGTTTCATAGCTGTTATCTTTTTTGATAATATCATTTCTTTTGAATATATGGATATGCTTTTGATTAAATCAAATCTGTGATGGGTTGTTATTATCATTGTCAATTTTTTTGTGATGATTTTGATTTTGATTTTGTATATATATATATATATATATTTCTCTAGAATTGGAATTGGACAGAATATTTATCTTGCTTCTATTTTTCCCTAAGAAGGCAAAACCAACTTAATTTATGGCGTAGTGGACCAAAAACATCATAATCTCAAAGAATATATCTTTCAGTTAGTGTATTTCAGATCGCAACATTTCTATGATATGTGGAGACCATTTTCTTTAAAGCTTTGTGGAATTTAGTCTTTTGAATTAAGTTCTGTTGTAGTTAACTTAATTTAATATTATAATGGTCTAAACAACTGCGTAAAATAGTCAGATTCCTCATTTTGTGATCTCTCTTTGGGCGTTATATGCACACAACCTTTTGTTTTTTTTCCTTTTCACGAGGTACATGTCAATCCTTGGTGATATCCCATTGACAGTTGGGCAACATGATATTCTGGTTAGGAATGGCAACAGGGCGGGGCGGGGCCAGGGACTACACTCCCCGTCCTCGATCCCCGAAACTGATAAATTTTCCGTCCCCGCCCCCAATCCCCGGTGGGGAGCCCATCGCCCCGGCCCCCGATTAGGGATCAGGTATCCCCGAACCCGAAAAATCCTCGAGGTCCAATACTCTGATACACTCAGATTGTCCAATACTCTGATACAGTGATACATACATATATATATATACATATATACACTGAGATATATATATACACTCAGTATCCATGAAGAAGAGAAAAAAAAAAAAAACAGCTATCGAAAACAGGGGCATACATATATATATACACATATATACACTCAGATCTGAAGCAGAAATCCCTAGATCTAGTTTAATGAGAGAGAGAGAGAGAGAGAGAGAGAGAGCATTTTGATGAAGGCCATGCAGAGATTCAACTTTCATTTTCTTTCCCATTTGTGGGATCATTCAGAATCAGAAAAAGTACAAAAACTAATATACAAACTACATAAAGGAAGCATTTGATTTTGTAGGCATATATACAACTACGAGGGAGGATATCAGTTCCTACTTAACATAATCTTTTTGTTTAGGTGACAAAGAGGAACTTCAAGTCTGCCACTGTGAGCAGCACTCGTCGATGTCGTTTGCGTGTGTGTGAGAGAGAGAGAGAGAGAGAGAGAGAACAGCGGCGGTGAGAGTGAGAGAGATAGCAGCAAAGACGTCTCTCTTCTTGTGTTATGTTGTGGTTGATTCAACAAAACCCTAAACATAAACATATATATAAATAGGGATATCCTTGTAATTATACATCGGGGCAAGTCAGGGTGGGGACCGGGGCCGGGGCCGGGGCTTAGAAATGTATCACCGTCCTCGGCCCAAAAATTATCATGGATTGATTTTTAAATACCATCCCCGGCCCGTCGGGAGTATTTTTTCATGGAAAACCTGCTCAATTCGGGGTTGGGTCCCCGTCGGGCCGGGTTCAGATAGCCATCCCTAATTCTGGTTAACAGCCTTGGCTAATGCCAGATAGTTGCATTAACACTAGCTATGATACTTTTCCTACTTCATGCTGATTTTCATTCTTGTTCTGAGGTAGTGGATTAAGAATATGTTTTAGTTAATTTTTGGGTTTTGTAAGAAGCGATATTATGAAAAAGCAACTGTGGTTGTGCATCAAGGGTTAAGTGGAAGTGGACTTGGACACGCTGTTGAATTAGACTACCATCATCACTTTGTTTTGACTTCACCCTGACCTGTCTCACACATGTTGATTGGCATCGTGTGATTTTAACTTGTGTTCCTAACCAGAAGAAAAAATTCTTGCAAAGTTGTCTGAAAAAAGTAATTAAGATCAGTATAGTAGATAAAGATCTTGAGAAGAAAAAAAGCTATGCACTATGAGACCAACGGCATGCCATTTTATTTTATATCTGATGCATGGATAATAGAGATTTTGCTTATCTTTTGAAAGATTTTTAGTTTTTATGTAATTTTCCCAAGTCTCTTTCTTTTAAAATTCAGCAAGAAGCACTCGAAGAGGAGATCACACGGAACACGCTGACTCATACATCATGGGATCATTCATCCTCCAAGGTTGAAAGTAATATGGTATGAATAATATAGTAATATAGTTATATAGTAATATAGTAATATAGTATGAAAGTAGTTATATATGGTATGAATAATATAGTATGAAAGTAGTTATATATGGTATGAATAATATAGTAATATAGTATGAATAGTATATTAATATAGTAGTATAGTAATATAATAATATGGTATGAATAATATATAGTAATATAGTAATTTTTACCATCCCTTGCCTTCGTTGAGCTTTTTTTTTTTTTTAAAATTTATTATTTGAACAACAATTCCCTTCCCTTTATAAAGCAAACTCTCTCCATAATTCTCTTGACCATAACGTGGCATCTTCTTCTTCTTCTTCTTCTTCTTCTCTCTCTCTCTCTCTCTCTCCCTACAAACTCTATATTTACTAGTCTTGTCTCTTGTTTTGTCCTTTTTGTTGTTTAAACACACACACACACAAACACACATATATATATAAAATGGACATGACCAAAAATACCTATATGTATCTATCATTTGCTACCAGTATTCTCAGCGAAATTTATTGTTCCATAAATGGTGGGAACAACAATTTTTACAACAATAGAGTCGTCAAAAATACATCTATGTACCCCCATCATTCGCTTCCAATATTCTTGACGAAAGCAGTCGTTCCATGGACGGCGGGAACGAGAAACAGAGGCAACGTCGTACTGTCATGGACGAAGACGTGGCGAGCCTCCGCCGAGCATGTCTCCTTGAGCACGAGAAGCCAAACCCAGTGAAGACTTCTTGTTTCACCCCAAAAAAGCCAAACCCAGTGAAGACGACTAGTGTTTCAGAAAAAATGGGGAATTTGAAGAATGAAGATGGCTTCACAAAGTCGAGATTGAGAGCTTTAAAGATTTTCAGCAATTCAAAGAAGGAGAAACAGCCGATCTTAGCTGGGGTCAAGCTCACGAGCTATTCAAACTCACTGTTCAGACATAGAAATTCGAAGAAGAAGACGAAGAACTCAAGCTCATCATCACCTAGAGTTTATGCTAGTGGCTTGATTCGTTAGTTTCATAGTTGTTATCCTTTTTGATAATAGCATTTCTTTTGAATATCTGGATATGCTTTTGATTAACTCAAATCTGTAATGGGTTGTTATTATCATTGTCAATTTTTCTCTAATGATTTTGATTTTGATTTTGTATATATATATTTCTCTAGAATTGGAATTGGAGAGAATATTATCTTTCTTCTACTCTTCCCCAAGAAGGCAAAACCAACTTAATTTATGGCTTAGTGGACTAAAAAACATCATATAAAGAATATATCTTTTAGTTAGTGTATTTCATATTAAAACATTTCTATGACATGTGGAGACCATTTTCTTTAAAGCTTTATGGAATTTAGTTCTCTGAATTAAGTTCTATTGTAGTTAATTTAATTTAATATTATAATGGTCTAAACTACTGTATAAAATAGTCAGATTCCCCATTTTGTGATCTGTATTTGGGCATTATATGCATACAACCTTTTGTTTTTTGTCCTTTCCACGAGGGACATGTCAATCCTTGGTGATATCCCATTGCCAGTTGGGCAGCATGATATTCTGGTTGTGGGCCTTGGCCAATAGCAGATAGTTACATTAACACCAGCTATGATACTTTTTCTACTTCATGCTAATTTTTATTCTTGTCTTGAGGTAGTGCATTAAGAATACATTTTATTCAATTTTTGGGTTTCTAAGAAGTGATATTATGAAAAAAACAACTGTGGTTCTGCTTCAAGGGTTAGGTGGAAGAGGACTTGGACATGCTGCAGAATTAAACTACCATCATCACTTTGTTCTGACTTCACCCTGACCTGTCTCACTCATGTTGATTGGTGTCTTGTGATTTTAACCTGTGTTCCTAACCAAAAGAAAAAAATTCAAGCAAAGTTGTCAGAAAGAAGTAATTAAGATCAGTATAGTCGATAAAGATCATGAGAAGAAAAAAAAATATCCACTATGAGACCTTAGGCATGCCATTTTCATTTATATCTGATGCATGGATAATAGAGATTTTGCTTATCATTTTAAAGATTTTGAGTTTTTATGTAATTTTCCCAAGTCTATTTCTTTTAAAATTTAGCAAGAAGAACTTGAAGAGGAGATCACACGAAGGACGTTGACTCATACGTCATGGGATCTTTCATCCAAAAAGGATGACAGTAATATGGTATGAATGATATAGTAATATGGTATGAAAGTAGTTATATATGGTATGAATAATATAGTAATATAATAATATGGTACCAATAATATATAGTAATATAGTAATATGGTATGAAAGTAGTTATATATGGTATAATATAGTAACATAGTAATACGGTATAAATAATATATAGTAATATAGTAATTTTTACCTTCCCTTCCCTTCCCCTCCCTTGCCTTGCCTTTATTTTATTTTATTTTATTTGAACGACAATTCCCTTCCCTTTATAAAGAAGACTCTCTTCACAATTCTCTTCACCTTAACGTGGCATCTTCTTCTTCTTCTTCTTCTTCTTCTTCTTCTTCTTCTTCTCTCTCTCTCTCTCTCTCTCTCTCCCTACAAACTCTCTCCCTTTATTAGTCTTGTGTCTTGTTTTTTCCTCTTTGTTATTTAAACTGATATATATATATAATGGGCATGACCCAAAAGACATATATGAACCCATCATTTGCTACCCGTATTCTCGATGAAACTTGTCATTCCATGGATGGCGGGAACGAGAATTTTTACAACAATGGAGTCGTCAAAAATACATATATGTACCCCACATCATTCGCATCCAATATTCTTGACGAAATCTGTCGTTACATGGACAGCGGGAAAGAGAAAAAGTGGCAGGGCCATAGTGTCATGGACGATGACATGGCAAGCCTCCGCCGAGCAATTGGGCAACATGATATTCTGGTTGACGGCCTTGGCTAATGGCAGATAGTTGCATTAACACTAGCTATGATACTTTTACGACTTCATACTGATTTTTATTCTTGTTCTGAGGTAGTGGATTAAGAATATGTTTTAGTTAATTTTTGGGTTTCTAAGAAGCGATATTATGAAAAAGAAACTGTGGTTGTGCTTCAAGGGTTAAGTGGAAGTGGACTTGGACATGCTGCTGAATTAAACTACTATCATCACTTTGTTTTTACTTCACCATGACCTGTCTCACACATGTTGATTGGCATCGTGTGATTTTAACTTGTGTTCCTAACCAGAAGAAAAAATTCAGGCGAAGTTGTCTGAGAGAAGTAATTAAGATCAGTATAATAGATAAAGATCATCAGAAGAAAAAAAGCTATCCACTATGAGACCAACGGCATTCCATTTTCTTTTATATCTGATGCGTGGATAATAGAGATTTTGCTTATCTTTTGAAAGATTTTTAGTTTTTATGTAATTTTCCCAAGTCTCTTTCTTTTAAAATTCAGCAAGAAAGACTCGAAAAGGAGATCACACGAAGGACGCTGACTCATACATCATGGGATCATTCATCCTCTAAGGTTGAAAGTAATATTGTATGAATAATATAATAATATAGTAATATGGTATGAATAATATATTAATATAGTAGTATAGTAATATAATAATATGGCATGAAAGTAGTCATATATGGTATAATATAGCAATATGGTATGAAAGTTGTTATATATTGTATAATATAGTAATATAGTAATATAATAATATGGTATGAATAATATGTAGTAATATAGTAATTTTTACCATCCCTTCCCTTCGCTTAGCCTTTTTTTTTTTTTTAATTTGAACAACAATTCCCTTCCCTTTATAAAGCAGACTCTCTCCACAATTCTCTTGACCTTAACGTGGCATCTTCTTCTTCTTCTTCTTCTTCTTCTTCTTCTTCTTCTTCTTCTTCTTCTCTCTCTCTCTCTCTCTCTCTCTCTCTCTCTCTCTCCCTACAAACTCTCTAACTTTACTAGTCGTGTCTCTTGTTTTGTCCTTTTTGTTATTTAAACACACACACACACACACATATATATATATATAATGGACATGACCAAAAATACATATATGTGTCTACCATTTGCTACCAGTATTCTTGACGAAATTTTCTGTTCCATAGATGGTGGGAACGACAATTTTTACAACAATAGATTCATCAAAAATACATATATGTACCCCCCATCATTCGCTTCCAATATTCTTGACGAAATCGGTCGTTCCACGGACGGCGGGAACGAGAAACAGAGGCAGTGTCATACTGTCATGGATGAAGACATGGCGAGCCTCCGCCGAGCATGTCTCCTCGAGCACGAGGAGCCAAACCCAATGAAGACTTCTTGTTTCACCGCAAAGAAGCCAAACCCAGTGAAGACGACCAGTGTTTCGGAGAAAATGGGGAATTTGAAGAATGAAGATGGCTTCACAAAGTCGAGATTGAGAGCTTTAAAGATTTTCAACAATTCAAAGAAGGAGAAACACCCGATCTCAGTTGGGGTCAAGCTCATGAGTTATTCAAACTCTCTGTTCAGACATGGAAATTCAAAAAAGAAGACGAACAACACAAGCTCATCATCAACTGGAGTTTATGCTAGTGGCTTGATTCGTTAGTTTCATAGTTGTTATCTCTTATTTTTTCCTCTTTGTTATTTAAATTGATATATATATATAGTGGAAATGACCAAAAATACATATATGTACCCATCATTTATTACCAGTATTCTTGACGAAATTTTCCATTCCATGGATGGCGGGAACTAGAATTTTTACAACCATAGAGTCATCAAAAATGCATACATGTACCCCGCATCATTCGCTTCCGGTATTCTTGACTAAATTTCTCGTTCCATGGACGGCGGGAGTGAGAAATAGAGGCAGGGCCATAGTGTCATGAACGAAGACATGGCAGGCCTCCACCGAGATTGTCCCCTCGAGCACGAGAAGCCAAACCCTGTGAAGACTTCTTGTTTCACCGCAAAGAAGCCAAACCCAATGAAGACGACAAGTGTTTTAGAGAAAATGGGAAATTTGAAGAATGAAGATGTCCTCATAAAGTCGAAACTGAGAGCTTTAAAGATTTTCAGCAATTCAAAGAAGGAGAAACAGTCGATCTCGGCTGGGGTTAAGCTGACGAGCTATTTAAACTATATGCTCAGACATGGAAATTTGAAGAAGAAGATGAAGAACTCAAGCTCATCATCAACTGGAGTTTATGCTAGTGGCTTGATTCGTTAGTTTCATAGTTCTTATCTTTTTTGATAATATCATTTCTTTTGAACATATGGATATGCTTTTGATTAAATCAAATCTGTGATGGGTCGTTATTATCATTGTCAATTTTTCTCTAATGATTTTGATTTTGATTTTGTAAATATATATTTCTCTAGAATTGGAATTGGAGAGAATATTTATCTTGCTTCTACTCTTCCCCAAGGAGGCAAAACCAACTTAATTTATGGCTTAGTGGACTAAAAACATCATATAAAGAATATATCTTTCAGTTAGTGTATTTCAGATCACAACATGTCTACAACATGTGGAGACCATTTTCTTTAAAGCTTTGTGGAATTTAGTTCTCTGAATTAAGTTCTATTGTAGTTAATTTAATTTAATATTATAATGGTCTAAACTACTGTACAAAATTGTCAGATTCCTCATTTTGTGATATGTATTTGGGCATTATATGCACACAACCTTTTGTTTTTTTTCCTTTTCACGAGGGACATGTCAATCCTTGGTGATATCCCATTGCCAATTGGGCAGCATGATACTCTGGTTGTGGGCCTTGGCCAATAGCAGATAGTTGCATTAACACTAGCTATGATACTTTTGCTACTTCATGCTAATTTTTATTCTTGTCCTGAGGTAGTGGATTAGGAATACGTTTTATTCATTTTTTGGGTTTCTAAGAAGTGATATTATGAAAAAAAAAACAACTGTGGTTGTGCTTCAAGGGTTAGGTGGAAGAGGACTTGGACATGCTGCAGAATTAAACTACCATCATCACTTTGTTCTGACTTCACCCTGACCTGTCTCATTCAAGTTGATTGGTGTCTTGTGATTTTAACTTGTGTTCCTAACCAAAAGAAAAAAATTCATGCAAAGTTGTCTGAAAGAAGTAATTAAGATCAGTATAGTCAATAAAGATCATGAGAAGAAAAAAAGCTATCCACGATGAGACCTTGGACATACCATTTTCATTTATATCTGATGCATGGATAGTAGAGATTTTGCTTATCATTTTAAAGACTTTGAGTTTTTATGTAATTTTCCCAAGTCTATTTCTTTTAAAATTCAGCAAGAAAGACTCGAAGAGGAGATCACACGAAGGACGCTGACTCATACATCATGGGATCTTTCATCCAAAAAGGATGAAAGTAATATGGTATGAAAGTAGATATATATGGTATGAATAATATAGTAATATAATAATATGGTATTAATAATATATAGTAATATAGTAATATGGTATGAAAGTAGTTATATATGGTATAATATAGTATTATAGTAATATGGTATAAATAATATATTGTAATATAGTAATTTTTACCTTCCCTTCCCTTCCCTTCCCTTCCCTTCCCTTGCCTTGCCTTGCCTTTTATTTTATTTTATTTTATTTGAACGACAATTCCCTTCCCTTTATAAAGCAGACTCTCTTCACAATTCTCTTCACCTTAACGTGGCATCTTCTTCTTCTTCTTCTTCTTCTTCTTCTTCTTCTTCTTCTTCTTCTTATTTTTCTTTTTCTTCTTCTTCTTCTTCTTCTTCTTCTTTTTCTTCTTCTTTTTCGCTCTCTCTCTCTCTCCCCCGACAAACTCTCTCCCTTTATTAGTCTTGTCTCTTGTTTTTTCCTCTTTGTTATTTAAACTGATATATATATATATATTTAATGGGCATGACCAAAAAGACATATATGAACCCATCATTTGCTACCCGTATTCTCGATTAAATTTGTCATTCCATGAATGGCGGGAACGAGAATTTTTACAACAATAGAGTCGTCAAAAATACATATATGTACCCCCCATCATTCGCTTCTGGTATTCTTGACGAAATCTGTCGTTACATGGACAACGGGAACGAGAAAAAGTGACATGGCCATAGTATCATGGACGATGACATTGCAAGCCTCCGCCGAGCAGTTGGACAGCATGATATTCTGGTTGACGGCCTTGGCTAATGGCAGATAGTTGCATTAATACTAGCTATGATACTTTTGCGACTTCATACTGATTTTTATTCTTGTTCTGAGGTAGTGAATTAAGAATATGTTTTAGTCAATTTTTGGGTTTCTAAGAAGCGATATTATGAAAAAGAAACTGTGGTTGTGCTTCAAGGGTTGAGTGGAAGTGGACTTGGACATGCTGCTGAATTAAACTACTATCATCACTTTGTTTTTACTTCACCATGACCTGTCTCACACATGTTGATTGGCATCGTGTGATTTTAACTTGTGTTCCTAACCAGAAGAAAAAATTCAGGCAAAGTTGTCTGAAAGAAGTAATTAAGATCAGTATAGTAGATAAAGATCATGAGAAGAAAAAAAGCTATCCACTATGAGACCAACGGCATGCCATTTTCTTTTATATCTGATGCATGGATAATAGAGATTTTGCTTATCTTTCGAAAGACTTTTAGTTTTTATGTAATTTTCCTAAGTCTCTTTCTTTTAAAATTCAGCAAGAAAGACTTGAAGAGGAGATCATACGGAGGATGCTGACTCATACATCTTGGGATCATTCATCCTCTAAGGTTGAAAGTAATATTGTATGAATAATATAGCAATATCATAATATAGTAATATCGTATGAATAATATAATAATATAGTAATATGGTATGAAAGTAGTTATATATGGTATGAATAATATAGTAATATAGTTTGAATAATATATTAATATAGTAGTATAATAATATAATAATATGGCATGAAAGTAGTCATATATGGTATAATATAGCAATATGGTATGAAAGTAGTTATATATGGTATAATATAGTAATATAGTAATATAATAATATGGTATGAATAATAGGTAGTAATATAGTAATTTTTTTTTTTTTTTTTAATAATTTGAACAACAATTCCCTTCCCTTTTATAAAGCAGACTCTCTCCACAATTCTCTTGACCTTAATGTGGCATCTTCTTTTTCTTCTTCTTCTCTCTCTCTCTCTCTCCCTACAAACTCTCTATCTTTACCCGTCTTGTCTCTTGTTTTGTCCTTTTTGTTATTTAAACACACACACACACACACACACACACACACACACACATATATATATAATGGACATGACCAAAAATACATATATGTATCTATCATTTGCTACTAGTATTCTTGACGAAATTTGTCGTGCCGCAGATGGTGGGAACGACAATTTTTACAACAATAGTGTCGTTAAAAATACATATATGTACCCCTATCATTCACTTCCAATATTCTTGACGAAATCGGTCGTTCCACGGATCGCGGGAACGAGAAACAGAGGCAGCGCCGTACTGTCATGGACGAAGACATGGCGAGCCTCCGCCGAGCACGTCTCCTCCAGCACGAGAAGCCAAACCCAATGAAGACTTCTTGTTTCACCGCAAAGAAGCCAAACCTAGTGAAGACGACTAGTGTTTCGGAGAAAATGGGGAATTTTAAGAATGAAGATGGCTTCACAAAGTCGAGATTGAGAGCTTTAAAGATTTTTAGCAATTCAAAGAAGGAGAAACAGCCGATCTCAGCTGGGGTCAAGCTCATGAGCTATTCAAACTCTCTGTTCAGATATGGAAATTCGAAGAAGAAGACGAACAACACAAGCTCATCATCAACTAGAGTTTATGCTAGTGGCTTGATTCATTAGTTTCATAGTTGTCATCTCTTATTTTTTCTTCTTTGTTATTTAAACTTATATATATATATATAAAGCAAATGACCAAAAATACATATATGTACCCATCATTTGCTACCAGTATTCTTGACGAAATTTGCCGTTCCATGGATGGCGGGAACTATAATTTTTACAACCATAAAGTCATCAAAAATACATATATATACCCCCCATCATTCGCTTCCAGTATTTTTGACTAAATTTGTCATTCCATGGACGGCGGGAACGAGAAACGGAGGCAGGGTCGTAGTGTCATGGACGAAGACATGGCAGGCCTCCGCCGAGAATGTCCCCTCGAGCACGAGAAGCCAAACCTTATGAAGACTTCTTGTTCCACTGCAAAGAAGCCAAACCCAGTGAAGACGACTAGTGTTTTGGAGAAAATGGGAAATTTGAAGAATGAAGATGTCCTCAGTAAAGTCGAAACTGAGAGGTTTAAAGATTTTCAGCAATTCAAAGAAGGAGAAACGGTCGATCTTGGCTGGGGTTAAGCTGACGAGCTATTTAAACTCTATGTTCAGACCTTGAAATTTGAAGAAGACGAAGAAGTCAAGCTCATCATCAACTGGAGTTTATGCTAGTGGCTTGATTCGTTAGTTTCATAGTTGTTATCTTTTTGGATAATATCATTTCTTTTGAATATATGGATATGCTTTTGATTAAATCAAATCTGTGATGGGTTGTTATTATCATTGTCAATTTTTCTGTGATGATTTTGATTTTGATTTTGTATATATATATATATATTTCTCTAGAATTTGAATTGGACAGAATATTTATCTTGCTTCTATTTTTCCCCAAGAAGGCAAAACCAACTTAATTTATGGCGTAGTGGACCAAAAAACATCATAATCTCAAAGAATATATCTTTCAGTTAGTGTATTTCAGATCACAGCATTTCTATGATATGTGGAGACCATTTTCTTTAAAGCTTTGTGGAATTTAGTCCTTCTAATTAAGTTCTGTTGTAGTTAACTTAATTTAATATTATAATGGTCTAAACAACTGCGTAAAATAGTCAGATTCCTCATTTTGTGATCTCTCTTTGGGCGTTATATGCACGCAACCTTTTGTTTTTTTCCTTTTCACGAGGTACATGTCAATCCTTGGTGATATCCCATTGACAGTTGGGCAGCATGATATTCTGGTTAGGAATGGCAACGGGGCGGGGCGGGGCCGGGGACTACACTCCTCATCCCCGATCCCCGAAACTGATAAATTTTCCATCCCCGCCCTCGATCCCCGGTGGGGAGCCCATCGTCGCCTCCACCCCGGCCCCCGATCAGGGATCAGGTATCCTCGAACCCGAAAAATCCTCAAGGTCCAATACTCTGATACACTCAGATTGATACAGTAACATAACATATTCACACTCAGATTGTCCAATACTCTGATACAGCGATACATACATATATATATATACATATATACACTGAGATATATATATATACACACTCAGTATCCGTTAAGAAGAGAAAAAAAAAACAGATGTCGAAAACAAGGGCATACATATATATATACACATATGTAGACTCAGATCTGAAGTTGAAATCCTTAGATCTAGTTTAATGAGAGAGAGAGAGAGAGAGAGCATTTTGATGTAGGTCATGCAGAGATTTAACTTTCATTTTCTTTCCCATTTGTGGGATCATTCAGAATCAGTAAAAGTACAAAAACTAATATATAAACTACATAAAGGAAGCATTTGATTTGGTAGGCATATAGACAACTACGGGGGAGGATATCAGTTCCTATTTAACATAATCTTTTTGTTTAGGTAACAAAGAGGAACTTCAAGTCTGCCTGTGTGAGCAACACTCGTCGACGTTGTGTGCGTGAGAGAGAGAGAGAACAGCGGCGGTGAGAGTGAGAGAGAGAGCAGCAAAGACCTCTCTCTTCTTGTGTTGTGTTGTGGTTGATTCAACAAAACCCTAAACATAAACATATATATAAATAGGGATATACTTGTAATTTTACATCGGGGCTAGTCAGGGTGGGGACCGGGGCCAGGGCTTAGAAATGTATCACCGTCCCCAGCTCGAAAATTATCATGGATTGATTTTTAAATACCATCCCTGGCCCGTCAGGAGTATTTTTTCGTGGAAAACCTGCTCAATTCGAGGTCGGGGTGTCATGACCCGAACCCGCCTCCAAGGGTTAAGGACATAACGGGCCAGTAATCATGAGATTACCTATGGCCTCAAACCAAGCCAAACGTATTCTAACAGAGTTAACGGGGGCCAAACGGAAGCAATTTAAAACTTTGTCCATAGAGCTGTGCTTACATGGCACATCATAACAAATCATACATATGCACATTAATAACTCACATCAAAATATGTACTACACAAAGCTCTGTACATACAAGATCATATAGGTCTAAGTCAACCGAACAAAACTATATACAACATATTCAAAGACTTCGCCCATGTGACAAAATAAAACAGAATGACAAAAAGGCGACGACGGGTCTCGTGTGTGAGACGTAAGGGCTGACTCTTTAAACCTTTGTTGTTCCTTACAGACTTCACTAGGGCTGGGTTTGGACTTCTCTTGGCTCACCTACAAACACATGAATGATCGTGAGCGATAGCCCAGTGAATAATATCAAATAAAGAAGTTATATGAACGATATGTAGAACAACATACTTCAAACGGCCTTGGGCCCAATTCATATTTCTATTTAACATATACGCGCACAATTTAAATCAAATGGCTGTAGTTCCAAACATACTGGCCTTTGGCCCATTTATCTTTCATTTGTTAAACTGGCCCTTGGCCCATTCAGACTTTCATGTCAAACTGGCCTTTGGCCCATTCATTCATGTCAAACTAGCCTCTGGCCCATTCATTCATGTCAAACTGGCCTCTGGCCCATTTATTCATGTCAAACTGGCCTCTGGCCCATTCATTCATGTCATATTGGCCTCTGGCCCATTCATTCATGTCAGACTGGACTCTGGCCCATTCATTCATGTCAGACTGGCCTCTGGCCCATTCATTCATGTCAAACTGGCCTCTGGCCCATTCATTCATGTCAAACTGGCCTCTGGCCCATTCATTTATGTCAAACTAGCCTATGGCCCATTTATTCATTCATTTATTTATTTCAAACTGGCCTTCGGCCCATTCAATTATTCATATCAAACATTTGTCCACAATTCAAACTAGCAACTTATAAGGCTTATAAGGAAATAAGCAATTGGACAAATGACAGGCTTCAAAATATCGATATTACTCACAATGATCGGCTTGTGGATTTGCCCTAGAGCTTAACCCTAAACATCATATAGCACATATGGGTCACAAACGATTCAATCCGTTCTTTAATTCACATATTCCTCTTTAGGCTTTATTCTTATCTCTTTAACTCAATTACAATGCTTAATGCATGCCTAAGAGTGCTTGCAAGTGAAAGAGAACGGAAAACGAAACACAGAATATACTTTCAAAATTTCAGAAAACAGGGTCCCCGCTCGAGCGTGGGATTCCCCGCTCGGGCGGACCCATTAGGTTTGCAAAAGTGCTGGTTGTATCATTTTTACGCTCGAGCATGAACTCAGACACTCGAGCGGAAGTTCATCCTACATAGCTCCCCGCTCGAGCGGACACCATGCCTGCAAAAAAATACTGGGAGCTCGAAATCCCCGCTCGAGCGATGGTTCCCCCGCTCGAGCGGACATCAAAAATTCTGGGTTTTCCAGGATGGTTCTTGAGCTCGAATTCAACACTCTAACCAACATTTCTTGCATGCCATGGCTCCAATTTCACGTATACATATACTAACATGATACCAACACCAAATTACAACACAATGAAGCTCAATTCCTTGAATTACTTACATGCATGCCTCAAATTAACCCAAACTCATCACTAACACATCAAATTCAAACATACAAAGCTCATACCTCCATGATCTACTCTTGCATGTGAGAAATATTCATTCATATCAACTTAATTGGTGAAGAGATGATCAAATACATGGATTTCAAACAAGATTCAACATAGATTATACACATTGTGTTCAAATATGGAAATTCATAGTAATTTCTTACATGCATGCATCTATTGACTTTAAATTCAACAAATACAACTCAATTTCATTTCAATTCTTACTCTTGGTCATTAATCAACTTTGAATACACAAAATTACACATTAAACTCATGAATTCAAAATCAATTGCTTACCTAGAAGCCCAATCTTCCTAATCTATGGTTAATTCTTGAGTTTAACTTCAAGACTTCTAAGCTTCAAGACCAAAACTTAAATTTTCTCCCCTCTCTCTCTAATTTCGGGTCTCTCCCCATCTAGAGAGCTAAATCAGCCAAAAGATGAAACAAAGAGAGGAATTGAGTGTGTATTGGCCTTTTTATAAAAGTCCCACTTAATCAATTTATCAATATTAAATAATTTGGCACTAGTTCATCAATTAAATCAGTTAATTCTGATCTGAATCAATTTTCAATTAAATTTCACTGTAGGTTCTAAAAATTACGCTAATCACAATGGCGCAATCAATTTCGGGTTCTATGGCCGATAAGGCCTTTAATTTAATTTCCAAAGCAGACAATCAAACAGATATACTTACGGTGAACAGATAGAAATTCAAAACCACATATTTGCACATAATGGCACACAAAATCATATTAAACACATAATCATGCTCATATTAAGGACCAATTAACATATTACGGAGCAGGGATATCACAGTCTACCCCCCTTTAGGAAGTTTGGTCCTCCAAACTTATTTTACCTTCGTCGGGAAACAAATATGGATAGCGTAGTCGCATTTCCTCCTCTTTTTCCCATGTAGCATCCGTCCCATAATGTTCTTTCCATTCCACTTTCACCATTAGGATTTACTTGCTTCTCAATTGTTTCACTTGCCGATCAACAATTCGTTCCGGCCATTCGGCGTATTCCATATTTTCATCAATAGCTACCCGGTGATAATCAGTCACATGAAACGGGTCTCGGAGGTAACCCCTCAACATCGACACATGAAACACGTTATTGATTTGTTCGAATCCTGGTGGCAAAGCAACTCTATAGGCAACTGGGCCAAGCCTTTCCAGAATCTGAAACGGCCCAATGTAACGGGGCGACAACTTGCCCTTCTTTCCAAACCTGACTTGGCCTTTCATCAGAGATACACGGATGAACACATGGTCACCGGCCCCATACTCAAGAGGTCTTCTCCGAACATCTGCATAATTCTTTTGTCGGTCCTGAGCTGTTTTGAGCCTTTGCCGAATAATCTTGATTTTCTCAGAAGTGTCTAGCATAATTTCAAGCCCAAATAAAGCTCTATCCCCGACTTCTGTCCAACAAATAGGTGATCTACACCTTCTTCCATACAACGCCTCGTATGGTGCCATACCGATGCTGGAGTGGAAGCTACTATTATAAGCAAATTCCGCAAGTGGCAAATAGTCTTACCAACTTCCTTGAAAATCCAAAGCACACATCTGAAGCATATCTTCCAAAGTCTGTATTGTTCGTTCTGATTGCCCATCTGTCTGTGGGTGGAATGCAGTACTGAACCTTAGTTCCGTCTCCATAGCTTCTTATAAACTCTTCCACAATCTAGATACAAATTTCAGATCTCTATCCGACACAATGCATACCGGAACTCCGTGTAAACGGACAATCTCATCAACATAAATGGTAGCCAATCTATAAGCATTAAACGTGGTTCTAACTGGTAAAAATGTGCAGATTTAGTCAGTCTATCAACTACAACCCAAATAGAATCCATACCTCGAGAAGTCCGAGGTAGGCCAACAATGAAATCCATAGTCACATGCTCCCACTTCCATTCAGGAATAGAGAGAGGTTGAAGTAGACCGCTTGGTTTCTAATGTTCAGCTTTGACTTGCTGACATTGAAGACACTTGGACACATATTCTGCAATCTCTTTCTTCATTTTAGGCCACCAATAGGTTTGTTTCAAATCCCGATACATTTTATTATTACCCGGATGTATAGCAAATACAGATCTGTGGGCTTCATCTAAAACCCTCTTCTTTAGTTCCGGAATATCTGGGACACACATTCTGTTTGGAAATCTCAATACTTCATTTTCAATGCCAAACTCTGCTTTCGGACTTGTCTCAAATTCATCAATCACCTTTTTGAGGAATTCATCATCTTTCTGTTTCTGCTTAATTTCATCAATCATTGCCGGCTCGCCTGTAATAGCGGCTATCAATCCGCCCTGTTCACACATTACCACTTCGATTTCAGACTTCTCAAAATCTTGCAAGATCTCTTTCTATTCAGTAAGCAAACAAGCCATACTCCCCGTTGATTTTCTACTCAAGGCATCAGCAACTGTGTTAGCTTTCCCGGGGTGATACTGAATCTCTAAATCATAATCCTTTATCAGTTCCAGCCATCTCCTCTGTCGCATATTCAACTCCTTCTGTGTGAAGAAGTATTTCAGACTTTTGTGATCCGTGTAGACTTCACACTTTGCTCCATACAGATAATGCCGCCAGATTTTCAAAGCAAAAACAACTGCGGCCAATTCTAGGTCATGTGCTGGATAGTTCTTCTCGTGTGACTGTCAGGAGGCGTAAGCAATAACTCTTCCATTCTGCATTAATACACAACCTAAACCTTTATAAGACGCATCACTGAAAATTACAAAATTCTCCGTACCTAAAGGTAGTGTCAAAATTGGTGCAGTGGTCAATCTTGTTTTCAGTTCATGAAAGGCAGCTTCTCTATCACCATTCCATTCAAATGATTGCCCTTTGCGTGTCAGTTGGGTAAGAGGTACAGCTATCTTCGAAAGGTTTTTCACAAATCTCCTGTAATACCCGGCTAAGCCCATGAAGCTGTGGACTTCTATTACATTTGTCGGTGTAAGCCAATTCACAATTGCCTCTATTTTCTGTGGGTCCACTGAAATTCCTTCCTTGTTGATCACATGCCCTAAGAAAACAACTTCATCCAACCAAAACTCACATTTCTTTAGCTTAGCAAATAATTTCCTTTCCCAAAGTATTTGTAGGACAGTTCTCAAATGATGTTCATGTTCAAGTCTATCTTTAGAATATATCAAAATGTCATCAATAAAAACCACAACAAATTCGTCAAGGTAGGTTTTAAAAATTCAGTTCATTAAGTCCATAAATGTTGCCGGAGCATTAGTCACTCCAAATGGCATAACAAGAAACTCAAAATGTCCATATCTTGTTCTGAATGCGGTTTTCTTAACATCCTCTGCCTTAACTTTCAGCTGATGATACCCGGATCTCAAATCAATCTTAGAAAACACCTGTGATCCCTGCAACTGGTCAAATAAGTCATCAATACAGGGTAAGGGATATTTGTTCTTTACTGTTACCTTGTTCAATTCCCGATAATCGATGCACAAACACAAAGTTCCATCCTTCTTTTTCACAAACAATATTGGTGCACCCCAAGGTGAAGTGCTAGGTCGAACAAACCCCTTGTCAAGCAGGTCTTGCAACTATTCTTTCAGTTCTTTCATTTCAGCAGTAGCCATTCTGTAGGGAGTCTTAGAAATGGGGTGGGTGCCTAGCACGGTTTCAATAGTAAACTCTATCTCCCTATCTACCAATTCCCCTAGTAATCCATTTGGAAACACATCTGGAAATTCTCTAACAATAGGGATATTATTTAATTCAACATTCACAGATTGTTCAGACAACACATAGCACAAATAACCCTGGCACCCTTTCCTGATCAATTTACATGCTTTCATTGCAGATATCAAGTAAGGTGGAGGCACTACCCCATTACCCACCAACACAATCTCTTTATGTTCTGGTGGTTTAAACACAACCCGTTTTGTCACACAATCAATGGTGGCACAATATTTGGTCAACCAATTCATGCCTAAAGTTCAGGGGCAACAAATCTACATATAGGATAGCATCCTCAACACGCATATCACAAAACCGATATATAGATTCACACAATACAGATTCCCCAGATGGAGCAGACACACATAGCAGATATGGCAGTAATTCTAAGGGTCTATTCAGTCTAGATGCAAATGCATATGTCACAAAAGAGTGTGTGGATCCGGAGTCAATTAACACAAAAGCATCCTGATTACATATAGAAATGGTACCTAAAACAACTACATTGGCATTCCGTGTATCGCCCGAAACAAGCGCAAAAACTCTCCCTTGTCTCACGGTATCTCCAGCGGGAGTAGGTCTCATAGTATTTCCTGGTTTTGGGATCGATGCAGTGGAACTAGCAGCTATTCTCCCACTGTTCTGATTACAATCTCGGGCCGTGTGCCCTTGTTTACCACACTTGAAATAGGCCCCTGACACACGGTAACGAACCCCACAGTGCCTTTTGCTACAAATATTGCACATGGGAGATGCGTCTCGGGAAGAATTTGAAGTATTTGAGGAGCCCGTGTTTTGCTTTTTTGAAAACTTAGGCTGTGTTTGGTTGTGCTTTGGAATCATGATTCTACATGTGTGTTTGAGCTCCATGTTTGGTAAGAGTTTTGGAATTAATTTTCCAAAACTCTGCCGAGAGCTCTGTCTTTTCTGTGTCTGTTCTGCGCGTTGTTTGCAATTTTTTTTTCCGTTAGGGTCGTCCGGCCGGTTGACCGGCCGGCTGACATTTTTTTTTTTTTTTTACAATTGATATGTTAATTAATTTATAATCAAAAAAAATATTTTCTGAATTTTTTATGTGCTTTAAAATAATTTTGAGTTGTATGTTTAGTTATGAGTTGTAAATTTTTGTATCACATATCAAATGTCACATCAACAATTCCCCACTCAAATCAAAACTCTTTTCAAAACTCTTTACCAAACAAATTTTCTACACTCAAATCATAATTCCACAACACACAAACTCAAAATACAACTCATACTCTCAAATCACATTTACAAAACTCTACCAAACGCTACCTTATTCTTTGAAAAGAAACCCAGCCATTTACTACCCTTCCAGTCAGTTGTCGGTTTAGTTTGTCTAGCTATATTAGCTTCTGATAATATGGCCCTGTCTAGTACCCCAATGTAGGTTTCCAGCTTCAACACATTCACCCTCTCTGGGACGTTGCTTCGAAGCCCGCCTTCAAAATGTCTCGCCTTCTTATAGTCTGTATCAATCACGTGTGGCACAAACCTGGCCAATTCAGTGAATTTGGCCTCATACTTGGCTACAGTCATACTGTCTTGCCCCAGTTCCATGAATTCTGCCACCTTCTTATCCCGGACACACTGCGGGAAGTACTTGTCATAGAAAATTTCCAGAAATTTTGCCCAATCAGCATCTTTATAATTCTCACGCATTAACATCCACCATCTTCTTGCTTCATCTTCTAGCATAAAAGTGGCTAGAAGCACTTTCTGTGTCTCCGAGCAAGGGAACACTTCAAACAGTTTCTCAATGCCGAGAACCCATGCTTCGGCTTTCAACGGGTCTAATCCACTATGGAACTGTGGTGGTTTCATTTTCTTGAATTCTTTGGTGAGAGCTATTATCCGATCATCATTCTGATTATCTGGCACGGGTGGTGCCGGAGGTGGAGGTGGCAGGTGTGGTTGCTTCCACTGTTGTTGCCACTCCTGTTGCTGTCTCAAAGTTTTTGCCATTTCCTGTATTAGTCTTTCCATTTTGTCTATTCTGGCAGTAGAGGACTCCTCTATCTCATCACCTCTTGTTCTCACCATCTGATTAAACTTACATTATACTTCATACAAAAGATTTACAAGTATGCATCTATTAAAGAGCATACATATTCAAATAATTTGCAATGTAAGCAAATCATAACTTATAACGCATAGTTGTTCATATCAAAACATTTAAGCATATACTTGATGCATTCAATTTCACACTTATCATATGAATGCATCCTAGATCTTTTCTAGACGCTTATTGCTCTTTCGGACAAGTGTGTGAGTTATTAACTCGTGCTCTGATACCACTCTGTCATGACCCGAACCCGCCCCCAAGGGTTAAGGACATAACCGGCCAGTAATCATGAGATTACCTACGGCCTCAAACCAAGCCAAACGTATTCTAACAAAGTTAATGGGGGCCAAACGGAAGCAATTTAAAACTTTGTCCATAGAGATGTGCTTACATGGCACATCATAACAAACCATACATATGCACATTAATAACTCACATCAAAATATGTACTACACAAAGCTCTGTACATATAAGATCATATAGGTCTAAGTCAGCCGAACAAAACTATATACAACATATTCAAAGACTTCGCCCATGTGACAAAATAAAACAGAATGACAAAAAGGCGAAGACGGGTCTCGTGCGTGAGACGCAAGGGCTGACTCTTCAAACCGTTGTTGTTCCTTACAGACTTTACTGGGGCTAGGTTTGGACTTCTCTTGGCTCACCTACAAACACATGAATGAGCGTGAGCGATAGCCCAGTGAATAATATCAAATAAAGAAGTTATATGAACGATATGTAGAACAACATACTTCAAACGGCCTTGGGCCCAATTCATATTTCTATTTAACATATACGCGCACAATTTAAATCAAGTGGCTGTAGTTCCAAACATACTGGCCCTTGGCTCATTTATCTTTCATTTGTGAAACTGGCCCTTGGCCCATTAAGACTTTCATGTCAAACTGGCCTTTGGCCCATTCATTCATGTCAGACTGGCCTCTGGCCCATTCATTCATGTCAGACTGGCCTCTGGCCCATTCATTCATGTCAAACTGGCCTCTGGCCCATTCATTTATGTCAGACTGGCCTCTGGCCCATTTATTCATTCATTTATTTATTTCAAACTGGCCTTCGGCCCATTCAGTTATTCATATCAAACATTTGTCCACAACTCAAACTAGCAACTTATAATGCTTATAAGGACATAAGAAATTGGACAAATGACAGGCTTCAAAATATCGATATTACTCACAGTGATCGGCTTATGGATTTGCCATGGAGCTTGACCCTACACATCATATAGCACATATGGGTCACAAACGATTCAATCCGTTCTTTAATTCACATATTCCTCTTTAGGCTTCATTCTTATCTCTTTAACTCAATTACAATGCTTAATGCATGCCTAAGAGTGCTTGCAAGTGAAAGAGAACAGAAAACGAAACACAGAATATACTTTCAAAATTTCAGAAAACAGGGTTCCCGCTCGAGCGTGGGATTCCCTGTTCGAACGGACCCATTAGGTCTGCAAAAGTGCTGGTTATATCATTTTTACACTCGAGCGTGAACTCGGACGCTCGAGCGGGAGTTCATCTTACATAGCTCCCCGCTCGAGCGTGAACTTCCCCACTCGAGCGGACACCATGCCTGCAAAAAAATACTGGGAGCTTGAAATCCCCGCTCGAGCGGACATCAAAAATTCTGGGTTTTCCAGGATGGTTCTTGAGCTCGAATTCAACACTCTAACCAACATTTCTTGCATGCCATGGCTCCAATTTCACATACACATATACTAACATGATACCAACACCAAATTACAACACAATGAAGCTCAATTCCTTGAATTACTTACATGCATGCCTCAAATTAAACCAAACTCATCACCAACACATCAAATTCAAACATGAAAAGCTCATACCTCCATGATCTACTCTTGCATGTGAGAAATATTCATTCATATCAACTTAATTGGTGAAGAGATGATCAAATACATGGATTTCAAACAAGATTCAACATAGATTATACACATTGTGTTCAAATATGGAAATTCATAGTAATTTCTTACATGCATGCATCTATTGGCTTTAAATTCAACAAATACAACTCAATTTCATTTCAATTCTTACTCTTGGTCATTAATCAACTTTGAATACACAAAATTACACATTAAACTCATGAATTCAAAATCGATTGCTTACCTAGAAGCCCAATCTTCTGAATCTATGGTTAATTCTTGAGTTTAACTTCAAGACTTCCAAGCTTCAAGACCAAAACACAAATTTTCTCCCCTCTCTCTCTCTAATTTCGGGTCTCTCCCCCTCTAGAGAGCTAAATCAGCCAAAAGATGAAACAAAGAGAGGAATTGAGTGTGTATTGGCCTTTTTATAAATGTCCCACTAAATCAATTTATCAATATTAAATAATTTGGCACTAATTCATCAATTAAATCAGTTAATTCTGATTTGAATCAATTTTCAATTAAATTTCACCATAGGTTCTAAAAATTACGTTAATCACAATGGCGCAATCAATTTCGGGTTCTGTGGCCGATAAGGCCTTCAATTTAATTTCCAAAGCAGACAATCAAACAGATATTCTTACGGTGAAAAGATAGAAATTCAAAACCACATATTTGCACATAATGGCACACAAAATCATATTAAACACATAATCATGCTCATATTAAGGACCAATTAACATATTACAGAACATGGATATCACACGGGGGTCGGGTCCCCGTCAGGTCGGGTTCAGATTGCCATCCCTTATTCTGGTCGACGCCCTTGGGTAATGCCAAATAGTTGCATTAACACTAGCTATGATACTTTTCCTACTTCATACTGATTTTTATTCTTGTTCTGATGTAGTGGATTAAGAATATGTTTTAGTCAATTTTTGGGTATCTAAGAAGCGATATTATGAAAAAGCAACTGTGGTTGTGCATCAAGGGTTAAGTGGAAGTGGACTTGGACATGCTGTTGAATTAGACTACCATCATCACTTTGTTTTGATTTCACCCTGACCTGTCTCACACATGTTGATTGGCATCGTGTGATTTTAACTTGTGTTCCTAACCAGAAGAAAAAATTCATGCGAAGTTGTCTGAAAGAAGTAATTAAGATCAGTATAGTAGATAAAGATCATGAGAAGAAAAAAAGCTATCCACTATGAGACCAACGGCATGCCATTTTATTTTATATCTGATGCATGGATAAAAGAGATTTTGCTTATCTTTTGAAAGATTTTTAGTTTTTATGTAATTTTCCCAAGTCTCTTTCTTTTAAAATTCAGCAAGAAGCACTCGAAGAGGAGATCACACGGAACACGCTGACTCATACATCATGGGATCATTCATCCTCCAAGGTTGAAAGTAATATGGTATGAATAATATAGTAATATAGTAATATAGTAGTATGGTATGAAAGTAGTTATATATGGTATGAATAATATAGTAATATAGTATGAATAGTATATTAACATAGTAGTATAGTAATATAATAATATGGTATGAAAGTTGTTATATATGGTATAATATAGTAATATAGTAATATAATAATATGGTATGAATAATATATAGTAATATAGTAATTTTCACCATCCCTTCCCTTCGCTTAGCTTTTTTTTTATCTTTTATTATTATTTGAACAACAATTCCCTTCCCTTTATAAAGCAGACTCTCTCCACAATTGTCTTGACCATAACGTGGCATCTTTTTCTTCTCCTTCTCCTTCTCCTTCTTCTTCTTCTTCTTCTTCTTCTTCTTCTTCTCTCTCTCTCTCTCTCTCTCTCTCTCTCTCTCTCCCTCTCCCTCCTTACAAACTCTCTATTTACTAGTCTTGTCTCTTGTTTTGTCCTTTTTGTTGTTTAAACACACACACACACACACACACACACACACACACACACACACATATATATAAAATGGACATGACCAAAAATACATATATGTATCTATCATTTGTTACCAGTATTCTCGATGAAATTTGTCATTCCATAAATGGTGGGAACGACAATTTTTACAACAATAAAGTCGTCAAAAATACATCTATGTACCCCCCATCATTCGCTTCCAATATTCTTGACGAAAGCGGTCGTTCCATGGACAGCGGGAACGAGAAACAGAGGCAGCGCCGTACTGTCATGGACGAAGATGTGGCGAGCCTCCGCCGAGCATGTCTCCTCGAGCACGAGAAGCCAAACCCAGTGAAGACTTCTTGTTTCACCACAAAAAAGCCAAACCTAGTGAAGACGACTCGTGTTTTAGAGAAAATGGGGAATTTGAAGAATGAAGATGGCTTCACAAAGTCGAGATTGAGAGCTTTAAAGATTTTCAACAATTCAAAGAAGGAGAAACAGCCGATCTCAGCTGGGGTCAAGCTCACGAGCTATTCAAACTCTCTGTTCAGACATAGAAACTCGACGAAGAAGACGAAGAACTCAAGCTCATCATCACCTAGAGTTTATGCTAGTGGCTTGATTCGTTAGTTTCATAGTTGTTATCTTTTTTGATAATATCATTTCTTTTGAATATATGGATATGCTTTTGATTAAATCAAATCTGTGATGGGTTGTTATTACCATTGTCAATTTTTCTCTAATGATTTTGATTTTGATTTTGTATATATATATATATTTCTCTAGAATTGGAATTGGAGAGAATATTTATCTTGCTTCTACTCTTCCCCAAGAAGGCAAAACCAACTTAATTTATGGCTTAGTGGATTAAAAAACATGATATAAAGAATATATCTTTCAATTAGTGTATTTCATATCACAACATTTCTATGACATGTGGAGACCTTTTTCTTTAAAACTTTGTGGAATTTAGTTCTCTGAATTAAGTTCTATTGTAGTTAATTTAATTTAATATTATAATGGTCTAAACTACTGTATAAAATTGTCAGATTTCTCATTTTGTGATCTGTATTTGGGCATTATATGCACACAACCTTTTGTTTTTTGTCGTTTTCACGAGGGACATGTCAATCCTTGGTGATATCCCATTGCCAATTGGGCCGCATGATATTCTGGTTGTGGGCCTTGGCCAATAGCAGATAGTTGCATTAACACTAGCTATGATACTTTTGCTACTTCATGCTAATTTTTATTCTTGTCCTAAGGTAGAGGATTAAGAATACGTTTTATTCATTTTTTGGGTTTCTAAGAAGTGATATTATGAAAAAAAACAACTGTGGTTGTGCTTCAAGGATTAGGTGGAAGAGGACTTAGACATGCTGCAGAATTAAACTACCATCATCACTTTGTTCTGACTTCACCCTAACCTATCTCACTCATGTTGATTGGTGTCTTGTGATTTTAACTTGTGTTCCTAACCAAAAGAAAAAAATTCATGCAAAGTTGTCTGAAAGAAGTAATTAAGATCAGTATAGTCAACAAAGATCACAAGAAGAAAAAAAGCTATCTTCTATGAGACCTTGGGCATGCCATTTTCATTTATATTTGATGCGTGGATAGTAGAGATTTTGCTTATCATTTTAAAGATTTTGAGTTTTTATGTAATTTTCCAAAGTCTATTTCTTTTAAAATTCAGCAAGAAGGACTTGAAGAGGAGATCACACGAAGGACGCTGACTCATACATCATGGGATCTTTCATCCAAAAAGGATGAAAGTAATATGGTATGAATAATATAGTAATATAATAATATGGTATTAATAATATATAGTAATATAGTAATATGGTATGAAAGTAGTTATATATTCTATAATATAGTATTACAGTAATATGGTATAAATAATATATAGTAATATAGTAATTTTCCCTTCCCTTCCCTTGCCTTGCCTTTATTTTATTTTATTTTATTTGAACGACAATTCCCTTCCCTTTATAAAGTAGACTCTCTTCACAGTTCTCTTCACCTTAACGTGGCATCTTCTTCTTCTTCTTCTCCTTCTTCTTCCTCTTTTTCTTCTTCTTCTTCTTCTTCTTCTTCTTCTTCTTCTTCTCTCTCTCTCTGTCTCTCCCCCTATAAACTCTCTCCCTTTATTAGTCTTGTCTCTTGTTTTTTCCCCTTTCTTATTTAAACTGATATATATATATATAATGGGCATGACCAAAAAGACATATATGAACCCATCATTTGCTACCCGTATTCTCGATGAAATTTGTCGTTCCATGGATGGCAAGAACGAGAATTTTTACAACAATAGAGTCGTCAAAAATACATATATGTACCCCCACATCATTCGCTTCCGGTATTCTTTACGAAATCTGTAATTACATGGACAGTGGGAATGAAAAAAAGTGTCAGGGCCATAGTGTCATGGATGATGACATGGCAAGCCTCCGCCGAGCAGTTGGGCAGCATGATATTCTGGTTGACGGCCTTGGCTAATAGCAGATAGTTGCATTAACACTAGCTATGATACTTTTGCTTCTTCATACTGATTTTTATTCTTGTTCTGAGGTAGTGGATTGAGAATATGTTTTAGTCAATTTTTGGGTTTCTAAGAAGCGATATTATGAAAAAGCAACTGTGGTTGTCCTTCAAGGGTTAAGTGGAAGTGGACTTGGACATGCTGCTGAATTAAACTACAATCATCACTTTGTTTTGACTTCACCCTGACCTGTCTCACACATGTTGATTGGCATCGTGTGATTTTAACTTGTGTTCCTAACCAGAAGAAAAAATTCGAGCGAAGTTGTCTGAAAGAAGTAATTAAGATCAGTATAGTAGATAAAGATCATGAGAAGAATAAAAGCTATCCACTATGAGACCAACGGCATGCCATTTTCTTCTATATCTGATGCATGGATAATAGAGATTTTCCTTATCTTTTAAAAGATTTTAGTTTTTATGTAATTTTCCCAAGTCTCTTTCTTTTAAAATTCAGCAAGAAAGACTCGAAGAAGAGATCACATGGAGGACGCTGACTCATACATCATGGGATCATTCATCCTCCGAGGTTGAAAGTAATAGTAATATTGTAATATAGTAATATCGTATGAATAATATAATAATATATATGGCATGAAAGTAGTTATATATGGTATGAATAATATAGTAATATAGTATGAATAATATATTAATATAGTAGTATAGTAATATAATAATATGGCATGAAAGTAGTCATATATGGTATAATATAGCAATATGGTATGAAAGTAGTTATGTATGGTATAATATAGTAATATAGTAATATAATAAAATGGTATGAATAATATGTAGTAAGATAGTAATTTTTACCATCTCCTCCCTTCGCTTAGCATTTTTTTTTTTTTTTTTTTAATTTGAACAACAATTCCCTTCCCTTTATAAAGCAGACTCTCTTGACAATTCCCTTGACCTTAACGTGGCATCTTCTTCTTCTTCTTCTTCTTCTTCTTCTTCTTCTCTCTCTCTCTCTCTCTCTCTCTCTCTCTCTCTCTCTCTCTCTCTCCCTACAAACTCTCTATCTTTACTAGTCGTGTCCCTTGTTTTGTCCTTTTTTTTATTTAAACACACACACAGATATATATATATATAATAGAGATGACCAAAAATACATCTATGTATCTATCATTTACTACCAGTATTCTCGATGAAATTTGTCGTTCCATAGATGGTGGGAACGACAATTTTTACAACAATAGAGTCGTCAAAAATACATATATGTACCCCCCACCATTCGCTTCCAATATTCTTGATGAAATCGGTCGTTCCACGGACGGCGGGAACGAGAAACAGAGGCAGCGCCGTACTGTCAAGGACGAAGACATGGCGAGCCTCCGCCGAGCATGTCTCCTCAAGCACGAGGAGCCAAACCCAATGAAGACTTCTTGTTTCACCGCAAAGAAGCCAAACCCAGTGAAGACGACTAGTGTTTCGGCGAAAATGGGGAATTTTAAGAATGAAGATGGCTTCACAAAGTCGAGATTGAGAGCATTAAAGATTTTCAACAATTCAAAGAAGGAGAAACAGCTGATCTCTGCTGGGGTCAAGCTTATGAGCTATTCAAACTCTCTGTTCAGACATGGAAATTCGAAGAAGATGACGAACAACACAAACTCATCATCAACTAGAGTTTATGCTAGTGGGTTGATTCATTATTTTCATAGTTGTTATCTCATATTTTTTCCTCTTTGTTATTTAAACTGATATATATATATATAATGGAAATGACAAAAAATACTTATATGTACCCATCATTTGTTACCAGTATTCTTGACGAAATTTGCCATTCCATGGATGGCGGGAACTAGAATTTTTACAACCATAGAGTCATCAAAAAAACATATATGTACCCCCCATCATTCGCTTCCGGTATTCTTGACTAAATTTGTCATTCCATGGACGGCGGGAGTGAGAAACAAAGGCAGGGCCGTAGTGTCATGGACGAAGACATGGCAGGCCTCCGCCGAGAATGTCCCCTCAAGCACGAGAAGCCAAACCCTGTGAAGGCTTCTTGTTTCACCGCAAAGAAGCCAAACCCAATGAAGACGACTAGTGTTTTGGAGAAAAGGGGAAATTTGAAGAATGAAGATGTCCTCATAAAGTCGAAACTGAAAGCTTTAAAGATTTTTAGCAATTCAAAGAAGGAGAAACAGTCGATCTCGGCAGGGGTTAAGCTGACGAGCTATTTAAACTCTATGTTCAAACATGGAAATTTGAAGAAGACGAAGAACTCAAGCTCATCATCAACTGGAGTTTATGCTAGTGGCTTGATTCGTTAGTTTCATAGTTGTTATCTTTTTTGATAATATCACTGCTTGATTCGTTAGTTTCATAGTTGTTATCTTTTTTGATAATATCATTTCTTTTGAATATATGGATATGCTTTTGATTAAATCAAATCTGTGATGGGTTGTTATTATCATTGTCAATTTTTCTGTGATGATTTTGATTTTGATTTTGTGTATATATATATATATTTCTCTAGAATTGGAATTGGACAGAATATTTATCTTGCTTCTATTTTTCCCCAAGAAGGCAAAACCAACTTAATTTATGGCGTAGTGGACCAAAAAACATCATAATCTCAAAGAATATATCTTTCAGTTAGTGTATTTCAGATCACAGCATTTCTATGATATGTGGAGACCATTTTCTTTAAAGCTTTTTGGAATTTAGTCCTTTTAATTAAGTTCTGTTGTATTTAACTTAATTTAATATTATAATGGTCTAAACAACTGCGTAAAATAGTCAGATTCCTTATTTTGTGATCTCTATTTGGGCGTTATATGCACACAACCTTTTGTTTGTTTTCTTTTCACGAGGTACATGTCAATACTTGGTGATATCCCATTGACAGTTGGGCAGCATGATATTCTGGTGAGGAGTGGCAACGGGGCGAGGCTGCGCCGGGGACTACACTCCCCGTCCCCGATCCCCGAAACTGATAAATTTTCCGTCCCCGCCCCCGATCCCCGACGGGGAGCCCATCACCCCCTCCGCCCCGGCCCCCGATCAGGGATCGGGTATCCCCGAACCCGAAAAATCCTCAAGGTCCAATACTCTGATACACTCAGATTGATACAGTAACATAACATATTCACCCTCAGATTGTCCAATACTCTGATACAGTGATACATACATACATATATATATACATATATACACTGAGATATATATATACACTCAGTATCCATAAAGAAGAGAAAAAAAAAAAAAAAAAAAAAAACAGCTGTCGAAAACAGGGGCATACATATATATACACTCAGATCTGAAACTGAAATCCCTAGGTCTAGTTTAATGAGAGAGAGAGAGAGAGCGCATTTTGATGTAGGTCACGCAGAGATTCAACTTTCATTTTCTTTCCCAGTTGTGGGATCATTCAGAATCAGCAAAAGTACAAAAACTAATATATAAACTACATAAAGGAAGCATTTGCTTTTGTAGGCATATATACAACTACAAGGGAGGATATCAGTACCTACTTAACATAATCTTTTTGTTTAGGTGACAAAGAGGAACTTTAAGTCTGCCTCTGTGAGCAGCAGTCGTCGACGTCGTGTGTGTGTAAGAGAGAGAGAGAGAGAACAGCGGCGGTGAAGGGGAACCAGCGGTGAGGCAGGAGAGAGAATAGCGGCGGTGAGAGTGAGTGAGAGAGCAGCAAAGACCTCTCTCTTCTTGTGTTGTGTTGTGGTTGATTCAACAAAACCCTAAACATAAACATATATATAAATAGGGATATACTTGTAATTATACATCGGGTCTAGTCATGGCAGAGACCGGCGGCGGGGCCGAGCCGGGCTGGGGCCGGGGCTTAGAAATGTATCACCGTCCCCGGCACGAAAATTATGTGGATTGATTTTTAAATACCAACCCCGGCCCGTCAGGAGTATTTTTTCGTGGAAAACCTGCTCAATCCGGGGTCGAGGTCGGGTCCCCGTCAGACCGGGTTCAGATTGCCATCCATAATTTTGATTGACGGCCTTGGCTAATGGCAGATAGTTGCATTAACACTAGCTATGATACTTTTGCTACTTCAAACTGATTTTTATTCTTGTTCTGAGGTAGTAGATTAAGAATATGTTTTTGTCAATTTTTGGGTTTCTAAGAAGTGATATTATGAAAAAGCAACTGTGGTTGTGCATCAAGGGTTAAATGGAAGTGGACTTGGACATGCTGTTGAATTAAACTACCATCATCACTTTGTTTTGACTTCACACTGACCTATCTCACACATGTTGATTGGCAACGTGTGATTTTAACTTGTGTTCCTAACCAGAAGAAAAAATTCATGCAAAGTTATCTGAAAGAAGTAATTAAGATCAGTATAGTAGATAAAGATCATGAGAAGAAAAAAAGCCATCCACTATGAGACCAACGGCATGCCATTTTATTTTATATCTGATGCATGGATAATAGAGATTTTGCTTATCTTTTGAAAGATTTTTAGTTTTTATGTAATTTTCCCAAGTCTCTTTCTTTTAAAATTCAGCAAGAAGGACTCGAAGAGGAGATCACACGGACGACGCTAACTCATACATCATGGGATCATTCATCCTCCAAGGTCGAAAGTAATATGGTATGAATAATATAGTAATATAGTATGAATAGTATATTAATATAGTAGTATAGTAATATAATAATATGGTATGAATAAATATAGTAATATAGTAATTTTTACCATCCCTTCCCTTCGCTTAGCTTTTTTTTTTTTTTTTTTTTTTTATTTGAACAACAATTCCCTTCCCTTCATAAAGCAGACTCTCTCCACAATTGTCTTGACCATAACATGGCATCTTCTTCTTCTTCTTCTTCTTCTTCTTCTTCTTCTTATTCTCTCTCACTCTCTCTCTCTCTCTCCCTACAAACTCTCTATTTACTAGTCTTGTCTCTTGTTTTGTCCTTTTTCTTATTTAAACACACACACACACACATATATATAATGGACATGACTAAAAATACATATATGTATCTATCATTTGCTACCAGTATTCTCGACGAAATTTGCCGTTCCATAAATGGTGGGAACGACAATTTTTACAACAATAGAGCCGTCAAAGATACATCTATGTACCCCCATCATTCGCTTCCAATATTCTAGAGGAAATCGGTCATTCCACAGACGGCGGGAACGAGAAACAGAGGCAGCGCCGTAATGTCATGGACGAAGACATGGCGAGCCTCCACAGAGCATGTCTCCTCGAGCACGAGAAGCCAAACCCAGTGAAGAGTTCTTGTTTCACCGCAAAAAAGCCAAACCCAGTGAAGACGACTAGTGTTTCAGAGAAAATGGGGAATTTTAAGAATGAAGATGGCTTCACAAAGTCGAGATTGAGAGCTTTAAAGATTTTCAGCAATTCAAAGAAGGAGAAACAACCGATCTCAGCTGGGGTCAAGCTCACAAGCTGTTGAAACTCTCTGTTCAGACATAGAAATTCGAAGAAGAAGACGAAGAACTCAAGCTCATCATCAACTAGAGTTTATGCTAGTGGCTTGATTCGTTAGTTTCATAGTTGTTATCTTTTTTGATAATATCATTTCTTTTGAATATATGGATATGCTTTTGATTAAATCAAATCTGTGATGGGTTGTTATTATCATTGTCAGTTTTTCTCTGATGATTTTGATTTTGATTTTGTATATATATATTTCTCTAGAATTGGAATTGGAGAGAATATTTATCTTGCTTCTACTCTTCCCCAAGAAGGCAAAACCAACTTAATTTATGGCTTAGTGGACTAAAAAACATCATATAAAGAATATATCTTTTAGTTAGTGTATTTCAAATCACAACATTTCTATGACATGTGGAGACCATTTTCTTTAAAGCTTTGTGGAATTTAGTTCTCTGAATTAAGTTCTATTGTAGTTAATTTAATTTAATATTATAATGGTCTAAACTACTGTATAAAATAGTCAGATTCCTCATTTTGTGATCTGTATTTGGGCATTGTATGCACACAACCTTTTGTTTTTTTTCCTTTTCACGAGGGACATGTCAATCCCTGGTGATATCCTATTGCCAATTGGGCAGCATGATATTCTGGTTGTGGGCCTTGGCCAATAACAGATAGTTGCATTAACACTAGCTATGACACTTTTGCTACTTCTTGCTAATTTTTATTCTTGTCCTGAGGTAGTGGATTAAGAATACGTTTTATTCAATTTTTGGGTTTCTAAGAAGTGATATTATGAAAAAAAAACAACTGTGGTTGTGCTTCAAGGGTTAGGTAGAAGAGGACTTGGACATGCTGCAGAATTAAACTACCATCATAACTTTGTTCTGACTTCACCCTAACCTATCTCACTCATGTTGATTGGTGTCTTGTGATTTTAACTTGTGTTCCTAACCAAAAGAAAAAAATTCATGCAAAGTTGTCAGAAAGAAGTAATTAAGATCAGTATAGTCGACAAAGATCACGAGAAGAAAAAAAGCTATCTTCTATGAGACCTTGGGCATGCCATTTTCATTTATATCTGATGCGTGCATAGTAGAGATTTTACTTATCATTTTAAAGATTTTGAGTTTTTATGTAATTTTCCCAAGTCTATTTCTTTTAAAATTCAGCAAGAAGGACTTGAAGAGGAGATCACACGAAGGACGCTGACTCATACATCATGGGATCTTTCATCCAAAAAGGATGAAAGCAATGTGGTATGAATAATATAGTAATATAATAATATGGTATTAATAATATATAGTAATATAGTAATATGGTATGAAAGTAGTTATATATGGTATAATATAGTATTATAGTAATATGGTATAAATAATATATAGAAATATAGTAATTTTTACCTTCCCTTCCCTTCCCTTCCCTTGCCTTTTATTTTATTTTATTTTATTTGAACGAAAATTCCCTTCCCTTTATAAAGCAGACTCTCTGCACAATTCTCCTCACCTTAACGGGGCATTTTCTTTTTCTTCTTCCTCTTCTTCTTCTTCTTCTTCTTCTTCTTCTTCTTATTCTTTTTCTTCTTCTTCTTCTTCTTCTTCTTCTTCTTCTTCTTCTTCTTCTTCTCTCTCTCTCTCTCTTGCCCTACAAACTCTCTCCCTTTATTAGTCTTGTCTCTTGTTTTTTCCTCTTTCTTATTTAAAGTGATATATATATATATAATGGGCATGACCAAAAAGACATATATGAACCCATCATTTGCTACCCATATTCTCGATGAAATTTGTCGTTCCATGGATGGCGGGAACGAGAATTTTTACAACAACAGAGTTGTAAAAAATGCATATATGTACCCCACATCATTCGCTTCCAGTATTCTTGACGAAATCTGTCGTTACACGGACAGCGGGAACGAGAAAAAGTGGCAGGGCCATAGTGTCATGGACGATGACATGGCAAGCCTCCACCGAGCAGTTGGGCAGCATGATATTCTGGTTAACGGCCTTGGCTAACGGCAGATAGTTGCATTAACACTAGCTATACTGATTTTTCTTCTTGTTCTGAGGTTGTGGATTAAGAATATGTTTTAGTCAATTTTTGGGTTTCTAAGAAGCGATATTATGAAAAAGCAACTGTGGTTGTGCTTCAAGGGTTAAGTGGAAGTGGACTTGGACATGCTGCTGAATTAAACTACCATCATCACTTTGTTTTGACTTCACCCTGACCTGTCTCACACATGTTGATTGGCATCGTGTGATTTTAACTTGTGTTCCTAACCAGAAGAAAAAATTCAGGCGAAGTTGTCTAAAGGAAGTAATTAAGATCAGTATAGTAGATAAAGATCACGAGAAGAAAAAAAGCTATCCACTATGAGACCAACGGCATGCCATTTTCTTTTATATCTGATGCATAGATAATAGAGATTTTGCTTATCTTTTGAAAGATTTTTAGTTTTTATGTAATTTTCCCAAGTCTCTTTCTTTTAAAATTCAGCAAGAAAGACTCGAAGAGGAGATCACACAGAGGACGCTGACTCATACATCATGGGATCATTCATTCTCCAAGGTTGAAAGTAATATTGTATGAATAATATAGTAATATTGTAATACAGTAATATCGTATGAATAATATAATAATATAGTAATATGGGGTAATAAAGTAATATTGTATGAATATAGTAATATGGGGTAATAAAGTAATATAGTAATAAAGTAATATTGTATGAATAATATAGTTGCATTAAACACATCGTTCTAATTGGGATCGACTTGATTTTATTTATTTTGTACTTGGTTTAATTTTAGGTATTGTTGTACATAAACTTAAATTTTGGATTGTAAGAACACATGGGCTATTGTTGTTTTCATAAATAGAATCTATTTATATATATTTGGATGTCAATGAATTAAAGTGTGGATATTATTTAATAATTTTTTATTGGAAAGTAATTTGTTATTTGTGATGGTAATTTTTTCTATCTCAAATACCAAATTAATTTTTTTATATACAACAATTAGATGTTTTGCCGACGCAATCAAGTTGTCACCAAAAGTATCATTTTTACCGATGCAAATTTGAGTCCGCAATTTCTACCTTTTGGTGACGAATTTTGTTGTGTTGCGAAAACTATTTTTTGTTGTAGTGATAGTAATATGGTATGAATAATATAGTAATATAGTAATATGGTATGAATAATATAGTAATATGGTAATATAGTAATATGGTATGAAAGTAGTTATATATGGTATGAATAATATATAGTAATATAGTAATATAGTAATATGGTATGAAAGTAGTTATATGGGGTATAATATAGTAATATAGTAATATAATAATATAATAATATAATATGAATAATATATAGTAATATAGTAATTTTTACCTTCCCTTCCCTTCCCTTACTTCTTTTTTTTTTATTTGAACAACAATTCCCTTCCTTTTATAAAGCAGACTCTCTCCACAATTCTCTTCACCTTAACATGGCATCTTCTTCTTCTTCTTCTTCTTCTTCTTCTTCTTCTTCTCTCTCTCTCTCCTTACAAACTCGCCCTCTTTACTAGTCCTGTCTCTTGTTTTTCCCTCTTTGTTGTTTAAACTGATATGTATATATATATATAATGGACATGACCAAAAATACATATATGTACCCATCATTTGCTACCAATTTTCTCGACAAAATTTACAGATCCATGGATGGCGAAAACGAGAATTTTTACAACAATAAAGTCATCAAAAATACATATATGTAGCCCTCATCATTCGCTTCCGGTATTCTTGACAAAATCTGTCGTTCCATGGACAGCGGGACCGAGAAACAGAGGCAAGGCTGTAGTGTCATGGACGAAGACATGGCGAGCCTCCGCCGAGCATGTCTCCTTGAGCACGAGAAGCCAAACCCAGTGAAGACTTCTTGTTTCACCGCAAAGAAGCCAAACTCAATGAAAACAACTAGTGTTTCAGAGAAAATGGGGAATTTGAAGAATGAAGATGGTTTCATAAAGTCAAAACTGAGAGCTTTAAAGATTTTCAACAATTCAAAGAAGGAGAAATAGCCGATCTCGGCTAAGGTCAAGCTCACGAGCTGTTTAAACTCTCTGTTCAGACATGGAAATTCGAAGAAGAGGAAGAACTCAAGCTCATTATCAACTAGAGTTTATGTTAGTGGCTTGATTCGTTAGTTTCATAGTTGTTATCTTTTTTGATAATATCATTTCTTTTGAATATATAGATATGCTTTTGATTAAATCAAATCTGTGATGGGTTGTTATTATCATTGTCAATTTTTCTGTGATGATTTTGATTTTGATTTTGTATATATATTTCTCTAGAATTGGAATTGGAGAGAATATTTATCTTGCTTCTACTTTTCCCCAAGAAGGTAAAACCAACTTAATTTATGGCTTAGTGGACTAAAAAATATCAATGCTTGGTTAAGTTCTATTGACAGGAACCAGTTGTTGGTAGTCCTAAAGAAATATAAGGATCTTTTTGCGTGGTCTTATAATGAACTGCCAGGATTGGATAGGTCATTAGCGGAACATAAGCTTCCTATGAAGCCTAACTTTAAACCACACAAGCATAAACCAAGACAGATGAGCCCTGAAGTGGTTCAGAAAGTGAAGGAGGAAATTCTCAAGCTCCTTAAAGCAGGCTTCATTAGAACAACCAGGTATGTTGAGTGGTTGTCTAACATTGTGCCTGTGATTTAAAAGAATGGCAAGATGAGGGTGTGCATCGATTTTAGAAATCTGAATTTGGCAACTCCAAAAGATGAATACCCCATGCCTATAGTGGATCTATTGGTAGACAGTTCAGCAAGGCAAATGATTTTGTCTATAATGGATGGGCATTCTGGTTACAACCAGATCTGCATTGTAGAAGAGGATGTCCCCAAGACAACATTCAGGTGTCTTGGGAATATTAGCACCTTCGAATGGGTAAAAATGCCATTTGGTCTAAAGAATGTTGGGGCAACATATCAGAGTGCAATGAATACTATCTTTCATGATCTTATTAGAGAATACCTAGAGTGTTACATTGATGATATTGTTATAAAGTCCCAGTCTATGGAGGAACACTTGGTTCACTTGGTAGCAACTTTCGAGAAAATGAGAAAGTTCAAGTTAAAGCTTAATCCTCTCAAATGTGCTTTTGGTGTATCAGCTGGAAACATCTTGGGGTATGTTGTACACAAAAAGAGAATACAGTTTGATCAGAATAAAGCCAAATCCATCATTGAGGCCAAACCTCCATCAAGTAAGAAAGAAGTACAAAATTTCCTTGGTCAAGTTAATTTTCTTCGAAGATTTATTTCTAACACTGCAAGGAAAACTAAAGTATTTTCTTCTTTGTTAAAGTTGAAAGAAAATGAAGAGGAGTTTGTGTGGACAACAGAGCATCTATCTACTTTCGAAGAAATTAAAGCCTACTTGGCCAAGCCTCTAGTGTTAATGCCGCCAAGGAGCAACAAGCCCTTGAAGTTTTTTTTTTTGGGGGGGTGAATAAGCCCTTGAAGTTATACATTGCTGTAGTAGAAGATTCATTAGGCGTTTTCCTAGCCCAGGACAATGAAGAAAGCAAGGAGCAAGCAGTTTATTACCTTAGTAGGTTTTTAAATTTTTGTGAATCTAAATACTCAACTGTAGAAAAGTTGTGCCTTGCATTGTACTTTGCAGCAATGAAATTAAGACATTATCTTTTGCCTACTGTTGTCTTGGTAATTGCAACCACAGACTTGGTTAAGTACATGTTATGTAGACCTATGTTGAGAGGAAGAATTGACAAATAGATATTAGCTTTATTAGAATTTTATCTAGAATATGTCCCTCAAAAGGCAGTAAAAGGACAAGTTTTGGCCAACTTCTTGGCAGATCATCCATGTCAAATAAAAAGCCAAGAGATAATGGACCTTGGTATGATCAATGTTGAGCCATGGCAAATAGGTTCGATGGATCAAAAGCCAGTGTACTTGTTCCAATAATCAAGCTAAATATGAAGCTTTAATAATGGGACTTGAGATACTTATTGGATTACAAGCTCATGCAGTTGATATATTTGGGGATTCCTAATTGGTAATCAACCAAGTAAAAGGAATCTTCAAGTGTCAAAGTACAAGCATGTTACCATATTATGTTGTTGCACTGCATTTGCTTTCTCAATTTCGGATAGTCAATGTGACTTATATCCCAAGATTCATGAACCATAAGGCCAATGATGTGGCCCAAAAGGCTTCAAATTTCAAAAGAAAGGGGAATACCCAAATGGACATAAGTCAAGCAACATACCAGAAGTTAATACCACCTTTGGCTAAAAGGGGTATCATGGTAGAAGTTAACCAGAATAACTTAGAAGAGCATGATTGGAGACATCCAATCATTCAATATTTAACTGGCCCATCTTCGAAGGCTAGCAGGAAAATTAAACTACAGTCTATGCAATATATAGTGTATAACAATGCTCTTTATAAAAGGGGAGCAGATGGGTTGCTGTTGGAATGTTTAGGGCCATAGGAAGCATTGACTACTATGGCTGAAGTGCATGAAGGTATTTGTGGTGCCCATCAGCCTAGTGTGAAGATGAAATGGTTGCTTCGAAGGCATTCCTACTATTAGCCAACCATCCTAAAGGATTGCATAGAGTATGCGAAAGGATGTCAAGCATGCCAAAAGCATGGTGTGATAAGGCACGTTCCGATAGCTAATTTGTATACAGTAATGAAGCCATGGCCATTTAGAAGATGGGCAATGGATATGATAGGGAAAATATATCCACCTTCTTCGAAGCAATATTGTTTCGTTCTAGTCGCCATAGATTACTTCACTAAATGGGTCGAAGCTAAGCCTTATAAGGCTATGGATCAGACTGAAGTTATTGGATTTATCAAGGAATTGATCCATAGGTTTGGCATCCCACAGACCATAACTATAGATAATGGGACTGTATTTGATAGAAAGATGGTAAAATCTTTCACAGCAGAGTTTTGAATTAGTCTTATTAATTCCATCCCTTATTATGCACAAGAAAATAGTCAGGCTGAATCATCTAATGAATCCTTGAAAAAAATAATACGAAGAGTTGTGGAAGACAATCCTAGGGATTGGCATAACTTGTTGTTAGATGTGTTGTGGGCCTATAGAACTTCTCCAAGGTCAAGTATAGGAATCACTCCTTATGCCTTAGTATATGGACATGATGCAGTGTTGCCTATGGAAATTAATATTAAATCCTTGAAGGTAAAATGCCAGGACCAGTTAACTTCTGAGCAGTACCATCAAAGAATGTTCTTGGAATTAGAAAGTGTGGATGAAGCTAGAATTTTGGCATTAAATAATATTTTTTTCCAAAAGAAGAAGGCAGCCAAAACTATAATAAGAAAATCAGGCACATTAGCTTTGATGAAGGTGATTTGGTATGGAAGACAATACTTCCAGTAGGAATTAAAAGCCATAAGTTTGGCAAATGGTCACCTGATTAGAAAGGATCATATCAAATTCATAGAGTCTTGCCTGGGGGAGCATACCATTTGAGAAATTTGAATGGATATGTGCATCCCAAGAAAATTAATGGCAGGTACTTAAAGCCTTATTATCCAACTATGTGGGAGACACAAGGAGTGTAGAAAATGCTAAATAATAGAATGATAGAGCATGATACACCTACACAGATAATAAAAGGTTTTTTATTTTATAAAGAATTAGATATATGTAGCCACAAATTGGCCCATAAATTAGTACAATGTTTCAATTGTTCATTTACAATTGATTCTCTACTTCTAAGGGATGGGAACAACTGAATGGCTGTAGCCATGTCTTGTTTTTTGTCAGCCATCCCTTAGTTAGTAATTTGTAGCTTCTTGGCATTTCGATCCAAGGCTAGGTTGACTGCTGCTAGCTCCTCTTCCAGTTAAGCTTTCTTCTCCAACAACTGGGATCGAAACTGGGATGCATAGGATTATTGTCCCTCTAATTCAAACACTTCAACATGGATGTGGGATACAAACTCCTTATCCTTCAGTAGTTTTTTTTTTTTTTTCTGCAGCCTTAGCCATTTGGCAAATATTGATGTAAAAGTCTATGGTGGCTACTGCCTGAGATAGGTGGCTTGAAAAGGCTAGATCAAATTGCTCGAAGGCCTGGCAGCATTTAAGGAAACCATCCTTGATGATAGGTCTCTGCAAAGCTTCAAATGGAATCCTCGAAAATGTTTGTAGTAAATCCAAGCAAGTGCCCAAACCTGCTCGAGGTAAAGAGGCTTTAGCAATAGTAGAGAAGCTCTCAAAAATCTCTAGCAAGGAATCAGGAAGGGCCAATGGCTCAGTCTCACTGCTTGGTACCCGAGCTGGTGAAGAGATGCCAAACAAGCTGGCTAGCTAAGCTTCGAAGATGTCTATCTCCTCCTCTGACATTATCAGTACAGAGGGATTGTTGGTTAAATGAAGAGATGGAAGCATAGGAATAGGTGAAGGGGTAAAAGTTTCCCTCGCAGAGTCAATAGTCCTGGCTACCAGCAAGTCTAAAGAAGAGGAACTAGAGCTGGATGGTTGAAAGGAAATTGGTGAGCCATCAGTATCTTCCTTACGAGTACCAGTTATCACTGAAGATGAAGTGACCACTGGAATTCTTTCAGGTGACATAGAAGCAGCCATGATTATGGGAGAAGTAAAATGAGAGGAGAGGAAAGATTGATGGCGCAGGTATGGTGTTAAGCCTGGGCATAAGGAAGGTGGAATGCTTTGCTTTAAAAAGGAAGGCATGGAAGATATAGTGCTGGGAAGCGGAAGTACTATCTGAATATGCTCTATAATCATTAGCACTTCAGTATAAGCCTTCCTTGTTCCTTTTAAGACCAAAGAGGCTAATGTCGGAGGAGGAATGACTGTTGTTGCATAAACAGAAAATGTTAATTATTTTGGTTAAGTTTTGAGAGGGAATCAAAAGTAGTTAAGGGAGAAATTACCAGCCTCAGAGGTTGTATTGGTAATGATTGAAGAGCTGCGAAGGGTATAGAGCTCAGCAGTTAGTTTTTTCCTTGCAGCCTCCCTTTGTAGTGCATCAGCAGCAGCAACTTCATCCTTTAGTATTTGTTAATGCCTCCTCTTTTCAGACCTCTTAAACACGATAATTTCTTTGGAATATTCTTTTTCCCTGGCCTTAGCAGCTACCTCGTGAATAGGATCACCAACAAGGTTAGAAGGAGAAAGTGTTATTTTCTTCCTCCTAGTCAATGGTGTTTGTTTCTCTTTCTCTGCTTCTTCCTTTTCTATGGGAGCCTCAAGTGTCTCCTCTTCAGGATGGTCAGAAAGAGAAACTGTTATTTTCTTCCTTCTCTTCTATGGTGTTTCTTTTTCTTTCTCACTTCTTCCTCTTTTATGGAAACCTCAGGTGTCTCCTTTTCAGGATCAGGTAGAAGTTTTCTCTTTCTCTGTTGTTGTTACTTGCCTTTGAGGATATTCAAGGCTTGAACTCTCTGAGGAAAGTCCTTCTGTGAGGCTCCTACACCAAAGAGAGGCTATAAATAACTAAGGCATCATAAAGAGAGAGAGAGAGAGAGAGAGAGAGAAAGGCAACAGTGCACACCTTTCTTCGAAGCAGCTCTAGTAACTCTAGGAGGAAGAGATGAGGTAGCAAGAATAGTCCTTGCAGCAGCAGGAGTAAAAGTTGGGATAGCAGAGGCAGTAGAGGAAGTGATGATCCCAGTCCCCTTGGACTTGGCATGAGGCACATCTAGTCTCACTAACAAATCTTGAGGAGGGATGGCCAAGTGCACCTCCATATTGGCCGTCCACCAATTCTGATATCTTTTCAATGTATTGTCTTGAGGAATGAAGGGTAAGTATTCAAAATCAATTAAGTCTTGAATCAACTTGGAGGTTGCTTCCTCCAGTCTGGACCTTGGAACCTTCAATTCTCTGCTTATAAGATTTGAGTTGGATTGGCTGCAAAGAGGAATAGGAATCCCCTGAGTGAATCCAAATTTCCTAGCAAATTGGGCAAGGTAAGGTAGGGCAGTAAGGCTCAGAAATACACTTATAAACTCTAGGATTTATAATGCCAATGAAAAGCTCCCTCGGAATCAAAATGGAAGCCCACATATCTTTGTGTTGAGGCCTAGAGTAGGACTTGTCACCCAAAAAGGCCCTTAGCCAGGCTGGTCCAATGTTGGCTTCGAAGGGACAGAAAAAGAGGCTAAAAGGGAAAGCTGGAAGTCGATGGAAAAAAGAAAAGTAGAAAGCAAAATTGGAAGGGCAAAATTGGAAGGGTAAAGTGAGATCCTGGCAAACTTCATGTCGTAAAAGGTAGGGTCTGGTGATAAAAATCTTAGGCATTTAAAGTGCAAGTCAGTGAAGTATGCAAAAAGCCAGAGTTGGAGTATCCAAAATGGGCCTCCTTAATTGGAATCCATGGGTTTTTCACAAAATGTGGAGCAAGTTCTGTAGACATGACCCAAAACATATGAAGCTAAAGCTATCTTTTTATGCAAAACAAAAGCTTTGGCGGGAGGGACAAACTCAAGCATAATCCTCTGAGAAGAGGTACAGAAGAGGAATTTACAAAGCCAATACAATAAAAAAGAAAAGAGTTCCCTATCAGTTACAGGACCTTACCTTTTGTTCTCAGATTTGACAAAGTCACTATAGGATGAGTTCAAATGAGGAATAAAAAAAGAGACGTTAAGGTCAGGATAGTTTGGATCAAAGGGAGTACCAATATGGGATAACCCTAAAAGATGGCAGATATCAAGGACAGTAGGGGCCATCATACCACATCTAAATTGGAAAAAATTAAAAGTAAAGTTCCAAAAACAAAGAGCAGCAGGTATTAAAAATTGATCCTCCGAAATAGTGAACTTAGATAGTTGAAGGGTGTCGAAGAGGCAAAGTTCCTAGAGATCCAATGACCTGGCAGGAATAACTCGATCGTACCATTCCTCCCATTCTGGCTTTACTGTGGGCCAACAACGATGGGGTCGGTTCATCCTTCAGCTTCCCCAATCAAGACCACCTTCATAGAGGAGGCAGTGATCCTCCAAACCCGGGTATAGAGAAAAAAGCTAAGCAGGGGCCTCCTTAAAAATGGGTCCAAGCACATATTCCTGTTGCTCATGACGATGGGGAATGAAAATGCGCCCATCAATAGCACTTTGCTCGCCAACTTTGTACTTCTCACATTCTTCAGCGATAACCCTCTTCAAAGCTACGGATGGGCTCATACACTCCATAACTAGTACTTTCAAGGAGGAAAAAGCCATTAGCAGAAGTTTTCAGAGGAAGAAGCTGAGAAAAAGAGTAAAGAGGATGAGAGAGCAATAGAAATGAAGGGTTTGTGTTTTGGGTAAGCAAGTAAGTTAAAAGCACGAAGAGAAAGGGTTTTTTTTAAACCTTTCTGTCTGAAAGATGCCCAATCAGTCTAAATGGATAAAAAGACTCAAGATAATTATTTGACTAATTTTGGAACCCATGTGAGTTTAAGCCTTTGTCTTAAAATTCAAAGGAGTCCTGAAAGTACAACATGGAAAGTTTCTCTCAATGGTGATTGTTTGGAAGAGAAACATATCTCAAACACGCAGATTGGCTTTGGAAACAGATATTTGGCTTCGAAGCCAGGATTTGGCTCCAAAGCCAGATGTCAAACATCTAGCTAGGGCTTTGAGAGTAGGTAGTTGATTTCGAAGCACATTTTATGACTAAGAATGCAAGAATGTTTAGGTTTGATCTGCTTCGAAGGGATTGGGGACTTGCTCTTAGGTTTTTTGTAAAAGATAAAATCATTCGAACACTACAACAAAAAGTATAATTAATAACATTTGTTTATAGCATTTTTTTATGAATGTTATAAAATAAAAGGTATACATAACATTTTTTAATAAAATGCTGTAAAATATTTTTGAATAATAACATTTAATTTTTTATAGCAATTTTTTATATTTTAATAGCAATTGAAAACCAATATTAAAGGTGTCTAAATACGGAACTTCGTTCTACAGGATATAACAAAGAAAGAATGCTATTGAAACCTGAAAGAAAAAAGGCGCTCTAAATTTGCCGCGATTTTTCCATTCAGTTTCCATCTCTTGCACGATCCCTCTCTTGCGTTGTATTTCTTCCACATATAATCGCAAATCGAGCATACAAAAAAACCCTAGAAAGAGTTGGTCAATTGGACGAGTTTGTGTCTCCGATTGGACGAGTTGGTCGATTTACTGGATCAGAGCTGTAAGGAGTTGAAGCTCTGTTATTCATCGTTGAAGTTTCATAGGTAAATTGATGTTTTATATACTTCTTTCTGTTTGGGTCATTTTTTTTTTTAATTTTCGAAAAATTGAACCAAAAAAAGAAGAAGAAGAATAAGAATAAACACTCACTGCTCTGTTATTTTGGATGATTTGGTTTTAATTTAGTAAGAAGTACATTAACCATTTCTGTGATTTTAGTATGAAGTTGAAATGAGTTTTTCATCTTCTTGAGGGATTTTCTTCAATTTTCATTCTGGTTTTGTATTGTACAATGTTTTTGAATAGTAGTGTATTGTTTGAGTTGTTGAAATTGTCTCAATAGGTGGTAAAGTTATATAGGGTCATAGTTTCTCTGATATATTGCACTAGTATATATTATTATGCCTCTTAGGTGCTTGATAAAATGCCACTAAGAGTGGCTGAACTTGTATACTGTTTTCTTATGAGTTTTTTTAATATCTGTATTAGTATCTATATCTATATCTATATTTATATATATGTACACATAAAGATAAGCACTATATTTGAAATTTATCATGTTATTGTATATGAGAACTCACCAAGGAAGGAGATGAAAAGTTTGGTGAAACAAAAATGTTATATATAGAAGCCATCCAAAAAAAAAAAAAAAAGGATTCTGGATTTTTATTTTTCTTCTGTTTTCAAAGAAAAAAAATTATGGTATATGGTAAAATGGCAATAACATTGGCTAAAAGTAGATATTATATCAGTGCATTGTATTTTATGTCAACATTTCCAACCATTTGTGAAAGTTATGTGTGAGTTTTTCTTCTATCCATGCCATCATTAAAAACACGATGGGTAAAAGAAAATGGGTAGGTGAGTAAGGATTTTTGGCCTATTGATATAGCAATACTGTGTAGTTTAAGGTTGTTGTTTAACTTTTATGGAGTATAGTTTGATCGGGTTATATGTAGTTCTTCATGTGATTGTTATTGAGTTTGGAAATTGTTGACTTTAAAGATATTGTTGGATTTTGAATCATTATTTGAAATTAATCTATGAGATTACAACTAATATATGTTAAATATTTTATTTATTGAACTTGCACACGCATCACGTGAGCCACCTACTATCTTTTATAAGTACGGTAACGAGATGTTAATTATTATTACCATTTGTTTTGAGAGATAGAGGAGTGATTGAAATTGAGATGGAGGTAAAATTTATTAATATTGTATTAGTGTTTTAATGCTATGGAAGATATGTATCATATACACTGTTAGTTACACATTTTTAAAAATTTTAACATTATTAGAAAATATGTAATTTTATTTATGAAGTACAAATTATGTATCAAAAAACAATCCGTAATATTCGTCACAAATGATGCAAGAAAAAAATGCAATATTTGCCTAAAAAAATAAGTAAAAAAAGTTATATATGATACACAACTACTTAATATTTATTATAAAAATACATAACATATATTACAAAAATATGTAAAAATTAGGATTGTACACGGATCAGATTGATCAAGTTTTAGAGTAAATTAGGAACCGATCAGTAGGAACTAGTATATATATATACTGCAAACTGATAAGGAACCGAATAGTAGGAACAATAGGAACACGGATCGGATTCTTCTATGTCTTGCTCTTCATCACAATTGGTCGATCAAGTAGTTTGACATATCTAATGCTTTCCTTCATGGAGTTCTTGAAGAAGAGGTGCATATGTTGCAGCCTCTTGGCTTTGTTCATCCTACTCAATCCACTCATGTCTGCAAACTTCACAAGGCCTTATATGGGCTCAAACAAGCACCTAGAGCCTGGTACTCCACCTTCTCTGCATTTCTTCTATCTCAGGGGTTTTAGAATAGTAAATGTGATTCATCTGTATTCATTCAGAAGTCTGATAGCACTATTACTGTGCTTTTAATCTATGTTGATGACATATTACTCACAGGAAATAATGATGCTCATATTACCTCTCTTATTGCTCATATGCATGAGGTTTTTTCTATGAAAGAATTGGGTCCTGTGTCCCATTTCTTGGGCATTTCAGTTCAAGCTATTGCTACTGGTTATATACTTTGTTAACAAAAGTATGCTCATGACATACTTGTGCGAGCTGGATTAGCTGAATGCAAGCCTTGTTCTTCACCTATGTCTGTCAAGCCTAGTCTCACTAGTTCTTTCACTGAATTATTTGACAATCCTTCTCTTTATCGCAATATAGTTGGGGCTTTGCAGTACTTAACTATCACCAGACCTAACATCTCCTTTACTGTTAATCAGTTGTGTCAACATATGCATGCCCCCAACTTGGGTCATTTTTCTGCTGTTAATTAGTTGTGTCAGCTTCTGTTCCTATATATGTCTGTTAGAGATATTAGATATTTGTTAGAGTTAGATATTAGTTAGAAGATTGGTTAGAAGTTTGTTAGACAAGTTGTTAGATAGTTAGACAGTCATTATACAAATGTCTATATAAACAATAATGTAGCTACAATACAAGTATTGAATAAAGAATTGAGGAGTTCATTTTTTTTTCATTGTGATAAAGAGCAAGACAAAGAAGAATCTGAATACAGCAGTAGTTGAAGTCACAGCTTATGTTGCTACAGTCTAAAACATTAGTGCCACCACTATATCAGCAGCACTCATGCCCATCTCACAGCTGCAACTTCAGATCTAGCTCAGCTTCTGTTCCTGTATCTGTCTGTTAGATATTAGGTATTTGTTAGAGTTAGATATTTCCAGACTAAAATCAATCAAGTTTCTGTCAATGATCTGGTTAGATAACCTGCATCAGGTTAGAAGATGCCTGGATTAGTAGGCTTACAGCAGCAGCTTCAGTGGTCTAGTACATAAATCTATTGGGATGGTCTGATTCTTATTCTGTTCTGTTCTAGCTTTCTGGGTGAGCAGCTGCTGCTTTGTGTCATTAATCCTCGTTATTGCCTTGGTTCTGGCCCTGGTGAGCAGCAGCAGCAGTATTGGGTTTGGTTGGAGAGCTCCTGAGAAAGTTGTTACTCCTGTATAGTTGCCTACTGCTGTGTGTACAGAGGTGTCACACAGGGGAGGTTAACTGCTAGCTGCTGTTTTGTACTGCTGTTGCTGCTGTTTTATTATAGAAAGAACAGCTGTAGTTACAGAGAAGAAAGTTGGACTAGGAGGGTAGAAGATCTGTAAAGACCTGCATCTGCAATCTGCCATAGGCTGTAGAGTAGAGAAAAGTAGGATATCAGCCAACTTTTGGATGCAGGCCTCAACCTAGAACCAACCTGGATACACCTCAAAAAAGCACATAGCTAGCCAATGAGACTTCAATACCCTGGATATGGAGAAAATGAGACCATAACAAAGAGGGCAGATCAATCTACAACTATACATGAACCCTTTTTTTGGATCCTTTTAATGTGTTCAGGGTCTCCATACCAGCTGTATGTGGACCATGAACTCACCCCATAATCCCAAAAGCTGAATCAATGTCAGCACAAAGATACGAGTATTTTCCCTTGCACAGCCCGCAAGGGTAGGCCACGAAATATTCACCTGAACATCAATACTAGTATAGACTAAATAAGAACGACTTTTACAATCAAAATTAAAGGATTTCTTCACACTTGAGGCGCTTAGAGCAGCCATCATCCCTTGCTGCCAGATTCCTAATTCCAGAGGACAAACTGCCCGCAAGTGTTCCCAGCGGTAGAAGACATCCAGTAGACATTTTATGTAACCCTTCTTTCCAGCAACAGACTTGAAACAAACACTCAACCTGATACATGAATTCCTATCACAGCTAAGAACCAATGCTCTATGCCATCGGCAAGAAAAAGCTTTACATACGAACCACAAACAGCCCACATTATATGAACTCACATCACTCAACCCACAATATGAGACCTCACTACACTCTAGAAATGTTGACAGCAAGCAACTTGCAAGATAGAACAACAATTCATAAATGTGTAAACAAGTTAGCAACAAAACTCTCTCAATATGGGCAGTGAAAGGTATGTGATTTAATGTCCTCCCCACACTCAACCCTCTATGATATGGTCTAGCTCCCAGAACAGCACCTTTCAACCTGCCCATTAACCAAACAATTAGATAACACTCTATTTATGCTCCCATTCACTCAACCCACTTGAAGTGATCTAACATCCCTCAAAACTCTTCTAACCGGATCCAGAGAGGTAACTCTATTCTTCAAAATTGAATCTGGCAGCCTCCATGTCTCCAGAAACAACCTGTCACTTTGATTACTATTCAGGTTAGTAACAGAAAACATCCGAAATCGAACCATATCAATTATTTGCTTAATAACCACCTCCTCGGGGAGGAACTCCCCATTAAAAAATCTGTTATTTCTGGTCATCCATAATTGGTAAACTGTGCAATTAAAAACCAATCTGGAAATGACCGAGCCGAGGGATTTACCCCAAATTTGTTGAGACAGAAGCTGAACCAGCTCAAACCATGGCAGATCTGGCCAGAAACATTTAATCATTAGGGGGGGGGGAACCTTTAAACTCTAGCTAACAATCAACGTCAAAAGAGGTCAAATTTGGGAACACAGGGGTAGCATATTAACATTATTGATGTACTTGCTGGTGGTGATATGAACTACACAGAGAAAATGGAATACTAGAAAGAGGCAAAAATGCAATTCTTATTCCACATATAGAGCAAGTGTACCATAAAGGAAAGGAGGAAAAAAGCAACATGCTGTGTGATCCTTTTGACAAAATGCAATAAAGAGAAAATGTATTCATTGTCTCCAGCAGAATTTTGTTCCAAATAATGATGTTAATCGATCATAACATATGTTAGTAAAAAAGAGTAAAGCGTTCCTGTAACACCACCTCCTTTCACAGTACAACTGATGTCCCAAATACCCAAAGTCTTCGTCTCAGAAAAAGGCCGAAGAAGAGCAGCACGATGATCAAGCATTGGGAAATAGACATCAAACTCTTTGTCATTAACTACAAATTTACCATCACCGGGTTGGATCCAAACACGGGCCACACTGCATTTCCTTCTTCCAATTCCATAAGCCCTTCCCTTTTCATCTACTTGTCTCACCCGTGCATTGGCAACTTCTTCCTGTTTCTGGCACTCTATTTCAGCTCTTGTAGATTTTCGTGTATTTTTCAGATAACGCATGTCTTCTATTTCTTTTAGTGGAGGCAATCCTTGAACACCATCCAGATCCTTCAGAGCAATCAAACTATCTAGCATTGCGTCTGTGATACCAGATGCTGCAACTAGGTCACCGAATGCTCAATTTGGACCTAAAATTACAAATATTGGATCGATAGTCTTTAGTCAGACATTGTACAGATGACATGATGACCGAAACTTAAAAACCTTATAAAAACCTTCCATCACGTAATTTTCCAGCCCAGTATAGCTTTTACAATTTTAGAAAAATAAAATAAAATCTAAAGCAAGGGAAAACTGTCAGGTTCAATGTCACAAGGATGTATTTGAAATAATTTGCCTTATGTAGTCTCCAAGAAGGAAGCAAGAATACTATTTTCAGATTGTCTATAGACTTAGCTAAGATAAAGAAAATACAAATTCAAGACTGCATTTATATTTATGCAGCTTTGAATTCATTAGTGGAAACTAGCAATTGAAAAAGAAGCATGCCACAGATAAAAATAAAAATAAAATAAAAACTCAAAAAATATTAGTCGTACATGATGCTAATGCCAAATCACTAATCATTCAAAAAAAAAAGCTCCATTCTAAGCCAGTGTTTATATGAAATGCATATACAAATGTAGTTAGATACAGTGTTAATGAGCCTAATTCATCATTTGAAAGATATTTCTTTATATGAATCTAATGGTGTGCAATTCACCATTGCCGCTTTGCATAAAAGTCCTGGTCTAGTGAATAATGAATTTTGAATGCAAAGAAGCATGGTTTGCCTTGTAAAACAAACTTAAATGAAATCTGCACTCAAAGAATAAAAATATTGATAAATAAGATACATCGCTATCCTGAAAACATGTGCATATTGATGGATATATAGGAAAATAATACCAAACTGCTTCACCCTATCCCCCAGTGTTAAGTCTCACTGTCACGCAACCCTCAACAGGAATTCCCTAACCCCCACAACCAGCCAATACATGCAGAAAGATGAGGAAAAAATGTACAGCATGAATGTACTCCATCATGCAATATAGAAGGGTTTTTTTTTTTTTTTTTTTTCCCCTATGGGAGGGGAGGGGAGGGGAGGGGAGGGATTGTTTGGCTTATTCAAATTTTGTGGTTGAAATTTCGTCGAACTATATTAGATTAGTTATTTATTTATTATATGTATTTTTATTTGATTTGGATGTTGCTTTGCTATTTATTAGAACTATATTTGTTTTATGAAAATTCATGTATATTATGATTCTCTTTCTTTATTGCATTCTTGTTTTTTTAAACTCTAATCATATGATCTTCTCATTATACATGACCATTTATAGGCAATTTTATATTTTTGCCTTCTTATGAAAGTTAAGACAATGGAATTGATGCCTGTAAGACACTTTCAAAATATTCATTACAGTTATCACAAAATGTCTTAAACCTTAATATAGCCTTGGTGTAGCATTGCCTACGACTAAAATTCATAAAGGTCATGTTCGAAGACCTGTATATTTATGTATCATAGTTTATTAAGAAATCCCTATTTTCACTATCTAGATGCACTTCTATTTGTGTGAAATTTCTATGCACTTCTATTTGTGTGAAATTTCTCCACCTTTCTGATCTAAGCAATTATATGTATTACTTGGCCATATTAGGAAAACAGTTACTTTGCGATTAATGATGGAGAAAGATTGGGTACATCTTAATAGGTAATGAAAATTATATTTGGAACCTGTTGTGCTTAAAATATTCATTCTCAAATGTTTTGATAAATTTGGACTTTGAATGGTAAAATAGAACTACAGATGAATACATGAAAGCAGCATGGAATTTTGTGGACATGGCTAAAAGGAATGCAGGGTATCCAGAGAAGATTATATGTCCTTGCAAAGATTGTCGAAACTTAAGTCACCATTGTATTGAGGTTGTGTATGAGCATTTGGTCATAAAGGGAATGGATGAAACTTATACAAATTGGTTTCATCATGGAGAACAACCAAATGTCAGTGATAAACCTGATATGGAAATGTTAGGCTCATACAATTTATTTAAAGCTACATGTGCGCGAGATGACAATTATGAAAAATCTGTTGACAAAAGTGGGGATGAGGATTTTTTCAAATTACTGGAAGATGCAGAAACTCCATTATATTTAGGTTGTGAAAAATACACAAAGTTGTCAGCAATTGTTTCTCTTTACAAGCTTAAAGCTGTAAATGAATGGTCTGATAACAGTTTCAATAAACTTTTGGAGATATTACATGATATGTTACCAATGGGAAATGTCATTCTGAAGTCTGTATACTCTGTGAAAAAATTTGTCAAAGCATTTGATTTAGGGTATGAGAAGATTCATGCTTGTGTGAATGATTGCTGTTTGTTTAGAAAAGAGAATGCTGAAATGGAGAGTTGTCCAAAATGTGATTTTTCACGATGGAAGGTCGATCAACGCACCAATAAAATTAAAAAAGGTGTTCCTGCTAAAGTGCTAAGATATTTTCCTATAATCCCAAGGTTTAGGAGGATGTTTAGGTCATCACAAATGGCTGAAGATTTAAGGTGGCATTCTGCTCATAAAAGTGAAGATAGCAAGATGCGACACCCAGTTGATTCTTGCTCATGGGACTTGATTAATAATAAGTGGCCACTCTTTTCATCAGATCCTCGCAATCTCAGACTAGGTCTAGCGGCTGATGGTTTCAATCCATTTCGTAATTTGAGTTCTACGTACAGTTGTTGGCCCGTGATGCTAGTTGCATATAACTTCCCACCATGGTTATGTATGAAAAGAGAAAATGTTATGTTGACATTATTGATTCCAGGAAAAAAGCAACCAGGTAATGACATTGATGTATATTTACAACCGCTTATAGAAGACCTGCAAGAGTTGTGGAATAATGGGGTGAATATTTATGATGCATTCACAAAAACTGTTTTCAATTTGAGGGCAATTTTATTATGGACAATAAATGACTTTCCAGCATATGGAAATCTCTCTGGGTGTACTACGAAGGGTAGAATAGCATGTCCTATATGTGGCAACAATACATATTCACAGTGGCTAACATTTAGTAGGAAGTTTGCATACATGGGCCACAGGTGCTTCCTTCCACCATCTCACCCTTTTCGAAAGAAAAAAACTTGGTTTGATGGTAAGGAAGAAAAGAGAAGAAATCCAAAAATCATGACTGGCAACAACATTTGGGTTTCTATTAAAGACATGAAGAATGATTATGGAAAAAGTGTAAAGAAGAAGCGAAAGCGAGATAATGAACCTATTCAAACGTGGAAAAAGAGGTCAATTTTTTTTGAATTACCTTATTGGAAGGTAATTGTTATTGACTATTTTGATATATCATATTTATTTATTTATTTATTTATTTATTTATTTGAGTTTTTGATAGTAGCAATTTTATAAGTGTTTTAATAATGATTTCTCAGGAACTTACATTACGTCATAACTTAGATGTAATGCATATAGAGAAAAATGTTTGTGAAAGCATCATTGGCACCTTGTTGGATATCAATGGAAAATCAAAGGATGGTCTCAATGCTCGTAAGGATTTACAAGAAATGGGAATACGACATGACTTGCATCCAGAAGACCATGGGACTAGAACATACCTCCCTGCAGCTGCACATACACTATCAAGGACTGAAAAGAAAATATTTTGCAAGAGGTTATTTGACCTAAAGTTACCTGATGGGTATAGCTCAAATATTGGAAATTGTATATCGATGGAGGAATGCAAGATTATAGGCCTCAAATCCCACGATTGTCATGTTCTGATGCAACAATTGTTGCCTGTAGCTTTGAAAGGATTAATGCCGAAAGGACCAAGAAATGCCATACTTCGGTTGTGTTCATTCTTCAACAGAATATGTCAACGAGTCCTTGATAGAGAACAAATAGCGGCCCTCGAAGAAGAAGTCATTGAAACCTTATGCATGTTTGAAAGGTTCTTTCCACCTTCATTCTTTGACATCATGAGTCATTTAACAATTCACATAGGACGAGAAGCACGATTATGTGGACCAGTCCAATACCGTTGGATGTATCCCTTTGAAAGGTGAACACCTATTTCATGATTATTAAATATGACTGTGTTAAGAAGTATCATTTTAATGTGATGTTCATTTTTCTTAAGATATATGAAGATACTCAAAGGATATGTTAGGAATCCTGCACGACCTGAAGGCTGTATCGCAGAATGCTATCTTGCAGATGAGTGCATGTTATTTTGCAATAAAAATATGAAGACAACTATTGATGTAGATTATCAAGTAGGCCGCAATCAAGATTTTGATAATGATGTGATTCTTGAAGGTCGTCCAATTTCAGGTGGAACATCAATCACATTGAGTGATGAATTGTTGGAAACTGCACATCGTGTCGTGTTGTTCAATACAGCCATAGTGGAACCCTATTTGGAGTAAGTATGATAGAATTTCCAATGCATAATTTACTAGGTACCTGATATCACTTATAAACCACTTACATCTTTTGGCTTCAATTAGGTTGCATTTAGAGGACTTAAAGCAATCAAACAGGAGCCTTGGTCTTCAAAAAAAAAAAAAAAGCTTACTTTTGAAGAGACATGCTGACAATTTCGCCGCATGGTTAAAGGAAAAGGTTACATGTTATTTCAAATTAGTTTGTTTAGAAGAATATGATAACATAACATATGAATTTATTCCCTTATTTTTTAACAGATTCAGTTTCATACCCCATCAACTAATGAGTTGGACAATAATGAGGTGGACAAACTAAAATGGCTTGCATATGGTCCTAGAAAGCATGCAATGTCCTATAATGGATATATAATTAATGGGCAGCGATTCCACACAAAGGAAGCAGAGAAGTCAACTCAAAATAGTGGTGTTTCTATTGAAGCTAGCACCATGTGCAGAGCAAGTGCAAAGGACACTTCACAAGTTATTGATGTCATTGCATATTATGGTGTGATCAGAGATATAATTTTATTAGATTACCATACATTTCAACTTCCAATATTCAAGTGTGATTGGGCAAACATTGGACATGGTGTTAGATTTGAAGATGGTTTTACACTTGTTAATCTACCCGAAGCTGAGAACCAATATGAGAGGGAGCCTTTTATATTGGCCTCACAAGCAAAACAAGTGTTTTATTCGAGGGAAACTGATTCATCTAATTGGTATGTTTTACTAAAGGCACCACCAAGAGGTTCTTATGAGTTGGAAATGTATGATGAGAATGAGGATATGTCTTCCAGGCCACGACACATTTCATCACTTGATTTGAACATTGATGATGATAATGACGAAGGCAGTTTTGTGAGAGAAGATTGTGAGGGCATATTGGTGTGATTTGTGTGCTACTCTTGAAAAGATTGTAGTTTTTATCTCAAGTCTTTTTGAGTTCATAATGTTATTTTGAAATTTCTTTTTGAAGCACTAGTTTACATTCTAAATTTGTTTCAGAATTATTTATGGTGGTTTGAAACAAGATAAAAGAGTTTTAACTTATGATGAATGTATAATATTACACTTTACAAGTTTTTATTTAAAGTTTTTTCGGAAATGATGGTATGTACAGGTTTTTTTTGCTTGTTCATTTCTATCACTTTTGTAGCCTTTATGTATTTATAAGGTATACAACTCAATTCTTGTTTGAAGATACTTTCTTTATTTCAATTCATTTATCTAACTAAGTTTGGAATTTGATGCTATGTTATTATTTTGTTGAATAGGTTGGCTACCATGGTTGCTAGTTGTAAGGGGAGGTTACGTCCCAGGCAGACATCAAGTGAAGTCACTCTTGAAGGGCCATCCAACCTCTTGCCTCAAGATTCCCTAGAAACAGCTGCAGTTCTTACAGAGGGTTCACAAAGTCTTAAACGAAAAAGGGGCCCAACCAAATTGAAAACGATTGCAGTGGATGGCGGAAGTCGAATTGAAATAGTGTACAATGACTTGGGTCAACCAATTGGTGATGGATCGGTCAAATTATCCTCCTTCTTAGGAGCTCTTGTTCGAGAAATTGTACCTGTAACACTTACTGATTGGAGGAAACTTCCTTCGGGGCTAGGAGAAGTCTTATGGAAATCTATTCAGGTATAGTATACCAAACTTAAATATCTTTGCTTTGAACATAAAATAATCATAACATTCATGGTAATACGACTTGTAGGTAAGATTTAAGGTAGATGAAGAGTGGCAAAAAGATCATATATTTCTGTCAATGGATGATCTTTGGAGGGCCTCCAAATCAAGATTAGTTACCAAAATAAGGAAAGCATCAAACGAAGAAGAAAGGCTTAAACTACGACCTGATAACATCAAATCAATTCATGAGTGGAAGGATTTCTTGAAGGAAAAGACAAGTGAAGAGTTTAAGGTAAGAAACTTCTGAAGTTGTCATTACTATTTTATAAAGGCAACATATGATAAAGACAAATTCTATTGTTATCAACATTATTTTATAAAGGCAAATTGTATTCGTATCAATACTATTATGGAACTCCTATACTTGTGCATAATCAGAATGTAGACAATTGCATAGATGAAAAAGTTAACAAAGTACCACTTTGTTAAATGGAGAAAATTTGAAAAACAGATATTATAGTTGTTCTAATTATGCATCAGGATGTTAGAAAATTCCATTATGGGTTTTGATTTTTCATTTTATTGTTTGGGTGCTTCCTATTTTGGGGATACCCTAGTAACTAAGGATTTGTGTTTTTGTATATGCAAGGCTAAAGTTGTTATTCAATTTCAGCGTATCATCCTTTTGGGTGCTATGTTTCTCCACCTTTTTGTCCTGTTTTGTTGCAAGGGGATCACTAATCATCATTGTTGATTGATCTTTGTTAGGAAGCATGCTGCTATTCCATTAAACATGATTGTCTATTTTACTATAATGTTGTATCAATTTCAATAAAATAGAATGCTTTCGTTGACCCCCCCCCCCAAAAAAAAAAAAAAAAAAAAAACTGAACTTGATTAATTGCTTTAGGCTAAAAGTGAGAAATTCAAAACAATTAGAAGGAAACAACTCCCACATACATGCAGTCGCAAGGGATATGCACGGTTGACTGAGGACATGGTAACATCAAATTTTATTATAAATTTTATTTAGTTCTGTTTGTATTTTTTCTATAGTATTAATCTTTTTTTCCCCCTTAGAAAAACAAAGGTGCAACCTCCTCATCTCTATCTAGAGTTCCTGTCTGGATTCAGGCACATACCAAAAAGAGTGGTGAACCCATAAACACAACTGTTGCTGAAACTATTGTAAGAACATTTCTCTATTCAATAATTTTTATTTTTTATTTTTTTATAATATATCTTGATATTCATATTGGTCATCCTTATCTACTCAAACATAATAATAATATTATTATTTTTTTTTTCAGGATAAATTGAAAGAAGTTGAACTTGATGATCCAGTATCATCATCTGTTCTTAAGGTAAAACAAGATGCTCTTTCAAAAATACTTGGTCGTGAGAATCGCGGGCGAATAAGAGGGCTTGGCAAAGGAGTTACTCTTACTAAATTATGTGTACTCTCGCAAATGGATAGTTTTAAAACTCAGGAAAAAGAAGAAGCTACTCAATTGAAAGAAAGAGTGGCACATTTGGAGAGCGTGGTTAGTCATTTAATGAGAAATGAGGCAAGTAGTTTTACGCATTTATTAAATTTACTTCTATAGGTTTCAAACTTTTTAACATAATTACATTATTGTCTTTCATTTTTTGGTGTCAGAAGCAAGCAAGCGAGGAAGGATCAACAAGACCTATAGTTTCTCCCTCGGTAAAAAATATTATTTACATTCCATTTTGCATGAAAGTAGTGTGCGCACATGCACACACATACATTTCCATTCTATGAGTATATTTATATGTACAGATCAACTTTAGAATACCACTTAAGTATCCATCTAACACTAATAGTAATGAGTTAAAGAAAAACGCAAATGCAATGACATATACAATGAATTGTAACTTTGAAAGTAGAAGAGATGCTTTTGAGACAAAGCTAAGTAAAATATATGTGCTACAACAATGCTTTCCTGATTGATTTGCTAGGAAAAAAATTTGAAGAATTCAAGAAGAAAAATATAAGAAAGTTTCAATAGTAATCACCAAATTGGAGGGTTTACATATTAACATAGTGTATATATATAGAGAAAGAGGGGAGCTAACAACCATATATGAGTGACAGTTTCTGTTGTTTGTCATTGCCTTGTTACTGAAATGTCAGAACACTAACACCCCCAACAAGAAATGCAAGTTGCTGGATTGGATGGGGTCAGGGGAAGTAGTTGCTGAAGGGCGTTGGTCTTCAAGTGATCCAAAACAACTTGTCCATCACATTCCTATTGGACCTAATGCCATGAGAGTATGGGTAGATCTCGCAAGAGAAGCTGGAGCATATTTATGGAGGCCTACTGCTGACATGACTTACATTGAAGACGCTGTGGGTACTACAGTTGCATGGCCAGCTGACAAAGTTGTTATGGGACAGTGATCACTTCTACAGGTTGGTAATTTTTTAAAAGATTAAAAATATTACTCTTCATGAACAATTTAAATCTTATTATATTTGTTTTTATTTATTCCACCTGGAGAAATGTATTTGTAGAGAATGTAGAAATGTTTTTTTTTTAATTTATGAATAGACAGGTCGGATCTAAACCGGAATCCTTATAATGCAATAGAAGTATACTTTATTAAGAGATAAGACAATACAAAGAGAAGAGTAAGGAATGCTTGATATTACGAAAGAAATAACACTTTTTTAAGCGATAGGATATTACAACATACTTCATAGTTTTGCAAATCACATTACTTGCCAAAATAAGATTTCTTGTACAGAGGCAGATGATGGAACACCCTCAGGCCACATTGGAATGACAACATAAACTGCAAACCTCTCTTTTGCTCTTATCTTGCTAACAATCTTTAGTGCCAACTCCATTGGGATCAGATTATCAGCACCTAGTCAAAATTAACTGAATTTCAACTATCTTCACAAGAAACAAAAGAAACTGAAAAGAATTTATGGATGTTTTCGTAATCACAACATTAAAAACATACCTAAATGTGTTTATAAAAAAATAATACGGATGTAAGATGGACTCTATAAATGGAAACATGATTCTGACAAATACTGTATTTCCAATAGGATTAGGCTATTTATTATTGTTGAAACTATTAATTCAGCAACTATCAAGCTAGTTATATTTGTATAAAAAGAAGATTCAAATGCGGAGGCCACTAATGCTACACAACAATGTGTTTATAACGAAGGAACTTTAGTTGAACCTGCTTCTTTGTAAGATGGCCATGCATATGAGGACCCAAGGAAATATTGATTCTCGATATATATAAAGTGCTGGGCAGATCTTATTGCATGAACATATGCTGTTTGAATGCTCATGTCGATCACAAGATTTTTTGCACAGACTAGGTTCTGCAATAAAGAACGTTACAAACACAAACAATTATCAAAACTGAAAAGAACAAACAAATTCCATAGAACTTTCTAATGTGCTAACTTACACTAAAAACAAACAAATTCAGTAGAACTTTCCAATCTGCTGAATCTTTTGATTCATGTATGCAGCTGTGGTTGAATGCTGTCTTTGGTCTGGGATACTTGCTAGGCTGCTATGCTTAGGCTGCCCAGTTATGATCTCTGGTCTGGTGTTGCTGAGATGGCTGTGGGTGGGCTGGTTGACTTCTGGATGAGGGTGGGTGGGTGACTGCCTGAATTGGTGGATGCTTGTCTGTTGGGTGTATTTCTGTTGTTGTATGCTGTGTTGTTGATCTGTTACATGCTGGTGTATGCTATTGGCTTATTCTGGTGTGGAGTAGTTCTTAGGCTGCTGAAGCATTGGTGCTTAGACTGGTCTGCTGTGTTATAAAGTTCCTTTTGTTTGCTGATCAAAAAAAAAAAAAAAAAACATTTATTTTTAAAATAATAAAAAAAATTCTTAATGGCAATTCTCCTTTGCATTTACTGTGTTAGTTTGTATTTCCTTACATGCTTTTGAAAAGAAAAGAGAGTAGAGATATAAGCATTAGGTATAAATACTTTGTTTATTGATATAATTTTATTTTTATTTTTCCTTTTTAATGATATACAGTATTGTTAAACTGATTATACTTATTGTGACGTGCTGATTATTGTTTTACAGTTATTAGGTTTGGAAAGAAGATGGAACCAATAGAAGTCAGCTTGGAAGTTTGTGGGTGCAGAAAAAGGAATTTGAATGTGTTATTGTCTTGTGCATACCGACATTATGACTTTAAGTTCTTGTTTTTGTTTTTATTTTTATTTTTCTGAACATAGTGAGAGATTGTGTTTTGGTACTTTATTAAGACAATGTTATGATGATTTTATTATTTTTTGAAATTTGTGGTGATGAGTTATTTTTCAATGATGATATTGTTTTTGTATGTGATGGATGAAAATGTGTTTGTTGCATTTACAGAATTTAGGTTTCCAATATTGGTGTTGGAATGGATTTTTATTATATTTATAAATACTATATGATAGCATTTAAAATTGCTATCATAATGAGGTGTTTGTAGCATTTAAAAAATGTTATCATGCTTTATTATAACATTCTTAGTTAGTTATGATATGGTAAATTGTAACATTACTAGATTGCTATAAAAACAATTTCATAGCATTAACAAAATGTTATCCTTTGGTATTTTTAGTAACTGCTATTCCATTTCATAGCATTCAAAAATTGTTATAATATATTTACGATAGCATTCAACGATAACATTCGATAAATGTTATTAAAAATGGTGCACTTTTAATAACATGGGCAAACATAGCATTCCAACGAATGCTATTGCTTACTTTTGATAGCATTCATTGAATGCTATAAAATGTGTTTTTTGTTGTAGTGGAAGTGAACTTTGAAGTATTTTGTAGCTGGAATTTGATTCTTTTAGACTTCAAAGTTGCAAAGCCAGTACCAAGTCAAGTAAAATATCAAAATCCAAAAAGACTTACCTGAACATGAAAAAATCCTTTTGGGATTTTCTATCAAAATAAACCCCCTTTTTTTTTTGGGAAGTAGCATTGTTACTTTTAAAAGCAGTTCCATACTTCGAAGCACTTAAAAGTAACTTTGATACAAAGGTTGGTTAATTCAAAGCTATTAGATTATGTTGACCATACGATTGAAATGAGAAGACCTAAGGAAAAATTGTCAATTGTATTCCATACTTTGGAGATATTCAAATCAGGCTTCAAGTATTCCATCCTTTGGAGATGTTCAAATTAGGCTTCGAAGCAAAAATTGGTTAATTCAAAGCTCTAATTTTATTTGAATTGTATGAATAAAATAGTCACAAGCATGCAATTGGAACATAAAACCAGATCATGCCAAATAGGGGAAGAAAACCCTTAGTTTTACTGATATGTAAGTAATTACATTAGAAATGCCTACTTGGCTACGAATTCGATTTCATAATAATAGAGAATAGAAAAAATAACAAATTCATTAAATTTAACCCAGCAGTGTTCAATGAACTTATGCTCTTTCTTTATTCTATTTTTTATCCTATCAAAGCCAGGTTGTTGCAACTGGTATGCTCTTATTTGGTGAAAAAGCTGTTCAGTTTTCACGTCGAACTCTATCTCTTTCAAGCCTTGCTTCATTTCGTCCATATTTAAATCATCGCAGTACATTGAATCCTTATTCTTGAAGTCATCATATTCTTTAATAAGGTTCTCTGCTTCGTACTGAGTCTGAATTCGATTGGCTGTGATTTCGTCCAAAGAGTCACTAGTAGCCAAAGAAATTTTGTACCAATGAAGAAGGAATAGAAGTTGATTTGAAAAAGCTTGAAGCTCTGTCTGGGCAATGGGGTTGAGAACATGATCCCGAGTCATAACATCACAAGCCCATTGGAAGTTCTTCAGAGGAATCTCGTCTCCAAGAACATTGAAAGGCAAGTGAGAGAAGGCAGGAACCAGAAGCTGAGCTTTGTATCGCTCAAATGTAGTTGGAAGAGTTGGAGGTTGGTAGGAATGAAAAAATTGATTCTCGAAAAGAGTAAGTTTCAATTCCTCCATCCAATGAGGATTCTGAGGGAGAGGATATGCAGAGGGATCCATTCCAAAGGAAGACTGGAACTGGGGCTCATTCACCATTCGAGCCAGTCAGAAAAGCAAAGTTTTGCCTTCTTAGCCAAGAATGACGGATTATATCCCTGTGCTTCGTCTAGATGAGGAGTTTCTCGCACTATCTTCACTGGCATGGAAGACGTGTACCACGCCACAAGCAAGTTGTCTTCCAGACTGTGTCGGTGATCAATAGGTACATAGGGGTAAACCACTAAGCTCCGAGCAGAAGGAGGAACAGAAAGGGAATCATCGAATTCAACAAATCGATGATGAATCTGGTCCCTTAATTGGGGTTCATCAGGTTTTGACCAACTTTCCCAGCCAGTGGACTTAGAGGAAGAAGAAGCGGTTTTGTCCCATGTAGAGAGTGGTAGGGCAAAAGAGGAGCTTCCAAGATCCATTTCTACAAATGCTTGGTCTAAAGGTTTGTAGTTGGCAGATTCTTAGTCTAAAAAACTTCCATGACTTGTATAAATGGTGGCGGATAGGTGTAGCCAATAAATTCATTAAGGTTCTTTCAAGGCCTGCAATCATCTTCCAAAGACTCCTCGTATACTCGATCAATGCAAGAGAATGTGTGATTGGCCATTGGGGATGTACCAATCTTTGCATCTACTCAAAGAATGGAAGTGCAAAGCACAAGGATTTAATGAAGTTCACTGCTTCATTATTCAAAAAGCAGTTATACTTCCAGAATATACAGAGTCCATGCATGTCTTAGGACGTGGGTAGATTGTACTTGTCCACTAATATCACCAAATATTGAGTATATTAGTGCGGGGGGTAATGTTGGCTGTATAAATTGTAAAAGCCAATCGCAGAGTGACACATGGCACCTAAAGGGCAATTTGGAGAATTAAAGCAAGTCTCCAATCAAAGACAGACACGTGGCAGTTTACCTACAATTCAAATTCAAATTCAAAAGGAAAGCCTAACTGCAAAAGAAGTGTAGTGGGAGCTAGTTAAGCGAAGCCATGACCAGAGATCGTGGAAACGTATTTCGACGATTAAAAGTCCACTTCGACGGTTATCACTAAAGAGTATAAATAGTAGAGAGGGCTTAACAGAAGGGACCCAGACTCAGATCCAGAAACCAATCATTTACTTCATATTTTTCTATCCATGTTTTTTACATTTCTGGCACTTTAATTCATGTACTGCACTTCAATTCCTATGAGTAATTTTTCAGTAGTTTGTTGTTGTGAATCTCGTTGAGGCTGGGTCATTGTAACTTCATTGTAAGTTTTCATTTGCTTAATGAAATTCGATTTCTGAATTATATTTACTTGTTGCTATTCATAATTTTCTCCTAAACAAGCCACCAGTAAAAGTCCTCTTCATTAAGACTGAAAGAATTTCAACACAATCGCTTGATAATTAGTTGCCAATTATCAAATCTGTAAGGACTAATTGATCCTTGCTGGCACGCTTAAATTTACATTATTAACTTTCGAAAGCCAAAAAAGTCAACAGAAACACTAAAAGAGAGAGACAGAACAAGAACAAATGAAGGAATGCGACAGTGGTTGTTGGAATATAAAGCGTTGAGGAAGCAAATGAATGAAAAAACACTGAGGTTGTTTCATAAAAGAATAATGTTATATAAAGAATAAAATTTTACTCACTGATATGACATCTATTATATCATTAAAGTGAGTTATGTTTTAATTTCTAAAAATTTCATCATTGCATGACGAATTCGTTAGTAAAAAGAATTAAAAAAAATTATACGACATTTTCCTTCTAAAATTTTAAAATTTTGCATATATATTAACCTCATTAGGTCAATTTGTAAAACTCCAAAATTTAATATTTTGTTTCAAGATTCACTGGGATCATTTTGCTGGAACCCAAAACTGTTGGACAAAATTTCACATGTGTTTGAACAAAATTTGACAATTCAAGTGGTGTCAAACAATGAATAGCTCTGCCCTGGAATCATGTTATAGTCACACTTTTTTAACATTTCTTACCACCGACACTCACAGTGATATGGGGCTCCTTTCAATGGTAATTAAAGAATAAAAAATATTTTTAAAAAAATATGTGACTGTAATATTACTCATTAGTTTATAACCAATTCATGCCAAATATTTGACTATATATAAAGTATGTGACTATATATAAAGTTTTTCTTTTTTTTTTTTCTCACTACAACTAATGATTTTTAAAATTTTACAAAGTTAAATAATTCTTATACTGCTACAATGCACCAATACTAATTTGTCCACTAATACCTCCATTAAAATCCTGTTATAGCTTAATTGTGTTTGAATTTTAAATTTAAAATAAAATAAAAACTATTTTTGATCTTTTTTCTCTATTTTTTTTTTTTTACCAAATGCTTCTATAAATCCAATATCGAAACAAATTCTTTCCCTCATCATGAATATCATGATTGTTCTATAAATCCTATGACTTCTGTATCGATATCTCTCTCCATAGCAGAGAGAGAGAGAGAGGCGGCTGACAATTTTATAAGTGCCAAAATGCATCACTAATATTATGGACTCAGGCATAAAAATTTAAAAGTTATTTAAAATTTTATATCAATAGCTCAAATTTATTTTATATGTAAATCTCACATTTTATCAATTCAATTTTCACCATTGAAATCCAATTTTAAATACATCTAGGATCCTAAATTTTGGGACTAGCCTTTTGGCACAATGCATACACATGTTTGGTGTCTAAAAACATTATGTGAATTAAGGTGGATCTATAAACTGTCTAATTCAATCCCAACAACTTAAAATTGTTGCTGATGTGTGACCTGAATTGGGGTTGCTTGAATATCTTAAAAAAGTCGCACTCAAAAAATTGGTAAACCATCAAAATCAAGCACCTTAAAAGCGTTACTAGACATTAGCTTCAATCCACAACGTAGTCTGCAAGTTTGCTATACATTTGAGGTCACATGGAATCCCATGTACTGAGGTCTCCTTTGAGAACAAAATTTTTTAATAATTTTTTAATTTTTATGAAAAAATGTAAAAAGTATAAAGAAAAAAGAATTTTTAACCTTTTTTTTTTATAAATTGTTAACTTTTTAATTCTTTTTAATGATTTTTTAATTTTTAAATTAAAAAATAATATTACCAAACCAGACGTAAATATAAAACAAGGAGACATAAAATTTGAGACAACGAACCTAGCCACCCAAGTAAGTATAAGCGAGTCAAATCTCTACTTACATGCAACCAAAGAATGGAATTTCAAGAGTTATATTCCTCACCGTTTAATCACGTCTGACATCGAATATCAATCATTACACAAATCACAGTACTGATTGCTTTTGAAAAGTTAATTAAAAATTAATTTTTAACTTTTTATTAATTTTAAATCACATCACCTCTCACGTAACTTATTCACAAAAAGACAAAATAAATTAAAAAAATCAAAAAAATTAATTTTTTATTAACTTCTCAAAACACTCCTAAAATTAATTTGAAGAGATTTCAAAATAAATAAATAAAATATATTTACATTTTATATAATTTTATTTCTCAACTAAACATAAAATTAAGGTAAGCACAAAGGATAGGATACAAAGACTGTCATCATTTAACTATTACAAATTTATAGAAATTCAAACATAGAATGTGCCTGTTTGGCAGAGCTTAATTACAGCTTATTTCAGCTTTCAGCTTAATATAAGCTATTTTGATGTGTTTGGTTTAGCTTATAGATTATATCTTATAACTTTTTGAAAGTCAGAAATCAGCTTATTCTTTGAGTGGGCCAGGAGATACTTTAAGAATAAGCTGGAAATCAGCTTATGGTCATAGTTATAAGTTATAAGCTGTTTAGACATAAGCTATAAGCACTTTTTCACAGCTCTACCAAACAAGGCCAATATACCACTCATAATTGGGTAAGCACTGAGGATAGGATAAGCTTGTCATCGTTTGACTATTTACAAATTTATAGAAATTTAAACATAGAATATACCACTCATAATCGAAGCAATTTTACAAAAAAAAAATAACACCAGTAATAATTTCACTCAGTACTGTGTTAAACCTAAATCTCATTAGGTGACTCAACCGAAAATCACAACCCATTATCTCATATTCACTTGATGTCCTTTTCATCTACTGTCAGCTATGAAAGAATAGAACTATACAGATTGTTTGTCGATTCCCCATAACTGTTCTATATACACAAGTGTGTTAAAACTTCTTCTTCTTTTTTTTTTTTTCTTTTTTTTTTTTTTTTTTTTTTTTTTTGTGGTTTTGTTCTCGTTCTTCTTTACATGGGATAGTTGAAGCTTTGATACCCCGTTGAGACTCCTTGATTAGGGAACTGAGGTGGTGGAGGAATCGAATTGGTGTCAACCGTGGTGGTGATATCGTGGATGCTCGACCTCTTCCTCTCCTTCTTCGCTGAGTTTTGGCGAAGGTAGTATTTTTGGGCATGGCTAGCCACTTGTGTCGGTGTTCTTGTCACCACCACGTTTCTTGAGATGCTCCGCCAATCACCCTTGCCATAAGTCTTGAGACCTAGTAGAAATAACCTATTAACAGAAAACATAAACAATTAAAATCCAAAATTGAAGTATGAGAAAAGTTAGGAATCATGAAAAAACTTTCATGAAAATGATCATGAAAGATTTATGACTCTTAGATTACCTTGATTAATGTGTGGTGCTTTATTTTAAGTGTAATCCAAGGGTCATAAATCTTTCATGATCATTTTCATAAAAAAATTTTCATGATATCTAACATTGCTGATTAAGTAGGGTTAATTACACTAATAGTCCCTATAGTTTGGGACTTGTGTCACTTTGGTCTCTGACTTTTCAATTGTAACACATTTGACCCTGAATTTTGAATCTTGTTCCAAATAAGGACAATTGAAAATATTATTAGATTTTTCAACGGTAAAATTGTCAATTTGATAAAATATAAACTAATTTGACAAAAATAAATGTCAAAAAAATATTTTTAATTTTTTTAAAATTATTTTTACCCACCAATGATAAAATTATGTAAAATTAATAAAAATTACATGATTAATTTTTTTAAATTAATTTTACATGATCATCATCCAAACACATAATAAAAATTAATTTGGTAAAAAAAATAAATAATTGTCTAAAAGATTTATCAATTTTACATAATTTTATTTTTAGTAGGTAGAAATAATTTTTAAAAATTCAAAAATATTTGTTTGACATTTATTTTTGTCAAATTAGTTTATATTTTATCAAATTGACAATTTTATCCTTGAAAAATCTAATTATATATTCAATTGTCCTTATTTGAAACAAGATTCAAAATTCAGGATCAAATGTGTTACAATTGAAAAGTCATGGACCAAAGTGACACAAGCCCCAAACTATAGGGACTATTTGTGTAATTTGCCCGATTAAGTATTAGCTTTCATCTTTGAAAATGGCAACACGAGGACCTCTTGGAAGGACCCGTAAATATTTTACTCGCATTTTGGTGAAATTGTTGATATGAATGGCACTAAAAGGACACACCACAAGCTATAAAACTCTGTTTTGAGGGGGTGATGTTTCAAAAACCTGTGTCCAACTCATAAACTAGAAACAAACAAACAAACAAACAAAATCTGAAAATGATGAATTCTTCCACATGATTTTTCCAAGAAAATTATCTTCTCTGTTTTCGTTTCCTTTGTTTCAGGGATCAGAAAATAGAAATTACTTTCTAGAAGTAGAAATGAAATTGCATTCAATTTCAATTTTTTCAAAATTTTCTTTATTCGTAAGCTATGAACTTTATAATAAATAAAAAAAACCGTCAAAGTTTTCGTTTTCGTTTTCGTTTTCGTTTTCGTTTTCTTTTCCAATTCCTCCGTTTTCCCAACAATCAAACAGACCGTACACCAAGAAAGCAACCCGCCCAACATTTTTCATTAACGCAACTCCAAAAAAGCACCAAAACTCAAACTCTGTCTAGGTTAAAATTAATTAACCCAATTCGCTCAAGAAACTCCAAAACCTAGCTCGATCCTCAAAAAAAAACAGAGACAGAGTATGGACCCAGCAAAGCAACAAAAGAATCAATAACATAGTAATATTTCATAACAAGATCTGTTTGGTAGCCAAGAAAATAATCAAAAAAACAAGTACCTGTGTTCTTCTTCCGTCCACGGGGTTCCTTTCTTCCTATCGGCCTCGCCGTGCTTAGTCTTCGCCGCGGCCGAGGACCCAAACGAGATCTGACTCGGCGTGGACTCGGGCTCATCCCACCAATCATCGGAGTAACTCGGCAATTCGACTCGGCCCGAGTCAATCTCGAGAACGTCGTGAACCAGAGCCTCGTAGTGAGCCCTAACCTCCTCCGGCGACTTCCCCGGAATCTGTTCAGCGATCATCTCCCAACGCTCGGCCCTTTCCTCGGGAAACATCACCAGAGCTTGCTCGAAGACCTTGTCTTCGAACTTCGTCCACGACGACGACGACGACGACGACGACTGAGTCGCCGAGGAATTGCCGATCATCGACCACCGATTAGTATCACTGCCACTATAATTATGATGATCGCCAAACATCGTTGAATTGAATCGATTCGCTATTTATACAGGGGGGGTTTGATTTTGCGTCTCTAGATTTTCTCTCTCTCTCTCTCTCTCTGAAAATGAGGGGGGTGTTTGGTGAGAGATTTAAGGGGAGACTTTCGTTTTGGGATTTTTTTTAATATGAGAGAGAGAGTGTGCATATGAGTTGTGTATATATAGGTGTGAAGTGATGAGTCGTTTTTTGTGTTTTTGAAAAACATTTTTTTGTTTTTTAAAATTATTTAGAGTACAATTACGACACGTAGCCGCCTAAAGGGCGTTTGGCTATTTAGAGCTGGATTTTAGCTTTCGTTTCGAAATAATTTTTTTAATTTGGCTTTTATAATTTGATTTAAAAAAATTTGCTTAAGAAGAATTTTTTTATTTTTTTATAATTTTATAATAAAAAATTAAATAATTATGATTTAGATATGACATTTTGTTTTATTAATTTATTTTATCTTTTAATAAGCTAAGGTCTCATTTGACAACTCACTATTTTAACCTAAAAGTTAAAAAGTCATTAAAAAACTATCAACCTCTATCAAAAAATTAAAAATTCTCTTTTCTCTTTACTGTTTGCACATCTTTTCATAAAAAATTAAAAAAAACATTCCAAATATACTAATTTTTTAACTTATATTTTAATAAAAAAATCAAAAAATTATTAAAATAATATGTTCCCAAACAAGGCCTAAATTAGTCTTAACCTACTTCCTAAACAAAATCAGATTCATTTCTTAGAGCATTTCCAATGTTTACTTCTTCTTTATATATATATATATATATCAAATATGAGTAAAAGTTTCCTTAGATATAGCGCGTTCTAACAGAATAATTTGGGATTTCATCAAATTACCAGTCGACCGAAAGGACGATCGGGAGATGTGCGGCCAGTTAAACGGCTAGTGTAATTTGTTCAAATTATGAACAAATTTTTCCTCAATTTTGCAAGGACTGCGTATATCCTTTCAGTGAAAAATTTTATAAAATAATGTAATTTACGGATTAATCGAGTGTTTCTTCTTTTTAATATTTGCCAATTTGGTGATTCAAATCTTTTAGCATTATAACTTGTTTTATTAGGACTATCATTTATTTCTGGAGTCACTTTTTTTCTTTTTCTTTTTTGTAATTCTTTTTATTTGATTTCTTATTGTGCTTGTTCTATCAGTCAGTCGACCAAGGGGACAATCGGCCGAATGGTGCTCATTTGTTAACATCCTTAATTTGATGAAAATTTTGATATATCATCAATTCGATATTAATTTGATAATAACGTTGGAGCATCAATTTTGTACATTTTTCATCAAACTTAAATTTGATAAAACAAAAAATAAAACATTGAAAACGCTCTCAAATTTATTATTAAAAAAAAATTACTTACAACACAAATTTTACTTAGTACTATATTTTTAGTATATTATATTAATGAATATTTCTGTAAATTGTCATAAATAACAAAATATGATAGTAAAAAAATAATTGAAAATCATTAGAGAAACATATAAACCATATGTATTTTATAATTAAAAATAAAAATGGCATAATTTTAATTTTTTAAGTTATAATTAAAAAAAATCATAACTAAATACAACATAAGATATAATTAAAAAATTCATAAGTCATAATTAAAATAATATCATAACTAAAAAAAATAATTGAAAAGAAGAAAATAATATAATTAAAAATATACATGATATACCATTTTTAAAAGTGTATATATCAGAATTTCCCTAATCATTATGATAGTATGAACTTTAACTCTAACTTGATTTTGTTTTTGTGGAAGTCTTTTAAGTTAACGCAATACTTAAACAATGTTAATGAGACTAATGTGCATTATTCTATCAAGTTCAAATCATTGTAAACATGCACTAATAGTATAACTAAGATGGTATATTTTACAAATGTTGTTAATAGGATGTGATGGTATATTTTAATCCACAACCAACAATACATTATTTACTCATTTTCAAATAATATGAGAATTATGTATTTATTTTTAAATGACATGATAATTATGTACACATTAATTCTCAAAACAATTCTAACAGACTCAAAACAATTAAGAAATGTTAGAAAGTCAAAAAATAACTAAAAATGTCAAGTTCTCAAACAGACTCTTAACGCCTTGTTTAGGAATTAGTTATTTTAATTGACTTTTTAATTTTTTATAAAAATACGTACGTAAAAGTAAAGAAAATGATGACAACTTGTAACGAGTTTTTGATTTTTTGACTATTTATTAATTTATTGACATCCTATTCCCCTCCTCCCCTGCATAAAAAATAAATAAATAAATTATTGAAGTAGAATGCCTAAGTAAAGCACATAGGACTGGTTGATGATACTCTCATTAGTTGATTCTCTTTTTTTCCAAACATCTAATACCTAACTTTTACTAATGTATATCAATTAAAAAAATGAATAAAGCACTTTGGTCAATATTGGCATTAGAGGGGAATAGGGGAGAAGAGACAAAACTTATGTGAAGTGAACGTGCTTTTTATGGCTTGGCTAATTTATTTAAAGTACGTTCAAAAGCGCAATTGGCGGTTTAAAATATCAAGGACAAATTACATAAATAGTTTTTATAATTTGGGACTCGCGTCATTTTGGTCGTTGATTTTTTAATTGTGACAAATTTGATCATGAATTTTAAATCTTGTTCTAAATAAAGATAATTGAAGATACCATTGTTTAATTTTAAGGGCAAAATCGTCAATTTAATAAAATATAAACTAATTTAACAAAAATAAATGTCAAAAAAATATTTTTAATTTTGTAAAAATTATTTTTATCCACCAATGATAAAATTATGTAAAATTAATAAAAATTAATAAAAATTTCATGATTAATTTTTTTAAATTAATGTTACATGATCATCATTCAAATATATAATAAAAATTAATTTCGTAAAAAAAAAATGTCTACAAGATTTATCAATTTTACATAATTTTATTTTTAGTGGGTAGAAATAATTTTTAAAAATTCAAAAATATTTGGTTGACATTTATTTTTATCAAATTAGTTTATATTTGATCAAATTGATGATTTTACCTTTGAAAAATCTAATGATATCTTCAACTGTCCTTATTTGAAATAAAATTCAAAATTCATGGTCAAATGTGTCACAATTGAAAAGTCAAAGACTAAAGTGATACAAACCCCAAACTATAGGGACTATTAGTGTAATTCACCCAAATATCAATTGGCGCAAGTTGTCGCTTAGAAATTATTTAATAATACATAGCTTCATAAAAAATCAGTGGAATAAATTACCTTTAATTTAATTAGATTGTAACAATATTTTCCCTAAAATAAATAAATGTTCAAGATGTAAATTGTACTTTGGAACATATTTCAGATGGTCAAGTGCATTTTTGAGACTTAAAAAATAAGTGGAATAAACTACCTTTAATTTAATTAGATTGTAACAATATTTTCCCTAAAATAATAATGTTCAAGATGTAAATTGTACATTGGAACATATTTCAGATGGTCAAGTGCATTTTTGAGACTCGAACTATAGCCCAAATGATAATGAAAAGGCACTTAAGTGCTAGTTGATGAGATTTAAAGTTTGAATTCTTGAAGTGGAGCCAGTGCGTTGTAGTAATCTGATTCTACCAAGTAATTAACATCTTATTGTGTGGTAATTATTATATGGTAGGATGTTAGCAAAATGTTAATAATTTATTAAAATTTAGATTAATATAACAAGTTGACGTATTAATTCAAACTTAAAATTTCATTTCATTGACACCTAAATATTACGAATAATCACTTGAATTATAATCCAAGTTAAAATGCTTTGGAAACTTACCAATAAGTCTCATACATAAAGTTCAAAACCCATCTAATCTCAAAACAAAACAAAATACGCACCAATTAGTTCCATATATTTTTAATTGTCATCAAAAAAATCCTTTTTAAAATTTTTTTTTACAGACGTTGTTACATCTCACTACCTTTGGACTTCCGTTAAACAGTCATCGGAGACTTGCCGGAATGTTTAACATCACTGGAAAGTCGCCAGAATATCACCGGAAGTTCACCAGAATGTCTAAAATATTGCCCCAAAAAAAAGGAATAAATAGAGAAATTAGAGCGAAAAAATATAGCAAAATGTGCTAAATATTGATAAACTAAAAGGAAAAAAAAAATATAACGACAAAAAATAGCAACAATGGAAAAAATATATATATTATTTTTTAATTTTTGTAGGGTTTAAGCAAATAATCTCCTATATTGATTAAATTGAAAAGTAAGTTTTGAAACTGTAAAATATTACAATTTTAAAGCAAAAATATATTGAGCATGTATCCTTATTAATTAAATTGAAAAACGTGTTATAAAATTATAAAATTTTACATTTCTAAAGAATGTTATAAAACTGTAAAATTTTACAGTTTTAAACCATGATTCATTCCAACACAAAAAAATTGAAACTGCAAATTTTTTCATTTTTACCGCATATAACTAAAACTCAAAAACAACTTATTCAGAACTTGAAAATTTTCTCCATTAAAACAGGAAAAGAGAAGTGTATAGCAGAGAAAATGTAGAAAAATTAATAAGAGATCGAAGGAGAGAGGCAGATATAGACAGAGAGAATTATATTCCGGCAACTATTTTTTGTTTAAATCTAACTAGTAGATCTACTCATTTTCTTCATGGAAACATATCTTCTTCACCGTTAGTGAGGGTGAAGTAATGAGCCGGTGGTTGGTGGTTGGAGGTAAACCCCAATCGATAGTATTCGTCGGTCGTCGGTGACTATATATCAGAAATAGAAAGAAAAGAAGCAAGACGTGGTTATCTATCGACGATCACCGGAAATCAGAAAAAAGAAAGAGACAAGGGAAGAACAAAGGCAGAGAAAAAGAAAAACGTTATAAGACTTTTGAGTATAAACAAAAGGTTGTAGGACTAAATAGGCCACGCTTTTTCAAAGAGGATTTCTTGGTAATTTGCCCAAACCTTTTCTTCTATTCCCATGAAATTGGTAATGCTTTCTTTGATTATGTCGAATTTGACTACCAATAGGTGTTCAAAAATATCAAAGTAACGATAAATTGAATCAATCCAGTCTAAATTGTACATTTGATCCAGTTTTTATAAGCTTTGATTTTGATTCCGAATTGTTATATATTTATTTATTATTTTTTAAATATTTTTGTATGTAAAAATAAGAATATAAAAGTTACAAGTAAGATTTCAACACTAGTCTTGAATGTAAAATTAACATTCTTTAATCAACTCAATTAAATTAATTATTATTAGTATGTTTATTGTTATAAAATATAGATCATATTTATTGGAATATAAATTTTTTAAAACTATCGTACTGAACCAAATTGATTTTTATGATTTGATTTTGGTCTAGTTGTATAGGTTTTATGATTCTGTTATGGTTTCAAATTTTTTAAAACCGTAAGGAGCGATTGAGTTCTTCGTTTACTCTAAAATTAAACCAATCTGATTTGTGTAGCATCCTTTGTGGTGTTATGTCCCGGGTTTAACTTTCATGAAAAGGAGTTTGATACCTGTTGTGGTGGTGTTTATTTCTCTCCTATTATGGAAGTTGTTGGGCTTGGGCTTGGGCTTAGTGACTGTTGTGGTGGTGTTTATTTGTCTCCTATCATGGGAGTTGTTGGGCTTTTGTCTTGATAATTTTTGACTTTCTAACTATTGTTGGATTAGTGGCCTATTTGAAGTAATATTATTTTTTATATATGTAATTACTCTCTTATCAATTAACCCCAAAAAAAAAAAAAAAAAATCATCTCACTCAAAAGAAAAAATTCAAAAATTTATCAAAATCTAAAATTAAAAATTCAAATTTGTTCATTAGATGAGATCACAACAATAAAATTAAATTCATACCATTCATTTGAAAATCTGAGACAATCAAAATTCTTGGTTCATAGTCTCATAATATGATCCCATCACGCCTTAAGATATGACACAGTTGAGTTCTGTTGAATTCTCACTGAGGAAAAGTTAGTTTAGTTTTAGAATTTTAATTTAAGTATGAAGTTGTATTTTTAAGTTTTGAGTTTTCGAATCATGATTTAAAAAGAGAAAATTTATTTAGTTATGAGTTTTGAAAATAATTTTAGAATGATTTGTAATTATTTATTTTATTTTTTAATTAATTAATGTATAGAATGTGAGAGGAGAAAGGAAAGATGAGAAAGAAAAAATAATTGATTGATTAAATAATAATAAATAAAAAAAAGGAGAAGAATTTTAAAAGTAATTTTAAATTACATTTTAAAAATATGTTTGATTAGCATGTTTTATCCAAATTATAATTTAAAAACAGTGACACTACCGTTGCGTTTTTGTCAATTTCTATTTGGAGCACTAATTTTGGCTGTACCTGAACTACTTTGGTTTCAATTTTTCACTTTCTGGACTTTTATTCATTTGTCTTTTATTTATTCAACCTTTTAACAGTAGATCAGTTTGATTATGTTCACCTAATTAATTAATTAATTTTAAAAATAAAAAATAAAAAGAAGCATTAGGAATAAGCAAATGTGAATAAACTACAATATTTAAGTCTGCCGAAAGTTCTTCCCTCCTCATGCTTATCCATATCCATTAGGTGTAAAAAAAATTAAAAAAAATGAAAAACAAAAACCAACTTTGGATGGAAACATTGTGTGAGCTGAGCTGAGCTGAGATTCCAAGAATCCACAGTAAGTGGATAACCTGCAAAATATGATTGGCTACAACACCAAAAGTCAAAAGGACCCTTTTTTAAGCTTCAAACTCAATTTTAATGGTCAAATGAAAATCTAATGTGGATATTTTCACATGTTTCTATTTGCTTAAGCCTACATAAGACAAGGGTTTGTTTGGTAAACAGGTTTTTGTCTGTACTGTTTAGTCCAACTAGTGTTAGAAGAGTTTTGAGCCAGGTTTGTACAAAATATCGTTTAATCCGTTAAAATTATATTAATTTATATTGCTCTAACCGTTAATCGTCGTTTAAACTTTAAAATTTATAATCCGTCTTCTAAACAGTTTCGCTCCGCTATAGTTAATACATATATATTTTTTAATTTCTAATGAAATATCAAAGTAAAAATGAGTGTAAAAAATTTTTTAAGATATGAAATTTAATTTTACAAATTAGTAATTATATATATGAAACATATTATGTAAAATTATTTTGTATTATATATATATATGAAATATTATACAAATTAGTATTATATATTATGTAAATATATGATAATTCTTTAGAATATTCTTCAATCCGTCAATCTGCCAAAAACTATCAAATCACAATTTGTCAATCCGGTAATCCGTCAATCCACCATTCAGTTCATAATTTTATTCTCAAACCGTTCGAATCGTACCGCACACACCCCTACCTACAACAATGGTTTCATTGTAAATCTTAAGCCAACTTATTATCTTTATTTTTTTGTAATTTTTTTTTTATAAAAAAATTAAAAATTACTAAAAACGTCAATTCCCAAACAAACCGTCATGTTTATAGTTTTTTAATTAAACAACTCAGTCCACTAAAAAGATACTTTTAATCTTTATTTTTATATAAAAATTTATTTAATTAATTTTTTATCATGTCTTTATTTTGATAATTGTTAGTATTAAAAAAAAAATCACATGCAGCTTGAATAATGCTCCCAATTTGTTAAATTTGGAATCTCTTGGATGACATGAATATGTTTATTCAACAATTAAATTCCTTGGCATTTTATAATCACTCAATTTAATACTAAACTTGTAGTTTTGTTATTTATGAATTTTATTACACTAAAGCAATGTATGGTTCGAGGATAAAAATGTAGGATAAAGCTATATTACCTCATGATAAAATTATCATAGGTTTTCATATTATACGGAATAACTTTGTTTGGAAAAGGGATAGTATATCTTAGGATAAGAATTTTATTGTAAAATTACTCAAAGAACAATGCATTTAAGTTCTCTGAAGATATTTTATCTTATATTCGTAAACTTAAGATAGTTTAAGACTATATTTGATTGAGGGACAAAATTATGATTTAAAGATTCAAACATGAGTTGCTCATGTTTAATCGTTAAAGAAAAAATTTGACTCATGTTTTACCAAGAATTTGTTTGAAAAGTGACCTTTTCTAATTAAATTATGAGGTGAAAAAAAATTAAAATTAGCCCCCACAAGTTTAAAAGAATTACACTGACCTCTAGTTAAAGTGACAAAGATTGTAGGTTAATAATGATAAATATACATTTTAGTAGAAAGAATATGATAATATTATCTTTTCATTCATATGACTTAAGAATTATTGATGAAAAAATATCTAAGTGTCATGTGAATTAAAACTTAAAGAGATACAAATGTAATTATGTCAAAAATATGGAACTACTTATATATTTTTCCAAACCATTTTGATGAATGTAATTTACCTTTTTAAATTGTTAGATTTTACTTATTTAGTTTGGTGTAATATTTATTATGTTTTTAATTATTTTCTTACCGATTAAAAAAAAAACAAAAACAAAAAAAAGTAAATTATAATCATCTCTTTTGAGATTTGATAATATACAGTTTGTCTCCCAAGTCTGACATAATTACACTAATCTCTCTTTTAGTAAAGTTAAAGTAATTAAAACTAATGCAGATGATGGTATGCACATAAATAAACAAAGATAAATATACATTTTACTAAAACAAACACTATAACATTATTTTTTCATTAATACATGAATTACTAAAAGAAAAAAAAAATCTAAGCATTATATTAATTAAAATCTCGAAAGAAATTAGTATAAGAGCATAAATAGTCGAGTCAAAAAATTTGACTTATTTTTTAAACTCAATGATATGACAATTAATTATGATATTTAAAATAACACACTCTCTTATCTTTTCTAATCATCAATCAAATTATATCATTTAAACATTATTAGGTCTAAAAAATAGATCTAAAAAGTGAACTTGTATATAATTTTGAGCGAATTATACTAACAGTCCCTATAGTTTTGGACTCATGTCACTTTGGTTCTTGACTTTTCAATTGTGACACATTTGATCCTGAATTTTGAATCTTTGTTCCAAATAAGGACAATTAAAGATACCATTGATTAATTTCAAGGGCAAAGTCGTCAATTTGATAAAATATAAATTAATTTGACAAAAATAAATGTCAAAAAGATATTTTTAAATTTTTAAAAATTATTTCTACTCACCAAAGATAAAATTATGTAAAATTGATAAATCTTTTATACCTTAATTAATTAATTTATTTTACCAAATTAATTTTTATTATATGTTTAGATGATGATCATGTAATGGGTGGTTATTTTTATTTTCGTTAAAGTAGTTTTTATTTTTCTAAAAGTCAAATATGGCGATAATTTTGATATCATCATTAAACCAATCCATTAAGTCTTCGTTTGGCATTGGCTATTTTAGCTAACTTTTTTGTGTTAGGACTTTTTTAGCCTCGTTTGGTTTGACTTTTTTGACTTTTGTAAGAGAAAAAGTGTAAGGATTATGATTTGGATTTGATATTTTGTTTTATTGGCTTATGTAGCTAATTTTATCTTTTTGTTTTCTTTTAGCTAAAAATCTAAAAAAATCCAAAACTAAAAACATTTCATATATTAAATATATCGATTACACATTAAAAACCTAACAACCACCCATTACATAATTATCATCCAAACATATAATAAAAAATTAATATGATAAAATAAGTAAATTTATTAATGTGTAAAAGATTTATCAATTTTACATAATTTTATCTTTGATTAGTAGAAATAATTTTTAAAAATTTAAAAATATTTTTTTGACATTTATTTTTGTCAAATTCGTTTATATTTTATCAAATTGACGATTTTGCCCTTGAAATTGGGCAATGGTATCTTTAATTGTCTTTATTTGAAATAAAATTCAAAATTTAGGATCAAATATGCCACAATTGAAAAGTCATGGACTAAAGTGATAAAAGCCCCAAACTATAGGGATCATTAGTGTAATTTGTCCTATAATTTTTCTTAATATAATTAATTATATTAAAAATGTAGAATTAACTATATTTTTTTCTAAATTTCAAAGAAAATGAGACTATTTAAGTTTTTATAAAATTTTTTAGGGACAATTACTTCTCAGTGTGAGCAGAAAATCTAATTTATTGATCAATGGGAAAAGATACAAAATTTCAACAAGTCGTGGGAACGCGCCTCTAAATTCTGTCACTTCTCTCTGTATGTTTTTTAACTGACCAATAAATTAGTTTTCGTGCTCCCACTGTAATTGTCTCAATTTTTTACTAAAATGTTGGCTTTAAAAAATTGGTCATAATGCGATGTAAGGATGTCGGCAAACATAAAACCTGGGATATTTAAGGAAGTCGGCAACCGCCTCGCCGGAGATTGGCGTTTCGCGAAGCTTCCGGTTTGTGCTGTGTTGACAGCTGTAATATCACTTTCGCAAAGCTGATCCAATCAATCTTACTTCTTTTTTTTTTTTTTTTTTTTTTTTGGATAGTGAAGTGCTTTGAAATGAGTAATTTTTATGGGTTCGTTTGGTTTGTATTTCTGAAAAAAATTTGAGAAATTTTCTCTACAAATAAGTTTTCAAAAGTAATCAAACCAAACAAATTTTCCCAAAAAAATTTCTCAAAACTTGTAAACCAAACAAGTTTTCCAAACAAATCTCTCTCTCACACACATCAAATCAATCACTTTTTCCAAAACTCTCTCTCAAAATAATTTTCCAAAACATCTTTTGAAAAAAATCAAACCAAACAACTTTTCGTACTTTTTATCTCTAAAACACATCTCTCAAACACAAACCAAACATACCCTATATGTTTGGAAGTGAAGTGCTTTGAAATGAGTAATTTTTATATGCAGTGAGATTATATGCTATAGGGTAAATTATATTTATTTTTCATAAAGTTTTTGATATATATAAAGATTTTTTCCGTGATTTTAATATTATAGAAATCTCTTTTATTTTAATTGATAATATCAAGATTTTTTTATTTTCTTACTTCTGTTCACACAACTCGCAGAAGCTATTAATGTTATTAAAGATAAATACTAAAATGCTCATAATGCTCTCAAATGTCTTGAATCCATCTATATATACCAAACCGCAGACTTTACAACACCTAATCCCGGCAGTGATAGGTAGCTCGAAACCAAGCGGCTCGAAATGGCTCGAATTCAAAAACGACCTCGTTTTTTAGATGAAGGTGAAGCAGAACCAAAAGCAGGGGAGGGAGGAGGAGGAGGAGGAGGAGGAGGAGGAGGGGAGGAGAAGGAAGGAGGAGGGACTGGAGGGGGAGGGGGAGGAGGAGGAGGGACTGGAGGGGGCCCAACATTTGGGGCTGGAAGCGGGGGGCGGAGGCGAGGTAGAGCCGGCGATCGCTGGTGCTACGACGATCGGCGGCAGCGAGGCGACGGCGGTGGCGAGGCGAGCAGCGACGATCCTCTCTCCCTCTTTCTCCTTTGCTCTTCCTCTCTTCTCTCCCTTTTTCTCCTCTGCTTCTTCCTCCTCTCTTCTTTTCCTCTTTCGAGCCAATTCGAGCCATTGGATTCGAGCTACAGCTCATTTCTGCACCTAATCCTATCTCATTCAGCTTTATTCCTTCCCTTTGAAAAAAAAAAAAAAAAACTTATAATTATCACTGCTATAAAAGCAACAACACAACACCCATAACATGGCCATTATTATTATTATTAGCCTTTTTATTCCTTCCCTTTGAAAAAAAAAAAAAAAAAAATACACGTATAATTATCACTGCTATAAAAGCAACAACACAACACCCATAACATGGCCATTATTATTAATAGCCTTTCTACCCCACCAGCCAAACACCAAGCTCTACTAGCTCTGCAACCCCCAAACCACCACTATCACCGCACAAACTCACCGCCTAAACACCCCCAATTTTTATTTTTTTATTTTAAAAAAAAAAAAAACACCACCACTAAAAAACCCACTATATTAAAGAACAGCTAATATATCCAAATTCAGTCCACTAATGTATAATCTTTTCTTTTTCACTTTTTAGATATGAAAAACCAAGTTAGTTATCCAAATATCTAGCAACAAGAAGAAAAAAAGAAACATATGGCATTTAATCAAATTTGTTTCTTCTGATTATGTCAAGGGGAAAGCTAACTGTAAAAGCTAAAACAATACAAATCACATGACCCAAAGTCATATACATATTCATTTTCATACTTGAGTCCTCTGTTAAATATAAACCCAAACTCACATAGAGACACTGTCAAACAACACCATTTAATAATTCAGGATGTCATATTGAAGAAAGTTGTGAGCATTCAAAACAAAAAACTGAATAGGTAAAAAGGTAGATATTTATACTCAACTCAAGCCTTAATCCACAAGAAGTTGGATAGCCACTATCAACACCACCTCCAAAAAAAAATAGTGCAAAATCAAAATCAAACCATATACCCATTGTTACCCAAAACAAATAAGGTACTGGATTATAGTGCAAAAATTAGGTCAGGCTCGGAATCGCATGAAATTTGGTGGGTCAATAGAAAACGTGATTTTAAACAGGATCCATGATGATGTAGCATGCATAGCCATACAATTTTCGAATCAAACGGACAGGCAATGCAAAAGCCAAAATCGGGTCGAGCTCGGAATCGCATGAAAATTTGGTAGGTCAATAGATAACGTGATTTTAGGACGGAGAATTATATGGCTATGCATGCTACATCATTATGGATCCTTCTTAAAAACATGTTTTCTATTAACTTACCAAATTTCACGTGATTCCGAGCTCGACTCGTCTCTCTAAACCCACTACCTTTTCCAGGCTTTTTCTCTCATCTTCTCCATTTTCTTCTCCCATTTTCTCCATTTTCTTCTCCCGTCGTTCGTCCCCATTCTCTCATTCTCTTCTTCCTCTTCTCCCGATCGCAACACAGATCGCAACCAATTGCCACAAACCCAGATTGCAACCTAACGCTGCTTCTATCACTTCCTACTACAGCTCTGAAAACTATAGATATAGGGTTAGGGTTCAAAAGAAGAAGAAGAAGAAGAAAAAGAGGATGAAAGAAAAAGCTAGTAGTAGATGGTAGAGGAAAGAAAAGTAGAGGAAGAAGAAAAAAAGGAGAATGAGGAGGAAATACAGCGGCGGCAGACAGCATACAACGGACGGTGGAAAGGAGGAGAGAAAGAGAATGCCCTAATGACGCCGGTGAGAAGAGCTTCTCTCTCTTGCCGTTTGGATCTGATGAGAGAGATCAAAAACAAACAAACAAAAAAAATCATTTTATATATGGTGGGGTTAACAAAACTGCAAAAGATCAAAGGGTATTTTCGTCTTTTTATGCTCAAATAAAAAGGTAATATGGTCATTTTGTATAGGCAAGTAACGTCATTTGTGTAAAATTGACGAATTGGGAGAATCTTGATATTGTCAATTAAAGTAGAGGAAGTTTATGTAATTGTTGAAATTTCATGGGAGGTTATTGTATTTGTCAGAAATCTCAGGAGAGATAAGTATAATTTATCTTATTTTATATGATACTTTTTACTATTGTTATTAGATTTGATAGTAGAATTCACTATATTTATGTTGGATGTTTGGAGAATAATAAAGGACATATACTCTCTTTTTTTTAAAGAGAGATATATACATTTGTGATTAGAAAAATGCTTCAGACTACTAATTCCACACCATTAAACCACTAATGATGTGGCGGACATGAACTCCACCATTGATATGATAGTTTGATGCTTTTTTTTTTTTTTCCCCTCACACTACCAACTCTTAAAATTAATATTAATACTTTAATGAACTAGTATTAATGCTCTAAAATTAGAGCACTAAAAGTAATATGTGATATCCCTCTCCTACACACAACTTTTTTCTTTGGAAGACACTGGGAGTTTCCTACTTTACGCACGTGGCCTTTCCAACTCATCCACACGTGCACCGCCTAAACAATGTTTTGGATAAGATTGTCTTGCCACGTCACATACTCTTTTTTATATTCAGAGTAAGTACTAAGCTAATCCCAAATCCGACTAACAGCTTCTCCGGTCTTTCTCTAAATTCTTGGTTAAATTTAAATATTTTGATAAAAATAATTTCTATTCATTAAACTCGTGAAAAATTTTGTAGTATTATGCTGCCATTTGACAACTAAGTTGGTGAGTTAGTACTAAAACAAAATATAAATAGGTAAAATAAGTTAAATAAATAAATAAAATAAAATATCACATTTAAATTATAATTATTTTACTTTTTTTCTCTCATAAAAAAGTCAAAAAAAATTTCCCAAACAAAGCTATTTTAACCAGATTAAATTAGCTAAAAGTCCGACTAAAAAAAAAGGAAAATGTTTTTTAGCTCGAAAATTTCGGCCCCGAATGCCCCTAAAGCCCAAAACGACGTCGTTTTGGGCTTTAGGTTTTTTTTTTTTTTTTTTCTTTTTTCTCCGCCATTTTTGGACCTCTGCAACTCAGAGGAAGAGGGAGAGAAAGAGAAAGAGAGGGAGAGGGAGAGGGAGAGGGAGAGAAGAGGTCGCCGATCCGTCGCCGATCGTCGTCTCCTCAGCTCGTCGCCGATCGTCGTCTCCTCAGCTCGTCGCCGCCGGCGTGTCCTCTGCTCGTCGCCTCTGCCATCCTGATCGCCGCGCCCCCCGCCTCGCCTCCAGCCCATTTTTTAGGCCCCCTCCCCTCCAGTCCTCCTCCTCCCCCTCCCCCTCCCCTCCCCTCCCCTCCCTCCCCTCTTCCTCCCCCTCCCCTCCAGTCGTCTCTGCTGAAAAAAAAAAAAAAAAAACAAAATTTCGGGGCATTCGGGGCGCTCAGTTTCGAGCTCCCAATCACAACTCAAAAAAAAATCTTCCCAAATGAACCCTATAGACACCATGTTAATAATATTTTAATAGAGTTATAACAATTTCAATTCTAATTTCGTTTCATGATTCTATGCTAAAAAATTTTAATGCCGTATATAGATTATTAATTTTTTTTTAATAATCTCCGAACTAAATTTATAAAATGTGTAAAGACATAAAATCATGGGTCCAACTTGTCTCATGTTGAGTCAAGATTGGACCCGTCCAGTCTGGCCCATGGGCTTATTTTGGAGTCTCGTTTCGATAATCTGAATCGTTAATATGTAAAACTCGTCAAGTACTATATTCCTGTAAAAAATTACATTGATCGGATATCGATAGTTAGTTTATCAGATCAGAATTCTGTCAACTGTTTATTTTTTCACCATTCATTTTTTTAATACGAATTTAATCCGATCAAATAATTATCGATATTCGATCAATGTGATTTTTTACAAAGATATGGTACTCGATGAGTTTTACATGTTAAACGGTTCGAATTATTGAAACGGAATCCAAAAATGAACCCATAGGCTGAACTTGAAAGGTCTAATCTTAACCTCGACATAAGACAAATTAAACCCTAAAATCATATTATATAGCAATTACTATAATAGTGGAGACAAACAAGGGCACACAAAATTATATAGTTTGGTGAATGAAATTCGAACCCAACACACAAACCTTCGGTGATTTAACAGCACACCTAAGACCATCGATATTGGAAACACATAAAGTGTAAACTTCCATGGTGATGACACAATGTGGAGGTTAAGAGTCGAACCCAAGACATTTGTTGATATAGGAAATAGATCATCTTTACCATTTGACAAGTATACAATATATATATATATATATTTATATAGAATCGCAATATTTTGTAAATAAAATAAATGAAAGTGTCCACAATATTAAAATAAAATTGAAGTTATAAAACATCAATGAAAAACAAAATAAATTCCTAATGAAATACCCTTATATTATCAAAATTAATAAAACATAAGGAATCGTTTGGTCCGTTTAATTCGACTTTTTTAGGCTAAATCCGAGATCCAACCCATAATCAATGGTTTTTAATTTATTAAAATCAGAACAAAACCATCTGAAAAATTGAATCCAATTGCACAGTTTGTACCATTTTGGATGGTTTAACAATGTCGACCTATTTTTTTAAATACCCCTATCTCAAAAAAATTAAACTATACACACTTTACATACTTAAAGAAACACAAGCCTATTGCTTAGACATATATAAAAACATATTACAGAACTCAAATAAAATAACTTGAAACTTTAAGGAGCAAATGAGTTGCTTTTGTCCAAATGAGTTGCAATTCTAAGATTTAAATGTGTTAAGAATATCCTTTATACATCAAAAATTACTATATTTAAATTAAATACTCACATAAATGACATATAATAATTATTTATATATATCACATAATAAATATATAAAATTATATATTTTTCATGTGTCTCCCACTGGCATCGTCCTTTAAAAAAAAAAAAATTTGTGTTGATGTTTCATGCCTGTGTTGAGTCATGAGTATGTGTCTGGTCGCTAGGTTAAATTCTTGTAATAGTTATCAATGGTTCCTATGGCCAATGCAACAATGCTAAGAATACAGAGAACTAAACACATAATGGACACAGAAATGTCACAATGCATAAGTTACGTCCCCAGCCATGTGAAGAGAGAGAGAGAGAGAGTCTAAAAAATTACCAGGATCCACAACTATGAAATGCAAAATCCCAACAGGTACCAATTCAACATCAAAATATAATCACAGTTTGTAAACTGAAACATCCTATCTATGAAACCTTAAACTTCAATTCCCCAAAAAAACAAAAATATAAAAACCTTTACCATGATCTCATTCAGCTAATAACACATTCCTTTTTCTTCATAAAATTCAAATATAAGCCTTCACTTCTAAAAGGACCAGACCTGGGTGAAGCAATTTGAGGAACAGCACAGATCAGACAGAGCTTAGCCAACTCATACAGAAAACTGTCACCTGAAAATTCCAAAAATACACAATACTAATTGAGCATATAACCCAGCCACCGATATAGACACGATAAAAAATCCCAACGCCTCATAAAGAACAAGTTTTGCATGACAAATCATACCTAACGCCATTCAAATGCAGAGAACATTTAACGACAAATGTATCATCATAAAATAAAGGACAAATAATGGGAAAAGTTTCTGTAATAAGGAGAAGAAAGAAAGGGCTTGCCTCTGAGGAGGCACTAATGTTGTATCGTCCATGAAGCTAGTGTGCTGGTGTGAACATGAGCATAGAAATCATATGCACATAAGCTTAAATCAACAATTTTTATCTCATTTTTCTTCACATCATAAGCCATATACATATCACCCTCAGACGTCAACGCCTCTAAAATGAGTACTTCGTCGTTGTTCAGCCAACCCAAAGGTAAGTAGAAAAACAGATCCTGAGGGACATCAATACTGATTTCCATATTCACCTGATAGAGTTTAGCCCACTGTCCCTGGCGCCAGTCTTTCAAAACCCATATCTCGAATTGTAAACTTAGCGGAGCTGTTGTAAAACCAGAAAGATAATCTCCCATCTTCATATAAGCACAAGGCTCTTGAGAAACATCTGGAATCGGGACCTCGTGAATTGTTTCATTGTCCACGTCCATCGCAAGAAAGAAACTGAAACCATCCACTTGAAAGTCACAGTCGGTCCAGTAAATAACCCCTCCAACAGAAACCGGAAAATTGTCCAAGTCTACATATTCACGGCTAAATGGGTGCTGACATGAGATTTTTCTCCACGAATTATCAATACCCACAGTCAAAACGAGCCAATGGTATTCTTTGTTTAGGTCTTCATATGCATGCACTACTTTGTATTCCCCGGTAGAATGAACACGTCCTATGCAGTTACTATAGTACAGAGGATTGGAAGGTGCGTCGAGATAAGGGAGCTTCAACACCTTCAAGGTCGCAGGATTTGCAACATGAAAAACTCTATTATCGTTAGGATCATTAAACAACGCTACACCATCACAACTAGCCATCATTCTTCCGGGAAACTGATGTCTTAGATCGGTCACTTGAAAGCCGCCACCTTTTATCTCAAGTAAATGGGCCTTCTTTGGAGAACCCGTGCCTTCAATAAAAAGAACCGTCTTTGATTGTCGGAGGTGTGCCTCAATGAATAGAGGATCACGAACTATATAAGCCCAACGCTTGCAAACAGGCCTCGCAGAGCTGTGAAGCACATCAGCAGGAAGCCTCATGAGGATGTTAATGATCAGCTCTTCAGGAAGATACGGTATGGTGTTGCTCTGCTCTTTAATTTTCTTGTCCATCAATATCTCTAATTCTTTGAAAAAGAAAATTTTCTCTCAGGATAAGCACAAAGAAAACACATGAAAACAATCTTGAAATAAAAAAAGAACTACATATCTTGGTAAATAAAAAAATTAAAAAAAAAAAAAGAATTAGTCAATAGTTATACATGGCATCCTGAAGATAAGAATTGGAGAATTGAATTAAGATGGTTTTAGTGAAGCTCAATTAATGCACCAGTGACATGGAGTAAATTTATGAAGTCGAAGGTGCAAAAAGGACAGAAGTAGGCCAAAAGGGAAGAAATTTTAAAAATAAAAGAGAAGTCATGTCTTGGCCTATATCAGAATGGTATCTGGAAAAGTTTAGTTGAAGAGCGCATATCAGAGAAGTTGTCCACATTGGGAGACTACAGAACACAGACCCCATTAATAATATTAAAAAAAATGTCTTTCTCCCAAGAGAAAATGAGAAAGAAGAATACAAGCATGAGAGAGAGAGAGAGAGAGAGAGAGAGAGAGAGAAATGTTCCATTGCCTTAAATAGGCATAGTTAACATAACGAGAATTTTGGTGTTCACCTGGGGCTGAATTATGACAAATGATAGCAGATGGATCACGTCTTCTCAAAAGAAATTCACAACAGAGCTTGGTTTTCACTAAAACCTCCTGGATTAATAAAATGAGCACATCAACAATTGGAAACATATGAATTGCACTGAAACAAGTATTAAATGAATTTTGCAACAAAAATTGAGGACACATATTGTGATAACCCAACCCGTATTATGCTTAATTATGCATGTGATTATGTGTTTGATATAAATTTACAAGTTTAAGTATGTGAACTATGTGATTTTGAAATTATATCTGTTGAATGTAGGAATATCTATTGCAATTACAACTTTGAACTGAAATTGAAAGTCTTAGAGGTGCCAGAAACCAAAACCAATTTCATATTTGTGTTTAACATGATTTTTAGAGTCTATGGCGAAATTTTGTAAAATTACAATTTGTAATGATTTGATTAAAGTTTAATTGACCTAAGTATATATATGTATATAGCTTCTTGAGTTCATCATTTTGAGAGCTTTGCTAGAGAGTGAGTTAGAGAGAGAGGAAGAGGAGAAGCTAGGGATTTGGAGGAGATTCAAGGGGCAAACCCTAGATTTGAGCTAAGGTATGGAAATCTACCTAGAATTCTTGTATATAACTCATCTTTTGCTTGAAATCAAGAGGGATTTGAAGATTCAACACTTATATGAGTTAGGGTTTGGAAATGTGTAATTGTTTGAACTAAATTTAAGAAGTGGAACCTTAATCTCTTCACCTTTGTTTGATTTGAGTTCAATCTTGTGAATAATTCATGAAATAAGCTCTAGATTGTTGATTTGTTGAAAGGTCATCCATGTTTATATATATTTTGGGTTTGATTATATAACTTATGAATGTATGAAAAAGATGAGACCTTGATTTTGTCATTAAAGCAAGATTGATGTGTTTGACTTGTAATTACACATGAATCATGTTAGTATATCATGTTTTTGAGTTGTTTTTGCATGAATTTGGGCTTGAAAATGAGTTTAGAAGCTTAAGGTTGAATTAATTTTTAGACTGTCCAGAAAAGCCCAGAACCACACGTGCGGAAAACAAAACAAATCTGAGCATCACTACTGTGCAGCACCTTCCGCATGTGCGGTGAGGGACTTCCGCATGTGTGGTGAGGGACTTCCACACGAGCGGAAAACAGGAAAAAAACCAGTCATTTTCTGTTAACTTCTCCAACCCTCTAGATCTCTTTATGAGCATGTTTTGACCCTCCGCAATGCCTAAAGATGAATGGAAAACAAACGAATCGTAAAACGAAGAAATAAAGAAAAAACCTAAGAATTGAATGAATTGTTTACTGAATTTGTATATTGAACTTGTATGTGTTATTTTGTGTAGGTCACCTACTAGAAGGACCGCCACATGGCCAACATCACTGTGAATAATAGTATTGTAAAGATATGTGCTTAATTGATTATTTTGATTCAGGTACGGTGACCTATTCTAATAATGTGTTTTGATCGAAATGAATGAATTTTTTGAACGTTATATGACATGTGCAATATGAACCCAAGGTCGTTCCGTTTATGCTATGATGTACTTGGGCTCAAGGCTGTTCTGTTAATGATATGACAATCTATGATTAGGCCCGAGGCTATTGTGATATATGATTGGGCCTAAGGCCGTTGTGTTAATATGTGGGCCCAAGGCCGTTATGTTATATCTTGGGCCCCGTTGAGCCTGAGGCCGTTTTGTAATTTGTTAGGCCCGAGACCATTATGTTATATGCTAGGCCTAAGGCCGTTCCATAACTTGTTGGGCCTAAGGCCGTTCCGTAAATGTGACTATGGATAGTGTTATGAAGGATGACATTTTGGAAAAGTATTGTGTTCACATAATATGCTTTCTTTTAATTTAAGATTACTCATTTGATTCTCTTTACTTTACTATTATTCATTGAGCGTCGCTCACCTCTTATGTTGTATGTATGTAAGTAGGTGATCAGCATGGAGGTCAACCTTAGAGTCAGCCTAGAAATTGCTTATGAGGACCTGTCGTGTCGAAACTCCAAGATAGAGCTGCTGTCTTTTGACTTTATGTCTATGTTAAGACTTTTGTACGGTGTTTGTTATGCTGGTCTTGTGGATGTGTAACTTAGGGTTGGTTTGGGATGTTCTAAAAAAGTGCACTTTTTGACTTATTGGCTTATATGGGTTGGATTTGGGTTGGGTTTGATGTGATGTGTTAGAGAGGTGATGTGATTTAAATAAGATGATGTGACTTAAATAGGATAGTGACTTTTTGACTTTTTGTATTATTTAGGTCATGCCAAACTTGGCCTTAATGTCTTGACTCCTATATATATAAGTATTTTATCTCGACTGTTTAAGCACCGCTCAATGGACGTTATTTCTTAAATTTGCTTCCGCTTAAGGCCCCATTATTAAAAATATTTGTTTTTTGTATGAGGTCGTAGGTAATCGTGTGATTATTGGCCGGTTATGAATCAAACTTTTAGGGGCAAGTTTGGGTCATGACACACATGTACCTAAAAAAATAGATGACATCATAAGCATTTGCACCTCAATATGCAAATCAAGTTGACAGAGGAGCAGCCTATATTTGCTAAATCATGCAAACAAAACACATTTTGCCGATATGCCAATCAAATAACATCTAAGATAAATTCATTGCCTTGTAAAGATCACCATCGCTTGTCACAAACTTGGATCGGAGCCTTTTAACACCTTTTCCGTCTAGGAAAACAAACACAGATATGGACACAAACATGGGGCATGATTCAAAAAGTCAAGATGCAGACACAGCAATGATATGGCAAAAAAACATTATATCTATATGTTTATTTTCTGTCCATGAAAATTACATCCAAAAATAACAAATAATGAAAAACTATCACTAATTCAATATGAAAAAACAATTCAATCTATAAAACTTTATTCAATATAGGAAATACTATTTTATCAATTATAAAGCATTGCGTTAAAGTTGTTTGCCTTCATCAACAACAGAAATTGTAAATGTACTATCGATAAAAAAAAAAAATTTTAAAAAAAATGTAAATGTACTACCAACACCATTAAAAGAATATAAGTTTTCCTACAATCATTACACATTAAAAAAAAAAAAACAACAATAACAATTTCAACAATCAAACACTAATTTAGAATCACAATTCAACAACATCAACAATTAAACATGAACGTCGAAATTAAGAGAGAGAATACTACTTATTTGTATTGTTTAAAGAATAAGGAGGGAAAACTACATAGTGATGATTAACACAAACATGTTTATATAGTAGTGATTATGAATTTACAATGACTCTATAGCTCATGGCAAGAAGACTATGTCTTCGGGTGAATCCAGAGGCAAGACAAAACTATGCATTGTTTTCACTAAAATTCTCCTGACGGGCACGATAAAGCACTGAACTGTTAATTGGAAAGGAAGTAGGCGTGTCTTAAGCAAACTCATGCAAACTCAAAGAAACCCAAAAATCTACAAGGACTCATCATAGGGCAATCCCCTAAGAAAAATACTACCAATAGCTTGTTTAAGATTATAAATTTGCATCTCCCTTTCTTCGAAGGTTCTTCTAGACCACACATTCCAAACTTTTACCGGAAATTGATGGGCACAACTCTCCAGATCATCCTAAGCCTTCTATTGCTACAACCCCCCTCATCGAGCTTGTAAAATCTCAAGAACCGGCTCTTAAGTAAGCCAATAAACCCCAAAAGAGAAGAAAATAAGTAATAAAAAAACAGTTGAGTGACCATTTGTTGCACCAAAAAATGATTAAAAGTTTCCTCTACCCAAATACATGTTAGAAGGTGCATTTCACCAACATCCTAAATTTCAATAACTACTTTTGTTGATGACTGATAGTGGTAAGCCCAACTAACGTGGCTAAAGGCCATTTGCTTATACAAACAAAAAAAGAAGCTTAAGCAACCCAAATAATTAACCCAAATCAAAGCCCAATCCAAAAGGGCACCAAAAGAGTCCAATCATCAATTCAAACTAATTTCAGTCCATTTTTGGATGACTTCGGCTTGGCACAACCCATCTAAACCCATTTTTGGGTTGCTGACAGGGCCACATGCGATCTCAACCAACATCATCATGGAATGACACGGGAGATGTGGATTGGTTGGTGTAGTGACACCTGCTTCATCAGCTACAGCAGAAAATTGTTGGGCATTGTAGGGTGTCCTGAAGAGTTTAACAGATCCATAAGATGCACTTGTGGGATTTGACTTAGGTGATTTGACTTAGCTGTACACACTGGTTCAGGTCATATTCTGCCATATTCCTTTTTGAGAACCCATGTTTTTTACCTAAAGATAAATGGTAAGGAAAAGTGATATTATCACATGGCGATGTCAGGGGGAGAGGAAGACCTAAGCTAACATGGGATGTGATACTGAAAAAAGATATGCATTTATTTAATTTAACTGAGCATATATTCCCTGATAAAGCTGAATGGCAGTTAAAGATTCATGTAGCCAACCCCAAGAGAGTTTTTTGTCAAACAAGTTGTTTTTATTTATTTTTGGATTTCAAATGCATCAAATATGATAAAATATTTCTGAACCAAATTAACTATTATCTTGACACCTCATCTCCCTAATTAAGAGCCAAAATGACCCTTGGATAGGTGTCAACACCCTGTTTCTCTTGCTTCAGCAACTCCACTATAAATACATACCATTTACACATTTTCAAATCAAACTAAGTTAGCCAAAGATTTTACTCCAAAATTTACTCCCTCAGTTCCTCATCTTTTAGATCTCTTAGGGCCTCAAAACTCTGGAAGTTTGAAGCTTTAAAAGGCCAAAACCACCACCAGAATGATTATCTTACTCTCCAGCAACAAGCTTTTCACAGACTAGCTTAGTCTTTCCTTCTCTCCCTATGCTTTCTCAGGACTTCCTTGTTATTTCCTTCTTCTGTTTGCCCTCTGCCCTCTCAGGACTGACTTGTCATTTCCTTCTCTCCCTCTGCTCTCTCACGACTTCCTTGTCTATATGTTTGAGCTTAGTTGATTATTTCTGAGTTCTCCTCTCATAATTTATTGTGCATGCATCTAAAATGTTAGGGGTTGGACACAACCCTAGCATCCATGCTCAACCACCAAAAACTTGAGATGCTTGACAAAATGTACATAATCAGTTCCAACAAGCTAGGGGTTCAACATGTTTGACAAGCTTTCCAAAATCTAAATAATGTTTACCAAAAGGTCTAACAGTCCTATTGAACCCTGAACCACTTCCAAACAAAGTTCCAAGCTTCTAGCTGAACCTCACGAACTCAATCAGCTCAATTGGAACAACTCAGGCTTCTTCAACAATAAGCCTTTCTTGGGCCCAATTGTAACAGAGGAATACAGTCTACAACAAATCTAAAGTTCTGATCACCTGATGTAAAATTGAGATTAGTTATCAAGTTCCATTGTGTATGCAGTATTCGCATATGATATTGTCATAGTAGATGAAACTAAAATAGGAATTGACCATAAATTAAAATTTTGCACAGAAGCACTTGAGTCAAAAGGATCTAAAATAAATAGAATAATAAACAAATATATGAAATGCAAGTTTAGTAACAATTAAATAAAAACAACATAGAAGTGAAGATCGAAAATTAGAAGACAACTAAGATTGAAGAATTCCATTATCTAGGTTTGATCATTGATAAGGATGGAGAGATTGGATAATGTGATCCATAGAATCAAAATAGAAAGCCTCAAGTGGAGGAGTGCTTCAGGCATATTATGTGATCGAAAGATTCCAACAAAATTTAAACTTTCATGGAATAGCTATTAAGCTGGTTGCATTGTTGAACAGAATGTGGTGCAACTAAGAAACAACACATTAATAAAATAAGTGTAGCTAAGGTGTAGCTAGGATGAATATACTAGAATGGATATGTAGTAAGACACAAAGAATTAAAAAATGGAAACATTCATGAAATAGTAGAAGTAGCACCAACGAAGATAAGTTTAAAGAGAACTTAGTTACAAGAATCTCCTACATGGGGTGATGTTTCCACTCTAGAACTGTGATTCCACAATTTAGAGTAAGAATCTTATTAGAACCACGTTCCCATCTAGATGAAATCATGATGATTCTAGCTAGGATGAGACCACTCAAACACGTGAATTCCACACCCAAAAAAAAAAAAGTTGCCAAGGTATAAAAAAAAACTAGAAATAACACATTTATTCTAAATTTTGGCTTTCCTCTTAGAAATTTAACGATGAAGATTTATGTTCTCTAAGGATTGATAAGTAAAAACATATATGTTATTGGTGATAAATTGTTACTTTCATAATGAGAATTTATTGTGCTTATGTTTAACAGTTTAAGTGGTAGTATAATGTAGAGAATTAACACATATATTACAACTAAGTAACAAAAATATTTCTCATAATATATATTATATATAATACATTCACGCTCCCCTAGGCATTCCTAACCTTGGACTCTTCTATTCTATCCCCCCCACTCCCACTCCTATTTCGTGCAACTAAGGAACACACTAAAATGGTTTGTTCATGTATAACAAAAACCGACAGATGCAATGGTAAGGAAGAGTGGATATGATTCCAATAAATAGACATGGAGATGTTAGGGGGAGGGGAGGACCCTAAACTAGCATGGGTTGTTGTAGTAAAAAAATTAAATGATTTTTTTTTTTTTTTTTAATTTAATTGAGCATATAGTCCTTGATAGAGAAAAATGGCAAAAAAGAATTCATGTAACCGAGCCCATTTGAATGGGACAAGGCTTGGTTTGGCTTGGTTTAAACCCGTGAAGTTTAACTTTACCAAAGAGAACCCTATCCTCAAGGCTATCCTTGTGTAAACCCACCAAAAATCAGATCTTGGGAGGCTATATCTTCACTTTCCTAGAGCTGCCCTACATCAAGGGTTGGAACTGCAACACAGTCATACACCAAACTAATTGTAATTTCTTCATTGAAAAACTCTGGCATCAAATGAACTGAGCTGAGCCAAGATCTGTGTCTGTACTCTTCGGGCTTAGCAGAGTTGTGTTTCTGGTGAGATAAGTGATAGGAGAGACTGAAAGTGAGACTTAGAAAATGGAAAATCTAAGAGGATTGCCTAAGCTAGAGTGTTCTATCTTACAAATAGACTTCTAGTCCTCTAATCTAATTAATGGATAGTTTACACATACTAGTCTTCTAATCTAATTGTTAGTTTCTGGTCTTTTTGTGTTCTTTAGGCTTTTAGTCGTTTAAGAGAGATAATTGAAAGTCTTTTAGTCTTCTGTGCCTTCAGTCTGAGAATCTAACATTTTATATATAGATAGTAAATAAATAAAATATTAAAATATTCTTAAAAAGATAGTTGAAGTCTTACAGACTTCTAGCCTTCTAGTATTTTGTGCAAAAAAGCCCATGGTTTACATACATTTATATATTAAACAAATATATTATAAAATTATTATTCTTTATTTATATATACGGGTTGGGTTCAGATCGTATGATGCTTCCCCCGCCCCCTCTTCGGGTGGAAAAAAAAAAAGCACCCGCACCTTTCCCTATATTTGATGAATGGGGTAAAATCCAGCCCATTCACATCAGGTAGAAGGGCGGATCAAAATGGCCATCCCTAGATCTGACCTCTATACACACACCTACCCAAGTCCAGATAACATAGCTAGATACATATATATAAGTAAATATTCTTTCAAAAATAAAAGTTGATATACGAATTTCCACATCCAGAGATGAAACCCTTGTCAATTGATTGAAGGTATGACAAAGATGAAACATTCAGAAGTAACACTGCATACCATTAGACTCTGACTTAAATCACAAAAAAATTAGGGCTTTAAGGTTTTACCTTCCATGCATGTTTGAAGATATCAGCCAATGATTTCATCACAAAAGGAAAAGAAAAATAAAAGAAGGTCGAAAAGTCTAAGATCTTGAAGAAAAATTGCCGCTGGCTACAGATCTATGAAAGAGATGCAAGACGAAAGGGGAACCCTAGTCAGAACTGGAAAGGGAAAGATATAGAGAGGCAGAAACAGCAAATGTAGAATGAAAAGAAAAGCCTCCTACAAAAGTAACGGTAGTAAGCTTGTAAAATGAGACTGACTAGGTTTTAATTTGTATTGGATTACGATAAAGTCTGTTTCTTTCAAGACCCTTCCGAAGTGAACCATACCCATGTACACAAATGAATGTCCCAACCCAAGTCCCATCTTTCTAATTATCTCTAAATACTTATCCCTTCATTTTCATACGTCCGGAAAAGTTAAGGGTCCTTCAAGTTATCCATAATAAAAACAAGCTTAAAAAGCAAAATTCCAGCTCAGCTCCTTTCTATAATAAAAGGTTCTAGAAAGAGCTTGCCGGCAAATTGAGCTCAAGCTGTTCTTTTTGCAATCATGAAAACTAATCATGGTTTGTATCATATCAATTTGAAATTAATTGTTAAATGAGATAACACAGTTCTGCATTTTGCTCTGCTATAATAAGGTACTATATTGATGTGTTAAGAAGCACGGACACTTCTAAGAATGTGGTGTATCCATGTCGTATCTCTGTCAGACAACAGCACCGTTGGACACTTCTTGACACATGTTCGACACTCGTCAAAACATGTCCTATTTTTTAAAAAGTTTTTTAAACCAGGACACTTGGAGGACACACTGTCTATCGCTTAAAACACACGTGTCTATTGATTAGACAAGCATGAAACTAATTATAAGTTTCGACTAAATAACTTAGGATATAATAATGAAAACAACGTAAATTTATAAAGCTAAGTTTTATATTGCATATTTTTTTTTTTTTAATTATCTTTGAAGGATATATTCATATATATGACATATAATAAATATATAAAATTATATATTTCATACGTGTCTCGTGTCGTGTCTTGCATTTTTAAAAAATTTGTGTCGGCGTGTCTGTGTCGTGTCATGTGTCCGTATCCATACTTCTTAGTTGATGTGTATACAATATACAAAATTTATTAACAATGAAAAATTAATTCATATTAAACTAGATTAGCATATATTCCAGAATTATCATTAATATTAAGCTGAGAATTTGGAATCTCCAGAAATTCATTAATGACTAATTCATATTGGATGACACTACCATTCAACTTTACATTTTACAACTACTACATTTTATACAAAGTCAAACATAGAAAGAATATTAATCTTTCCAAACTTTTTTAGTAGCAACTCTAAACCAAACAAAGTTATGAAAGAAGATAGTTATGAGGGAAAAGAAATCAACTGTGAGAGGCATAATGTTAAAACAAATATTATGTTCCCTGACGAATAATCTGATCACTGTAATTCAAGTTTTTAATACTGATTATAATAGTTCATTATTATTCCATAGCCTGGTAATGAAAAATAGGCTGTGCAGGCAGTAAAAGCAGGTGCAGAAATAGGCGTTTCTTATATATACCATGTTATTATCACAGAAGCCCTAAAGGTGTTTATGTGTATACAGTACAAGTTGGTTGCACTCCCAACCAAACATCATTTTTCATGTAAGCCTTATACATCATGGAAATGACCACTTAAGATGTGATAGTTAATTCAATGCTATAAGAAGCTTATGCTTAACACCAACTGTCATGGTTGGTTTGCCAATTGCATATTTATAATAAGTCTCATGCCACCTCAGGTAGAATATTTCAACTACTCATATACTAAGGAAAATAATATGAAAGAAACAAACACACATCCAATGTGAACTCATTCAAGAGACAAAAAATAAAAATCGGTCATGTCTTTAAATATATAACCTTCCCTAGTATTTTCCAAATTTGCAACTCCTTGATCTAGAGAGATGATTAAACCAAGTGTACATATAGATGAATTGATAATTATTCATTCAATCTATATTTAGAAAGAATAAGCCAATTCTCAAGCTTCTCAGTCTAAAATTCCTTTCGTTGACAAAAGCAATCCAAGTAGTAGCATGTTTGATGCTCAAACTTTTCAATCAATAAATCCCACATGCCTTGATGTTCAAAATTTTACAAGAGGCAAAACCCAAGTACTAGATAGGGAGAAAGCCAAACTCACGATCCAAATTTGCAATCACACCATCCACAAGTTCCACCTCGCTGATTGAAATCAACTCACTCTTACCTAGATTAACCTTCAAAGATGACACCACCATAAATCACAAAAAGATGTAGCAAAGCATTCTAAAATACTACTCATCTCTATATAAAATAATGATATGATCAGCAAATAAAAAGGAAAAATTATATAAAAATATAGCTATTATGTTCACGCAAACAATGGTGTTACTGCATCATAAAATGAGAAGGATTTAGTGGCAAGATAAATCTTGAAACTAATAGCCACTATGACAAGATTGTACAAATAATATGGACAAGATTGCATGCGCATATATGAAAACCAAATATTTGACTTAATTACTTAAATAAATTGGCTAATATTAAATTAAGGATAATTTTTACCACAAATATCCATCATATAACGACAAAGTCACTCCAAGCCAGAAATGCTATTTATCCTTAATATTCAACCTAAAATGCGAAATTGGGTAAAAATTTTCGTGACAAGATTTCCCCAAGACCAAGATATTAAATGAGAAGATTGAATATTAAGGATAAATAGTATTTATGATCTCTAAACACTAATACCATGTTAATAAAAAAATAGTTAGTATTTATACCAATAGTTAAAACATAAAATTTTGATTCATTGTTATCTAGCACATAACTTAAACTATGGCCTCTCCCTTGTAGATCTAACAATAATACAAATTTTGCAGTTTAAAATACAGAGAATACATAACCAATAGTAATTTTCTTAATAATATTTGTATTCAACAGTATTTATCCCTATAATCCTTGTAATAAAAATAAATAATAACAATCAGACTACCACCAATAAATGCTCATATAATAATGACTTATGTCATCTTTATTTATATATATCCAAATGGCCAGGCTGTCTCAGTTACTATAATAAATATACTAGGATGTTTCTAATGGATTCCTATCTCTCACTAGCTCCCTTTTAACAAATCTATAACAAATTCTAAGGATATACAAAAGCAAAACAATTTTTTTCCCTCAAGTTTGACAAATATACGAGCAAGTCTATAATTCATTCCCTCAAACATCACTAAAGTATTGTCTACAACTTTATAGCTTTTTACTATTTAACCTCACAAGGGACACAAAATATCATAATTGTATATGAGTCTCCACAGTATTGACTATACTGGAAAAAAATTCCAATTCCATAAAATCTAGTCAAGCATTTAAGGAGAAGTGAAGGATACCTTTCCTGCAGTACAACTTATTCCATATATATTGCAGTCCCTTAACTTTGTCAAGAACAAGGCACAGATGCCCATTGTGAAGAACAACAAGGCATGGATGTGGACAAGGGCAGCACATTGTCAAGAACAAGGCATGGATGGAGATCAAAGGTGAGTTCTGTCAGGGGATTAAATTTTGACAATGAGAATGGATGTAGATTTGGAGAGTTCTCTATGTTAAACATTTTTGGATTAAACAATTGGTTGGGTGATTGAAGCACAGAAGGGGTAAGCAGCTTTGGCAGGGGATTTCAATCCAATATGGTGAAAGGTTCAAATAAACAGCTATTTCCATGGAGAAAAGAACGGGACAAGGAGGAGGCATGGTAAAAATTTGAGAGGAGATTTGTGAAGGGAAAAGTAAAAATAAAAATAAAAATTATTTTTCAGTCACTTGTCCCTTCTTTTTTGCTTTCCCTACCGAAATTCTTTATCCAAATGAACCACCATTTGAGGAAGAGAAATATTAGGGATCATGAAAATTTTTTCATGAAAATGATCATGAAAGATTTATGACCCTTAGATTACCTTGATTAGTGTGTGGTGCTTTATTGTAAATGTAATCCAAAGGTCATAAATCTTTCATGATGATTTTCATGAAAAACTTTTCATGATACCTAGCATTGCTGTTTGAGGAATATCCTTAAGGAATTCAATAACAAAATAAAATCTCAAATGAATCTTATTTGTTATTACAGTATGTGAATGCACCCTCCAAATAAATGTGTCCAGAAATGTTAATTAGCCCATTTAAATTCCTTAACTAAATAAACCTGATAACCTTCATATCAGCTTATAGAGAGAGAAAAACGGAGACACAGCTAAACAGGAAGTGGAAGGAAGAGAAAATAGAGTTTCAAAACTCAATTCCACCTTCCAGACACACACATCCCCACCAGATCGGACCAAAACTTGTTGGACCATTTGATTCAGCAATGAAAAAGATGATCCGTCAGACCTCAATTGCAGCCATAGCAAACAAAGATGGTTTCAAATTCCAACACAAACCCAGAAAGAATATTACTGTTTAAAGCAAAACCCTAACCTTAGATTGCAATCAAACGTAAAAATATGAGCAAAATGAATGACAAAACACACAAAATCACAAAAATTCAATTATTTATCAAACAACTAAGCAGAGATAAAATCGAATGAAAGAGTGTGAGATTGCTTACAGTTTGTGGGGAGGAAGTTGAATTGAAGCAAATTAGACCCCTTAATGAATCGGATCCTGATTGGAACCGTAAAGGATGGATCAATTTTGATCCGACACGCAAAATTCGCTCCCCGTACCCGATCGGATCAGCTAAATACTTACAATTTTGCATCAACTGCTTCGGCATAAGAAACGTTAGGTAAAACAACTTTCCTCACTTTTTTTCATTCATAACCGAATTTTCCGCCCTTCCGTTTGGAGGGAGGGATTTGACGAGAAAAGAAAAGACAAGAAATGGTGAGAATAACTCCCATTAAAATTGTGTTTTGTTTTTTTATTGAAAGTAATAAAATTTAGTGGGAAAATAAATGTGTTTATGTGGACATCTCATTTTGATTAATCCTAAGATTTTGGCTTTTTTTATTATTATTATTATTATTCGATGATGACAATTGGAATGTATGTTTTACAAAATCTCTAATAAAAAAAGGGAAATTTGGCTATAAACCCCATTTATCTTCCTTTCATTGTTAAAAGGACTAAGAAAAAAATTATACTTTCTAAACCCCCTCATAATGATAAAGTCTTGCATAAAGGACAAAATTTATTATTTAAATATTTTATCAGACTATTATACCCTCACAGATACAACTCTCCTCTTTCAACTGTTCATCTTCTCTCTCGTCTCTCTCTTCTAACCCTAGCTTCCTCCATGGCCGGAGCTGTGGAGAACTTTTCTTCCGATGCGTCCGTCGCCGCCGGTCGTCATTCCTAAGCTCCGATGATCTCTCTCCGCATCTTGTCAACTCTCCTCCTTCAACTCTCCTTCAACTGTTCATCTTTTCTCTCGTCTCTCTCTTCTAACCCTAGCTTCCTCCATGGCCGGAGCTGTGGAGAACTTGCAAATCGCACTGATACATATATATATATATCTATATATATGTGTGTGTTTGTGTGTTTTGAGATTTGAATTCGAATATATATGTGTTTTGGGATTTTAATTCGAATATATATATATCTACATATTTCGATCTCTAATCTATATATATGTGTGTGTGTGTTTTGAGTCTTTAAGATCGGAGATTTGAATGATAAATTTTCATATTTGAACACAGTTCTTCAGATTTTTCATATATATATGTGTGTGTTTGTGTGTGTGTGTGTGTGTGTGTGTGTGTGTGAGGGAGAGATTTTTCATTTGGATAGTGTTGTTAAGTTCTTAAATTGATCTATTGATGAGTTGTTACTATGTTCTCTCAACTTTTTGTTGTAAAATTGTTTTTGATTTTGATAAATTTTTGTGTCGTGAGTGAGCAATATGGATTGTGTATATGTAATAGATAACAGATAAGCCAAAGAAGTGATACGAAAGAGGCAAGTAACTGTGAAGAAACAGAAGAACAATGATTGTGAATGATCTAATTTCATTTGATAGAACCAGAGTAAAATTTTACTCTGGTTCTATTGCTCTGTTTTTTTCATTTGACAGAATCAGAGTAAAATTTTACTTTTAACTTCAGAATCTCACAGCTTACTTGTTTTTCAGAGTAAAATTTTACTTTTATACAGAGTAAAATTTTACTTTTAGTTTCAGAGTGCAAAATTTTACTCTTATTCAGAGTAAAATTTTACTTTTATACAGAGTAAAATTTTACTTTAGTTTCAGAGTGTAACATTTTACTCTTATTCAGAGTAAAATTTTACTTTTATACAGAGTAAAATTTTACTTTAGTTTCAGAGTGTAAAATTTTACTTTCATACAAAGTAAAATTTTACTCTGAAATACATAGTGAAGATGGCTTAATAGGAGAGCTGATAGATATGAGGGTAATATAGTAAAAGAAACAAGTTTTAAAATATCATGGGATTTTGAAAGTACTTATATAATTCTTGTCCTTTTGAAAGAGAAATTAGATAGTGAGGGGGCTATGACCAAATCCCCCATAAAAAAAAATAGAATTTAAGCTTACTTCTTAACCTTGAGCCAATTTTAGACAAGTGTTTAAGACCCTGGGACACCTGGAGTGAAACTGGGTCGAATCGGAACGAAACTAGACTAGAAGCAAAACAGGGTTTTTTCCTCTCTACCGGTCGATCGCCCAGTCATTTGGCTAGTCGAACATCCCAAAATAGTCAGTCGAGAATTTTGTTTGTCAATTCGCGTGGACATTCCATTATCCCATTTTCTGATATATTTATGCCCCCAAATGCATACACACTCAGCTTCCATTGCCAAAAAGAACTTGACCTTTCAACAGAGAGAGCTCAAGCAAAGAGAGTACTTAAACCATTAACATAGTAATGCTCCACTGTCTCTTCCACCTTTGGTTGCCTCCATTGATATAATCCACTCACGTTGTCTACATACAAAAGTCTGAAATGATGAGAGGGGAGAGATTTTGATGAAAAAGGACTAGATTGATAAGGGAGAGTCTAAGCTTTTGAGTGTCAAAGTTGAGAAGTCTGAGCTGTGAATTCCATTACATTGTTATCATCCTTGCACACTGTTATTGGACACTGTTATTGGATTCCAAGAATTTCATTCACAATTATACATTGTTGGTTGATCGCAACAATTTCTTCATAATCAACTTGAGTTTCAATTTGTGTCAAAAGTGAAAAAACTAGAGTGAATTGTGAAATTTGGGTTTTCACCATCTACCCCACACACATTGTTAAACAACCCAAAATTGTCATTCTAACTAAAATTCCAAATTTTCGAATGAAGGATTGAAAACATAATTCACAACTTTAGGGGTGATCAAAATAAAATTTGAAAATCAACAAGTTCATTCTTTCTTTAGAAGGTGAATTTTTCTTTCACTCTCTTGCATTTTCTATCTTCTATTTGTTTTCTTACTTTAATTTCATATTAGTTGTGTTGTTATCTAACCGAAAGTAGTTAGTTGAGCCGTCTACATATTTTTTGTTTATTCATTTTCTCGATTTTATAACAAGACAGGTTTTGCTAGGCCTAGTTGGCCGGTTGGCCCATACGATCGACCGGTTAGCTTCTTTTGGATAAAACAGAGTAACCTTCTGGCATTGAGCATACTAGTTTTCGGCAATCCTCAGAGATAGATGAAACTCCTATTTTATTTTTTTTGTTTGAGTGTTTTGTGAGGTTTTTATTTTATTGTAATATTTTCCTCCTCCCTCTCTAATTTGGTTTGTAATTATTCTTTTAAGTGTTGTAATAATTCATCGCCTCGCTTCTTTCTATCTCGTTCTTTTACTTGCTTTCCGTATTTGTGCATAAGCATCGTATTTTTATTTTTTTCATCCTATTTATGCTTTGTGTTCATGTTTCATACATCTTGATTTGGCTAAATTTGCATTTATGGATTTAATTGATTATTATGTGATTATGTGTGCTACCTCATGTTCTTGAGATGAATCACATGTCATATCTTAGAAGTCGAATCTTTAATTGCATCTCTTGAGTGAATTGCTTAGGATTTTGTATATAAGATCATACATATTTTGCTAACTTTGTTTTCTAACTGTTCGCAGGACGTCGGTAAATATGCAAGTTTTTGTGCTTTACCATCTCGCTTTTGTGTGTTTTTTCTTACTATGTTTAAGCATCCTACCATGTGGCTACTTGCTTACTTGATATAATTGTATGAATGTCGGTGGATGGAGGTTGTGTCGCTTAATTTGAAATAATGTTGATTTTCATTTTTTGTAAACTCAATTTATTTGGGCTGTACATCTTCAAAACTCTTTCAAAATACATGAAATCAAATTGTTCCAAAATGAATGACATAGTCTATACTTGTATGCTTCACATAGTAATTTTTAGGATTTATTAAATAATTGAAATATGAACATATAAAGTAAATAAAACTTATATCATGGTTTAATATAGGCCAATCTTTAATCAGGTGAGCGGGGTTGCTTAAATAATGACATTCCCCTCTCATACCTAAAGTTCTGAGCCATGCATCCTTGGTTACGATGAACAGTAGCCTTGGCATAAGTCACGGGTTTCCTAATTTTTCCAAAAATATTAGGTGGCAGCTCTAAGATCTAATGATGTAGTCCATTTCTGGCAAATGTTTTGTAATAAAATGGATTTTCTATACAATTTACCAAATCTAGACTCTCATCTACGTTTCACATTGCACTCATGAGACTAGATCGAAGAAATCGAGGATCCGATCTGTTTAACGCGCACGGATACCCTCGGATAATGTTACAGTTTAATGAAATTTTTTTAAAATTATTTATGATTAAAAAAAAGCTTAGAAAAATATATTATTAATATGGAAGGTTATTTTAATAAAATAAAATAAATATGATATAATATTTTTTTTTCTTATTTATTCTATCCAAACAATATAAGTGAAGTTCTCTTCTTTTTTATTCATCCAACACAACGGTGATAAATTATAATTATTTCTTTTATTTTTCTCACATTAGGTGAGAAACTATAATCATTTGTTTTCTCTTCTCACCTCACGAACCAAACAAAAATATTTCTTTCATCAATTTTAAATTTGATGAAAAGTTACTAAAAAAAATCCATCTCCAATTTTTTATTAATATTCATCAAAATTAAGAATGAGTTATTTTTTTATCAAATTGAAAATTCATTAAATATAACTTTTGATAAAAAAAAATTTAAAGGAGAATTCTACCATAAACACTCCTTACCATACATGCTCGATCCATTTTAATGGTAAAGTCGTAATACGACTTATTTTGTGTTGATTAACTTGAATATTATTTGGAATGTAATGGTCTTTTTTAATGAATAATGTAGACACTTTCATGGTTATAAATTTCTGTTTGATTTGGTTTTCAAAATCTATTTTCAGGAAAAAAATTTCTAAGAGACTAAAAATTAAATTGATGAAAAAAAAATTAAAAATACATCATTTTTATACAATTCTATTTTTTGGGATGGTAGAAATATTTTTTTTAATTTTTTTTTGTTAAATTAGTTTCTATTTTTTTAAAAATCAAATATGACCACAACTTTAATGTCATTGTTAACGGATCATATCACTTTTTTTTCCGCACATACACTCTTTGGTCTCTCTTCTCATAACTTTTTCCAAATCTGTTTGAAAAACATTCCACTCACCAACTTATGCTCCTCTTTCTCTCTCAAAATAGAACCCACTCACGCTCCTCCATCCTCTTTCTTTTCACTTCTCTCTCTTTTATCCTATTGCCGATGCCGACCACCGTCAATGCCGACCACTGATTTCCCTCCCTAACCCCCTTTTTCCAAAGGCGACCTTTCTCAGTCACCCTTGCCGCTCTCTCTTCCCTCATAGTGTAAAGATCCAACCATTCAAGTTCGTCGATGATATAACTTTGTCTTAGCATGAAAACAGACAAAAGCATCAAAAACTAGATATCTTACGACCACTGTCAAGAACAATGCTTCTCATGAAGAATGACTTTTGGTTTCAAAAAACGAAAGAGCACCGGTGACGATTCTAAGTCCATTGCTATTCATCACCTCTCTCCATCGATATCACTTCTCGCCATCGCTATTACGACCTAGTCATCCAGATTTGAAATATGGAAAAGTGTAGATCTGAATCTACGTCAGAGAGAAAAGAAAGAATGGTGAAGTAATTGAGGAAAAAAAGAAAAAAAGAAAATGAATTTATGTTGAAGTTGATATATTACAAACAAATAGTTTTTGCAATTTATGTTTATGTATTATATTTTTTGTTTGAATTTGTGTTGATATATTATATTTTTTCCAAATCTGTTTCATCTTTTTGTTGTAAAAAATTATCCAACACAAGAACATGCTGCTGATGATAAGAAGAAAGTTACCCATTTGATAATGAGAAACTACCAGTTTGAGAGGAAGAGAGCGAAAAAAAGAGAAGAGAAGATGGCTTTTGTTTGAGAGAAAAAAAGCTACCAGTTTGAAGAGAGGGAGAAATAGAGTTTTGTGTGCGAAAGAGGAGGAAGAAGACTGTTTTAGAGAAAGAGAGGCGCTTATTGTGCTTGTTTTTCATGTATACCGTTTTAGAACACCTCTCCGACTGGTCATTGGTCTTTTGCGTCTTTTCTTTCAAACGCCAAAGCTATTGTGTGGAGGATGAAGAAGGTTTAATTGATTGACTGTGTTTGCTGGCAGTGGGAGTATTTCAATGCTTCTCCATAGGCTACATCACCGGAGTTTTGGGTTCATTGGCAATGTTTTTTTCTCTTCCTCCCTAATCCTTGGGAGCTGACTGGTGCATTATTGGCATTTATTGTCCGTGTTTTGCAGTTTTTGTGGGACTTCTCTCATTGAATGACTGATTCGGCTCATATAGCTGTTGTCCCAACAGTGTTTGGTAGGGTCTAGCTTTGTTTTTTGGGCCCTACAGGTAACATACTGGTCCTGAGTTTGTTTTTTTATACTTGATTCTGTTTGTTTGGGTTGTCCCTGTTGCATAGTTTTAATTTTCAATGGTTGAGGGCGAGAATAAGGATCCTTCAGTCAATGCGAACTATGGGCAACATCGTGTTGTGACTTTTAATGATAGTCCATCTCTTCAAATCAATCATGTGAAACTTGATGGCACCAATTACCTGATTTGGTCTCGCTCTTGTAGTCTTGCTGTTGTTGCTTGCTGGTTGACTGGTTATATTACTAGTGATCTTCCTTAGCCTGCCTATGATGATCGTTTGTAGACTCAATGGGTGTCTAAGAATGCTTTGGTTATGACTTGGCTCATTAACTCTATGCAGCCTATAATCAGTAGGTCTTTTCTTCTAGTGGACACTACTTATAAGATTTGGACCACTGCTTCCCAAATGTATTCTCAGTGGGGTAATGACGCACAAGCATATGAGTTGAGGAAGAAACTTCGAGGCTTGGATTATAAGGATCGCTCACTCGCAGTGTACTATGCTGAATTAAGTAGCTTGTGGCAGGAATTGGATTATTATCAAAGTTTCCAAGCTATTTGTTCCAAGGATGCAACTTTATTTCAACAAACCGTGAAAAATGAGCATGTGTATGACTTCCTTGCTGGCCTTAATTTGGAGTATGATCAGATTCATGTTCAAGTATTGGGTTGCTTTCCTTTTCCCATCTTACGCGAGGCTTATGCTCTTGTTCAGCAAGAGAAAAGTCGGCGTAATGCTATGGTCCATCCCTCTATTCAGGATCAATCTACTTTGGTTGTGGCTCCTATCACTTGTGATCCTAAGCCTAGTTTAGTTCAGTTTGGTAGTAAGGGTATCATAGGTGGTTGGGATCATTTGAAGTGTGATTATTGTGGGAAAAACCGACATGATCGTGAGCATTGTTAAAAATTGAATGGTCGCCCTGCTCGGGGTCGTGGCTGTGGTGGTACAGCTCGTTCACAAGCACATGTGTCTAAGATTGTAACTAGTACTTCCTGTGAACCCAATACTCTTTCCCAAAATGAGTTACACACTCTCAGGGGTTTGATGGCTCAGTTTGATTCTCTATCTACCACAGTTCCTTTGACTCCTGCCTTCTTTCAATTTTGCTGTAATATCGCTTGAGGGTACCCAAGCGCATTAAATAGTTCGAACCCTCGATTTATTCGATCTAGTTTTACAAGTGAAATGTGAAACGTAAATGAGAGTCCAGATTTGACAACTTTTATAGAAAATTCATTTTATTACAAATTCTTTATCAGAAATGGACTACATCACCAGATCTTAGAGTCGCCACCTAATGTTTTGGAAAAATTAGGAAATCCATGACTCGTGTTAAGGCCACTGTTCATCATAACCAAGGATGCTTGGCTCGGAACCTTAGATATGAAAAGGAAAGGTCATTAATTAAGCACTCTCGTTCACCCGCTCATAAGATCAGCCTCTACTAAACCATGATATGAATTTTATTAACTTTATATGTTCATATTTCAATTATTTAATAAATGCTAAAATTACTATGTGAAGCAAACAAATATAGACTATGTCATTTGTTTTGGAACAAGTTGATTTCATATATTTCGAAAATGTTTTGAATAGTGCAATCAAGAAAATCAATTTTATTCCAAATTAAACAACCCAACTTTCACCCACTGGCATGTATGGAGTTATATCAAATAAGTACATAGCCACATGGTAGGATCCTAAACATAGTAAGAAAATCACATATAGGCGATATGCTAAAGCACAAAAACTTACATATTTACTGACGTCCCGCAAATAAGTACAAAACAAAGTTAGTAAAAATATTCATGATTCTATATACAAGATCCTAATGTAATTTACTCATGAAATGTAACTAAAGATCTGGCTTCTATTATATGACATGTGAATCATCTCAAGAACATGAGGTAGTGCACAAAATCACATAATAATCAATTAAACCCACAAATGCAAATTTAGCCGGATCTTAAGGCATGAAGCATGGATATGATGGCAATTAAAACATATTGTATATGTATAGATATGGAAAGCAAAAAAAAGAACGGGATAGAAAGAATGGGGGCGGGAAATTATTACAACGCTTTGAATATTACAAATTCGAATAGGGGAAAAGGAAAAGTATTACAACAAAATATATCCTCACAAACACTCGCTAATTAAAAGAAAAACAGAAAGTTTCAGGGGGTCTCGGAGACCATTGGAGATTGTTCTACTTGACACCGGGAGACTACTGGGTTTTGTCCAGGAAAAAGTGGCTGGTCGGCCAAAAGATGAGTTGGCTGACCAAAAAGTTAGCCGGTCGGCCAATTAATTGGTTGGCCAGCCAATAAATTAGACGATCGGCCAATCAGGCCAGGCCAAAAACTCTGTTTTGCTTCAAACACCAGAAAAACAAATGGAAAATATGCAAGTGGCTCAACTAACCATTTCCAGTTAGCTACAACAGGTTTATAACATGAAATTGAAGCAAGAAAAGCAATATAAGAAAGAAAACATAAGAGAGTAAAAGAAAATGAAAAGTGTGCAAAATTTACCTTTCAAGGAAGGATTTGATTTCTAAACTTCCATTTGATCACCTTCAAGTTTAGGAAGTGTGTTCTCAATTCTTAGTTCAAAAATTTGAAATTCTTATTGGAATGGTGTTTTTGGGTTGTTTAGCAATGGGGGGAGGGGAAGGAGTTATATAACTTTTTGTTTTTATCAATTTCAACAACACTCACTCTATTTTGGATTAAGGCTCAAGAATATGACTTCCAAAGAATTTCTGGGCTGGTTTTGATGTATGGAACTTGATATATCAGTGTATGGAAGCTTATAGCTCAAATGTTGAAGCCTTCTCTCATTCTATCTCTATATATCTCTTTTTAATTCATTTATCTTTTCTTTTTCTCCTCATATTCTGATCATCTCTATCTCTATAAGCAATCAGGGAAGGTTGCTAAGTCAAGGAGAAAATGAGAGACAAGGATGATGGGTGACAAGGGTGGTTGAAATAGATGCCACCTTATGAAAGAGGACAAATGCTCTTTTTACAATGGAGGATAATGGAAGGAATGGGTGTGTACCTCGTGCACTAAATGTATCGATAATATTTGAATTGGCATGACCGACATGCATTCTGCAAAAACTCCCCTGCTTCTGGACAAATTAGTCGGACGACCAAAAAAACCTTGGTTAGCTGGCCAAAAAAGTTGGTCGTGGCTGACTATTTTGCACGAAACAGGATTTTTTGACAGAATTATCATCTTTTTTTTTTTTCCTATTTCCACACTGTTCTTTGCTTAATTTCCTGAGAAAATGTTTAATTTTGAAGTTTAAAAATGAGCTTCAAGACACTACAGAAATATTTGGAACAAAGCACAAAAAGAAGGTTTCGAAAGAGAGTTTTTTTGAACGGAACTTAAGCACTTGGCCAAAACAAGCTTAGGGTTGGAAATGAAGCACAAATTCCATATTTCTTACTAAGAATTCTGCGAGAAACACATTCTTGTTTTCATCATCGAATAATCAAAAGAAAGTGCCCAAGTCCTAGGGTCTGTCAAAATGGAGTGTCTACAGTTGTCTTTCTTTGACAGAACTCAAAGTCATTTCTTGATGTGAGTGAATGTCAAATCCCAAAGACGACCGTTTTTACAAGGCCATAAGACTTGGGCAAACAAACAAGATACAAATACAGTTGGTTGAATCCAAGGGTCGCCTACGTATCCCTTTGCAAGAAATCAAGCCAGCCTAGTTCAGGGACATAATGCAAATGATATGCTCAAAATGCAATAGAAAATTGGATTTACACGCTTCAAGAAGCCATTTTTTTGAGTGAAAATTCATGATTTACAATGCAATGCAACAGGTAATATACGAGGCAAGCCTTGTGCAAATGATATAAAGCATAACAATGGATACAATCCAAACACACTCACATAAGAAAAGAAAATGTAACCGATGAATTGTTTTAACCGACAACCCAAAACATGGGAGGTATTAACCGAAGATGGTTTGAACTGACAACCCGAGAAAGGGATAATGTTGTCATCCCGAAGAGAGGCCAGCATTAACTGATGGAAAATGTTGTAATCAAATGTTGATGTGAAGAGATCATATCCAAGTGATGTAACAGTGGTAGTTGTAACCATGCAAATGATATGCTAATGCAATTGAAAGTTGAATTCTTTTCTTTCTTTCTTTTTGAAAGTGCATGATTTATGTAATGCAAGATGCAATATATAGTGAGGCAAGCTTCGTACAAATGATGCAAAACAAAGGGGTACAATCCAAACACACTCACATGAAAGGAGAAAATAAGGTTTTAATTAAACAGCGAGACCTACATCATACCTCAATACAAAATAGGAGATTGATTTCAACCGAGTAAAGAGAAAAGAGGTCTTAACCAATATACATGACCTAGACCGTATCTCAATACGAAATAAAGTGATGGTTTCAATCAGATAAAAAAGAAAGGGGTCTTAACTAATATATTAGACCTAGACCGTGCCTTAATACAAAATAGGGTGATGGTTTTCAACCAACCAATATGCAAGACCTAGATTGTACCTCAATACGAAATAGATGGTTTCAACTAGGTAAAGTGAGAAAAGTTATAACCAAAAAGTTTGAAATGATGTGAATGGATTGTAACCATGCATGACAAATGTAATAGACAGTGCAAATGTGATGGTGAATGCAAAAATACGAAGGGGCAATGTAAGACATACAATATGCAATGATATGATATAATGGATGCACAACAGATAAAATGATTTTTTTTTTGCCTTCATTTTCCAAAATTTTCTTCTTTTTTTGTTTTTTGTTTTTCTGAAGATTTCTTTTTTTTCTTTTTTCTTTTTTAATTTTTTTTTTGTTTTTGAAAATTTTATTTTTTGAATTTTTTTTCAACATTTATATACATACCACATATATATATATACGGATACAAACGATATACAAAATACGTATCCCGTACATATACATACACATACAAAATATATACATACAAACTATATATATATGAATACATACATAGACATATATATATATAAGGACAGAGACATACAGATAAACAGATATATACATACACAGATATACAGATACAGATATATAGACATATACATACAAATTATATACATATATACACTCTCCTTGTTTTGTCTCTCTCTCCTTCATTCGTCTTTGTTGAGCACTGTGTTTGGTGCACGATTTTAACAATCATGACACGCCTGACCGACAACAACTGGACCAACCTCGATTTTCAACGATTGCCTCAGCAATCCACTCTTCTTTTGGCTTCTTCTATTTCTCCATTCTCTTCTTAAACCGAGGCCCGCGAGAGAGTAAAGCAAAAAGATGCAAACTCTCTCTGTTATTACTCTGCCAATTCTCTCTTTAGTGGCATTACTCTTTTCTGACATGGCCTCTTCTCGCCGTCCCCTCACTCTCTTCCCTGACCTTAACGATTCCCCAATCGAGATTACCAGCTCTTCTGAGCCTCAACAAAGTGTCCCTGCCCCTATTCTCAGTTTTCTTACATTGTCAGTCGAGCAACTGATGGCAGCGCAGTCTGATATCAATGCCAACCACTTCACATTGAAGTCCTGTGTGGAGACCATGGCCACGGTCTCCAATTTGTCCCACCGACTGCAGGGTAGGACAAGTGAAGTACATCGGTTAAACGCCCAACTCTCTCTACTCTAGAGTATGTACAAGGGTGCTCATGTAGAGATTAGCAATCTGAAAAAGCAAAACAAGGAGCTGAAACGACAAGCGATCTTTGCAGCCCGATTCAGAGCTCCTTGGTGCTCTACATTTGACAACCGGCGAGCAGTAATTTCTTTCGGAAGCTGAACCAATGCCAAGGCAGAGTCTTCAAAGACCTCCAGAGAGCGAAGATGCGGCAAGGCAATTGGCGGTATAGTTGAACGACAAAGTTGTCTGCCAAGGAAGTCGGTTATCTTTGTCACCAGGCTACTGCCAGAAATTGAGAAAAAGTCCTTATCTGTTTTTTGTATTTTCAATTTTTTTCTTTTTGTTCTTTTTTTTTTTTTTTCATTTTTTGTTTTTGCTTAGGAAGGAGCACCAATGCTTCGGAATTTCCCTTGTTTTTGATTTTTTTTTTTTGTGTGTGTGTGTGTGTTTGTGTGTGTGTGTAATGCTGATCAAGGCTTCACCCTGAATTTTCAATAAAAGAAGTTTCATTGTTTGCACATCATGGTGTGAATGGCGCATTACTTAAGCATGAAAACATTTTGTTTTGAACTTGAATATGAGAATGTTTGATTTTTAATGAATTTTGAATTAGACATTGAGCCTTCAACTTGCTAGAAATTAAAAAGTGACTCAATGAAAGAAAAACAAAACAAAAGCAAACACACCTATTTACACTTGCTAGAATGAAAGACACTCAAAACAAGACTCTAAAAGACAAACCATTGAGCCTACACAAATTCTGCAGTTTTCCATTCTACATATCAAAAATTGGCTGGCCGACTAATTGATTAACCGGTTGGCTAATTTTTTGTCCAACCAGATGAAAAATTGGCGGGCCGGCTAATTCATTAATCGGCCAGCTAAATGAATTGATGAATTGGCTGAAAAATTGGCAGGCTGGCTAAACAAGTGGTCGGTCAACTAAAACAATCAAGAAGCACACCTGGAGTTAACTAAAAACTTGGACGGCCGATTGAATTGTTAGCCAGCCGGATGAAACATGTACATGAGACTCGAGAGTGTGAGGAGAAGACAGAATTCTTGACTCGACTATGCCCCTAGTTCATTGCTTTGACCTTTTTTTTTTTTGTTTTTTGTACAAAGATTTTGATCAACATGAGAGTTAGATTAATATGCTTGTTCCACTTTCTGTTTTGACATCATGTAAGTCAAGCTGTGAGCACTGAAATTTTTTCTTTTTTTGGGTCAAAGAAATGGTCTAGTTTTGCAAAAATGGAATAATTTTTGAGAAAAATCAATGAACTTGATTAAAAGTCCTCAAAATCTGTTTTTGCAAATGGCCACTACTCGACCAACATAGAATCAACCCTTTGAGATCCACAATCTCAAATTTGAACTTGATTTGTCTTACAATTGAATTTTCCATAAAGAAGAGATAGAACAATTGAATTGAACAGAGATGAGCCAATTGAACATGGACAAGACAGTTGAATCAATTAAGAATATACAAATCAAACATGGACGGGACGAGTGAGTTAAAAATGGTTAGGGTCAAACTTCAAGATGAAGCTGCCTACGTATCCTAAAGATAGGAATTAGGCCTTACGTAGTTCTCGAGGTTAGGTTCACTCGGGTATTAACACTCTTCTTTTGTGCTCTAACTTTTGCCAAAGCCACCCTTCAAGGTTTTCGACCTTGCGAGCTTTTTTTTTTTTTTTTTTTCAATTTTTCTTTTTATATTTTTCATTTTTTTCATTTTTCTTCATTTTTTTTCTTTATTTATTTATTATTTTTCTGCTCTAACTTTTGCCTGGGTCGCCATTCCGGATTTTCGGCCCAGTAAGCCTCTCAAGAATAGCATTGTCCATATTGATTAGTTGTGAGATCTCTAGGCCATCTAAATCCATGAGAATGGTTGTTCTTCTTAACCAAATAGACGTGATGATGTAGGGACTCAACTAATTGGCTCTGAATTTGCCCCTAGGGTCGTGGATAGCGGTTCGATTGTCCTTCAGCACCAAATCTTTTTCTCTCAGATTCTGGGATATTATTTTTTTCTGAATGCCTTAGCAATCCTGCGTTGATACCTTATCCTCGGCATTTGCCCCTTGTGGGCATAGGTCATTTTCCTAAATGTCGTGATACTAAGGATTTTCATCTTTAACTCCTTTTATTGTGGCTATCATCTACTCTATAAGGATCAAATGCATCTTGACCCCGATCAGTATATCCATCATTGAAGCTAAGGCTACGAAAGAGTTGACAAACCAATTATTCATTTTGACTAGGTGGGTGACTAAGCTTGAATTCCCGATCACATCCAACCAAGGATTGTTTCCAATCCGGCTATGCAAGCTTCGTACTTTGGTTGATCATTGAACATTCCGAATTAGGGTTTGAAAGCTAGGGGGGTCGAGTCCCAAGGTCGAGAAGGATCCTATGCTATACAATCTCGAGATCAATTCCAGGCATATCTTCGTAGAACCATGCAAAAATATTTTTTGAAATCTTTTAATAAAGTGACTAATCGCTCGTGCTCTTTTGAAGACAATATAAAACCAATCTGGACTGAGCCAAGACCCTTCTCAATACTGACATTAACAAAACTGATCTCATCTATCAAAGGCTTAACACGTCTCTCTTTCTCTCAGTCGATCAATTTTTTTAAATCCCGATGAATTCTTTCCTCTTCGTTTTTATCAAAATGTTGGAAAAAGTTTTGGAAATTTTTTAGTCAATGCAATGATTTAAAGGCACAAAGAAATAGGAAAAAATTACTGCATCAGAACTTTTTCGCTCAATGGTTGAAACAGACTCAAAAGCAAAAGAAAAGATAGATAGAGAAAAGGCAATGATGTATGGGTTATCACCCTCGAAATCACCAAACTTAGACGTGCTAGAATGACTCGAGCCTGATCCCAACTCTACAAACTTGGAGGAATTAAACATAGACTCAACACTCAATTTAGGGCTGGTCAAAATGAGGTGTCTACATTTGCCCACACAAGTACTCTTGCTAGTGCTCTTAGTACATCCTCGTCGCCTTATTAGATTAGTGATTTTGGTGCTACTGACCACATAACAGATGCCTGTAGTCTTTTCTCTACTTATTCTCCTTGTTCTGGGTGGGATAAGGTTAGAGTGGCTGCTGACAATTGATTTTCTTTCTCCAATAAGGGTTCTATTCATTGCTCATCTTTACTTTCTCTTTCCTCTATGCTTCATGTTCCTAATTTTTTTACCAACTTACTTTTTTTTAATAGCCTTACTACTTTCCTAAACTGCTCAGTGACATTTTTTCCTACTTATTGTGTCTTTTAGGAACTGGCTATGGAGAAAACGATTAGCAGTGGTAAAGCACATAGTGAATTGTACTTTCTGAATGTTGTTTCTCCTCCATTACCGTTGTCCAACACTCAGGCTCTTCAATGCACTACTAGTTCTCCTTTTTCCCTCCTTCATCAATGGCATTGTTATTTAGGTCGTCCATCCTTTAGTATTTTAGAAAGACTTTTTTCTTCCCTAGTTCGAGATTGTTCTAGGAACACTTTTGTTTGTGATACTTGTGAACTTGCTGAGTATAAACGTACTTGTTATCCTTTAGTTAATAAAAGAAGTACCTTTCCTTTCATGCTTGTTTATACTGATGTGTGGGGGCCTTCTCCTGTAGTGTCTACTTCTGGATATCATTGGTTTGTCACTTTTATTGATTATTATTCCCGTGTGACTTGGGTCTATCTTCTTTGAACTAAAAGTGAGGTTTTTTTTCTTATTCTCACATTTTTCATAAAATGGTATGCAATCTCTTTAATGCTACCATTAAAATTCTTCGAAGTGATAATAAGACTGTTGATGGAGCTTTCCGAGCATACCTTGAGGAGCATGGCATTCTTTATCAGACAAGTTGTATTGGCACTCCTGAGTAGAATGGAGTTGTTGAACACAAGAATGGCCATCCTCTTGAAATTGCTCGCTCCCTTTTGTTTACCATGAAAGTTTCTAAATCTTTTTAGGGTCATGTTGTTCTTACTGTTACATATCTCATCAACTGTATGCCTTCTAGTGTCCTCCAATTCCAAATTCCTCTTACACTTCTTCATGTGGCTTATCTCATGTCTTCCCTTCCTCTTTGGGTTTTTAGGTGTGTCTGTTTTGTTCATTTGCAACCTCATACTCGTGGAAAGCTTGATCCTAAAGTTGAGTGTTGTGCCTTTCTTGGCTATTCTACTACTCAGAAGGGTTACAAATGCTATGATCCTCACACTCGAAAAGTGTATTTCAGTATGGATGTCAACTTTTGTGAATCTAAGTCCTTTTTTATTTCTTCTCCGCTATCTCCTCCAGAGGAGAGTGTTATGGATGAGATTGTGGATGAGATGATGTCATATTAGCATGAGTTATCTTTTTTCACTCCTAGTTAGTGGGTTGTTATTTGTGGTAAGGGAGAGCCTGAGAGTGGTTTTGGTGTTGAGCCCGACATCGGGGGCTGTTTGGACAAGGTTGATTTTAAGACTTATTTATGATGCCAGAAAAAACGATCATCCCTTATGCCACCAAGTCAATCATCGTCCCTCGTGCTAGTTCGTGATCTTATTTCCACTGATTCTACAAGTAATGTACCTCATTCTATTTCTTCATCAGTAGTTGACAATCCTATTATTGATGATTTGAGTTTTCCTACTACTCTTAGAAAGGGGGTTAAGGCTTATAGTCAACACCCTATTTCTAAATGCGTGTCCTATGATTGATTGTCTCCTATATATCGTGCTTTTGTTTTGTCTTTATCTTTTATGTGTATCCCACAGGGTTGGAAAGAAGGTAGAAGAGATGCAAGCCCTATGCAAGAATAATACCTGGGAGTTAGTCTCCTTTCCAAGTGGAAAAAAAATCAGTGGGATGTAAGTAGGTGTTCACCATTAAGCATAAGGCAGATTGGACAATCGAATGATACAAAGCAAGACTAGTGGCCAAGGGATATACTCTTACATATAGAATGGATTATCAAGAAACCTTTGCTCCTATAAGAAAGATTGTCACGACCCAAACCCGCCCCTATGGGTTTAGCACCGTAACCGGCCAGTAATCCGAGATTACCGAAGGCCTGCTTAACAATAAGACAGTAAAACAGAGTACAGGGGCATGGCGGAAGCCAATACAGTAAATAAACAGTGTCCAATGAGCTGTGATAGTCTGTATGCAACAGGACTTTTCATACATACATATGAAACCAGTACAGAACAGTATGCACAATATATATACAATCAGTCAGAACAGGACAGGGGTCTAACCCCTATTAAACAGTACAGTACAGTGTTATCAGTCTATACAGTAAACAAGACAGTTACAGAGATAGACGGGGGAATTTAAAACACCCCTAAGCCATAGCTTGGCAGGCTCGGAACCTCGCAATGAGGCACAGTAGTTGGCTTGACAAAAAGGGGAATCTACCCCATGCTCTTAGCTCCGGTCTGGTGCCTGTACACCTACATATACATATGAGCAGTGGGCTAAAGCCCAGTGAATAACATAATGTGTAAAGAGGTTTAGAATGAATGTCCTTACAGTAATGAAAACAGTTCATTAAATCAGTATTTCAGTCTTTCAGTCAATCAGTCATATGTGGTACATCCGTTAGCATAACAGTACAGTAAGCAGTAGGTCTTAAAGACCGAACAGTAATGATGGCCATCAATCAGTAAACAGTAGTGGTTCTACGAGGGAACCGACAGAGATCTCTGTAACAGTAACAGTAAACAGTAGGTGCTAAGGATGCCACAGTACAGTTCAGAATATAGGACATACATTCATTCGGTAAACAATATCAGTTCAGTAAACAGTTCAGTATTCAGAAGATAATCATTTTGAACATATCTTTACACAATTGTTACTCACAGAGTTCTGGGCTACAGTAAGCTAGAACGCGTCTCCGGAAGCCAACCCTACACAGTTACAGATTGAACACACACTAAGCTATACAGTTTGGGAAAGATAATAACTTAATCCCTAATTTGCCTCGGTGTGTTCTATATCTATATCCTCATTAAGATGTCTTAAACTAGGCCTAAGAATGCCTAGGATGGGATGAGAATGTAAGGATGCACTTAGAAAACATTTTCAGAATTTTCAGTAAAACAGGGTCCCGCTCAAGCGTAACTCACCCCGCTCGAGCGGTCATGCAGACAAAGGTTCCCGCTCGAGCATCACTTACCCCACTCGAGCGGTCTGCAAAACATGACAAAAGTACTGGATGGGTGAAAATCACGCTCGATAGGGCGCTCGATAGCCGCTCGAGCGTAAGACACAAGGTCCCGCTCGAGCGTCCAATACCCCGCTCGAGCGTCCAATACCCGCTCGAGCGGACATCAAAACAGTGCAAAGTACTGGATGCTCGAATTTCCCGCTCGAGCGGAAGACCAAAATCTGGAAAATCCAGATTCGAGCTCCAAGTTCAAAACTCATGTTTCAACCACCAAATTCGATCCTCTTGGGCTAAATTTTTGGAAAACATTTGTGAACACACAGAATGACAGGATTCAAAGCTCAATTTGAGAAATCGAAGCCCAAGGGTGTTTCAATGAAATCCAATTTCAAATCAATTTTCATGAACAACATTCAAACATGACATGCATGAATTCAAACCACTTTAAAGCTTCAATGCTTGCTTAAATGAGCTCAAATCTTACAAAAACATAATGGATTCATGGACTAAAACACGAACATAAGCATGCATGCAAGATTTCCATGAAATCAACTCAAAACTTTTCAATGTACACATGCATGCATGACTTGAGCTATAATTCAACATGTTGGAACCAAATCATGACTTAGATCACTAATATCCTCATGGATCATGCTAGAACAACTCAAACACATAAAAGAGAGGATGGATTCCTACCTTTAGTCCTCAATGCAAGATATCCAAGCTCAATTTAGCAATCTACACTTCAATTCCTTAAAGTTCAAGCCATTCCCTATGTTGAATTCACTACTCTCACTCTCTCTCTCTCTCTTGTTCGGTGGTGAGCTCAAAAATGGCTGAAGAATTTGTTTTGTTTGAGTGTATAAGGCTCAAAGATGTAATAATAAAGGGCCCATTCACAATGGCATTTCCGTAAATAAGTCAAACAATGCAATTTCACTTATTTTAATCTAGTTTAATCATAATAAATCAAATTTCAGATAAATATACCATAAAATCACATAAATTATAATTAACACATATCACTCATCAATTTCAGACTCGGCCGCCAATAAGGCCTTCAATTTGCAATTTAAACACAAGGACATGAACAGATAATTTGGCAAGCAAACAGATAGAATGCAATTCAAACAGATACAGGCAATCAATTCCGTTTCAGATTTCAGTCAGTCAGTTCAGTAATTCAGTCAGTTCAATTACTTTCCATATTCGCTCTCAGTTTAGCAGTAAACAGTAATTAATTGGTAAACAGTGTGAGGGTTGTTACAAAGATGAATTCCAATTGAGCCATCTTTTCATGTGCAGCTAACCTGGAGTGGCCTTTGCAACAACTAGATGTGAAGAATGCCTTGGGATTTAGAGGAGGAGGTTTATATGAATATGCCACTAGGATTCTCCTTTCAGTTTACAGTTGGAAAAGTCTGTAGGTTGAAGAAAGCGTTATATGGTTTGACACAATCTCCTTGGGCTTGGTTTAACAGATTTCTAAAAGTAATGTTGAGGTTTCGTAATAAGTAAAGCCATGTAGATCATACTATGTTTGTCAAACGTAATGCAAATAAGGTAACTGTACTTATTGTATATGTGGATGATAAGTTGTGACAAGGAATGATGAACACATTTGAAGATACAATTGACTAAAGAGTTTGAGACCAAAGATCTCAGCGCGATGAGGTTCTTTCTTGGAATTGAAGTTGCCAAATCTAACAAAGGCATCTTTATTTCTTAAAGGAAGTACATTTTAGATCTTCTTGAAGAAACATGCATGTTAGGCTGTAAACTAATTGATTCACCTATTGAGGTTAACCATCATCTTTGCAATGGTGTTTGTAACTTGAAGGAGAATAAAAGGTACCAAAGACTTGTTGGACGACTTATATACCTATCTCACACTTGGCCAGATATTTCCTATGAAATTGGGATAGTAGGTTAGTTTATGCATGATCCTCATACAACACATTTGGAGGTTGTGTATCGCATTTTGAGGTATCTTAAATCTACCATGGGAAAAAGGGATTTTGTTTTCAAATCATGGGCACTTGAGGTTGGAGGCATTTACAGATGCAGATTGGGTAGGTTCTATAGATAATAGGAGATCTATATTTGGTTACTACGCTTTTGTAGGGGGTAATTTAGTCACTTGGTGTAGTAAAAAGCAGACAGTGGTGTCCCGGTCTAGTGCAGAGGCAGAATACCGAGCTGTGGCACATGGTACTTGTGAACTCATATGGCTTTAGTCTTTGTTGAGTGATATAGGCATTGTTTGTGGTGATCTTATGACTCTGTATAGTGACAACAAAGTTACGATCAGTATTGCTCACAATGCTATTTAATATGATAGAACCAAGCATATTGAGATTGATCGACATTTTATTAAGGAGAAATTGAATAAAAGTTTGATGTGTATGCCTTTTGTGAAGTCGGAAGATCAATTGGCTAATGTATTTACCAAAGGTCTTAGTAGTAAGGTTTTTCATCCAATTTGTTACAAGTTGGGCATGAGAGATATATTTACACCAACTTGAGGGGGAGTGTTAAGTGTTAGTGTCTATATCATCAATGACACACCATGACATCAGCCCTATTATGATGTCATCCATGACATTAGCCCTATTCTATGATGTCATCCATGACATTATTCCTATCCTGATGTCATCCATGACATCAGCCCTATTTTATGATATAATCCATGACATAAGCCCTGATCTACTTTGGCTTATAAATAGGCTACTTCATCTCATTGTAAAATACACAATTCTACATATCAATAAAATCTTATTTCTCTCTTCTTCTTCTTCATCATCTATATTTTTGACAGTTTCCAAAGTGAATATGCATGGGTTTTCGGGGTGTTGGTTTAGGTAATAGATGGTCAAAGTTTTACAGTAGTTGTGGAAGACAAAAAACAAATGCCTGGTTTAACTAGGCACATGTCTGAGATACATTGATAGTTGGTCCAACACATGGGTAAATATTGGAGGGAAACTTAAATTTTTTTGGGTGAACCGAAGGCTAGTTGTGTTGGAGGGTCATTTAATGGTGAAATCATTTTTTTTTTTTTTGAGTGATTATCAGTGTGGAGAAGTGGTTTGAAAACACTCTTGGATCCTAATGGACATTCTTGATCCTCTGATTGCTACCTGTGCCACCTGAAAAAAGGATTAACACTGTAGTCGGGGGTGTCGGAATTAGCACTCCGACAAACAAGTTAGTATTTCTCACTTGCTTGTGTCTTAAGTTTCTTTAGTCTATTCTCACATACCTCTCTTTAGTTGATGCTCCTCTCTTTTATACTCATCCCTGGTCTCGGGGGTCGGCCCACTTTTAATCCAGCGCATAATTGCTCACTCAACCATTTTGTCGTGTGCCTATTTGCACTCGACTTCTTATACGTCTAATTCTATGGCCGATTTAACTATTCGGCTTCAGGGTCCCCTAGGACGGAGCCAAATAGTATATATCTTGATTTTCTTCAGATTCATTTGGTTTTCTTGTGTGTACCATTATTCAGCTCCCACAATTGCCCCCCGAACATCCTATTAACGCTAATTAGTCGGCATGTTTGGTCTTGAACTTGGAGAGTGAAAAATACGGCGGCTTCCCTCATTCCAACACAAGTGTTAGAACATTTACGCTTTTTAGGAATCATTATAATTTCCCGCCCCTTCGTACACTTCATTCATTTAATGCGATTTGAAACCGTGTTGTCCCTTCGAATGTATGTTTTTTTGAATACGCAAAGCTTCTTGGTTGCCTGCCAGTTTGCTTCCTTCATTTCATGACCTCTGCAACTTCTCTTCATTCCTCACTGTCTTCTCTACTTTTTGTAAGTTCTCCTCTTCTCTATTTCGACTCCCATTTCCTTATTTGTTTTTTTAGTTTAGTGTACTTCCTATACTAGCTAGGATGACGAAACATTTGAAAGCACTTCTTTCTGCAGATCGAGTTTCTGGTTTTCGACGCCATTTTTCCATTCCTAACGACGTCCATCTATCACTCGTGGTAAAGAGCGTAATTGACATGGAGATCTTTCCTCTCTTGTCAATCGCTAAGGGCAGAGTTCGTTTCTCCCTTCACCCGTTTTTTAGGGCCGTCCTTCGTCACTGGGATCTAATCCCTTCTCAGCCTAATGTAAACTTTTACCGAATTATAATGGGAATTGTAGAATTAAACCGACGCCTTAGGCTCAATCTTGGAATCCCTGCTATTTGGCATTGCTATGCCTTGGCCAAATCCTCTAGCTGGCAAGGGCGCTACTTTCTCAGGGCCAAGGACACAAACCATCATTTGGTGACTATGCTTGCCAGCTGTGGCAAGCGTGTTGACGATGTCATGGTCGTTATCCGAGGCAACTGAGAATTCGACGAGGGCGAAGATCGCCTAGATCCTGTGCCTAAACAAAAAGGCGAACCAGGTGGCCGCATAGTCCTCCATGTGTATTTGTTATATATTTACCTAGCTTGGATTCTATGCACTTACCGTTTTATTTACGCAGGTAACGATTTGAAGAAAGTTCTAGTCTCAGCTGACGATGCTGTACTTGCGCAAATCCAAATCGCGCTCCAGTTCTTCGACCATCCAAACCTCCAAAAGTAAGGGAGGGCGGCCCACATACTTTTGAGATATGAGCCAACTTACGCTACGTTTTCGGCTGCAGATAACATTCCGATTCCAAGAGGCAAAGAAAAGCTTACGGCGCTTATTTTCCCGAACTTCAAAAATCTTAGGGAGATTGGTCTTGAAGCTTCAGATTTAGAGCCGGCAAACAAACAAATAACCGAAGAAGTCGCTGAGCAGCTGAATCAGTCCACCTTGGATAGATCCGATAGTCTCGGGGAGGAGGTTGACGCGGCTTTAAATTTGGCTTTTGAGGAAGTCGACCTCAATCCATCCAACCCTCCATCCACTTCAGGCCGAGTAGACGTCTCCTTTGAAAATATTTTTACTGACTTAGAGGACCTTCCCAGTGCATATCTTGAGAACATGGCTGGGGAGTCGCTCACGCAGATGGCCAGGAGGAAAAATGCCGAGAGGATGGCCGCCCGGAGGAAAGCCGAAGCCAACCGATCTGAACCTCCACCCGTTGTCGGGGCAGAGTCTTCTCCACCTGCTCCTGTGGAAGAAACGGCTTAGATTGACAAGGCCGAAGCAGAGCACATTGTCGATCAATAGGGCAATCAGGAGGCCGAGCATTGGAGAGAAAAACGTCTTGCCGAGCACAAAGCCGACTCTACAGAAAACCTAATCGATAAACGGCCATGCATAGAGGAGTCAGACTTGGTTGTGCCGTTTATCATACAACCGAGGATAAAGAACGTACTGATTGTGTCTGATGCATCGGCTGTGAAAGACCCTACTGTGGCCTTAAGCATGGCCTCTTTAATTTCCTTGCCGGTTGACAGAGAAACCTTTCGGGCGGAGCCGGATTTGCTGTTAATAGCATTAGCCGCTCAATCGGCTATATTGGTACATGACTTGAGCCTTGTCTGTAGTCTTGCGCCTATATTTTTTATTTTTTATTTAACTCTAATTCCTTGTTTTACAGATGGCGAGCAAGATAGCTGAGATTGGCCGCCGTCAACATGATGCTATTGAACAAATCAACTTTCTTACAGTCGAAGCTGAAAATGAAAAGAGCAAGGTCGTGGAAGCCTCTCTTAGAGTCGAGTCCGAAGCGATGAAAGTGGCGGAAGAACGCGCGAAGGCTGACGCCGAGGCAGAAAATATCAAGAGTTTCGACCAACTCAGGTTATCGCTGAAGAGAGGGCAAACGCAAGCGATGACGCACTCAAGTTAGCCAAGAAGGTGATTACCAAACTGGAGGCTGATTTGGAATCATCGAAGAAAGCAAACGAAATAGCCGACTCCGAGATTTCCAAAGCATTCCAAGCTGGGAAGAACGCCGCCTTGGAAAATTACGTGGAGAAAGTACCCAAGTTCGAGAATCGGGGCTTCAAACATGGCTGGCTCAAAGCCCTCGCTGCCGCTAATGTGACATTGGCACAGTCGATTCCATACGAGCAGGTGGACATTGAGCCGCTGGAGTCTGACCCTAAAGATTGACTAGGGAGTAATTTTGGTTTTTGTTAGGCATCTTGTATGTGCAGTTTTTGTAGATTTTTGTTTATTTATTTCGGTTAGAAGTTAAATGTAGGGTAATTTTCATGTGTAAAATGACTACTATTTGTTCTCAATTTATGAATGAAAATTTCCTTTGCCTTTCTGTCTGCTTGCTACATGAGCTAGTTAATGGCTAAGTAGGATGTAAGATCATGAAATGCGTAAATTAATTCGGCAATAAAATAACTGCGTATCTTTGCGATTTAGTTGAATATATTAATGAATCTGCTCTTGCCTCAGTTAATGAATGAACTGGATTGCTGAATATTGGTAGTTCATGGATTGGCTGGGCCACATCCACTTAGCGGCGCAAAGCTTTGAAATGTAGCCGAGTAGATTGATGAATCTGTCCTTGCCCCAACTAATGAACGGGACCACCGAATATTGGTAGTTCATGGATTGGCTGGGGCACATCCACTTAGCGGGGCAAAGCTTTGAAATGTAACTGCGTAGATTGATGAATCTGCGCTTGCCCCAGCTAATGAATGAACGGGACCGCCGAATATCGGTAGTTTATAGATTGGCTGGGACACATCCACTTAGCGGCGCAAAGCTTTGAAATTTAGCCCAGTAGATTGATGAATCTGCTTTTGCCCCAGCTAATGAACGGGACTGCCGAATATCGATAGTTCATGGATTGGCTGGGGCACATCCACTTAGTGGCGTAAAGCTTTGAAATGTAGCCGAGTAGATTGATGAATCTGCCCTTGCCCCAGCTAATGAATGAATGGGATCGCCGAATATCGGCAGTTCATGGATTGGCTGGGGCACATCCACTTGGCAGCGTAAAGCTTTGAGGTGTTGGCGCAGAGTATTGAAGAGATCGCCTCGGGAATGCTGCACCCGTAATTAATAAATTGGGTGGGGGCTGCGTGTGCGTAGGTGCCATTTTTTGCGTTCAAATCCAACAAATTGTGAGAGGGAAAAAAGCATTGTGTCGAACCAAGCTGGACGACTGTGGATGGCAAGAAGGCTATTCTTTAACAGCAGAGGGAAGGGTAGGACACTGGCAGAACTGGACACAGAAATGAATCGAGGTAGCGAGCCTACGCACACGGGGAGTATGACGTCGGGGGAGCGTGAGAGGCGTCACTTTCCACGTCATTGAAGTAGGTCACCCAGGAAGGAGAAGCCACAACGAGGTAACTCCCCTCGTTCGAGAGGAGAAACCAGTGGGCCACCACGCTCATTGAGTTTTCGGTCTTCGTTGAGAACAAACCAATGACGGAAGCGGATTCGATTATCCGCGACCTAAATATGGCAGTTGAGTTAGCTCAATAGATTTTTCCACTAGAAGTCCAGCAGTCGATGGTCGGTCGGGCTGATTATGAAGTTTTTCAGGAGGGCATCCATGGAGCAATAAAGGGGTTATATACCTCCTATGAAAACGGCATGTGTCTTCGTGCCGCGCGAAGAGAGATAGAGTAAAAGGACGGTCGCATTTGGAGCTTGAAAGCTCGCGCAGAGAAGACTGAAAATAAGCTGAAGAAAGCTAACACCTCTGAAACTCAGTCGACGAGTCAAGTGAACCCGATTGTCGCGGAACGAGTAAACCGGTGAATTTTGGATCACGCGATTGCCGACTGAGAAACGGTGAGCATGTTCGCAATAGAAGCTGCGAAGACCAAGTCCTATGAACAAGGCTTCCATGATGGCGAAAAATTGGAATAGACAAGACGAAGGACAAAATAGCCGAGGAAGTCTGTCGATGCGAAAATTGTGGATTTAAGCATGGATGGATCAAGGCTCTCTAGGCCACGGACGTTGATCTGGCGTCGCCTTTATATCAGAGTTATACTTTTCCATTTGAGGCTTTCGACACCGATAATACTGACGATGAAGATGGAGCTGAATAATTTTTATGTATATATATATTTTCATTGTTCCGTTTTTATGTAAATCATAATGAAACATTTTATTTTGAATGTCTGTATATTGTTTCAATCAATGTTTGTAAATTAAGTCATGACCATCTACTACTTTACGTCAATCGCGTTTGCGCTTGTCAATCGCAATATCCACGAAGGACGCTCCGAATTATGAGGCTTGCTCGTCCCAAACGCATCATTCACAGATGGGGCTCTGAATTCGGAGGCTTTTATCTGGCCAATCGTGATATCCACAAAGGGCGCTCCGAATTCGGAGGCTTATTCGGCCCAAACGTGTCATTCACGCATGGGACTCCGAATTCAGAGGCATTTTGTGTTGGCCCATCGTGATATCCATGAAGGACGCTCCGAATTCGGAGGCTTATTCGGCCCAAATGTGTCATTTACGCATGGGGCTCTGAATTCAGAGGCTTTTTGTGTTGGCCCATCGTGATATCCACGAAGGGCGCTCTGAATTCGGAGGATTATTTGGCCCAAACGTGTCATTCACGCATAGGGCTCCGAATTCGGAGGCTTTTTGTGTTGGCCCATCGTGATATCCATAAAGGGTGCTCCGAATTCGGAGGTTTATTTGGCCCAAACGTGTCATTCACGTATGGGGCTCTGAATTAGGAGGTTTCTTGTGTTGGCCAATCGTGATATCCACGAAGGGTGCTTCGAATTCGGAGGCTTATTCGGCCCAAACGTGTCATTCACGCATGGGGCTCCGAATTCAGAGGCGTCTTGTGTTGGCCCATCATGATATCCACGAAGGCCACTCCGAATTTGGAGGCTTATTCGGCCCAAACATGTCATTCACGCATGGGGCTCCGAATTCGAAGGTTTTTTGTGTTGGCCAATCGTGATATCAATAAAGGGCGCTCCGAATTCAGAGGCTTATTGTTACAATATAACTCACAAGACAAGAAAGAAAAGGCATTGCATTGGAAAAATGAAAAGATGTACAAGGCGAAAATTCAAAACAAGCTATCATGACGTATAAGTTTGCTTAATGATAAAATTTGCGCAAGTGTGTGGAATTCTAGGGACGCGGCAAACTTCTCCCATCCATGTCTTTGAGCCGATATGCCCCTATTCCTGCGATTGAGTCAATCTGAAAACGGCTGTCCCAGTTAAGACCTAACTTTCTGTCAGCGGGATTCCTAGTAACGGGAAGCACTTTCTTGAGGACCAATTCTCCTGGTCTATAACGACATAGCTGTACATGTTGATTATACGATTTAACGAGCTGTTGATGGTACCGTGCCATGGAAGCAAGGGCACGGTCTCGGCGTTCTTCAATCAAAGTCAAGTCCAAGGCCAACATCATGTCATTTTGGCCCATGTAAAAAACCTTCGATTTCAAAGTTGGAAGGCCAATCTCCAGGGGGATGATATGCCTGGTTCTGAAGCATAAAGCAAATGGCGTTTCCCCAGTGGATCGCCTTGGAGTAGTGCGATGAGCCCACAGCACGCTAGGCAACTTTTCGACCCATTTGCCTGTAGCTTTCTCCAGCCTTTTCTTGATGCCGTCTAGAATGACTTTGTTGGTGGCCTCCACTTGGCCATTGCTTTATGGGTAAGCCGGCGAGGAAAAGTAGGGCCGAATACCATACGTGTTGCACAATTCTAGATACACGCCATAATCAAACTGGGTACCGTTATCTGAGACAAGCGCTCTTGGTATGCCGAATCTCGTTATAATGTTTTTCCATACAAAACGCTTAACGTCGGCATCTCGAATGTGTGTTAGTGCCTCCGCTTCGACCTATTTTTTGAAATAATCCGTCGTGACAATTAAGAATCACCTGTTCCCTAGAGCCCGTGGTAATGGTTTGACGATATCAAACCCCTATTGAGCAAACGGCCAAGGACTAGTGATAAAGTTTCACTTCTCGGCAGGCAGATGAGTTAAGGGGGAAAACTTTTGGCATTGTTCACATTTCTTGACATAACACCCGACATCGGTTCGCATGGTTGGCCAATAGTACCCATGTGTGACGGCTCAATGGGCCAGAGAACGTTCGCCCAAATTGGCACCACAACTACCTCATGTATTTCAGACAAGAGTTCCTTGACTTTATCCGGGTAAACACATTCTAAGTACGGCCTAGAGAGAGATTTTTTGTAGAGCTTCCCTCGCGGATCCAAGTAGTATCGGAGGGCTTTGTTTCGCAGCTTGTGTGCCTGTTTCTTATCTGTCAGGAGCTGCTCTGAGGATAAAAATGCAGCGATAGGGTCTATCCAACTTGGACCTGGTTTAATAACGTTGATCTGACCTGATTCTGAAGAGGCAATGCTCAGCTTAGGGACGAACCCTACTTTGATTGCCCGCTTAATTTCTGAGTTGATGGCAGAGGCTAGGCAAGCCAAGGCGTCTGCATGCGTGTTCTGATCTCGGGTTATTTGATTCAGTTCGTGGTGATCAAATTTCACGAGCAAAGAATTCACCATTTTCATATAAGCTGTTATGTGGTCATTTTTGGCTGCATATTCCCATTTTAACTAGTTGATTACTAGCTTTGAGTCACAGAAAACAAGCAGACGCCGTGCACCGAGGTGAAGTGCATTCCATAGACCGGTTAACAATACTTCGTATTCGGCCTCATTGTTTGATGCATCGAAGCCCAGTTTCACAGCCTGGTCTATTGTCGCCCTTTCGGGGGTCATGATTACTACGCCAGCCCGACTCCCATGTTGGTTGGATGACCCGTCACAATACATCTGCCAAACGTCTCCAACATATATTCTCTAGTTGGGCTTAGGTTGCACTTGATTAGACTTAAAGTCGACGAGGGATCCTGTGAATTCGGCTACAAAGTCAGTGAGCACTTGCCCCTTGATGAAAGTTCTGGGTAGAAATTAGATATCATACTGGCCGAGTTCGAGAGCCCATTTTGAAACACGCCCCGATGCTTCCGCGCTACAGACCGCTGACCGGAGGGGATAGTCCGTTAGTACCCCAATGGTATGCCCTTGAAAGTAATCCATCAGTTTTTTTACAGCCATGACAAGTGCAAGGATAAGCTTTTTCAATGAAAGGTAACGTGTTTCGGCATCGGCCATTGCTTTGCTCACATAGTAAACTGGTCGCTGCTCCCCAAGTTCTTCCCTTAACAATATGGCGCTAACCGCCCAGTCGGATACCACCAGATACAAAATGAGCGGATCGCCTGCCGCAAGTGTTGCCAAGAGTGGTACTGATCGGAGATAAGACTTCAAGCCGTCTAAAGCGGCCTGGCACTTGGGGGTCCATTCAAATGCTCTGCCTTGCTGAATTGTGTGAAAGAATTGTTGGCAGCGATCAGTGGAACGGCTAATAAACCTGTTGAGCACGGCGGCCATTCCCATCAACTTCTGTACCTTTTTGACTGACCAAGGGGATCCAAGCTCTAGAATTGCCGTTATTTGCCTCGAGTTAGCTTCGATTCCGTGGTGGTTAACGATGAGCCAAGGACTTTGCCGGATCCGATGCCAAATGCACACTTTCGAAGGATGCCGAATGTCTCTGCCAAATCAGCTAGATGGGCGTGTTTTTCCTTGGATTTGACCACCATATCATTGATGTATACTTCCATGGTACGGCCGAGTTGTTCCTTGAACATGGCAGTCACTAGTCTTTGGTAAGTTTCCCCCGCATTCTTCAGCCTAAAAGGCATGACCTAGTAGCAATAGGTTCCTCTTGGGGTGAGGAATGCGGTTTTTTCTTGGTCCTCCGGATGCATGGCGATTTGGTGGTAGCCCCTGTAGGCATCTAAGAAGCTCATGCATTGATGATGTGCCGTTGCATCTACGAGTTGGTCTATTCTGGGCAAGGGAAAACAGTCCTTGGGACAAACTTTGTTTAAGTCCGTGAAATCCACACAAACACGCCAAAAGCCATTCTTTTTCTTTACAACCACAGTATTGGACAACCATGTGGGATAGGTTACTTCACGAATTGCCCCAGTATCAAGTAACCGATCAACTTCTTCAACAACGGCCGAGGCATGCTCCGCGGCTGACCGCCGACTTGCATTGTATTGTATGTAACCAAGTTCTTCCCATGATGAGATTATACGGCAAAGGAAGCTTGGCAACCAGAAATTCTACATCTACTGATCTGGTGCCCGCCCGAACTGGTAGTGTGATTTTACCCAAAGGATACTCCGGGTTAGCATTGAAGTCAAATAACGGGTAATCAGCCGGAGACAGATCCGAGTCAGTGAAGCCAAGTTTGACAAAAGTTTTGTAATACATTATTTTCGAAGTGTTGCCCTGGTCAATGAGAACACGCTCAATGGTGAATCTGTTTACGCGTAGCTCGATGACGAGGGGATCAGTGTGGGGGTGAGTTACTCCAACTAAGTCACTATCATCGAAACTAATCCTTCCAGTTTCATGGGGCCGTTTCGCTGGCGTGATTAGGCTATGGGGGCTAAATTGCAACTAAATTGTATGCACCTCGGATGTCATCGGCAAGCTGTATATCATATGAATTACACCGAGAGGAGGTGAGTCCGGCTGTAGAGCTATTGTATTTGATGGATTGTTCTTTCAGACGTGTTGCGTAAGACGGCCGTCTTGAACCAACTCCTCCAGGTGATCTTTTAGTGCATAACAACTATCGGTATCCTGACCATAGTCTTTATGATACTCACACCGTTTATCCCGTCTTCTTGTATTAGGAGGTCCTGTCATCTTGGGCGGCCACTTGAAGAACGGAAGGTGTTGAACTTTTAACAAAATCTTACTGATCGGCTCTGTTAACTCTGTGTATTTCTTGTCTGAGTGCCTTGTACGCCTGCTATCCACTTGATACTGTTCATTAGCTCGATGTGAACATTAAGCATTTGATCGGCGCGAGTCACGCCTTTTGTCTCGTTTAGCTCGATTTCGCAGCCCAGGGTTTCTTGGTGGTACGACGCTAATCGGCTGAACGATTCTCGACGTGGCCATCTCAACGGCTTTATGTAAGGCTTTGACCCACAGGGCATCGTCTTCCACTTTGCAATATTCTTCGACCTTCTTCATTAATGCCCAGACTATTTTGGGGGGCCATCTGGTTAATGAACTACGGATGGGACTATCAGGATGCAATCCCATCTTAAAGGCGGTGATAGCCATGGAGTCATTGCAAGCATCATCTACCAGATTGAAGCATTTCCAATAGCGCGCTGAATATTCACGAAGTGTTTTGCCTGTTTTAATTTGCATCACCCAGAGGGAATCGGCTTGCTTTGGTTGGATCTCATTAGTAATAAATCTAGCCTTGAAGGACTTCTGGAGCTGATGGAAGCTCTTAATCGACGCCAACTCCAGTTTATAATACCACTTGACGGCCAACGGTCCTAGACTGCTTGGAAATATTCAACACATGAGGGCTTTGTCGTCAGCATGAAGTGTCATTGCTTGCTTATAATGGCGAATGTGATCAGTAGGGTCCAATTTTCCGCCATAGAGGGTGAACGACGGTGCTTTGAACTTTTTGGGTAGTAAAACCCTTGCAATTCGTCGCACAAAGGGGTTATGCTTATCTTCCTCATCTGAGTCATCCCTCCTCCCTCGTTTATGCTGTACATACGGACTTCTTTCAGATGAGTTGGATACATAAACTAGTCCTTTCTTTCTGGGTTCTGGGGATGGTGAGTCAGAATCACTGTCATTATTGCGTTTCTGAAGTCGACGTCGTCAACCATCCTTCTTTCCCAAAGGTCAACCTCAATCTTGGCATGCGGCTTGTTAGGATTTCGCCACCTTCAAGGCCAAATCCTGGCGCAGGCGCTCGTTCTCAGTCATCATGTTCTCCAACCGCTGTTCATTTTGCTTTGCTTGATCCATAATCGTCTGCATTGTCTCATGCATTGAAGTTGAGGGTGAGGTCTGAGCTACTGAATCGAAGTTCAAGGCCTGTCGTGCAGCGATATTCTCCGGTCCAAGCATGTTTCTTGGAGTGAAGTCGTCTCTTGGCGCAATTTCGTTAGCGACTATTGGAGGATCTTCTGTGACGCCCGCCATGGATGTGCTTGAGTATTCCCATAGACAACGCCAATTGTGGAGAAGTGATTTGAAAATACTCTTGGATCCTGAAGGACGTTCCTGATCCTCTGATTGCCACCTGTGCCACCTAAAAAAAGGATTAACACTCCGGTTGGGGGTGTTGGAATTAGCACTCCAACAAACAAGTTAGTATATATCTTTTCTCACTTGCTTGTGTCTCAAGTTTCTTTAGTCTCCCATACCTCTCTTTAGTTGATGCTCCTCTCTTTTATACTCGTCCCTGGTCTTGGGGGTCGGGCCCACTTTTAATCCAGCGCATAACTGCTCACTCGGCCATTTTGTCGTGTGCTTATTCCCACTCGGCTTCTTGTATGTCTGATTCTATGGCCGATTTAACTATTCGGCTTCAGCGTCCCCTAGGACGGAGCTGAATAATATATATCTTGATTTTCTTCAGATTCATTTGGTTTTCCTACGTGTACCATTATTCGGCTCCCACAATTACTGTTAGGTGCTATTTGGTTTGGTGTTTGAAATGGCGCTCTTGGGTCTCACTATAATAATTGTGAAGCTGTTTGGTGACGTGCTACATTGATCATATATTATATAAAATCTATATAACATGTTTGTGGAGATGACACATGCAACCATAGTGGTTTGTGCATGGTTGATGGTGTTTTCGGCCCACGGATTGTTTAGTTAAATCTCAATCCACTTAGACCATCTCCAACGTTTCACCTTTTCTTTCATCAAATTTAAATTTGATAAAAAAAAAAAATTAATTTTACTCTAACGTTGTCATTAATGTAACGCCCCCAAAATAATTACAATAAACCAACTCCCAACGCTAGTACAATGTGATATAAATAAAATAAGAAGCTTTCATTAATCAGAGTTAATATACAAAAGGTGACACATGCGATATACATTCATAAATCGTTCATCCTGAATCTACAGCATGTGTTACAAACAACAAAACGCAATGAAGACTGAACAAATATTCATATGCCCTAAAAGCTTACATCTTTCCAAGTTACGGCTTGGTTACAACAAAATGAGTCTAGCTCAATACAATTAAGCCCTTGGCTATACAAAATAAATACAATCAAAAGAAAGCTCTTGCTCCGAATCTCCCCAAACTACTGTCTTAGAGGAGGCATATCTGCAACACCTGAAAATGGTTTTTGCCAAATAGGGTGAGCCAAAGCCTAGTAGAAACAATTCAACACAATATATAAATCTTAACAAAGATATAAATATGATATGCATATACAATGTCTGTGACAAAATCATTTACAACTCCTTTGTAAATTATGACATGCCAAGTTTTATATCACAATTCATGTTATCTTAATCCCCTTTTTATCTCAATTCATGAACCATTTTCATTTATTACAAACAACCAAACTAAGGATACAACTCAAAGGTTCTCAAATCAATATAGTCATCACACAAAAACTTTCATTTGCCATTTTACAAAAATTTCATCCGCGGGAATCGGCACCCATATATACACAATGTTTTCGAGACTTTCACCCTGGACACACAGGCCATGTGATGACCGGTTCAAAAGCTGTCTCGTTTCCTTTGTGTTACGTTGGGTGAGTCGTCGTTGAAAATTGCTTCTCAAAACTTTTTCGGTTGTGTTATTCCTCTTTCGAGTTTTCACTCGTTTCGGAGGGTGTGAGGTCAACTCTGGGTCGTCGGGTGTGAAGTCGGAGTTTTTCCGGGCTGGAGGGCCAGCGCCCCACGTGCGGGGCCTTGAGCCGCACGTGCGGAGAGGAGGCCGCACATGCGGGAGACCAGGTCGCACGTGCAGAAAGCTAAGGTTGGGCCTGTGAGCACACTGCCTAAAAGGCAGGTACGTGAGTTGAGGTGCGAGGCAATCCGCACGTGCGGGGGTGGAAGTCGCACGTGCGGGAGGCTGCTCCGCACGTGCGAGAGTGGGCGCCGCACGGGCAGGGGTGCGCGTTTCTGCTCCGTTTTTCGTGGTTTCTGCTCCATTTTTCGTGCTTTCAGCTATATTTTGCACTTTTTGACCCTTTTTCCTCCATATCTGATTGTATCACTCTCTCTCTACATTATTTCTCTCTTTTTCTCTCATCTCTCTCTACCCAAACCCTCAAAGTTTTACATCTTCTTTGATCTCAAGAAATCCATTGGGATTTTGATGCTAGTCCCTTATACCAAAATGATGAGCGTGTCAAGGGCTTCGTCTTGACCGATGGAGATCACATTTCGGCGAGGTCAATTTTTGGTCTCTTTCTCCTCTTCTCTCTTGAGGTAGGGATTTCCTTGATTTTCTTCAATGCTTTCCCTAAAGATAGATATGTGGTAAGTTTGTATTGCATAAAACCATGTTGTTATGGATTATTTTCGAAAATCATGAGAGAGGGTATAAGATATGGGTGTAGAGATTGAAATTTCATGAGATGGGTGATGTTGGCTTAAATTTGGGGGTGATTTAATATATTCATTGATTAGAGAGGCAAAGCCCTAATTTTTGTAGTAATGCTTAATAGATAAATAGGGGTTGAATCGTGAATGAAACGTGCTATGAATTTAACAAATGTGATAAATGACTTGGGAATTGAATTAAGAATAAATTGGGTTTTATGAATTAAACATTAACTTGTGTTGGATTGATTATAATTAAACATGATGAGTTGTTGAGTTATTAGAGATTAATTGAGCCTCATAAATTCTTAATGTTGACTTAGTATTGTGTTGTTCAAAGTTGATTGTGATGAATTAATAATGTGTATATTGAAGAGAATGAAATTAACCATGAGATTAGAATATCATTGGGATATGCTACCGTTAAATAGAAATTGCATAAATTATAACTTTGCTAGCCGTGATTGGAAATCCCTTGTTTAAAATGGAGGAAATTGAGTTGGTCATACTTTTCTTGATGAACGAATAAATGGGTTGAGGCAAAGAGGAGAGAATATTAATGTGGAATGATGAGATAATTGATTTTGAAAATAGAAGAGTGAAACACCAACACTGTGCGAATTTTGAAAATTTTACTTGTGATTAAACCACAAATATGTTTTATTTTATTATTGCGTAATTGGATCTAAAGTTTCATGAGAAGTGGTTAATGGCATTATGTGTTTAATATATGTTGTTAGAGGTTTTGTCCTTGGTCATCGGTGGAGGATGACATTGTTAATGTTGAAATGATTATGTGTCTGTAGTACACTCGTGTTATCTATAAATATGGTTTGTGTGATGGTTGAGGATGCGTGTGTGTTACGCTGATAATCAGAGGTACCACTCCCTTCCAGCTAGCGCCTGGTAAATTGGCTGCGCTGATAATCAGAGGTACTACTCCCTTCCAGCTAGCACCTGGTAAATTGGTTGTGTGTGTTGTGCTGATAATCAGAGGTACCAGTCCCTTCCAGCTAGCGCCTGGTAAATTCGCAGAGGTATCATTCCCTTCCAGCTGGTGTCTGGTAAATTGGCATGTTATTGTGGATAGATATATCATTGGCTTACTGTGCTTCTGGCAAGTAGAGTGGAGGTTGTTTATTATTGTTGTTCAGTTTGATTGGGTGTATCATGTGTTATGATGATTGTGTTTTGATCAAGTTAGATTGCCTCATATGTTGAGTAGAGGTGTTCTTGTAAGTTTGGACATGCTAGAGAGTGGTTGGGTGAGCTTCCACCAGAAGTTATTTTACTGAAAGTAATTCTTTAGATTTTGAATCTAAATTTGAGAATGTGATGAACTCGTAGAGACAGACTATAATTATATTTGAGTCATAAATAATGTCAAGGAACCAGATTTGATGAGAGTGCTTTCAAAATAAAACGGATCCTAAGTAGTATTTGTAATCATAACTGGAAAATATAGGCTGTGTTTGGTTGTGTTCTGGAAATGTAATTCCACCCCTCTATTTGCATTTCATGTTTGGATAGAATTTTCAAAATGTAATTTCACCACATATTTCAAAATCTAATTCTCCTTCCCGTTTGGCATATTTCTCTCTATTTTATCTTCTCCACTCTTTCCAACGTACATATTCTCTCTCTTTGTCTTCTCCATTTCTGAAAAGTGTAATGAAATTTAAAGTTGAAGATGGTTTATAGTTGATATGTATATCCTTCAATTGATCTGGTGTAGAATAGCTGAGAAGGTGGAATGGGTTCTTTGATCTGGGAAAAAGTGGCTGAGTCGGTCGTTTATCAGGATATCTGGCCGGTCGTCCACTCGAACTTCCGATTGGTCGACCGCCACTCTTTGACAATGGATTTGCTCGAAGGTAGAGAGCTAGCTACAATGGAACTCGTTGCTTGTTCTTGCATTTCATCTTCACAGAACTCATATCGACAGAGAGTAGAGAGAGAAAGAGGATAGAGACGGACAGTTTGAAATGGGTGAGCGTGGAGATCTAGGTGAGTTAATCAAAAGATGGTGGATGTGAAGTGTGGGCTTGTTTTGTCCGTATAATTGGTTTATGATCTGACGGTGAAGATTTCATTTTAAAGTGAGATGCATTGAATTGGGCCAATATTTGAAGACGTGTGGTGCCAGCTTGAAAAGTGCAAAATGCTTTGAAAAATCAGTTTGATGTTTTAAATGCTAAGTGAGAAACATTGGAAGTAAGAATGACCAAAAAAAAAAAAAAACAAACAAACAAAACAACGACGGAATTAAGTTAATGATTGAAATGTGTAATGATATTCTAATTTTTGTTTGGCTCCAATCTAGATATTACTTGATAAATTTTTTGGTCATTTATTTAAAAATAATAATATAATAAATAGTAAATAATTTGTGACAATAATTATTAAAAATATAAAAATATTTTAACTGAAAAATATTATTAAAAAAAATCGAACTAAATATACAATCAAAAGTTATTTTAAATCAGTAATTGAATATTTATTTTGAAAAAAAAAATTATTTCCTTTGTAATATTTTCAATTAAAAAAATTGATTAATGTTATTTTCTGTTAATAATTAATTTTTTTAATTGAATTTTAAAAAAAAATTTAGTTATGAGTGTTGATTAGAATTTTCAATAGAGTTTTAAGTAATGTGTTTAGTTATGAGTTATAGAAATTTGAATTAAGTTTTGAAAACTCTTTCCAAAACTCATTACCAAACAAATTTTCTTATTTCATGTCACATCAAACATTAAAAACTCAATTCAACACTCAACTCAAAACTCAATTCAAAACTCTTTTCAATACTCATAACCAAACAAATTTTCTACACTCAAATCATAATTCCAAAACTCACAAACTCAAAATACAACTCTATTCTCAAATCATATTTAGAAAACTCTAACAAACGCTACCATAGTTATCATGTAATAATTGTTTAGATGGGAAAAGGGGTAGTAATAGCGAACCTTGGTGTTGGTGAACAAACCGAATGTTTTTGAGAAAAGTATTTATGTAAGTATATTTTGGTTATAAAATGTCACAATATTTATATGGTATGAGACTAGCATTCATGATCATAGCTATCTGTAAGTCGTTATTGTTGAGGATCATGTTGAGATCCCTACTGGACTATATGTTCATCCCACGTTGTTGAATATTTTTCAGGTGATTATCAAGATGTGCTACAAGATTTTGAATCTTCTTTATTTGTTGGCCACGGGGCCTTTTTCCGTGTAGGCGGAACGCCATAGATGTAAAAGGGTTAAACCCTTCCTCTTGATTTTAATAATGTAAGCCTGCGGGCAATTTATTTAGTTATGTTCATATTGCATTTATTTTATATCCGCATGAGAGAATTATTATTCATGTATCCCTTATAAATTTAGTAAGCTTCTGTATGCCATCTTTGAATTTGAATTTATAATAAAGGTTTTGGTAATGGAAATCCTAGTAATAAAAAGTGGTGCGTGACAGGCCAACCTAATTCAATGGAGTCCATCCCCTTTTTTCTCCTAAACATGGAGTACATCATCTTTCTCCTCTCAAATATCATACACATACAATGAATCAAAACACAGTCATGTTCAATGACAACCGATAAGAGATTAGTTTCAATTCACCTATTCCTCAAGTAATTTCTATAATAATCATGGCTATCCTTCACCGATAGCCCAAAACAGATATTTCTAAACAGATATACAATCTCTAAAATAGATAAATTATCCAAATTTCCATAGATGAGAGGTAATACATATACAATTCCACCATTTATATAAATATTCATCCAATTTCATATTTTCAATACCAATCTCATTTATTTATACAAAATAACCATTTGAGACATTTTAGGACAAAACTCCATTTTCTTCTAAAATTTAACCCATGTGTCAAAATCAATAAATTTAACACAACACATCCTTATATCTACACCCGCAACCATTTTCATTACCTTCATTTGAAAACCCCTCTTTTGATTTTAAACCAAAACTCTAGGTTTGTCTAAAATCCTTCAATCCCAACATTAATTTACACAATCAATGAATAACTAAGTTAAAAATCATAGGAGAGTGTAGAAAGTCCCCACCTCAAAGTTAAAAGACGAGCAAAGTAAGGAGAAAACTTCAAAGATGCCGAAACTGACCTTTGTTCAGATCAAAATGGAGCTCTTGAGATGCTTTACATTTTTCCCAAAGACACTAGGGTAGAGAAACTGACGAATCTAGGTGAAAATGTAGAGAGAATGTGAGTTTTAGAGAGAGGGGCTCTAGATCTAGGGTTTTGAGAGGAAAAGAGATGAAAAAGTTATGTAGAAGGAGGCTGTTGCGAATTGATATACGCACAGTCCGTTCAAGTGCAAGAAGTGACGCTTAAGGGTCAGACACAATAAGTTGTTCTGTTCAAGCACAATAAATGACGCTCGAGCGTAGAATGCACACCCCCAGTAGTTTTGCAGGCAACAGGCCAACGCTCGAGTATAAGAAGGGTCGCTTGAGCTGAGCTCGCTCGAGCGCAGAAAGGACCGCTCGAGCCTAGAATACACTCTTCCAGTAGTTTTGTAGACTTGTAAAAGTACTGAGAGTTTACAAAGTCCTCTTGAGCGCAAGAAGTGCCGCTCGAGCAGATGAGCAAAATTTTGGGCAACAAGAGTTTGGAAACTAAGCAGCCAACCTGTCCCAAACACAACCACAACAATCCTATAGCCAAATTTAAGGAGATACAAGGGAAGCATGATGTGAACAACAATATGAAACCATTAAAGCCGAGTCCGGGATACAACAAGAGTCAGGTCAAAACCAGAATCACTATGATTAATTTGATATCAAATTGAGTATGACTAAAACTTTTCATCAAATTGTGGATGAGTGAAACTTTTCATTAAATTACTGTAGATAACTAGATGACCGGTCAGTTGTCCAACTAGTTGTCCCCCGGGACATCCACTTCTTTGCAATTTACATTGGTCGGTTGATTGGCCGGACATCCGCCCAATCGTCCGCCTGGTCGACCGATGATTTGATAAAAGATCAAAAACCTTCGTTGGACTGCGCGATATCAGATGGAGTTTTTACTCAAATTTGATGAAATAAATGAGTAAACGTTGGAGATGCCCTTAGGTGTATGCAATATAATGTTTATTTTGCTTATATGGTTGTAATTTGAATGTCAACAGTAATACTAGTTAATGTGCATTTTAATTTTAATTTTTTTAGATTGCAAAGCACTGGTTGATGTGTATTGTTTGATAGTTAATTTTTTTTTATATTTGATTTGTTGGGAATTGTAGAGTACAAGCTGGTATACATTTTTCAATTTAATTTGTTGATATTGCAGAACATTTGCTGGTGTGTTTTATTTGGTATTTAGTAATTTTTTTAAAATTTATTATAGAACATTAACAAGTTTACAATAGTTTTAATTTGTGTAATTTATTTAGTGTTTACAATTTTATTTTTTATTTTTTTTTTGACTTGCTCTTATATTTTGATTTGTAATATTGGTAAACATTATAAATCTTATATGTTTGTTTCTTAATTTGATTAAGGCTGGGGGAGTTATTATTTTATTTAAATTCTATAGAACGTGGGTATAAACAAAATTGTTACAACTTTTTTAAGAAGAATACTATTTCTTTATATTTTTTCAATAGTTTTATTAAAAAGTCAACATGGTACGTGTAAATTATAATTGCATTTTGATCATGACATTATTTACGCAGTACCTTCAAACACAAGCATACACTAATCTATATAATATGACAAGAGAATTTATGAAAATATCTAAAATATATCAGAGATACATTTGATTTTAATTATCCAAATCTTCCCAAACAAAAAATTAACGGATCATGTCACTTTTTTTCCCGCCCATTCACTCTTTGGTCTCTCTCTTCAAAACTTTTTCCAAATTCGTTTGAAAAACATCCCACTCACCCCCCAACCTATGCTCCTCTTTCTCTCTCAAAACAGAACACACTCACACTCCTTTCTCATACTCTTCTCACTCCTCTCTTTTCTATCTTATCGCCAACGCTGACCATAGCCAATGTCGACCACCAATTTCCCTCCCCAACCCCCTTCCTCCAAAGGCGACCTTCCCAAGTCGTCCTCGTCGCCCTCTTTCCCCTGGAAGTGTAGATACCTGACCATTCAAGTTTGTCGATGATATAGCTTCGTCTGAGCATGAAAACGGATAAAAGTATCAGAAACTAGATCTCTTACAACCTTCATTTTGCGAGAGTGCAATAACACTGTCAAGAACAGTGCTTCGCATGAAGAATGACTTTTGGATTCGAAAAACAAAAGAGCACCAGAGACGATTCTGAGTCCATTGCTATTCATCACCTCTCGCCATCGACGTCGCCTCTCGCCATTGCCGTTACGACCCAGCCATCCAGATCTGGAATATGGAAAAATTTAGATCTAAATCTAAATTGGAGAGAAAAGCAAGAATGGTAGAGTAGTTGAGGAAAAAAAAAAAGAAAAAAGAAAATGAATTTATGTTGATGTTGATATATTACAAACAAACAATTTTTGCAATTTATGTTTCAGTACTATATTTTTTTGGTTTGAATTTGTGTTGATATATTATATTTTTTCCAAATCTTTTTCATCTTTTTGTTGTAAAAAATTATCCAACACAAGAACTTGTTGCTGATGACGAGAAGAAAGTTACTAGTTTGATGATGAGAAGCTACCAGTTTGGGAGGAAGAGAGAGAAGAAGAGGGAAGAGGGCTTTTGTTTGAGAGAAAAAAAGCTACTAGTTTGTAGAGAGAGAAATAGAGTTTCGTGTGAGAAAGAGGAGAGAAAAGACCGTTTCAAAGAAAAAGAGGCGCATGTTGTGGGTGTGTTTTATGTTGGCCGTTTCAGAACACCTCTCCGATTGGTCGCTGGTCTTTTACGTCTTTTTTTCAGACGCCGGAGCTATTGGCTTATTTTGGGAAGATGGTAAAAAGTGACTTTTTGACTTTTAATCAAGCTTTTAGCTTTTTTAGACAAATGATTTGGGAAGTTGATAAAAAGTGATTTTTGGCTTTTTTGATTAATATTTGTTTATGATGTCAAATCATAATCAAATGACCAAACTATTTCTATTTAGTTTAAAATATTACAACTTTACCCATGTAACATATTTTGACTCATGAGGGGTAAAATTGTAATTTCACCCTTAGCTAAAAACCACCTTCCCAAATGAAAAAAATTCAAAAAAGTCAACTTTTAACTCTTGCTACAAACCAAAAAAAAGTGATTAAAAACTAACTTTCCAAAACAAGCCATTATGCGGAGGATGAAGCAAATTTAATTGATTGACTGTGTTTGCTGGCAGTGGGAGTATTTCAGTGCTTCTCCGTGATATGCATCACTGGAGTTCTGGGTTCATCAGCAGCGTTTTTAGCTGAGGGTGGTCATTGCTAGTTTGTTTCCGAAGTGAATGTGCATGGGTTTTTTGGGTGCTAGTTTAGGTAGTAACTGGCCAGAGCTTTGCAGTATTTGGGGAAGACAAAAAGCAGATGTTTGGTTCAACTAGGCACGTGTCTGGGATACATTGATAATTGGTACAGCACATGGGTAAATATTGACGTAAACTTCCGTAGTGTTTGGTAAAGTTTTATAAATATGATTTGAGAGTATGAGTTGTATTTTGAGTGTAGAAAATTTGTTTGGTTATGATTTTTGAATAGAATGTTGAATTGAATTTTGAATTAAGTGTGGAATTGAGTTTTGAAAGTTTGATTTGACATGTAAAGTAAGAAAATTTGTTTGGTTATGAGTTTTGGAAAGAGTTTTCAAAACTTAATTCAAATTGTAATAACTCATAACAAAACACACTACTTTCACACTATTAAAAATTCTGATCAACAGTCATAACCAAACTCTTTTCAAAATTCAATTTAAAAAATTTATTATGAACAGAAAATAATATTAATCAATTTTTTAATTGAAAATACTACAAAGGAAATAATTTTTTTTCAAAATAAATATTCAAAAAATTTAAATCATAAATATTTAAATAATTTAAATAATCTAAAAAATTTAATAAGTAAAAAATTAAAATAAATATTCAAAAAATTTAAATAATTTAGATATTCAAAAAATTTAAATAATTTAAAATGTTAATATTTTAAATTTAAAAACAACTCTACACTCAAATCGTAACCAAACGCATAAAACAAAACTCAATTAAGAAATTATTTTTAAAACTCATAATCAAACACATAACACGAAACTCCATACTACTTTTACAACTCTACACTCAAATCGTAACTAAATACATAACAAAAAAAATAAAATATTTAAAAATATTTTTATAAAATAGAGTTTGAATTTATTTTTCTAAAATATTTTAAAATTTAAAAAGTTAAAATCATAATATTTTGAAATTAAAATATTTTAAAATATTCAAAAAATTAAAAAATTAAAAAAATCGTAACATATTTAAATATTAAAATATTTAAAATCTTAACAAAATTAAAATATTTTTTAAATATTTAAAAAAATTAAAATATTGATTTGAATTGAGTTTTGAAAAGAGTTTTGAATTATGTGTTTGGTTATGAGTTTTGAAAAGTAATTATTATGTTTTGAATTAAGTTTTGAAAAATAAGTATAGAATTATGATTTGAAAGCTCAAAATAAATAACACGCTCAAATCAATGAGTAGAACTATAATTTGAGAGTTGTGCCAAACGGAGCCTTAAATTTTTTTTTGAATGAACCGAACACCAACTGTGTTGGAGGGTTATTTGATAGTGAAATCATTTTTTTTTTTTGAATGATTATTACCGTTAGGTGCTATTTGGTGTGGTGTTTGAAATGGTGCTCCTGGGTCTCACGATAATAATTATGGGGTTGCTTTGTGAGGTGCTATATTGATCATATATTACTCCTTCCTTCTCAAAATAATGATTTTTTTTGAGGAATTTAACTTTTTTTAGTAGTGCAATTATTGTTCTTTAAAAAAATTGATTTTTCAAAATTACCCTTTGATAATACATTTTTTTAGGAATATCAATGTCATAATTATACTTTTTATATTATTTATGAATTTAAAAGAATGACAAAATAGGAAATTTATATTATTTTTGTATTTGATTTTTGAAGAGGGACTAATATTTTGGGACAATAAAAAATGAAATAAAGGACTAATATTATGGGACGGAGAGAGTATATAAAATATATATAGCATATTGTGGAGATGACACATGCAACCATAGTGGTTTGTGCATGGTTGATGGCATTTTCATCCTATGAATTGTTTGGTTATATTTCAATCCACTTAGACCATCTCTAATGTTTCACCTTTTCTTTCATCAAATTTAAATTTGACAAAAAAATTAATTAAAATTTTACGATAACGTTGTCATTAGTTTGATATCAAATTAAGGATGACTAAAATTTTTCATCAAATTGAGGATGAGTGAAACTTTTCATCAAATTACTGTAGATAACTGGACAACCGGTTGTCCAGCCGGTTGTCTCCCTAGGCATCCACTTCTTTGCAATTTACGCTGGCTAGTTGATCGGCCGAACATCCGTCCAATCGTCCACCTAGTCGACCGGTGATTTGATGAAAGATCAAAAACCTTCGTTGAAATGCGCAATATCAGATGAAGTTTTTACCCAAATTTGATGAAATAAATGAGTAAACGTTGGAGATGCCCTTAGCTATATGCAATATAATGTTTGTTTTCCTTATATGGTTATAATTTGAATGTCAACAGTAACACTAGCTGGTGTGCATTTTAATTTTAATTTTTTTTTTAGATTGTAGAGCACTAGTTGATGTGTATTGTTTGATATTTAATTTAATTTTTTTTTTTAGATATTTGATTTGTTGAGAATTGTAGAGTACAAGCTTGTATGCATTTTTCAATTTAATTTGTTGAGATTGCAGAGCACTTGCTGGTGTGTTTTATTTGGTGTTTAGTAATTTTTTTTTTAATTATTATTATAGAACATTAACAAGGGTAAAATAGTTTTAATTTGTGTATTTTGTTTAGTGTTTACAAACTTGCTCTTATATTTTGATTTGCAATATTAGTAAACATTATAAATCTTATATGTTTATTTCTTAATTTGATTAAGGCTAGAGGAGTTATTATTTTATTTGAGTTTTGTAGAACGTGTGGTACAAATAAAATTGTTACAAGTTTTTTAAGAAGAATATTATTTCTTTATATTTTTTCAATATCTTTATCAAAAAAATCGACATGATACGTGTAAATTACAATTACATTTTGATCACAACATTATTTATATCGTGCCTTCAGGCGCGAACATACACTAATTTCATATATTAAACATTTCGATTACATATTAAAAGACTAATAACCATCAATTACACGATAATCATCTAAAAATATCTGTTAACAACAAAAACAACCATCTATTACATGATAATCATCCAAAAGTATCAACAAAAATAACCACCCATTACATGATCATCATCCAAATACATACTAAAATTTAATTTGGTAAAAAAATAAAAATGTAAAAGATTTATTATTTTGGGACATTTACACGCATATCCTGATTTATGAACTTATACTCCATTAAATCGTAACTAAGATTTTTTGGACTTTCAAGTCCTATTAAATTTTTAATAGTCAGAATTACCCTTTAAAAAATGATTATTCATTATTTATGATTATTTATAAAGGAACATGATGATTTGAGAATTATTTTGATTTTCAAAACTTTAAACCATCAACTTTCAAATTGAAAAAAACTATAAAAAAAAAAAAAAATTTATGTGCAAAAAAAATTAATCACCATGTTTGTTTCTAATTTTTTGAAAACACTTTTCAGAAAATTTTACTTTCTTATTTTTTGTATTTTTTTGTTTTTACAGAAATTTTTAATATTTTAAGCAATTTTTTTAATTTTTAGACACACCTAACATAAATAGACTTAAAAAGTATAATTTTTGTGAAAAAAATCTTTAAAAAATTCACTAAATACAAAAAAAAATACAAAAAAAATAAATATGAAAATTCAATATATTTTTCATATTTTTGTGTATTTATTAATTTTTGAAAATATTTTTCCATAAATATTTTACTTTTTAGATATATCTAAGTAAGGTGCATCTAAAATAGTAAAATCAATGCTTAAAATTTTAAAAATATTCAGTAAAAATAATATTAAAAAAAAAACACGAAAAAAAATTCAATTTTTAGAAAACTGAAACCAAACACACTTGTTTTTTTTTTTTTTTTTTTTGAAAAAATTGAAAGAAATAATTTTTTTTTAATGCAAAACTGAAAATTTTGTATCTATAAAGGAGCATGATAATTGAACATTGATGTGCAAAACTAAAAAAAAAAAAATTGATAATATTCTCAGTTTTAAAACTGAAAAAAAACTATTAATGTTCTCAATTTTATCGGATAATTGAATTAAACCAATAAGTAGAAGAGCAAAAATATTTAATCTCATGCTTTGTTTTTTTTTTTTTTATCAGTTAGTAAAACAATTATCTGGAACATTACTATATAAAATTGATAATGTTTTTAGTTTTAAAAATTGAAAAAAAACTGATAATATTCTTAGTTTTACTAAATAGGACTTATTGGTTAAAAAAAAAAAATCTTAAATAAAACCTGAGCTACCATAACATTTGTAAGGACTTTTAGGTAATTAACTCTATTATTTTTATATAATTTTATCTTCGGTGGATAGAAAATAATTTTCTAAAATTCAAAAATAACTTTTAGACATTTATTTTTGTCAAACTAGTTTGTATTTTATTAAATTATCCATTTTGCCATTAAAATGGAGCATTTTCTGTTTGTAAAAGAAACATTATTTTCAATTATCCTTTTTTGGAATGAAATTTAAATTTTAAGATCAAATATATCATAATTAAAATGTCATGATCAAAGTGACACAAGCCCAAAATTATAGGAACTGTTAGTATAATTCATTTTATTTTCTTATTTATATATGATATTATTTTTGTTATATCTCATAAAATCTTTGATTATATTCCATATAATTTTAATTATATATATTTTTAATTATGATTGAAAAAGTATAAAATTATATTATTTTTTACTTTATTATAAGTTACATATCTTAGGGCATCTTCAACGGTTCACTAATTTTTTCATCAAATTTGAGTAGAAAAAAGGCGAGTTCTTCAATCTGATATCAGTCGCTCCAACAATGCACGGTAGCTTTCATCAAAAGACAGTGGACGTTCAAGGGGACGACCAGCCGGTCGACCGGACAAGGAAATTGAAAAAAAAAAATTCCCTCCATTTTTGTTTCCCATTTCTTTTTCCCTCCATTAAATATTTTCCTTTTTTTTTTTTTTTTTTTTTTTTGCCTCCAATAATGATTTCCTTCCAAAAACTGATATAAACACATTAAGCCATGTATCATATACCATAAAAGAGGCACGTTATATCTGCAACCAACCATAACTGAAAGCAGAACATAATCAGTATCTCAAATTCTTACGTGTTCACTTCATTTTCATCATCATCTTCTTCTTCCTCATCCTCTGATGATAAGTCTGATGATGAAAAAATGGTCAAACTTTTGCGTGTTTATGAGATAAATAATGCTAGTATGTTTCAGATTCTGTAATCAACTGATCGATCAAAGAAAAAGGGTGGTTCTGTTGTAGGACATAATTACATATGCCGCGATAGATAGAAGGGTCATGAACGATTATTTGTAAAATATTTTGCGACAAATCCAGTTTATTCACTTGCAACATTTCGAAGACGTTTTAGAATGTGTCGTCCTCTATATCTGCCAATTTTGAATGCCATTGAAGCACACGATCCATATTTTGTTCAAAAACAAGATGCAGCTCATATCCTTGAATTGTCTCCCCTGCAAAAGATGACTTCAGCAATGAGAATACTGTCATATGGAGTGGCAGCAGATGCAGTTAATGATTATGTACGTATTGGGGAAAGCACTGCAATTGAAAGTTTGCAACACTTTTGCAATTCAATAATTGAAATCTTTGGACCCGAATACCTGAGATCTCTAACAACAACTGAAATTGCTAGATTACTTGCTATTGGGGAGGTTCGTGTGTTTCTGGGTATATTGGGAAGTTTAGATTGCATGCATTAGGAGTGGAAAAATTGTCTAACGGCATGGCAAGGTCAACACTTAGGCCATCAGAAAAAACCAACCATCATTCTTAAAGCAGTAGCTTCTTATGACTTATGGATTTGACATGTATTTTTTGAAATGCCTGGATCACACAATGACTTGAATGTGTTGGATCGATTGCCCTTATTTTTTGATCTTGCCTAAGGTAAAGCTCCACCTGTCCATTACACTATTAATGGATACACTTATAATATGGGTTATTACCTTGATGATGGTATATACCCTCAATGGACAACACTGGTTCAAACAATCTCTTCTCCCCAAGGATCAAAAAAGCAACATTTTGCAATGATGCAAGAGTCAGCAAGGAAAGATATAGAGCAGGCATTCGAAATGCTCCAATCTCGATTTGCAATTATAGATGGTGTCATATATTTTTGGGATTCGAAAATGCTTGGTAACATAATGAAGAGTTGCGTTATATTACACAATATGATTGTTGAAGATGAGAGAGATGAGCATCTTGATTTCGATTATGATATTTCATCAACCAACTCACCAGTAGTACTTTTGTGTAGCAGTAACAATGACTTTCAATCATTTATATCCCGTCATTTAGGTATTAGAGATAAAAATGTATATCATGCCCTCCGCAATGATTAATAGAACATATGTGGCATCTATATGGTGAAAACTAACTTCACCACGTGGGCGCGAGCATGAACTTTTGGTTGATTTTTTCGATTAGGAGGTGATTACACAAGGAAAGTTGTCAATGTTTGTTTGTTGTTAGTGCTCTTCACAATGTACATATCTGTTTTTGTTAGGATTTTAGGTCCGTTAACTTTGTCATTATCAAAAATAGTGTGCATTTGTTACCAATATACTAATGTCATAATTTACTGATGTTGTGTTCTGACATGGCTTTGGACTACTGATATGGATGCCTATAACATATACCTTACTTTAGTGCATGACAACTTTTCAAAATTCTGTATCTACATTTATTAAATTACAAATGACTCATGATTGTTATATATATCCACCATATATTAAATTACAAATGAATGCAGCACATTTCACAAACGAATTACAAAGGTTTGGTGAATGCCTCATGAAACACACACCACCATCCAACTACTTTATTTAAGACATTTACCCACTTCATTACTTCCCTCCACCACCTACCTCATTTAAAGTTATTGACACTCTATATACGCTCAATATTGGACAAAAATGTATGTCATTTTTAGTGAAGGAAGTGTGCATTCTGCTCTAGAACTGGTTAACCGGGGGGTCAAACGGTGGGTTGATTGGCTGGTCAACCGGCCTTTTTTTTTTTTTTTTTTTTTTTGTGCACTTCTCTGTTGCACTTTTGTATTGCCTTTTCACACTATTTGGTCACCTCACACTCAATTTCAGCTCCTCTATAATCTACCATTCATATTTAACAAATTTCCAATCAAATTGAACAGATATTCACATCATGCCTAGAACCAAAAGAGCAAGACTAGAACATGGTGAAAGCTCCAACCCTCCACCACGCCAACAATAGCAACAACAGTCTCAAAGTTCAGCTTATCCTACTATTGATTTTCTCACTTAGAATCATGAACAAGCCTTTCAAAGCTTCTCCAGCTGACCTACTGTCACCGGGAGAAGGGTTAATCTTCCTGCTCAATATGATCCTCTGTTGGTTAGTAAACTTGAGGCTATAGGATGGCTAAATTTAATCAATTTACCACAAAAGGTATATCCATGTCCTGTGTCTTTATTTTATGTTCACTCAAAATGTACTGCAGAAATTGAATACAGAAATACACTGTAAGAAATTGAATAGAAATCATAGTCTTCATGAAATAGTCAAGGAAATCTTTTTGTTGATCGAAATAAGATTTGCCATTAAAGCTCTTCATAGTACGCCCTTTGCATAGGATTTAAATTTGTCATGTCCATTGACATTTGTTCTCTTTCATTCATCATAGATAAGATTTTTAGTTGTTCCTCCCTATCCTCGGCCCTTCTTCGACGCTTTGCAACCTTATGTTCACTGTCTATCGCCTTTTGTCATCTCGCTCAACAGTTCTAGCAGAGATAGTTGATAATACTTCAACAATTTTAGATTGGTTGGCAACCATTTCATCAAATCTAATATCGTGAGTTGTTTGATTCTTCAACTTCTCTTTCGTAGCCTTAGTACCAATTGGTCGTGTTGATATATTAATCGGTTGTTGGTCCCCCACAATATTGTTGTTGGGTTGAAAAGCCTCACCTTCAGTTGCTAGATTCAAAAATGGATATGCTTGTTGCATGATTTTTTTTTGGTTGTATTCTAAATTCATCCCACTTACAACTTTGGCGCAAAATATCCCAGCTTGTATCAAATATGAATTGTTTTTTCTGTATTGCATGATACATGCGCTTCACTTCAACGACCTAAAAAATGAAAATGAAAATTATAAGCATTTAGATAACAAGTAGACTGAGCACTAAGAAAATTGATATTTAATAACAAAAATGAAAATTACCATATCTGCCTCAGTTGTTCCACTTTGTTGCCTCAATTGGATTTGCTCAAGAAAACTACAGAATTTATTAATTGCTTTTTGCATGATAGACCAATGGTGAGACAAAGAAATATGGTTTCGACTTGATTCACCACTCAATTGTGAATTAAAATAAACGAGTACTCGTGTCCAAAATATTACCATGGTCTGACTATTACCAGTAGTGGGATCTTGAGAGACAGCTAACCATGACCTACATAAAGTTTTATCTTCTATAATTGTGAAAACTTTACCACGAGAAACACGAGAAGTTTCCAAAATAAAATTAATATCAGTGTTTTGCTCTGAAGTTTGTGATTCTTCAAACATTTCAAAATCTTCCATAGTTTTAAGAAAACTCAATAGGATACAACATTCAACACAAACAGTGAAATATATTGTAATAATATACACTTAAGCTGACAAGAAATAATATACACCAAAGCTCACGAAGAAAATAGAAATTGTAAGTGTGTTTGGTTTCAGTTTTCTGAAAACTGAGTTTTTTATTTTTTGTATTTTTTTATTTTTAGTGAATATTTTCTAAATTTTAAGTAATTTTTTTACTTTTTTAGATGTACCTTACTTAGATGTATTTAAATAGTAAAATATTTGTAAAAAAATATTTTTAAAAATTAATAAATACACAAAAATACGAAAAATGTACTATTTTTTTTTTTGTATTGTTTGATATTTAGTGTATTTTTTAAAGATTTTTTTTTTTCACAAATATTATATTTTTTAAGAGTATTTATGTTAGGTGTGTCTAAAAAAAATTTTAAAAAAAAATTGCTTAAAATATTTAAAAAATTCATTGAAAACATTAAAATACGAAAAATAAAAAAGTAGAATTTTCTAAAAACTAGAACCAAACAAGCTGATATTGTGAAACTAGAATTCAAAGAAAATAGAAATTGTAATGATATTGTGAAATTAAAATATTGGTATATTTTATAGATCGCAACGGTAACTTTGTCAAATACTCTGCAGCACCAACGGTAACTTATTAGAGTTGCACCTGTTGAACGGCTAATTTTGATACAAATTTAAATCTATATACAATGCATTTCCCTCTGCTATGGATCAATGTTGAATTTATTCTTGGTGCCACAAAAGCAACCAACTTTTCAAGCCGGTTTGCAAGCCAAACCATGGCTGCTGCTCTGCATTTTCTGTATAAACCGAACAACTGGTAGGACAACCAGCCATTGGTCGGTTGTTCGGTGGGACCTACTTCCAACATAAACGCACAGTAAAATTGTAAAATCTACCCCAATTTCTCAATTTGGTGAAAATTTTGATCCGTTCTCAATTTGATATCATTTTAATGAAACTATTGAAGAGATAAAAACTATCATTTTTTATCAAATTTAAATTTAATGACGAATCCGGTGACGCATTTGAGATGGCCTTACACACGTTTTGAATGGTGTACATAGCCTTTGCCAAATTCAAAAGTCTTTCCCAAATTTAAAGAGCTGAAGTAATGTAGATAATTTTTTTTCATCAAATTTGATGAAGATGAAGGATGTGCAATGCAAGTGAGGGATGAAAGAGGGTTCTACAGTAAAGATGATTTGGGTTTACTGGTAGTATTTGATGGCGAAGAATACATGGATGGCCCAAAAAGAAGAGCAAACTGAAGCAAATTTAGCAAAAATAAAGGACCTTTGCTACCTTAGGAGTTCACTGTTCAGAGAGAGAGAGAGAGAGCTGGGTTAGCATTTGCAAAACGATGACATGAAAGCGTTGAGGAGATACACTAGACCCTGTCATAGTTTTCTTGATAGCTTGCATTGCAGAAAATTTTCAGCTACTAATACTGGAACACAAAACCCAGAAGTTACATATGCGATCCAAGTGTCCAATTTGCAAGAACTCTTGCAGAGTTGTGCTAGAAAGAGAGAACCCATGGAAGGGAAGGCTTGCCATGGAAAGATTATTCGTGTTGGTTTACAAGTGGACACTTTTACATCAAATATGCTAATTAATATGTATTCTAAATGTGGGTTTGTTGATTGTGCTCGCAACGTGTTTGATGAAATGCCTATAAGAAGTTTAGTTTCATGGAATACTATGATTGGTTCCTATACCCAGAACAAGGATGAAGAAGCGGCTCTTGATCTTTTCGTGTATATGCAAAGGGAAGGAACCCAATTCAGTGAATTCACTGTCTCGAGTGTTCTTTGCGCTTGTGCTGCTAAATGTGCTGTTTTTGAGTGCAAACAACTTCATGCTTTTGCTTTCAAGACAGCGATGGATTCAAATGAGTTTGTGGGTACTGCATTGCTTGATGTTTACGCGAAAAGTAGTCTCATTAAGGATGCGTATCGGGTTTTTGAGTGTATGCCCGAGAGGAGTGCTGTCACGTGGAGTTCGATGATTGCAGGATATGTACAGAATGAGCTTTATGAGAAGGCATTGGTGTTGTTCCACAGAGCACAAATGATAGGATTGGAAAACAACCAGTTTACAATGTCGTCTGTTCTCTCTGCCTGTGCAGGTTTGGCTGCTCTTATTGAAGGGAACCAGATGCATGCTGTTATACACAAATCAGGTTTTGATTCAAACATTTTTGTGGCATCCACTCTGATAGACTTGTATGCGAAATGCGGAAGCATTGAAGAGGCTTATATTGTGTTTTCATGCGTGGAAGAGAAGAATATTGTTTTATGGAATGCAATGATTTCTGGGTTTTCTAGACATGCTCGGTCTATGGAGGCTATGATTTCATTTGAGAAAATGCAGCAGATGGGAATATGGCCAAATGAAGTAACTTATATTTCTGTGTTATCTGCATGTGGCCATATGGGTTTAGTCGAAAAGGGACGAGAATATTTTGACATGATGATAAAAGAGCATAATTTGTCACCCAATGTCGTTCACTACTCATGCATGGTTGATGTTCTAGGTCGAGCAGGACTGATTCAAGAAGCTAAGGATTTGATGGACAAAATGCCATTTGATGCTACTGCTCCCATGTGGGGTTCACTTTTGGGCTCCTGCAGGATCCATGGGAATATTGGATTGGCTGAAGTAGCGGCAACAAAGTTGTTTCAGATTGAACCAAATAATGCTGGAAATCATGTCTTGCTTTCTAACACCTATGCAGCAACAAAAAGGTGGGAGGAAGTCGCAAAGGCTAGGAAACTTCTTAAAGACAGTGAGGCAAAGAAGACTAGAGGAAAGAGTTGGATTGAAGTGAAAGACAAGGTTCACACATTTATGGTTGGGGAAAGAAGCCATCCTCAAATTGCTCAGATTTATTTGAAGTTAGAAGATTTGCTAGAAGAAATGAAGCTACTAGATTATAGGGTCAATACTGAACATGATTTGCATGATGTGGATGAAATCAGAAAGCAGGACCTCCTGAGGCACCACAGTGAGAAGCTAGCCTTTACTTTTGGGCTAATGAGTCTACCTCTTTGTGCTCCTATTAGAATCATGAAGAATCTCAGGATATGTGGGGACTGCCATTCCTTTATGAAGCTTGCTTCAACTATTACAGGGAGGGAAATCGTTGTCAGGGACACTAACCGATTTCACCATTTTAAGAATGGGTTTTGTTCTTGTCAGGACTATTGGTGATATTGCTTATTGTTTCACTGGCATTTGTTGTCTTTCGATATTTTGCAATTGTTTTTGGATTATGATCAAGATATGTGATGATTATTTTCGTTGATCATAGACCCAGCTTCGAAATCAGTGATATATCCTTGTTGAATGTGCTAGGATCTGCTTGCTTTTAACTGAAGATTTTACTTTCCCAAACAAGAGATGGGGCCTTGGTTTTGAAAGTGCATACAGGAATGACAAGGGTTCATAAGATTTGGACAAACTTAAAAAGTGTCTTGGTATAAAATTTGGTGAGCAATTATCAACTACTTAGTTGGTAATGTTTTTATTTTTTATTTTTTTATTTTAATTTATTTCTTTTAACTGTGAAACTAGAACTAAGTTGACATTTTGCAGGCTGTCAAAGTTATTGGAGAGTGACGGAAGTCACCGTCTGCGAAGAGAGAGGAGTTTCTGAACTTGGGCAAGTCTAGCTCAGCTTGTTTGTATGCTGAGGCGAAAGGATCCCTTGTACCACTGGCCCCCAAAAGTAAAACCCCACAAAGTTGTTAAACAATTTTAGCAATTTCCAAGCTTTTTTCTTGGGTTAAATGATTGTTTGATTTTTTTTTTCCACAGAATATGATTCAGACCAGAATTTCCTTGAACTCAATCCACAAAATAGTGCACAAGTTGTCTGAGGAGTAGCAGGCAGCAGTCAAGGAGATTGGGGGGCTCAGTGAACTCATCCGCTGATGTCTTCTTTTGCATTGGAATTATTGCAGATAATATCCAGATAAACTTGAGTAGCTTGGCCCAGGTTAAGTGCTCCCACATTAGGAGAGGTCAAATCATGAAAAACTCTGCAATTTGATGAATTCTTGGCTTGGGTTGAGAAGGTCCCTGACTTTATTTTTGCTCTTCTTGTTTCTAAAGCTTGTTCCTCCTTTTGATTCTTTTGTTGTTTCTCCAATAACAAAAAAAGAAATTATTGGAAATTATGGGTACAATAATAAATGTAATATCAATAGGAATTAACTTGTAGTTTTTAAAAATTATATATTCAGGAAAATATATCAAAGAAATGTTTGAAATGAAGTATAACACATATAAAAAGTAAATGGGCCATATAAAAAGTAAAATTTTAGGTGCTCTTGGACTAATGTACACTTGATCGATATGTTTCATGTTATCTTCTAAAATATGTATACTATTATTTATGTGAAACTTTGAGATGTGTTTATGTGTATCATATTTTGGGGATATTTTGGATTTTCAAAATACTCCTATAGTTGGTGTTCACGTAAAATAAAATTATATAAAGAGGAGGATGAGACTCAAAATCGAGACTATGAATTTGTTAAAAAAGATGTTTAACTCTTGAGCAACACATAATATGTGTGGCCCAGTTGTTAACTTTTAAATGGGGGTTTCATTATAAAGATCAATAACTATGGATCGAAATTCTCTTATATGAATCTTTTTACAATAATTTTGTTGTGATAATTTAATGATCTATGATTAAAATTGAAATAAAACAATCTTCTTAGAACATGTGGTTTCAAAATACATTGTATTTAACTTCATTTTACTTTAGTTTTAACTTGAATCCTTAAATTATGCTATTTATTAACAGGTCTTTGTATAATAAAAAGCACAGCAAAATTACGATAAAATGGGTAAATTACACTAACACCTCCTGAGGTTTCTGTTTAATACAGATTTCCTCGTCACATTTGAAAAATTACACTTATCCCCTGTCAGATTAAAATGACATATGTGTCCCATAGTCTTTATACATATAAAATAATAAAATAATACAGATATTTTGTTCATGTCATTTCAAGGGAAATAACAATTATTTTCTTTGGTTTAACTCACATAAAAAATTGAGTCTTCTTATTTTATTTTTTTTACTGAAATTTTTTAAGTTTTTAATAATTTAAGTAATTTTTTTAGTTTTTAATATTTTAAGTAATTTTTTTTTATTTTTTAGATACACCTGATCTAAATATACTTAAGAAGTATAATATTTTGTGATTTTTTAAAATTCACCAAATGCAAAAAAATGCAAAAATTCAATGCATTATCTAATCATGTTGTATTCAGTGAATTTTTAAAAAAAAATTGTACAAATTTTATACCTTTTAAATGTATCTAGATTAAATAAGGGAAGCGGAACTAGCAACATTTAAAACAAAACACTAAAATAACATAAATCATTTAAAACATAACACTAAAATAACATAAATTGATAAACTGGAATCAAGAGTACCTTACAATTGTTTATTATTTATTAGAAGTTAGAAATCATAACTTCAAAATACAACCAAATAGAAATTACAGAGAGAGAGCTTGAGAAATTTCTAAAAATTTCTAGATGCTCTTCTTCATGACTGAAAAGGTCTTTTATAGAGAAGCTGAATGACTACGGTTTTTTATACTTTAATATTAGCATCAGCATTATTACTTTGAATAAGCAATGTTTTATCTTTTGGACTTTTGACTAAAGTATGTACATTTAGATTGATTTTTATGCATTTATAATAGATATGTTATATTAAAGTATTAGATTGGGCACCATTTAACATATCAGTAAATTCACCAGAAGTTTGAATATTTAAAGTTAGAACTTTTAAAAGATGGGGATCACTAGGACTCAAAGTGAAATCAAGAAAGTAATTAAAATGAGCTGGATCTTGATGAAGACCAGATTCCATCATACCTAACATACTGGTGTGATATTTTCTGAACCTAGCATCCCTAAAACATAATAATATTGATGAATTTATTCCTTTAATAGATAGTGGTTTGATTGCAACTTGTACTAATCCTATATGAATAAAATTGTGACAAGAGAATCTATGTTTTTTAATAGATTATTTGGTTAATATTTGACATGTTTCATGTACTTTTGTTAAGGCATAAACCTTTTCAACAATTTTTACTTGTAAATCAATATTGAAAGAGGATTTAAAAAAACTTGTTTTATAAATTTCTTTGATTAGTACTTTTGGTATATTCCATCTTAAATCTATTTTTAAATCTGAAATTCATGTTCGTCTTCATTTACTACTGTATCAAATATGTGAGCTAATGATGTGGATCTAGAGCTGACTGAAGATTTATTTCTAAATAATCGACTCATGGTTCTAGGATCTATTAATTTTAAGTCTTTCAGATTCTTTCTTTCTTATCATGTTTTCACATACCTTGCTTTCACTCATACTTGAATAGAAAACCCTATCCTTACTGCCTACGAGGACTTACGACGGATGTTGGACGATATCTAGGTGGCTAGTGACAAAATGGAAAATAAATAAAGAAATGAAGACTTGTGATAAAATTAACAAATAGAAAACAAGAACAGAGATGGATTAATTCGAAAATAACTAATCAATTAGCAACTACCACTACTAAAAATCGAATTACATATTGTCGCAAAAGACTTTTTGCAACGGAGTAACGACGGGAAATGGCGGGTGGCGGAAGGGGGCGTGGCAGAAAGTATTTGCGACGGTTACAAATTATCACTTTCTTATAGCGACGGCGAATCAATGATTTTTGCGACGGTTTAACCTGACACAAAAAAAAAGAAAAAAACTTCACTTTTAGTGACGATGTTTGTTGCTGTCGCCAAAAGTATTATTAGCAACGGTATTTGACATCGCAAAAGTATTATTCGCAACGGTCTAAAACATCACAAAAAAGTAAAATTAAATTAATATCGTATTTGCGACAGTTTAAACCGTCGCGAAAAGTATTATTAGCAATAGGCTAAAACGTCACAAAAAAGTAGAATTAAATTAATACCATATTTGCGATAGTTGAAACCATCGCTAAAGATTTGAACTACGATGTATATGCGACAGGTTAACCCGTCACTAATAAAATGTAAGGAATTGATGATTACATTAGCGACGGTTTATTGTTGTCGCAATAAAATTATTTTCATAAAATCAATATATATTTTATTAATTCATTCCCTATACAAATTATTAATATTTCCTAAAATAAAATACATCCACATCCACATCCACATCCACATCCACATCCACATCCAAACACATCCACAAAATCATACGTGTATATATATATATATATGTACTCTGTAATAATTGTCAACCAAATTTTCTTTACAAAAATATATAAAACATCCTCCAACAATACTAATAATTTTTTATATTCAAGAACTTAGATTTTTGTATCTAAAGCAAAACAAAAGTATCGACAATATAAATAAAAAAACATGTATATTATAACTTGTTTTAATATCAACAACAAGCTCTAATATTGATATGCGAAGATATCATCACGTACTCAAAAGGGGTTACATCTGCAAAAAGAAACCCCAAAAAAAATCATCATTTACAATATAATTAATTTCATGCTTACAAAAAATGTAAAACATTTGATATTTATTTCAATAAAATAAATAAATAAATAAGATTGTAAGGTGCAATATCGATATGTGAATATATCATCACGTACTCAAAAGGTTTGCATCTGCAAAAAGAAATCAAAAAAAAAAAAAAAATCATTTACAATATAATTAATTTCAAGCTTACAGAAAATGTAAAACATTGGATATTTATTTCAATAAATAAATAAATACATAAATAAGATTGTAAACTCCAATATCGATATGCGAAGATATTATTACGTATTCAAAACGATTGCATCTGCAAAAAAAAAAAAAAAAAAAAAAAACATTTACAATATAATTAATTTCAAGCTTACAGAAAATGTAAAACATTTGATATTTATTTCAAATAAATTCCAATATCGATATGTGAAGATATCATCTCGTACTCAAAAAGGTATCTGCAAAAAGAAAATAAAAAGAAAAAAATGATTTACAATATAATTAATTTCAAGCTTATAGAAATGTAAAACACTTGATATTTATTTCAATAAATAAATAAATACATAAATAAGATTGTAACATATGCATGAATCGAGTGCCACACAATGTATCTTCCAACAACTTCTTCAACTGTTCTTAGACCTCAGGATGTTGTTTCCAAAAGAGCGTTTGGCTTTTTCACTTTTAAGACAAAGACTTTGCAATATTCAGGGCCAATTGGAACTCCATCAATTTCACACAAGAGATCGTCACTAATAAGAAGACCCTCCGCCAATTGGACTATTGCTATACGTGAACTATCCAAAGAAACTTTAATTACATCCTACAATGATGATAATACTATTAAAATCAGGTAGCAATTGAACATATTGTGCTATAATCTAACAATAATTGAATAAACATAAAAGATGAAAAAAGTTTGTAAATGACAAGTTTTCACAAACGGAAATTTGGCTCCAGATTCAAAACCGGGAATCGATTTCGCATGCCGTCTTTTCCTACAAATCATTTGTGCCTAGTTAGTCATGTGTCAAGTTTCATTGACATCCGACGCCGTTTGAGCATTTTAGTGAGTCAACCGGTTCGAAAAAAAAGTTCGTAAATGACAAGTTTTCATAAACAAAAATTAGGCTCTAGATTCAAAATCGGGAATCGGTTTCGAGTTATGTCTTCTCCTACATGTCATTTGTGCCTAGTTAGTCGTGTGTGTCAAGTTTTGATGACATCCAACGCCGTTTGAGCATTTTAGTGTGTCAACCCATTCGAAAAAGAGTTTGTAAAGGACAAGTTTTCACAAATGGAATTTAGGCTCCAACTTCAAAACTGGAAAGCAATTTCGATTCCTGTCTTTTTGTACAAGTCATTTGTGCCTAGTTAGTCGTGTGTGTCAAGTTTCGTTGACATCCACTGTCATTTGAACATTTTAGTGTGTCAACCGGTTTGGAAAAGAGTTTCTAAAGAACAAGTTTTCATAAACGGAAACAAGGCTCTAGATTCAAAACCGGGAATCGGTTTCGAGTTCCGACTTCTCCTATAAGTCATTTGTGCCTAGTTAGTCGTATGTGTCAAGTTTCGTTGACATCTGATGCCATTTGAGCATTTTGGTGTGTCAGCCGGTTCGAAAAGTATCTAAAAAACAAGTTTTCACAAACGGAAATGAGGCTCTAGATTAAAAACCGGGAAGCGGTTTCAAGTTCCGTCTTCTCTTACAAGTCATTTGTGCTTAGTTAGTCGTGTGTGTCAAGTTTTGTTGACATTCGACGCCGTTTGAGCATTTTAGTGTGTCAACCCGTTCGAAAAAGAGTTTGTAAAGGACAAACTTTCAGAAACGGAAATTAGGCTACAGATTCAAAACCAGAAAGCGGTTTCAAGTCCCGTCTTTTTCTACAAGTCCTTTGTGCCTAGTTAGTCTTGTATGTCAAGTTTCGTTGACATCCGACGCCGTTTCAACATTTTTGTGTGTCAACCGGTTCGAACAAAGAGTTTCTAAAGAACAAGTTTTCACAAATGGAAATTAGGCTCTAGATTCAAAATTGGGAAGCGGTTTCGAGTTCCGTCTTCTCCTACAAGTCATTTGTGCCTAGTTAGTCATGTATGTCAAGTTTCGTTGACATCCGAAGCCGTTTAAGCATTTTAGTGTGTCAACCCGTTCGAAAAAGAGTTTGTAAATGACAAGTTTTCACAAACGGAAATTAGGCTCTAGATTCAATATCGGAAAGCAGTTTAGAGTCCAGTATTTTTCTACAAGTCATTTGTGCCTAGTTAGTCATGTGTGTCAAATTTTGTTGACATCCGATGCCGTTTGAGTATTTTAGTGTGTCAACCGGTTCGGAAAAAAAGTTTGTAAAACACAAGTTTTCATAAACCGAAATTAGGCTCTAAATTCAAAACCGAGAATCGGTTTCAAGTTTCGTCTTCTCCTACAAGTCATTTGTTCCTAGTTAGTCATGTGTGTCAAGTTTCGTTGACATTCGACGCCGATTGAGCATTTGGGTGAGTCAACTGGTTCGAAAAAGAGTTTTTAAGGAACAAGTTTTCATAAACGAAAAATAGGCTCTAGATTCAAACTCGGGAATCGGTTTCGAGTTTCGTCTTCTCCTACAAGTCTTGTGTGCCTAGTTAGTCGTGTGTCAAGTTTCATTGACATCTGACGCCGGTTGAGCATTTTGGTGAGTCAACCGGTTCGAAAAAGAGTTTTTAAAGAACAAGTTTTCATAAATGGAAATTAGGATCTAGATCCAAAACCGGGAATCGGTTTCAAATTCCGTCTTCTCCTACAAGTCATTTGTGCCTAGTTAGTTGTGTGTGTCAAGTTTCATTGACATCCGACGCCGGTTGACCATTTTAGTGAGTCAACCGATTCGAGAAAAAGTTTCTAAAGAACAATTTTCATAAACGAAAATTAGGCTCTAGATTCAAAATCGGAAATCGGTTTTGAGTTCTGTCTTCTCCTACAAGTCATTTGTGCCTAGTTCGTCGTGTGTATCAAGTTTCGTTGACATCCAACACCATTTGACCATTTTAGTGAGTCAATCAGTTTGAAAAAAAAGTTTCTAAACGACAAATTTTCACAAATGACAAATTTTCACAAACGACAAGTTTTCAAAGTGTTTGAAAGTTTTACCTCTTCATCTGGTGGTGGTGTATGGGGGTTCTCATCAGCCTTGTAATCCCTAGGTTCACAGTGGCCACTGAATGCATCCGGTACCTATGATATTGATGGATTTGTTAATCATATTTTTATTCAATAATTGAGTGCTGAAATCAGATATTTATAAAACATAATTTATACCAAACCTGTTTGTTGTGATTTGTACTCCCTTCTTGGGACACAATAGCCAACATTTCAGCTTTCATTTGTCGTATCTGTGTCGAAAGCTCTGCTCGCATCTTCTTCCTCAATTCATCTCTAATCTCATCCCTCAGCTCTTGTCTCAACTCCATACGAACCTACTTAGTGATCTCAGCAACAGTCGATGACTGAGATCCTGACTGTGATGACTTAGATGCATCTCCATACACGGTGTTCCATGGCACATCCTTGCCGTAACTACGACAATATCCATGCCCGTCTTCACCGATCACGTTGTGGAAAACACTGTCTCGAGCATCTTCAGTAGTGCGGTAATCTTCAGGCAACATGGAGAGTTGGCGCTCAAACTCATCCTGTAAATTAAAATAACAAGTATATATGTACATAATTAGATAGCTCAAACAAAATCAAATATAAATACAACTTTAAGGATTAAAAATACCATGGTCTGCCTAACATCAGGGTCAATTTGATTACGTATATATTTCTAAACACTCATTTTATTTGTGGGCAACCCTTCAGCAATCATCTGAAAATTTAAAAATTAATTATTATCCAAGTAATTTACATGCATATTAATATTTACCTAAATAGCATATACCTTTGAATATGAGTGAATGAAGTATGTCCTGTCGTATGATTAATATAATGAAAGGAATGGCATCCAGCATTGTGGACTGTAATGTCTTGTAAAGTTTCCATAAATGTAAGTCGGAAGTATACAAAGTTATTAATTTTTCTAAAGCTACATGCTTCGTAATTAACTTATTTTATATACCTCTACTTTCTTAGTCTTCCAATAATCAACAAGATCATACCACTGTTCTGGAACAATTTGCGGAGGCACCATGTCTTTGATATTAGGATGAGACTAAAAAGGCTTATAATACTTATTCTTGATCTTGGTTTTGTGATCCTTCCACAAGTCATTGCTCTTTTTCAAGCAATGTGGTTTGTACCCCTCCGAACAAATTTCTACATTATCCTACAGTACAATTTAAATCATTAGTTCAATTAATATTATAATTAAAAAAATTACTAAATATGCTTTTATCTTAGTGTCCTCCCATATTGACACAAGAACATCAATAGGCACTTGTGTCCAATCAACATACGTAAGAGAAACAATGTTCCCATTACGTACCATGAACCCAAGTTGGCTAGTTAACTTAAACAAATTATCTCCTATAGGATTGAAGTCGGCATCAAAATCAATGGGCAACTTCTTGCCCGTACCCCAATCTTTAATGCTTTTCGCAAATTCTCGACCTCGAGTGGAAGATAAAGAAACTGTAGGGCATGTGAGGAACAACAAAAAAAAAAAACACAAATTATAAAAATTGATAATAAATAACTTGTAGTTGAATTATTGTAATTAAATACATAACCATTTGTTATACCTGAGGTAGCTTGTGAATTAGTCGCTGCATTTGGAACACATTATAAGAATAAACAAATTATATAAGAATATAATCAACAAGATCATACAAATTAAAGCATAAATTAAATACAAAAGTTATTCTTGTACCTGAGGTGGGATGTGAAAAAGTCGTCGGTCCTAGTATATGAAATTACCTAAATTATGTATAGTGAAAATGAAATAATTTAATTAATATAATTTAAATACATAACAAATTTGTATACTTGTGGTAGCCTGTGAAGACGACGTTGGTTGAGACAATTGTGATGATGGTGGTGGATGTATCGGTGGCTGTGATGGTGGTGGTGGCGGCTATGTCGGTGGCTGTGATGATGGTGGTAGCTGTATCAGTGGCTGTGATGGTGGTAATGGCTATATCGGTGGCTGTGATGGTGGTGGTGGCTGTACTGGTGGCTGTGATGGTGGTGATTGTGTCTCCATACACAAAACATCAGCCATAGTGGGAGGGGGATGATTAAGCTTCCTCTTCCGTGCCATAACAATCTGTAAGAAATATAATTGAAAATATAGGGAATAGTTTGGAGTTCATAATGTAAATACAACACAAACATAATGAATAAATTGGAAATACATAAAATTGTTAAGTAATGTAACATGCCTAAGTATGTAGTTCATTAAAGCATGACAATTTTCTGTCTCATTACAAAATCTAAAAAAATATTACAAAATATATTAATTCTCTCTCATTTCAACATCAACAGTTTCTCCTTCTACGACTTCCCTCACCCAGCCAACTTCTTCGTTACGGACCATTATATTTTCCTCTAATTGTTGACTCATATATGGCTTAGTTTCTGGATCAGTAGAATACATATCAAACAAACCCCTTTGAGACATCTTCACAACCACTTGCTAATCTGGTTCTATAAGGTCTGCAACATACCAAACTTGCTCAGCTTGGGATGCCAAGATAAAAGGTTCATTGGTGATTTGATCATCTCGGTACAACAAATGGTTGAAGTTAATCAACGTGAACTTGAAATTATCTTCTTTCTTCCCCCAAAAATTGTCAATCCAGTCACACTTGAACAATACATACTTCATTGCATTGGTGTACCAGATTTCAATGATATCTGTCACTTGTCTACAATAGTACACAACCCCCACATGAGGATTTTTGTCCTTCCGGCTAGCATAACTAATAGTATCTACTTTCAAAGCTACACCAGAATTTTAACTAGCTCGACGGTCATCCATAGCCTTGACCGGAAAACGGAACCTATTAGTTATGTAACCGGTGAACCTTCTTGGTTCGTTATGAGGACCATTTGCCAATGTATTAATCTCTTCAAAAAATGTGGCATTATCAGTCCTTTGCAAAGTGTGAACCTATTTAAAACATGAAAGCAAATTCAAAATGCAAATCGACCTAAGTTATAATATATAGCTAGATTTGTCCATACATACGTGTTCTTTAAACCAAGTGTGAAAAGTTTTGAAATGTTCACTTCAGAGTTTATGATCACCAGCACGAGGCGTTTTCATCTTAAGTACTTCAAGGTGTTTCCTATATAGGTTGAAAAATTATCAATTAAAAATTAATATTTGAAATGTAATAAAAAAAAGAATGGCGAATATTGAGTAAAAGGTACCTACTTCAAGAATGGTTCAACTGCTCTCGTATTGAACAAGATATATCGATGACATTGTACATAAAAAGTATGACCAAGGTTGAAAGTTGTGGTTTCACCAACAGCACGATCCATATTATCCGCACCACTGTAGTTCCTCACGGGCCGATTAGATTTAGTTTCCACATCATTTAGATATTAAGCGCAAAAATTCATGCATTCTTTCGTAAGATAACCTTTAGCCATTGAACCTTCCGGATGAGCCCGATTACGCACATATTGCTTCAAAATAAGAAGATATCTCTCAATTAGATACATCCATCGAAATTGAATCGCTCCAGTCATCAATGCTTCATCAGCTAGGTGTATAGGTGTAGACACCCCATTTTTGACGGCTCTTAAGACTTGGGCGCCACTAATTGATCACTCAATCATGAATGTGTATGCTTATCAAATGCTTGACTTCCTCAGCAGGAAACCTCAATGTTGAACCTACAAACCTTGTGCCTTGTTTTGGACAAAAATAGTGGTTTTTCAGGCCTGAGCCTCCAGGGACCTGCCGTTCACTAGTGTGGCATGCCGCCCACTAATATGGCCTGCTGGCCACTAGTGCAAAAAATTAGATATTTTTTGCTAGCTGTCGCTACAGATGCATGCACTATTCCAGTTGTGTTTGTAAGGATATTTTCGAGGGTCTCTCATATATTTCTACATATAGATAACCCTCTCTTTTGTTAGCAAGGTTAGAAAATTTTTGGAATTTAGAAAATTTTGGAGAGCAAAATTTTGAAAAATTTCTCTCTACAATTCTCTCTCTCTTGCAACTCACATAACCTTTGCCTAAACACTCTAAACCAAACCTAGAGGGTTCCTTGCTGAGGTGATTTGAGCCTGTATTTTAGGTCTTAAGGCACTTGAGAGTGTAAATTAGTGGTTTGTAACTCAAAGGATCATTCCTCTTCAAAAGGTATAAATTCTAGTGCTTTTGTACAATCTCTACACTACTTGTTTTCCATCTTTTCTTGCTGTTTTTGAGTTGTTTATAGCCTGTCTTTTTGGGCTGAAACTTGTGGTTTGAGGCCATTAAAGGTAGAGGGGTTGATAACCCTTCTTTGAACCTTACTTCTAAGGCCTTTGCCCTTGTGTTTCCTACCTTCTCATCAACTTTTTTTGAGCTTTTTACCACTGATTTTCAGAGGTTTTTCAGAGGCAAAAATCATGTTTTGAAGTCCCAAAAGTGGAGGGGTTAGCCTCCCCTCCTTGTGTTTGTGTGCTAGTTTTAATTCTTCAATATTTTAGCTAGTTATTGTAGTTGTTTTTTTTTTCTCTTAATTCCAGCACTTTTTTGGACTGTTTTTGTGAGTTAGCTTCATTCATGCTTTGTATAGTATGCTTGTAGTGTAATGGTCCTCATAGGCTTAATGGTTTAGGCCTTAGCCACCAACCTATTTGAGTTGATAGTATTTATTTCTTGCTTTCCATACTTGTGCTCACCTCTAAGCATCTCTGTAGCCTCCCTCATTTCTTGATTTTTCATTCGCTTTGAAAGTTGTTTCAACCGATGGATTGTTTAAGCTTGAGCTTGAGGTCGTCGTGCTTAATGGTTTAATCTCTTTGAAGATTCATTACCAACGGCATGACATCTCTCTCATGTCTAAAACAACCCTTCGTTTGACACTTCTTTCCATTAGAGGACTTAATCTTCTTTTTTGGACTAAATGAATTAAGGATTGAAAGATAATTAAAATGAAGTATTAAAACTTGGACTAAAATGGAACAAGATAATAAGATGATTTGGTGTTCAATTGGATGTTAATTGAACACATAGAGACTTGCCTTATTTCATACTTGTTAGTGATGAAATAATCTAAGTTTCCAAGATCAACGACTTCCCTTGATCAATCCATGATAGGGAGGAGGTTTTTGTTGGTCTTTCCTTACCATTTATTGAAATTGTCTCCTTTGATTCATAAGTCATCATGCAATGAAATTGCGTTAATTGATGGCTTGCGAATCAAGCCTATCCCTCCTTTAACCAATTTGCTGATAAGGAGAGGCAAGGTGGACAAACATCCCCCTGATAATACTCTGGTTTGTGCTCTGTTTGTTCTCTGTTGCTGCAGGAAAGAACCAACATTAGCGGCCGGCAGGCCACTTTTACTAGACGGCAACCCATTATTAGTGGCTGGCCAGCCACTACTTCTGGGTTATCGGCCACTTTTTCTAAGCAAGCAGTGCCCTTTTTCCAGCAGAGCAGAGCAGAGCAGAGGCTGAGGAGGAAAAATAGTGCAATTTTCTAACTGAACAACAGAGGCATTCCGGTAGCAAAACGGAGAGCATTATCGAGTGGAAATCCACATCCATGCATGAGCTATCCCTCGATTCGCGGGATCCGTCAAAATGATGTTGTAATATTAGTATGTTGTGCTTGGAGTAGCGGACTTGTAACTAATTAGTTAACTTAGTTAGAATAATTAGTTAGTTGTGTTGTACTTATTTAATTAGCTAAAATAGTTAGTTAAATTTGTTGTTGTAATAATAAGTTAATTAGCTAATGTAGTTAATTTATTTCATTTGGTTTGTAATAATTAGTTAATTCATTGTAATTAGCTAAGACATTCATTCGGACCCTCTTATGCGAAGGCCAAACTTGTAATAATGTGTATGTCTTCCAATCCTATGTCTTTCTCCCTTTTATTTACTAGCCTATGATGGTTAGAATAGAACATCATGTTTCATTTAGCATATTCCATGATTTGCATCCACTTATCTTGCATGCATCAGGGCTCGGTCCATCATTCTAACAAGCATTACTGCTTATTGCTTCGTTGAATACGTGTTTAAATCACATGCTTTCAAATTGATTCACATGTCATAATTAGTAACTGAGCCTATTAGTTGCATTATCGCATGTGCTGCATTAGTCATGTTGCATTAGTTAGAAACATGCATGTTTTCTAACTCTTTTGTTTCTTTTGGCTTGCCTTGGAGTACTAGGTGAGCATTTTTGTGCTTTAGCATGTTGCATTGCATGAGTGTGATTGTTGCCATATCAAGCATGATTGCCATGAGGTTAAGTGCTTAATTGATATATTTGCTTGAATGCCTGTAGATGAAGGCTAATTGCTTGAATTGTAATAATTTGAGTAAATGTGCATATGCGATCAATTGTTCAAGTGGTACACATCCGAAACAATTTTCAAAACAAACATGAATCAAATGTTCTAATTTTTGCAAACTAGTCTATAGTTGTGTGCGCATCATATAGTAAAGTTAGTCTAATAATCAGAAAAGAGCATCTAATGTAAATAAGAATCACATTATGATTAGTAGATGCCAATCTTTGATCGGGCGAGTGTGCTACTCAATTCATGACCTTCCCCTCTCGTACCTAAGTTCCCAAGCCGAAACAATCTTAGTGATGACAGACACGTGGCCTTTGGCACGAGTCATGGGTTTCCTAAATTTTCCAAAAATATTTAGGTGACAACTCTATATCTGGCAAAGCAGTCCATTTTTGGCATTTTGATTCAAAATTGATTTTCCAAAAGATTTGCCAGATTTGGACTCACTTGTATTTATCTATTTCACATTGCACTTGTAAAATCAGATTCAGAACCACGGGAGTCTGAACTTTAGGGCTACCGTATCCGAAAGGAGCACGAAAAATCGAGCTACAGTTTCTGGCAACTCTGCTGGGGAAATTAGAGAATTTGACTCGAATTTCATGATGTGAAATTTTATCTACACTTATATGTTCTTTGCATTGCGTTTGCATTGGTGTGCTTAAGTCACTGTGTTTGCCATGTACTATTCCTGGACAGTTTGTCAGAGGCTTCCCCAAAAGCTTGCCAAAAGGCTGACTGGTCGTGGCCTCTGCCATGATGGGAATACAACCCTTGGATCTGGACTACTGCTGTACTATTTGATCCTTCTTTCACTTCTCGGTGTTAGGTGTGAGAGGTATATTAGGTAGTCTTGCTGAGGTACCCCCTTTGACCATTTGGCCTAGTTACATATAATAAAGCCTTAGTGACTGATCCAAATTAGGGTAGGATGCTCACCCGAATGCACGATTGCGTGAAACTGCTTGATTGAAATAGTGAAACCTAGTTCATGACAAAACTAGGACAAGATAACCCTACCCCCTCATAGGAGTGTTTTGGCTCTCTCTTACTTGGTATGTGCTTTATAGTGAAACTGTGCAGGAATGTACATATCAGTTGCAAATTTGGTATTTGTTTTGGGGGCAGAATTCAGTGTGGAGTACAGTCCTACAGCTTTGATCATGTCTGCGTTGATAAACGTCTTAGCTGAGGTGCTGTGCGATTTCTGATTACTGGTCTTTTGCTAGGTAGTTTAAAACCATACCTTCAGAAAGTTCGGATAAAGTACTCTGGACCTAAGTCAGAAGACTTTGTAAAGCCGAGGATCTTGTTTAGGGACAACCCGTGTTTACCTCACTTCCACCGGTTATAAGACGGAGGAGAATCAGGCAGAGTTCACCAGTTCGGTTCTTATAGCAGTCACCCCTGAACTCACCTGTGTCCAGTCTGGTTTGGAACGGTCATCTACTTCTTACCCAGCACGAGATCAATCACCTATTCAAAATTGATTTTCCAAAAGATTTGCCGGATTTGGACTCATTTGTGTTTATCTATTTCACATTGCACTTGTGGAATCAGATTCAGAATCACGGGAGTCCGAACTGTAGGGCTATCATATCCGAAAGGAAAACGAAAAGTCAAGCTACAATAGGCAGATACTCCATTATATCAAAAAAAGCTGGTGGAAATATTTTCTCCAAATGACAAAGTGTTAGTGCTATATGACCTTGGATATATTCTAGATCCGTTTGACGATTTACTTTGGAACACAACTGTCTGAAAAAATTACTCAATTCAATCAAGGCTTGAACAACATTCTTAGGCAACAATCCTCGTACACCCAAAGAAATAAGTTGTTGCATCAGAATATGACTATCGTGGCTCTTTAGACCCGAAATGCTTCTATCTTGTAACCGTACATGACAAGAGATATTGGATGAATACCTGTCAGGAACTCTAACTTCCTTAAGCATTTGCAAGAACAAATATTTCTCATCCTTGGTCATTGTGAATTGTACTAGTGGCAAATAAGCTTTATTCGACCCTCTTGACTGCAAGTGCAGCGATTTTCTAATATTCATTTCTTGCAGATCGCACCGAGCATTGACATTATCCTTGGATTTTCCTGCAACCCCCAATATTCTCCATAATACATTGTCATTCTTCTCTATATGCATCACATCAAGGTTATGTCTTATTAGATTGTGCTCCCAATATGGCAGTTCAAAAAATATACTCCTTTTTTTCCAACTATGAGTGCGAGGTCCAACTTTCTTCCTTTCCACTTGTCTCCTATGCCTCTCTTAAGGTCATCGATCCTATATTAGGTTAAGATACCCTCAGATTCTAGTTGTAGCAAAATCTTTGATCCAAACAACAATCTCGATTTGAGACTCAATTCCCGAGTACTATCAAATGATACTTTATCCTTTTGAAATTTATGACCACTAGGTAGGAATCTGCGATGACCTAAATATGTTTGTCTCCTACCATGTTTCAACCAACACAATCTAGTTTCCTTATTGCAACATGGACATGCATATTCTCCTTTCGTGCTCCATCCTAACAAATTCGCTTATGTTGGAAAATCACTAATTGTCCATAACAAAGCTGCATGCATTTGAAACATTTGATTTGTTGATGCATCAAATGTAGAGACACCATTAGTCCATAGTTCCTTCAACTCCGCAATCAACGGTTGCATATACACATCAATTTTGTCACTAGGTCCTTTTAGGCCATCGATAAGTGTAGACAAAATCAAAAATGGTTATTTCATGCATCCATGGCGGCAAGTTGTATGGAATGAGAACATGACAGGTGCTATGAACTATGTTCATCGATCTGAAAGGGTTAAAACCTTCAGATGCTAACCCAAGCCTAACACTTCGACAATTATCCGCAAAGTCAGTATTCCGACGGTCAAAATCTTTCCATGCAAGGGAGTCAGCAAGATGTCTTAAGACACCATCATCTTGTTGTTCCTCTACATGCCATCTCATGAGCTTGGCCGTTTGGGACGACATAAACAACCTCTGCAATCTTTGTTTCAAAGGGAAATACCTCATCTGTTTAAAGGGTATCTGTTTATTGCCTCCATGAGGAACATTGGAACTATCAGCTCCATTTTGTTTCCACCTAGAACTTTTGCATATGACACATTCATCAAGATTGATGTACTCATTTCGGAACAACATACAACTATTGGGGCGTGCATCCCACGTCTCATATGTGAAGCCCAAATCTGTAGTGATTTTTTGAGCTTTGTAGAAAGAATCAGGAAGTTTCGCACCCTCAGGGAAAGCTTCATTCAACAACTCAAGTAACATGGTAACAGAAGTGTCACTTCACTGATTTAGCACCTTCATATGTAGAAGTTGAACAATGAACGACAAAGATGTGAACTTCTGACAACCCGGATACAATTTACTCTGAGCATCCTCTAAAAGTTTGAAATAATTTGTAGTCTCTACATCTGGACCTGACTACGGAATAGTTGCAAGTGGTTCTGCTACATTGGGATTAGCTGGTGCATGTGGTTCATCAGCCATAACACTTGTACAAGGAAGTGGAATACCAGTAACATCGTGTATCATTCCGACCATATCATCCCTAATGTTTTCATTCACTAATGTTTCATTATCTCGGTTACCATGCACAGAAGTATATGACTCTCCATGATTAATCCAATGTTTGTATTTGTTTAGAAAGCTGTGAGAAATCAAGTGCTCTCGCACACTATCTCAGACAAGATGATAGTGATTATCACATTTCCTACATGGACAACAAATCATCGAACCTATAGCCCAATTGGTGTATTCAAACACCAAAAATCGGTCGATCCCATTCATGTATTCTCTCGACATCCTATTTGGCAAATCAATCCAACTCTTGTCCATTTTGTTTGCTTCTCCTAAATATATATTCTGTACACATGAACATGCGTATTAATTAACCATCACAACAATTCTAAATAATTCATACATAAAAAATGCATACCTATCCATTAAAATGAATTGAGTTTCAACTGAAATTAAGGCATGAGTAACTAGTAAGTATAGAAAAAACATTACCAAATATCATGCAATCATATAATAATTGATAAACAAAACACAACATTGTGATTAGTTAAAACAGTATGATGCATTCTATTTAAAGTATGATAGACCCATTTAAAATGAAAAACTCCACTCTTTTAACCAATCAGAGTCTATTTTATTCAAATATATTATCAAGTGTAAACAAAATTAGACTCAAAATTAACTAGTATGAAGGTAACCCATATGCCTCCCATTCCAAGAGATCATAAGAGAAAACAAGATTCCTTGGGAGGCATGCCTCCCATTCATGCCTCCCAAGGTTGGTTGATTTCTCATCTATGAATTCCTATGAAATTTACACTAGTTAAAAAATAAAAATAAAAATAAAAATAAATTATGCAACTAGTAATAATGTTCACCTTCGAATATTAATACAAGGGAAGGGCATATCAATATTATATTTCAACATAAATTTCCCAACTGACTTCAATTTCCCGTTGGTTATGGCTTTAGTTGATGAAATTCTTATATTTCATTAGCAATCACCCATTATAATCATAGGTTAGTTGATAAAACCCATCAATGAAACCCACTTCAATGAAATGAAAACCCATCACAAACAACCAATTTGAGTCAAAGCAAACCTCTGGGTTATTGAAGCAATCCAAAAATCGTTTGAGGTTAAAAGAATAATCTAAAACTGACAGAAAATGTTCTCGGTATTGCTTTACTAATAGATTTCAAGCCATCCATGCTCACCAAGTTATTTTACATGTCATGTAAATAACAATCAATGTCACAAGTAATTCTCAAAAGTAAAAAATGATAATAATAATAATAAATAAATAAAAGAACGAATTTCTATTTCTGGAGCAGCATTGGTTGCTTCTGTAACTAATGCTTTGGGCAATTCTATGTGCAGCTGTGGCAGTTGTACATTGGTCTAGAAACTTCTAATTTTGCTAAGAAAAGAAAATTTCTATAAACATACATATTCTCATTCTAAACTTCAAACAACTGCAATTTAGATCCACAAGACAACTTCATTTGCAAAAATAATTTCCAACATATGGCTGCTGTTATATTCCATCCACAGAAATTTATATTTGGCATCAATTATGAACTTAAATTCTTTCCAAGCTTTAGATGAGTCTCTGTATTTGCATCTTGCATTTCTTGAACATGTTTTTATTTTCTTTGAACTTTATTTCACAGTTTTAGCTTTCAAATAAACAAATTGTGACACAAAATCACCAAAACCTTCACTATGCTATGAGATTTGCATAAGCGCTTAAACTTTTTTTTTTTCTCTCTAATTTTAAAAATGATTTTTGCCATTTTCCAAGGTCTCAATGGTGAAACATGATCTAAAGTGGGTATCAGAACCAAAATGTCATGGGTTGGAGTTGCAGGAGCATATCATGATTAAAAGGGTACGCGTGGCTACCCGGAACCATGCCTTTCGCAAGTAATTCATGATTAAAAGATAATAATAATAATAATAATAATAATAATAATTTAGTTAACAAATCGTTGTTGTTGAAACAAGAAAAGCATTGGATGATCGCATTGTAAATAGGCCCAGGAATCAAATTAAGGCCTATTTAAAAAGTTGGGAAAAGGCCATATTCAACAAAATATCTACCATCTTTGGTAACTAAGAGCTGTTAGAAATTTATTGAAGTAATAATGTTTCATATTATTGCACTCAATGCACAAATTAATGCCAAGAGTTAACCTTGTTGTTGGTTCCCTACAACACAAAAGAGGTCAAATAGACTAATTTTCAAATACCAATGGAACTGCAAGGATGGAAAACTCAGGAGTTGAGACAAACCATAGAGCAGTAGAGCCACAAAATTGATACAGAAATGAATTATTGTTGTTGTCATTCACTTGGAAACATAATACTGTCAAATTCACATGGTACATAAACAAGTACACCTACACAAATAGAATTTGAACATGGATGTGCAAGCACGCTTATTGTGTGGATAGCTATTGTGTGGATGGCTATCCTTGGTAGACTCAATACTGGTGATAGGCTTGCTATATTTGGTATTAACCTTGACCCCCCACCTGCCCTTTGTGTGGGCAAAATGGGGAAGATCATGACTACTTGTTTTTTCAATGCCCTTTCTCCTCTAAAGTTTGGGCTGCTATCCTTAGAAAATGCAATGTGAACTGGAATTGTCATAGCTGGACTGATTGTGTGGGTGTGGTGGCTAAAGATTGTAAGGGTAAATCTTTAGCTACCATTATTAAAAAACTTGGTTTTTGCTGCACTGTTTATCAACTCTGGTTGGAGAGAAACAGCAGGGTTTTTAACAAAGAAATGAAGCCTGAAGAGGTAGTTCTAAAGACCATCATAAGCATGATCAGATACAAGTGCATGGCCTTAAATAACATCAGAATTCAACCTCTGATGATTGGTTTCAGCAAGAATGGAGACTCCTAACTACCATTCTTAATTTGAGTGGAGTGTAGCTTTTGAGGGTTGAGTGATGGGGAGTGACTATATGAGGGTTGAGTGATGGGAGGTTCTATAGAGAGGTATACTAATTTGTTATGAGCTGTCATATTTGCAGGTACAGAATGATGCTTACCAAATGTGAGGGATGTGAGTTCAGCAAATGTGGGTTGAGTGATGTGAGCATGAAAATGTGTGTTATACTAATGCTATTATTTATCTATCATGTTCTTGCAGGAATTTGGTGCAGGTGCATTGGCAAGGAATTGTGTGATGAGGGTTGAGTGATGTTAGCCATAAATTTGGAGTGTGTTTGTTTTATCATTGATTTTCTTCCCATGTTGAATTGTTTGTTTATTTCTGAGATGTCTACATATTGTGGGTTGAGTGAAGTAGCTTCTATATGTATGAGATTCTTATAAATAGTTCAACAAGAAAGGACAGGAAAGGAACCTTTGAAGTGGAGTTGACTAGAATGGGGGTTATGAGGACCAGGCTGCAAGAGTGCACTAGTCTAAATGTTATCCCTCAGAGAGAATGTCCGATGTCTGTTATTTTTTTTATTAGCTATCTTGTAATATACCCTGCGGGTATGCAGTTGAGGAACCGTGTATCTGTTGAACCGCACCAGGTGCTATATATATTGATATTGTTTTTGTTTGCCTCTACCTATCCCTACGGGTTGTGTAGGGGATCGAAGTCTGCTGGTTGTAGTGTCGTGTTGCTCCAGTTTTTCTATAGTTTCACTGCTGCCTCCTCAAACTGGGATTGGTGGAATTGAATTTTGCTTGGAATTACAGTAAGTGGTAAACCTGCTATTTTGCTTCATTTCGTGTCTCTGCTATATTGTTGTGTTGCTGATGTTTTGCTGCCCACGGGTCTGGCAGTTTGTTGTTAGCCATTGTTTTATGGTCTTTGAACCGGAGGTGGTGGCTTTTAAGATTTGGTTGGTTCTGTTCACAGTCCCCATCTTTCATAGATGGGGCTTATGAACAAGACATTTCATTTTATCCATCGCCTGAGCTATGTCTAGTTATATTTAGTTATATTTAGTTTGTTATAGGTGCTCTGTTGTTGTTTGTCTCTCTGTCTAGTTCTTAGTAGGCCCTGGGGTATTCCCCTTGTAATCATGTATTTTTTTTATTTTTATTTTTTTGGGAAGGGGGGTTTATTTTATGACTTATTTACCAAAATATATATATATATATATCTATTTACCTTTTCTTTCTACAAGGAAAATAAACAAACACATGGTCTGCAAAACAAATACACATGGATAGTTTCACTCTAACACAAGCTTTTTGTAGACTTTCACATATATGATATACAGAGAAAACATATTCTTTGAAAATGTATATTGAAAATTTGGGTGGTGGGCCAGCTTGGTGAATTACCTGCTAAAAAAAATCAAGAGCAAAAAAAGAAGTCATTTTGACCAAAGCTGTTGGTACAATGTAGAACACAAACAAAATCATTATTTGCTAATCCAAGTCAACTTCAACCCTACTGCTACAGACAGCTTGTAAGGGTAACGCGACAACGAGAGCAAAAGCAAGAGAGAGATATGTGAGGGTCTGTGCGAGTGATTGTGAGAGGAAAGAAAAGGAGAGGAGAGAAGGGTAACCTAGAACTCTTTCACGCTGGTGTTGTTGGGGCTGCGAGATAGACAACTGGGAGCGAGAGAGACAGAGTGACGACTAGGTTTTTTCTGGAATGGACGGTTTTTCCTTTTTGTTGATCTGATGAAAGAGGATACTGAAAGGGTAGAAGAGAAGGAAAGAGGCAGGGCGCGAGAAGGGAAAAAGAAAAAAAAAAAAAACTTTTGTGACGGTCGAACAAATGGCGTCACAAACAAAATAAAACAATCGGGGGGAAAAAAAATGACGGGTAACTAATTGTCGCAAAAGATATTATTTTTTGCCACAGAATTGGATTTTCCGTTGAAAAAAAATTACTTTTGCGACTTCTTTGCCGTTGACGATTTTCAAACCGTCGCAAAAAATTTAGTGTCTAAAGCTCCCCTTTCTAGTAGTGTACCAACTATCAACTCTGACAATTTTAGCAATAAAACAAACATTGTCACTGACTAAATATTAGCAATAAAGGAAATTGACTCTTGTGTTGACTTAATTTGTAGATTGAGGAAAAATAAGTGACTTGATCCATGAGATTAGAAAGGATGATTTCTGGGATGGCACCATGTTGAGACCACCATCTTAGAAACCAAAAAGGAAATTCCGACTTGAATTGATGATTAAAGGAGAAATAATAAAGATACCATAAGGGATACAGATTATGCTCTTAACATTGGATTCCATATATATTCAAAAGTTTCAATCAATACTCTTCTTTTGAAAAAAACTGTTTCTAAATATATTTTGATTCCCAATAAGTCATTATGCATTCACGCCACAACAACATTTCTACCAAAAGCGATGAATATTGAAAAAAGTCAATTTTATTGTTCACATGAATCGTAAAAGTCAAATTTACTATTCATCGATCATTCAATTAATCAGATTTTCCATCAAATACTGTGCAGTCACTCATCTTCAACTAAATCGATCTAATCTAGATATAATGGTGGAAATAAAAATGAAAAGTTATATTCATATATAAAAATTTATACAAAAAATATCATAAAAATATTGTGATAGTGATACTGTTGTAAATATAAATTATGCTTATGAGTGTCTTGTTTTAAAGTAAAAGGTTACCATTAAGTTATATCATTGCGTTTGAAAATTCTATATAAAATTTATGTTTGTATATCATCACTCAATAAAAATATGTTGAGGTAGAATTTAATGATAGAAAGTTACAAAAGGTAGTCATGATGATAATAAAAAGAAATGGTAAGAAAAATGGCAAGATGGTCATTTAAAAAAATTTAAGACATGACATTAGTAATTCAGGGACAATTTATAATGAGATTACAAATCTCAGGAAAAGGAATGTAATTTTTCATATGTGAGGGGGATCTGTATTAAACAGAAATGTCAAAAAGTGTCTGTGTAATTTATCCAAAAAAAATTATGACAAACAATTATACTGCATAAATTTACTCAAGGAATACTCGGGTCATGTTCGACAATGGTAGATTTAGTAATTTGATTGTTAGTATGATAGTGTTAAATTAGATATGATAGTATTAATTGGTTGAAATTAAGGGGTGGTTTAGGATAATTTAAATAAGTGCATTTTTTGACTTTTTATGAAATATGGGTTGAGTATGGGTTGGTTTGAAATGATGTGGTAGAGAGATGATGTAACTTAAATAAGATGATATGACTTAAATAGGATAGTGACTTTTTGACTTTTTAACTTTTTTAAATTATGACAAACAAACTTATAAAATTATGTAAAAGTCTTCAATATATAAAAGGTGATTTTGCTATTTTTGTAAAGTGAAGGTAAAATGTCATTTTCACCTTCAATCTCATGGGATTGGATTATGAATCTTAACCCCCATATGAATGCTAATTAATATTTTGAGTGGATTAGCTATCTCATGCGACTCTTAGTCATATGAGTCTATGACATTTTTCTGAATAAAACATTATTTATATAAAACCTACCAAATTGTTAATCTGATTTCACCACCTATGGAACAAAACAAACATAACCATTCCACAAAAGAATAAGAGGTAATTCTATTTACACATCATAATTTCTCTTAATTCACGCCATTGTTTTTTAATTTTTTTTTAATTATCATTTTGTCCCTCAAGTAAATTAATTTTTTTTAAACAAAACTCTAAAATGTAATCTTTTAATGCATACCGCTAACTACCACCAACCACCACTATGAAGTCGAACCTCTTTCTCATTTGCCACCTCTTTTCAATCTCTATTTGTTCGTCTATGACCACTCTAACCTCATTGATGCCTCATAACTTGTCGTTCTTGCAACCACTACCATTACAATTCCCATTCTCCACAACTCACCACCCCACAACCCCCACCTCCCACAACTCCAAACTCGCAAAGCAAAAAAGAAATAGGTTTCAAGAAGAAATGAAAGGCAATGGTGGTGGGAAGGGACAATAGGGTAGTGAGGACAATAGGGCTAGAATTGAAGCTAAGAAAGTGCTAGGGCGTAGAGAGGAAGTTGACAATTGATAATGGCAGTGGTAACAAGTTATTATAGCTATATAGTTAATTATCACAAATAAGATATAACCAAAAAGCTTTTAGATCATAACCAAAGTAATGGACTCGTTTGAGGATTGACTATTTTAGTTGATTTTTTGACTTCTTATGAAAAGACGTACAGAAAAATTAAGAGAGTGATACAATTGAGTGTTTAGGCTCACCCAAATGGGGTCAATGTGATAACTGAAGTCACAATAAATTATAATTAACAACATAATATATATAATCAAATTATAACTAATATCACAATAAATTATAGTTAAATATTTTTAAAATTGTAAGTAGGGCATATGATATGCACACCAAAAACAAAAGTAAATAGCGTGTAATAAATAATTTGTGACGTATAGAAATAGAAATGACCGCCAACTAGGGGTGTTAACAGTTCGGTTGCGGCCGAATAACCTCTAATCCACCATCCGTCCGCCGGATGGGCGAATTAGAAAAAATCAATCCGCATCCGTCCGCCGAATTGACGAATGCAAATTGAGCGAATTTGAAGATTGACGGATGGATGCGAATCGGATTGGCGGTTTAAACTTTTACAAATTTTGAATATAATACAACTTGTCAACATTTTTTGGGGGATAATAATCCAACTCAACATAATCAAAAGATTATCAAATAAATTGTCAAATAATAATAATAAATACATATAAGAAAATCATGCATTATCAAAACAATTTCATTACTTTTTATTCAAAAACTATTTAATTTGATTTTTTTTAAAAATGACGAAATTTAGTCTGATATTTTCCACACAAAAATATCAAATATCAACATTTTCCATTTAATAAAAGGATTTCCAAATTAAAAACAAATTGAAAACACAACAGAATATCTAAACTTTTTTCTAATTGAAAATACAAATAAAATATCTAAGCAAATTGAAAACATAAAACCTTACAAATTACTAGGAGTACTTGAGGTTTGGTGGTTCGGTTGCAGTTAAATAAACCTCAAATTCGTCATCCGTTTAGAACTAGGCCAATTAGAAAAATCAATCCGCAACCGTCCGCTCATGTCACGCATCCGCTCAAAATGTAATGAATTAGTTCGATTCGATCGATTTGAGCAAATCAAAATATCCGCTGCTAAACCTTACCGCCAACAAACTCGAGGGCCATGCCATGCATTGCATGCATGTCATTTCCTGGGTATATATAAGGGCCCTATTCTTATTGGCCAAATGAGAAAAACATATACGGTGCCAAGCTCACCCAATCAATCCCAAATTCATAACAAGAAGAAGAAACCCTAACTTAAATTAAACCCCCTCCCTCTTTCTCTGTATTTCTGCACGGCAAACTGCAGCAGTCTTCTAGCCCTTCATTGGGAGCTTTTTTTTCTCTACTTGGCATCTTCAAGTCTTCAAGTAAGTTTCTTTGCTACTAATACACTCTCTGTTTGGTTCCTCAGAAAATTGAATTGAAAACAGAAAGAAAATTGTTAAACTTTTGTGTTTCTGTGTCGTATGGTTGTTGTTGCATGGCCCTTTCATATCTCATTCGTATTTTATTCATTGCCAAATAGAGAAGAAAGATTAGTGTTCCATAAGATTTGGATTTGGATTTGGATTTGGATTTTCTCTCTGTCTCGCACACTCAATTTTAGTCAAGTATATACTAATTTGGCATATATTGATGCATGGACTTGTGTATATTTACAAACATATAGACACACATATGCATGGCATGGATTAAAAGATGTGTATGCAATGTAGATTATATTACCATTGATTGCTGAGAAAATTATCGGAAAATGTTGTAGCAGGTTGGTTGTGGAATACTGATAAAATGTTATATGGTTCATAGCTCTCTTTTAATTCCATTCCATGTGAATCAAGCCAATTCTTGATTTCTGTATTTCATAATCCAGACACAGATTTTTTATTCGAGAACCGATGGTAGCGTTTTGTGTAAAGAGATGATGAGCCATCCATAAACCCCTTGGTTTATGGCTATCAAATAACAGTGAGACACATCATTACGCTCATTAATGTTCTTCTCTTAGCTGTTCAATGTTTCATCGGCTCCATCTTCATTCAATCAATTCACAAATTCCAAATTCTAAAATAATATTATGAAACTCTAAACACTTCTATCTGTAAATCAAAATGGAGTAGCAACTGACCAAAACAGGAGAAGATTAGTTGTTCAATGCCTCATGGCTCCTCCTCTTCTCCCTCTGGCCTCGTTGTTTTCCTTCTCTTTCGGGGTTGGCCTTCTTCCAATTGTTCAAATTATTATTTCCCCTTCTACTAATCATCAAGTAAAATAAATCTAAGAAAATGTTATTCTAAATTTCCCTTCTAATCGTACTTAAATTGCCCTAGCAACCGTGGAAGTTTCATTGGAGAGGAGTTATAGAGAGATGAGTGTAGAACTGAAGAAAATTCAAGAAGATCAAGACAAGGACTGCGAATCAGTGGATTAATTCCCATTGGAGAAGCCTTTTCCTAATGTGGGTATTCCAATAGTTTTTTTTATATTTCATGCTCAGTCTTTCTGAGCAAACAAACAACAATGGCAGATCACCTATGGTCAAACAAACAAACAAATCAAATTTGCAATAATTTTTCTTAGATTTATTTTAGTTGATGCACGTAGTTTGGAGGGAGGGGGGGGGAGGAGGAGGGGGAGGAGGAGATTCTGGCTGCTGGGGAGGAGGATTGGAGAAACACTAGAACTGTAAGAGAACTAGAAGAAGAAAACAGAGAGAGGAGAAAGAAAATATTGATCCACATGTTCTGATTTGTCAGGCACTAATTGGCTACCTGTGAACCATTACGGATAGGCCATGTATATTCAATCTCCAATGTAAATAATGTGTGTGTGTGTGTGTTTTTTGAAGTCCTATATATGCTTTACTATCACATGTATTTAAGCCCAGTAGTTTCTTAGGTTCCACAAAACAAAATATGCTTGCACTTTTATTTCATTACTTATTTCTATGTCTCCCAACAACAGTTATCCTTTTTAACCTGTTGTCAATTTTTTCTTTCCCACTTTGTAGACTTTGTTATTCAGGAGCTGTAGATATGGGTCGTGTGCGCACCAAGACGGTGAAGAAATCCTCCCGACAGGTGACTGAGAGGTATTACTCTAAAATGACCTTGGATTTCCACACAAACAAGAAGATCTTGGAGGAGGTTGCAATAATTCCCTCAAAGCGTCTTCGGAACAAGATTGCCGGGTTTTCCACCCACCTGATGAAGCGGATTCAGAAAGGTCCTGTTCGGGGGATCTCACTAAAACTACAAGAAGAGGAGCGTGAACGGCACATGGACTTCGTGCCTGATGAGTCCGCCATCAAAACTGACATTATTGAGGTCGACAAGGAGACCATTGACATGCTTTCTGCCCTTGGCATGGGTGACCTTCCTGGGGTTGTTAAGGCATCTGTTGAACCACAGGCTGTAGCTCCTGTTGCTCCTTTTGGTCGGGGTGGGCCGGGTGGATTTGGAAGGAGGTACTGAGTTTTTTATTAGGTATGGGATTTTTTTGAGGGCAAGTTTAGTGGTTAGTGTAGTTTTTGGTTTTGTAGGTGAATCATATGTGTTTTGGAATTCAATCAAGACACAATATATATTGTTTGATGGATAATATTAGACTAGGTTGTTATGATATATGATTTTGCAATTGTTTGGCCTTTTCTACATCATGGATTACATTTCTTGAACGCTAATTTCCATTGATTAAATTATTTAGTTGAGCTTGATAATGTTGATGTGCTGGGTGTAAAGTCCTTGTCTAATTTATATTATAGATGTTGTAACACGATATGGGTTCAATTTAGTCAAGAAAACAATATGGTTTTCATGTTGTGATTATGTAGGCAATTGTTGTTCTTATTCAAGATGTGAATATTGGCATAATGACATATTTTTAGAAATTTAGAGATTTTTCCAGATATGTCTTGTGATAAAATCAGGAGGATTTGCTTGTTATTTTCTATCATTATTTTTAAATCGTTCTTTCTGGAGATGTTATGAGCAATGTCTCAGAATGTTCCTTTGATGTTCAATGCTTTTGCTTATGGGGAAAAGAAAAGTAATTTGTTGCCGTAAATCAGATTCATCTCATCATATGAGGCATGGAATTTCGTTTTTTTGGGATTCTAGTAAGGCATGGAGCTTGTATTGTGAAATCCTGTATTGACAGGTAGCAATTACTTACATTTTGATTGTCTTGAGAGGAATTTAAGAAATAAGATACATCACATTCTCCATCTATTCCTGTATATCGAGCCCAGGAACATTTTTTTTTTTTTGTGACACGGTATGTATATATCATAGTGGTTAACTTATTACTAGGGTATTAGACGAATCCAGGATTTTTTTTTAGTGTAACACGGTATGTATATCAGTAGTGGTTAACTTGTTACTAGGGTATTAAACTCAAGACTTCAACTAGTGATCCCAGCCCCACAAAGTAGGGCCGAGTCCAGGACCTTAGATTGGCTGCGTACAGACGTTGAAACTAGGTGGATTTCATAGTCTTTTTTCATTTTCTGTTTGTTGAAGTACATTCAACCTTCTTAATAAATAGGAGAATCTATAATCTATAATAATAATAATAATAATAATCTATACTATATATTAAGCAAAAGGGGGTTTTTAACCCCAAGCCTTATGGGAGCTTCAATCTCCCAATCTAAGTTTCTTGATTTTTTGATTTAAAAAAAAAAATCTTAGCATTTATTAACTTCTCTTAACTCCCAAGTCTTACTCTCATAATAACAGTTTAATGCATTAAAAACAAGTATAAAAAAAAAAAAATTGAAATCCAACACATATGAATTTTTTGAAAAGTCTCAATACATATGATTATTATCCCTCATAATAATACTTTAATGCATTAAGAACAATCATAAAAAAAATTTCTTGAAAAGTCCAACACATATGATTATTATCAAAATATTAAACTTAATATAATATAATAATAAAAAAAGATATTTAATTCCTTGAAAAGTCTAACACATATGATTATTATCAAAATATTAAACTTTAATATAATATAAAAAAAGGGAAAAAAGAAGACATTTAAAAAAAAAATTTAAAAATCACAATTCACATATATAGATAATTGTAAACACAATCCGTGCATAGCACGGATGATATGCTAGTATATATTAAACAAAAGGGGGTTTTTAACTCCAAGTCTTGTGGGAGCTCCAATCTCCCAATCTAAACTTCCTGATTTTTTGATTTAAAAAAAAAAAAAAACCGTAGTATTTATTAACTTCTCCCAACCCCCAAGTCTTACCCTCATAATAACACTTTAATGCATTAAGAACAAGTATAAAAAAAATTCTTTAAAATCCAATAAATATGATTTCCTTAAAAAGTCTCAACACATATGATTATTATCCCTCATAATAACAATTTAATGCATTAAGAACAAGCATAAAAAAAAATTCTTGACAAGTCCAACACATATAATTATTATCAAAATATTAAACTTTAATATAATATAATTAAAAAAAAAGATATTTAATTCCTTTAAAAGTCTAACACATATGATTATTATCAAAATATTAAACGTTAATATAATATAAAAAAGGAAAAAAAAAAAAAAGAAAGCATTTAAAAAAAAGGAAAAAAAAAGACATTTAAAAATCACAATTCACATATATAGATAATTGTAAACACAATCCGTGCATAGCACGGGTGATATGCTAGTATATTTTAGGGTAAACTACCAATAGGTCCTATTTTTTAGACTTATTACCCATTAAGTCCTATTGATAAATTTATTAAGTGATAAAGATAAATTTATCAGTCTTTTATTTTTATAAATAAATTTATAGTAATAAATTTATCAATCTCTTTGTTTTTATGAATAAATTTATAGTGATAAATTTATCAATTTCTTATTTGTATAGTATTAAATTTATTAGTTAGGACCTGTAGGTAAATAAGTCTACTTAATGGGACTAATTGATAAGTACCCCTATATTTTATCCAGAGAGAGAGAGAGAATATATGACTCCCTTCAATAAAAAGCTACAAATGCAACCGGATGGTCTATGAAAATTATCAATTCCAATGACAAGGAACCTCATATTATGGATGGTTGGGGTAGATTATATAAGTTACTTATAATTTATTTTAATTTGAAAGTTTATGTTATATTGTTTAGTGTAGTTTCTGGTTTATTTGACAAAAATAGTTTAAATAAATTTAAAAAAAAAATTAATTAATTAGAAGTTAGGAGGGATAGTTTTGACATTCACTTTTTTATTATTAAATTTTAACTTATAATACAATACACCAATTATACTTGTGTGCATATTACTGCGAGTGCTACACTTGTAATCCAAAGTGTTTATAGTGGTAAGCATTTAAAACTGGCAATATACTGGGTTCAATTTCTATTCCTGATAATAAATAAATAAAAATACTAAATGTATTGTGTAATAATAAAATTTTAAAAATTAAAACATAACTCAGTTAAATAATATGCGATAGATATCACATCAGTATATTAGTAAAATTTGTATAATAGTTTAATTCAATGGCACGTCCTGTTAGGCCCAGAATACAGGGGCAAGTTATTGCACAGTTAATCTTGTAAATGTTACAGTAAAACTTATTTACGTAAAAAATTAATTTTATTAGATATGATAAATAAATAAATATATAAATCATATTTTGTTTTATAAAATAGATAATGTAAGTTTAAACTCGTAATTGTCTTTTATTTTAAAAATCAAAATATATTTTGTTTATGTGTTTAGTGATATCTGATAAAAGTGATTTTTGTACAACTTATCTTTGTTATTAAAATTACGAGATAAATGGTTCAGATCATCTTTGTAAGCCCAAAATGAAATCTACAAAATAGAATAAAAAAAGATAATAACATTTTATGAAGCACGGGTACTTAAAAAATATTGTTGTATTCACACGGGGTACTTACTGGGTATGGATACTCATACCGATAAGGTTGCATGCGTACAAGATACGTGAAATACGTACTAGATACTTCTTATACATTCTTTGATAGTTGAGAATTCTGTGGGTACGGGATGGGTACACCAAGCTATGGGATATTGGTGGAGATATATTTAATTTATTAGAGAGTTTTGATTTATTTAAAATTTCAAATCCTTTACTTGATGTGGTAAAGATGAAAGATGTATTATTTAATGATAAAATTGATGGAAATGAAAATTGAAAATTTAAATTTCAAATTTTGCTTAGCTCGCCTTTGGAATGAAATTTTATTTTGTAATTTCTTCTATCTAATCGTATTAAAACAGTTTGTAGATTTTGCTTATTGATATTGTTGTACTATAATTTTTGTTTTGATTTTATAATTTTTTCTTTTAATTTTGATATTGAACTTTAATTTATAAATTAAATTTCAAACTATAAATTATAAAAAATAAAAAAATTTTATTAACGGACCTCAATCATACTCGTACCTTACATATATATATATATATACATTTAAAATCTTACCCTATCAACATACTCATAATATATCCATACCAATATTCACATCGGTACTCATATTTTTATAAATAACTTTATGTCGCCATTATAATTAATTTTTTCTTCACAAATCCGATTCATTCCATCTCCTTCATTCCATCTCATTTCATCCCATTGTCAATCCTAATTTGAAAAGGGGCCCAGTTAAACTGTTCAAATATTCCCATAGGTTTCATGAAATACATCGAAGTATGGAGTTGTGTGTGAAAGAGTGATCAATTATTCAATCAATCAAATCCCTTTATTCCTTCCTCTCTCTCTCGGAGGAGGTGAAGAAGCACCCACACCCACCACCAGACACAGTTCCCGATTCCTTCAAACAGACAGTCCGTCCGCTCTTTCTTTTTAGCTCCTCGTAGTTTGTGGTGGTTTTCTCCCTTCCTTTTCTTTTCCAAAAATACTACAGATCTCAAAAATTTTATCAAATGTCTCACATAAGTGTGAGACCCACATGAAACTCACATTATGTGAGTCTCACACTCTTATGAGATATTTGATAAAATTTTTGATAAAATTTTTAAAATCTGTAACATTACTGTTTCTTTTCTCTCTTTTCTTTTCCCACCTTTTCTCTCTTCTTTTCTTTTAATTACCTATTAATGTCTTGATTGACAAGTATATGGATTGACACATTTACCAGAACCACTAGCTACTACCATCTGTATTATTCTTCTTCTTAAAAGCATTAATCCAATATTCCAAAGTTATTCTTCCATTCCTTGTTTGTTGAAAAAACAAGTCATCAGTAAGATGCCCAGATGTCCAAACTTCTAGATTAGTGCCTAAATACATGTGTACAAATATACATTCTTTTATAGAATAGAATGATGTAATTGTATCATTTTTGAAATTATGAGCTCAAATTATGTCTCTTTTAGTTTGACATAATATAATTATAATTAGTCACCTTATGTTTTTTTAGAATAAGTAATGGTATACAAGTAGTACTTTTTTTTTAATTTGATATATATATATAGAATAATATGGTTATGGAGAAAGTTATGCAATGTTATTTCAACAACTTAATCTTTTGGGATTAATGATAATATTTATTATCATTTACAAATATTAATTATTATTATTTATAATATTTATCATTTATTTGTAAATATTTTTTCTGACAATCACTGCTGCCCTTTCTTCAATAATAATTTAGATAAAAAAAAAAAAAAATCAAACTCTTTATTTTTTTGTGAAATGTAAGAATTCCAATCAATTTAAAAACTATTGGTTATAGGCAACTTTGCTTTGCCTCACATGCATTCCACTTTTCCAATAACAAAAATCTTTCTTGCCTAAAAGAAAAGAGAAAAGTTAGGAATTATGAAAATTTTTTTATAAAAATGATCATGAAAGATTTATGATCTGTGGATTACCTTGATTAGTGTGTGGTGCTTTATTTTAAGTATAATTTAAGGGTCACAAAACTTTCATGATTATTTTCATGAAAGATTTTTCATGATACCTAACATTACTGAAAAGAAAAAGACAAAAACCACTTGTATATTATTTCATACACATCATACTAATGTCTCTTCACTACCAAATTATAAAACACATAAGCACTAGCACTACCTACAAAAGTACAGTTCACCATTACACTCCTCTCTTTCCCAACCAAATAAAACCCATGAAACCAAACCCTCCACTCCTTCCTTGATGATTCATCTCCTCAATAACCTCTATTCTACTTAGTGAACCCACAAGCAAACTCATCAAAAACAAACCAAACAAGATGAGAACAGGAGGTTACACCACCCATCAAACCCTAACCACTGAAGCTGCAACCTTTGTAAACCAAGCTCTAACCCTAGCCAGACGGCGAGGTCATGCCCAAGTCACTCCTCTCCATGTTGCTAGCACCATGCTCTCTTCTTCCTCCACTGGTCTTCTTCGCACCTCTTGTCTTCAATCCCATTCCCACCCTCTCCAACTCAAGGCCCTCGAACTTTGCTTCAACGTCGCCCTCAATCGCCTCCCCATATCCTCCTCATCAACACCGCGGTCCTTCACTCTCTCCAATGCCTTAGTCGCCGCCTTCAAGCGAGCACAAGCTCACCAACGCCGTGGTTCCATTGAAAACCAACAACAACCCATTTTAGCCTTGAAAGTGGAGTTGGAACAGCTTGTGATCTCCATTTTAGATGACCCTAGTGTTAGTAGAGTCATGAGAGAAGCTGGTTTCTCTAGCACCCAAGTGAAAGCCAATGTCGAACAAGCCATGTCACTGGAGGTTTGTTCTCAAAGCCCTAGCCCTCCTCCTGTGAGTTGTTGTCAGTCCAAAGAAATCATCACTAAACCAAATGATCAAGTTAGTACTAATAGTGAAGAAGATGTCAAGAGTGTTCTAGACTCATTGGTGAGGAAAAAAAGGAGAAACATTGTTGTTGTAGGGGAGTGTTTGGCTAGTGCAGAGAGGGTGGTTAAGGGAGTGATAGAGAAATTTGATAGAGGGGATGTCCATGGGGACATGAAGTATGTCCAATTCATAAGCCTTCCTCTTTCTTCTTTGAAAAATCTTCCGGTGGGCGAGGCAGAGAAGAGGTTTGGGGAGCTGAGGTGTTTGGTGAAAAGTTGTGTGGGAAGAGGGGTAGTTTTGTATTTGGGTGATCTTAAATGGGCTTCTGAGTTTTGGTCAAGTTATGGTGGGCATAGTAGAAACTATTGTTGTCCTGTGGAGCTCATGGTCATGGAGCTTAGTAGATTGTTGTGTGGAATTGGGGAGAGTGGGAAGCTGTGGCTAATGGGAATTGCAACTTTACAGACTTACATGAGGTGCAAGACTGGCCAACCTTCTCTTGAGACACTTTGGCAACTTCATCCTCTCACAATTCCTGTTGGCAGCTTGGGACTCAGTCTCACCCTTGAGAGGTAAACTAGACATTTCCCAAAGTTTTTTTTATTTTTATTTTTTAATTTTATTTATTTTATTTTTTTGTTGGTGATTAAGGAAATAAAAAATTATATCTATAACGATAAAACTCAAATTCCAACATCACGCCTGATAAGAGAGCATTTCACCCAATGGCGCACACAAAGAGTTGTGGGCCAGCAGGTGCTTCAATCCCCTAAGCTTTTGAAGAATGTCATTTTTAATTTTTTACCATGTAATTTTGAATGTTTACAAAAGAATTTTTCATTTTGGCCCTTCTAAGATCTTATATTATTTTCATTCAGTTTTCAAAATTTATAAAATAAATAAATTTGGCCACCCAAACCCTTAAAAAATCTCGTTATTTTCATTCAATTGAAAATAAATTAGTATTTTGATCTCCAAAGACTACATAATTATACTTTAATATATCTTAATATTTCTCAAAGTCTAACAATCTTTTAAAATCCCAAGAAATCAGCTATTTTTTGTTTTTTCTCTAAATTTTTAAGGTGGGTAATCATATTAATCCTGTTTTTTCTTTTGCTTTTTCTAGTGATATGCAAGGTCAAGAGTTCCAAAGCAAGGTATCGAGAAATGAGTGTAGCTGGTCACAAATTAAAATTGGAGTTGAAAAAAACCTCAATTGCTGTAAAGATTGCTTGGCCAACTTCAATAGAGAAGCTGGAAGCATAGGCAGCAATAGCTTTTGCAATGAGTCCACTACCACTTCAAACAGCTCATGCTTGCCTTCATGGCTTCAACAGTACAAGGAAGAAAACCTAAGAAAAACTACCAATGATCAGGTACCAATTTTCAAAGTCCATTAATTGCATTTTCAGTTTTTTATTTTTGGTAAGAAACAAAATACAAAAACTCATCTGGTGTACAAAAATATTTTGAAACCAACTTAAAAATAAAGGATAAAGAAACATATTTAGTGAGTTGTCAAATGTGGTGGTTCGCATTAGAGGGTGATCAGATGTAGTGGTCGATGGTGGAGTCGCCTGAGGTGGCTATCGGAGTTAGATTGTTTTGAGCGTCACCAGAGGTAATGGGCAGTGACTGTCTGGTCACCAGACTCCTTCGAAGAGTCGTCAAAAGTTGATCGGAGCTTGCCAGAGCATCATTGGTGACCGGTGGTGGGTGGTGGAGGAGGGCAAAGAGAGTGAAAAATTATTTTGAAAATAAATAAAAATACATTTTTTTTTCCAAAAATTTTGAAAATATTATAATTGATTTCACTTTTTTAAAAACAAAAACAATATATTAAACAAATTTCGGTTTCGATTTCAGTTTTCAAAAAAGATGAAAAGAAAAAACTAAAATGGAAGCATTATCAAAGAAAAGCTAAATGTGGTCCCATATTAATCCCCAATCCAATCTTACATTCCTTCTATCTTGTTTTTGTTTCAGGAATTCAACAAACTTAGAGATCTATGCAAGAAATGGAACTCAATTTGCAGTTCAATCCACAAGAAGCCCCACTTTTTTGAAAATGCCCTCAATTTTTCATCTTCTTCAATTTCAACCTCTTCATATGACCGGCACAACCCTAACTTGCATCACACCCTTTCAAACTGGCCAGTGATTTTCGAACCTAAACCATCACCAAAAGAACACCAATTTTTCACACCTGAAAATGGCATTGAAAGCTTCGAATTTGGATCCAGTTTGAGAAGATACATTCCAGAGAGAAACGAGCGAAAACCGGACCTTTTATCAAACCCTAATTCTAGTCCTAATTCAGCTTCTTCTAGTGAAGCAGAGGAAGACATTGTTGAGTGCTTGGACAGGTTCAAAGAGCTTAATTCTGAAAACTTAAAGGTTTTATGCAATGCATTGGAGAAAAAAGTCCCTTGGCAAAGAGACATAATTCCAGATATTGCGAGCACAATCCTTCAATGTCGATCTGGAACTATAACAAGAAAATGCAAGTTGAAATACAGAGAGGACAAAGAAGAAACATGGTTGTTCTTCCTTGGTGTCGATTTTAAGGCCAAAGAGAAGATTGCGAAGGAACTAGCAAAGCTTGTTTTCGGCTCTCAAATAAACTTTGTCACAATTGGACTAAGCAATTTCTCATCAACAAGAGGTGATTCAAGTGAAGAGTTTAGCAACAAAAGAGGAAGGGATGAGTCGGGTTCAACTTATTTAGAGAGATTCGCAGAGGCAGTTCAAGAAAACGCTAGTCGTGTGTTTTTCATGGAAGATGTCGAGCAAGTTGATTACTGTTCTCAAAAGGGTGTTAAGAGAGCGATTGAAAGCGGAAGAATTGCCCTTCCTGGTGGTGAATTGGCTCCTCTTAAGGATGCCATTGTCATTTTCAGCTGTGAAAGCTTTAGCTCAATGTCAAGAGCTTGTTCTCCTCCTATTAGGCCTAATTCAAGCGATCCGAGCAAAAACAAAGATGATCCTGAAGAAGATGATGAATTGGAAGAGAGAAGACCACCTTGTGCTTCACTGGATTTGAATTCTGCCACTGAAGATGAAGAATATTCAGTTGCTGATATCATGGACTATGTGGATAGGCAAATCATTTTCAAAATTCAAGTGCTGTGAAATGAAGGACCTGACCAGAGTTGAGAAATCTTTTGGGATAGTAACTTTAAATTTTCTTTTTCTATTTTTTTTTTTTCTGTTTTTAAATTGGAGGGGGGAAAGGAAACATCTATTAGGCCAACAATGAGAACTTCCATAGATGCCATGTAGAACATGTGTAAATTAATTTATATCTGATGTTGTTTCTTGTAACAGTTTATTTTAGAGTTGAGTTTCTCTTCACTTTATTAGATTGTTTAGTTCAAAAATTGCAAGATAAGTTATGAAGTCCATAGTGGAGCCTATGGCTCCTCTCATAATTTTTGGACTGAATCCACTGGAGATAAGCCCAACTCTTTATTTAACTTATAATTTCATTTTCTTCAAGTTCTAGTTTCAAGTGCAACAACTATAATTGAGTTATGGTATAATTCCTTATTCTTCTAATCCTTTTGGAAAAATGTTAGTATTACATAAATGAATTTCTTAACTAATTTTTTTTTTTTTTGCAAGAGTGATTATGGTAGAGAATCTTGGTCCATCCCATCTCCGATTGCCATCTTAGCTCCTTCCTTATCCTCCTGCCATCCCCACACACTCTCCCACCACTGCAACACCCCTCCAACCCTCCCATTTGGTGTGGAAGACAATCTTTTTTTTTTTTATTTTTATTATTATTATTATTTTTTTTTTTTGTGTGTGTGTGTTCGAGCATTTGTTCGGCTGTGTCTAGCTAAAGGCAGGCCAAACGGATTAAAATTGAAGAAATTAGTCATGCTCGACCTTAGTTATCCAAACAACCTTAAAATGTTCAGTAACTAAAGGGCAAATCAGAACCTAACGAAACTTTTGACTCCATTTTGTTCAAGTAGCACATAACTTCATTAAAATGATAAAAAATCACACACAGACATCTCTAAACACTGAAATCTTGTATAAAATATATTTTCAATTATCATATATATGTTTCAACTATGGAATTTTTTTTTACATATATTTTTTTTTCTCTTAATGTTCTTATGGTAGAGGTGCTGGGAGTTGCAGGAGTGGAGAAAAGAAGAGGAGTGGATGGTTGTGGTTGGTGGAGGAGAAGTGGTGGTGATGGGTGGATGACAGTGGTTGGTAAAGAGAAATTTTATTACATTTTAAAAAATATTTTGGTCTTTCAAAGTAGTTTTACAAATGGATAAAATTATTTTTAAATAAATTTAAAATTTAGGACATAATGAGTTAAAACTGTTGTATAAACAGAATCATCCGCCGATATATAATCATATATGTATTATTCTAATACCATCATTAAACCATAGTTTGAACATCTTTAGCAAGAGAATAAGAAGGGAAATGCAGGTGAGTGCATAAAGTTTGACAAAGAAATGATTCATAACGTGAGAATTGTGCAAACTAAAAGCTACTTTAGAAGAAGAAGATATAAAAGAAAAATCTTCCTAAACAAACATGAGAAAAAAAGGCCATTTCTTTTCATACATGGTGAGCTCATTTTCACTTTTCTTTTCTTTTTTTTGTTCCCTTTGAATTTAACTTTGAATGGTAGCTAAGAGAAGATGATCAGTATAAAATTGACAAGACGAATCTAATCTTTTGAACCATAAAGATATTCCCCACTTTATGATAAAGAATGAACATTAGCTTTCAAACATTTATTAGTCTAATTAGGTGGGAATATAAACTTGAGGAAGAATTCCATTTCCTGAGATTAATCTTGGCCAAATTATAAAGATAGTCCACACATTTTGTTATTTGTGTTATTTTTGTCTCCACAATTTTAATTGACTCAATTGTAACCCTTAATTTTATATTTTGTCTCAATTTAATCCAATTGATTATGTCATGAGAGTTTTTTTTACAGGAAATGATCACTAAGTTAGTTGAGGTTAAGTAACTAAATTGATCAAGTTTACAATTTTACTTAGAAAAATATAACATATGCAACTTTTGTGCACATTTTTCATAAAAAAAAACTAACAATTAGAATCAATTGAATTAAATTAATAAAAGGAAAAATTACGACGGTAGTCCCTGTATTTCACCCCTTGTGTCATTTTAGTCCATGTACTTTCAATTGGCTCGATTTTAGTCCATGTACTTTCAATTGGCTCAATTTTGACCATGAATTTATGATTTTGTTTCAATTTGGTCCAATTGAAAATTACTCTTAACATTTTTTTATGGAAAACAAGCACATAAAAGTCATGTGCCATATTTTTTAGGACACTCAACTCATTTAGTTAAGGGATTTTTATTGATAAGTCCAATTTAGAAGTGTTTTAACCCAAGAAGTCCATGAAAGAATTTTTTAACCCATTTAGTCCCATGTATGTATAGTTTTATTCCATAAAGTCCATTTTCTTGTTTTACACTATTTTCTTGGACACTTATGCCCTTATATTCAATTTTGATATCCTTATAAATATTTTTTGAACGATTAGCAATTTAATGATGTGAACATTCATATTTTAAAATTCACATTGGTAAGAATGTAAAATTGGCCCGTGGGCGGCCTGAAACCCGCCCGCGAGCCGGGGCGGGCCCGGCCCGTTGACAATGTGAATATTCACATTGACATGTTAACCTTCACATTAATAGGAGTGTAAAATTGGACCGCGTCCCATGGCGGTGCAAAACCCGCTCGCGGCCCATGGGCGGCCCGGGGCGGGCCCGGTCCGGCCCATTGACAATGTGAATATTCACATTGATATGTTAACATTCACATTGATAAGAGTATAAAATTGGCCCGAGGCCCATGGGCGGCCAAAAGCCCGCCTGCGGCCCGGGGAGGGCCCGGCCCGGCCCGTTGACAATGTGAATATTCATATTGACATGTTAACATTCACATTGACAGGAGTGTAAAATTAGCCCGCGCCTCGTGGCTGCCCGAAACCTGCCCACGGCCCGTGGGCGGCCCGGGGCGGGCCCAGCCCGGCCTGTTGACAATGTGAATATTCACATTGACATGTTAACATTCACATTGATAAGAGTATAAAATTGGTCAGCAGCCCAAGGCGGGCCCGACCCGGCCCGGCCCGGCCCATTGACAATGTGAATATTCCCATTGACATGTTAACATTCACATTAATAGGAGTGTAAAATTGGCTCCCGTCCCGTGGCAGCACAAAACCCACTCGCAGCACATGGGCGGCCCGGGGCGGGCCCGGTCTGGCCCGTTGACAATGTGAATATTCACATTGACATGTTAACATTCACATTGATAAGAGTATAAAATTGGCCTGCGGCCCATGGGCGGCCAAAAGCCTGCCCGCAGCCCGGGGCAGGCCCGGCCCGGCCCGTTGACAATATGAATATTCACATTGACATGTTAACATTCACATTGATAAGAGTGTAAAATTGGCCCGCAGCCCGTGGGCGGCCCGAAGCCCGACCGAAGCCCGATGCGGCCTTGGCCCGACCCGTGACAATGTGAATATTCACATTGACATGTTAACATTCACATTGATAGGAGTGTAAAATTAGCCCGCGCCCCGTGGCTACCCGAAACCCGCCCACGGCCCGTGGGCAGCCCGGGGCGGGCCCAGCCCGGCCTGTTGACAATGTGAATATTCACATTGATATGTTAACATTCACATTGATAAGAGTGTAAAATTGGCCCGTGACCCGTGGGCAGCCCGAAGCCCGACCTCGGGCCGGGGCGGGCCCGGCTCGTTGGCAATGTGAATATTCACATTGACATGTTAACATTCATATTGATAGGAGTGTAACATTGGCCCGCAGCCCGTGGGCGACCTGAAGCTAGACCGTAGCCCGAGGCGGGCTTGGCCGGACCCGTGACAATGTGAATATTCACATTGACATGTTAACATTAACATTGATAGGAATGTAAAATTTGTCCGCTGCCCGAAGCTCGCCCGCGGCCTGGGGTAGGCCCGGACCCAAACCCGGGCCGCCCCGGGCCGCCCATGGGACGCGACTCAATTTTACACTCTTATCAATGTGAATGTTAACATGTCAATGTGAATATTCACATTGTCAACAGGCCGGGTCGGGCCCGCCTCGGGTCGCCCACGGGCCGTGGGCGGGTTTCAGGCAGCTACGGGGCACGGGTTAATGTTACACTCTTATCAATGTAAATGTTAACATGTCAATGTGAATATTCACGTTGTCAACGGGTCGAGTCCGCCCCGGCCCGGGGCCGGGCTTCAGGCTGCCGACGGGTCACGGGCTAATTTTACACTATTATCAATGTTAATGTTAATAAGTCAATGTGAATATTCACATTGTCAACGGGTCGGGCCGGGCCCGCCCTGGGCAGCGGACGGGCTTCGGGCCGCCCACAGGCCACGGGGCAATTTTACGCTCCTATCAATGTGAATGTTAATATGTCAATGTGAATATTCACATTGTCAACGGGCTGAGCCGGGCTCGCCCCGGGCCGCCCACGGGCTTCAAGCCGCCCATGGGACGCGAGTCAATTTTACACTCTTATCAATGTGAATATTCACATGTCAATGTGAATATTCACATTGTCAACAGGCCGGGCCGGGCCCGCCCCGGACCGCCCACGGGCCGTGGGCTGGTTTCGGGCAGCCACGGGGCGCGGGCTAATTTTATACTCTTATCAATGTGAATGTTAACAAGGCCTGCCCAGGGCAGCCCACGAGCCGCGGGCGGGTTTCGGGCCGGCCACAGGCTACGGGCTAATTTTACACTCCTATCAATGTGAATGTTAACATGTCAATGTGAATATTCACATTGTCAACGGGGTGGGCCCGGCCCGGGTTTCAGGCTGCCCACAGGTCACGGGCTAATTTTACACTCTTATCAATGTTAATGTTAATATGTCAATGCGAATATTCACATTATGAACGGGCGGGCCCGGGCCCGCCTCGGGCGGCGAGTTGGCTTCGGGCTGCCCACAGGCCGCCGGCCAATTTTACACTCCTATCAATGTGAATATTAACTTGTCAATGTGAATATTCAAATTATCAACGGGCCGGGCCGGGCCTATTTTTTTGGCCTGTGGGCCGGCTCGGCCCGACTCGAATTTTTCCCGGCACCCACGAGGATCGACATGGGCCGGGCCCCTACTCCTTAACGATATGAACATTCACATTGACGGTGTGAACATTCACATTAGGGGTATTTTGGTAATTATGTCACCCATAGGACTTATTGAAATATAAGAAAATAATGTGAACTGAATGGAACATAAGTAGATGAAAAGGGTATTTTGGTCTTCTTATCTCAAATTGGACCTAATGGAATAATCAAAAAGAATATGGGTTGGATGAAATAAAACTCTTAGAAAATGGATTTATCAAAAAAGCTCCTTTTAGTTAACTTTAACCAATTTAGTGATAATTTTTCTTAAAAAACACTAACGATATTATTAATTGGACCAAATTGAAACAAAATTTAAAATTAAAGATCAAAATTGAGCCAATTGAAAGTATATGAATCAAAATGACATAACGGATAAAATATATGGGCCATCGGTGTAATTTTCCCTTAAGGTGAAGTAAAAAATTTAGGGTCAAAATTGAACTAATTGAAATTATGAGGACCTAAATGACACAAGAATTAAAATATAAGAATTAATGGTATAATTTGCCCTCAATTCTTTCTTTCAAGGGACAATTGCTGCACAGTGGTGGCAAGAAAGGTTAACTACACATTAATGAAAAAGTTTATAATTTTAATAATTAATATTTATAAAATTTATCATTTTTTTATAAATTTTGTTTCCGTGACTGTGGTGTAGTTTCCCTTCTTTTCAAATATGAATTTTGGGCTACCTCTATATATACTTTTCTTCCTTAAAAAAATCTCTCAAATGTCATGATATTAATAATTGTATTGATGTAGTACGCATAATAAAGGAGTAAATGGCAGCCTGAGACCATCATACAGCCCATTAGGGCTAAAATGGCTAAAATGTTAGAAGAAATCTTTCTTGAGGAGATTACAAAATTTATGAAACTATCAATCATGTTAAGTTGTGTTCAAAATCAATCATTTTAACCACATTTTGGCATATTTTTGTTTAAGCTAAACTTCTCTTTGAAAAATCTTAAATCTCAGAAATATTGATTTGTGATTATGTTTCAATTTAAAATAATAAATAACAATTTCAATCGAACAATCAAGACAAATCAGTGTAACGATTTAACGTGAAAAAAATCACAATTAGAATGCCTTCCATTGTGATACAAAAAATCACATGCTAAAGTTACAAAACAATCCACTAAGAAGACAAAAAGGAATTACACACGTATATCCTCAATTACTTAGCAAATCTATGCCCGAATTGAGCCGACCCCGGTGTGCTTTTTTCACCACCGTCTCCACCTTGAAATTGTCTTGCCCAACGTTGAATTCACAACGCCGATATCGAATCCACGATGATGAGTCACTCCGGAATCTACTAAAACTTCAGACCCATGTTTTCCGAAATCTACCAAAGAACGCTTCTCTCTTTTGTGAATAAAAGAAAACAAACAAACATCTTGATGATGTTAATATGAAGTTCATAAATCCATTAATTACTCTCAAATCATCAAGGAAACACTCATAAAAATACCATCAAATATAGAAAACCTTGGTAGCTTTGTTCTCCTAGAAATTGGACGACTTAAACCCTAAAAATAAAAAATTATACACTTTATAGTCAATTGAATCGCGAAGACCGCTTGAGCGCACATTTCACCACTCGAGCGATATGAGTAAAGACGGTGCAAAACATATAAGTCAAATGCTCAAGCGCAACTTTCACTGCTCGAGCAATAAAACTTTCTTCCTAGAAATTTAGGCGCTCTACAAAAGTACTGGATGATGTCATTCACTGCTCGAGCGCACAAATGACTGCTTGAGCAGTCCCCGTACATAGTTAGCGAAGTGGCAAATATGAAAACCTCAAGATCACAAACTCCTCTGCATAGGCATAATTCGGATTAGATTCGCATCTAAACACTCACATCCTCATTAAAACAAAAGAGCACATAAAATTACAATTGAAAGGAGTTTTGTCAAACGAGATTGTCAATTACAAAAACCTAACACTCTTTTTAGTAAATTTTTTTTATTTTGTCTTTATTCAAAAATGAGTCTAAAAGTGTGTGAACAAAATACAAATTCTCATTAGTCTAATAGTGGGCCAACAACTTTGGGTGGGAGCAATAAAATGTTTTAGATATAATCCATTATTTTAAACCAATCACAATTTGTATTTGAACAAATTCATTTTCATTCAACAACTCAATTGAAACCATTCAATAGAGTCTATTTTGTTCCAAAGAAGAGGTATCTAAAACAATTTCTATCAAATCTAGATATATTTCTTCTCACTTTGTTTTTCAAAATTAATTTGATATTATAAGTTGGAATTTCAAGTCATAGAACCATGTAAAATCATATAAACCTCTCTCTCCCACACTAATTATGTTTTAACAAAGCACTTGCTTATTATCACTTATATATATATATATATGTCTATATTATTATATGAAGTGTTTGTTGAAAATGTTGTAGCTCAAAATGAATGTAAATGGTACACTAGTTTAAATTTAAAAAGAGAAAAATACTTAAAAAGAAGTTAAGAATTCATCTTTTGAGGAAAGCGCTAGCAAAACAAAGAAAAAAAGAAAAGAAAAAGGAAAAAGGAAAGCACTAGTCGATTACACTGTTTTCTTGATTATGAAAGAAAGAATGAACAAATGAATGAAAGAAGAAAAAATAGAGAAAGAGAGGATTAGGCTGCTATGCGGTGTACAACAATCATTGTTGTGTAGTCAAATGAACTCATTTCGGGGCGTATTTCGATAATTCGAAACGTTCACATTTAGAATACATCAAATAGAATATACCTGCAAAAAATCAAGTTAATCGGATATTGTTTACCCTTTCATCTACTCACATTTGTATTCATTTTAATACTTTAAATAACAATCGTTATTTATTTTTATAGATACAAATGTGAGTAGATGAATAGGTAAACGATATCCGATTAACTTGATTTTTTTGCAAGTATGCTCTACTTGATGTATTCTAAAATATGAACGATTCAGATTATTGAAATAAGCCCATTTGGCTGCACAATAATGACTGCTATATATGTTTTTTCTTCTTTGATCAATAGGATATATTTTTCCTTGTTCGATCGATCAGTTCAAAATTATATATATACCTTTATCTACTTGCAAGAAACTTCCACTTTATAGATCATTACACTAAATATTTTTAAATTTTCACTGAACTTGAATTTTACAAATTTTTTTGGGTGAATAAGAATTTTACAAATTTGAATATTGAAAGCTGAGGCAAATTTTTTTATACCAAAGATTTGAAAGTAAATTCTGGCTAAACATGAAAAAAAAAAAATTAAGAAAAGAAAAGAAAGAAAAGAAATTGAATTACTGGTAATTGACCAACTATCTCTTTTCTTAATTTCACACTCTTCTAACTTCAAGAATGTTTTCGTCTAAACATTTAACTTGAGTTTGGACCACAAATTTAAAAAGAAAAACAAAAAGAAAGTGCTAGAAACCAACCATGTATTCATTTGTTTGGTTGGTTGTCCACCCAAAAAAAAAAAAAAAGTGAATATCTATAGACAACTTTATTTTTCCTTCAATTTTATTTTTTATCAATAAATTCAAAATTCAAACATAATATAAGAGGAGAATGTTTTTTTAAGAAGAAATTAAATCACATTAAAGTTATCTAACTCAGATCATTATATTAGGCCAACTTTGGGAAGACTAAACAAGTGCACTTTTTGATTTTTTATGAAATATGGGTTGGGTTTGAAATGATATGTTAGAGAGGTGATGTGACTTAAATAAGATGATGTGACTTAAATAGGATAGTGACTTTTTGACTTTTTAGATTTTTTTGAGAATGCCAAACTTGACCTTAGTGTTTTTATTTTAAGAATGTATTATACATAAATAAAAAAAAATTATTATTAAACACAAAAGAAAGTATTCCACATAAGAAATTCGTTTATATATAATTTTTTTATAAAAAAAATTCACATTTATGTTTCTCAAAAAAACATGTTCTATACCAATAATCTATGTTGTACAAGTAGACATGACCTCGAGCTCTGTTCCCATTATGGTATGAATGCAAAAAGAAGTCACCCAAAAGGTTACAGTAGTATATGAGGCAAGAAATTGAGCAATTCCACTATCAATACTGAAATCAGTCATAAAATTAAACATAGAATACATACATATAAATAAATAAAATTTTACACTATATTATTGAGGTCTCATTACAATATATAAGAGTTTTAAAAATTAAATTTTTTTGGTCTCTAAAAATAAAATTTTTGTTGCAAAAGATACTTAGAAACTAATTTCTATCGTCGTAAAGATAATCGCTAAAAGATCGTCTCGAAAAATAAAAAATAAAGCTTTTAGCAATAAAATTTTAAAAATATTACTAATAAATACACTTTTAAGGACAAAATAAGTTAGTTCAAAATGGTTTATTTTGAGACAAAGTTTGGTCTTAAAAAGATAATAATTCATCAATAATATCTAATTTGTATTGCTAAAAATATAATAAAGACACTTTTCGTAACAAAAAAATTTAATCCTTAAAAAATAATTATCTCTAAATTTTAATTTCTAAAATTTTAATTTTTTGTAGTGTCTATCTTTTTTTTTTCTTTTTTTTTTTTTGAGGACAAAAAAAGGAGGTTCTGAGGGGATATCACGACCTCCGTAGGCCCAGGTCCTAGGGTAGCCGGTTGCCAGCCTGATTTAACCCAATCCACAGGAAGGGACCTACCACCGAGGCACCAGTGGAGCTCATCAACCGCCCCAATCATGGACAAGTTTCAATCAGAATACAACGCGAGATCTCTGCAGAGAGAGCCCCTCAAAATTCCAAAAACTCTATCTCAAAAACTCTTATTTGTTTACATATTTGGAATCTGCTTATGTAATTAATTTTGGATTCTTATAAGTATTCGAGACTGAGTGGTAAAACCATGGAAAGCCATGGTCACGAAAGCACTCTTAGCCCCTAGGTACATCCTGGCTTTGCTTTAAGAAAGCTCATTGCTTCAACTATACACTCCTATTTATCCTTTGTCTTTTTCTTTTCTTCTTTTCTTTTTCTTTTTTTTTATTTAAAAAAAAAAAAAGAATTTACAAATAAGTGGTATTATCCTAAAATAATTATAGATTCATGAAAAAATTTAGAGCATTGTTATTCAAGCTAAAAAATTAGATTTATTTTCTAAACTCAATAATGTAATACTTTATTAAAATGTCTAAGTCAATTTTCTATCTCGTTTATTCTCTAATTGTTAACCAATCATCTTATTTACACATCTTAAGCATAAAAAATGAGTCTAAAAAATAGGTTTGCATCATTTTCCAAAATTTTATGACTTTAATTATTAAAGTGTATAAAGTTTACCATGAATATATAATTATTTTTCAAAACTTATTCCTCCCAAATAAATAAATAAATAAAAAGTTAGATATGACAAAACCTTTAATGTGCTGTACTTTTGCTCAAATGTGATAAAACACTCAAAAAGTGTGTCTATTGCTAGAGTTTGAACACTCAAAAAGTGTCTATTGCTAGAGTAGAGCATTGGTTGTTGACAATGCAAGTACTCCATTAATTGGTGTGGTTATTCAGAGCAACAACTATTTGTTGCCTTTGACAACAGACACCAAAACTGATTTTCCGAAATGGTGATAATGTTTTTCTCAAGAACCATTTCTTGATGGGATATTGACACAAGTATATGTCAGTTTATACTTGAAGAGCATCTTAATCTTTTTCCATTCTTAGAAATTTAGGTTTTTGTGTCAAAGTATTTGCGACATCACCATTATCGTTGCGAATAATGACCATTGTCAACGGCATGAGTTGTCTCTAAAAAGTATCACATTTTGCATTAGGGATCACCATTGCAATTATTTAGACGTAAATTGTTATTTTTATTTAATACAATGAGAATTTTGCTCACACACATGCACACACAAAAAAAGGTCGCCTGTGGCATTATTTTAGTAGGCAATTTATTTTCATTGAAAAAAGTATTATCGAATTGTTATAAAGAAATTGTTGGAAATTTGAGTTTTTTAGGCTTATTTTTGGGCAATTTTGAGCTCAAATTGAAGCGAGACCCATGTGCCTTTTGAGGTGACTCCGAGTGGTGATGTGTTCCTTACTGCGTGATGAATCATGCCTCGAAGACGGTTCGTTGAAAACATTTCCAAGTGAATGGAAAGCTGACGTCATTTTCAAATTCGTGAAGATGGAAATTAAAGAGACAAAGTGGGTTTGCTCATTAATGACTTGTCCCACATTGAAACAATGAGAGAATTTATATGACTATATAAACTCTAGGTTGGCATACTTAAGATGGGTCTCAAGGGGCACCCAAGTTTTGTAGAGGAGGAAGTTATGGATCAAGCATAGTTTGAACCCAACACCACACACGTGCGCGTCGCCACTAGCCTAGTCGGGTCAAGTCCCAACTTTAATTTTTCAGACAAAATTTGTTTAAATTTTTTCGAGACCTTTTGCTGGAAAATACAAATTTCCTAATTGAATTAATTCAAATTTTGTGGGAAAAATTCTGAATTTGAATTTTTGAATTCAAGTCCGAAACAATGCCTTCCCTTTCCTTCTCTGGTCACTCTCTTCGTTCTGACAGTTTTCCAGATTTGGACCTATGTGAAGGGTCTCCAAATCCATCTGAACAATCACCATGGAGCCTATAAATTCAGACCCTGTCGGAGCAATTTTTTCATTCGTTTTTTCGCTCTCATTCCATGCATACTTCTACATATTTTTCTGTTCTGTTTTTTGTGAGAAAAAGTTCAACATTTTATTCGCCAGACCCGGATTTGCAGTCCTATAATTATGGAGTGTAGTCGTTGCATCCTAGGAGGTCAGCATCATCTGTTCTCAAGCACCATAACTGTTACGACCCAAACCCGCCCCTACAGGTTTAGCACCGTAACCGGCCAGTTATCCTGGGATTACCAAAGGTTTCTGAACAGATTAACATATATTAAAGGGCTGTGGAAACAAATATATAAAATATAATGTCTATAGAGCTGTGTAGACATACATGGGACATAAAATTTCAAATAGATATATATACATACATAAGTGACGTCAAACTTCCTTAAGTGTTACATCACCAGACAAGTAACATCATAAGGGACTTAGTCCAGCGTACAAGTAGACAAAAACAAAATAACAAAACATTCTTGACATGGATCACAAAACTTGACTTTACAAACGGGAACCTTCCCGAGATGCATGGTGGCTGGCTGACCCAAAACTCTCCAGGCAGTAGTTTAGACCTGGTCACGCACCTACTCACCTACATACATAATATAAATAATGAGCGGAAGCCCAGTGAATAATAACAAAATAAAGATTTTACTGAATGATGTCCATACAGAAACAGAGTCTTGTACATAATCAGATGTCAAAATAGAAACAGATTCATATACATAATCATATTTGTCTTCACAGTTCATACATTTCACATGATAGTATGTGGTACATCCACTAGCGTTAACAAATCCGATGACCCATGAAAGGACTACTGTGAAGGCATTCTGATGACTCATGTGGATAGAGATGTTTCCGATGACCCATAAAGGATAGCCATAAAGGCATTCCGATTATCCATAAAGGGACGCATATCATATGATGCTAAGGATGCCACGAATACATTTCAAAAATTTGGACAATCATTCATTCATACAAAACATAGCATTTCAGAAAACTGATCATTTCATATCATAAGAAAATAATTAAAGTCAAATATAAATTTACAAAGTTATTACTCACAGATGGCTCTGATAGCAAAATAGAGAAAATGGGCGATTCGGATAGTCTATGGCACGTGACCTACACAAACACATAGCAGATACACATTGAAACACACACTCGGAATATACTTAACTCATTACGTTTCGTTCTTAGTGTGTTTCTAAGTCTTATCCTTATTATCATGTCTTAATTAAGGCTTAAGAATGCATAGGATGCAATCAGGATGGTAAAATGCACTTAAAAACACTTAGTCAAATATGCTGGAAACAAGGGTCTCGTTCGAGCGCAACTTCCTTCGCTCAAGCGGACATCCAAATATATGAGTGATTGCTCGAGCGCAACTTTTTTCACTCAAGCGGTCTGTAAACTTTGTAAAAGTACTAGTTGCTTGATTTTTTTGCTCGACGGTCGCTCGACGGTCGTTCGAGTGTGAGACTAAGATCCTCGTTCGAGCGCAACTCTTGTCGCTCGAGTGGTCTGCCAAACCATGTAAACTTTTGGGAGCATACAATTTACACTCAAGCTAACTTTTGGTCGCTCGAGCAAAAGTACAAAAATGTCGTGGTCGCTCAAGCGCAGGTTCTGTAGCTCGAGCGGAGAGGCAGAATATGAAATTTTCAAATTATTCTTCCAAGTTCAAAACCCAAATTCAAAGCCACAAATCACATCTTTTTGGACCAAAAGCTTAAGAAAATATGTGAAAACTTGTAAAACATCATGAATTCAAAACCATTTCGCCAAATCGAGGCCCAAAAGCTTGCCAATTGCTCAAAATTCAACTTAAAGCTTAAGAATATGATGTGAACATGACATGCATGAATTGTCACAAACTTAAACTTTTCAAAACATGATCAATTAAGGTCAAATGGTAAGAAATGTGATGAATTCTCAAAATAAAGTCAAGATAGGGACATGCATGTGAGAATTATGTGAAATTCAAGCTCAAAATGCTATGATATATGCATGCATGTATGGAATTCATCTATTTCAGCTCAATTCTCATAATTCACCTATCACACTTGATTTCATGTAGCAGCCAACTAAATTACAAACTAGAAGGTAAAAATTCTTATCTTGGAAGCTTAATTGTGTCCTAGATGTCCAAATGGTTGTGTCACTTAGTTCAACACCTTGAATTCTCTACAATTTTTCTTCTTCTCCTTAGCTTTCCAAACTCAACACACACACACACACACTCTCTCTCTCTCTCTCTCTCTCTCACGTTTGATACCTCAAGAAGGAAGAAATGAGAGTGTAAAGTGTAGTCAATGGTCCACTTGTGCCTTATATAGACTTGGTTAGGAAATTCATTAATTAGGCTTAAGTGAACATTATTAATTCTAATTATTTCGTTCTGAATCGAATTTCAATTAAACCTACCATAATTTTCTAAAAATTTCCAATAACACATAAACCAAATCAATTTCATGATCATATGCCAGTAAGACCTCAATTCGCAGAACAAAATAGAAATACAGACAGATATTCCTATCGTAAACAAATATAAACACAATAAAAATGCAACACACATGCAATTAATTCATAATTTCATCGTAATTACTCATTAGGCATAATTAATCATGATTTATCGGCTAATCATAAGTCAAGGTTGTTACAGTAGCGAGGACATAACGATCTTAAGAAAAGTGTGTCCAACACACGCCTCGACTTTTCTTTATTTCTGCATTTTGTTTGATCTACATTTTGTAAGTTCCTTTAGTTTATTTTATTTTATTTTATTTTATTTACGATTTGTGATCTTGTTCTTGTTTTATACTTGAACAAGAATTTCCTTATTACTTGTGTTTACCAAAAATTATTTTGAGAAAATTATTTTTAGACTTTTAGTTTTATTTTAGTCGTTATTTTATTATTTTAAATACACACAATTCGCTAGTTTAATAAATAGTTTCCAACAACTTAAGATCGTTATATTATTATTTTACTATTTATCAGTATTAGTGTATGTATTTATTTGTGTTTGTGAATTATGTATTTTAGAAACATGTCAACGAATAGTGCTGAGATTACTTTGACCGTGACCCCAACAATCCCGATACCACAAATCATACTGCTAGTGACCCACGCGATGCCAATAACCCATTGAGAAAAATCCAAAAAATTCAATGGAACAGAGTTTAAGAGATGACAACAAAAATGTTGTTTTATCTTACAACTTTGCATTTGGCCTCGATACATCCGTGAGGAGGCTCTAAAATAGACAAAGGGGAAGGATGTTGATCGTCAACTTGTCGTTGCAGTAGATGCCTGGAAGCAAAACGACTTCTTGTGTCAGAACTACATTCTAAATGAGCTTGAAAGTTCTTTATATAATGTGTAATGCGTAAAGAAGACGACCAAAGAACTGTGGGAATCTCTTGAATTGAAGTACAAAACAAAAGATGTCGGTACGAAGAAATTTATTGTCGGACGTTTTCTAGACTTCAAAATGCTAGATTCTAAAACAGTAGTTAGTCAAGTCCAAGAAATTCAGTTGATCTTGCATGATATCCTTGCCGCATGAATGATTATAAGTGAATAATTTTAAGTTGCTGCTATTATTAAAAAAAATTCTGCTAGCATGGAAAGATTTCAAAATTACCTTAAGCATAAGCGCAAGAAAATGAAGTTAGAAGAACTTATCATGAGACTAAGGATTGAAGAGGACAATCGTAAATCCGAGAAGAAGTCTGGGAACTAAGTTATGCAGGCTAAGACACATGTTATGGAACAAGGACAGAATTTGAGGTCTAACAACAAAAAGAGAAAGCATGATAGCAAATGGTCCAAACAAGGATTCAAAAGTAAGAACAACAAAAGATTCAAAGGCAAGTGCTATGTGTGTGGCGATGATGGACATCAAGTAAAGGATTGTCGAAGCTGCAAAGATGGAGCAAGTTCTAGCAAGATTTCGGCACAAGACAACATAACTGAAGGTTACGATCTTTCTAATGGATTGGCAGACATCAACCTTTCTGCAGTAGTTTCTGAGGCTAACATGGTGGGCAACCTTAAAGAATAGTAGGTGGATACTAGAGCAACCCGCCATATTGTGCAGACAAGAAGATGTTCACAACCTACAAAATGGTGGAGAACGGTGAATAGTTTTTCATAGAAAACTCCTCCATATCAACTGTAGAAGGACAAAGGAAGATAGTGCTGAAAATGACCTTAGGGAAGGAACTCACTCTTAACAATATACTGCATGTTTTGGAAATTCGCAAAAAATTAATTTATGGTTCATTGTTGATTAAGAATGGGTTTAGACTAATTTTTGAATCTAAAAAAGTTGTATTTACTAAGGTTGGGGTGTACGTAGTCATGTGTATATGACTGATAGGCTCTTTAAGCTCAATGTGTTAACTGTTGTACCAACTATTACTTCTAATAACAAGAACACATATTTTGCTTATATTGTTGATTCTTCTCATTTATGGCATGGTAGATTAGGTATATAAATTATGGTTTTTTGAGTAGACTTGTTAATTTAGAATGTTTATCTAATTTTAATTTTGATCCTAATAACAAATGTGAAGTATGTGTTGAAGCTAAAATGACTAGAGTATCATTCAATAAAATAGAAAGAAGTACTGAACCACTAACTTTAATTCACACCGACATTGGTGATTTAAAATTTGCGCAAACTAGAGGTGGCAAAAAGTACTACGTAACTTTTATTGATGATTGCACTAGATATTCTTATGTGTACTTACTGCGAAGTAAATATGAGGCCTTAGAAGTTTTTAAGCAATATAAGGTAGAGGTTGAAAATCAACTTGGCAAAAAGATCAAGTTTGTCATAAGAAGTGATAGAGGTGGTGAATATGATGCACCATTTGATAAGTTTTACTCAGAACTTGGTGTCATTCACCAAGCCACTGCACTTTATTCTCCTCAATCAAACGGAGTGGCTAAAAAGAAAAATTGCACTCTTGAAAAGATGATGAATGCCTTGTTGATAAGTTTGGGTTTACCCTAGAACTTGTAGGGGGAGGAAATTTTATCGGCAAATTATATTCTAAATAGAATACCTCACAAGAAAACTAACCAAACACCCTATGAATTATGGAAAGGTCATCGACCTTCTTATAATTACTTAAAAGTGTAGGGGTGCTTAGCAAACGTTGTGGTCCCTAGTCCTAAAAAGACTAAAATTGGACCAAGACCCGTTGATTGTGTGTTCATCGGTTATGTAAATAATAGTAATGTGTATCGATTTTTGGTATTCAGGTCTTGTATTCTCGATATACACTCAAAAACTATTATCGAGTTGAGAAATGCATCATTTTTTGAACATATCTTTCTTTGGAAAAAAGATGAAGAAAATCAAATTCCTGTAGATACAGAGACAATGGCTAAACAAACTGAGTCGTCTGAATTGGAAAAGCCAAGTTCTAATAAATAAACTTTTGATGATGCCATGGGAGGTGGCAAAGACCAACAAGAATATGAACCTAGACGTGAAAAGAGTCTAAGGACATCTAAATCCTTTGATCTAGATTTTCTAACTTTTCTGTTAGAAAATGAACTTCAAAACTTTAAAGAAGCGATGTCAGGTCCTGAAGCCCCTTTATAGAAAGAGGCTATAAATGGCGAAGTTGAATCCATTTTACAAAACCATACTTGGGAGTTGGTTGATCTTCCTCCAGGTTGCAAACCACTTGGATACAAGTGGATTTTCAATAGGAAGATGAAAGCAAATGGTTCAATTGATAAATACAAGGCTGGCCTTGTAATTAAGGGGTATAGACAAAGGACTTGACTACTTTGACACCTATTCCCTCGTAACAAGAATAACATCATTCACATGCTGATTGTTATTACAGCCTTGTATAATCTTGAAATACATTAGATGGATGTTAAGACTACCTTCTTAAATAGAGATTTAGAGGAAGAAATCTATATGGAACAACCGGAGGGATTCAGAGTTCTTGGCTAAGAGAAGAACGTTTGCAGACTTGTCAAATCCTTATATGGATTAAAGTAAGCACCGAAAAAATGGTATAAGAAATTTGACCATGCTATGATTTCGGATGGGTTTAGGATAAACGTGTGACAAATGTGTCTATGTCAAAAATACAAATAGAGGTTATGTCATCGTTTGTCTCGATGCAGATGATATACTCATCATTGGTAGCAATATCGAAATGATAAAGTCTACTAAGAAGTTGTTGAACAAAAGGTTAGACATGAAAGATATAGGAGTAGCAGATGTCATACTTAGAATGAAAATTTCTAAAACATCTGATGGATATACCTTATCTTAGTCTCAATATATTGAGAAAATTTTGGAAAAATTTAGGAAACATGACAATTGTCCTGCTAAAACACCTATAGATGCCAATGTTCATTTATTAAAGAATACAAGTGAAAGCATATCACAATTAGAGTATTCTCAAATCATCAGAAGCCTGATGTACTTAATGAATTGCACACGGCCTAACATAGCCTATACAGTCAACAAGTTGAGTAGGTATACAAGTAATCCAGGGAAGGATCATTGCACAAATATAATTAGGGTACTAAGACATACCCAAAATTATGGATTGCATTCTACGAGATATCTAGCAATACTTGAAAGGTACAACGATGCGAATTGGATATCGGATGCCAATGACTCAAAATCTATGAGTGGATATGTATTTACCCTAAGAGATGCAGCAATCTCTTGGAAATCCTCCAAGAAGACTTGTATCACGAGGTTCACAATGAAATCAGAGTTTATCGCTTTGGATAAAACAAGAGAAGAAGCAGAATGGCTTCGAAATTTCTTGGAAGAAATTTTGATGTGGTCAAAACCCCTGCCAGCTATATGTATACACTGTGACAGTGAAGCAGCAATAGGATAGGCACATACTCATATATATAACGATAAGCCTCGACATATTTGTCGACGACATAATACCGTTAGGCAATTGCTCTGAAATGGTATATTTATCATTGACTATATAAGGTCTAAATAATATTGCAGATCCATTAACAAGAGGGCTAGCCAAAAAGTAAGTGTTTAGTTTATCGAGGAAAATGGGATTAAGCCTATTAGCTAAGAATCGCCATAATGGCAACCCAACCTAGAAGACTTGAGATCCTAAGAACTAGGTTCAATGGGGCAACCGAATTATGGAGATTTCCCAATCATTAGAGAAGTTTACTCTCCTACCCATTTCTATGATAAAAAGAGTGATCCTTGCAGCATTGTCAGGATAAGTTTTGCTTTTAATGATTCTTATATCTTGGTTATCCAAGTGGAGTGTCGTAGGGCACTCTTAATGAGAATCACCTATGTGAGTGTGAACTATGTCTGTTCTATGAGACTTGACAATGTTGAATTCTCTAGAGCACTCATTGAACCAGGTATTGTTCAGGGCCAAAATGAATACAACCATAGAACAAGACTATGTCTAGTGGTACTTTGTGTGTAATCTATTGTCTTCGTTTACACTAATGGTTGAACAGTTTAAGGCATCGCGTCTACTGGACAGCTAGTAAATTCAATAGGTTCTTACTAGAGGAGGTTCAAAGTCAAAAGCTACCTATCCTGAAATAGGGTATCTCCTTAATGTACTCTTTCGTATTTTTTGCATATTGTTACATGTCTGTTTCTGTCAACTCCATTCATGTGAGGGATTGTTGGAAATTTGAGTTTTTTAGGCTTATTTTTGGCAACTTTGAGCCCAAATTGAAACAAGACCCATACGCCTTTTAAGGTGAGTTCAAGTGGTGATGTGTTCCTTGCCACGTAGTGAATCATGCCTCGAAAACGGTTCGTCAAAAACATTTTTGAGTGAATGGGAAGTTAACATCATTTTCGGGTTCATGAAAATAGAAGTTGAAGAAACAAAGTGGGATTGCTCATTAATGGGTTGCCCCATATTGAAACAATGAGAGAATTTATATAAGTATATAAACTCTAGGTTGGCACACGTGGGATAGGCCCCAAGGGGCACCCAAGTTTTGTCGAGAGGATAATTATGGATCAAGCATCGTTTGAACCCAACACCAAGTGCACCGCTGCCATTTGTCCAACTAGCCGGGCGTGAGAGCATGGTGTAGGTTGTGGGTCAGGTCCTAACTTTAATTTTTTGGACAAAATTTGTTTGAATTTTTTCAAAACCTTTTTTCTGGAAAATTCAAATTTCTGAATTGAATTGATTCAAATTTTGCAGGAAAATTTCTGAATTTGAATTTTCGAATTCAAATCCGAAACAATGCCTTCCCTTCCCTTCTTTGGTCACCTTTCTTTACTCCAGCAGTTTTCCAGATTCGCACATGTTCGGAGGGTCTTCAAACCCATCCAAACAGTCACCATGGAGCCTATAAATTCATACCCTATCCAAGCAATTCTTTGATTCGTTTTTCGCTCTCCTTTCATACATACTTCTGCATATTTTCCTATTTTGTTTTCTATGAGAGAGAGTTCAACATAGTCTATTCACCAAATCTAGATTTGTAGTGCTGCAATTCTAGGGTGTAGTCATTGCATCTTAGGAGGTCGGCGTCATCTGTTCTCAAGCACTGTAGCGAGGACATAGGCTTGGTTTGGAAAGTGCGTTAGCTTTTTGGTTTTTTGACTTTTTTGGCTATTTTAGCCTGGGGTTAAAAAGTTTGGTTTGGGAAGGACTTTTGGATTTTTTTGACTTTTTTGTAAAAGAAATAATGTAATGATTATGGGTTAAATGTGATGCTTTGTCTTATTAGGTTAAAAAGTCTATTTTATTTTTTGTGGCTATTTTAATCTCAAACCCACTTCCCAAACCATGCCATAATGATCTTAAAGAAAGTGTGTCCAACACACACCTCGGCTTTTTTATTTCTACATTTTGTTTGATTTACATTCTATAAGTTCCTTTATTTTATTTTATTTAATTTACAGTTTATGATCTTGTTCTTGTTTTATACCTGAAAAAGAATTTCTTTGTTGCTCGTGTTTTTTGAAAATTATTTTTAGACTTTTACTTTTATTTTAGTCTTTATTTTATTATTTTGAGTACAGACAGTTACTAGTTTAATAAATAGTTTCCAACAGAAGCCTCATAAATGATATGGGTTTTAGCAGTTTCTCTAAATTTATTGTATCATCACCTCTCATCCTTATTGTATTTGTGCTCTAACATTTATCTCTCACTCCTTGATATGTCTCTATAATCTTTGTTTCTCGCTAACTTTTTGTTCTCTCACTCACTCTCTTTTCTCCATCGTCGCCCTCACTATAGTCATTGTGAAAATTCGTCACCACCAACTCCTTCAAACACTCCGGTAATATGGTTGGGAGAAAAGTTTACTTTGAGCCAACCCTAATAATTCTATTGCCAAAAAATATATATAAATAAATCTACCATCCTCATCTTTTTCTCATTAAAATGGTTATAACGGTTAAAAAAATGTAGAAAAGACCCAAAAAGCCCATACTACAGATCAGATGGTCTAAATTAAACATAACCAAAATGGGTCAAAAGGGGGAGTATTTTTGAAATGTGAGGATGACAAAATAATCAAAATAGTAGGGCACATTTCCTAATCTGCATGCATGATGGAACCAAAAATAGAAGGCTCAAAAATGACTACATAAGTTGAACCTGATTAGTATATTGCGAACATAGAAATTGATTATAAAAACAGATATATAGAATATATATATGAATGAATAAGTTTTTTTCATAAAATTTATTGGTGAGATTAGTATCTAAAAAATTAACCCATCTATATATATTAGAAGTTCGATTATGTGATCTATTTCTGTATTCAAACATATTATGAACCTAATTATAGTAAGCTTTCCTTATAATTATCCAATTTTTCTGAGTTTGACTAGTCTATCATGTGCATCTTGCTAAGCCAACATATTTGAAAACCTTCTTTCGGTCAAATTAGATGGATTAAGCTCAAAATAAATAAATAAAAGTTACTCCGGCCTACTTTGATTTTTATGTGATACATTTTTTAATTTTAATTGATTTATGTGATGAATGTATCATATTTATATTGATATTTTAACTGACAATATATAAATATGATACTTGATGATTAATTTGCGATACCCCATGACAATGCGATGTGATGTTAATCTTTTTATTCTTAATTTTGTTTTGATATAACATAATAATTTAATAATACAAGCGTGAGGAATTTCATTCATATTTTTGGAAACTTGAGCCTTTTGATGTTAATCTTTTTGTATTCTTAGCACTGTTCATCTGAGGGGACTCCAAGGATGTACTGTGGGGTCCATGACCCATCAAGCTATCAAAATCTATTAAAAACATATATATATATATTTATAATGTTAATGTTTTATTTAATAATATAATTTAATCTTGTTAAAAAAATTAAGGGATCCATCAAATAGGGATCACAACATTAAATATACTATTTGTGAACTTTAAATCACTCTATTTAGTTAGCAGTTTTTAAAAATAATTTTTAAATTTTTTTGTCTTTAGTAAACTTTTTAAATATTTTAAACAAATTATTTTAATTATTAGATTTAAAAAAAATAAAATATTTATGAGAAAATATTTTTAAAAAGCACTAAATGAAAAAATAATAATAATAATTTATAAATTTTTTTTATAAATATTTTACTTTTTAAGTATAATGTGCATCCAAAAAAATGACTAAAATATAAATTAATAGATAAATAAATTCTAAAGATAACAAAATACGAAAAATAAACAATTTTTAAAAATTCAAAATCATAGTGATTGTTATTTTGTTAAAAAAAACTTCTCCTTAAAAATTTTGTGAAACTTAAATTTTTTTAAATGAAATGACTCCATCTAAAAAAATTTTAAAGACATCATTGCATCTGGATCAATGGTTAAACTAGTGATCATCTCAATAGCCAATTTTTTTTTTTTTCTTTTGTATATACAATAAAAAAACAATTATGATTGAGAGCTCTAATAAGAGCACTAGTGACATGATAACCTAAAAATAAAAAAGAGCAATGCTACATACCACTAATTTATCACCACTAACTCCACCACTAGTGAGGTGGCAACTCTATAAAAAAAAAAAAAAAAAAAAACAAGGCACAAAACACATGTGGCAGTGGGTGGGACCCACTGCCACATCATTAGAGCCACCACTAATTAGTGGTCTAGAGTATTTTTCAATAAAAAAACAAAACAAAACAAAGATCAAAACATCAAATCATACACTGAAATTGACAGATTAGAATTCACAATTTAAAGTTCTAAAGCATTTTTGATAAAAAAACACAAATTAAACAATATCAAGCTAGGTTGCCGTTTTGAGATCATATGATGATCTTAGAACATTATCTAGTAATCATTACAAGAGGAAAAAAACAAGGTAAGATGAAAAGAAAAGGTGAAAAGTAAAAGAAAAAAAGCAAAGAAGCACTTTGAATGTGTAGTCTTTCTAGGGTGTATTAATGGACTAAAAAGCATTTGTTTTGTACAAACTTTTCAAAGGCAATGCAACTTTTTGCTTTCATTGCATACTTGTCCCATTCAATATGCTTTTAACAGTCACACCTCAACCATCAATAAATGTATTTTTGCCCATCAAAATAAAAAAATAAAAAATAAAATTGTATGATTTTTAGCAATTCACTCACAAGAGAAAATAAAGAATAAATTACACTGACATTTTCTATAGTTTTTTTTTCAAATTTTACTTTTTTGATTCCTCTAATTTTTATATTGAAATGAAATTAAAAAAAATAAGATTTAAATTAATAAAATTAAAATTATAAGAATCAAAGTGAAATTTTGGTCAAATTAAAAATTAATTAATAATGTAATTTATCCAATAACAAAAAAAAGTACATAGAGAGAAGGGGAGATATTGGAATGGAGACAAAGTTTCCACAGCATGAGCTTTTGCAGTCTTTAGGAAAAGAAAGTTAGAAATGAGTCATTTAAATCAACAATTCTATATTTTTTAATTTATCACCTTCAAATGATCTTTAAAGATAGAATATTTGATAAATTAAAATTTGGCACTTATCAAATACATTATTAAAGATAATTTTTAAAAATGATAAATTAAATATCTCAAATATTTTTCTTTTTCGATATGTTTACTGTCTATTTAAAGGTTTTTTCTTTCTTTTGGAAGTAGGTTTTTGCTTTTTCTATTTTTATTTTTGGTTTTTGTTTTTGGTGCATGAAAGTAAGGGAATTATGGGATCAGAAAGTGCCAACAATCAATGAATACATAATAGAATGTGAGTGAATCTATAAGTTTAGTATATATTTGGATTCATAATTTGAATGTGATTGTTTTGAGGGATCCAAGGCTTCTTCATCAGCTGTTTTTGCAGAGATGACCCAGTCAAAAAAGATAAAGAGAAGCACACTTAAAAATAAATAAATAATAAAAAGTTGATAGAAGAATGTGTGTTGGAGATTTTGGATATATTGGCAATGACTTGCTTTCAACCTTGGTTTGGTTTTGTTTTCTAGTATTGTGTGCTCATATTGAGAACTTCATCACGTGTGCACCATTTTCACTTGTTTGGACACCTAGAAAATAAATGAAATGAAATAATTTTGTTGGACTTTTTTTAAGTGCACACCATGTGCCACTTACATAAAAAGTGTAAGTGGAAGGTGAAAACAAAAAGAATGACTGAACACAGAAAGGCGTAAGTATAAGGCGTAAGTTGCACACCATAACAGTACCCTAATTTGTTAAGTTATGAGAAAAAAATAAAAGAGAAAAAATTGTCATTTGAATCTTTCTTATTTGATTAAATCAGGGAGAAAATAATTGAAAAAATGGTGATTTCTCTTCAATCTTATTTAAATAGATTATGTAACATAAAAGAAAAGAAATTTTTGCAGATTATATTATTAAAATAACTTTTTATGCTTTTATTTCTTTAATGCCTAGATAGACAATTTTAGTATTATATAAAATTTCATTTCATTTATTTTCTCTCCCAATTTCTCTAATTTTGGAGAGATTTAAAAGTGAGTTGTAAGAAAAATCAATTTCTCTTAATTTCTTTTTTCTCCTCATTTCTCTTTTCCTTAGTAATTCATATTATGATGAAAAGAAATTTTTTTTTTTTTTTTTCTTCTCAAATCACTCAATCAAAACAAGTTGTTAGGGTTTGGGCTCTATAAGTTTAAATTTAGATATGGCATGTCTTTGCCAACATGATATGAGTTAGGCATGAAATTACCATGTTATGATTAATTAATTTTTTACATAAATTCACAAGTGACATGTTTCGATAATGCGACATATATATATATATATAATAGGTTAAGTTATTGTCAAACTTGTCTAATATGAATTTAATACAATTGAATTTTTAATCTATTTACTATATAAATACCAACCTCATTCTATCTAATAATATTATGTCCCCTCAATATATATATTAAAATTCATATCCATTCTTATAATCAAAGCTTTAAGTGAAGTCTTCATTATATCTTAAGCAAGATCGGTGTCTTTTAATCGTATCATCTTTGAATTGACATGATTATAAGCAAGTTGTGTTAATACAAAAAAATACTTAACACGTGTTTAGCTAAACATATCAAATTGATGTTAAAGAAATTATGATATGAACTTGAAATAACATGACATGATTCCCACCCTCCAAAAGCCCCACAATGAATGATTTTTAACTGACATTGAATTGTAACAAACTCTCAGTCCAACCCAACCTGTTTGAGTCCAAGCCCTAACAGCAAACCTTGTTCAAGCTTTTGAGGCCGCAATATGAGGCCCATCCACTAGATTATCAGAGAGATTTGAATTGAATCAGGGCATCTAAACAGATTATTAGAAATATTGTTAATCAAACCCATTATCCAGGACCGGGGCAATTGTTCATGTAGTCATGGTGAGGTTTGTGAGATTCCCAAATCAATGCTTGCACAAACTTTTTATACCAAACAAACTCTATCAGCTTTTATCGAAAAACCCTGTACAAAGATCAATCCTGAGCTCCAAATTCTAGCATGAGCCCAGAAAGACAGTTGTTCAACTGATTTACACACCCAAGACAAATACTCACTCTCACATACATTCACACAAGATCAAGGAACATAATATCAATACATCTGTCTCAATTTTGTAAGGCGAATTACAGGGTTGGATCCTTTCCAAACCTCATCATTGCATGAGTTGCCAGCATTGACCCCCTACGAGTCATTTCAATTATTCGTCCAACCAGTGGCAGCTTAACTGTCTCTCTATTCCGTAGAGGTTTCTTGTTCCACCTGTCCATAGTTACACAGTTTCTTCTATCAATCAAAAGAAATACAAACACTAAATGGCAAACATTGTTTCTACTCTTCAAATTGGTAACTTTTAATAGTTTCAAGACAAAAGTAGTTCATAGGGAAAAAATGTAGGAGGGAAGAGATCGAATAATCTGTTAATTTATAAAGTTCAACTAATATATACTTCATAAATAAATGTTGTCTCATGAAAAGCATATGCTAGCTTTAAGCAAGAGGTGTTCTATCAAATGCATGTTCTATTCTATGTAATAAATGGAAGTTACTTTCTTAAGCATCCTTAGAAGATGTATTTTAAATGTTTTTTTTTTTTTTTTAAAGAGAAAAACGAGAAAAGGGGTTTAGAATCTATTGGATCCTATTAGACCCTCATGGCACCAAATATTAACAAAAATGCATAGGTATTGGTTATTTCATACTAATCACTCTTATAATTTGTTTTGACATTTTCACTAAAAAAGAGTTAACAATGGCGCGAAATATATTGAACCCGATAATTTCGAGAATCATAAAACATGAATTGTGTGAGTCATCTATGCATGAATTGTGAATCAAATCATGAATCGTAATATATTGATAGCAGAGATTGATTGGAGATAATATAGGAGGGAAGGGACCAAACAATCTGTTAATTTGAAAACTAATATATGTTCTAAATAAATGTTGTCTCAAGAAAAACATAGATTAGCTTTAAGCAAGAGGTGTACTATCAAATCCGTGTACAATGTGATAAATGACAACGACAACAATAATAGCCTGAATGCATACCAATCTTCATGACGAATGATTTTCCCATCTTCGACATATAGCTTGATTAGTGATATCATATCAATGCCTTTCCCTAAGAACTTGTAATATTGCTTGTTGTCAATTAGTATCTGAATCCATTTGAAAAGGTTAACATTCAAGTATAAACGGTTAATTTCACTTTTATCCCTTAAACTATCACTATTTTTCTTACTTCATCAGTAAACTATCAATTTCATTTATTTAGTCTCTAAAGTTTATGATTTTTGTTCATGTGGTCTAATTGGAGATGATTGTACAAATTAGTAACTGTTGAAATCTAATTTGATGGACAAAAAGGTAAATTTATAATTTAAACAACTTATAAATTTGATAAATCATACAACTAAACCCCAATTAAATTGGCTGTGTAGTGTAATTTGTTAAAAATAGTAAGAAAAATGAGTATTTTGTTGTATTCAGATTCGGAAAATAATTTATTTTCCAGCAAATTAGGCTTCAACAATTACTGATTTGTATAGTCATCTCCAATTGAAGGACATGAACATAAATTAGAAACTCTAGGGACTAAATAGATGAAATTGATAACTTAAGGATGAAGTAGAAAAATTAGTGATAGTTTAAGGGGATAAAAGTGAAATTAACCAAAGTAGAAAAGAAATGGAACTAAAATGAATAAAGGAAATTATAAGATCGTTTCAAAGAGGATAGTAAGGGAAGTTTCAAACCTCTAGTTTGCTTGGTGAAATTTCATTTTCTTTGATGTTGTATTCCACGATTCTTGATTCACTAAAGATCTAGAAAATTTGAAAGATAACTTTATTATTATTTGTTACAACAATTCCCAGATGTAAAACTCCTAGAAAAAAATCCGACATCTAACAAATAGTTGATGAGTTTAGAAGAATAATAGTGCGCAACAAGTAGAGAAAGAAAAAGGGCAAGGGTTTGGAGTTGGGAGGGTTGAAATAGGATGGGGAATTGTATAACTTTTGGTCCCTAAAGTACATGCTCAGTGTCATTTTGGTCCCCAACATTTCAATTGTGTCAATTTCGCCTTCAAAGTATTAAATGTGTCCTAAAGTGGTCTTTATGTCTCACAATGTCCATATTAACTATTAGAATCATGCATAAATTTGAAAACAAAAATTACACTGCAACAAAACAAGTTACTAGAATAACTTTTTGAAAGACAAATTGTAACTTTTGTTTTCAAATTTACCTGATTCTAATGGCTAATATAGACAGTGGGAGACACAGGACACATTTAATACTTTGGGGACAATATCGACACAACTTAAATGTTAAGGATCAAATGAAATAGTGCATATTTTAGGGACCAAAGTATAATTAACCCTTCTAATAAAACAAACTCATTGGCGTTCCAAAAGAACGGAAAATAACTTTCTACTTTTTAAGTTATTATATCGAAGTGCAAATGTTACACTTTGAGCTATAACGTCTCCATACTGCTACATTGATGCACACTTGCACATCCATCTAATTATTCACGTATTCTTCCTTTTTTTGTTTTTATTTTTTATTTTTTATTTTTTTTGTTTTTCTTCCTAAATGATACTAGTGTCACCAAAATTATGCATACATGAAAGATAACTAACTCTTGATTATCATAATTCTTTCTCAAAACTACATATCACAATTTAGTGAAGTAGATATTAACTCCGTTCAGTTAATAGGTCTTGCTTCTAAAAAGATTGGAGTAAAAATGAATAGATCATCAATAATCAAGTTTATACAACCTTGGGAAGTGAATAGAATGCTGATTTGATCTGCTTTATCCTGCAATCAATGGTAAAATTTAGATAAGACAACCTGAGAAAATAATAACAGGGACTACTTCATCAATAGAGAATTAGAGATGAAAGTGATTTTCTAGGGAAAGGGATATCTATAGTTATTCTCAGGACACAAGTCATGATTAGAATAACTGAAAGTCAAATCTACTGTCGAAGAGGTGCTTCATCAAAGAGCAACACCAATGATGCATCATACCATTGAAGTCTACCCTTCCTTTATAACCTTTACATAATTGGGAGAAGCGGTAAATTGAAATTAAAATCCAAATAACATGTTGCAATATGATAATTTGATAGCAATTTTCTTTTATTTTCTCATCTACAAGGAAAGATAAAACATAAAACCAGACTAAGCAGTCATTAGACTAGTGAGAATAACCTATAACCATCATTGAGATATTCCTTTTTTAAGTAACCAATACATTGAAGTAGTTTCTATAACTTCCTCTGAAAAAGAAACCAAATAAATCTCAGCAGCAACATCTGATATTTAAGTTTTAATAATAATGTTTCATAAGAAACTAGAAAAAGGCAACTACCAAATGACGGGAACCATTTTGGAAAATAAGACAAGAAATCTTAACAGTCTATTAACATACATACCCATTAGCACGCATGAGTGGGTCTTCAAAGGTTGCATCTGGAGCATAGATTTCAAAATCACGAGCTGTAGCACAGGATCCATATCTGAAAACCATTTGGAATTAATTAGTGATATGGAAGTGACAAAATATCACCAACTAAAATGCCAAACCTTTGGATACATAGTTCACAAACTTATCATCATTACAATAAAATTTATCAAACTACACATGACAACAATGTACTAGTCAGTTTTAACAAGAAGCTATGACTACAGCCCCCGTAAACAGGGGTGGACCCAGAATTCCAAAAGAAGGGGGGAGAGTGATGGAAAAAAGATTTGAGGGGCCCACCAATGAAAAAAAATATGATACTTCATGGGTTTTTGACTAGACAATGGCAACCTTCTTGTACCACTAAAGAGTCTTGAAATGATTACCAACCAAAATTGATAAATGTTTTCAACTAGACAGAATCATGCGTTAAACCCCTACGGAAAATCACTGGCAAAAAGCATAGGGAGTAGTAATACTCAGAGGTTTTAGGTAAAGTACCAAAATAAGGTCAAAGATGGAGCTGTCGTAATTATTTGAAAACCTTCAGAGGAAAGACCATGAAAGATGAAATGTTCTCAAAACAAAATTAGCTCAAATACAATTTCAGTTGACATGGAGAATTTGTGTGAAATTGGAAGATTCAACTTTCTCAACTAAACACTGAAGTTAATAAACAACATTAGCTGACAATAAATTAAGTGAATAAGATTTGAACTATATAACAATTCAAGATTAGGTATAGTGAATTAGGAAAACAAGAAGGTTAATTTTCCAATATTTGAAAGTGTCCTATATACCTCTCTCAAGGACACTTCTACCAAGCTCCCTGAGCTAGAACATCAAATTCTATGAGTGATTCTACTTACACCACAAAACTATCTCCTTAGACTCTTAAAATATTAAATTTTTATTTTATTTTTTTACAATTTTTATAATACCAATTTTACCCTCATTCCTACCATTGACTCTTCTCCTTACACCCAAACCTTTCAAATCCTAGTTTAGAAGATGTTCAAGAATGAATTTTACTGATTTTGCTTTTAAATTCTTTAGATCCGCTAATTTTTTATGCGATTTAGGGCTCGCTTGATCTGTTTCAAGCTTTCGGTAAATGATAAAGTGATTGTATAGCAGTTCAATTGTAACAGCGGTTGCTTTATAGCTTGGGGATTACTATGGAGCCAACAATGGTGCTTAAAATCCAGTGCCCAAGGAGAACAGGGGGTATCGGGTATTGGGTTTGATGTATGCAATAAGGTGACATCAGGCACATTTAACGAAAGTAATGGGTGTAAACAGAAATTTCGTGTCCTGCAATTAATACACAAAATAAATGCACAAATAATTAACTTTATTGATTTGAATAAAAATAGGTATAATTCTCTGTGGTTTGCTTCATTATAAAAAAACAAATCATCTTATTGAATCTCTGAATGGGTTACAATCCAACTGTTGTAGAAGGTGGTTGTTGAATCGAACAAGTTAATGAATTTCTTCAAGTCTTTGAATAGAGAAACTTGGAGAAAAGTGGCTTGATCTCGGGCTTGAATAGCTTGATCTCGAACAAGTTTTGAGATGATCTCTTTGAAAGAAGAAATCAAATTTGTATTTGTAACTTGAAAAGATTGGCACAAATTTGGAGTGCTTAACAATCCTTCACTTCAAGTTTGAAGAGCTTTGGAGAGAATTTTAAGAAAAGAATTTGACAGAGTCTTGAGGTTGCTTAGAAATTTGCAAGACCTTAGCCAAAAAAATGTCTCCTCATCCCCATTGTGAGAGTCTCTATTTACAGGCTTAGGAGATAAGGGTTAATTTTTGGAACTCCGAAATTGATTTTAATTTCCAAGAAAATGGCAATTTATTTCTTATTTTATGGAAATGATTTGCATTGAAATTTGAATTATTCCACCAAATTTTGACAAAATACCCTTGTGAGCCCCACACTTTTGGGTTGACACAATTGTCAAAATAGGTTTACTTTTCTTTGGGTGTGACCCATAATTTAAAATGGGTTAAGATCCATAATTTTAGTAGGATCCACATCTGTTTGAAAATTTTGACCATCTTAAGAAAATTTATTTGTCTTGATTAATCAAACAGTGATCAAGACACGTACAAATTTAAAGTGTCTACAATGGGGTTACTGAACAATGGTCCAACAATCTACTACACATCGACAACATTGTTCATTTCAGATTTTCTACTGCTTGTTTCTTAGTAAGAACAACGAAATTGTTTAATTTCGCCATGGGGTCACAGTGGTGGGTTGGTGGAGGTGGTGGTGATGTGGTGGAGGTGAAGAAATTAAGGTTTCAAAGGTTTGGATATAAGGAGAAGAGTCAATGGTAGGGATGAGAATAAAATTGGTATTATGAAAATTGTAAAAAAATAAAATAAAATTTTAATATTTTAAGGGTGTAAGGAGATAGTTTTGTGGTGTAAGTAGAATCACTCAATTCTACCTCTATTAAGGTGTAAAATAGTGAAATCTAACCCTACCAATTCATTACCCAGAACTAAGGAAAAACTATTACAAAAAAAAGGCTTGTTTTGAGTCACTCAAATGTTTTAACTTTAGGGAATTTCAGATTCGCAGTTATGAAAACATATGATCAACTAATCCATCTTATTGTATAAATTCAATTAAGCCAATTTTCAGCTTGTTCAGGTCCCACACAGTGAGAAAAACTCAAGTCAAAGCATTGTTCAGAGCTTTCATGTTCCCATATTTTATTGGCCTCCAAACAAAGAGTATCCTGATAAATTTTCTTAGGATTAGATCCTATGTATCAAGTGACAGAAAACAAAAAAAAAAATCAATTAATTTAAATAAAAAAAAAAAAAAAAACTCACATATTGAGTATATGAGGGAGTAAACGATCTGAGAAGAGTTTAGATGGCTTGACCTCAGAACCTTCCTTGCAAACCTTTTCCCTTTGTTCATCCTTTATGGGTTCCCCATTAGCTTCACATAAACCCCAACACAAATACACATCAAATCATCAAGTAAAAACAGCCAAAATCTCAAGAAGACCTCACAAAGCTTAAAAAGAAGAAAGAACTTGGGTTAAAATTCATCAAATTGAAGAGAGAGAGCATGAGAATGATACTCATATATATATATATATATACCTTGTGGGTGCTTGTCCATTGTAGATTCAGAAATTTTCTCCCCAAACAAACAGCTTACAGAGAGAGAGAGAGAGAGAGAGGCTAAAGATTGGCAAAGAAAAGAAAAGAGCGCGAGTGTCAATTGTGGGGTTTGAAAGGGGATAACGTGGCAATTGCGTGTCCATTTGCTGAAAGGTAGAGACTAGCGGTTATTTTCTTTCATTGGGTAGCTCAAGTTTTTAAATTCAAGGCTTCCTCCAAGGATGTTAACTTGTGTCTTCAAAAAAAATTGCACAATTTGTATACATGTAATAAATAAACAAAAATACATAAATTTTATTTATTTTTTAAATTAAGTGGAAGGTATTATAATAGATTCATGTAATCAGGAACGGAATTAGAAGAAGATTATAAATGGGTATAGTCTCTTATTTTTGTGAAAAATATGATTTGTTATGACATTTTAAAAATATATCTCATTTTATCCATAAAATAGCCTCCAGTATAAAAAAAAATACATATCTCATTTTTATCTTATCTTGCATTCTTTTTTTTATTTTATACAAAAAAAAAAAAATTTCATCCCATTAGAAATTGTTTCTATGATATTTAAATTATATATATATATAGAGATATAATTTATATATTATATTGTGCATACATGTGTGCTTACGTATATAGTAAAAAAATTTATTTGTTTTTTAGCCTCTCCGGTGACAAAATTTTTTAATTCCATCCTTACATATAATCATTAATGAGTGGTGTTGTTAAAATATAAAAATAATATTTTTAAAAATAAAATACACCATGACTTTTCTCATAAGTTGCAAAACTCTAATCATCTATTTGCATTAAGTTGTCATTTGACAAAAACTTTTGTAATTGACTTCTTAGGGTTTAAATTTTTTTAACTTGGGATTAAAAAGTTTATTTAACAAAATCTTTTAACATTTTTTACTTTTGTAAAAGAAAAAATAAAATAATTACGGTTTGGATGTGATATTTTGTCTTATTAATTTATTTAACTTATTTTGTCTTTTATACTTTTTTAATCCTAACTAAAATAGCCAAACGAAGCCCAATAATTCAATTGTCAAAGAGTTTCTAAAATGGATTATAAACTCAAACGTTTTGAACAATTCTTCTTGATGATGCACCTGAATTTACTTGATACATGTGCTTGGCGGATAATTCTGTGTATCCAAAATAGGTTCCTTGTTAGCAGCAAATAATAATAATAATAATAATAATAACAATCTTGTTTCCCTCTTTTTTATACAAACTGCATCATTGTGAAAGAGAAGGGACCTACTTAATCTTATTCTCCTTTTCTTTTTGTACTTGTTTTTTTTCTTCTTTTTTAAGTGAAGAAATCATCACCATTTGTTGTCAAATAGAATGGCACAGAACAGAAGTAGTCCAAATAAAATCACATGATTTCAGATAAGAACTGGAAAAATCACTGAAAGTGACATTTATACAAAGCTCACAAAACTTTCACAAATACATAACAACTAAAAGGCTTCCCCATTTCACAAAGCAAATGCATATAGTGCCGCCGCCTACTTTATTTATTTCTAAAAAATTTCCTTATTTTCCTAGTAACTGTAGATGAAATGTCGTAGGCATGCCCATCTCATCACTGCATTGAGAGAGGATACCAGCACTGCACTGAAGAAATTTGCACAAAGGGGACCTCCATAACGGTTATTGTAGTGAACGAAAAGACCAATATATCCCCCACCAACTTGATCAAGCCAGAATCTACTGCTTAGGTTCATTTAAACTCATCCCCTCAAAAAATTCACCAAGCATTCGGTCAAGATCCTCTGCCGTATATCTGATATACTTCTGGGGGTTCTTACCATTCTCAACCAAAAGCCTGTGACACATTATAAAAACAAAAATAAAATCAAAATCACAAGAAATCAGTCAGTGAAGAGGGCTCTGCATGTATAATGCAAACATAACATCACATATAGGACAAGCACATTTTGTTTGTGACACTTTTTTTACACATATCATTTCATAAGGTTTTGAGCATATGAAGAGAAAATCCTTTACCTTATTCATTAACACATTTTAAGTGGAAGAGATTACCACAACTTTTTCACATAATTCATTTCAATTTTTAACGAAAACGTCACAGGAGACAAATTTGTGCCTTCAAATGCTCCAAAAGAAAAAGAAAGAAAGAAAGAAAGAAAGAAAGAAAGAAAGAAAGAAACATGAAGGTTGTGAATTATAAGAATACACACCCAAAGCGTTTGATGAAAGATCTGTAAGCTGGCAACAAGACTTCAGCAACTGCAAGCTTCAGAGATTCACGCAACTCAGTGTCAGGAACTGTCCATTGAGACTGTCTTTGATGAAGCTCCTCAAACTGGATATTGAACGTCTTCAACCTGATAGCACAAATTTAGTTTCTCCTCAGCTAAGATTTCTGGAACAGCTGTGTGTGGAAATCAAGGATATTTTAGGAAAGATTTAAAATTGACCTGTCTTTTACTATTGTTCTTGAAACTCCACTACTGTTTCCTCCATCACCACCAACTGAATTACCACTACCCCCAGATGAGTTCAGGCCTGGTACAGAGAGGCACTGCAGAATCTGCCAAAAACCAAAAAAAAAAAAAAAAGTGAACCACAAATCATGTTTAGAGTGGCTAATTACTTTTGAAACATCAACTATACTAACCATATTTCATAGGAAAACTATAGGCTTTTAATTACATGATGGCACATCAGTTTGGGCTTCCAGAGTGAAGAATAACATTTTTTCAGTGGAAGGAATGAAACAGAAGAAGCAAATCAGAGACGACATAAAAGCATGATAGATGATTACATAAAGCAATATTCCTATGTTGTTCGATAACACACCTCTAGTGATGATGATAATTTAACATTTGTTTCCCATTCCAGTTGGACATTTTTTAATGCTTTCTAGTTTTTTACTGGCAAGTGGGTAGGGCATGATGCCCGAATGGACAGCATATATCTACTTTGTATCTGCTACATCATCTAAAATATTCTGATCTAATCGCCCTCAACACCCGGATACCAAAGATGGGACTGGAGATAAAGAATGGTGAAACAACTTAAGAATGTGAATGAGGGTGCATGATAGTGTAGCAATGCTTAAACCAAATAAAAAAAATTTATAAGGTCAAAAGTAGCAGCCAAGGCCCAAGCACCTAACACACAGTAGAAGTATGGTTTTTTTTATAAGTAATAGAAGCATGGATTTCATTTTTGTAACTTCACATAAAAGCAGGACATGAAATGACTACACCAGCATGCAGAGAGAGTATGGATACCTAGAGAAAACAAGATACAATTTCAAGGAAAACCAACAATAAAAACATGAAGCACCAATGGTAAAAACTAAAAACCAAAATTAATTATATTTTGGGGTATGCATAAGTTGACAGAACAAAACCTTTGCCCAAGCAATCCGCTTATACTGATTTGCATGTTGCTGCACAATCCTCCTGTGTCTTTGGACCCAATCATCTCCTAACAAATCTTTTGCTTCGGACCTAAAACCAACACAATATAAACATTAAAACTGTCATGCATACCAGACAAGCTTGCGACGCTTTTAAGTTTTAACAAAACATCTGAAACAATAAAAGTGTAAGACAAACCTCCGTACAGATCTGACCATATAGTGAATATTGTTCATTAGAAACAAGTTAGTCAGAGCAGGATCCTTATACTGCTTCGACTTCCCATCCAAATTGGTTTGAAGTGCCTGCATTATTCGCATTGTTACAGTAGCCAACTGAGAATTTGTTTCCCCTCCATTCTCAAATTCTTGAAAAAGTTGCTTCAAGGTTGATTGATAGCTGAAACATATTTAGAAATTCATTCAGGTCAATTTTGTTTAGAGCTAAGAAGCATGGATACGGAAGTGGACACGGACATTGATACAGACACGGACACGGACACGGACACAGACACAGACACAGACACAGACACAGACACAGACACAGGACATGGCAACTTCAAAAAAAATGGGATCATAGATACGGAGGGGACACAACAATAAAATATATTTTCATATATTTTTATTTGCTATTTAAATTAATATTACATCCACAAATAATGAATATTAACAAAAACTAACTCTAATTCTTCCTTCTCTTTTTTTTTTTATTTTAAAAAAAACACTTTTAAATTAACACTTACAGTTTATATTTTTTTTTATAGATGATCTATTAAGTATTTAAATCTAAGAAAAAAACAATAAACATTCAACATTCATCAAAAGCACTAAATAAAATGTGGGAAAAAACAACTTGACATGTCCCTAGTGTGTCCCCAAAGTGTCCCCCGCACGTCCTCTAAAAATAAATTAATTAAATAAGGGGACACGCCATGTGGTGTGTCCCATACGTGTTCCCTAAGTGTCAGCATGTCTCCGAATTGTCCGTGTGTCCGACACAAATAAGGCACTTGTTTTGAAGTGTTGGTGCTTCATAGGTTCAGAGAGTCAATGGCAATCAGGCAAAAGAGAAGCTGAAAAGCATACTGATACCAGTTCAGTTAAAAATTTTATATTGAAAAGACCAAGAGAAATTAGGTCCCAGTTGGTTGATATTTGTTAAACTGCATAATCTCTGGTGTTTTAAAACATTTCCCAACATGTATTAAGACCATACATTCCTTTTTTGAGAACAGTAATCCATAAAGTTGACATTTGCAACTTTAATTAAATAAAAGTTCAAAGATTTCTGAATCATTTAGAAAAGCAGATAATCAAAGTCATAAAATATGTGACAAAAAGTTGAATCAGGCTGATCGGTTAAACTGAATTCACAATAAGATTTTAAAACCTGAATGACACAATCACAGAAAGGGGAAAAAATCATTTAAAAAGTTAACAAGCATGTATGCGAATAATTCAAACATTTAACAAATAAAGATATTGCTCGAATAGAAACTTTTATAAAAACATAGTTTATTAGACTTACTCAAATAAAAACTTCACATAGTTGATGACATAGCTTGTCAAAGGATGAACAGTTCCATCCAACACAGCAGTTTTTGTTGCATCCTTTTCAACCGCTTCTTCAAAATCACCAAAGGTCTCTTGGGCTGTCTGGGCAAGCTGCTTCATCAAACTCAATGCAGATTCCCTAATTTCACTACAAGCTTTACCTTTGAAAAGCATTTCAATCTGCCAAGAATCCAGTTTTAATTTAAATAAAATCTGTTTATACAACCCAAGCAGTATAATCAAAATCAATTTAGATTCTGACACCCACTTTGAACTAGAATAGAATGTTCAATTCTCTAATTAAGATTTCTTCTTTGCTGAGTCAATGATATATGATAGCTCGATAAATTATTTCAGCAAACTATCGACCATAATTAAACCTGTGATTATATAAGTCAATATCAACATAGGAAGAGTGTAAGCATGGAAAAATTCAGCCAATTACAAATTGTCATGTCCCTACAAAATATGACACAATTATTGTCAAATCAAATATTGCCACGTGTTAAAATGATGCTGTAAGTCCTTGGTTAATCAAATTAAACTACAATGATGCAGCAAATAAGTTTTTGACAAATTAAATTAAGTCACTTGTCACATCGAGGTGGTCAAACCAATAAAATTATGCCACACCATTAAAGTGATATTTTGGTATTTATCTCTAAATAAATCAGAGATAATTATCAAAGAAGTCAAAGTCTATTAAGACTCTTGTCCTTCCATTCCTATAAATAGGGGTGATCTCCACCAAAATTTTACATACAATTCTCCATATAATTCTACATATGCAAAATCAAGTTGTAGAGAGAAAAATCTACATCAAGAGAAAGCTCCATTGGATAAAAGCTCTAAAGCCCCGAAGGTGTTTTCTCCAAAGCCTATCAATCTCCATAAAGCATAACGTTTGGAGATTCAATCAAAGATCGTCATCAAACTCTGCAAATCTATAGTCATCTTCTATTAAATTAAAGAGGATTCAACAAATCTGATTTGGAAAAAAGATATCAAGCCCTCAAGTCAAATTCCTACGAATTCGTCATCTTCTTCATGTTACTTGGAGGAGATTTCGCCATTCGATTTGGGAACAAGTTGTCAAGCCCTCGAATCAACTTATTGAAGAGAAGAATCAGAGGATTTTCTTTGATTAGAAATTTCATCAGAGATTGTACTTGTTTTATTTTAAATTAATAAATTTATATTTGTTACTGTATTTTTCTGTCTTTATTTTTGCAGACAAGAAATTTGTGTATACAAAGAGAAAAAAAGGCTAAGCCAGTGTTATTAAACAGAACAACGGATAATGGAAGTTTCTAAACTACACCATCAAATGATTTGAACCCTAGTATGAAGATGTTAACCTTTTATAAGCATCAATATGTATTAATGTTTCACAACTGGAAAAAAGAAAAAAGAAAGTAAAAAAACTAAAACAAAATGAGCATTTAAGAAGTATTGGGCTTAATGACCTTTACAAAGAACCTAAGAGCCATAATAATATAGGTTTAAGATATAGACACCTCTTGAAAAGCATCATAATACCAACTCTAAAAGCCAAGATCAATATACCACACTCCCCAAAAACCTAAAAATTAATGTAACAAAACTGATTACTATTAAGTTGTAACTTGTAGACATTACATGTAGATCACCAATATCAAAAACATTTTACATTATGACATTTTGTATTCACCCTAATTCTAATACCATTGTTTTAGGGAAATAATTTCATACAACTAATTATCTAAGCACTGTGACTGAAAACATAAATTAGCATAAAATTCTACCAGATCCTATTGCTACAGTTTCTAGTTACTTTCTAAGATGTCTATTAATGAGAGAATAAATCAATTTCAGGAAAAATATTGACTTCTTGTCAGTAATTAGTGAACTGAGTGTTTCCTTAGATGTGTAACGTTAACATACCTCGGAGTGAAGTTCTCGCATTATTTCATACATGTCTAAAAGCACAAATAACTTTTCAGGTGATCTCTTGCTTTTGGCAATCGCCTCTCCAAAACTAAGTAGCACAGCAACACTACTTGCTGTAACTTCAGCAAAACATTGATCCCTGAGAGAATCGATGCCTTCAAACATATGATTGCAGACTTTTCGTTCCCCAGCAAACACTAGTTTGACCTGCTTAACATGATTAGATAGTTGGAAGAACATATATCCATATATTTAGGAATTCCAATCACAACTTACAGCAATCCGCATGAAATGAATCCAATTCCCAATCTTAGCCTCCAAAACCTCCCACTGCATCTTCTGAACATCATCTTTGCTAAGTTTTTCAACTCCCAATTTGAGAAGGCTTTCTTCCAAAACTGAAGAACGGGTATCCCTGAATGAAAAATAAGATAGTATCATAATATTACAGAATTATATGAGGGTATTTTACAAGGCAGACCAATCCAACTTTGATTTTTCCATATGTATGCATTGCTTCTCTAGTAGTCCTTGTGAATCTTATGACCCTTCAATAAACAGATCGGGAGACTGAATATGGTAGGTAATACAACCATACAAGAGGAAATTCTCACCGGTAAGAGGTTGGGTTTTCTACTCATAAATATGGTAGAAAATAGGCAATAAAATTCGAATCACCATGCAATATATGTATTGAGAAAACAATTTCTTAAGTGGCTTTTGCAAATGGAAGCAACCCAAGATTTCACTCAGCAATCAAACATACAAAACTAGAAAGAAAAAAACTCATTCGTTTGAGAAAAATTAGAAAAGAATAATAATCATTAGGTGCATTAAACCAACAAAATATGATCAGGTCCATTCTTTTATTTTTAAATTGGCTTCATACTTCTGCACTTTTCTTTTTTGTTATTTTGTTTCTCTGTTTTCTTTTTCACAAAATTTTTCCATTCCCTGGTGTTAGTACAGATCAAACATAGTGTCAATTGTTTGAGTCTCTCTTTATTATTGTTTTTCTATGGAATACATATTAGATACTAAAATTTTGTGTTTCCAAGGGAAAAAGAAAAATGAAAAGGAAATACAATGTTCCTGCTTTACTTCTTCGTAAGTTTGCAGACAGTTAGGTAGATTTACATTCTAAAAAGGGTCACCCACTCAAATTAAAGACAATTTCTGTAAAAGAAACTGAACAAAATGGAGGGGGAAAGAAGATAAGTCAATCAATCAAAAGGTTCTTACATCACTCACTGTTGTTCAGTAGCCCAAAGATGGATTTCATATACCATCCTTTACTGTCATAGTCTTAACAAATTTACTTTCTGCCCCACCATAAAATGATCCTAGCTTTGCCCCGGGCTTTGAGTTGTGGTGCTGCTTCAGGAAGGATTGGGTCAGGTTGGTCATAAACTAACTTAAGAATTATTAGCAAAAGCTCTAGTACAGAATCTTACAATTTGCGATTTGATTCATGATTTCGATTCGCAATTTTTGCAAAATCGATACATATCTATGGGTGAATCTCTAGTGAATTGCACGATTCACAATCGATTCATGATTCAATTCATGCAGTTCTTGAAACTATCATGTCCGATATATTTCGATTATTTATTTTTTCCTCTTTTTTTTTTTTTTTTTGTTAAGATGACATAATACAACTTCTAATAATGTTTAGTACGAAAATAACCAATATATATACATGATTTGTCGTTATTTTGGAGATTAGAGAGATTTTAATAGGATTCAATCAAACTAAACATGCTTTTAACCTTTTCTTCTGATTTTTTTTCTTTAAAAAAAAAAAATCATAATGTATCTTCTAAAGATATTTAAGGTTAAAGTAACTTATAATATGAATTATCTATTGCTATTTTATTAAAATAAATATACTTCAATATTACATGAGTGAGGTCAATTAAACATAATGGTTCTACAAAATATTTTTTTAAACAATAAGCATATACACATTTTAAAATGCTTTAAGTTTTAAAATAAAATATTCCAATTAATTTGTTCTTATTATTGGGTCATTATTACTTGTAAAGGTATGCTATGAAATATCAACATCGTTGTTGTTGTTGTTTTATTTTTATTTTTTTTTGGGTTAATTACATAAAAAATAAAAAAAAATAAAAAAACTCAGGGTTTCACGCCTTTTTCAATTTAAATCTCAGGTTCTCAATTTCGACAATTTATACCCCATCTTTCGACCCGTGTTTCAATCCGATCCCTCTGTCCATCTCTGGCTCTATTAGTTAAGGGAAGATTGATTTGGGTGCCAAAGAGTGAAGCAACTTCAATGGACCCATTCAAGAATGTTCGCCCCGAAATCCCATGCAACTGTTCTTCCCTCCTGCAATCAAAGGAAGAATTACGAGACCCAGGACTCTTCTTTGAGCTCTTCCTCTTCCTAATCCCCAGAGGGGAACTTGGGAGAGGGCTCCTGCTATCGAATGACAAGCAGGACCACATCCTAGGGGCCCTGATAATACTTAGTATGCACTCCAGACCAGCTATGCAGTCACACCCCCTATTTTCAGTAGATGAATCCGTCACAAAAACTGTCTAGAAAATCGCTACAAAAAACTCTTCTTTTTTTTTTTCGCAGGCAAACTTTCACCCTTTAGCCCCCTTCAATCATGCAATCAAATCCAATTAATGCAATCCAGGGTTGATGCAGAAGAACATTGCAAATTCAATTCTGAAATCTATAAAGGAAAGCACTTTCAATAAAAGGATAACCACAAAAATAATTATTATGTCAATCTCCACCAACTGTTTCCCATGGAAAAACTAATGGAATGGAACAGAGATCTATTTGACCTTCCCTTTCTATTCTCTAAAAGCAAAACAATCAAAATCCCTGTTTTTTTCCCTTTGCAAAAGCCTCCCCCTTGAATGAAGGCAAACCCAAATCAAAAACCAAAAATCACCACACCTATAACTAATTAGGCGGAGTTGGATCAAATATCAAGTACCCAAAATCATTAACTCGAGAATTCGACGCTTGGGAATGTTTCGAAAACACTCAAAATTCCCCAATTAGAGAGAAAGCAACACTTCTTTAGCAAATTGAACACCAGTCAATCCAACAAAACCCATAAATAAACAAAAAGAAGAAACAAGATATAAACTTGCTAGTAGAATGTAAAGTAGAGAGAGAGAGAGAGAGAGAGAAACAAAAACACAAAAGAAGAAGATGAAGATAGGGCCTTTTTCTCTGTTTTCTCTCACTGGGCCATATGTATGTAGTATTGCTATCAAACTCGTATAAAACAACCAAAAAACAATCTTCCGTTAACTAATAGAGACGGAGATGGACGGGGGGATCGGATTGAAACACGAGTGGAAGGATGGAGTATAAATTGTCGAAATTGAAATTCTGGGGTTTAAATTGAAAAAGACACGAAATCTTGGGGGGTTTTTTGTAATTAACCCCTTTTTTTTTTTTGATCAGCGAAAGTCAATTGTTAGTAATTAGATTAGCACCTATAGAGCTAGCCTCCCCACCTTTGCAAAACACAAAGTGCTTAACTCCTACTTCAACTCCCCCTTAGAGAGAGTTGAACTCATGACCTCCTTCTTGAGACTAAGCCCTTAGGAGAGTCATGGTGGTCAACTAGGCGAAGGCCTAGTTGATAAGGATTAAGCCCTATCAACATTGTTGTTAAATTATTATTACTTGGAAAATTGAGAGTTTGTCTTTGCTTACTTTCTTTATTAAGAATGGTTGATAAAGAATATCTAAAAAAAAAAAAAAAAAGATAAAATGGTGACCTTACATGGGAACCTGTGTTAACTTCTTATTGATTAGACCACATGATCATCATTCAAAATAATATTTTCATTAATTTAATTCTAAATATTTTATGTTTATAAGATATATTTAACATCCAAGTGTGTAGATTTTATTTTTTAAAAGTAATTTATAAAAAGTGACCGAATCTTATGATTCACAATTCGATTTCATGATTGACAACTATGAGCAGAAGTAATAGGCATGTGCACCATAGCTGCCATTATATAACCTACATAACACAATTTCTCAAACAAAGCATAAAAATTAGGCCTGTTTGGTATTGTTTTTGTTTCCTTTGTTCTCATTTTTCATTTTTATTTTGTGTTTCTAAATGAAAAACAATGAAAACTTCCAAAACACACATTGTTTTCCTATTATTTTCATTTTGTGTGAAAACACTTTTTGGGGTTTCTTAAAACATGGATTGTTTTTCAAAAAAAATTTCCGAAAACAATTCACCAAACAAGTTTTTGTGTTTTCTAAATAATGAAAACAGAAAATGAACATGATACCAAACAAGCCCAATGCTTTAAAAAAAAAAAAAAAAAATCCAGAAGAAAAGGAATAATGCAATGTATTCCTAGACAAAATTTAATTGCAGAAATGATGAACTCATCTGTAAATGTCCAAACCAATGAGTAGTAGTGGACACATAGGACCAAGAGTGTCAGATCTATGTGCCCAAAACACCAATCATCAATAGGGACCAATTCCTTGTTTGGGAACATACTATTTTAGTAACTTTTCGGTTTTTTACGAAAAGATGTATAGAAAAGTAAAGAGAGTGATGTGACAACTTAGTAGTTGTTTGAGATGTACTATATAAGTGCACTTTTTGACTTTTTGGTTAAAAAAGTAGAGAAAAAAAAAGACATGTATTTGGGATAACTTTTTGACTTTTTACGAAAAGATGTGTAATAAAATATTGCAGTAAAATCAAAATGACAATTTTATCCTTTTGACTTTTTGACTTTTTGGGTAGTTGAATTCAAAAGGCAAAATAATAATTTTGCTCTAGTGGCTTCCCCCACAAGCTACCCTTGAATAGTATAGATTTTTTAGCTTTTTTAATAACTTTTTGATTTTTTGGCTTTTTAGTTTATCCCAAACAAGGCCTATAGTTACTTTTTGACTTTTTGGCCAAAATATGTAGTCCCCAAACGAGTTAGTAAGAGAAGTGTCTTAGACCATCTCCAACCGTTCACCAAATCCAACATCAAATTCAAATTTGATGAAAAAGAGGTGTTTTTTGTGCTCCAATGATTGCACCAAAACAGTATCAAATTGAGAAAACATCAAACATTTCACCAAACTGAGGATGGCTTGCCCCTTTCACCAATTCACTGTGCATAGCCGTTGAGTTAGACCCACCGGACGTTCAGCCAGATGTCCCACTGGATGACTGCTTTAAAGCAAAAATTTGTGAAAATTTTACATTGGGGGTTGACCACCCAGTCTACCCCCCGGTCGACCACCAAGAGTAACATATGAAGCAAATGATGAGAGCTTGCTCATGAAGAAAAAAACCCTTGTCCGGTTGACCGGCCGGTCGACCAGCCAGTCGTCCCGCCGGGCGTCCCTGCCTTTTGATGCAAGTTACAGTGCACCCGTTGTAACAACTCATATCAGACTGAGAAAATTGTCATTGTTTTACTCAGATTTGATGAAAAAAATACTGAACTGTTGGAGATGCTCTTATTTAAGCTGGTAGCAGATTCCAATTGATGCAACCTAATTATTCTATCATATTGACTCATCTATTTCATTGAATACAATCCAGTGTAATAAATACCACAAAACACTTAAGCTATGTCTGTTTGGGTGGACTGGATTAGATTGGATTAGTATTTTCATGACTAATAGTTCTAAGACTACGAATCCTTTTGGTTTGTATATCATATCCTATGTTTGGATTAAGTTAAGATTATAAGGAGGAACCAATAGTCCAGACTTTGGCTTAGTCCTCCAATTTATATCTCACCTCTCTCTGTGAGATTGAATAGTCCATCATATGTGAATACCATATCCGGATGGATTGTTAGTCCGTATTTCAATTGTTTAACCAAATTTCAGGTTCATAATTTTATTAGATCATTAATCCAATCCCAAACTCATGTCTACCCAAACAAACATGGCCTTAGTTCAAATATCACACCACATTGGATACAAATGGAGATCTTTACCTGTATATTTTCAGCAATTGCTGTTGGTGACCAGCTTTAACCATTTGTTGGGCTAAATTATGTAGCAATGGTAAAATCCGAGGTAATATGAGAGTAGGAAGCGTGTAAACAGCATTTTCCAGGTTATGGTTGTGGTGTTCAGAGTGACTATTCTTGCCGTTAGAATTTCCTTGGTTTCCTGGTGATTCTGGTGACGGCCGCAATTCACTTGGGAGGCATTCAAAAAGACGTTCAGGTTCCACTGGTTTGCTGAAGACACAGAAATAAAAATAAAATAAATGCAACTTACTTGAAAAAGTAAAACAACCAGAAATGTACAAAAGCGTAATTAATGGGTGAAGTCTCAAGTAAAAATATACACATTAAATATAAAACGCATAAATTAATAACCTCTAAAAAGGAACAAGTTCTGAAAATCCGATTAAACCACAAAGTTGGTAAGACAATACCACAACAGACCCTGCTTATGCAGAATTAAGCATGGCAACATTTGTAAGATAAGAAGCAGTTTCAAACTAAGAACAGTAGCACAGAACCAAATTACATGCAATATAACTTCTTGTCAGTCAATGACCTTGATGTGATGATTAATAATTATTTAAGTGTTAAACAGAAATCAGAATGTGCAAGACATTCCTGACATGTATAGGATGTGGTATTAATGGAACACATAAAAAGCATATAGCGCGAGTCGTGACTGTCGTTTGGGAACCCTCTTTTTTAGCCAAAAAGTTACTAAATTAGTCAAAAAGCCGACAACTCATACCAAAAAGTCAAAGATTCTATTTTCTCTCTACTTTTTGCACATCTTTTCGTAAAAAGCCAAAAAGTCATCTCAAACATACTAGTTTTTTTTAGCTCATATTTTAGCCAAATAACCAAAAAGTTACTAAATTAGCCTGTTCCCCAACGAGGCTTTAAGCAGAAAGAAAAACAGGATTCAAGTCAACCCCTACTAGTTGGGATGAGACTTTGTTGAGTAGAAATTGGTGGGAAATGGAACAATAGATAAGGTACAAATATTTTCCAGCACCAGAGACACAACACAACAACACCATTAAGACATAAACAAGAAGGAAAAAATGAAGGAAAAAGAAAGCATAATCAACAAAGCAGGAATAAACCTGTAGGATGACAAGAGTTGCTTGAACTCCTCTTCCAACTTTGAAATAGCCTTAGAAAGTAAACTATTTGCATGGTTGAGTACCCCATCACTACTCTTAAAGCTTTTGTTGTTGCTGAAAAATCGAATGCTGCTTCTTAACTGCTCTATTGCTTCAAGATAACTTTCCAGGTCTTCATGAGGACCTTTAAGTATTTTAGCCTCCACCTTGATGTTGGAATAATAGAATATCAGCAATGGTAAACTAGAAACATATATAACAATAACAAGCTATGAAGCACGGACACCTCTCCAGAGGTCACATACAGATGTCCGACATGTGTCGGACACAGACACAAACTGGACACATGTCGGACACACTGGAGAGAGCTGGACACAGCGGGACACGCTAAGAACATGTGTCGGAACACGCTGAGAACCCTTTTTTTTTCTTCTTTTTTTTTTCTTTCTAAAATAACATACCTAAGATTGATAAATTTGACAAAATTAAATATCTGATGTAAAAATAAATATTAAATATTTACAAATATAACATCTAACAAATATATAAAATTATATATTTTGTCCGTGTCCCCAACTTGTCATATCCTGCATTTTTCAAGTAAATAAATGTTTGAAGTGTTGGCTATGTTTATATCAAGTAGTTATTATACACCTTCAACAAATTTCAATTTATCATTTAAATGCTTTGAAGTTGACAAAGTTGTTTCTGCTAATTTCTTAGAAAGGTGCCACAACTGTACACAATAAAAATAAATATTGAAAGAATATTGAGCAATCAATGTATTAAATAACCCTAGCACTAAACAAATTACAGACACAAGCATGAACATTGGATAATCCATAAAACTGACCTGACGAAAAAGATCAAATTGACCCAATATAACCTCTGCAGCCTTCAAAGTCTTATCAATGTTCTCATGAGCTTTCCGAATTGCATGCGTCCTAATCTACAAAAACCAAATTTAAGTAACATAGTAAGAACAATAAGAACAAGGCAATGCGAGGACGAAAGTAAGCCTGACACAGGGACAAGATCAAGCAGAAAGTAGGCCAAAGGAAACCCCAACTAAAATCTGTTTGGTAGCTATGAAAATGTAGGGGGAAAAAATAAACCAGACTAGTAAAAACTTACATTGAGTGCAACAACAATCAACTAGAGTAAGCCTATTTGAGCAAGTAGGGCTGGGCTTTTCATTTTTAGGAACCAGAAACAAAATATCACAATAAATTTTCTTTTACTTTTCAGTTTTCATAAGCAAATAATCAGAGAGTAAGCTGATCAAATCAAACAAACACGTCTTTTACTAGGAGAAAAATTGCTTCACCCCCTTATATACTATCACATTTGTGTTACTTTATCGTTAAAATGTCAATTTAGTTCATTTGAACCATAACCTAACAAAGTTCATATTTTTTTTACAAGAATATCACATCTACCAACACACCCGTGGTTGAGTGTATTGATTTGCTTTGCCCTTTGCCACATAGTTTGAGACAAAATAAAAATAAAAATTAACCAAATTGTTTCAAAAACACAACCAATTTGTTTTAAAAATATTCAATAAAACATAAAATAAATAAATAAATAAAAATAATCGTAACAAAACTACTATTTGAGAAGATGGTTGAAAACTGATTTTTTGAATATTTTGAATTTTTTTTAAAAAAAGGTCTAAAAAATATGAAAATGAGTTAAACATCTTTCCAACATAGCGAAACAAATCAGACGCACAAATATTTTATACATTTTGAGATAAAGTAAACTAATGTGAACAGTTTAAGTGGCAAGCGAATTTTCCCCCCCTAAAACTAAGGTAGATAAAAAAAAAACTGAATTGGGTTGGGATTTTTCTTTTCGGTTGAGATTCCCTTGTTTTTCTCAGCAACCAAACATGAGAAAGAAAATGAATTAGAAAATGAGAAAGAAAGAGGGGACCTGAGTGGGACGCATGGCGGTCTCGAGAGCGGAGAGGCGGTGATCGAAGGAGCCAAGGACGGAGACGGCAGAGTCAGTGATGGATTGGCTCTTCAGCAACGACTCTCTCATCATGCCCGCCCTATCACTCAGCACATCAATACCCACCGTTGGAACCCCCATTTCTCCTCCACAATTCTCTCTCTCTCTCTCTCTCTCTCTATACTGAGTTTTGTTTGACAGTTCTTACAAGGCAATTCTGATCTAGAGAGAGAGAGAGAGAGAGAAGACGACTTGTTAGTTGAAGTTTCTCTGTAGATACAGATAGATATAAGTATTATATTAGAAGATAGATTCGTTCCTTTTTGATAGGGTGTGTAGTGTACTGGTGGTCGGTATGGCATGGCATGGGCATAGATCGGACTCTCAGGTCCATGTTCCAATTCAACATGATGTCTCCCATGAGTCAAGTCAAGGAAAGCTCATTTTAACTACCACTTTGATCATTTTAACTTCCACTTTTTATTTTCATCACAATTTTATCTTATTTTATTCTTTATTTTTTATTTTATAACAATAATTTATCTTCTACTTCTCCAACTCTAACCCTAATTTCTTTAACAATCATATTGAATTTTTTATTTTTTTTTTAACTAGTGTTCGAAGTAACGTCAGTAGCCGTTTGAGATAACTCGGTCTCGCAACCTTAGATTTCATTGAACAATTATATTGAATTGTTGACCATCAATTTATCTAGAAGTTTAAGTTTTTAGAGAGTCAACTTTAGTTCTCAACACGTCCCCATCACATGTGGTCTCACTTTTTTTCATAGTGGATCAAATGCGTACAAATATTTTTGTTAATTATCGAATAGGCGGTGAGATTTGAATACATGATCTATTTCTATATATATTGAATTATTGATAATCAACTCATCTAAATTTTTGAAAAGATGAGTAATTTTATTATTTATATTATATAATCAACACACCCAATCCCTTCCACTACATGCCACCCATTATGGCCCATCTTCACTATCATGATAGTGTAGATCATGATAAATACTGATAGTTGATCACTTAACCGCAAATCCAACTTATATCCCTTATTTTCATAAACGGTTGAAACAAAGCTTATAGTGCATCTCACAGGCTCAAAAAATTCTCTCAAATCCAGAGAGAAGCCCAACCCATAACATAGATCCTATTTCTAGGCATATTGGTGTATGTATTACAGTGGAAGGAAGAGAAGAGAATCTCAATTTGCAAAAGAATTAAAGAGGGCAAAAGGAATTTCCATATTTTAATTGAATTCATGAATTATATAGAGTTACTATTTTATACTTTTGGGGATTTTTGTGGATTAGCTTCCGTGAATAATTGATAGATTTTCTCATATATTATGTTTATACGTAGGAGCTTTGTGAGTTGTCCAGAATAAATGAGTAGATGGAGCTAGTTCATCGTCTCAAAAGTCTTACAACTCCATTTGTAGCAAACATAAGCTTGGTACCAAGCTACATTTCATATTTCAAATTAACCCAAAATTTCATGAAATCAAAAATTGTCAAAAATAACAAATTTGAATTAAGCTCAAATCTAGAATATAGAATACAGAGAACTTTTTTTTTTAAAAAACGTGACTCATTTAGAACAAAAAAATTATGCATTCAGAATCTTTTTAAAAATAGTAAACTTTTAAATTTTGAGGCCTAAGTGATAGAATTTACCAAAATCGAGTGTAGGTCACCGCATAGAGTAAGTCAACTTGTTAGGCCATTTCGGATCAAATATGAGTGTCTTAGACTTGATCTGTCAACCTAAAAAAATTTATCAAAAGTCAAACTGCTGCATGAACTATCGATCACTACTGCATCACTAATCCTATAGAATAACTGGTAATACCACTTAAGGGTAGATAGACACAATCCACCCAATGCCACTACTCCTTGTTCGAGTGAACCTTGGCTCTTTCTTTCTGTTTTTTTTAATAACAGAAATTAGTCATTTTCTAGGCAAGCACAAGAAGGTGAAGTATGAGATCCAAAACTTGTAGTCCTGAAGCCAAGTTCCAAAACTAGTGAAAGCAAAAAAGGGTGATACTACCAAAGGAATTAAGTCAATCACATAGTTTTCTCCAAACCAACCAAAAACATAAATTTTTCAATATACTCCAACTGAAAAGAAGGAACAAAAGATGCCTAAACCCTGCAGTGTCAAGATTCTTGTCAACTGGGTTGTCCTTTTCAAGTACTAGTCGGGAAGAAACACAACAGACTATTTTTTTTCAGAGAGAGAAATATCCCATGTAGTTGTTTGTCTCAAACACTAACCTCTATTTGAATAGCACTTTGACTATAATGGAACATTGTTTCTCAAATGAAAACTATACAAATTGCTGCACATGTTGATATGACTATTTTTGAATCAAGGATTCTCAATGTCATCAAAGTAGGGGTGCCCCAGTGCCTCAGAAGCTGTAATTCTTCCTTCCGGATTCATGCAAAGCATTTTCTGAAAACACAAACCTTGGTATGAGTACTAAGAACCAGAAATCTTCATGTGAACTCAAAACTTTCATTTTCTTTTCAGCATTTAACCAATAGATAGTTTAGAAATACTGAATTATCAATCTCATCTCTGCAGACTACAGAGACAGTTTCTCCAAATACTGTAATATGATACTAGTCTTCATATGAAAAAAAAAAAACTCAAACAAAAAAAAATAATAATAAATATATATATATATTTAAAAAGACACAAAGATTGCCTACGTCCACTGCTAAGACAAGTTCCACTATACTGAAAGAAAAGAAGAGTTACAATATGGCTGCTGTGAAGACAGCAATTTATATGTTAGGGTTTACGTCACCAAATTACCGTAATACGCACCTTTGTACAATTTGACTCAAGGTAAAGTGTCTCTAGAATCCCAACAAATCCAAATATTTCAGTCAGTCCCATATGTGGGGCTATGGGGCATTGGTTAAAGCAAGAATAATAAGACTCATCTGATAAACTCAAATATTTTATTGTTAATCAAATATGATGAAAATGGAAACTTACGGAGAGAAGATCAAGTCCGGCTGGTTCAAGACCCGGGACTACTTCAGCCAGATTCTGCTTGGCAGAAGAAGAAACAAGGCAGAAGCATTATATCTCATACAAGATTTTAGTCTCCAAAAAAAAAAAAAATACAAATCTTCAAATTGTATTACCTGAGGTTCACTACTTGCAAAAGAATCTAGAAAATCACATATTGAAGTCACTCCAGGCCAGGTTTCCTCATTTGGCTTTCCCATAATGCTTCACATTAAAAAGAAAATTTTAAGAATTACACCATTAAATGGCATTAAGAAGTTATAAAAATCAGTGGGCATGCTTGCATTTATATCTAAGTTATAGAGAAGCTAATTTGAAGAAAGGTTTTGCATATATATCTAAGTTATATAGAAGCTAATTTGAAGAACGGTGAAGGCAAGAGAGAAAAAAATGAGGCAAATCTAGCTCTCAGACGAGTTAGGACACAAGTCAAAGCTATTGATGTGATTTTGTAACTTGTTCAGTTGGTGCGTCCGAATAATTGAAAGTTAACTTATGTTTATACACCATGTTTTGATTTGATTCTGTCAATTGAATACAATCAAGCGGAATCAGATTTTTAATGCAACGAAAATTAAAATTAAAATTCACCTGAAAACTTTGATCACTTGAACAAAGTCAGTAGCTCCATCAAAAAGAGGCTGTTGGATCACCAGCTCAGCAAATACACAACCTGCAGACCAAATGTCAACTGGAGTAGAGTATTTTTGGCCGCCAAGTAAGAGTTCAGGTGCCTTGTACCATAGACTTGCAACCTGAAGAACTACCCCAACTGTATGAGAAGATATACCGCAATGACTAATGGAGAATTCAAAACAATTGAATTAATTGATGTTTGGATGTGTTTTTGATATGGAACATGCGTTTGAATCAAGAAGCCCCATACAAGCATATATACTTTTTTATAATAACCAATTTTGTTGGTCATCTTGTTACAAAGTAATTGCAGTATGCATATTTTTTTTTTTAGAAAATTTGTACTCTATCCTTCATATTTTTCTATAACCTTATCCCGTTCACTAAGTTCCGCCATTTTACTCTTATGTTTAAAAAACAAAAAATAAAAAGAGCATCCATAAGAACAATTTTGTTTTTATATTTTTTGGTTAATTTATTGTATGAGTTTAAGGCCTCGTTTGGGAACAGGCAATTTTAGTAATTTTTGGCTTTTTAGGAAAAAAAATGTGCAGAAAAATAGAGAGAGTGATGTGACAACTTATAGTGATTTTTTCACTTTTTGGCTAAAACTGAAGGTTGCCAAACAAAGCCTAAATATTTGTTCTTACTGATGTGATTGGTTTAAATTTTTATGCTATTTTTCATACTAATAATAGTTTTTTAGCTTTCTCTTTTAGTTTAATGTGCTTATGTGGTTTTATAATTAGTGAAAACCAACTAGAATTAACAGGTCTTGCCTAATTTTTTTGCCTAAGGTCTCAAATTGGCTAGAGCTGTCCCTTTATGTGAAGAAACCAACTACAAACCCATTATTCTTTCCCCAGTGTTAGATATAGGAAGTAACTTGAATTCATTTGCAAGTACGCGTTTACAAGCAACATGTGAAGAGAAAGAAAAGGAGTTTGTACTAAATATTTATCAAAGCATATATTTCTAACTAAAAAACGTGTTACAAAAGAATAAAGAAGTAATGTAAATCACCTTCTAATATGCAGTGTGAGAATACCATTCAGTTACTAAGAATGAAAGTCGAAAGAGGCAAGCTCTTACTTGTCATAAATATAAACTGTTTGGGAGGACTTGAAGCTAAAAAGAAGGCAAGGGTAGAATAATGTACAAGTGAATACCTTTTCCCCTTCAGTATATGTCTGAAGAGGAACACCAATTTCCCTGGCTGATCCAAAGTCCGCTAGCTTAAGTATGTGCTTGCTACAATCCATCAGCAAATTCTGAGGTTTCAAATCACGGTGGAGAAGTTTTTGAGAATGACAATAGGCAAGACCGTCAAGAAGCTGATGCATAAGACTCTGCCAAGAAGAAGAAAATGAAAAAAAAAATCGTGAAATTAATTGGGAAATTCCTTCAGCATCATCTGTAACACATTTAACATAGAACAACTAGGGTGGCATTACTAGGAAATTGCATGCTACTGAATGACAACAATTGTTGACATTCAAGTCATATTAAAATTTCATGGAATGTGTCATTTCCACTTCACTATTATCATTCCCAAGTCATGCATCGGATCTTTCTCAAAAATGGTACGAAAAAATAGCAAAACTCACTCACTTTTATCACTTGGTTCTTCTTGGCAATATCTGCGGAAGTGGTCATAAATTTCTTCAGGTCAAGGTCCATATATTCCAAAACAAGACACAAAATTTGATCATCATCCAATACATCTAGCAACCTGTAACCAAGAAATCCATCAAATAACATGTTCAAAAAATCCATGATATTTAGAAAAATATTAGCTAAATACAACCAGTTATTCAAAATCTAGAGTAAGATTCCAAGCAGTGCACTCAAAAAAGTATATTTGCAACAAATAACGACCGTATTCTATTAGAAAGATGAGTCCTGTATCTAGCTATCAAATTATATTAGAAATACAATTTATCAAACTAGCCATGAGAAGAAAATACAAAGAATTTGTCCCTCATATGATCATTTTTTGTGCAACTTTCAGAATTTGCAAAGGTCCAGAAAACGAAATAGAACAGAATCAGACATCATGTTTCACTGGAAGCAGGCATATGATGTCACTTTTATTTATAGAAGACAGCTAGTTTTATCTCGGAAAATATCAGAAAAGCGATGATAAATGTTGAAATTAAAAATAAAATAAAATTGAAGTGTTAAAATTATTTACTCTGGGACATCGATGAAACAAGAAAACATATTATTAAAAGCAAAAACCAAAAAAACTGGATAGTTTTTTAATGGGAATATGAAGCACATATGTCTTTCTGTTTATAGTTGCTTGGTAACTAAGTGATACTAGGTATGTCATTTTGACCACAAAATAATAATAATACTAATAAAAGAGTATAGAAAAGAAAGAAAGAAAAAAAATGCCAATGGAAAATAATTTATCAAGTAAGATTTTTTTTTTTTTTTTTTTTTTTTGTTGTTCTAGTACTTGTATGGCATATTGACCTTAAAACAAAATAATGCAGATTATTTTCCAAGATATTACCTAATCTCAAAGGACCAACATGTCCATTAGAGCCAAAATCGAAAGCCTAGTAGCTGTAACCTCTTAGGCTATTTAATCTTATTCTTTTTAAGTAGAAACTTTACAAATATGACCAAGTTTGATGTTCAGTTTGTTCTATTTGCAAAACATTCTATAATTGTTAATTGTTGATGAGAATACATTGGGGACTACACACCTGACGATATTGCTATGATCCATCTCTTTCAGATATGAGACTTCTCTGATTACTGAGCTAGGAACGCCTTCGTCTCCATCAATAGAATAAATCATCTTCAAAGCAACAATTTCATTGGTGTCACGTTTATGGGCCTTGTAAACACAACCAAAGCTTCCATATCCAATTGTCTCAAGAATCTCATACTAACAATTTGTCAGCACAACAAGACGTCAGATGGGAATAGTAAAATGAAACAATATTAAATAACATAAAAGAAAATCAAATCTTTACCTTCTCCATTTGATCAAATCACATGCCCTAGAATAAAAAGAAGATAGAAAAAAAAAATTATTCCAAAATATTAGAAAAAAATAAAGTTCCAGGGATCCAGTCAATTATAAATCAAATCAAGCTATACAAGACAAAACAAGAAAGTTTTCATTTTTTATCTTCTAAAATCACGAGCAGTTAAGAACTTCAAAACATATCTAACAATTTACAGTAACAATAAAAGGAATACAAGTATCATTACAGTAGACAATATGAAAAGATACTTGTTTCTCTTATCCTGTAAATATCCTTTAAATCATAAGAATAAGCCATATAGCCACTCCACATCTTTCTATAACTTTCATGCTATGTTTGGATTTTGGATTTGATAGACATTTATGGAGGAAAAGAAAATTGGAAAAGTGACAAAAATCAAAGCTAAAATTTTCAATTTTCCCTTTCCTTCTGCAAAGACCTACTCAAATCCATGATCTAAACACAACCTCAATTGTGAGAAACACAGCCAACAATGAATTGTAAAATATCTTTTAAAAGGTACTGTTTTAGAGATTAGAGAAACAGCAAAAAAATTATGAATAATTTATAAGCAAGCTCTACTCATAAAAAAATAAAAATAAAAATAAAAAGATTTTACAGTCCTCTTAAATTACAAAAAATTGGGGAATTTGCCCAGTCAACTAATAAAGAAGTCCTTGTATCAGCAGAAAAGACAACATGAAAAGTATATTTCATTATGGAACTGAAAGTGATACATATAAGTCATGAGCCTAGTATGTCCTTCTATGCCCATTAGAATCAATTATTTTCTTCTGTTAGCGTCCACCAAAGGTCTTTAGATGCACAGGTATGATTACAAATTTGTTTAAAGAGTTTGAAGCTGGAATCTTGACAAACTAAAAGTGTTTCATGTCATGATTTCTCTTCCAACTAGCTCTTGGTGATTTATCTTGTTGAACCATCTAGCCCTCTCACATCATTCTCCACAAAGCAAATCCTAATGAATTGCCCCAAATCTATCAGACTAGTTATTGCTTTGTCCAAAACCCTGGAAACCTAAAGGATCTGAATACATCCCCAACTCACTGCACAGAAAAACTACGGCTTAACATTTTTAGGTTAATTCTTTTATAGAATGGTAATTTCTCTTTCCACCATAATTTTCTCCATCAAGTTATAGCATAAAGACAACCAAATCATTCTTGTAAAACCCTACCCTAAAAAATAATATCAGAAATTCTGGGCCTATAATTGTGAAACCATCAAAACCTTCTTCAATACATCTTCCTTTCCCTCTATCTGGATATGTATACCTACGGAGGTAACCTAATTTCTTTTGAACGGTGGTTTGAATATAGATATATCTAGGGCAATACATACCAAATCGTTCATAAGTCCAACAATAACACCTCCAATGGAGAACAGGTGGCAGAAAACTATACAATTTTACTGCATTTTCCAAGTAACAAAAAAATCTGCTTCTCTAAGGAAACTAGAACAATATCAAAAAGCATATTCTATTCAAGAAATCAACACAGATATCCAGAGACTTTCAAAATTACTCATTTGATTCAACGCATATATAAAATCTCATAAATGGTTGATGATCATCAATCATAGCACTGTCGAACAAGGAGAGAACAAAAAAGACTGAAAATCTTGGATCCATAATCAGAACATAACAATTAATATTTTTGAATTTTGAAAACCCTATAATCTCGAGAACGAATTACAAACAGAACAAAACGAAATCAAATAAGATCATTTACTCTCAAAGTAAACACAACTTACAGAGAGAGAGGTCTCTGATTCACAGATGCTATGCTCGAAATCACCACCACTGCAAATTCAAACCAGAGAGAGAGAGAGAGAGAGAGAGGAACTTTATGTGTTGTTGGGCGCCAAAACGAATTAAAATGTGACTTCCCGCCAAAAGTTCTTTATGTGTAACCGTCTTAACGACTTCCCGTGGGGTTAGACGGGTTTCGGGTTTCGGGTCGGTTTATGTATCAAAATATTTGGGACCCTAATAAAATGCAGAATGATAGATTTCAATTTTTAATTCATCACATATTCAATTATAATGTAAAATGATAGATTTCAATTTTTAACTCGTCACATATTCACTTATAATTAGGGGTGCAATTCGGGCGGGTTCAGTCGGGTTGGGGGGTTTGCCCAAGCCCAACCCGAATTGTGTTTGGCAGTTGTAACAACCCTCGTACTGATTACTGAATTATCTACTGATTATCGCTAAACTGAACTGATAATGACTGATAAGTGAATTGGAGGAACTACTGAACAGACTGAATGAAATCGAAACTGAATTTGAATGAGTTTATATGTTGCATTGCATGTCGCATCTGTTTGATTGATTGGATATCTGTTAGAACTTATATGTTTAAACTGTTAATTGAAGGCCTTATCGGTGGCCGAATTAGAAACCGTTTGATGTTTTGGAATCAGTAGAATATTTGTGATTTAATGGTATATTTATCTGAAAATTGACTAAGAATGATTAAATTAGAGTAAATATTGATTAATTGAAGACTTGGACTTAATTACGGAATTGCCACTCCTAGTGGGCCACTACCTAATCATCTTTGAGCCTTGTATACACTTGAACATAACAATTGCTCAGCCATTTCTTCTCCTTCCAACCGACCAAAGAGAGAGAGGATTTGAGAGAGTAGTTCATCTTGTGGATTTAGCTTGAATCTTGAAGAATTGAAGTGTTGATTGTCTAATTGAGCTTCTAGGCTTAAACTACAAGACTAAGGTAGATCATTCATCTCCCTAATTGTATCATTGAGCTAAATCTTGCATGTTTCATGCATCATTGTAGAGCTAAGTTATGATATTGTTCATAATTGTTGAATTGAAGCTTGATTGTTGCATGCATGACCATCTTAGTGCATTTTGAAGTTAAATTCTTGGAGAATTGTACATGCATGTCCATGTTCATGTATTAGTCCATGTTTTCACTTTGTTTTCCAACTATTGAGCTCTTGAGAGCAAGATTTGAAGCTTGAATTTGGTTTGAAACTCATGCATGTCATATTTGAATGTTGTTCATGCATGTTCTTGAAAATTGGTTTGGAAATGAGCTTGATTAAACTTCCCTTGGGCTTTGATTTTACAAATTGAGCTTTGAACCTAGTAATACTATATGTTTTCATGAGTTTTCCAGGAAAAGGGCCCAAGAGGATCGATTTTTGTGTTCCAAACTTGAGTTTCAAATTCAGAGCACAATTCTGGGTTTTCCAGATTTCTGGTGTGCGCTCGAGCGGAGGTTTGTGAGCTCGAGCGCAGAAATCAAGTCCCCAGCATTTTTGCAAATTTTGTGCTGTCCGCTCGAGCGGAAATATTCACGCTCGAGCGTGTTTTGCGAGCATCCAGTATATTTTGCAGACCGCTCGAGCGGAAGGGATCACGCTCGAGCGGGGAACGTTTTTGCCTGTACGCTCGAGCGGGGATGTTTACGCTCGAGCGTGGCTCTCTTTTTCTGAAAAGTCTGAAAATGTTTTCTGTATACATCTTTGCATCCTCATCCCATCCTAGGCATCCTTAGGCCTAGTTAAGACATCTTAATGAGGATATAGATGTAGAACACACCGAGGCATAATAGGAAGTTAATTATTGTACTTCCCCAACTGTTAAACTTAGAGTGTGTTCAATTTGTTTACTGTTTAGGGTTGGCACTCGGGGACGCGCTCTAGCATACTGTAGCCCAATCTCTGTGAGTAACAGATTGTGTAAAGATATGTTCAAAATGGTTATCTTTTGAATACTGAACTGAATTGTTTATTGAACTGATATTGTTTATTGAATGAATGTATGTCCTGTATTGTGAACTGTATTGTGGCATCCTTAGCACTGACTGTTACTGTTACAGAGCTCTGTCGGTTCCCTTGTGGAACCATACTGTTTACTGACTGATGGCCATCATTACTGTTGGGTCCGTTGAGGCCCGGTCCTTTTGGACCTACTATTTATAGGCTAATGGATGTACCACATATGATTGATTGACTGACATACTGCAAGACTGAAATACTGTTTAATGAACTGTTTTCATTAATGTAAGGACATTCATTCATAACCTCTTTACACTTATTGTTATTCACTGGGCTTTAGCTCACTGTTTATATATATATGTAGGTTCTCAGCAGCCAGACCGGAGCTAGGAGCGTGGGTTAGTTCCCCCAGTTTTGTCAAGCCAGCCTATGTGCCTCACTGCGAGGTTCCGAGACGCCATGCTATGGCTTGGGGTGTTTTTGTGTCCCCCACCTGTCTCTTGACTGTTTTGCATAACTGTATAAACCGTCTACTGTTTACTGTACTGTTATTAAGGGATTTGATTCCCGTACTGAATGATGTATATGATTGTATATAGACTGTACTGTTTGAACTGAATGAATGCATGGAAAATGTTTTTGGCATACAGATTTTCACAGCTCAATGGACACTAGTTATTTACTGTAATGGCTTCCGCCAGGCCCTGTACTCTGTTTTACTGTATTACTGTTCTGCAGGCCTTCGGTAATCTCGGATTACTGGCCAGTTACGGTGCTAAACCCATAGGGCCGGGTTTGGGTCGTGACAGAGTGGTATCAGAGCGATACTTAACCACGAGTTATACCGCACACACGTGTCCAAATGAGCTATAGGGTGTCCTAGAAAAGTGATTAGGGCATCTCATGAACTTGAAAAGTGTGTGCTTATGATTGACTGATTATATGCTAAATGTTAAACTGTTTAACGATACAACTGCTTATAATGATAACTGTTATAACTGCTTATAGTGAAATGGACAATGCAAATGAAACTGAATCATCATCCTCTGAGGCCAGAATGGCCAGACTTGAACAAATGATGGGATTGGTACTTGAAAGACTAGACCAACAACAGAACCAACAGCCCCCACCTCCTCCTCCTCCGGTGCAACCGGAACAAAATGTACAGAATGTGAATGCTAATGAGGTGGACATTATTGCACTGACTCATAAGTTCAGCAAACTGAAACCGCCGTCCTTTCAGGGAGCTTGGAACCGCTAAAGGCTGAAGCTTGGGTGCTTGAAACAGAAAAGTTGTTTGAAATGTTTCCGTGCTCTGAAGCCAATAAAGTACTGTTAGCAACCTTCACCCTTCAGGAAGAAGCAAGAAGGTGGTGGATGTTGACCCGTGATGCGAATACTATTGTGACTTGGACTCAGTTCAAGGAGTCATTCTTTGAAAAGTATTTCCCTCAGTGCATCAGGGACAGAAAGGTAACGGAGTTTGAACAACTGAAACAGGGCCACAATGTCTGTTGCCGAGTATGAGAAGAAATTCACCGAATTTGCTAGATATGCACCACAGATGGTGGACACCGAATATAAGAAGGCCAGAAGGTTTGAAGGAGGCCTTAGTGCTGCTATACTGGACCGAATAAATGTTTTGAAAATGCCAACTTATGTGGGTGTGCTCGACCGTGCATTGATGGCCGAGTCAAATATTGCAGCAGTGAAACAATCTGAAACACCAACAACTGAATGGCATGGTAAACGACAGGGTTTCAAATTTAAGAAAGGCAAGCACAATCAGTTGAACAAGAAACAGAATACGGGGTCAACAACTAGCCCCAGCCAAGGGAGTGGATTCATTCCACCCTGTTCTGTATGTGGCAATAAACACAAAGGGGTTTGCTACCAGATTTCAGGAGCTTGCTTCAGATGTGGCAAGGTGGGCCACAGAATTAAAGACTGCCCTTCTGCTCCACCAGCTAGTGGTAAAGCTGCACCAAGCGCAGCAGCATCAAATGTAGCACCAAAGCCTAACCCCAAAGCTACCGGGAAAGAGCCTGTGAGGCAGGGCCGAGTATTTGCCCTAGTACCGGGAGATGTTCAGAATACTGAGACCGTTGTGTCAGGTATCCTCTCTATTTGTGCTCAAAATGCATATGTATTGATTGATTCGGGGTCTACACATTCTTATGTGTCGCATGCTTTTTCACGGAAATTGAATAGACCCTTAGAACCTATGAATTACTTGTTAGCTGTATCATCACCTGTTGGAGGATCCATGACATGTGCATATATGTATCCTGCTTGTGAAATTATTGTTGGGGATATGCATCTGTTTATTGACTTACTACCGTTGAACATAGATCATTTTGATGTGATATTGGGGATGGATTGGCTACAAAAATATCATGCACTATAGATTGTGTAACAAAACAAGTAGTTTTCCGTCCACCGGGTTTACCTGAATTCGTATTTAGTGGAGTTGGAGTAGTACCTCCTCCGTATCTGATTTCTTCTGTAAAAGCTGTCAAATGATTAGAAAGGGATGTAAAGGATATCTGTGTTCTGTACTGACTGTATCTGCTAATGATAATGTTAAAAACTGATGTGAATTGCATTCCTATAGTCAGAGAATTCCCAGATGTGTTTCCAGATGATCTGCCAGGGGATTTGATTGACAGGGAAGTTGAATTTACTGTTGATGTGATTCCGGGTACACAGCCAATGTCTAAAGCTCCCTACAGAATGGCTCCAACTGAACTGAAAGAATTGAAGGTACAATTGCAGGAACTGTTAGACAAGAAGTTTATCAGACCCAGTACTTCACCGTGGGGTGCACCTGTCCTGTTTGTAAAGAAGAAAGATGGCTCACTGAGACTGTGCATTGATTACCGCGAATTGAACAAGGTAACTGTAAAGAACAAATATCCCTTACCGCGTATTGATGATTTATTTGATCAGCTACAGGGTGCACAAGTGTTTTCCAAGATTGACCTTAGATCGGGGTACCATCAACTGAAAGTTAAACCGGAAGACATTGACAAAACTGCTTTTAGAACGAGGTATGGTCATTATGAATTTTTAGTTATGCCGTTCGGAGTCACGAATGCCCCAGCTGCATTTATGGACCTCATGAACAGAATTTTTAAACCATACCTTGATGATTTTATTGTGGTATTCATTGATGACATATTGATCTATTCTAAGACTGTAGAAGAACATGAACACCATCTGAGACTTGCCCTGCAAACCTTAAGAGAACAGAAACTGTATGGTAAACTGTCTAAATGTGAATTTTGGCTTGATCATGTTATGTTTTTGGGGCATGTTGTTAGCAAAAATGGAATTTCTGTTGATCCGCAGAAAATTGAAGCTGTAGTGAACTGGCCTAGACCAACCAACGTGACTGAAGTCCGAAGCTTTTTGGGATTGGCTGGATATTACAGGAGATTTGTCAAAGACTTCTCCAAAATTGCCTTACCACTGACTCAGTTGACACAGAAAGGGATATCATTTGACTGGACTGACCAACGGGAATCAACATTTCAGGAGTTGAAAACTAGACTTGTGACTGCACCAATTCTGACTCTACCTTCAGGTACGGATGGTTACACTGTTTTTAGTGATGCTTCTCATAAGGGTTTGGGGTGTGTTTTAATGCAGAATGGGAGAGTTATTGCTTATGCTTCCCGACAGTTGAGACCACACGAAAAGAACTACCCGACCCATGACTTAGAACTTGCTGCAGTGGTATTTGCATTGAAAATCTGGCGTCACTATCTTTATGGGGCGACATGTGAAGTATATACTGACCACAAGAGCCTGAAGTACTTTTTCACTCAAAAAGAACTGAATATGAGACAGCGGAGATGGCTTGAACTGATAAAAGATTATGACCTACAGATTTTGTACCATCCGGGAAGAGCCAACACCGTTGCCGATGCTTTGAGCCGAAAATCGATTGGGAACTTAGCCTGTTTGCTGACCGGACAGAAAGAGTTGCTTTGTGATCTTGAAAAGTCTGAAATTGAAATTGTTTTGAAGGAACAAGGTGGAACCTTAGCTGCTATTTCTGCTCAACCAGCCTTGATTGAAGAGATTAAAGAGAAACAGCAACTGGATGATTTCTTAAAGAAGATAATTGAAGAAAGAGATTCAAAACCGAGACCGGGATACAAATTTGAGAACAATGTACTGAAATTTCAAGAAAGACTGTGTGTACCGAATGACACTGAACTGAAAAGAAGAATTCTGCAAGAGGGCCACAATTCAAAATTTTCTATCCACCCAGGGAATACGAAAATGTATCAAGATTTGAAGTTGAATTTCTGGTGGCCGGGAATGAAGAAAGAAATTGCCGACTTTGTGTCCAAATGTCTTCATTGCCAACAAGTCAAAGCTGAACATCAACGACCTGCTGGATTATTGCAACCCTTACCCATACCAGAATGGAAATGGGAGCATATCACAATGGATTTTATCGTTGGATTACCTCGCTCCAGAAAAGGTATGGACTCTATTTGGGTTATTGTTGATAGACTGACTAAATCTGCTCACTTCTTACCTGTCAAGACAATTTATAATGCGGACAAATTGGCTGTTATCTATATTGATGAAATTGTGAGACTGCACGGAGTGCCTGTGTCTATTGTTTCTGACAGGGATTCGAAGTTTACATCGAGGTTCTAGCAAAGCCTACAGACTGCATTGGGTACTGAATTGAGGCTGAGTAGTGCCTATCATCCTCAGACGGATGGACAGTCAGAAAGGACCATCCAGACTCTAGAGGATCTACTGAGAATGTGTGTCCTTGACTTCCAAGGAAACTGGGAAAGTCATTTGCCGTTGGCTGAATTCGCCCACAACAACAGCTACCATTCGAGCATTGGTATGGCGCCTTTCGAGGCATTGTATGGCAGAAAGTGTAGATCTCCGATTTGCTGGGCAGAAGTTGGAGATGGGCCGTTACTTGGGCCCGAAATTGTTTATGAAACGACTGAAAAGGTAAAACTGATACAGCAAAGATTGAAAACTGCACAAAGTAGACAGAAGAGTTATGCAGATGTTAGAAGACGAGACCGAGAGTATGAAGTGGGTGATCACGTTTTTGTAAAAGTGACACCAATGAAAGGCCAGACTCGTTTTGGAGTCAAAGGCAAGTTAGCGCCGCGGTATGTTGGACCGTATCAGATTATTGAGAAAATCAATCCGGTGGCGTATCAAGTTGCACTTCCTCCTGAAATGGAGCATATGCATAACGTCTTCCACATATCTATGTTGAGAGATTATCTCCGGGATCCGTTCCATGTGATTGAGCCTACTCGAATAGTGTTGAGTGATGACTATACTTACGAGGAACGGCCTATACAGATTGTAAACAGACGGATCAAGAAACTGAGAAACAAAGAGATCCCGCTAGTGAAAGTTGATTGGCAGAACCACGGTGGTGTGTATGCCACTTGGGAAAGGGAAGATGACATGGCTAAAAGATACCCAGAACTGTTTCCACTGAATCCTGTTTTCTTCCAAACTGAAGGTAACTCGAGTTTAGAGGACTAAACTCCTTATAAGGAGGGGAGACTGTAACAACCCTCGTACTGATTACTGAATTATCTACTGATTATCGCTAAACTGAACTGATAATGACTGATAAGTGAATTGGAGGAACTACTGAACAGACTGAATGAAATCGAAACTGAATTTGAATGAGTTTATATGTTGCATTGCATGTCGCATCTGTTTGATTGATTGGATATCTGTTAGAACTTATATGTTTAAACTGTTAATTGAAGGCCTTATCGGCGGCCGAATTAGAAACCGTTTGATGTTTTGGAATCAGTAGAATATTTGTGATTTAATGGTATATTTATCTGAAAATTGACTAAGAATGATTAAATTAGAGTAAATATTGATTAATTGAAGACTTGGACTTAATTACGGAATTGCCACTCCTAGTGGGCCACTACCTAATCATCTTTGAGCCTTGTATACACTTGAACATAACAATTGCTCAGCCATTTCTTCTCCTTCCAACCGACCAAAGAGAGAGAGGATTTGAGAGAGTAGTTCATCTTGTGGATTTAGCTTGAATCTTGAAGAATTGAAGTGTTGATTGTCTAATTGAGCTTCTAGGCTTAAACTACAAGACTAAGGTAGATCATTCATCTCCCTAATTGTATCATTGAGCTAAATCTTGCATGTTTCATGCATCATTGTAGAGCTAAGTTATGATATTGTTCATAATTGTTGAATTGAAGCTTGATTGTTGCATGCATGACCATCTTAGTGCATTTTGAAGTTAAATTCTTGGAGAATTGTACATGCATGTCCATGTTCATGTATTAGTCCATGTTTTCACTTTGTTTTCCAACTATTGAGCTCTTGAGAGCAAGATTTGAAGCTTGAATTTGGTTTGAAACTCATGCATGTCATATTTGAATGTTGTTCATGCATGTTCTTGAAAATTGGTTTGGAAATGAGCTTGATTAAACTTCCCTTGGGCTTTGATTTTACAAATTGAGCTTTGAACCTAGTAATACTATGTGTTTTCATGAGTTTTCCAGGAAAAGGGCCCAAGAGGATCGATTTTTGTGTTCCAAACTTGAGTTTCAAATTCAGAGCACAATTCTGGGTTTTCCAGATTTCTGGTGTGCGCTCGAGCGGAGGTTTGTGAGCTCGAGCGCAGAAATCAAGTCCCCAGCATTTTTACAAATTTTGTGCTGTCCGCTCGAGCGGAAATATTCACGCTCGAGCGTGTTTTGCGAGCATCCAGTATATTTTGCAGACCGCTCGAGCGGAAGGGATCACGCTCGAGCGGGGAACGTTTTTGCCTGTACGCTCGAGCAGGGATGTTTACGCTCGAGCGTGGCTCTCTTTTTCTGAAAAGTCTAAAAATGTTTTCTGTATACATCTTTGCATCCTCATCCCATCCTAGGCATCCTTAGGCCTAGTTAAGACATCTTAATGAGGATATAGATGTAGAACACACCGAGGCATAATAGGAAGTTAATTATTGTACTTCCCCAACTGTTAAACTTAGAGTGTGTTCAATTTGTTTACTGTTTAGGGTTGGCACTCGGGGACGCGCTCTAGCATACTGTAGCCCAATCTCTGTGAGTAACAGATTGTGTAAAGATATGTTCAAAATGGTTATCTTTTGAATACTGAACTGAATTGTTTATTGAACTGATATTGTTTATTGAATGAATGTATGTCCTGTATTGTGAACTGTATTGTGGCATCCTTAGCACTGACTGTTACTGTTACAGAGCTCTGTCGGTTCCCTTGTGGAACCATACTGTTTACTGACTGATGGCCATCATTACTGTTGGGTCCGTTGAGGCCCGGTCCTTTTGGACCTACTGTTTATAGGCTAATGGATGTACCACATATGATTGATTGACTGACATACTGCAAGACTGAAATACTGTTTAATGAACTGTTTTCATTAATGTAAGGACATTCATTCATAACCTCTTTACACTTATTGTTATTCACTGGGCTTTAGCTCACTGTTTATATATATATGTAGGTTCTCAGCAGCCAGACCGGAGCTAGGAGCGTGGGTTAGTTCCCCCAGTTTTGTCAAGCCAGCCTATGTGCCTCACTGCGAGGTTCCGAGACGCCATGCTATGGCTTGGGGTGTTTTTGTGTCCCCCACCTGTCTCTTGACTGTTTTGTATAACTGTATAAACCGTCTACTGTTTACTGTACTGTTATTGAGGGATTTGATTCCCGTACTGAATGATGTATATGATTGTATATAGACTGTACTGTTTGAACTGAATGAATGCATGGAAAATGTTTTTGGCATACAGATTTTCACAGCTCAATGGACACTAGTTATTTACTGTAATGGCTTCCGCCAGGCCCTGTACTCTGTTTTACTGTATTACTGTTCTGCAGGCCTTCGGTAATCTCGGATTACTGGCCAGTTACGGTGCTAAACCCATAGGGCCGGGTTTGGGTCGTGACAGCAGTGTCTAAGCCCGCCCAAGCCCCACCATCAATCCGAGCATGGCTGCCCAAGCCTGTACCAAGCTTTATAATTTGAACTCGGGTTAGCCCGAATTGTTCGAAATTCACAAGGTAACAAACAACCACTTTACATAATAAGGCACGATTTTAATCTTGGCTTAGTGCTCTGCTAAACCAGTTTCGCTCGAATCACTCAACTCCACTCGCTAGCCTACCTCATTGCCTCGCCTAACCATTGCAAGCTCTGATTAAAAGGGTGCCATGTTGCCATGGCAATTTAGGTCAAGAGTACGGCCTATGAATCCTCTCAAGTTGGTGTCTCAATCATGGGATGCTTGAGGAATCTCTGACCCTGTGCAGGATCACTAGGTCCTTGTGGAATGGGGGCTAAAGTTGGGGATCACTTTAATATTAAGGGCAACTATTTAATTTAATTTATACATATATTATATAATTTATATAATATATTAAATGCAATTCGGGTTCGGGTTGCTCGGGTTAGTCACTGATTCTACCCAGGCCTAGCCCGAATTACAATTCGAGCATAAAAAACCTGCCCAGGCCCATCCAGATTACAAGATATTGTTGTCCAAGTCCTAAAAAAACTCGGGCTGGGCACGGGTTGCTCGGGTTGAGCCCGCCCGAGTTGCACCCCTACTTATAATGTGAGACTCTACTTACTTTGGGGATTGTTTTTTTAGCCGGTTTTTGATTCCCTTTTTTTTCTTTTAAAAGACGTTTAGGCTAAAAAATTTCTAAAGTTAAAAAATAAAAAAATCATTAAAGATAAAAATAAAATAAAAATAAACGTATCATTTTATTTTTGTTTTTATATATTTTTCATAATTTTTTTTTTTAGATCATCCTAAATTAGATGATCTTGAAAAGTAAAAATGATTGAGACAAATTTTTTTGAAAAAATTAGTGAAGTAAAAGAAAATTGAAAAAAAAAATCATTTTTTTAGTTGTTGTCAAGCCTGTTTACTCTTTTATTACAAAAAATTAAATAATTAGGTCATAATTCAACTTATTTTTCAAATTACATCATGGGGAAATTAGAGTGAAACATTCCCCTCCAATTTTAGGTAGTAGGAGAGAGATTCAATATATATATATATATATATATTTTTTATATTAATCAAGATCCTTTGATGAAATTTCTTTGTAATCATATTAAATAAATTTCTTTATGAAAATTGAAATCTCTACGTTGGGAAAAAAATTTCATTGTTTGGGGGCGAAATTTCTCTGTGTTGAATTTTTTCTATGAAAATGTTGGGGGACCCTAATTATTATGAAAATATTATATGTCATTTATTTTATAAAATCTTAATATTAAGGATCTTAAAAATAATTCTACTTACATTAATGCATAATTGCTATTCACATTTTTTTTTTTTTTTGGTTTTTATTTCATATAGTGTATATTACAGGCAAATAGGTAAAAGTCTTGCCAATCAGAGTTCTTGTTTGGATGTGTACAAAGTTAAAATCGTTGAATTTATATCAACCTATAGATGGTAAAAGCCTAATAGTTTCTACATCATATCTAGTAGAAAAATTTACCAAGCCGTTAAAAATAATAATAATGAATAAGTGTATAATTTAAATTTAAATTTTATATGATCTAAGGCACATTTAAAATAAATAAATTTAAAATAACTTTCAAATAATATTCTTCTTGCAAGTAGGAATGGAAGACGAAGAAGACACTATTTAATCTCTTGCTTATTGACTAGGTTTTAAATTGATACGACAAAATCTCCATAATGGTTAGATAAATCTTCATAAAAGGAAAACATTTATGTATGCAATAAATATAATAATATAAATATCATTTAAATTAACCGTAAATATAGGTATTGAAATTGTCAAAATTGAAAAATGGGATTTCATCTCTTAACATTCTATATAAATAGGACTAAATGGATTAATAGATTTTTCATAGGACTTATGGGAAAATAAGTCCGTCAAATGAGATTTACTACTGAATTTCCCATTTTTGAAACCAATTTTTTGAGATTTATTAAACAAAATCTGTATTGAATATGAAATTATGTATTAAAAAAACTAAGAAATTTCTCAATTTTGAGAGTGAAATTACCGAGAAATTTCTCAATTAAAAAACTGAGAAATTTGCAGCAAGTTCGATGGAAAAAAGAAATTGCATGTGTTGCTATAAACTACTAATCAAAATGTCAATCTTCATACAAATCCTCCCTTAAATTTCTGAACTAGTACTTGTCACTTTCCACACTACCAATAAAACAACATCAAAATTTAACTATCATATTTTGAGAAGTCAGGAAGAAACGGCGCAATTGACAGTTTTTTATTTATTTTTTTTAAAGAGAGAAAGATAGAGAGAAAAGTATCCCATGTAGTTTGTCCTAAACACTAACATAAGTGAACAACACTGGCTTACTACAATGGAAAAATTTTAGAATGAACAAAAGCAAACATTGTTTCTCAAATGAAAACTATACAAATTGCTGCACATGTCAATACGACTGATTTGAATCAAAGACTCTAAAATGTCGTCAAAGTAGGGGTGCTCCAGTGCTTCAGAAGCGGTAATTCTTCCTTCTGGATTCATGCAAAGCATTTTCTGAAAACATAAAAGTGGGCATGAGTACTAAGAAACAGAAACCTGCAATGTGAACTCAAAATTTCTCATTTCCTTATCAGTATTTAACCAATAGATACTTCAGACTTAATGAATTATCAATTTCATCTCTATAGGACAGTTTCTCCAAATACTGTAACAAGATAAACTAATCTTCATATGAAATATAACATTGATCCAAATATTTCAGTCAATCCCATACTTCGGGGCCTAAAAAAGCAAGGGCACTTTTAAGAAGGTGATGTGTTTATGTTAGACACTGACACTCATCGAACATTTCCTGACACATGTCCATCACTCGTCAAAGCGTATCATATTTAAATTTTTTAATTTTTTTTTTTTAGATCTGGACACTTGGAGGATACATGTCTTGATTGTTTAGACATCCATGAAACTAATTATATTGAACAAAATAATTTAGGATACAATGATGAAAGAAAAATTTTGTAAAGTTATACAAATGAATGTTATGTTGTATATTTTTATTATCTTTGTTTATGTAAATATATGACATAAAATAAACATAAAAAATTATACATTTTTTTATGTGTTCCTCACGTGTTTTGTCTTGCATTTTTTTCAAAATTTGACATGTTAGTGTATCTGTCTCAGATCCATGTCGTGTTGCATCGCATGTCCGTGTATGTGCTTCTTAGTGTGGGGCTATGGGCCATTGGTTAAAGCAAACATACTAGGATTCATCTGGTCAGCTGAATATTTGATTGCGAGTCTATGGTAAAAAATGGAAACTTGCAGAGAGAAGATCAACTGCAGCTGGTTCGAGACCCAGGACTAGTTCAGCCAGATTCTGCATGGGAGAAGAAGAAACAGAGGCCAAAAGCTTTGTTTCTCACAAAAAAAATTTATACTCGAAAACAAAAGCACATCTTCAAATTGTATTACCTGAGGTTCATTTCGGACAAAAGCATCTAGAAAATCACATATTAAAGTCACGCCAGGCCAGGTTTCCTCATTCGGCTTGCCCATAATGCTTCACAATAGAAAGAAAATGAACTTAGGATTGCAACATTAAATGGATTAGGAAGTTAACAATCAGCGGACACGTTTGCATATATATATATAAGATATATAGCACCTGAAAATTTTGATCACTTGAGTCAATTCAGTATATCCAGTGAAAAGAGGCTGTTGGATCACCATCTCAGCAAATACACAATCTACAGACCAAATATCAACAGGAGTAGAGTATTTCTGGCTGCTAAGCAAGACTTCAGGTGCCGTGTACCACAGACTTGCAACCTGAGAACTACCCGAATCATATTAGAAGATATACAGCAATCAATGATAGAAAAGTGAAAGCTAAATTAGCTGGCAAAAGAAGGAACGGATAGAATAATGTAAAAAGTGAATACCATTTCCCCTTCAGTATATCTCTGAAGAGGAACACCAATTTCCCTGGCTGATCCAAAGTCTGCTGGCTTGAGTATGCTTTTACAATCTATCAGCAAATTCTGAGGTTTCAAATCACGGTGGAGAATTTTTTGAGAATGTCAATAAGCAAGACCATCAAGAAGCTGATGCATAAGACTCTGCCAAGGACAAAAAAATAAATTGTGAAATTAATTGGGAAATTCCTTCAGCACCATCCTTGGCACCTTCAACACAGAAAAATAAATTTTCTCTTTGCCGATGAAAAAAAAAAAAAAAGAACCTTTAACATAGAACAACTAGAGTGACATTACTTTGAAATTGCATGTTCTATGGAAATTAGATCATCTCCCAGTTTTAAATGACATCTGGATGATTACTTTATGTTCTTCATGCTATGGTACAGACAAAATAGAAAAAAGTCACTCGCTTTGATCACTTGTTGATTCTTGGCAATATCCGGAGAGGAGGCCATAAACTTCTTCAGGTCGAGGTCCATATACTCTAAAACAAGATGCAATGCTTTATCATTATCCACTACGTCCAGCAACCTTTTACAAAGAATTCCATCAGCCAACATGTGTTCAGAAAATCCATGATATTTAGAAAAATATTAGCTAAGCACAACCAGTTATTCAAAATCTAGAGTCACATTACTGTTTTGTGCAAACGGTGTACTTCAAAAAGTATATTTGCAACAAATATAGACTATATTCTATTGGAAATTAAAGATGAATCCTGTACATAGCTATGGAATTATATAGGGTTCCACTTTATCGAACTAGCCATGAGAAGAAACTAGAAAGAAATTTCTCCCTAATATACTCATTTTTTGTAGAACTTTCAGAATTTGCAAAGGTCAAGAACACGAAACAGAACAAAATCAGACGTCATGCTTCACTGGAAACAGGCATTTGATGTCACTTTTATTTATAGACAGCAAGTTTATCAGGGAAAATATTTTTCAAGTGATTCTACAAAGTCTAAACAATCATAGCGTGTGCCATTAAGTGTTAAGAGTTTACTACTTTTCTGAGGAATCCCAATGACTTCAACCAAATGAGGCTTATATTAAAAGAGCATATATATTTAAATTGCAACACTAGGAAAGTTTGATGTAATTAAACACATTCCAGAAGTGTCCTCTGAAGGAGGGGAGTGAAAACTAATGTATTATAGTACAACATGTTGACAATCTTCAGAATACTCTATTCCATGGGCATCCACAGCTAATTTTGATCAACGATAAATGTGGAAATTAAAAAAAATTCCGAGTGCTAAAATTATTTACGCTCGAACATCACTAGCATACAAGGATGAAACAAAAACACATTATTAAAAGAAAAAAAAAAGGGGATAGTTCTTTAATGGGAATATGAAGCACAAATGTCTATCTGTTTCAAGTTGCTTGTAACTGAGTGGCCGATAACTAATTTTTGACTTCCCTCCAAAAAAGGAGTGACCTAGGACAGAAATTCCAAAGGGAAAATAATTTATGCAGTAAGGTTTTCCTGGCACTACCCCACTTTGTTTCGGACAAAGAAAACTTTTTCTTTTATTTTTTTGATATTCTACTTGTACGGCACGTTGACCTAAATTCCAATATATTACCTCATCTTAAAGCTTCTTGAGGAAGTTAGAGCAAAGAGGTCAAGCTTCCTCAAGAAGCTAAGAAAAGGTCAAGCTTCTCTTAGAAGCTTGGAGCAAAGGGGCCACCAACACTTACTTTTTGGGCCAACAATATTTGTAATTTATTTATTTTGTTTTCAAAATTCAAAATAAATTGGTCCAGACCAACTTGACCATTAGAACCAATACCTAAAACTTCGTAGCTGTAACGTCTGAGGCTATTTAATCTTATTCATTTTAAGTAGAAACTTTACAGACAGAAATATGACCTCCCCTGAGCCATAAGATAATTACACTAAACTCCCTTGTGTTTGCATAATGATGCTAATGCCTCCTAATTATGTTGTTTAAAAGTCTACAGGAATTTAGCATCCTTTGTTATCAATTTACAAGAACTCTTGAGAAAGTATTAGTGACAATCTCCATACCTAAATTGAGCAGTTTTGTTGCTAAGAAAACTTGTAAGCAAATAAGTTTTGGTCAAATAAGGGTCCAAGCTAATTAAAGGTGATTTGGTATGGATCATCTACTTCATAAAATTCTTGGACGTTGAAAAGGTTTCCATCAAGAGTGGGAAACCACCTTCAACACCTGTTAAAGCTGGAATGATGGTTTATTGATGCTACAGGGATACCTTGTCAATATGCTGGAAATATTTGACTGGTGCAAAGTTTTATGTATAACACATGTTCTAACTTCTAATGTGTAACTTGTTTTCTAAATGGGCCTCCATTGTGGTTGATTTTATCATGAAATCAATAGTTGATAGTAGAATGGGCTATAATCACCAAACGACATAATGCAAATCCATTCCATCTGTTAAATTACATCATCCCCATCTGTTGATTTCCCCTTCACTTCAAGTTACAATATGATACTAATATTGCTAATAGCAAGAAATAAATTATCTTCAAATGGTTTAAAGTGATGTTATACATGATCCACCGGATGTTATAGTAAAAGATGGGAGGCAGGTGTTAGTTTCCACACAATATCTGCAGAAGGGAAGTTCTATGAGTTACCCTTAATGTTCAGCTTGTTCTATTTGAAAAACATTCTATAATTGCTATTTGTTGATGAGAATACTTTAGGTAGCACACACCTGATGACATTGCTATGATCCATCTCTTTCAGAAATGAGACTTCTCTAATTGCTGAGCTTGGAACACCTTCGTTTTTCTCAAGAAAATAAATCCTCTTCAAAGAAACAGTTTCATTGGTGTCATGGTTATGGGCTTTGAAAACACAACTAGAGCTTCCTCGTCCAATTGCTGTATTAAGAATCTCATACTAACAATTTATTAACACAACAAGACCTCAGATAGGAAAAATTATGGAACAATCTCAAATAATATAAAAGAAAATCAGATCTTGTACCTTCTCCATTTGATCAGGTACATTCCCTGGAATAAAATGAAAATAAAAAAATATATATATATTATTCCAAAACATTAGAAAAAATAAGTTCCAGGGATCCAGTCAATTATAAATCAAATCAAGCTGTACAAGACAAAACAAGAAGTTTTCATTTTTATCTTCTAAAATCATGAGCAACTAAGAACTTAAAAACATATCTAACAATTTCCAGTAACAATAGAAAGGTATCCAAATCTCATTATAGTAGACAATGTGAAAAGATACCTGTTTCTCTGATCCTGTAATTATCCTTTAAATCACAAGAATAAGCCATATAGCCACTCCATTACTTTCTACAACTTCCATGCTGTGCTTGGCTTTTGGACTTGAGTAAAGATTTATGGAAACAAAAGAAAAGGAAAAGTGACAAAAATCAAAGCTAAATTTTTTCATTTTCCCCTTCCCTTTTCCTTTTCTTCCCTAAATACCTACTCAAATCCATGATCCAAACGCATCCTCAGTTGTGAGAAACTCTGCCCACATTGAACTGTAAATGCTTTGTTTTGGAGATAAGAGAAACAGCGAAATTTCATGAATAGTTTGTAAGCAAGCTCCACTCATAACAAGAAAAGGAACAAGAAAATTAACCCAAATTTTACTGTCCTTCAAGTACAAGAAATTAAAGAATTTGACCAGTCGACCTGATGCCTAGATAAAGAAGTCCTAGTATCAGTGGCAAAGACAACTTGAAAAGTATATTTGACTATGGAACTGAAAGTGATACGTATAGGTCATGAGCCTATTATTTTGTCCTTCTATGCCCATTAAAATAAATTATTTCCTTCTGTTAGCATCCACCAAAGGTCTTTAGATAAACAAGTATGGCTACAAATTTGTTTAAAGAGTGTGAAGAGTTTGAAGCTGGAATCTTGACAAATTTAGTGTTTCATTGTCATGAATTCTCTTCCCATAGCTATTGGTGATTTTTCTTCTCAAACCATCTAACCCTCTTAGATCATTATCCACAAAATAAATCCTAATGAATTGTCCCTAATCTGTCAAGACTCATTAGTGCTTTGTCAGGAATCCTGGAAACCCAAAGGAACCAAATACATCCCCAAGTGATTGCAAAGAAAAATTACAACTTAACATTTTTAGGTTAATTCTTTTATAGAAGGTGGAAAATTACTTTTCCACCATTATTTTCTCCATCAAGTTATAGCATAAATACAACAAAAATCCTTCTTTTAAAATTCTACCCTAAAAAATAAAAACAGAAATTTTGGGCCTATAATTGTGAGACTAAAATCAAATAAGATTGTTTACTCTCAAAGTGAACACAAATCTAATTCTCTGAGGACACAAATACTTCTTCAAGAATTTTACCCTATCCATGAAATTGACAAAGAAATCAGTTGTCTTTCTAATTGTAAAATCAATCACAGCCACTCTATATAACTACACAAAATTTATATCTATGTGTGTATATCATACTCAGTGAAAAAAGCACCATTGAACACAGTAAAGAAATCTGAGATAGTGAGGGCAAGAAATCATTAAAAAAAGCCTGTATTTGTTCAAATTATAGAAGTTTATATATGGATTTTTCAAATGTAATAGTTTTTTGGAACAGATTACAAAAGGATCAAATGAAATAAAAATAAGATCATTCGGTTTTGAAGAAAGCAAAACTTACTGAGAGTGAGAGAGAGGTCTCTGATTCGAAGATCTGTGAAGCTCAATAGGTCAAATTCTGAACAGAGAGAGAGGGAGAGAAGATGTATTTAGAGAGAGAGAGAGAGGGCTTGGATTTTGGCGCCAAAGCTTCTTTTGGCCAACTGTCTTAACGACCTAACCTCTTCGTGTGTGGTTTTCCGAATCCGGATCCAGTTGATCCGAATGACAAGGATGAAAAATTAGTCCTTGTTTGGATACAGAAAACTCCAAATGGTTTTCAAGATGGAGACGAAACTTTCATATTTACAATTAAAACACCCTTAAGTCTCGTTTGGGAACAAGTTATTTTAATATTTTTTTAATTTTTTTATGAAAAGATATACAAAAAAATAAAGAGAGTGATGTGACAATCTTTTTTACTAAAACATGTAGTTGCTAATCGATCCCTTAAAATGTTGTGGAAACTATCTAGAAACTTCTTTTTTATTATTATTCTTATTAAGATAATTATCTCTATCTCCATGTACGACTATAAAAGAGCGAAAGCTTTAAAAGTGTTTTTTGATTTTTAAGTGTTAATAATGTTATATTACTTATAAATTGTAATTGAAAATACACGTCATTTGGAATGCATTTTAGATTTTTCAAAAAGTATATATAACTACAATCTCATCTTCAAAATAACTATATATATGTTGATTCATGAAAATGTTTATATTATTTAGTTGCAAGTAAAATTGACGCTCCCATCTCACTCAAACACTCATGTAAATGTTGATTCAAAAATGTATTCACTATTTTCAAAAAGTGTCAATAAATTTTTTTTAGGTAAATTACAATAGTAGTTCCTATACTTTGGTTCTTGTGCATTTTGATTCCTATAATTTTAAATTTGCTCAATTTTGACCTTGCATTTGTGATTTTGTTTCAAGATGATCCAATTTATTACAACTCTTAACATTTTTCTATAAAAAATGTGTATATAAGTGGCATGTGTCATATTTTTTAGAATAAAATTATAAATTTACTAAATTTAGTGAGTTAACTTCAACCAACTCAGCGGTCATTTTTCGTCAAAAACACTAATGGCATTATCGATTAGACAAAATTGACACAAGATTTAAAATTAAAGATCAAAATTGAGCTAATTGAAAGTGAAGGGACCAAAATAACACAAGAAGTAAAATTTAGAAATCACCGGTATAATTTGCCCTTTTTTCTTCTCAATTTAAATAAGTCCTAACATTAATTAATTTTAAATTCAATCAAATTATTAGAACAAAATCTTTTTAAAATATATATATATATTAGTTGCAAAGTTATTGCATGAAAACTCACAAGACATAAGATATAATAACATTTTGCCAATATCTTAAATCACATAGGATTCTCACTTGTAAAAAAGTCAAGTATTTAAATGCAAAATTAATAGCGCCAGGGAGGATACTAATTTCAATAAATGTGGGATAACTCAATTAAGAACAATAATACCACATGCACAACAAAGAAAAGTATAAAGAAAAATCAATGTGTAACCCTACATTCATTCTAGTGTGACGCACTGGGTTACACATTAATTTTTGTACACTTTTCAATATGTGCATGTAGCGAGCTAATTGAATTTTTTTTCCCTAGATTAAAGCCACGGTGAATTAATATCTTCAAGCTCTGGTCGTTTTTAGATTTATAACTTACTTTTTTGCTTTTTGAAAACGACAAGCAGTGCAATTGCAACGAAGGATTGAAGAAAAACACTGGTCCTTTGATCAGTTTTGATTGTTCAACACCAGTTTGGTAAAGAAAAACACTGGTCCCTACAGGTAGGGGTGTGTGCGGTGCGGGTCGGTGCGGTTTGAGAGAAAAATAGAAACCGTATGCGCGGGTGGCGGATCGATAAAAGTGTCACTAGAATTTGCCATTTTTCTTATAAAAAACCGGCAGTTCGGTTGGCAAATAGTGGCGGATTTGCCTTGGCAGTTCGGGCGGATTGGCGGTTTATAAAAAATATAATTCAAATTACGAAACTTAAATCAAAGAGTAAAAAAAAGACGAGAGATACCGTGATGTTAAGCATCTTGCGAAGTTTTCTTCTGATACATCAAGTGTAGCAACAATATGATAATATCAACGACTATGCCATCAGTTCATTACAAGCATCTTTGGAAGCTACAATAATCAAATACAATACATAAAATTAATATCATTCAAGGTTTACAATATATTGAAAATGTTTACTGTTGAAAAGTATTTAGATTGAAAAGTGAGCTGATGCAAGTTTGCAACATGGCCAAAAATAAAATAAAATAAAATAAAATAAAATTGAAAAGTGAATTGGAATCCAACTTTATTTTGGATTACTGACATCTTGAATTTCCCTCGAGCAGTAATGTAATACTATATTCTAAGGTATAGAACAACAAGCAAACTTAAGTAAAAAAGAATTTTTAGAATCTTATAAAACATGATTTAATAGCGGTGCGGGTCGGTGCGGTTTGGAAGAAAAATAGAAACCGGCGGATTGATAAAAGTGTCATTAGAATTTGCCATTTTTTTTACCAAAAACCGGTGGTTCGATTGGCAAATAATAACGAATTTGCCTTGGCGGTGCGGCTCGGTGCGGTTTTGGCGGTTTCGGTGGTTTCGGCGGTATTATGCACACCTCTACCTACAGGATTGCAAACAAAACCTTTTGGTTCTTTTCCTTTCGCGTCAATTGGAAAAAGGGCAGTTTTTCTTCTTTAGCACCCTAGTCCCTTCGTGATCAAAGCTTTTAATCTTCAACCAAAAATAATATTACAATACAGATTTTGAAAATAAATATATCAAAAAAAAATTATACTAAAAAGCAAAACAAGAAAAGAAAAAAAAAAGAAGCATTGATACATGTTGATGAGATATGTATGATGCATAAGTGTGAGCCGTCTGGCTTCACTTAGAAAAGTTATTTGAAAAATAAATTTTATTTTTATTGCAATAATGATCCACAATGGTTTTAAATTGGTTATTTTTAAGGATTAATTACTTAAAAGTCCTAATGATAGTAGTTGTGGTAGCTCAAGTCCTGTGCAATAGCTTTTGGACACACAAGTCCCATTTTGGAATGCAATTGACGTTCATGCCCTTTTGAATCTAACGTATTAGAGATGCAACTTTAGAGAAAGAAGAGGACTTGGAACGTCCTTAAGAAATTTTACGACTAAGAGGCGGAGCAGTGTCTGCATCTTCATGGATCTTTTCAAACATTTGATGATGATGATCGTTTGAATTATCCGAAGATTTTTAAGTTGGAGGTTTGTGATGCCTCAACATTTTACACTTTCGTTTGATCTATTCTCTTCCTTGATCACTTCAGTTTGCAACAACTTTGTGTGTGTGTGTGTAACTCCAACCCTTAAAATGCTTGATTGCTCAATTTCAGGATTCAGAACAGAGCATATGAAATCGACTAAAGAGATAGGCAGGAGATCTAGTTTGTAGGTAAGAACTGAGATATTCTCAATTCCAAAACTGAGAATGTTCTCAATTTAAATTTGAGAATGAGTTCAATTTGCAAAAATATCCAATAAAATTGGGAAATTTTTCAGTTTTTTTAGTGTTAAAACTGAGAATATTATCATTTTTTCAGTTTTAAACTGATAATATTCTCAATTTTAAAATTAGAAAAAATTGAGAAATTTCTCAATTTTACACAACCATTGTTTATGAAAATTTCTTAGTTTTTGCACAACCATTGAAAATGGCACGATGAGAATGAAATACCTCTTTCGGAGAATAAGTGGTCTTGGAGGTGTAGTTTAATATGATCGAGTCCCCACTCATTTAAAGGACATACCCAGTTGAACCTAGAATCATCATTTTTCCCCAAGCTCTTGTAGTCACCAATGGCGGATGTGAGGGGAATGGGTCTGAAACCACATCATCCATGATGAGGATGAACTTAGGATGTTGTATATTTGGTGGGTACAAAGAGAGAGCTTCGAGAACTAGTGATCGAATATGGAAATCGAGAAGACGAGCTTTGATTTGGCATGGTGGAGAAGAACGATGATGGTGTGGGAGTCAAGGCAGGTGTTGATGGTGATGAGATAGATAAGAAGAGAACCAAAGTCAAAAAGCTTGGGCTCTGTTTTTTTTAATGTGAAAGAGGGAGTTTGGAAAAAAAAAAAAAAATAGAAAACAAATGAGAGAGAACGCTTGTTTGGTTGTTGTTATTGGGGAGTGGCTCTAAAAGTAAGAGAGAGAATGAAGATATCAACTTTTCACACCAAGCATGACATCTGGCAGTGATAGAGGTCTTAGAAGGGTAAATTAAGGATGAATTGGTCTATTAAAAATTAATAGGACTTAAAGGAGCAAATAATCTTATCTAGGACTTAATGGATTATAAATTCACAATATGGGACTTGTATGTAAATGCCCCTATTTTTTATTCTTTATGGTGTTAAATTTATTTATTTTTGTTCTTTCGTTGCTAATGAAAAACCTTCTCATTCATGCCAACATGAAATAACAAAAGAAGAGAAGTGAAGAATATCAAGAAATTGATGAGAGATTTATGGTGGCAAATGATATAAAAATGAAAAAATAAGTTACATTTTTGTTCTTTCACTTTTTCTTTCAACCAACAAATTTCCTGTCAAAAAATTAAAAAAAAAAAAAAAACTTAGAAGACAAATCTAGGGTCATGATGTGTCTTAATATACATTTCATATATCTTAAAATATTTTTATATGTTTTTTTTTTTACATATTTTAATATATTTTTTACACAATTTTTAATAATTATAAGTTATAACAATCTTTATAAATTGTTTTAACATTTTTCGAAAAAAAAGAGGGGAAGGTTGATTATCACACTCATTTCAAATCTTTCAAATAAATTTAAAAAATTTATAAACTTTGTAATGGGCAAGGCTCGTGCACCTTGTGTGCGCCACATCCACTAGTACATTTAAAACACATAAATAATGTTATGGAAAATATCTAAGGTTTTTATTATTATTATTTTCAACATTGATATAATTATTCTATTAATTTTTTAAAATATTATGTAGCATTAGTTGCAATAATGTTGTAACCGGAGTGGATGAACCCTCCTAGATATCAAGTGCCCACATATAGAGTCAAAAGAGATTGAGTCCGAAGAGGAGGGGGTTTTCTTCGGGTTGCAAGAGATGGAATTAATAGATAGAGCCCCATTCTAATTGATCATGAATTTTTTTTGATATTTTATATTACAATTTTGAAGGTCTTAATATTTTTTTTTACATTTACTCTATTCTATCTTATATCATATATCATTTTCATTTTTCTTAATATTTTTATACCACATTTCACATTTCTATTTTTCATATCATTTATTATTTTCGTCTTTAGTATTTTTTTTAAAAAAGATTGTAGTTAATTTATTTTTTATTTTTTTATTTTTTACATTTTAGATTTGTCTTGACTAGACAAACATGAAAATAAAAATTTTAAAAATAAATAAAAAATAAAAAAACCAATATTACAACATCTTACAATATTTATTTATTTTTATTATTATTATTTTTTTTGATGACCGAGGTATCCGGGCTCTGGTTTTAGACCCGTCCGACTAATTCTCAGGGGAGCAATCACAACAACCCACCACCGTAGCTTCCATTTAAATCCCAAGTCTAATCCCAGGAGGAATCGAACCCGTGACCATATGCCTTACCCACACAATCAGGTGTACACCCTTATCACTGGGCCACCTTGGGGGTGGGTTACAACATCTTACAATATTTAATGACAGAAAATGACAAAATTTTGATAATATAAAAGCATATCTTACACCTGATATGTCAAACAACTTAAAAACCTAAAACGTGCGCATACTAAGAGGGAAAAGCAGGTCAATTAAAATTGGCTTATTTTGATGTTTAGTAGACTTTTCTCTCAATCATCGTATTTCAAATTTGCTCTAAAAATAAAGTTTTCCTCAAACTCGACTTGTATTTAACTCGTTAAAAATTCACTTAAAATAGACATATTATGTAAATAATTCAAATTTGAACATATTTTAAATCTTGTTAATTTTTCAAGCTAACTCGGTTATACACATTATAAAATTTTAAGATATTCAAACTTGGCTCATGATCAACTCGATTAGAACTTTCTTGAGATCAACGCGAAAGGTATACACGTCAAACTTGAATGAATGCATCATTAAGGTTTTAAGCCAAGTTTAAACAAATTAAATACTCAGTTCCATTTGACTGGTTTACCACCCTAACCTCCAAAGCATAATGACATTAGACCTACCTGCAAAGTAAACTCTGAATACTTGGGATACTTCTTTTCTATGCAAACTTATTCAAGACCATTTCATGCATTTTATTCCTTTATTATTCTCCAATACATAGGAGCTTCTTGCTACACAAAGAAAGTTAATAAGTCCACTCTTGTGGCAAACAGATTTCAGTTGAAAGTTGAGACAACTCTTTCCTTCTTGGACTTTCCTCCTTTACTGTAAACTTCTTTTCAATCCTTGGCTCATTCTTTCCACCTAGAAAAGAAAAAAGCATAAGAAAAGTAAGATATTACAAAGTAAAACCAATCCAAAAACACTTCTTTTTTTTTTTTTTCTCATTTAAAATCACAAAATGTGAAAGTGTAACAAAATTCTTATGTCAATAATAAGACCAAAATCAATAAGACTTAGTCAATGTAATACGTAGAAAGTAGAGATTAATTTTAATAAGGATCATCCGCAAAAGAGGTGACTTGACGATGTGCCATAATTTCCATTCACATTATTTGCACGCCAATTTTTTGAAAAATGCTAAAAAAATTTGAATTATTTGGATGAAATGGCAATGGAAAAACATGAAAATTTTATGTTTTAGGTTTCTTTCAATTCAAAAGAAATTTTGATTTCAACTTGTGATTTTAGAAATTTCTATTGATTTAATTTTACAAAATTGAGCCTTGATAATGATGCACATGTTTCACATGTTGAATGGAGTTAGTAAAAAAGGACTTTTACTGGTCAACTTTATGAAACAATAATTAGCAAATTACCATTATTTCAAATTTGTGAGTGCCACGTGCTCATTGAAACCTATATTTTATTATCTATATATAAAAGTTGTGTATTTTTTTCTCAATTGGGAGGAGATTAATTACAAATATAAGAATAATTACATCATATACAAGACAATTATATAGTCCTACAATATATAATTAGAAGCCCAACAAGTTTATGAACATAGAAAAACCTATTCCAGTGAAACAAAGATATCGCAATGTAATAACAAAATATAATTCAGAAATGTATTAACCATTCTCAAAAAGTGTCAATGCAATATTTTTCTTTTCAATTTAAATAAGTCCTAGAATTAATAGACTTTAAATTCAATCAAATGATTAGAACAAAATCTTTAAAAAAAATCTTTTTAGTTGCAAAGTTATTGTGATGAAAACTCGCAAGACACAAGAACTAGTGACATTTTACCAATATCTTAAATCACGTATGATTCTCACGCGTAAAAAAAACCGAGTTATTAAAAGTAAAATCAACGGTGCCGGGAAGGATAATGATTTCAATAATGTAGGACAACTCAATTAAGAACAATAATACCATATGTACATAAAAGTACAAAGAAAAGTATACAAAAAAATCAATTTGTAATCCTACATTCATTCTAGTGTGATGCACTAGGTTACACATTAATTTTTGTACACTTTTCAATATGTGCACGTAACGGGCTAATTGATTTTTTTTTTTTTTCCCAAATTAAAGCCACGGTGAATCAATTCCTTCAAGCTCTTGTTGTTTTTAGATTTATAACTTACCTTTTTTCTTTTTGTGAATGACTAGTGGTGCATTTGCAATGAAGGATTGAAGAAAAACACTAGTCCCTTTGATTGGTTTTGATTGATCAACACTGGTTTTGGGAAGAAAAAAACCAGTCCCTCGAGAATTGCTAACAAAACCTTTTGGTTCTTTCCCTTTCTCATCAATTGGAAAAGGGCAGTTTTTCTCCTTTAGCTCCCTAGTCCCTCCATGATCAAAGCTTTTAATCTGCAATCGAAAATTATATTACCATATAGATTCTCAAAATAAATAAATTGAAATATCAAAAATAAAAAGTACTAAAATGAAGAAAAAAGAAAAAAAGAAAGCATTGATACATGTTGATGAGATATGCAAGGTGCACAAGTTCACTAAAAAAAAAGTTATTTGAAAAATAAAATTTATTTTTATTGCAATAATGATCCAAAATGGTGTTAAATTGGTTTCTTTTGTTCTTTATGGTGTTAAATTTTTGTTCTTTTGTTGTTAATGAAAAACTTTCTCATGCATGCCAAAATGAAATAACGGAAGAAGAGAAGTTGTTAATGAAAAACTTTCTCATGCATGCCAAAATGAAATAACGGAAGAAGAGTAGTGAAGAATATCAAGAATTTGATGACAGATTCATGGAGGCAAATGACAAAAGAATATAAAAATGAAAAAAATAAAAATAAAAATCAGAAGACAAATCCGAAGGTGGGTGATGGGCTCCTCGCTAACAAAACAACAGCAACAACAATAAAAACAAAATTTTCTAAATCCTTAACTTAAACACAGCGTCATTAAAAACCCGAAAGAAGATTTGATACCTCTAGATCACATTCTTGAGTGATGTTGTTAGGGGCAAGAGCTTCAAGCTTAGTACCAGAGATGATTTCTTGGTAAATATCGGAAGGAAGCCATAGCTCTCCATCCTCTAAGTTTGGAGGGAAATCAACCATACTAGTAGTAGTACTAGTAATTAACAGACCAATCAAACAGTACCCAAAACAAAAACCAATAGATATATGCACAATCTTGTTGCTGGTTGTTGAAGGAAAGAAATAGATTGGAATGAGCCTGACTTTATGCATAATACCAAAACTAGCTCTCCCACTTATAGAAAATGATAACTATCATAAATGTTTGCCCCAAAAAATTATTTGAAATTTGACTTGTATGGTATAGATTAATTAGTGGGATGTCAGCCACACTCAGAATAATTGGGATCAATAGATATATTTTTCCGAATAATTTTTTAATGTACTTTTCTGGGTAATTTCACAGGAGAGCTAAAAATTGGATGGATCTGTTATACTATCTTTTAATTTTCTACTTTAATCCTCAAAGTATGGGTTTTGTTACACTTTAGTTCCTGGTGTTAGTGTCGTTCAAAAATCAATAATAGGTTACTGGAGGAGTGACATTTTCAAAATTATACACACAAAAAAAAAAAAAAACAAAAAAAAATGTAGACTATGAGGATAATATGTATTTGGTCATTTTGATTTGTATAAACTACAGATGCAGTTCTTCTAGTTCGTCTCTTATGTCAATTTAGTCCTTGTAATTTTAATTGTATCAATTTAACCTCTAATGTTTTTGTATTATGTCGATTTAATCCAATTGACAACCCTTTAAAAAATTAGAATAAAATGTAGGGGCAAAATAGTCTATTAAAATGATTTAGGGATTGCCGTTCAATTTGAAAATTGTTCATTCTCTTTTGAATGAATCACTTTTGTCCTTAAAAAATATTATAAATTGGCTGAAATTGAAACGATGTGAAAATTTTGATACAATTGAAATTACAAGAATCAAATTGATACAACGGACTTTGTTTAAAAAAAATTTGACACAAAAGACAAATTACAAAGACCATGGTATAATTCTTCCTTTTGATTTTGTTGAGATTTCATTTTAAAAAGTAGGCTAGTTTGATGAAGTCGCATGTTGAACTTGTGCTCTTAAAAAAGTGGCTAGTTTGATAAATAGTTTGAAAAGTGGGTTACTTGATACAAAATTTGATTTTTTTGAGTATTTAAAAAAAAAAAAGAAAAACTCCAGACGTAGCATCTTCTCAAAAATGGAAAAATAAATAACTAATAAATCATGAAATTTATTGCTATTATAACTGTAATTTTCCTCGTAAAAAAAATTAATTATAATTATGACCTCTCGCTTATTTTTGGCTATTGAATGAAGATTTAATAGTGATGCTAGGTAGCCCGAGTTTTTAGTGGCCCAAACTTTGCCAAATGATTGGCTTTGGTGACATGGCGGTGACCGAGAAATAAATTTTTTTTGTAGGACACAAAACCTAATTATTGTTAATAATATAGATGTTTTGAGATATTTTACCAACTCATTTTCTAGTAAAATTTATATATTTAGCAACACTAGTATTTAGTATATTTTGTAAAAAATTATGACGTTATTTGTAGTTTGCGATTAGTACTAGTAATTGATTACGATTTAATAACAAATCTTGATTATAAAAGGGGTGATAAAATCCCATAAAAAGAAAAAAACTTATTAATTCTTATAATTTTAAGATGCTTCTAAAATAATAATAGTATCTAAAAACTTTGACCATTACCTGAATGTAGTCCACGTAGGGCTTTGGTATTGGCAAGCTTCCAATTTACAAAGGTGCCTAATCTCAACCTTTCCTTCCTTAGAGTAGGCTCAACACATATCTATTTCGTTTCCTACCTCAGACCATAACTTTAGAAATTACTTCTTTGGTTATGTAGGAAACCTAAGATCAATAATTTGACATAGGGGTGAGCAGCGGATATACCGGTCTTCCCAAACCGATTGAACCAAACCGATCCGCCGCATTTTGGACAGATGTGTGATGACGAGCAAACGGTTGCGGATTGATTTTTTGAAATCCGCCTAGTTTTAGACGGATGGCGGATTTGAAATTCCTTTGACCGCAACCGAACCGCCAAATCGCGAGCACCTCTAGTAATTTATAAGACTTTGTGTTTTCAATTTGTTTAGATATTTTATTTATGTTTTCAATTAAAAAAGAGTTTAAATATTCTGTTAAAAAAGAGTTTTCAACTTGAATATATTTTTTGAATTGAAAAAAATAAGTGTATTATTTATCTATATTTTTTGGTTTTTAAATCTAACTCTAAAAATAATAAATAAAAAAGATGATATATGTTGGTTGTTTTTGTTTTCAAAAACAGATATAGATGTAACAATACAAAGGCATACAATATCTACTACTGCTTTGTTCATGGTTTTGGTGGTTTTAATTATTTTTATATTTTAAGAACCACAGATTGTAATACTTTATGTGGATGAGGCATGCAATGATTGTAATATTCTAAAGTTCAGTGATTGTAATACTCTTTTAAGTCATTGATTGTAATATATATATATATATTTTTTGAGGAAGTGCACAAGTTGAATTATGTTGAAAATCTATAAAATTTTAAACCGGTAAACCGATTCGCATCCATCCGCCAATCCGCTCAATCTACATCCGCCGAATTGGCGGATGGATGTGGATTGATTTTATCCAATTTGCCAATCTGGCGGACGGATGGCGGGTTGGAGGTTATGTCGCCGTAACTGACCCGCACCCACCCCTTTTTGAAATACAATAATAACACTCTTTTGTGGAAATGAAAAACTTTTTTATTTATTGAACAAAAATTTACAAGGAAAAGGGTACCTGCAGATTATTAGATTGCTAGAGTATTGTTTGAGAACCATTATTCTTTCTTAGTTTCAAGTATACTCTAAGTAATCTGTCTCTCCTCTTGCTTTCCCTCAAGGCCTTTATATAGACACCTTGTGGACTTCTAGTCTGCACTTCAACCTAATCTATAAATATAAAATATTTTACATATTATATTTTATTATTGCTAAAAGACAAACAAAAGACAAGCAAGCAAGTGGTGTGATCACATGGTAATCACATATTATTTATGAACAAGTGACACCTGGTGATGTAGTCATATGGAGGTGTAGTCTTCAACCTATGGTTTTGCCAAACTGCCTATAATTTTGTCAATCCATTGCGTTATCTAGATTTCATACCCCCTCATCATCCATGACATCACTAAGATCATAATTTTCATCATATTCTTCAAATATTTCATCTCATCCTTCTAGATTTTGCTCCATTAGATATTTTTTCAAAAAATTACATTCTCTTTCCGATAGATATGTTCTAGAAAGTAATCGTATACTGATTCATAATGCAATCCTAGAACAATTATCTTTTCCGTAAAAAATGGTGTTATTTGTAAGGTATCACGTCATTCTTGTCTTTTAGCGTTATTAGATAATGAGCTGCATTTAGACGTTCATATTTTACCTCCATTTGTGTAGTTGTAAATGTGATAGGTGCTATGCTTAAATATTCTTTATAGACTTTATAAATTCCCTTGAACATGAATTGTTGGAATCTAGTGAGCTAAGAAAACATGGCACTCTGTGGGTGAGGTGGCACGTCAAATGTATTGACTATTCTCAATTTCTACATTTGAACTAGAGGATCTTTTGGGCTGATGACCTCGTTTGTATCAAACAAAACTTTTAATGTTCTATAACTGTACAAGGCTATCCGTCTGTTAAAGTAGCACCACCGAGTTCCTAGATAGGTGACACTTTCTTTATACCATTTCAGAAATAACTTAATGAAAGTACATCTCTTATGTTATTTTGAATATCATAAGGGAGTTGAAGAAACAAATATAATACTTCTAATCATAAAAATGTTTTGGTAACTAAATGGGTGATCCTAACGAGCTCGTTCACCAAATGGCTCTTCTTTGTTGCCTGCATTTTTTTTTATAATTTCAATGTTGTCTTGTGTCACCAAGTCCCGCACTTCTTGAGTCTCTGCCATGAGTGTTTCCTTCTCTGGTGGTTTGAGTCTTGGGGATGTGGAAGCTATCTCCAAGTTCTCGAGTTAGAGTATCTGCTAAACTATTTTTATTACTATTAATATATTCTATATCAAAGGTAAATTGTTTTAACCAGAATTGCCATCGTAAGAGCCTCCCTTTCGCCTCCATGTTAGACAAATTCTTATTTACGAAGCCTAATAGGCCTTTGCAATCAGTTCTTATTAAAAACGATTTTGGAACAAAAAAATATGAATTTTTTTTCAATCCCTTTTATTATGACTAATAATTCTCTTTCCATGGTGGGATAATTGCATTCAACTTGATTAAAACTTCCACTACAATACCTACATAGTTGATTATTTTCTATTATTTTCAACATTGCGCTCCAGTGATTGTTACTTGCATCGATTTCTAGCACTAGCTCATCATTTTCATTAGGAAGTGTTAAGGTAGGCAAATCTTTACACTTTTTGAAAATTTTACTAATACAGAGTCGGCTGAGTTCCAAGTCCAACTCTCATCCTTTTATAGTTTCTTTTGTAAAGGTTTTCTTCTTTTAGCTAAGTCTTTTATAAAATCTGAGGCATAAGTTAAACATCATAAAAACATTTCTAATTGTTTTCTATCCATGATTTTATTAGGAAATTTATTAATTTTTTTCGAGAATATGACTTTGCATTTTTATTGATCATGCCTTGATTTCAAGTTTTAAAAATTTTATTTCTTTTTGTGCATACACATATTTCTTTTCACCTAACACAATTCCATGCTCTTCACATTTTTTTGTTATTATTTTGATATCTATTCTACGTTGTTCTATAGATCTAGAGAAAATTAAAATATCATCTATATATACAAGACAAATATTATTTAGTTTCTTAAAGATGTTATCCATTCTTCTTTGAAATATTTGAGGTGTATTTTTTAATCCAAATTGCATTACAAGCCGTTTAAGTCCTTATGGCACACTAAAGGCTGTTAGTAGTATACTTTCTTTATCCATTTTGATTTGCCAGTATCACTTTTATAGTCCATTTTGGAGAACTATGAGGCACTTGGTATTCTATTAAAAAGGATTTACTTATTTAGAATAAAATAGCCATCTCTTTTAGTATTATCATTTAATTTTTTGTAATTTATTACCGTTCTAGCTTTTTCTCTTTTAATCTTAGCATGGTTTCTAACCATAAATGCTAGACTACTGTACGAGCAAGAAATAATCTTCTCATATAATCATGTTGATCAAGTTTGCATTCCTCTAAACGTCGTCGCTTTATTATCTGAAAATACAAATGTGAGCTAGCCGGTGGGGGTGTACCGGAAACCTCTCTGATGCCTAAGCAAAATAGACAATAGACACAAAAGCTCTGTGTATTTGAGAATAAGAATTGTAATACCTGTACATAGGTCCTGTCATGAGCTTTTATAGATTTCACTTGACATAATCCTAGTAAGATTCTAACTCTCCCCAACAGAGTCCTGCTAGGAATCACACTCCCAAGGATAATGACTATCCTGATAACACTCTACTCACTGCCAACTAAGTGAGATGGTTGCAACTCTTACCTCGGCTGGTACCACACTTAACTGAGCTTACACAGCTCGGTGCTGTTTTAGGCAACACTACCGTAGCCCTAACTGTGAGATGGCACCCTGCAGAGTTACCCTTAGCTCGGTCCTCTTTCTACTGATACCTCAGTTCTCTACAGGGTTTAGCCCGAGATAGCCAGGTCAGGCCCCTGGCAGTCCATCATCGACTGACTTATAGCCTAGACGATCCAGGACCGTGCTATCCAAACATTTACTTTGGCTCGTAGTTCAGCCCAACGTCTAAGATTAATGGACTTAGCACAGCCCATAAATTACTCTCTCAATTGCTCCTTAATTCCATCTGTGCAACATGATTGGGATTAGTCTTTTCAAGTCATGCTAAGATATTCAAACCAACTGAACCAAAATAATCAACCCAACTGAGCTAAAATATTCAACCCAACCGAGTTAAAATATTCAACCCCACCGAGCTAAAAACGCGTCCGCCAATAGGTAGCTCGGTCTTCAGGAACCGCGCTGGTCGTACAACCCGCCATCCCATGTAATTGACATCGTGTCTTTACTGGGACACGTGGCATGTGTCCATTGCCCCTCCATACTGCGACAGCCGTCTCACACTTACCAAAAAATTTGAAAAGGCCCGTCATTTTGCCTCCGTTACAAACGCAGCCCCCTAATTTCGAATAGTCACCGTTTACTGTTCATCTTCAAGCCCAAAAAATCCTTACGACCAATACTCTAATCCTGCACTTTTGAGTTCTTCAAGCCCTGGTATCATCGTCGTCATCAAATCGAGCCCTAAACACTGTTGCTGGAACTTCTTTCACTTATCAGCGTCGTTTTCTCCACTCAAAACTGGTAAGTCTCCTGCTCTTCCGTGCACTCTATATGACTCTCTATATTCTTGGATTGTAAACCCATTGATGATACTACAATAGTAGTAGCATTTGCATTTGTTACGTATAAAAATGAACTCAGAATTGCATTAGCTCCCAAAAGCTTCACACCTTAGGGAAAACTGCTCCTTACTTAGAACTGAAATCCAACAAGAATTTTGGTTTTGATCCAAAAGCGTCCTGAAACCGAGCTACAAACTTGTTTGTGCTCATTTAGATGTGTTTCACCGAACTAGGAAAACATTATCTAAACATGACTGTGCTAAAATCTAACATTTTTTCATGACGAGACTAGAACCTTGCCTCATTTCTTAGCCGAGCAAACTAATTTACACTGATGCCTTAAGCCAGTCACTAGCTGGCCATAACACATTCTATGTTATTCATTGTGCAGACTTTGACTAGGTTTTATCTAGGCAAACCATTCACCATAACGCCGAGCTAAGGAGCCGAGTAGATTTTTATAAACAACCTAAGGACACACCTATGGGCAAATATCGGTTACTCGTGAGTTCACCCGGTGCCATAGTCGAGTTTCGAAGGAAATACAACATCCCTAATGACGTACAATTCGAGCTAGTCAAACTAGACACCATGCCCTAGGACAAACTGGGCTTCATCTTTTTTACCTTTATATCCATCGTAGAGTCCCGGCTTTGGTTCCCTGTCCAGCCCCTCATCTGCGAGTTTCTTAGGCAAACCAGATTATGTCCCACCCAATTATCCATAAACACATACAGAATAATAAATAGAATCACCAAGCTAAATCACCATCTTGGTCTCAACCTTGGATTGGCCGAGTTATTTCATCAATACTTGCTCGGCCAAAATGACGATGGTTGGGTCCATTACCTACACATCAGAAAGGGCTGAGAGAAAATCGTTAAGCGCACGCCAGACAAGGATCTAAACGACGACAATTTTCTCTGGGTCTCTGGTAATTTTGAAGATCAGGAGGCCCAAATACTGGGCTACAACATCAACTGGAATAAAGGAACCCCTGGTGAGCATAGTTCGGTTGTTCTAAAAATTTGTATCGTTACGCAACCATGCTAATACTTGAGTTCTTTTTTGCAAATCTGAACCGGTTGAAAACAGACTACGCCTACGCTAACCAAGTCGCGCTACGAGCTGCCTTATGGTATTTCCATCGCTACTGGACTGAGCTTTTAAGAGTAGTACCGACGTATCGCTACAGTGGCAAGAGAAAAAGCAGAGTCACAGACTTCCTGCTTGAGTCTTCGCCCGAACCGGATCCCAACTTGCCTCAGATCAACCTCATTCCCCTCACCGAAGAGTAAAAGACGGCCAAAAGGAGGGTCGTGCGAGCTCTTATCACCGAATAGTCCTCCGTCGAAGTCCAAACCGAACAAGCGCCCTCTGGTCAACCGCGCAAGACAGTGGTTGCTCTTCCAACCACCAGGGCAACCACGTATCAGTAAAACAAGTGCGCGCATGCCTCATCGACCAAACAACAACATTTGGTGGATGAGGAAGAGACTGTGCTTCCTGATCTTGTGCTGCCAAACCCAGAGCTTGCCCGTTCTGGCCGAGTAAGCCCTTCTAAATGGGCACCAGCAATGTCCTACAAGAACCGCGATGTGTCTGCCAAGGATTTAGTGGTTGTTGAGAAGGGCCACATACTCGCGTTCAACCTTTCAAAAAGTCTTTGCCTTTCAGCTGACATGGAGCATCACGACCACTTGACTGAACTAAAGGCCATTCAGTTGGCTTTGAAGTCCATGGTGCTAGTAAGTCCTCCACTTGCTATTTTAAGTCTACTTATTCGCGCAGTTTGCAGTCTAACATCTCTTCATTTAAACTGCACACCCTACAAAAAAACCATGTAGTGCACAAACGTGTGCTTGAACTGCGAAAGACAGCGCAATCGGCTGTGGCTGATTCAAATACCAAGGCGACCGAGCTGAAAGAAATAAAGGTGAAACTAGCCGAGGTGGTTGCTGAAAATGAACGACTGACCGAGCTAGTCAACACGACTGAGGTTGACAAGCAAAAAGCCTTGGCTGAGAAAAAAGATCGCTATTTGCATGAGCTCGCCAAGTTGGAAAAGAAAAAGAACGTCGAGATCCAAGAGTGGAAAAAGAAGACGGAGGACACTGAGGACCGGGGTTACAAGGAGGGAGAAGAAACCTACGTCCAGCAGTGTGAAGCAGCCAAAGATATTTTCTTCAAATGTAATTGGAAGGCTGCGGCTGATAAGCTCGGTTAGGGGCATGACTCCGAAATTTTTCTGAACCCTCGCCCCTACTTTATACCGAGCTATATGACGGACTATGCAAATGCAGTCTAATAGAAGTTCCTTCAAGAGGGAGAGGAGGAAGAGGAGACCCCTGACCCAGTTAATGCTCCTTTTGCCAACACTAACCTTGGTCCCCAGTCTTCACTAGCTGCTCGGGTGGATCTGCTCAACCAAATCGTGCCAAGTACGGTTGATGGAGTGCCTGTGACCAATCTAACCCAAGAAGCTGATGTAGAACCGGCCTGCCCAGTGGCGAAGTCTGGGGTGACCTAGACACTGACCTTGATGACCTGTTTGCTTGACTAGGAAGCCTTGTTTCTTGTTTTTTGCTTGTTTTATTAAATGTAACCGGGCTATACGCCCCACCTATTGTAATCCCCTTCCAATAAATGAAATTTTTTTTTTGTTCTTCTTGCTTGGTCACTACACTTTTCCTTTGTTGTAGTGTATCATTTTGACTGTATACCAGGCCGGGCTCAATAGCTCTGCCTCATCCTGCCCACCATTTTTAGCCGAGATACCTATCTCGGCTAAAGAAAAAACTTGTTGACCACACCTGTCAACATTCTTGAGCCTAAATCCTTATCTCGGCTAAAAAATGAAAAAAAATGTTAGTCAAACCTACCAACCTTTCTTGAGCCTAGATCCTTATCTTGGCTGAAGAATGAAAAAGTGTTGGTCAAACCTGCCAACCTTCTTGAGCCTAGATCTTTATCTCGGCTGAAGAATAAAAAAAGTGTTGGTCAAACTTGCCAACCTTCTTGAGCCTAGATCCTTATCTCGGTTGAAAAGTGTTGGTCACACCTGCCAATATTCTTGAGTGTAGATCATGATCTCGGCTGAAGAATAAAAAAAGTGTTGGTCAAACCTACCAACCTTCTTGAGCCTAGATCCTTATCTCGGCCGAAGAATGAAAAAAATGGTGGTCAAACCTGCCAACCTTCTTGAGCCTAGATTTTTATATCGGCTGAAGAATGAAAAAGTGTTAGTCAAACCTACCAACCTTCTTGAGCCTAGATCCTTATCTCGGCTGAAAAGTGTTGGTCAAACCTGCCAGCCTTCTTGAGCCTAGATCCTTATCTCGGCTGAAGAATGAAAAAGTGTTGGTCAAACTTGACAACCTTCTTGAGCCTAGATTCTTATCTCGACCGAAGAATGAAAAAAAGTGTTGGTCAAACCTGCCAACCTTCTTAAGCCTAGATCTTTATCTCGACTGAAGAATGAGAAAGTGTTGGTCAAACCTACCAACCCTCTTGATTGCCCTCTAGTCAGGCAATGAGTACGAATAATTTTTACAAACAAAATTTTTACAGGAAAAAAATGTTTACTTGTTTTATTGAAAGAAAAATTACAAGTGTTTAAGAAAGAATTAAAAATAAAATACTTTGAGATTGGCCGTGTTCCATAGCCTTGGAATAGCTCTGTCGTCCACATCTTCTAGGTGATATGCCCCTTTTTCCTGCCAAATCGATCACTCTGTACGGTCCTTCCCAATTAGGTCCTAATTTGCCATCTCCAAGCATCAAAGTGTTGCCTATTACTTTGCGCAGTACCCAATCTCTAATCTTGAATTGCCTTGGGTGCACCGCTTTATTATATTTCCTGGACAATTCCTATTGATATGAGGCAATGTGTACCAGTATCCTTTCTCTTCTCTCTTTTGCAAGGTCTAGTTATAGGGCTATGGCCTCGCCATTCAAGTCTGGATCAAAAGTTTCACTTTTAATGATGGGGAGGCCAATTTCCAGACGGATTTCACCAGTCGACCGCCGAGGTGTAGTTCGGTAAACCCATAAGACGTGGGGAAGTTCCGCAGCCTATTTGCGTTTTGCTTTTTCCAGCCTCTTTTTTAAACCATCTAAGACTACCTTTTTGGAAGCTTCAGCCTGACCATTGGCTTGGGGGTACGCCGGCGTAGAGTTATAAAATTCTATCTTATATTCTTCGCAAAAACCTCTAAAGATTTTTTCATCAAATTGAGTGCCGTTGTCAGATATCAAAGCCTTGGGGATTCCAAACTGGGTTATGATGTTCTGCTAGACAAACTTCTTGACGTCTTTTTCTTTTATGAATGCAAGTGTTTTTGCCTCTACCCACTTTGTGAAGTAGTCCGTTGCTATGAGAAAGAAGTTCTAGTTGCCCGACATGGTTAGGAGTGGTCCTCCTACATCCAAGCCCCATATTGCAAAGGGCCAAGGGCTGGTCAAAGGTAGAAGCTCTCTAGCCGGTTGATGTATTTGATGTGCAAACTTCTGACATTTCTCACCCTTCTTGACATACTTCTCTTCGTCCGCTTGCATCTATGGCCACCAGTACCCTTGTGAAATAGCTGGGTAGGCTAGGGATCGCCCTTCTTGATAACTCTCACACACGCTTTCGTGAATTTCAAACAAAAGTGACTCGACCTTGCTAGGATGGACACACATCAAGTATGGCCCTGTGAAGAATTTCTTGTACAACACCAGGGATGGGAAAAGCCAACTGTTGTCATTTGGCGCAAATTTTGTTGGCTTCCTTCTTTTCTTCAAGTACAATGCTGTCTCTTAAAAACACTATGATGGGGTCTATCTAGGAAGGACCTAGATCAGCGTAGCATGCTTCGGCTACTTCCGGCTCTTCAATACTTGGTTTTGGCAGGAAGTTTATTAACAACGGGTGTGGGATAGACGTATTTGTCATTGACACAAAACCGGCCAGCTCATCTGCTTTACTATTTTCCTCTCAGTCGATTTGTTCTATCCTAACCACTTCAAATTTCATGATCTCCTTTCTGACCAACTCTTGGTACTTGACCATTCTATCATCCTTTGCTTCGTAATCACCCGAAATTTGATTGACTATAAGTTAGGAGTCACTGTATACCATTAGCTCGGTGGCCTCCTCGCGAAATGCTGACTTTAAACCCGCTAATAATGCTTCATACTCCACCTCATTGTTGGATGTTGGGAAGCCAAGGTTGATTGTCTGTTCAATGGTCAAGCCATCTAGTGAGATAAGAACTATGCCAAGTCCTGCACTGTGTCTATTGGACACTCCATCTACGAAGAGCTTCCACATCTCTCCTACAAACAACTTCCAGCAAGTAAAGGGATCTAATGACGCCTTATGATTAGGGGCGTTAATGCCGACGCTGTCTTCTTCTAAGTTGTTGGCCGTCATTATGATCTGGTCCTCACTATCTGGTTGTCTTAAGACTAAACTTTCATTCGAGTCCTTGCTTGTTGTGCTGCGATTTTCTTCTTCTTCCTTTTCTATAAGGCTGAATGGTTTGCTATGCAGTTGAGTGACCTACTATGGGGGCTGCGCTATTCCTATGGCACCTTCACCCCTTTCCTCGATTAAGTCGATCAGGCAAACCTGATGACTTCCTAGGGTAAATTCGGCCATGAAGTCTGCCAAAGCTTGCGCTTTTATTGCGGTTCTTGGCTGAAACTTAATGTCAAACTATTCTAGCTCCACTGCCCATTTCAAAATCCGCCCAGAAAAATCCACTCTTTCAAACAAGGCTTTTAAGGAGAAGGCTGTTAAAATAATCAGTGTGGGCGTAAAAGTAATGCGACGATTTTCTGGAAACCATCATCAAAGCTAAGGCTAACTTCTCCAACGGTAGATACCTTGTTTCGGCGCCCAGCAATGTCTTACTAATATAAAAGATGGGCAGGTGTTATATTCCTTCAGCCCGTACCAACACTGTGCTAATTGCATACTGGGAAATTGCTAAGTATAGAAAAAGTTCTTCTCTAATATTAGGGTTACCAACAACAGCGAAGAGGTCATGTATTCTTTCAAGATTTTCAGAGCAGGGTCGCACTCGTCATTCCATTCAAATTTGGCCTTCAGAGCCTGGAAGAACGGTCGACATCTGTCTGACAACCAACTTATGAATCAGTTTAGCGCTGTAGCTAGGCCTGTGAGATGTTGTACTTCTTTGACTGTATTGGGCCTCTCTAGGTCTTGAATGGCTTTGATCTGAGACGGATCGGCTTCTATACCCTGGTTGGTCACTAAAAAACCAAGAAACTTTCTTAACTCCACATCAAATGCGCACTTGGATGCGTTCAGTCGCAGTCCATGGGTTTTCAAAATTCGAAACATCTCATCTAGGTCCTTGAGATGATCCCCTTCATTATTACTTTTGACCACCATGTCATCTATGTAAACTTCTATTGTTCTGCCTAACAATGGCTCAAACATTTTGGTGATCATCTGTTGGAACGTTGCCCCTACATTTTTTAGGCCAAAGGGCATGACCTTGTAGCAACATAATCCCCTGGGTGTTGTAAATGACGTGACCTCCTGGTCCGATTCATATATAGCGATCTGATGGTAACCACGATACGCATCAAGAAAGCTAAGTCGGTTATAACCTGCAGTTAGGTCCATCAGTTGGTCTATTCATGGTAGAGGGAAACTATCTTTTAGGCATGCTTTATTGACTATCTTGTGGTCCACGCAAACGCGTCATTTGCCATTCTTTTTTGGTATCATTACCGTGTTGGAAATCCACTTGGGATAGTGTACTTCTCTGATTGCCCCTACTTCTAGTAGGTTTCCTACTTCTTCCATTACTATCTCTGCATGGTGAAGTGTCGATCGGCGAGTTCGCAGTATAATTCGTCTAGCGGTTTGGTGGACATTAAGTTGATGATAGATGAAGGTGGGGTCAATGCTAGGCATGTCATACGGCGTCCAGGAAAACACTTCGATGTTAGAGGTCAAAAACTCCATAATCTCTATTCTCTCGGTGCTGGACAGAGACGAGCCGAGCAAAAAGAACATCTTTGGGTTTTTCTCATCTATCCTTACCTCTACCAAGTCTTTCACTGTCTTCTGTTCGGCTGCCTTGCCTATGTCTGTGAACAACTCATTACTTTCTAGCTCCTTTACCATTTGTATGAACCCTTTTGCAGCTCGGCTGCCGTTTACTATTACGAAGCACTACTTGGACATGATTTGGTCTCCTAAGACTTCTTCAATCATTCTGGCTTCGTTGGGGAACCATAACACCTGGTGGTAGGTCGATGCTACTGCTTGCATGGCATGCAACTTTCAATACCCAAAATTTCATTTGCTTTGTCATTGTTCCTACTTTGATTGGTAGAATTATCTTGCTAACCGGCCATTCTGGCATTGAGTTGAAGCCGACTAAGGGAGATGTTGCCGGTGCTAAATCTTTGTCCTCCAATTTGAGTTGTTTGAAGGTCTCATAGTACATTATCTCGCATGAGCTCCCTTGGTCAATCAGGATCCGCTTGATGTTGAAATTCTTGATACGCAAAGTAACCACTAGTGCGTCATTGTGGGGGCTTTGTAACCTTGTTAAGTCCCTTTAAGAAAAGGTGATGACATTTGTGGCCTCCGTTTTTTCCTTTTTCATGGTAGGTTGTGCACTTAGTACCTTTCTCATGTGCTCAGCCTTTTTGATCATCTCCCTGAGTTCACATACTCGTTCAGGCTCGATGATCCCATGTATTACATTGATTATGCCTTGGGGTGGTCCGTCGGTTGGCGTCTCATCTGGCCTGTTGCGGTCCTGGGGGCTGGTTGCGCTCCCCCTTCAATATATTGGTCCAGGTGGCTTGCGGCCACTAACTCCTCCAGGTGTTGCCTTAATGGCGTACAGTTTTCAGTTCAGTGCCCTTTTTTCATCATGGAAAGCGCAACGATGCCTATTATAGTAGCCCCTATGTGCTTCTCCCAACTTGGCTGGCCGCTAAACGAAGGGTTCGTCACGTATCTCACTAAGAATCCGATAGATAGGTTTATTGAACACCGTGGTGATGGCGATGCAGACTCTTAACTTCCTGGCTTGGGAGTCCTCACCGTTGGCTCATCTGCCCCTACCATTTCTGTTTGGTCGTTCTTCCCGCCTAACCGCGTCAACTCTTACTGCAGGTTTTTTGTCTGGCACCGTTGTTGTGCCAGAGTTTACTTTGGCGCGAGTGCCATGTTCTTCTACCCGGATGTGCTGATGCACTCTTTCCATTAGGGCCTCCATTGTGAGAGGTGACGTTATTGTCATTGAATCCCTCAACTTATTGCCTGCCGGCAAACCTCGTTTGTATTGTGCGATGACTAGGTTTATGGGGCAATCTCCTATTTGATTGAAAGTCTTCCAATACCAGTTGTTATAAGACTTCAATGTTTCCTTCTCGTCCATGTTTATGGAGAGCAGCTGGTTAATTTCCATTGGTGTCTTGGTGTTTGTTCTAAACTTGGTCACAAATGCCTCCACAAATTGCGCCCAAGAAGCTATGCTGCCATCTGGCAACCTCTCAAACCATGCCAAACCCAGGTCGCCTAGGCTAGAAGGAAACAGGATACACATTAAAGCCTCGTTTTGTCTATACACGACCATAACCTGGCTCAAGTGGCTTAAGTGCATGTAGGGGTCCGACTTCCCCTCATAAGTTGTGAATTTAGGCTAGTGGAAGCCTAAGGGTAATGGCGCGTGCTCAATCGCTGGAATAAATAGTGAGCTCTGCAACTTTGCTAACGTTTTGTCTACTGGTTCGTAGACAAGGCGTGGTACTTGCATTCCAACCTCGACACTCCCATGTGTCCTTGGAGCCAACTGTTGTAGAGCAAAAACCATTCGGGCGTTGCGAGCCTAGGTGTCCTCTTTTCTTCGAGCCCTTTCTTCTAGTATTGTCCACATGTCTGCCGACCTAGACAACTCTATGTGTCTAAATGTCGTTTGGTGTGAATGTGAGGGCCGGTAACTGCTTCCCTCTGTACAGGACCTTTCAGTCCTCGTTCTCTCAGACTTGGAGAAATGAGTCCTGGAAGTCCTTGATTATGTGCTGCCTGTCCTGAGGCTTCTGAATGGCAAAAGTGCGTCCTACCTTTGCGCATTTCTTCTTTTGCCACCCCTTTGCCTTTTATCTTGCGCTTCATGGCCTCTATGTCAGTCGTCATTCTCCTTATCACTTTGTCTTGCTCCTTTACGCGATCTTCTAGAACCTGAGGATCCATCCCCCGCCTCTGTCTATCAGAGTTTTGAGAGTGACGCGGACTTGTGTCCCGTCTTTCTCTCGCGTCTCTCTATGGGTTCTGTTGCTGGAGATCTAATTCAGCCATGAGCAGAACAAAAGACAAACCTTCGCGCCTCCCGTCCCCTTCCGGGGTCTGCCCATCAATAGCAATATGTGGCAAGTCCTCGTTATGCGCCATTAACATTGATTGAAGGAAAACTCAATCAAAAGGTTTGTTCTCTGTATACTTTCCCACAGACGGCGCCAATTGTATAAGCACGAAATAATCTTCTCGTATAATCCTGTTGATCAAGTTTGCACTCCTCCAAACGTCGTCGCTTTATACCTGAAAACACAAATGTGAGCTAGCCAGCAGGGGTGTGCCGAAAACCTCTCCGATGCCTAAGTCAGTAAAATAGACAATAGATACAAAAGCTCTGTGTATTTGAGAATAAGAATTATGATACCTGTACATAAGTCCTGTCATGAGGTTTTATAGATTCCGCCTAATACAATCCTAGTAAGATTCTAACTCTGCCCAGCAGAGTCCTACTAGGAATCACACTCCCAAGGATAATGCCTATCCTGATAACACTCTACTTACTGCCAACGAAGTGAGATGGTTGTCACTCTTACCTCGGCTAGTACTATACTTAATTGAGCTTACACAGCTCGGTGCTGCTTTAGGCAACACTGTCGTAGCCCTAACTGTGAGATGGCGCCCTGCAGAGTTACCCTTAGCTATGTCCTCATTCTACTAACACCTCGATCCTCTACAGGGTTTAGCCTGGGATAGCCAGGTCAGGCCCCTGGCAGCCCATCACTAACCGACTTGACGCCTAGATGATCCAGGACCGTGCTGTCCAAACATTTACTTTGGCTCGTAGTTCGACCCAACGTCTAAGATAAATGGACTTAGCTCGGCCCATAAATTACCCTCTCAACTACTATGTGAATTTTTGCTATATCTAATTAATCCTTTTCATTTGAGATCTTTTATCTCTTTTCTGAATTCCTCTATATCATTACAAATATATATTATTTGTTTAACTCTAATTATTTTATTGGGGTCAATTAGGTCTACTTTAGCCATGCTTCTATCTTTGTGCCAAAATTTTAATGGATCTTTGCTATATAGATTTTTGCATATTTCTTGTTGCTCTTTTTGAATTTTACTTGAATACTAATTTCTTTAATACTTAGTGCAATTTCGTGCTTAGTTGGAGAGATTACCTCCTCACCACACTTGTTGTAGACGAAGTTAATGTTGTGACATGTAACAACTATTTTTATCTTTAAGACTTCAATTGATTTATTATTATTTGTAAAGATAACAAAGTGTGATGTTTGAGTGTAAGGGCTATATAATCTTTTAAAGTTATTTCCTATGATTGCATCATGTGATCATTGATCAGTTGCCCAAAATTTAGGAATGATAAAAGTGATAGATTTAATTTCTATAACTAAGTTTTCTATGGTGTCATTATGTATCATTGTACTATTATTAGCTATTTAAATTATTAATCGTGGATTTTGCTTTTTCCACATATACTCAGGAAATAGTTCATTTTTTCCCAAAATACACCGAGCATCCACTATCTAAGTAAACATATAGTTTGTAAGTATTAAATCATTCTATCCGCAACTTTATGGGTATATATATACTATTAATGTTATTGCATGATAATGACATTTTATTTTCTTTCTTCTTTTGGCTGTATCTTTTCACAAATGTGTCGTATTCCTTTTGTGCTTTTTCTTCATTGCCTTTTGTCCAAACCATAAGATTTTCTTCATCTTCATATACTAGCACACTTGTAGTTCTATATCCTATTATTCTTTTACTAACTGAACTCCTACCAGATTGTATACTAGAATTATCTATAGAGTGTCTTCCTAATGATATACTTATATTATCCATTTCATCATTATTTTTTATCGTGCTAGAAGTTTATATTTTAATATTTCCGGTATTATCAATTTTAATTATATTTTTTCTTTTTGTAATATTTTTAGGGTTATTGAAACTTCTTATCCATCGATTATCTAACCTAATCTCATTATGATGTATTCTTTTATGTGTAATTATATCTATTTGTATTCCATTAGTAGGTTCAAATATATCTACTTTTATAATTTTATGTTGCATCTTAGGATTTATAGTATTGTCTAACTTATATATTATTTTCTAAAATTTCCTTAATGGATAAGTGGTCTCATGCTTATTGATTCCTACAGTTTTTATTTTTAATATTTGGAATATATTTATGAATCTATCTTTTAAGCTAATATAATATCCTAGTCTACAATTAAAATCTAATAGTCCCACACATAAATTATTTTTTATTTCACTGATTATGGACCTTTCAAAATTTTAATGTCTAATATTACATAAAAATGCATATATATATATATATATGTCTTGTCATTTATCAAACAACGATGTAATTTATATTTGTACACTCCCTATATATATATATTTATACTTATTATCTTTATTATTTTTTAATATATTTTCATAATTTATTAAATTTATTTCTCCTACATCATATTCACAATTTTTAATTTCAATACCTCCTTCATTCTTTCACATACATATTTACTTTTTAATTTGAATATTGATTTTTGATATATTTTGTCTTTTCCTATTATTGGTAATATCCTCTTTTTTTTTTTGTGTATGTCTTTTTCTTGAGAATTTTCTATGACAAATTGTTCTCCTCTTAAATTTTCTCTACTTATTTCTTCTATCATCATAAAATTTAGCTCTTTATCGGTATCGCTATAATCTTCGTCTTCTACTTCTATTTCTATTTCTTCTTCAATTAATTCTATTATTTCCTTATTATTTTCTAGAGCCAATTCTAATGCTTCTTCTTCTAACTTTACATAACCCAAACTTTATAAGGCTTCTATTATTTTATTATTTTTTCTTATTTCTACATTAATTAGCAAAATGATCTATTTCTCCACATGCCCAACATTTACAAGGGTTTTTTTTTTCCCTCTGAGCAATAATTATTTTTTCTAAAAAATTTTCTTCTTTTGTTGAAATTATAGGATTTTTTTAATAATATTTTCTTTTATATTTTACTCCTCTTTGTTTATTAAAACTTTTTTCTTTTATAAAATGTTTTTTTTTCCTTCTTATTGTATGTTTTTCTTGTCGAAGACTCACAACCCTATGAATTAGATATTTGTCGGCAATGTAAATAATATATTTTTTATTTTTTTCTTTATTTCATTTTCATGCATTCCTACTCTACCCATTCTCTTATATACCTAATTCTATGATCCAAAGTGTCGCTTGTGGCATCTCCTAATTCTTTTAACCATTTTTCATATTTTTTTTCTATATTAACATTTATAGGATATGGTAAATTTATGAAAAAACATAGTTAAATGAATTTTATTTCTCCCTATTTGATAGTAGTAATAAGAGTATTCACATATATAATTTTCTATATATTCCATATTCCATATTTCTATATTACTTAATTTTCTAACACATTCTCTTTTTCTTTTATCCTCATCACACTCTTTTTTTACGAATTCATCTTCAATATATTTTATAAATGGGTTTAACATACCTTTTGGGATAGTTTCTGCTGTTAATTTTTCTTTATCATTTTTTCTCAAGTTATCATATCAGCTTGCTACTATACCCGTAAAGCTATATTCAATATAATTTTAAAAACTTTGCTCCAGCTTCTGCTATGAATATTTAAGACATGGTGAATGCCTCTCTTCCATTATTTTATTACCTCACTTGTATTTGTTGCACAATCAATGTCTAATAAATATCCTGTATTACTTATTGGATTGAATGATACCTCCCTTAAAAATACTTCATTTCTAGGGGTAATGTTTGCATAATCAAATGTTCCCCTAGCAAAAGATCCTCTATTTAAATAACTGTAATGTTCCGTTCTTCTTCTATAATCATAATCTCTATATCATTTTCCAGTTGTTGTCTGGTAAAATTTCTAAAATCTGATTTGGATTAGGTGGGGTGGGTGAACTACTCCCTTCTTGTTTTATCATTGGCATTTTAGTATTATTAACGTTATTTGTTTCTTCAAAATCTTCCAAGATATTATTTTTCCTTTCTTTTTTTGTGTCACTATTTCCCATTATTTGTTCTAAATCTTCAAAGGGAATGTGTTCCATTTCTCCCAAATTGATTAATCCTAATTGTTTATATATATGTTCTTCTAATTCTATTATGTCATTATTTATTTCTTCTATTATTTCTCTATCTAGCATATCTAATTGTGCAGTAATTTCTAATATTGTTTTGTATTTTATTTCATTATCATTTTCCTTTTCATCCATTTTTTCTAATTGTTTTAGGCTATAGTTACTTAACTAAGAGGGTAATTTATATGAAATTTGGGCCGAGCTGGGTAATGGGCCGTTATGGGCCAACAGTGCGAAGGGCTGAGTAAAAAGGTCAGAAAGTTACTCCGGTCTGCAAGAGGTGCAAAGTTACTTCGGTCCGCGAGAAGCTTGAAGTTACTTCGGTCCCAAAGAGCTTACAGGTGAGTTCGGTCTTCACGCACAAAGTTATACCAGTCGGGACCGGAGTATTGGTTTGTACCGGTCAAGACATACCATGGTTAACGATTGGAGAGCCGAAGTAAGAGCAATGAATATGAAGAGCCGAGCTAAAGTTATCTCGGTCTAATCTGTGGCTAAGCATAACCATGCTTACCTCGGTCATACTGAAGTCTGACCATGGTAAAACCATCTCACTTGGTTTATGCAGTGAGGGGGTGTTGAAGGATAAACATTATCTTTCAGGAGTATGAATCCTAGGAGGACTCTATATGGAGGAGTAAAAGTCCTACTAGGATTGTGCCACACGGAACCTACAAAAGCTCACAAACATCACCTATGGAGAGGTAACACAACTTTGATCCCCGAATTCACAGAGCTTTTTTGTCTATTCGTCTATTTTGCTGACTTAGGCATCGGAGAGGTATCTGGCACACATCCGCCGGCTAGCTCACGTTTGTGATTTTAGGGAGTAAAGCGACGACGTACGGAGGAGCGCAATCTTAATCAACAGGATTATACGAGAAGGTTTATTTCTTTCCCGTACAATTGGCTCCGTCTGTGGGAACAAACAGAACGAACAAAACCTCTTGATTAAGTTTTCCTTGCTAATAAAAAGTAATGGCGCACAACGAAGATTTGCCGCAGTCCGCCATTGATGGACAAACACCAGAAGGAGGTGGAAGGCGCGAAGGTTTGCCTCCTGTCCCTCCCATGGCGGACTTGGAGCCCCAACGACATAACCCCAGTAGGGATACTAGAGGGAGGCAGAATAACAGCCCCCGTCGCTCTCATTCACAAAGTCCTGAGAGACAAAGGCGAAGGATTGATCCTTAAGTTCTGGAGAACCGCCTGAAGGAGCAGGACGAATTGATACGACGGATAGCGGCAGACATGGAGATTATGAAGCGCCAGATAAAGGGAAAAGGAGTGGCGACAGGAGAGGGGCGCAAAAGCAGGACGCCCTCTCGCCACTCTGAAGACCGTGGTAGGCATACCACACCATTACAAGCAGAGAGTAAAAGCCTCAGGACAGGCGATACTCAATCCAGAACCTCCAGGACTCGTTGCTCCAGGTCTGAGAGAACAAGGATTGAGAGGTCGTATACTGAGGAAAGCACCTATCGGCCCTCGCGCACGCACCAGACATCATCCAGGCAGACGGAGTTGCCAAGGTCATCCGACTTACGGACTGTGCTGGAAGAAAGGGCACGATGGAAGGAGAACACTAGGGCGCGTGACCCTCGCAGGGTATCTGCCTTGCAGCGATTGGCTCCTCGGACGTATGGAAGCGTCGAGGTCGGAATACCAATACCACGACCTGCCTACGAACCAATGGACAAAGCATTAGCAAGGCTACAGACCTCGCCGTTCGTTCCGGCAATTGAAAACGCGTCCCTACCTTCAGGCTTCCTTCAGCCCAAATTTACCACGTACGAGGGGAAGACAGACCCCTACATACACCTAAGCCACTTCCGCCAGGTTATGGCGGTATATCGACACAACGAGACTTTGATGTGCATCCTCTTCCCATCAAGCCTTGGCGACCTAGGCTTGACTTGGTTCGAAAAACTTCCAGAAGGCAGCATAGCCTCCTGGGCACAATTGGCGGAGGCGTTCGTAACAAGGTTCAGAACGAACACCAAAATGCCAGTGGAGATCGACCAGCTTCTCTCCATTGACATGGGCGACAAGGAGACACTTAGATCCTACAATAGTCATTACTGGGAGACCTTCAACCAGATTGGGGATTGTCCCACCAATCTAGCCATTGCACAGTACAAAAGAGGCCTTCCAGTCGGGAACAGACTAAGGGACTCAATCACCATGACACCACCCCTCACCATGGAGGCCTTGATGGAAAGAGTGCATCAGCACATCAAGGTGGAAGACGATGGCGCCCGTGCCAAAACAAAATTCGGCACGACCGCAATACCGGAGAAAAAGGCCTCAGCAAAGGTTAACACAGTAGACCGTCCGAGCAAAAATGGACGAGGCAGGCGGGACAATGGAGAAGACCAGGATAAAAGATGGTTGAGAGTCCGCACTGCCATTACCACAGTATTCAAAAAGTCAATCTACCGGATTCTAAGCAAGATACGCGATGAACCTTTCGTTAGATGGCCTGCTAAGCTAGGAGAGGCTCAGAAGGATTACGACGAAAGGTCACGGTGCACCTTCCATAAAGAAAAGGGGCACCGCACTGAAAATTGCATGCCGTTGAGACAGCACCTGGAGGAGTTAGTGGCAGCCGGTCACCTGGACAAATACATTGAAGGAGGGACGCAGCCAGCCCCCAGAATGACAACCACCCAAACGGAATGCCAATCGACGCCCCACCTCAAGGCGTGATCAATGTGATACATGGAGTATGTGAACCTGAGCGGATTTGTGAACTCAGAGGAACGATCAAGAAGGCTGAGCACCTAAGAGAGGTACTAAGTGCTCAACCTACCATCAAGAAGGGAAAAACAGAGGCCACGAACGTCATATCCTTTTCAGATAAAGACTTGGCCAGGATATATTGCCCTCACAATGATGCCCCGGTGGTCACTCTCTAAGTCAAGGATTTTGACGTCAAGCAGATTTTGATCGACTAGGGTAGTTCATATGAGATAATGTATTACGAAACATTCAAACAATTGAAACTACAAGATAAAGACTTAGCACCTGCCGTATCTTCCCTGATTGGATTCAATTCGATGCCAGAATGGCCAGTCGGCAAGATAATCCTCTCAGTCAGAGCGGCAATCGTGACGAAACAAGTGAAATTTTGGGTGTTGAAAGTCCTATCCACTTACAACATAATCTTGGGAAGAACATAGCTGCATGCCATGCGATCGGTAACGTCCTCCTACCATCAAGTAATGCGGTTCCCCAACGATGCTGGGGTAATTAAAGAGGTCTTCGGAGACCAGATCATGTCCAAGCAATGCTTTGTCACTATGAATGGCAGCCGCGCTGCCAAGGGATATGTTCATTCAGTGGAAGAACCTGAGAGTAATGAACTGTTCGCAGATGTCGGCAAAGCAGCTAATCAAAAAGCGGTGGAAGACTTGGTAGAGGTAAAAATAGATGAAAAGAACCCGGATAAGTTCTTTTTGCTCGGTTCGTTGTTGTCCAGCACTGAGAGATTAGAGGTCTTGGAATTTTTGACTGCTAACATCGAAGTGTTCGCCTGGACACCATACGACATGCCAGGCATCGATCCTAATTTCATCTGTCACCAACTCAATGTCCACCCATTCGCCAGACCAACCATTCAGCGCACCCGTAGATTGGCACTCCACCACGCCGAGATAGTGGCGGAAGAAGTAGGAAACCTGCTGGAGGCAGGAGCTATTAGAGAAGTGCACTACCCCAGATGGATTTCCAACACAGTCGTGGTGCCAAAGAAGAATGGCAAATGGCGTGTCTGCGTCGACTATGAGACAGTCAACAAAGCATGCCCAAATGACAGCTTCTCCCTACCACGGATAGATCAACTGGTAGACCTAACGGCGGGGCACAACCGACTTAGCTTTCTTGATGCGTACAGAGGCTACCATCAAATCGCCATGTACGAACCAGACCAGGAGGTCATGTCCTTTACAACTCCAAGAGGACTGTATTGCTATAAGGTCATGCCCTTTGGTCTAAAGAACGCAGGGGCAACATTCCAGAGAATGGTCACCAACATGTTTGAGCCGTTGTTAGGCAGAACAATGGAGCCTTACATCGACGACATGGTGGTCAAGAGCAAGGATAAGAACGACCATCTAAGGGACCTCGGTGAGACGTTCCAGATTCTGAGGAGGCACAAGTTGCACCTTAATGCTTCTAAGTGAGCATTCGGTGTAGGATCTGGCAAATTTCTGGGCTTCCTGGTGACAAACCGAGGTATAGAGGCAGACCCCTCCCAGATCAAAGCTATTCAGGATCTAGAAAGACTTAACTCAGTAAAAGAAGTGCAGCATCTCACTCGCATAGCAGCTGCACTCAACCGATTCATTAGCCGGTCGTCAGACAGACTAAGACCATTTTTTCAAGCATTAAAGGCCAAGTTCGAGTGGGACGAAGAATGCGACCGCGCTTTGGAAAACTTGAAAGAATACATGTCTTCTCCACCACTACTTGTCACCCCAGTACCTGGAGAAGAACTCTTCCTGTACCTGGCAGTCTCCCAGCACGCAATTAGCGCAGTGTTGGTCCGTACGGAAGGAATCTAACATCTACCCATCTTTTATGTTAGCAAGACATTGCTGGGCGCCGAAACCAGGTACTTACCATTGGAAAAACTGGCCTTAGCCTTGATGATGGCCTCAAGGAAGCTATCACACTACTTTCACGCCCACAGCATAGTCGTCCTCACAGCTTTCCCATTAAAAGCTTTGTTTGAGAAGGCGAACTTTTCTGGGCGAATCTTGAAGTGGGCAGTAGAGTTGGGACAATATGACATCAAGTTCCAACCCAGAACCGCGATAAAAGCTCAAGCTTTGGTAGACTTTGTCGCAGAATTCACCCCAGGAAGTCATCATATCTGCCCAGTCGACCTGACTGAAACAACCAAACTAGGGATGGAAGTTGACGTCGGAATAACGCAACCCCTAGTGCAGTTTACCCAGACAGACCAGAGTGAAGTAAGGGAGGAAGAAGAAAACCATCCTACACCATGCCAAGACTCACCAACAAATAAAGGCTTGGTACAACCAGATAACAAGGGGCAGACAAAATGCATGGACCCTGAAGAAGACACCAGCAATGTTCTTGACCCCAAGGCATTATCTAATCCCTCCACTTGCTGGAAGTTGTTCGTTGGAGAGATGTGGAAGCTCTTTGTGGATGGAGTATCCAACCGGCACGGAGCAGGACTCGGCATAGTCCTCATTTCTCCAGACGGCCTAGTAGTGGAGCAAGCAGTTAACCTTGGCTTGCCAGCATCAAACAACGAAGCGGAGTATGAAGCGCTTCTTGCAGGCCTCAAATCAGCAATCTACATGAAGGCCACCGAGCTAATGGTTTACAGCGACTCACAGCTGGTGGTAAACCAAATATCTGGCGACTACGAAGCAAAGGATGACAGGATGGTCAAATACCAAGAGTTGGTCAGAGCAGAGATCAAGAAATTTGAAGTGGTGCGGATAGAACAAATTGGCAGGGAGGAAAACAGCAGAGCAGATGAACTAGCAGGTCTTGCTTCAATGGCAGATACTACCATCCCTCATCCGTTGTTGATTGACTACCTACCTAGACCAAGCATTAAAGATCCTGAAGCAGAAGAGGTATGTTGCGCAGAGCTAGGCCCTTCTTGGATGGATCCCATCATCCTGTTCTTAAAAGACGGCATCTTACCAGAAGAGAAGAAAGAGGCCAACAGAATAAGAGCGAAGTTGCAGCGATTTTGGCTCTCCTCATCTTTGGCATTGTACAAAAAATCATTCTCAGGACCCTACCTAAAGTGCATCCATCCCAGCAAAGTGGAAGCATTCTTATTCGAGATACACGAGGGCGTATGCGGAAGCCATCAAGGAGGAAAATCACTAGCATACAGAGCAATGTCGCAAGGATATTGGTGGCCATACATGCAAGCAGATTCAGAAAAGTATGTCAAAAAGTGTCAGAAGTGTCAGAAGTTCGCACACAAAATACACCAACCTGCCAGAGAACTTCTACCTCTAACTAGCCCATGGCCCTTCGCAATATGGGGGTTGGACATAGTAGGACCACTTCCAACAGCACCAGGCAACAGGAAGTTCTTTCTTGCAGCAACCGACTACTTCACAAAATGGGTGGAGGCAGAAGCATTGGCATTAATTATGGAAAAAGACATAAAAAAGTTCGTCTGGCAGAATATCATCACCCGGTTTGGCATACCAAAAGCCCTAATATCAAACAACGGCACTTAGTTCAACGGCAGAATCTTTAGAGGCTTTTGTGAAGAGTACAAGATAAAGTTTTACAATTCTACACCGGCATATCCCCAAGCAAATGGTCAGGAAGAAGCATCAAACAAGGTAGTCTTGGATGGATTAAAGAAAATGTTAGAGAAAGCCAAAGGCAAGTGGGCAGAAGAGCTCCCTCATGTTTTATGGGCTTACTGCACCACACCCCGGATGTCAACAGGAGAAACTCCATTTTCCTTAGCCTATGGTATGGAGGCAGTAATCCCACTAGAAGTTGGCCTCCCCACAATTCGAAGCGAGAATTTTGATCCAGACTTGAATGGCGAAGCCATAATATTGGAGCTCGACCTTGCAAAGGAAAGAAGAGACAGAGCACTGGTTCACATTGCCTCATACCAACAAGAGTTATCTAGGAAATACAACAAAACAGTGCATCTAAGGCAATTCAAGATCGGAGATTGGGTGCTGCGCAAAGTGATGGGAAACACCATGGTACCGGGGGATGGCAAGTTAGGGCCTAATTGGGAAGGACCTTACAAAGTGGTTGGACTGGCAAGCAAAGGGGCATACCACTTAGAAGATAAGGATGGCAAGGCAATTCCCAGGCCATGGAATACTGCCAATCTCAAGTTATTTTATTTTTAGCTTTTTTTCTTTAAAGTATGTGTAATTTTTTCCTCTCTCAATAAAACAAGTAGTTTCTTTCCAGTATAGACGTTTCCTTCTGTAAAAGTTTGTTTTAGTGAGTTAGGTGAGTTAGGGGTCTTAAAAACATAGTTGGCCGGAATAACCAACTGCGACCCTTCCTAAGCCCAGGATAAGGATCCAGGCTGCAGGACGTTTAGTCGGAATAACCAAACATTTTATTTTAGGTTGACTGGAAAAACCAACTTAGAGGTTGGCTGGATTAAACCGACACCCTTCCTAAGCCCAGGATAAGAATCCAGGCTGCAGGACGTTGGGTCGGAATAACCAAACATTTTATTCTAGGTTGGCTGGAAAAACCAATTTAGAGGTTGGCTGGATTAAACCAACACCCTTCCTAAGCCCAGGATAAGGATCTAGGCTGCAGGACGTTTGGTCGGAATAACTAAACATTTTATTCTAGGTTGGCTGAAAAAACCAATTTAGAAGTTGGCTAGATTAAACCAACTCTTAAGTACTCTTCAGCCGAAGTAAGGGTATGGGCTGAAAAGTGGTTGGCTGGATTAAACCAACTCTTATTACCCTTCAGCCGAAGTAAGGATATCGGCTAAAGAGTGGTTGGCTGGATTAAACCAACTCTTAGTACTCTTCAGCCGAAGTAAGGATATCGGCTAAAGAGTGGTTGGCTGGTATGGCTAGTTTGATTACAAAATTAAAACCGCGATGAATTATCTCGGCAAGAGAATGCACTACTCAAATTACAGTAGGAAAGCAAATACAAATAGAGCAACAAACCGAGGTGACAGTTAAGAAAATTTTCATTGACAAGTTCAAAAGTACAAAGGAGGGGCCCCAGCCCGGTTACAAACTTCTTTTCCAACGAAAAAAAGAAAAAAGAAAACACAAAATCAGTTAAAAAGGTCATCAAGATCAGCATCGGCATCAATATCAACGCGAAGCCCGGTTTCAGACTGTAGTGTGGTCTCGGTTGGGAGCTCAGTGTCTAATGGAAGCACGGTATCAGGCGGTAGCTCGTTAGACAGGTCTTCAACCGTTGGCTCCAACCGAGCTGATTGATCGGCAGGTTCATTGACAACCGGGGTATTATTGGGCTCAGTGTTATCATCATCATCTGAACCTTGAAGAAACTGTTGCTGAACGGACGCAGCGTACTCCGCCAGTGAGCTCGGTATGAAGTACTGAGGAGGATTGTAGACCTCGGTCTCAAGCTCACAACCGAGCTGCACTACGGCTGCCCTCCAACCGCATTTGAAGAATAAATCTTTGGCAGCCTCACATTGTTGCATATAGAGGGCCTCCCCCTCCTTGAAGCCTTCAGCATTTGCGTCATCTACCTTCTTTTTTAGCTCGTCGATCTCTGCGTTTTTCTTACCTTCGAGCTTGGCTAGCTCACGCAGGTATTTGTCTTTGATCACGACTGCAGCCTTTTGTTTCTTCGCTTCAGCCGAGCTAACGAGTCCGGTCAGACGACCGTTCTCTGATTCTAGCTCGGCTATTTGCTTTCTGGCTTGTTCCAGCTCGGTAATTTTTTCCGTTACTTCGGCCAGTGCCTGCCTTGTAGTCTTACGAAGTTCAAGCACACGCTTATGAGCGATATGGCTCTTCTGCATGGCCTGCAAACAGAGGGGGAGACTTGTAATCAAGCCGAGATGGAAGATGTGCAAATTAGAAAGGCAAACAAAAGAAGGTACTTACAAGAACCATGGATTTCGTGGTCGAACGGATGGCCCTTAGTTCGGTCAAATGTTGGTGGTGTTCCATGTCTGTTGGAAGGCAGACACTCTTGGCAAGGTTGAATGCGATTAAGTGATCTTTTTCAGCGACCACTGAGTCAGTGTCCTGAATATCTCGGTTTTGAAATGTAAGTTTGGGTGCCCACTTGTAGGAGCTGGCTAGGTCGGAGCGCTCCGGTTGCGGGCTCGGTGGAGGGCTTGGTGGAAGAGTGGTCTCGTCTTCATTAACAAGGCGTTGCTCGGTTGGGGTAGTCCGGGCACGCTTGCTTGGGCGAGATGAGGAGGGTTGTTGAGATGGAAGGGCCACCACGGTTTCCTGGGTCTGGTTCGGTGGTGGTACTTCGGCTCGGTTTGTTTCGGTTAGAAGGGCCCTTACTCTGTTCCTCTTTGCCATTTCTTCCTCGACAGTCAGAGGGACTAGGTTGATATGAGGCAAGTTGGGGTCCGGTTCAGGGGAGGCTTCTAATAAAAAATCTGTTACTCTGGCTTTTCATCGACTGTTGTATCTGTACATCGGTTCGACGTTTAGTAGCTTAGCCCAACTTCTCTCGGGGTATCGTAGTGTGGCACGAAGTACGCCTAAGTTGGGGTAGCTATACAGTGATTTGAGGTGGGCTGAATCTGCATAAAGAAGACAACTGTCATTTCGGTTGAGGAATAGAAAACCGAAATAAACAGAAGCATGCAATGAAACCGAAGTAATTATACCAGGGGTGCCTTTATTCCAGTTTATACTGCGGCTTGGGATCTGGGCTTGGTGGTCTTCAAAATTGCCAGATACCCAGAAAAAATCATCGTCATTTAAGTCTTTATCTGGTGTGTCCTTTATTATTTTCTCACGACGGCGTCGTATTCTTAGATAATAGACTCAGCCATCTTCTTTTGATCCTAAGGAGTATTGATGGAAGAGTTCGGCTAAACCGAGGTTAATACCAGCTCGGCGGTTTAGCTCGGCTATACCATTAATTATGCGGTATGAGTTTGTGGAAAGCTGGGTTGGGCATATCCTAGTTTGCCTAAGGAATTCACAAAGCAAGGGCTGAACAGGGAATCGTAGTCCGGTCTCTATTATGGACATGAGGGTAAAGGGTACAAAGCTTTGGTTTCCCCATGGTGTGATATCTTGTTCGGCTAAGGTGAGATGGACGTCGTCAGGAATGTTATGCTCCCTTCAGAATTCGGCCAAGCCACCAGGTGTTTCTACTAAAAACCTATATTTACCCATTTAGTCTTATGTTACGTATAAATTAAGCTGAGTGTTAGCTCGGTCGCAGAAGTGGGCTGAGTAGTTCGGTCGAGCGCTCAAAGGAGTGCCTGGGCAACCTAAAGTCTGCAAAGTAAAAAAAAACACAGGTGTTAAGCACAGACCGTTGGACTGTGCTAAAGAGAAATAAAGGCAACATATATCAAGTCTTAACTCAGCTATGTGGCATACTACGGGTTTTAAGCTTCGGTTTGAAGAAGGGGTCTCTGAGCTCGGTTTGAACAAGGGATCTGTTAGCTTGGTTTGAGGAAGGGTCTCTTAGCTTGGTTTGAGCAAAGGATTTGTTAGCCCGGTTGAGCCTCTAGGGGCAGCATTCTTAGCTCAGTTTGAACTAAGAAGGCTGGTTTAGCCCCAAAGTGGTAGCTCGGTCATGGTTTAAGCATGCTATTGTGCAAACCTAGTACGGATCGATAGCTCGGTTAAATCAAAATATGGTTTGGTTTGTTGAAACTACAAATTTAGCATGAAGAGTTAGTTCGGTTGGTTAGACTGGCTAGACTGACATTGGCTATGAACAACTTCCTAGTTCGGTTACATGTTGATTTTAGATCAAAACCAGTGTTTCTCAGTTTATGTCACGAATTCAAATGGTTCCATTACAAAGTTTTTGCAGAAAATAAAAAGCTAAGCACAAAATAGAAGCAGATATAGTATGTTTTGAAAAACATATAATGTATTGCAAAAAAGGTGCAAAATCAACCAAAAGGAGTTAGAAAGTTGAGTTACTCACCAGATTATGGCAGAAAAATCGAAGATGGAAGCAATGACAGTGAAGAACACGAACTCAGCAAAATAAAGGGTTGAAGAAATAGAGACGAAAGAGAGAGAAGGAATAGTGTGAGAATGATTCAAAATGCTAGGGTTTGTTTTGTGAAAGAGAAAAGACAAAAAAGGGCGGGACTGTTCAAAAAACGCGAGATACGAAGACGGCGTGACAGCTGCCTTCAGCCAATAAGAGTATGCCACGTGTCATTGGAATAAGAAGCGATTCAGTTGCTGTGATTGAAGAGACGTTTTGACCGAACAGGTACAGCCTGGTGTGAGTTTAGCTCGGCTGGAAAGGCTAAAAGGGTTTTCTAGCTCGGCTGGAAAGGCTTAAAAATTTAGCTCGGCTGGAAAGGCTAATAGAGTTTTTAGCTCGGCTGGAAAAGCTTAAAAGCTTAGCTCGGCTGGTAGGCAAAGTAATCCCTATCATGCTGCACAGATAGAATTAAAGGGCAATTGAGAGAGTAATTTATATGAAATTTGGGCCGAGTTGGGTAATAGGCCGTTATGGGCCAACAGTGCGAAGGGCTGAGTAAAAAGGTCAGAAAGTTACTTCGGTCCGCAAGAGGTGTAAAGTTACTCCGGTCCGCAAGAGGTGTAAAGTTACTTCGGTCCGCGAGAAGCTTGAAGTTACTCCGGTCCCAAAGAGCTTACAGGTGAGTTCGGTCGTCACGCACAAAGTTATACCAGTCGGGACCGGAGTATTGGTTTGTACCGGTCAAGACATACCATGGTTAACGATTGGAGAGCCGAAGTAAGAGCAATGAATATGAAGGGCCGAGCTAAAGTTATCTCGGTCTAATCTGCGGCTAAGCATAGCCATGCTTACCTCGGTCATACTAAAGTCTGACCATGGTAAAACCATCTCACTTGGTTTATGCAGTGAGGGGGGTGTTGAAGGATAAGCATTATCTTTCAGGAGTATGAATCCTAGGAGGACTCTATATGGATGAGTAAAAGTCCTACTAGGATTGTGCCACACGGAACCTACAAAAGCTCACAAACATCACCTATGGAGAGGTAACACAACTTTGATCCCCGAATTCACAGAGCTTTTTGTCTATTCATCTATTTTGCTGACTTAGGCATCGGAGAGGTATCTGGCACACACCCGCCGGCTAGCTCACGTTTGTAATTTCAGGGAGTAAAGCGACGACGTACGGAGAAGCGCAATCTTAATCAACAAGATTATACGAGAAGGTTTATTTCTTTCCCGTACATTAACTCAATTATCATTTTAGTTTTCAAGTGAAACTAATTCAAATGGTTATTCTGAATTATTTCCTTTATATGGGTATGGATTAGATCTAATTCTTTTTATTTTTCTTCAAAATAGCTACTTGTTTTTCTGGATCTGGTATAAAATGTCTAATTTTGTTTATTATTTATAACTGATTAGTTCTAAGTTTTTTCATTAATTTCTTTTAATAGATTAATTAAAGAATTATTTTATTCTATTATTATTTGTAAAGAAGTATTATTATTTAAGTTATTAGATTATATTTCTTTATTAAATTTAATACTCATGCAAATGTTATTGGCCAGGCCAAGAAATCGGATTCTGATACCAATTTTAATAACGGATATTTAATTTGCGGATACTGTGAATTTAATTTTAATTTAAGATTAACTCTTGCAAAAAAATTTCGTTGATAATCTAAGCTTACCTTTTCTAAGGATATATATTTTACTTTTAATACTAACAATTATCTGACTATAATCTAGTACCGATTGTCCAGAAACAAATAGCCAAAAGAGAGTTTAAGCTACTTAACTCTCTTTTTAATTAAGAAATATAGTGATTAAATGCATAAAAATACTAATTCTATGGAAATATACTTCTTTTTTTTTAAATAATATAATAACTATTTATGCTTTTGTAATTGTTTTCAGGTTTTTTCGGGTTACTTTATAATAATAGAAAACTTTGGCTGATGCGGATTGATGAATTCGATTTCAATTGATATGTCCACTGGGTTTTGAGCCAATTCGGGCATTGCTTTTTCGGGCGATCGGGAATTAGTTGAAGATTTAACCTTTCGTTTAAAGAAAGCGAGGTGATTTAGAGCATTAAATTTGAAACTCTAAAAACACCATTAATGAGGTGGCAATGTAAAGAAAAAAAAAAAAAACAAAACAAAGGCTAAACTATCACATCAGTGGTGGGGTCCATATGATGCCACATCATTAGTGGTACATTAGTGGTGCTAAATTAGTGGTATGAAGCATTTTTCTTAAAGAAAATAATTTATAAATAAAATTTACAGTTTTATAGTGGTAAAACCACCGTTAAACATTTTTTATTACATAAAGTCCGTAAAAATATATTTATCATTAAAGACATAAGAAGTGTGCATATTTTTTATTAGACAATTTTACATTTTTTATTTTGAAATATCTAAATTTGAAAAATGAATCAAATTTTTAACAAATTTTTTTTACTGAAATTTGATAAAAATTTTATAAAAATGAACGATTGGAGATCATTTTTTCACCTAATTTGGTCAAATGAGATTTATCGAATAAATTATTTTTAAAATAAATTTGATAAAAAGAATTGATTCTCAGCATTAAAATGAGTTTATATATAAAATTTTGATATAAATTGTTGAACAAATCTAATGGGAAAAAAAAGTAAATTACAAATACATCATTTGAGATTTTCTTAAAATATAGATATTTTTTGTAGTTTGAAAATTTACAAATATCCATTTTTCAGAATTTTTTATTTAATAGGATTAATTGACAAAAATAAAAATTTTAACTGTTGTTTTATACAATAATAAAATTACCTAAATTATTAATTGAAATAAATTTTTAATATCATTAAAATTTATTAATTAATTTGATAATTTATTAATAAAATGAGTTATTTATTATGAAATTAAAACTTCAAGGGGCGAGATGTAATTTTCAGAATTACAAGAAATAATTTTTATTTTAAGCAAACTTCAAGAAGTGTATTTGTAATTTATCAAAAAAAAAATAGTGAAAGGTAAGGGGAGGCTCTATTTGCATTCTAAAAATTAGGTTGGGCATCCAAACTTAATGATTTTTTTTTTTATTATTACTATTATATTCTTATTTAAAATGATCAAAAGGTACTTAATATTAAAAAAAAGTATGGGTAAATTACAAATACGCCCCTTCAAGTTTGTTTAAAATATGAATTGCCCCCTGTGGTTTAGAAAATTACAAACACACCCTGTCAAAATTTTTTATTTAACATAATTAATTGAAAAAGTGAAATTTATAACTGTTCACCTATACAATAATAAAATTATCTGAATTATTAATTGAAATAAAATTTTAATATTGTTAAAAACTGTTAATTAACTTAATGATTTATTAATAAAATGACTAATTTGTTATGAAATTAAAAATCTTAGGAGACATAATGTAATTTCTAGAATCACATACGGTAATTTGTAATTTAAGTAAACCTCAAGGGTATTTGTAATTTACCCAAAAAGTATAAATCAAAGTATTTTGGCAACACATTCATAATCAATCTTCCCTTTTATCTTCTCTTCTTGTTGTCTTCACTTTCATACTCAACCCTACTGCACTTGAATTTATTATTCTTGTATTCTATTTTATATTGAAGTCAACAATAGACAATGGAAAAAATATTTTCAAGCAATTGTTTTTATACAGAAAAGTAAGTTTTCTATTCATACTCATCGTTTTTAGCTATTGGGTTGACGAAATTTTTTCAAAAATTCAATACCGAACAAATTATATTTATTCAAAAACTTATTTCTAAAAATAAAAAAAATCATATATCCAAACAAATGATTTATATTCAGTAGAATTAACCGATATTTTATCTTCAACCAAATTACATATATTTTGAAACTTACTTCTAAATAAATTTAATTTTGTTCGGTATTTAAAAAAAAAAAAAAGTAAATTATAAATACACTCCTTAAAATTTGATTAAAATATAAATCGCTCTCTATAGTTCTGAAAATTACATTCCACCCCTGATGTTTCTAATTTCATAACAAATCACTATTTTATTAATAAATCATCAAGTTAATTAACAGTTTTTAATTATATTAGACATATATTTTTAATTAATAATTTAGATAATTTTATTATTATATAGGAGAACAATTATAAATTTTATTTTTTAATTAATTCTGTTAAATAAAAAATAACAATAAAACATTTCTAATTTTCTAAATCACAGAAGATGATTTATACTTTAAATAAATTTGAGGAAGTGTATTTGTAATTTATCAAAAAAAAAAAAAAAAAAAATTAGAATATTCGGATTTTAAAGCCCAGATTAGCAGCGACCAGCAGTGGCAGAAGCTTGACTGCTTGATCGTGGTCGTTGTCCATGGAAACACCTCCTGAAGGTTACAGAAGAAACGCTGGAATTTGTCTTATCAATCCTTCCAAAAAGGTCACCACCACATTAACACAATACACATACTCTCTCACTCTCTCTCTCTAGAATTTCTATCTCTTTATTTTTGTGTACAATTTCGTATTTGTGGAATTGGAATTCTGCAGATTTTTGCTGCTTCGAGGCTCGATAATCACTTCTGGCAGATGCCCCAGGTATTCTTCAAAATTTCAATTCGCTTCTTCAATCGCTTTTTTCGATTTTTGCATCCGAATTATGTATATCCTACTTTCAATTTTGTTTTGATTGTTCTTCAACAGTTTACAATTTCATAGGCTTTTTTTTTTTCTTTTTTTTCTTTTTCCCTTATAGATTTTCCCTCTTTAATAACGGATTATAATAGATTGGAATGCACCATAGCTAAACATATTGGTCTCCCAAAAATTGCTGTAATTATGAATGGATGCTATTTCTTCTCTCTCTCTCTCTCTCTCTCGACTTTATTGGATATTTTTCTCTCTTTTGTGTAAATATGTGAATGCTTGAACAGGGTGAAAAAAACAATTATGATATTTATAATGGACAATTAGTGTGTAAACCCAACGGGTTGGCTGAGTGAAAAAGACTCGTGATAAGATCTACGGTCTCAAGTTTGAGGGACCACTAGAGGTTTAGCCGGTCGTTAACTTTAGGGCATTGATATTAGTTGAGGTGCGCGCAAGTTGGCTTGGACACATAGTTATCATAAAAAAAAATAATAAATAAATAAATAAATAAAAATGGACAATTGGTGTGTAGTCTATAGCTGTAGTTATAGTTAGTCTCAAAACTTAGAAATTATTCAGTACCCATCATTTTTGTGTTGAAGTTTTAGAAGACAATATGAGACAATGTGCAAGTAGGGCTCAAGGCAAATTTTAAAAATGAGACCTTTAGGTTGTGTTTGATTGGGGGATTTGGAAAGTAATTTGGAAAGAGAAAGGGAAAAAATAGGTGAAACCCTTTCCATATCCCTTCCCAAGTGAGTCCAAATCCTTTGCCATGTTTATCTGCGGTGGTTCCTAAAGTGGTGTCAAAATGTCGTCGTTTTGGCACTTTTCTTTTTTTTTTTTTTATTGGCTTCTCTCTCTTACACTCTATCCCTGAGACCCAAATCTGAGAGAGACCACAAGGGTGATGGAGAGTGGGAGAAAGTAGTCGATGGAAACCAGCAACGGAGAGCGGCAACGGCGGCCCCCACGACATTCTACAATTGGCACTGTTGGTTTCTTCTAGATGAAACAATGAAAACAAACCTAAATCAAAAAATCATAGAACCAAAGTCGTGGTTTTGATCAGAAGTCCCCTTCAGTTTTGATTCAAGAAAACAAATCCAAATCTGATTTCGATTAGCAAAATCTGATTTCTTTGATTTCTTTGCTCTGTGACAGAGTCACTTTGTTCATCCTCTTCACTACACTCTTTATATCTTTCTCTTAATCAAATCTAGGTTTGGGTTCGGAAACTAACGAAGGAAAATGAGGTGAGGATGGCGATGTTGAATGTAATCCTACACTTGAAGGTTTTGAACCAGTAATGGGTTCCAAAAAAAAAAAAACCAGTAATGGGTAAAGGATGTAAATCCCAATCTTTCTCTATGGCAGAAACCTAAGCTACCACTTCATATATGTATATATATCATAACTCTAGTACTCCAATCAACCACAAATTCTCACCATGAGTCTCCAAAAAACCACTCTCTGAACACAAATTAAACTCAACCCGTCAATTTCACTTGACAATACACCAATTTTTTTTAATGAAAACACTAACTAACGAAGAAATTGGTTTTTTCAATTTCTGGGTTCATAGCTTTATATTCAATTTCTGGGTTTCATAGCTTTAGAAATTGGTTTTGCTGTTTGTTTCCATTTTGATTGTTCATGCATCTAAACCAACTTGCAAGAGGAGACTGAGTTTTTTCTATTATGGAGGAGCCATATCTCTCTTCCTTGTGCGAAGAAACCCTAGATTGAAATCATAGTAACAACACTCTAATCAAAACGAAAGCATAAATCCAAGAAGAGGATGAAGCCCTTTTTTTTCAGAGGCTTTGGCGGCTGTGACGACGGTGATGGTAGCTTGAGAGTTTTCCGACAAGGTAGGGAGGTGGAGGGTCTCATCGATGATGCCGGTGATTCCTTTTCCTTTTCTTTCCTTCTTTTTCTTCTCTGTGCTTTTGCTCTTTTTTTATTTTATTTTATTTTATTTTAAGTTTTCCAGCAAAACGACGTCGTTTTGGAGGCACTACAGGAACCACCACAGATAACCATGGTAGAGGATCCAGATTCTTCCCAAATCTTCCAACCAAACATATTTAAACACAATTAGATTTTTTTTTTGCTTGTACTAACACAAAATTTGATTGCATATATAAATACTAAAATTACTAGTTTTTTTATTTGTGCTATGCATGAAAATTATTTAAAATATTAGGTAATAAATCTAATTGTAAAATATTGTATTAGCAAAAAATTCAATTATAATTTGTTTTTCACAATAATTATAATATTGTATTTTCTGGGTAATTTCATAAGATTTTTATAATTGAATAAATCATAGTAACTAATTGAATGTAAAATTAAATCAATTTCAGCTTTAAAAAAATTATTTCTCAAGAGGCAATTGTAACTGGTATAGGCAACAATATTCTATAAATAATTCATATATTTAGCAAATAACCATTCATTACTATTAGAAAGTTCATAACTTCAATTATTATTTTTTTTTTAAAAAAAATTCAGTGAAACTTCATTTTTAAACTACTAATACAATAATGTAATGTTTGATTCACTGGAACGAAATTGAATGAAATGGTCATTCCTTAGCCTCTCTATAGAATAACTATTCTCTCACAATAGTGAATGATGATTTTATTTGTACTTTTTTTTTTTTTTTTCATTTTTCTAGTGAACTAAACAAAAAAATGAACATTATGATGGAATGATTATTTCATTTCAATGAACCAAACCTAACATAAGAACTAAATCATTTGGGGCCCCTCTTTTTTAGACAGAATTTGGGGTCCCGAGGAGGTCGCCTTGTTGGCCTTACCTCAAGGCCGGCCTTGTGTGCAAAGTGTTAATTAGTAAATGGAATGGGGCATTGCTCCAAGAACATTGAATAATTTCTCCTCAAAACCTGCATTAATTGTTAAAATTGAGATGCCCAGTAGATAGCAAATGTATTATGACATTTATAAAATCTTGTATGGCATGTGTTTTCTTTGTTGGGGAAATTTGGTTTTCTTGTATATGAGATGGAAAAATGTTATTTTCGGTGAACAGGGCGGCATTGGCGAAAACGAGGATCCAAAAAATGCAGCCATAAGGGAATTAAGAGAAGAAACAGGAATTACTTCAGCTGAATTTCTTGCAGAGGTTTGAAATGCTTTTAACTTATTTGGGTTGATTTCTTATTTTCTTTTGGTTAATTCCTCTAACCCCATGTTTGGTTCCCAAGAAGATTGTCAGTAGATAAAATAAAATTCTCCGCAGACTATTCCTTTTGTTTTTGAGGTAATTGTTATATTGCATCTTAGATTCCTGTGGAACTTTTCTAATCTTAGAAAAAATTAAATTTGAAAAACATTCAAGGCTAAACTCTTGTTGGTGTAAACATAAATAACTTAGTTTTTCTCTTCCTTATGCTCACTCGTGCATACATACACAAATTGGGAATTTTTTTTTCTTTTGTGCATAGATTCTTTTGTTTTGGTGATGCTGTAGTACTTTGGTGGTCTTTGTGGTATATTATATATTACATTTATATGGAATGCATAGGTTGTGCTACCATGCTCATTGATGCCCTTTTGTGAATTACTTTACTTGTGAGGGCAAAAAAAGTAAAATTTAAGACAGCTATCCTAAAATGGAATATTAATGGATGTTATGACTCATAATGTTGATTCATGATTGCTACCGTCTCCTTTCCAATTGACTTGCTAGAGATGGTCAAGTACATGTAGGATTATTTAATCTCAAGGTAAATAAACAGCTGAAAATTCGTTTATCAAAGTGTATATACATTCTTTTATTTTGCATTAAAATCCACTTTACCTCCTTGTAGTTTGGTTCCGGAGCACTTTACCCCCATATCATTCAAAAATTGCCAAAGAGGCCTCATGTGGTTTTAGACTAAAGTGCAACCATTACATTTTCCGTCCAAATTGACAAAAATTATATCATACGCACATACTTTGAGAGTTTGCAAGAAAAAGTGATGAGTCACAGTCGAATTCTAATGCAAAAATACAATATTACCCTTAACTTCATCTTTCTCACTAACCCATGAGAAAACCTTAACGATATCCTGATCCCGATCCCTAACCCTAACCCTATCCCTAACTCAACCACCACTCCCACCAGCCACCTTCCCCATGCCATCCCACCTCCAGTCACCTCCTTCCCCACCTATGCCCTACCCCCAATCATCTCCTTCCTATCCTCAAAGGTAGCAGAATTCTCATTATAAATGTTTTAATATTATTCCACAGTGACAGAGCTGCAAGGTGATGGTGAATTTTGTACTAGAGTAATCAAAGGTTTGCTCACCATATGAAATGCCATTACACAATATGAATTTAAGAAAATCCTTGCCGACTAATTAAGTGGAAGTAAAATAGTAAGGCATAATCTGTTCTTCCAACCTCAATCACGATTCCTATTTCATAAAAACCAAATAGACCCAAACATCTAGCTTCGTTGTTGACACTGTGACATTAATCATTTGCATAAACAGCTTCCCTAAACCCAAATTCCCCAATGAGCAATGCCATCAATTAAGTTAAACAATTACAAAATAGGTTAAAAATTGAAAATTAGGATTATTTGAGTTAATATATGGTTCAATTGGTCAATAAGTGATGAAGTTAAAAAATGTATAACAGAAGAGAGAAAAGGAAGGTAGAAGAGGGTCATTAAGATCATTTTTTACATGTTAATGGAGTTAGCATTCCATTTTAGCCCAAAACCACATGAGACCTCTTTGGCTATTTGTAAATGACAAGGAGGTAAAGTGCTTTTGGACCAAACCCCAAGCGGGTAAAATGGATTTTTCCGTTCAATTTATGCTTCATAAAAAAAGTATATTGGAATTTGGTAATGAGTTGTCAGTTGTTACAAGGGTTATAAAGGATAGATTAGGAAACTACAACTGTGATGCTTGTTAAAGAATCTTAATGACAGTTATGAGGTGATGGTTAAGAAGCTTTATTGACTGATGCTTGTTTTTTTGTTGAGTATTGTTTTTCTTTTTCTTTTTTGGGATAAATAAATTTTATGACCAAAAGCATCAAGAAGATGCTAAAGAATACAAAACCAGAAAAGTAATCAAATCATCTACAAAATCCAACAAAGCAAACACATCCGAATCCACCCACTCAGACACCCAATTATACAAAACTTGGAAAAACCTATTCTCTAAACATGACAACGAACAAGCAATGCCCTGAAAAGTACAACGATTCCGCTCTAACCAAACCAACCACATCAAGCACAAAGGGGCCAAAGCCATCAAGCACAAAGGGGCCAAAGCCCAAGCTTTCTGACGCCTCTTCCCGACCCCCTCCCCAGCTACACAGAACCTCCCTCACCCCCTTCTGTTGGACCCACACCAATCCAAAAGTCAAAAAAATACGCTCCCATAGACAAGATGCCACTGGACAATGAATGAACAAATGTTCCACCGACTCTACGTCACCGCAACACAAGCACCAATTTACCATAATATGATGGCGACGAACTAAATTATCCCAAAAATTGTTGTCCACACAAAAAAAAGCCACCTTTGATGGAACACCTAGCACCCAAACACGCCATCAAGGAAACTCCTCATCCCTATCCCCATCCCCACTCGAGACCCAATAATAAGACGAAACTAAAAAAAAAAACCCCTTTTGAACCCCAGAACAAACCCCCCCCCCTCCTCCCCCCCAACAAATAACATCTTCCCCCACCCCCCAACTTGCACCCCGTAAAAGGAAACTCAATAAATCCTCCAATTGCCCAACCTCCTAGTTCTGTTGAGTACAATGTTCTCATCATGGAATCATTCATGGAGTTTAAGAGTGGTCATGTTCTAGAGCTTAGCAAAAGGCAAATGATCTTGCTAACCACCACCCGATGGTCATTGGTTAAGCTTCACATAATGCCAACAAAGTTATAATTGCCATTCACATTTCACATATTTTCATACACTTATACATTCACTTTATACATATTTCAGTACACTTTTTACATATGTCCCCACTTTAAGTAACGCTCATTGGGCTGTCTTTAGCATTTCCCAAATACACCACCATAATATGAAGATGTGTAAGTTCAATTTCTCCCATTGTGTAGATTATCTGACACCAAGTAATTTGTTCTTTGCTTTTGCTAAGAAAAATATCCATCTCGTTAAATTTTACTCATCTGACTTTCCATGGTAGAGCTTCTTGAAATTGACAATTAGTGTTGGAGTTAAATTATTAAATGTACTGTAAAAGTGATTTCTTGAAGTAAAAAGGATTTATGATATCCTTCACCCATGGAGACCTGAGATATCCTTCACCCATGATGACTTGAGATATCACTGAAGTTTTGACTCCCAAGGGACTACGAAGAAAGTGCTTCATCGTCTCTTATAATGGGTTTATGATGAAGGTGTCAACCGGCTTATGGTCTTTGCCACTATGCATTGTAGTTCTATCCTTAATAGAGGTGTCAAAATGTCATTTAGTTAAGGTGTCTACATGCCACATTTGATGGTTATCATGTGGCAATCACTGGTGACATATATCATGGAGTTCTCAGGTGCATAGTTGGGATTGGAACTATACAAAGTATATGCTAGAATAAAGATCAAAAAACTATATGTAATATATATATATATATATATATTTGGGTGCATTGGAATTGGAATACAAGCCGAAATAATAGCTAAAATAAATAAATTAAGACAACAAAAGAAGTTATCTGTATATGATTTTTGTTGAAAATGCATCACAAATGTAATTAAGTTCATCGTCTACTTACAATTTGGAAAATTTTCATTGATTTTGTCAATTCTATAATAAATAGATGTTATGACTAGGTAAACCATTGAAATTGATATATGTAGATTTTATAGGACTAAAAATGGATCTGCGGTTATGAAGAGGATTTTGATGTTGCTATAGCTTTTCTAGTGATAAAGTTTCTCAGAGGACAATTTTATATTTTAAGGGTCCACATCTAAGAAGCACGTATATAGACACATGAAATTGATCTGATCTAACACAACACAGACATGTCTACATAACAATTTTTAAAAAAATCAAGACATGAAGTGGGCAAGGACACACTAATATAATTTTTTTTTTTAATTTATAAATATATACATTTCCTATAGAAGCAAATTATCCATTTTGATCCCCATTTTATACCTTTTAACTTTAGCCCTGACCCTAGTTTGTCTCATGTGTGTCTAGGTGATACTCCCACATGCATCCAAATGTGTCCTGTTTTAAAAGAAATTAAATTATGATAGAACTTCTTCGACATCAGCCCAAATAAGTTATCACAGTACAGTTCAGTCTCCATTTTTGTTGTTGTCTGTCAGTCAGTCTGTGTCTGTCTCTCGCATATGTATATAATATAGATAAAATTTTGTAGCTCATCTCTACCGTGTTATCCATGTCTGACTGTGATATTTATTAGGTTATGAAACTGATTTATTCTCTTAAAATTACCAGTGCATGCGGTTGCGGTCACCGTAACGATGGCGGTGGCACGGTGGCGGTTGTGGGGTGTAAAGGCCGTAGCATAACGGTTGCGGTAACCGGATTCGTAAATTTTTTTATTTTTCGCACAATTTGAAAAAAACTTACCGATACGCATATTTTTTTTCCATGGTCATATTTATTGGGTTTAAAATAAATATTGATCAATTTTTGTAAATTTTAAAATATGATCCAATATATTTATTTTTAAATCACTACAAACTGAGTTTTTTACATTTTATTTTAATAATTAATGACTTTATATTATACAAAAAATCAATCACTAACTATTATATATAAGATAAACAATGACATAAGTAAGAGAATAAATAAGTGCCTAAATTTATATATATACATATTTTAACCAAGCCAAATAGATAATGACTACACTTATTATTATTATTTTTTTTTTTCAAACAATATATAGATAGACGCATACAAACAAAATGGTTGAGTGATAGCAGCTGAATAGAATAGCATAGGTCTTACAGCTTCAACAAATCAATAACATGTGCTTCATCTTCCATCTTCTCTCTCTCTCTTTATCTCTTGCTCCTCCATCTTCTCTCTTTATCTTCCCTCTTCTCTCTATCCCTCTTTCCCCACATTTTCAGCTTTTTTTGTGTGTTTTTTCTAAAGAAACAGTTCGGAACCGTTACGTAACAATGCATAACAGGCCGTTACGACTGTTACGGCACCATTACAACTGCTACGGCAGTCGCTCGGCCGACACACCTATGAATCTCAATCACACTGCAAAAGCGGCCGTAACGGGTGGCAGTAACCACCAAAACTGTTACGTAACAGTGTTACGTAACGATTGCGGCCGCTTTTTAAAACGTTGGTCCCACATGCATCCAAATGTGTCCTGTTTTAAAAGAAATTAAATTATGATAGAACTTCTTCGACATTAGCCCAAATAAGTTATCACAGTACAGTTCAGTCTCCATTTTTGTTGTTGTCTGTCAGTCAGTCTGTGTCTGTCTCTCGCATATGTATATAATATAGATAAAATTTTGTAGCTCATCTCGACCGTGTTATCCATGTCTGACTGTGATATATATTAGGTTATGAAACTGATTTATTCTCTTAAAATTACCAGTGCATGCATCACTGAGATGGCTTTTAACATTAGGTACCATACTGGTTGTCATATGATTACCATCCAAAAGTCCAGGAAAAACGAAAGGATCAAGGGAAATCAACCTGGAAAGGTCAAGCACAAAAGTGGTGAGTACCTTTATATGTGTTACCAGAAAATGCTAAAACCCTAGTAAACTACATATTGCTACGCACGTTCTGAAACGTGGTACACTTCTATTCCAAAACGGTAAATTTAGTGATCCAAAATGATACTCAGAGTTTTTTTTAACATACTTCCTTAAATGTTGCATTAGGAAGAAAGAAAATCAAATATAATGAATTAAAATCTATAGTGAGTTAAGTTTTGACAAGACAAAAACACAAAAAACGAAAAAAAAAATTAAATATATTTTATTGGATTCTTAATAGTTAAAAGAAAATTATTCTAGAAGTACCTTAAATTCTTAAATATAATATATACAAGTCTACCCCTATTTTATCACATTTTAAAACATGTGGTGTACCACGTTCCTGATCCCATTTCTGTTCCATGTACCGGAATGATTCACGTTCCAGATAACATAGTTTGAAGGGGTGTAAGGCTGCATTTAAGGTTTGGGTTGGCAGTGGAATCAGACAAAATTTAAGATTATCAATTCCACAACCACTTTGAAAAATCATTTCAAAAACCTTTAAATAGATTTTTCATTATAGTTATTCATTTGGGATTTATTGCTCTCTACTTGTTCTCTCATTCTTCTATTCCACGACCGGCCTAAAACTTTTTGTGGTTGTTGTTTGTGTTGTTGTTTGGAGTGAGGAAGAAAATGAGAAAATAATTGAAACTTATGAAGAGAATTGAATATGAATAATACGTATAAGTGGTTTGGAAGGACCATGAGGAAAAAAAAATATTTTAGGATATAATATGTAAATTTATATTAGAGTATAATATGAATTAAAATTTTAAATTTTAATTGGGCATATTGTGTTATTATTTGAGTTCAAATAGAATCACCCAACTTATTGTTATAAAATAGGAAGAAATTGAAAACACTTCCTAAAGCAAATCCACAAGGCTTTTGGAATCATGAGCAAAATAATGCATACCGCTTGTTGAACAAAATTTATTTATTTTTGAATAAAAACTTTAAGATAGAGTTCTAACTTAATAGGAAATTTCAAGAAACGTGATTTATTTTGTTTTTTTTAAAATTATAACAATCTTAACCCAAAGAAAAACAATCCAACTATAACTACCTTTAACACAAAATAAAATTAAAAAAATACCCATCAGTCAAAGTTTCAAATGAACAAGAATTTCATGGTTTGGCGCAACTTCAATCTCTACAATGTGATAATGAATTAAGGAAATTAACGTGAAACACAATTCAAACAGATCGAATTCTCATAAATTGAAATTGAAAGTTAAATAAGGTTAGACACACACATAGAACTTTTATTTATAAACGTCAATGTGTGATTGAGATTTGTTCTAATTGTACATATAGAAAAGTCTAGTTACTATGAAAATTTGTCAAAAAATTTGCCCTGAATCAAGAAGTATTGTTGAGATTTAATTAACGTAGTATGAGATATACATGTAGAGTGAATCCAAAGCAAGAAAATTGTCATGAATGAAGAAGTGTGGTTGAGATTCAATTGGTGTATGGTGGATCCACATGTAGAATGAATTGAACTACGCTTTTTATGTAAAATTCTAAATACAATTATGGGTATCTTATTGATTTATATCAACAGAGAAAAGTTTACAAGTAATAACTCTCAGATATTGTCAAATCCTATCATTTAATGGCTCATTAGTACTCCCTTATTTCCTATTGCTATTGTTAATGATATAATGTAAACATATAATATAATTTTTAATCTAAATACATTTAGAAACTATTTTTTTCGTGTGTAATTTTATTCTTAATTTTTTAATGTTAAATATTATTATATTTTAAATATAAGAAAATATGAATAAAATACGAAAAATCAGTACATGTTCATATTTATTTGTATTTAGTAATTTTTTCACAAATATTTTACATTTTAATTATATTTAGATTGGATATACATCTAAAAAGTATTATATATATAATATGAAGAAATTTCAGTATTACTAATCACTAAGAATGAAAAAATATGAAATGAAAATCAATCAAAAATATGAAAAACCCAAAATTAAAATTTGTTTTCAAAAATGAAACCAAAGAAAGTTGTTATTTAGAATTTTGATAGCATACGTGGATTATTAAAGTACCATGCAAAATATACAATTCTAAAAATCTAAACAAAAAGAAAGTATATAAAAATAGCATGCGAATTCCTGAGATGCAATATGAAACCGGATGCGTCTCCCTCTATGTAGATTCGAATAGATGCATACAATTCTAAGATTTAACCCAAAATATTTACAGCATTTTTGTGTAGATTCGAACAAATGAATACAACTCTAAGATTCAACCCAAAATATTCACAGCGGTCTAATCCATGATGGATAGTTGTAAATAATATGTACAATAGTAAGGAAACAGATAGAGGAAATAAGAAAGATTTTATAATTCAATCATCAATTCAAAAAATAGGGAGATAGATTTGTGTTATAGGACTTTTGGAAGGAGAGAAATAGAAAATTGATCATTTTTAATTGTTAAATAAATAAGTAAATAAATGTTAATGTTAATTTTCAGAAATTTATATATATATCTGTATATTTGTGTGTTTTGATCTTGATTTTATTATTTTTTTCTTTTCCTTATTGACGTTTATTTTCAGAAATTTCACATGTATTCAAATGCTCCATACTTTGCAACCTCTTTTCCTCCTGTGCGAGAACTTGCTTCCATTCTTACTGCTACTGTGAATATATGCACACAAATAACCAAGTTTTCTATGATTATCTATAAATTTTAGTGTAATGGTTTGATTCAACCAAAATCAAAGAGCCTGCAATCAAATTTCATTTGATAGAACCAGAGTAAAATTTTACTCTGGTTCTATTGCTCTGTTTTTTTCATTTGACAGAATCAGAGTAAAATTTTACTTTTATACAGAATAAAATTTTACTTTTAGCTTCAGAGTCTCACAGTTTACTTATTTTAGAGTAAAATTTTACTTTTATACAGAGTAAAATTTTACTTTTAGTTTCAGAGTGTAAAATTTTACTCTCATACAGAGTAAAATTTTACTTTCATACAGAGTAAAATTTTACTTTCATACAGAGTAAAATTTTACTCTTACTCTGAAATACATAGTGAAAATGTCTTAATAGGAGAGCTGATAGATATGAGGGTAATATAGTAAAAGAAACAAGTTTTAAAATATCAGGGGGTTTTGAAAGTACTTATATAATTCTTGTCCTTTTGAAAGAGAAATTAGGTAGTGAGGGGGCTATGACCAAATCCCCCAAAAAAAAACTCAGTACAGTACCTTGAATTGGATGCCATGAGAGCAATCCTTGTGAAATTCCTTGTGAACTTTCTCATCCCCTTCATCCCCACAAGCAAACTTGAACCCACATATAGAACAAGTACACAGAAGAAAATCAGATTGTCCCAAATCCAAATGAAGTTGAACGTAACTTCTCTTCTTGTTCTGGTTTTTGGCTGAGATTGAGGTGGGGTTCGGAGAACTCATTGAATTGCACTCCTTCGGTGCTTCTTCAATATGTTGAATAGCAGCTCCATTGCTACAGCATAAGAAACCAAAGAAGTCTAATACAGAATGGACATGGTAATCTGTTCCCAGAAAGGAGAATAACAAATCCCTTATTTCAAATCTGAACATGGACTTATCATGCAATGACCAATTTGACTTTAATATGAATGTTCACAAGAAAGTAAAGCCCAAGTATATAGTTGTTTAAGGTGCATTTTATCACTTGCAAAGAAGAAAGGGTAGGAATAATATCGTTTGAATTTTGAATTCAAGGGACTTTCAGAACAAGAAGATTCCAAAAGGAAAATTGGCCCATGTATTGTCTGAGAGAATAATCACAATCATGGTTTCAATTCCCAACATTAGCATCACACTAAGAGGTCATACAATCACTACATGTAAGTGTTTTAGAACCAAACTTTTCCGTTCTCAAAAGTAAATTTTTTGTTGCAAAAAACATTATGAGACCAATACTAATCGTCGTGTGAATCATCAAGAAAAGATCATCTCGAAAAATAAAAAGATTGACAAAATTTTGAAAAATGTTACTAATAAATGCACTTTTAGGGACAAAAAAATTCATGCCAAAAGGTTTATTTGTGAGAGAGAAATTTTGATCACAAAAGAATAGTAATTAATGTCTAATTTTGTTGCTAAAAATACAACAATAACACTTTTGGCAACTAAGATATTTAGTCCCTAAAAAGTGATTTCTTTCATAAATTTTTGTCTCTAATACCTTAATTTGTTATAGCAATTGATCCAGGTTAATGTTTTCCTGAAGCACAATCTTCACCTCAAGTTGTGTTACACGGACTCTTATATTTCCCCCAAAATACCCGTTGTCCACTGGATATGATAAGGGTAAGAGTGTGAGATATGTGTCTAACACCCTTACCCAATTTAGACACTCGGATCCTTTAATTTGTTACAATATATGAAAAAGAAGAAACCCACATTTGCTAGTAAAGCAATAGCCTCTCACATGAAGTAGAGGTATAAATTTCATGTTTTTCTTGAATCCTTTTCAATTTCTAGTATATTTCTACATATTTTACAACATCTCAACTAAAAATATTATACAATATGCAATATATATGTGTGTGCATATAACGCGTTCCTGTACTCATATCCAATTTTGGACACATATCCAAGATCCTAAGATCTAGGAAGCATAGAATGGATACAACAATACGATACATTCATAAAATACAATATGGATACAACAATACGGCAAAACTTAAAAAAGTATGATACGGGAAAGGCGAGATACATTCATAAAATAATTTTTTTATAATTTTTAGTAATGTAGTATGTATAAAATAAAACATAATGCAAAAGCACATTCATAAAATATTTAGTACTAAATTTCTTAATATCAAAAAGAGATATTTGTATTCATAAAAGAGCGATCAACTAATAACCAAGCATACTGACAAAGAACTAACAAAGGATTCAATCAAATATTCAAGGAAATTTAAAGAACAACAATAAGCTAACAAAATTAAGTAATTTTAACAACAGCACTAAGTCATAATTTCCAAAATTAAAAACAAAAATAAAACAACAATAGACAAAAATTAAAAAATAGAAAAAGTGTGTTTTTTCATTAACACATGAGTGAGCAGCCCTTATAGCAAAGCTAACAAAGTAGAAATTCGTCTATCACAAGGGAATAAATAATGAAAATACAAGGCCCATAGAATATGAAGAGACATAGAAAGAGAGGGAGAAAGAGGGAGACAACATTGACCTTTGAGAAAATATAAATATAAATATAAAATAAGAAAAAAATTAGATACTTAATTGTTGTATTAAAATATTAAAAAAAATAAATTGGATACTTATTTGGCGTATCCCTCCTGTATCCTCTTGTATCCTACCGTGTCCCTCACATATCCTTTGTGTATCCCTCCCATATCCGAAATTTAAAATAAATTTTTTAAAAAAAATTAATTAATTAATTGGATACTATATCCGATACTTCTACGACACCTTTTTTAGAGTATTCATGCTACATAGCCTAAAATTTAAATTCATGAAGCACTGACGCTTGGATACATACAAATACCCGATACTCATACCCAAGTCCATGTAACATAGCCCTCAAGAATAAGACCAAATGATTACCATTGCCCAACAAATGCACACTCAAGCACAAATTGAGGCGAAGGCTCGAACCTAACTTTAATTTCTGTATTTTAAACAGATGTAGAATTGTACAATACTGTTTGCTATTCAGTTTTCACTGAGACAATTATACAAACACATTTGACGCCTCAATTGATGATCACTCTCAAATCAAAAACTAGGATGTGGGTTTGAAAGTACAATCACTAACTAGAATGAAAACACAAAAAACACAAAACCGCAAGGGACATACAGACAAAGAGGCGGTTGGGCAGTGGAGCTACGATTCTGGGTTTGATGGAGAAGTTGAGACAGGTTTGAGGATTTGGGTGGTGGTTGTGGATTGAAGAAAGCGCTGATCTTTGCTTGCATTGCTTGGTCCTGCGCGCAGTGTTGTTGTCGTCAAGGCTTCAAGTCCTTTTTCTCTTTCTAGACACATCTCTGATTTCAAACAAAGAAGATTCCCGCAATTTTTCCAAAATTATAAAAAGGAAATGCTATTCACCTTGTTTGGTTTATTCCCCTTTTGACAAAATTGATTTTTTTTGTATTTTTTTACTGAATTTTTTTAGTATTTTAAACATTTTTAATTTTTAAATATCCCTAATGTAAATATACTTAAAATAAGTATAATATTTGTGAAATTTTTTTTTTAAAAAAATTTACTAAATACCAAAAATACTAAAATTTAATATATTTTCGTATTATTGTATATTTATTGATTTTTTAAAATATTTTTTCACAAATATTTTACTTTTTGGGCATGTTTGTTTGAACGGACTGGATAAGGAGAAATTGTAATCCATTAGACTCTTAGTCTTGGGATACATTGTCCCGAACTATTTGATTCGACTGGATTTGTATCCTATGTTTGTTTAGTTATAGGATTAGATATCTGAATTGAACTATTCTATTGAATCTTATGTTTGTTTGGAATATTGTGGAGAAAGATAAATGTTCAAAAGACTATTTTGCCCTTTTGAATTATTTACTAAATAATAGGAATATTAAATCTGAATTATAAATTTTATTTAATTTTTTTACTAGAACTTTTAAAAAATTAAATAAAAAATATTAATAAAAATTACATAAATTTATTTTAATTTGTAGTTGAGATTTTTAAATTTTATTTTAGTTTACTAAGTATAATTAATACCATATGATTATTAAAATAAATAATTTAATAAATAAAATTTATTAAGTATAAATAATTTAATAAAGTATGAATAACTTAATAAATAAATTTTATTTTTAAAAAATATTAAATAGTAGATGGTCAAAAATGTAATTTCACTATCTAATCACAAGGGATGAGTTATCTTATGGATTGTGTGTCCCACCCCCCCACCCCCACCCCGGCGGATAGAACAATTCCATAGATTTGGGATTCATAGTCCAGTGCAAAAATTTTGAATCAAACAACGGACTATTAATCTGAATGGATTATTAGTCATATCTCATGCTTGAATCCTTCCAAACAAACACCACCTTTATATACATCTACCTTAGGTATATCTAAAAAGAAAAAAATTTGCTTAAATATTAAAAAATCATTAAAAACACGAAAAATAAAAAACTTAATTTTTAGAAAATCAATCAAAACCAAATTTATGAATACTTTGGTAATTTCTGTTTGCTTCTACATTGTCCAGGGGCGGAACTAGAAATTATACTTAAGGGGGCCAAGTATTTTTTTTGTATTAGTACATTACTATAACAAGATAATATTTTACATATGAATGAACAAAGTAATTTATGAAAAGAAAAAATAATAATTTCTCAAGTTTTGAACTAATAATGAAATCATTTTGTTGGCTGATAATATTAAGTAAATAAACAGTATACATACCTTTTTGATTTTAAAAAAATAATAATAATGTGGCATACACATATTTTATAAATAACAACAATGATACATATACTGAAAAAAATTATCCAAAAAAGTACTCAAGAAAAGTAGTACATCTATGCACTAAAATCGTAGTATAACTCACATCCCACCAACTTAATCCTATACCATTCACTTCATTTTTAAAATAACTTTCAAGGTAAAATTTCATACTTCATAGCATTTTTCATAAATAAACTGATTAGATTATATTTATGCTATTTAGCATGCCAAATAGTTAAAGAACATCTCCTCATATATTGTGAAAAATTAATAAAATAAGATTTAGAAAAATTATTTTCAAAAAATGAAGAGACATTCTTATTATATATTTTACAAATATTATAAAATATAGAGGTGCAAACGTAATTTTCCAAAACTTGGGGGACCCTCTATAACTCCGCCTCTGACGTTGTCCTAATTTCTATATTTATATAGTAGTGAAACTGTAGTGAATATAATATAATTTTATTGTGAAATGAATACGTAAATCTTAATATTTTTCTCTGTATTTGATTAATTCAATTCATTTTATATTTCTTATTTGCTATTTTATATCTCATCGATCCTGATTAACAATTGTCAATTTCCTAACATCATATAACATCCAATTGATATAGTTAAAAACTTCATATATTTTCGTTTTTTGGCCATTCTCTCTATTCTATAAACATGAATTTGATGGTACAATGTCAACTTCACATCACATATCAACCGAAGCTGTAGGCACCACACCGACATTGTTCAATAATGAAGACAAGCTATCTTTAGTCTTCACCATGAAGCTTTTGCCAAAGTGAGAAATCGGGACAGTTGAGGAGGCCTCATAGCCTCGTAGTCCTAGCCACTGCCAATCATTTGAGCCATTGCCAATCGTTTGATTTGGATTTCTACGGCTGTGCCGTACAATCATTTGGTTGGCTTATAAACTTTTGCTTGGCTACTCAGTGGACTTCATAGTCCAAACAAAATAAACTGTGAAAGCTAATAAGGTCTCTTTTGGCAATACAAAAAATAACTGTTAAAAGCTCGTTATGGACTTTATGCATTACGCTAAGGAATCGTCCACCTAAATTTGCCTATTTACTTTTATTATCTAAAATCTTCTCTCCAAACTTATAACTTTAGGGGGAAAAGAAAGACACAGATTCGCCAGAAAGAACACACGAACCGTCATGAAAGATTGAGATGACTCTAAAATACACAATTGTCAGCAAGAAGCTGATTATTTAAACAACATAATTTACATACACATTGCAAGACAAGTAAGCATCTCCAGACCATACAACCACATGTCAAGTCATCATGCGAAGGGTTTGGCTAACATACACTAGATTCCACCAAGTATACTGATGGAACCCTTTTGAGGACACAGCAGAGAAAAAGACGACGACTGAAAACACTACTTAGCAGCAGCCTTACATCTTGGACAAGATGCGGCTCAAGCTCGCTTCAATTGATCCGTGTGGTTCATCTGTTGGTAAATAGACATCATCTTCAAACTGCAAAATCATATTAAAAAAAATGGCATCAAACATCACAAAATCATATAAACATTCACTTAGTTAACTACATTGCACCCACAGACCCCTTTGATTAATGAATCTGATCTTCCCAAGTAAGAACCACACCACAGCATTCTCACCCCTTATTACTGGCTATGTAATCAAAAAAAAGATACATATATGAGCTATATGCTCTTAACAGCCTCAACCAAGGACAGCATAGCATAAGAATTGAATAAGTCAAAATATTTTTTTCCTTGTTTTCATAATAGTCTCTCAAGTTAATCCCCGGGATTTCAAACGACTCAAAAAGTTTCTTTTTCGTGAAATCAACAGAAAATGTGGAAGGAAATCCTACCTTCACAATAAGATTATCTTTGGTTGATAGATTAATCGGTAGGAAATGGATATTCGGCATTTTTAATTGGATTGATGATATATCAGGAAACCTGAAAACATGACAATCAAGAATCAATCTCCATTCACCAACAAAGGCCACGTATAAAACCATAACAAGTGAATGCATCTAGCCATGTTGTCATTTTGAGAGAGAGAGAGAGAGAGACCTTGCAAGAACAGCCTCCGCCATTTGATAAAGAGTGCTTTGAACAGATGGGCTGTATGCTCCCTCCTTTGGAGGACCAAAGAAAGTATCAACCAAAACTTTTTTCACATTCAGGTATCTCTCATTAAAGTAAAGTGGCTTTGCAGGAATGCTAGAGAGAGATTCAAAAGAGTACCTGCGTCACAGTACTTATCACAAAACATGCTTTTGAATTCCTCAAAATACAAATACAAAACCTAAAATAATAAGAAGAAAACCAAATAGGGTGTGCCGCAGAGCCTCAGGATTTAAATACCTCCATGATGCAGTCACCTCTGTTGCTAGCATCCTCTCACGTGTTTCGGGTAAAATTGTGTATTTGTCCCTCACGAATCCTTCAAAACCTGACTGTAACACAAAAAATAAACTCTGAATTCAGCAACTAACATATCTTCCATAAAATGTTCTGTATAACATGTTTTCCTATGTTTGGTAAGTTGTATTAGTGGTGGCGGTAGGAAGTGGTAAGGTGGTGGTGGTGGTGGTGGTGGTGGTGGTGGGCGGTGGTCGTTCAGCAGTGGTGGCATGGCAGGGTGGCGGTGGCAACGGTAGTGGTGATAATGATAGTGGAGGCAATAAGACTTTAGTCTAAAAAACATTTTCTACCATTCTGAAGTGAATCATTTTTTGTCCAAGTAAGATTGTTTTCCGTTGACTACGAAAGTCGTACCCAACGGTAGAAAATACAACAAATATTTTTCAAAAAATGTTTTCCACCAAAACAAATACCAAACCAAACCAACCCTTAAGTCCCATCAAATGGGATTGGCTACATGAATCCTTCTTTTCAGCACGGCTCTATCAAAGGTCATTTCATTAGTCAAATTAAGTAGATTCATATCTCTCTTTACTACGCTAGCCAACATCAATCTAAATCTACTAAATCCCCTAACACTTCCATCTACTGCCACTGCATCGCATCTCTTCCCTACTGCCTCTGTTGGTCTCCGTTGAATATGACCAAACCATCTCAATGTATTCCCTCTGAACTTATCTTTTATCGGTGCTACTCTTATCCATTACCCAATATGCTCATTCCTAATTCTATCTTTTCTAGTCTTGCCATACATCCACCTTAGTATCCTCATTTCAGCAACACTCATCTTATCTACATGTTGTTTCTTGGTTGCTCAACACTCCGTCCCATACAACATCGCTAAGCTAATAGTCGTTCTATAGAACTTTCCTTTTAGTTTAGTAGGGTACTCGTTTATTGCACAGTATCCCAAACGCATGTTGCCACTTAAGCCACCCCGCCTTAATTCTATGGACCACGTTCGCATCAATCTCTCCTGCCGTTGTGATGATCGACCCTAAATAACGAAAATATTCACTCTTACGTAGTTCTTGATTCTCAATCTTCACTTCTTCTCTGCTTTCATTGTTATTATTACTAAATTTACACTCCATGTATTCTGTTTTAATTCTGTTTATCCGAAATCCTTTAAATTTAAGTTTTTCTCTCCAAATCTCTAACTTTGTGTTAACTCCTTCTTTAGTCTCATCCACTAACACAATATCATCTGCAAAAAGCATACACCATGGCACATCATCCTAAATATTTCTCATCAACTCATCCATAACTAAAGCAAAAAGATAAGGACTTAAGGTAGATCTTTGGTGTAACTCTACAATAATTGAAAATTCATTTGTCTCTCCAGCAGGTGATCTAATAGTGGTCACCACCTTTTCATACATATCCCTAATCATATCAATGAAACATTTTGTCATCCCTTTCTTCTCTAACACCCACCAGATTATATCCTGAGGTACTCTATCATATGTTTTCTCAAAATCGATAAACACCATATGAATGTCTCTTTTCTTTTTTCTATAATTTTCTATTACTCTCTTCAAAAGATAAATAGCTTCCATTGTTGACCTACCAGGTATAAACTCAAACTGATTCTCTGACACCTCTGTTATATCTCGCAATCAATGCTCTATCACCCTCTCCCACACTTCATTATATGACACATTAACTTGATTTTTCTATAGTTGTTGCAATTCTAGACATCTCCTGTATTTTTATAAATTGGCACTAAAATATTCTTCCTCCACTCATCTGGCATATTCCTAGTCAACAAAATCTTGCTAAACAACCTAGTCAACCAAGTAATCCCCTTCTTACCCAAGCACTTCCAAACTTTAATAGGGATATCATCAGGTCCTAAAGCCTTATTCAATTTCATCTTCTTAAGTGCAATCTCCACTTCAAAGTTCCTAATCCTGCGATAGAACCTATAGTCTTGATTTTCCTTATTATTAGTTATTTCCTCCCCTATTAACGTACCTCCATATTCCTCATTTAACAGTTGCTCAAAATAGTTCTTCCACCTCTCCTTAATCTCTTCATCCTTCACCAATATCTTAGAATCCTCACTCTTGATACACTTAACTTGATTAAAATCTTTTGTTTTCCTCTCTCTTATCTTAGTAAGTTTGTGTACCCTCTTCTCTCCCTCCTTACTATCTAGTCTAGTGTATAGGTCATCATAAGCTTTCAACTTAACCTCTCTCACTACTTTCTTGACCTCCTTATTAGCCAATCAATCTATAACTCTTAAGGTTTTTCTCAATTCTATCATTCTATCACTTTTTAAAGCACTTTTTTTTCACCTTAACTACCGCTTGAACCTCTTCCCTCCACCACCAAGTTTCCCCAGAATTGGGTCGTTTCCTTTCAACTCTCCAAAAACTTCCCTTGAGATTATCCTCGTACAATTTGCCATCTAGTTCCACATAGTGTTAGCATCATCTTCCAAGTCCCAAGTACCTTTGTTATCCATTCTATTCTTAAATATTTCTAATTTATTCTCTTTTAGGTTCCACCATCTCGTCCTACGACGCCCACTATCTTTCTTAGCTTGGTATTGCCCTTTAAAGCATAAATCTAGTACCAAAATCCTATGTTGAGACGTCAAGAAACAAATAGGGAACTAAAATGAGTAACCACACTCCAAGAAGGTACCCATTTGCCATTGAGAACATCAACCAACAATTTATAATTGCGAAAGCAGGTAAGAGTTACCCTTGAATGATGCAGATTAAGCAGCATATACAAAGGCTTTCAATAATTACCATGGGGTTTTCCCAGTCAAGCCAAAAAACAAAATAATGAAGATATTCAGTCTGATCAAGTTACATACATAATGAATAATAATAAGAATTCTAAATAAGCTTTACCTTGGTAGTCTTCAGCACTGCCAATCCTTCAATGCCAGAAGTCACCAGCAGAGCAGCAGATTTCTTAACCGTAACTTCTGTCGTGTGCTTCTCAGATCCAAGTTTAAAACCTTAAACATAAGAGAAAAACAGAAAGCATGGAAAAGTTTTGTAAAAATGCCCAAATTTCAATAAACTACAATTTTGGATTGTCACTAAAAGACTGGAAAATTCTAGATTACTACAAATCCAGTATGTAGCCTTTTCAGGACGAGCGAGAGATAATCTGCCTAGATATCAATGATTAACAAGGTACTCATCAAGATCTCATATCAAGAATTATTCTCAACTCATGCCTTTGAATGATGAAAACACTAACCATGCTCGTGTGATTGACCATCTATATACATGCGCTCCCATGGCTTTTCCACTATCTTGATGATGGCGGCAGTAACCTACAGAAAAGGAATGAAGATAAAGCATATCCTCAAATGATAAAATACCGTGAAAATAAATTACAAATACTATCAATATCTTAGGAACCCTCGTGTTTATAAAGTAGACTGAACATGTGATTACTGAATCAGTTTAACAATCTCGTTTTCTGACAGTTTTGCACCATTTTTAGCATCAACATGTTTTTCACTGTCCATGACTGATTTTTTTTTTTTTAATAAAATAAAATAAATAAAGGATTCTCAAAGAATCTACCGCATACACAGTGGTTGTCCAGGTATTTAAGACATAATAAACAAGGACAACATTTGAGACCATGAATGTTACTGGAAGAGTTGAAAAGACAACTATCTGAGCTTTAACTTTTATCCAGAAATTTGCACTTCTCCATCCTTAAACTCCTAGCCTACCAAAAAGGTCGTTGATATGAACATCTAAAACAAATGTAATTCCCAGTTACAAAAACATCTAAGACGTCTTAAAAATAAGCAATACTACTTTTGACTTGCAAGCCAATTAGAGAACCACAAGCAAAACTACCATCCTAAAACCAAGAAAGATGAAGAATGCTAACCTTGAGATTGTAACCTAGATGCTAGCTAACATCCCTGAACCCTTCATAGATTTGAATCTAATTTTGTTAAGTTCCTGATTGCAAGAATTATAACTATACTTCAAATCATGGAAAAACTTAGGCATTTTTATCAATTTTAAATCATCCAGAGAAACACAGCCTTGGCTTTTTAACCACACTAGCACCCCTGAGGAATTCCAGTAAATTGTATGATAGTAAGCACTATTACAGTGTCACTACTACTTCAAACCTCCCTCACTCCAAGATGCTCTATATCCTTCAGTACGAGGATAATGACTTGGAAAAACCAAAGACCTTGATGTGAGCAGTACTGCACAGGATTCAGCATCACATTCGAGCATTGTTATGTGTTTGAATAATTAAAGAATCTACACAAACACTATTGTGAATGTTAAATTCATATAACTGACTCGCAATTTACCAATCATATCTTAAACTTCTATAGATTTTGCTGGAATTTCAACAAACCTAAATGTCAAAGCTTCAACAAAAGGCCAAATCAAGCTTCACGTCAACACTATCACAATTGGAAAATCAACAGAGCATCTAGCAAAAACATTGAACTAGCTAGTCTAGCAGGCAATTCTAGCTCTTTACAACCTTCATTGTCTCAGAACCCCCCACCCAAAAAAAACAAAAAAAAAAAGTCCTTATTGTCCCAGAATAAATTTCAAGCCCAAACGCTGACCAAACCAAGCTTGGGAAACACTAGCTCAACATAGTTGCAGCTCTAACATGCATTGGACAGAGGCAGAATAGCTGGCATAAAAATATTAAACACCCTAGTGTAAAGCTCAGCTTGGTTCATTGCACAAAAATTGATAAGAGAAACAAGATGTCAACATGGTTCAACTTATGATAACGAGAATTTTAATAAACTGTAATCAAGATAAACTGTCAGTTTAACCCTAGCCAAAGAGATATGAGGGTCATACACCACCTCTGACACGTGACGGCACTCGAACATATCAGAACATCACCTGGAAGCAAGTTTGAGGTTTTTAAAGATAGAAGAAAGGTACTATGCCTAATAGGTGGAAAAGGGTTAGAATAGGTCTCTGGATTTAAAGGCATACTACCTGGTATCCACAACACTTGCTCCTAGGGGAAATAAAGTTCTGAAAAAATTAGAATTACAGAAACACTTTGGCACCAAAACATTATAAAATTAGTTAGTCATCATGAAAACAATTTCTGTTAAAATAAAAGAAAATTTTGGCATGAGATTTTACGCGAATAAAATTCTATTAAAAAAATTTTATGCTAGGAGAAAATATTTTGAAAAAATAACACTGAGCTGGATCAACAACTTCAAAAAGACCATTTAAATTGAAACGGCCATTATGATCACATCAACCTCTTTAGCTGAATATAGACAGGGAACCACAAACCATTTTGGCTTCCTCAACCTTAACACATGTTGGAGAAACCAATGCACAAAATGAACTATCAGCTTCAAATTTTATTTGAGAGAAGTCATGTAATTCAACGACTATAGTGAAACTAGTTTATGATAGTATATACCTGCTCATAGAAGGATGTAAAGTGCTTGCCAAGTCCAATTGCAAAGTCCTCCATTGAAATCGGTTCTGAACATTCTTTTGCTTTAACATATACCTGCATTACAACCCAGAAAATGCATTATATATGAAATGGAGAAAAGCAAGGAAATGACAGATGAAAGAGATACCATAGATGACAAGATGTGAAATAATAATAACATTGCTTTGGGATATCTACCATAGTAGGCTAGTAGCCAAATTGTATTACTGCCAACCTAAATTTAAATCTGAAAGATGTTTCACAATTACTGAGTGCAAAGAAAGTTCCTGCTTACTACTTTGTTTTCACCCCTAAGCATTTCCCCCTATATCTCAGGAAGCTGCTACAAACATTTTTGCAGCCAATCACTGTTGTTCCATTTCTTGGGTATTACAAGTGTACTAATGTTGAACTTTAATCGTAGTTCTAAAACCTACATATCCAAACAAAGAGCACACGTTAATAACCAAATATTTGTTTTGGTTTCTTCCACTACCATATGCTATGTATAGTAGCACAGTAATAAGTCATTTAAGACAGCTAAAATGCTAGTGGATTACATTTCCAGGCATCAAAAGAAATTATCTTCTAAGAACACTACGAACAGGTACCGTATATAACAAACCAGACCAAACGAAACTAAAGTGGGGTCAGTTTTTTTCACCATTCCACTCTATCGAAGACTAGATGCTTAGTTAGATGCAATAAAAATTTATATCATTTTTTACTACTACATCTCATGTCAGTTTAGATCCTCTCCTCCTCCTCCTCACATCTCTATTTATGGTAATCATATCACTCTTACTTACTATTGCATCTACATGTAATCATATGACTTCCATTTACCGTGATCATATCATAGTGCAACTTTTCGTGTATAGAGATGGTAGGACAACTTCTGTAGAGACTCCAAATATGTTTTTTTTAATAAGAAAATATAACTTTTGTAATAATTAATTGAGAATTAATTATTTCTCATTGCTTGAAACCTATGAAGCACGGACACGGGATAATTTCAAAAAAAATGGGGACATGGCCGTGGGGACAAGGCAATTTTTTTTTAAATTTATTTTTATATATATTTGCTATGTAGATTAATATTATGTTACCAAACAATCAAAATTAATAAAAACTAACATTAATTCTATATATATATAAACCACTACATTTAAACAAATTAGTAGATCATTCATAGTTGAACATACGTGTCCCCTACCCAAAAAAAAATTTAAATCCCTCTTGTGTCCCTGCCTTGTCTCCCTAACATGTCCCCGCCGTGTCCCTTACAGAAAAATGATAAAATTAAAGGGACACACCATTTGACGTGTCCCATACATGTCCTCGTGTCCCAGGCATGTCCTTGTATCTGATACTGCTACGGCACCTATTTTGAAGTATCCGTGCTTCATAGCTTGAAACGAATCAGAACTTGAGATGGAGACAGTTTCACATAGATTGATATTTGGATTGTGCGGGCCACGTGGTATAAAGACTAAAAATAATTTAAAATTATAATCGATGCTCTAAACTCTTATTAATTCCCTTGTTAATTAATTGAACTTTGTCGATTATAAAAACGGTAAGCACAAACGTTTTTCCGCTTCGGCTTGAGATTAGAAAGAGACTCTTCAGGCCTAGTATTTGACTAAACTGTATTAATATTATTAAATTTTAATATTTTATTGTTAATCAGGATTAATGATAATTAATTGCACTTTAGGGCCACAAAGTTTTATAATTGCATAAAAGGGCTTGAGATATTTTGAAGATTTGAAATTTGGGGCCACAAAGCAATAATCAAAAGTCCACCTACCACATCTAATGCGAAAATTCAGCACTCTTACACTCTCTCTCATCACATGTGATGCTTTCCTTATTTGCAAGCTACAGCCTCTAAACCTTTCTTACAAATCCCTAATCTTTTGGACCTTGTCATCAAAGAGGAATTATTTGCTCTAATGAATATGCTAATGATGATTACACAAAAGATAATTTGGATGGACGGCTTAGGTTGTTATGATCTTGTCTTAACAATTTTGGACCCTTGGATCATTCCATACTTAAGTCTAATTGATCAATACTTGTTATAAGTATTTTGTCCTCCATTTTAGATGACAAAAACACACTCTTTCCAGCCCAAAAAATAGCCATTTCTCCTTTCTTCCCTCTCTTAATTTTATTCACAAAACCTCCATTGTTGGAGCCTTGAAGCTTAATGTTGATTTTTCTTCATAGATCCAAGGCTTTGATAGTGTGTTTGAAAGATTTAAGAAAATTATTAGAGTGATTTTAGAGAGCTTGAATGTTCTCATGAGACTTTGGAAGCCATTGTTGAATATCTTGTTTGGTGTTACTTGGAGCTTCTCTCTCCCTCTCCTGTCTCCATTTCCTTGGTTTATCTTCTCATTGGTACAGATTCTTCTACTCTTTTTGTATACAGGAGTACAGTAGAGTTTTGTTTATTATTTACCCTATGTTTAAGCATCTATTTGATGGATCCATAATTATCTGCATGATTTGCTTGCTTGCTTGCTATTAATTTTTTCACGATTTTGAGCTCTCTTGAATATTTAGCTTGAGATTTTGGATGATATTTAAAGGAAAAATTGTTTGAAACTCCAAAAAGCTCCCACAATTATGTGGTATGATAGGTTTCAACATTTAATTTGTTACCCACCAAATATATTGGGCCCCACTCTATTGTCACATTTGTAAGTTTAAAAGGTGTAGATCTCTAGCATTTCTCTAGTTAAAAGATTGTATGATTAGGATGTGTTTTGGAATTTTGAAGATTTTTTTGCTTCATAGTTTTACTAATTTGATGTATCTTGATTAGATTTTATACCCTGATTACTTAAAAATGCATTTAGCATATTAAAATATGAATTGTTTTTTGGTGTATTGGGGTTTAAATGATTGTTTTGACCACTAAAGTTAAAGATGTAATTTTGAGGGAAAGTACCCAAAAAAAAAAAAAAAAAAGCAGTATCTGTATAGTGGTAAAGTTTATAAAATTTCTCTTTAGTGTTGCAAAGTTTTCAACCAAAGATAGAGCAGTCTTTAGATCTTTTATACCCTAATAATTACTTAAAAATACGTTTAACATATTAAAATATGAATTGTTTTTTGGTGTATTGGGGTTAAAATGATTGTTTTGACCACTAAAGGTAAAGTTGTAATTTTGAGGGAAAGTGCAAAAAATTAAAAAAAAAATTAAAAAAAAGTAGTATCTGTATAGTTTTCTCTTTAGTGTTGCAAAGTTTTCAAGCAAAGATAGAGCAGTCTTTAGATCTTTTATACCCAAATAATTACTTAAAAATGCGTTTAGCATATTAAAATATGAATTTTTTTTGGTGTATTGAGGTTAAAATGATTGTTTTGACCACTAAAGGTAAAGTTGTAATTTTGAGGGAAAGTACCAAAAAACAAATAGTATTGTATAGTGGTAAAGTTTATGAACTTTTCTGTTTTAGTGTTGCAAAGTTTTCAACCAAAATTGTGATAACTTGGTAAGGCTTTGTGGTATAAGTCTTGAGGTTTCAGATTCTATTTCTTTCGGACCAGCCACTCGAGTGACAACATATACCGTTAGTAAGACAAATCTATTCAATGTGAAGAGTATGAGTTCGAATCCCCTCCTATATACAAATCTGCAACTTACCACTACATGATTAAGTAACCCAACTATATAACACCACTTACGACTGAACTTCGATCCTTGACTCCTTAAGGCCTAGTCCCAAATATCACCCTTTGTTTTTTAAGTTTCAACCAAAGATATGACCAAAGAAGAGGTTTCAAGATTACCTTGGACTTGTAGCATGCAGGTAGTAGCGCCGTTCTATAGCTACCTATCACTACAACAACAACCACGCTATCTTGTTGTATTAAGATCAGTAAAATGGAGTTTTTACCAGTTCAAAAATAAAAAATACTATTTTCTTTTTACTTGTATACAATTTTCTCATTAACCAAACAGATCTTAACAGAATAATTCAATATAACTATCAACCTTTTCCAATCAAACAAATATATTAGAATCGGATACGAGAGAGACAGAGAGAGAGAGAAATTACGGCATTCGATGACTACAAGCACAATTAAATTACTTTTAAAAATATATATATAAATAATAATCTCACACTCGTATTCTTGCTATAAGTAGTATTAATTAAGATCAGTAAAACGTAGTTTTTAAAAATAAATCCAAGTTTGACAAATATAAATCATGACACAATTTTCTCACCAACCAAACAGATCTTAACCAAATAAGTCAACACAATCAAGTCTCAACAAATAGCTACACAGAGAGAGAGAGAAAGAGAGAGAGAGAGAGAGAGAGATTACGGTGTTCTTCATGGTATCGGTGGCGACGATGGAGGAGTTGTCGCCATGGATATAGGCAGGAAGGCAATCGGAGAGGAGAGTGATGCTAACGGACCACTCGGCAAATGAATGCCGGCCATCTTCTGTCTTCCAAACCCTGCCGACTCTCACCCTCGCCTTCCCGTGCCTTTGCTCCAATCTCATGCCTTTAATTTTCTCCGGCATGTCTCTCACAACTCCAACTTCAACTTCAAGAGAGAGGGGCCCAGTCCAGATTTCGATCGCAGACAGGTACGGGACGGGAAGGAACAGGATAGATATAAAGGACAAGTCTCCGTTTGAAAAATTTGTTTGCTGCTCCTCGGACGCCACATGACGGTGCTTGACACCAATCACAAATTTTTATATTTTTTATATTATGCTAATTTGGGATAAGTTCCAAAAGTCAAAAAGTTATTAAAAAATTTAAAAAGTCTACGCTATTCAACGGTAGTATATGAAAGAAGTCACTAGAGCAAAATTATTATTTTACCTTTTGAATTTAACTATTCAAAAAGTTGAAAGTCAAAAAGTCAAAAGGCAAAATTACCATTTTGATTTTACTATAATATTTTATTACATATCTTTTCGTAAAAAGTCAAAAAATTATCCTAAACTTACATCTTTTTTTTCTCTACTTTTTTAAAGTGCACTTATATAGCACATCTCGAACAACTACAAAATTGTGAGTCTTATTTCCTTCATCAATCACAATATTTTTGAGGAGTGCCCTAAGACCAATCAATAACTTCTTCTATAATAAAAATCTGGAAATTGATATATAGACCTAACAAACCAAAATTTTTTTGGATCTATATCATTGCGTTTAGTTTTGATTTTTTGAATTTAATTTTCTAAAAATTTTATTTTTTATTTTTTATATTTTTAAAATTTTAATGAATATTTTTAAAATATTAAGTAGTTTTTTATTTTTTAAGTGCATCTTATTTATATGTATCTAAAAAAAATATTTTAAAAAATTAATAAATACACAAGAGTCCGAAAAATATATTAAATTTTTAAATATTTTTTATATTTTTGGTATTTAGTAAATTTTTTATCAAAAAAATACAAATATTATATTTTTTGAGCATATTTATGTTAGGTGTATATAAAAATTAAAAAAATTACTTAAAATATTTAAAAAATTAGTAAAAACAAAAAAAATAAAAAATTCCAATTTTTAAAAAAGTAAATTTAAAAAAACTCAAACCAAATAAGCGGATTATTTTTCTTAAAATTGTTGATGATTACAAAAATTTGCTGTCAATTTTAAAAATGACCTTGACTTTTCCTCTGGTTTATTTTTGCGTTTGTTTCAAATTTACATTTGAAAAAATCTATCAATTAATCATAGGAGTAAATTTGTAAAATACCCTAGTCACATAGCGTGAGGCCAGGTCACAAAATAAAAAATATTTCTTAGAGAAAATTATTCAAAAGTCCAAATTAAGGAAAGTATAACATATTAGGTTTAGTGGTTATTTTTTTTGTTAGTAACAAATCCACTCTTTTTTAAAATACTTTGGTATCTTTTTATTTGTTTTGAATGATATTTTGTTTCCAATGTTATCCTTTAATTTGTCTATTGACTTTTGCTGACTATCTGTTCAATTTTTCTCTTATCTGTTTAAAAAATTTTCCTATTTGTTCATATTTTTTCCATATCTGTTCAATTTTTTTACATATTTGTTCAATTTTTTTCTCTATTTGTTCAAAATTTGTAGGTTTCTTTATCTATTTGTTTAAAATCTGTGAATTTCTCTCTCTATTTGTTTAAAACTTGTCTTAATGTTCCCTATCTGTTGAAATTTATCTGTTCAAAATTCAAAATTGAGCAAATCCAATACAAAATCTTTAAACCTATCTACTCAATTTTTTATCTTTATCTATTCAAATTTTCATACACAGATAGATAGATAGAGAGAAATAGAAAGAGAGAGAGATTACATATCTATAAACTTGACGCTATTATTGTTTCATTATCAATACCAACATTCATCATCGACAACAAAAAAAGAATAATTATTTCAAAATTATAAATTTTAATGTAGCCACATTATTCAATATATGCATTTTGATGTATAATACATATTTCAATATAAAGCGTTATAGAAATTCCTAATTATTTAATCTTTTATTGTATATGGAGAAATAATGGCTTGAAGATCTGTAAATTTTATGCATATTGTGGCTACAAATGCCAGGTAATCATTTGCACATCATAATATTTAATTTAAAATCAAGTAAAAACAACTACTCCGTAGAATAGCCGCTAAAATTAGGTATCAATCTACAGGGACTAATGATGAATAATTTAATTTAGAAATTTAGATTTGTTTGGAGTGAAAATTAAACTAATTAATTAAACAGTTAAATAAACAAAACGAAATAAATATCTTAGGATTTCGAATCCACCACCAACCTCATAATTAGGAGTAATTGTATTTAGTCCTTAGAATATCAATGATTTGGATATTGTGATGTAAGTTGATCAAAGGGGCGCTGCCTTGGACCTGCGGGAGAGTAGGGAGGATTTTTCTGTAAAAAAAAAAAAAAAAAAACATCGTCAAGAGGATTTGTATATCAAAATCAGAAGATCACAAAATATCTTTACGTAGCACATACCATCACCACTAAACAAAAACTAAACTATAGTTGATGCACGGCCCGTCTTACTAGGTATGACTTGTCTAGCAATTTTAATATACAGAAGTGAAAACCATTGTATAACATGATTTGAATAACCCCTTTATTGCACAAAAATATCTAAAAGTTATATAACTGTATCCAAATCAAATTAAAACTAAAAATACTAAATACAACTTAGCTCAATTATTTGGTCAGTGTTTCATCTCTATCCTAAGACAGAAAAATAATTTCACACACTAATATTTACAAACTAAACCCTCCCAATTTCCCTTTCTTTTTATTTTAATCTCTTTTTCTTTTCATCCCTTGGGCCAAAGCCCTCTGCTTTCGTCTGAGCTCCCCCTACCTCATTTTTTCTTCATTCTTTTTAAATGCCTTTTATAGGCAAATTCCACGCCATCAGAGCATCTCCAACGGTTTACCAAAGATTTCATCAAATCTGAGTAAAACTATGATCAATTCCTCTATTTGATATCAGACACTCCAACGAAGTTGTCATCAAACCACAGGATGTCCCGAGGTCGACCAGTTGACCGGCAAGAGCAAAATTATTATTAATTTTTATTTTTGTTTTTATTTTTGCCTTCATTTTTGTTTCCTCGATTCAAACAAGAATTCTTCGGAATATCGACAGTGAGAATTCTTCGGAATACATATATATACAAATTATATATCTTTACATAATTTAATTCTTAGCTAAGAAGATTGGAAGATTGAGGAATTGAAAAACATTGAACAACTGTTAGTCAAGAATACGTATATATACATATGCAGTTAACAAGAACACAAAATTGGAAGATTGAGGAATTGAAAAAGATTAAGTGGTTTGGTAGTTAGAGAGAGATTTATAAAATGTGGAATGTATAAAGATTGTTGTTAAATTCCAAATCAACATATCACCATCAAACTAATTCCAGTCAGAACTAAAAACAACAAGAAGAACATAAAAATACAGATATGGAATATGGACTTCATTTTCTATTTGAGACTGAGCCCTTGGGTGCTCAACCTATACTTATGGAACTGGAAACAGAATTAGAATTTGAGGTATAGAGTGGACTAGAGATGAGAATTGAGAAAGAGAACAAAATGGAAATGGATTCAGGGGAAATGGAAATAGAGTGAAAAAAAAAATGTTGTGGTGGTCGACCTGTCAATGTAAATTTTCACAAATTTTTGCCTTAAAGTGGTCATTCGAGGAGACATCCGGGCAGTCGTCCGATGGATTGAACTCAACGGCTATACATAGTAAATTACTGAAAGGGGCCAACCATCATCAGTTTAGTGAAACATTTGATATTTTCTCAATTTGATACCATTTTGGTGTAACTGTTGGAGCTAGGGCTACAAATGAACAGAGTCGTTCGTGAACAAGCTCAAGCTCGACTCGATAAGAGCTCGTTCGAATTCGGTTCGTTAATTTTTTTTTGCGTTTGAGCTCGTTAAATTTTTAATAAATAAGTCCAAACATTCTAAAGCTCGGCTCATAAGCTCGGCTCGTTTAATATTTATTATTTATATATTAAATAATATAAAAATATGTATAAAAAATAAGAGAAATATGCTATTTATATATTTAAAATACAGTTGTGATTTGTGGCACTAATTTTTTGAGCACTAATGGCACTAATTTCTATATCAGGTAAAAAAAAAAAAAAAACAAAGTTACCAAAACAGGAAATTAGTGCTATTAGTACCAGCAGTTTTAGAGCCACAAATCATTTTTCTTTAAAATAAATGAAAATAATAGTTAACTATAGATAGTACATTTATATAATAGTGGTAGTAGATATTATTATTTTAGTAAAATATGAACTTTTTTTTAGTATGTTTATATATATTGTATATATAATTGTATAATCAAAATTTTAATTGTAATTTTAGTCTCACATGCAAGTATGAATTTATAAATTTTTTGGCTCGTTAAGGCTTGTGAACAGGCTCGAGCTCGAGTCGAGCCTAAGCCAGCTCGGCTCGAGCTCGGTTCGTTAAATTTTTATTCAGCTCGAGCTCGAACTCGAACTTGAACTCGTTAAAATCTTAATAAACAAACCCAAACATATTAAAGCTCGACTCAGCTCGTTTGCAGCCCTAGTTGGAGCATAAAAAACACATATTTTTCACCAAATTTAAATTTGATGATGAATTTAGTGAACGGTTGAAGATGGTCTCACCTACAAAACAATCAAAAACATAATAATATGAATAATATAATATTCTAATTATATATATATAGCAATGGAGGGTATTGGCCAACCGATGGCTGTTAACACCAAATACATTTTTTTAATTTTTTTATTTAAATTATTAATAATATAATATATATAATAATATAATATTTTATTTGCCCCGTTTGGTTGAGCTGTAGAAAAATGATTATAACTTATAGCCTAACAGCTTATAGCTTATAACTGTGAACATAAGTTGATTTTTGACTTATAAATTAAGGGCTGGTTTGAGGTAACCTGAATCAGCCAAAAAGTCAAAAAGTTACTCCAAAATCCAAAAAGATATCACTATTCATCCAAAAAAAAAATAATTAAAAAATTAATTTTCTACCAAAAAAGTACACACTGAAGTCAACAATTTGCAGCTGCTGTGCTGCGGCAGTGACCAATGTTGAAATTATTGGGTGTGATTTGCACACACACCGCTGTTTGGCTTGTGGGGGCTATCACAGATCCCATCCAATGTTGAAATTATTGGGTGTGATTTGCACACACACCGCTGTTTGGCTTGTGGGGGCTATCACAGATCCCATTTTGATAATCTAAACCGTTAAATGTGTAGAACTCGTCGAGTACTATATGTCTGCAAAAAATCACATTGATCGGATATCGATAACTATATGATCAAATCAGTTATATATAACAAATGGATGGTGTTATAATTAATGATTGAAAAATAAATAAATCTGATCAGATAGCTATCGATATCCGATTAACTTGATTTTTTATAAGTACATAGTGTTCGACGAGTTATACACATTGAGCGGTTCAGATTATTAAAATGGGACCCGTGATGACCCCCACGGGCCAAACAAAACCGTCCAGTGCTTTGTACAAAAATTAGCCAATAATTTCCAATTCCAATACACTCCTTCCGATTTGTACGGCTGGGGCCCACCTCTCACTAATCATCTCTTACACACTTTTTTTATATAATTTTTTAATACACATTTTTCCATAAAAATCCAAAAAGTTAACTCAAACCTCCATATTTTTTTCTCAACTTTTTTAGTCCAAAAAGACAAAAAGTGCACTTTTTTAGGACACCCCAAACCAGCCCTAAGTTTCTCCTCCCCCACTCAAAGAATAAATTGATTTTTGACTTACAAAAAGCTATAAACTGTATTATTAAGCTGAACTAAACACATCAAAATAGCTTAAATTAAGCTAAAAGCTGAAATAAGCTGGAAATAAGCCCTACCAAACAGGGCCATTATATATAATTGGGAAAGAGGGGCGTGGAAGGCATGCTCTCTTCTTTTTCTTATTTATTTATTTTATAATATATAATATAATATATAAAATATTATTTATATTAATTTATGTATAAACACACAAAAATTACACAAAATTATAAATTAATAAAGTGTATATTAAGAGATTAAATGCCTACATTTAGGCACCGCTAACTAGGTTCGATATGAGATCGATAATCACCAGCGGCCGTAAATATGGAATCTGGATCCTCTCCTTGAGCTTGGTCCTTGAGCTCGGTCCTTGAGGGCCTTCGGGTCTACTTTGAGGCCCGATTTTGATAATCTGAACCGTTCATATTTTAATATTTACTCAGTATAACATACCTGTAAAAAATCAAGTTGATCGGATATCAGAAAGTATGTGTTTGAAAAACTGTTTATTAAAAAATAGTTTGTAGTCCCAGTTTTTCGAACACATACATTCTGATATCCGATCAACTTGATTTTTTACAGGTATGTTATACTGAGTAAATATTAAAATATGAACGGTTCAGATTATCAAAATCGGGCCTCAAAGTGGACCCGAAGGCCCTCAAGGACCGAGCTCAAAGACCAAGCTCAAGGAGAGGATCCAAATTCGCAAATATGCCCCAATCATGGAAGATCTAGTCTATAAGACCTGGTTCACAAGAAACAACATCACATCGACGCCGTTGTTGTTGCTGTTGTTGTTGGTCGGAGGCTTATTTGACAGTGTTATGTAGCTCCATGACTGATGAAAAATTGCCCAACACTCAAGAGACAGAATAGAAAATCTATATGTATGTGTAAATTGAAGGACGTCATTGACAGTGTTCTGGAGCTCCATGACGCCGTTGTTGTTGCTGAAGTGGGCGAAGCTCACCGTCGATTTGATCTCTGTTTCCTACGGCTGTAGTGACGGCGATTGAAGGATGCTAGTGACGTCGATGAAGAAACGACGATGATCCGAGATCAGTGATGATTTCATAGCAGAATTTAAGAAGATGGCCTAAGTGACGGCGACGAAGTGGAAGACGGCGTTAAGCGAGGGTAGAGGAGTAGAGAGTTGTGTTGGTTGTTGATCCGTTTTCTAGGAGGCAATGAAGACTTCGACGATGGCGAGGACCTGAGATCGTGGGCTTCACAGATCTGAGATCAACGATAAGCGGAGTGGAGCTGACGATGTCATCTACGACATCGGTCGCTGGAGAAAAAATAGAAGATGAGGCGAAGCATTAGAGTGGAATGTAAACCACCGGTGCACGAAGGTGACTAGAGAGAGATGTAAAGAGAGAGTGAGTGAAACTGGTTTTGAAAGTTGAATGGAATGAGGTGTTTTTAAATGTACGAGGGTAATTTAATGATTGTTTGAGATGATTTAAATAAGTGTATTTTTTGACTTTTTATAAAATATGGGTTGGGTTTGGGTTGGGTTTGAAGTGATATGTTAGAGAGGTGATGTGACTTAAATAAGATGATGTGACTTAAATAGGATAGTTACTTTTTGACTTTTGTCTTTTTCAAGACATGTCAAACTTGGCCTTAGTTAATGTGTAGAAGTATGTCATTATGGACCTAATAATTTCAGATAATTTTATTTTCATACACCTAAATATCTCACTCTACATTCTCTCTTAATGTACGCACCAACTAAGGGAAATTCTATTTCCACCCACTCAAATAACTCAGAGTACATCTTTTCTCAATACATATCCCTATTAATTTATATATTGATTAATTTTCTCAATGTACACACTAAAAATTACAATTACAACCTTCACTCAATATTACTATACACACACCAAATACCCTTCCTTCCATTTTCCACACACTGTTTGAAAACTAGAACTCAGCATATACAAACTCCCATGCCTGTCTTCGTTTGATCTAACCGGCCTCGATATCTACAAAGAAAAATAGAGCTCTCTCTCTCTTTCTAATCGACTCTGCTCATCCTGGTAATTGTTCGAATTCAATTTGTGATCGATAAAGGCGAAAAAATGGCAAGCCGAAGTTGTGATCTTGTAGAGCGAGTATATCCTGCTCACCAGTTCGACCTTGATGCTTTGCTTCGCTATGCCTCTTCCCATGTCCACACCTTTCCTCGCTCTCCCTCCAAATTCTCCGTCTCTCAGGTTTCCCATTTCTCTCTCCCTGCACATCTACATGTCGTTTGGTTGCTGAGAAAAAAAAAAAAAAAAAAAAACAGAGTAGGAAAATGAAGAAAAGTAGTACTAATTAAGATATGGAACTTTGTTTTGAAGAAAAGTAGTACTCAACTGAGCCTTGGCTAAGTTGAGGCGCCAAGATACATTTTTTGATTTATTTATTTTCTTTTCCTTTCCTTGATTTTATCAGCAACCGAACAGCCTTTCTCTATCTCTCTTTTGTTTTTGAGGTTTTGGTTTGACTTTTGATCTGTTTTGTTGCAAGTCAGTTTGGGCATGGTCAATCAAACCCTACGTTTAAGTGTGTACATTGAAAAAATTGTGTACAGAGATCTCTAGCTTGGATGTTTAAGTGTGTAGATGGATGTCTATTTTGGTCATTTTATTTAAAGGTAAATTTGTAATAAAAATAAAATTCATTAAGTGTGTAGAAAGAGACAATGTGGTGGGCGAAAATAGAATTTCCCACCATCTAATTTTGAATGTTGTAATTTTACTCAATGCACAATCCTTTTTGTCAAAAATATCCTTTTTCTTTAACATTGAAATCATAAACCAACATTCATTCTCTAGATCAAGTTCCATTATATGCAATACAGAATGCAGGAAAATACAACTTAAAGCCTCTTCATCCATAAGCTGCAATAGTGATCATAATAAGCATATGTCATGGGGTGATGCCTCATCAGGCGCTTCAATAGCATATAAGCAAGAAAATGAATGTGTTAACAGAACATGCACAATCACCATAAATAAAGTAGTTACGATAAAATAATGCTTTTCAGAAAACAAAACAAATACACCACTCAATTATAGGAAAATTCCCACTCAATTGGTTAGTGTTGAGATAAAGAGATTGCAATGAACTCAGATTTCCAAAACTGTAATAGCGGGGGCAATAGCGGTAGGCGGTACCTAGGGTTAGGATTAAGAAATTAAGATTTTGGTGGAGAAGATAAACATACTTTGGTAATTTTATTTTAAGACAAAACTGTAATAAAAAATAAATCATTAAATATGTGCACAGGGGTAAATAGGTGTGTAAAAATAGAATTTTCCAATAATTTCGTACTTGATCCTTGGACAAAAGAAATTTGAATTTTGAACTGTTGTTCCGAGTGCCTATTTCTTATAATTTTTTTAGTTTCGGTACGAATGACTTCTCTTTGACTGGATCGGAAAATGACTCATCCTGACCGAGGTTAGTGTTATTTTAAAATCATAGAAGAATTTTTTGCAATTTTATTAAACTTTCAGGATGATCAATGTAATTTATTCAAAATATATTAGAAAATAAAAATGCATCGCCAGTTTGATGTATTCGCCCCTCCTGGTTTTCCCCTGTATGCATAGGAACTCCAGGAAGGCGCCTCTTTTCTCTCTCTAGAACGAACCCTAACCCCCTCTCTCTCTCTCATTGCTGGATTTCTCTCTCAATTCTTCGTTCTCTATACATACATTTGTTTAATTTCAATAACGAGAGGGAATTGAAGGATATGCGTTGTTGTTGTTGTTGGTATTCCAATTTTGGGTTGGATTGATTTCAATGGCAGCGATGGGCGGTGGTGGTTCAGCAGGAGGAGGCGAGAAGAAGACGGTTGTGGTGGTTGGAGGGGGTGTTGCAGGATCCCTTTTGGCCAGACACCTTCAAGACCATGCCAATGTCGTCCTTATGGATTCGTAAGCTTGCTTTTATTTTTTATTTTTTATTCATCTCTCTCTCTCTTCTCTGTTTTGATTAGAGCCATTTTTTAAGGAAAAAACAAAACCCAAAAAGGAATTGAGATGAATCTGCACCAATTGTTGGTTTTCCTTGGCAATTTTGTATTTGGAAACCTATAAAATGGTTTGTTTGTTGAATTATCAAGGAATGTGATTGGATTACACTGTCATTTGAGTTGTGACCTCATGTTTATGTCTCATTTTTGTTTTTCTCAAAAAATCGGAGTTATCATGTTTTTTTTCATTGATGAAAATGGTGGTTGGTGGTGGCAATTTGGAGCTGTACAAGGAGGTTTTGGAAAAAAAATTTAATTTGATTATACATGCCCCAAATGGTGCTCCATAAAGTAAAATAATAATGTAAGGATTTAGACCACAAAGTGCCTCTGATTTTAAGATCAAAGATAGCAAAATCACCGTATAAGAGCTTGTTGATTCGTGAGTGTGTCATGAAGTCCTAGGTTTTGCAGCAATAATGTATACGGAAATAAAGCATGGTGAGCAAATACTGGCCTTTTGATTGGGTAGATTTAAAACTTTTTGATGAATGAGTGTGCAGATGTTGAGATATATAATTTGATAGAGAAATTTGATGGGTAAGTGAAGTATTGAGTTTAAACAGAATTTATGGGAATATGGACAGTCACATGTTGACTAGATATCATTCTAGCAAACAAAAGAACATCAAATCCACAAGAAAGAACTTGAATCCACGAGAAAGATAAAACTAAATATTATTGAACTCAATTGCCTCTAATGGAGGTTTACAACATTGTATAATAAACTAATCCCAAATCTTGCAGAACACAAAAAAAAATACAAAGAATGTGTTGTCGTTGTCATTTGTTACGAAAAATTCTTGTGCAGTCAGTTGTTGCTTGTTTTATATATTTACTTTTTGGTCCACACACCTCCGGGGGGAGGAGGTACTTAAGCCTACTTTCAATAGTGCAATGTTTTGGTTTCTTTATACGTTATACACATGTAGAGGCATGCAACTGTGGTTAATTTTAACAAGATTTTGCCTTTGAAAAAGTTGACATTATATGATTTTATAAAATTCACTTTTTATTTTCACTTCAAATATTATTTGTCATGTTTTCTTTATTTTGATTCTCCAAAAATGATGACAACAGGAAGGAGTATTTTGAGCTCCCTTGGGCGAGCTTGAGATCAATGGTTGAACCGTTGTTTGCAGAAAGATCACTTATTAATCACTCTGAATACCTTCCAAATGCACGTGTTGTTGTGTCTACTGCAATTGATATCACTGAAAGTGAAGTATTGACAGAAAAAGGCGATTTGATTACATATAATTATCTTGTAATTGCCACGGGTCATGTTGATATTGGGGCCCTCGCTAGAAATGATAAGCTTTGTTACTACCAAGCAGGTAAATATTAGCTTGATATCCATTCGATACACCAAATTAAAATTTCTAGGGTAAATTACACTAACCTCTCTTGAAATTTGAAGAAAATACATTGAGCTCCGCAAGTTTGATATAATTACATTGGATTCTCTTGAAGTTTTAATTCACACTACATGTAGCTTTCCTTTTCATCAGTAATTCGTTAGTTGTATAGATGGAACATTGATATTGTCATTTCTTTCATATTGAAATGTATAGTTTCCCTTTGTTTATCCACGTGTCTACAAACTATCTGCGTTAGTTCTGATTGTTTTAAAACCTTGCTAAAAGGGAGGTTCGTGTAATTATGCCAAACATGTGGAGTTTATTGTATTTTTTCTAAGCCTCATGTGCAGTTAGTGTAATTTACCCAAATTTCTAATTGTCTATTGGAAAATAATTTTATTCTTGGGATACCAATTGATTGAAGCATAAGTTTTCTTTGAATGATAATAATCTGAATTTTGTAGTCACATGTCATAATGATACAGGTCCCCAAACTAGAACTAAGAAGCTCAGTCAGTACGAAACAGGTATATGCAATCAACTCTTTATTAACTTATAATCATTGGAGACTAAAAGTTATTTATAATAGAGTTATTGAATATTATGGTTCTATGATTATGACTAAAGAGAAGACTTGCTTAAAATACAATAAACCCCACAAGTTTGGCATTATTATATTGGGCTCCATTAAAGTTTTAATTCACATAATACTTAACCCCTTTCACTAGTAATTCGTTAGTTATATAAATGAAAAGATGATGTCGTCTCTTTTACATTGAAATGTATATTTTGATTTGTTTATCTTTATGTCACCATTTGCATTATTTATGGTCCTTTTAACCTTATTAAAAGGGATGTCGGTGTAATTATGTCAAAACTGTGAGACTTGCTGTATTTTCTCCAAACCTTAGGGGAGGTTAGTATAATTTACCCAGCATATAAATAGGTGAGGCATGCATATTTCTGAAATCAATTTTTTTTTAATAACAAAAATGTATTATATCTAATTGGGTAAACATCACAAATCTTCCCTAAGATTTGCCAAAAAGTCACATAACCACCCCATGTTTCTTAACTGATCACTAATCTGTCTTGCCCTGACCTTTGGTTGACATCAAGGAGAGAGGGGTAACGTGGTTATTTAAAATAATTTATGAAAAAATAGAGATAATAACACCTAAACAGGGTACAACCTTTGGGTTATCAAAAGTGAACAAGTAAAAATTGTATGAGAAATCACAAGCACCCCACCACCTTCTTGATTGCTACAACGCTCATCCTCAACCCCTTTCTTTGTCTATCCAATCCATGCGGGTACGAGTACGGTACGGGTACGAGTGCGGGTACGCCGATACGTCAAAACTCAAAAAAAGTATGATATGGGTACGGCTGCGGTACGCCGATAATTTTTATTTTTATTTTTATAATTATGGTTAAAGGATCCAATCTACAAATTAAAATTTAATATCAAAACTAAAAAGAGAATTACAAAACTAAATATAATTGTCAAATGGTCATAATTAATATCATTTTAAAAATTAAAATTTTAAATTAAAATAATTAAAAATTAAAAGTTTGATTTATTATTAAAATGAAATTCTAAATTATTATTATTTTTTTATAATTTTTTTTCCCTTCAAAAGGTTAAGTCGGTGTATAATTTATATTATACTGTATATATATATAGAGAGCGAGAGAGAGAGAGAGAGAGAGAGAGAGAGAGAGAGTGTAAATAAAAGCAAGACACTTTACCAATTCCCATACCAGTTCAATTCAACGAAGACAATTCCAGCACCTAACCATTCTCTCTCTCTCTCTCTCTGCAAATTAACCCAACCCAGCAGCACCGGACCATTCTGGAACGAGCACTTCGTCCTCCTCCTCTCCCTTCCTTTCCACGACTCCCTCCTCACCCTCGAAATCTTTCACTCCAAACCCTCCGAGACCCCCAAGCCCTTGGTCGACTCTCTTCGTCTCGCTCTCAAGGAACTCACTGGCAGGGATGAGGATTTTGAATGAAGAACTGAGATTGAAGATTACGAAGCTCTCCAATAAACTTAGGTCTGTTTTTTTTTTTTTTTTAATATTACAAAATAACTCTCTATTTTTTGTTTTTTTTAATAAAGAACATAAATAAATTGCTTTGATACTCCTCAATCTCTTTACAATTTGATTTTTTGCCCCAACGTACCCGAAATGTACCCACGGCGTACCCTTCCGTACCCACGGCGTACCCAAATGTACCAAACGTACCGGACCCTCTTTGGCCGTACTCGGTACGCATGCAGCCGTACCGGTACGCGTACCCGTACTTGGTACGTACCCGGTACTCGTATGGCATCATTTTTGGAGTACCCGTGCTTCATAGAATCCAACTAATGCCACTACTATTGCCACCTCCTATTGTCACTAAACTATTGTTGTTGACATTGGTAGCTAACTTCACCATAGTCACTATCGCCGGACCAATAGCGATCTATGACCCTCAATCTCTCTCAACAACTATTTGCATCCTATTCCCTTGCTCAATGTAAGTCAGATACACTAATATACATATATATGTATATAAACGTAATTGTATATGCATATATAAATACCAATAACTATTTTGTGCAATTATAACATGAAACAAAGTATTCTCTCATATAATACCAAGTAATATTCTCGGGGGTTTGCATGTCAATTTGGCTAAGTGCTCTTATTAAAATGAGAAAGTTGGATAATTTGGACATTGTGTTGATGCCTTGCCCACTTCATATCTAGGACTGTCCAAAGGTTATTGTTTAGAGCCAAAACTATACGGAATGGCATGGTGAAGAGATTTGAGAGGAAGCTTGCTAACCTAGAAGAGGATGTATTTATCTAAAGGGGTTAGATTAACTTGATCAAGAGTACTCTTGAACTTACCCACTTACCCTACGTCCATTTCACTATTCCTTGTTTAGTAGTGGAGGTTGGAGAGGTTGATAAGGGACTTTATTAGGGGATGAGTTTAAGTACCATTTGGTGACTATTAAGGATAGTGTGCTTGCCCATTTAGAAGGGAGGCTTAAGGGTTCGTACGATGGAGGTGTTCAAAAAAGCCCTATCAAGTGGCTTTGGAGGTTTACTTTGGAGCACGAAAGGTCGTAGAGTAAGGTAATGGAAGAGAAGTGTGGGAGAGGTTGGGGTAATTTGTCCACTATGGGTTTCGTGGGAAGGGGTCATGATGATGCGAGATGAATTTGTTAAAAGAATCTTTTCAAGGCAGGAAACGGGTAGTTCAAAAAAAAAAAAAGGTAGGAAATGGGGGAAGAAGAGGTTTTGGTTTGATCCACGATATGTCCATAGATCTTTTAGAGAGGTTTTCGATATTTTGTTCACTTGGCTATTGACACTAATGTGTTCATGATGGATTATTTGCAGCTAATTGATAATGGTTTGGTGTGCTCACTTGTAGAGGGCATTAGAAGAATGAGAACTTTAATCTATGGAGACTTTTGTTGGTTTATTTATGATTTGGTGGTGATTCATGGGAGAGATCATGATGTTAAAGGATGGAAGGTATCTAAGAGCGGTGTTTTCAATTTGCTCATTTACCAAAGACTTGTGTGATGGAGGTGATTGTATTGGTGCTTGGTGGGGTATATGTGAAAACAAGGCTCTACTTAAGATTGTCTTCTTTGCTTGGAGAATTGTTCATAAGGTCATTTTGATTATCGATGACCTTAAGAGACCTCAGGTAATTATTGATTAGTGTGGTATGTATAAGCATGTTGGAAGAGTGTCAACAACATTCTTCTTCACTTTCTAGTGGCTAGTGAACTTTGGAGCTTGATTTGTTCGCTAAAAAGCCTAGCCCCTTGCTTACCTTCCAACTCAATAAGTTAGGCCGCTTGCTTATTCGCCCTATTTTTCAAAGTCCTGGGTTTCCAAATTTGCAGGTCATGGTGGGGTTGTTTATGCTAGAAATGGATCAGCCTACCCTAATCGAAATTTTTTGAGGTGACTTAGGTTATGCTGTATTCAGTTGGGAGTGTTGTTGAAATGCTAGAGTTCTTGTTGTTCTAAGAAGCTGGCAAAGAAGGCATGGTAGACTGCATCCTTACGTGTCTTATGGATGGTATGAAGGGAATATAATTGGAGATCGCTTAATGATATTGCGTTTTCTATTGTTACTTTGAAAAAATCTGTACTTTTTTGTTGGGATAATTGGCGTTAAGTCCTATTAGATGATTTTATAGACAAATAAGTGCCATGAAATTCTAAGAAGCACGGATACAGACATGTGACACGACACGAACATGCGGACACGTAAATTCTTAAAAAATACAAGATACGACACGTTGGGGACACATTTAAAACATATATTTTTACATTTTTATTATATATATATTTAAAAATTTAATATGTATTTTATGTCAAATATTTAATTTTATCAAATTTATCAACTTTAGATATGCTATTTTAGCAAAAGAATTAAAAATTTTAATTTGTTTTGAAAAAAATAGTACTTAGCGTGTCCCTAACGTGTTCCTAGCGTGTCCTCAAATTGTCACTCGCGTGTCCTCAGCTTGTCTCAACGTGTCCATAGTGTCCTAGCGTGTCCGACACGTGTCTGGAGCATGTCCGTGTCCGACACGTGTCGAACACCTGTATGGGACCTCTGGAGAGGTGTCCGTGCTTCATAAATGAAATTGTTTTAAGCTATATAGTCCTAGCTTTTAAGATGTCTGTGAGTTGAAGTTTTGTTATTAAATTTATTTATTTTTATTTCATTTTTACCCTTGTTGTAAGAAGTAAGCTTATGGCACTCAAACTCCATACATATGTTGTTTCCTTTCCAGTGGTTAATTTTTTTAAAACCTTAAAATGCCATAACTTTCATTATAAACATTCATTTTTAATAAAACTAATATTTTTGGAACATATTCATCGAGATCAATCAAACAATATCCATACTGAATATGAGATTATGCGCCCAAAAAAAAAAAAAGAAATTGTGAAATTTTACAGTAACGGGTGTGAAATTCTTTTTGATGGTAGGTAGGTTTGGGTGAGAAACGGTCCCTTATTGCCGATAAACTTACCCTGACCCTTGGTATTGGTAAGCATTCCCTTGTTGGGCTCTATTTGGTCTTTCCAGTCTCATTCCCTTTACTTGCTTCACAGTTCCAAAATCATAAAATTTCACAGTTTTCAATTTGAAACTGTGAAATCTCTATTTTCAAAGGTGAGAAATTTCTCAAATTTTTTTGAAGCTATGAAATTTCCTAATTTCAAACTGTGAATTTGTTTCATTGATGGAGATCAATCAACAGTTGGATGTTAAAGGCTTCAAGTTTTGTTAACCTATTGCCAATAAACTTTGCCAAGGCAATGTTGGCAGTGTTTGTGAATGACCAATAAGAACAAAAAAACTGTGAACCTATATCAAAAACATGTATCCATATCAGTGTTATCAGAGGCGCGCCTAAGCGCTAAGCGAGGCGAAGCGAGGGTGTAGCGCTTCATACACACTGAGGCGAGGCGAAATGGTGAGGCGAAGGAGAAGCGCATGAAGCGAGGCTTAGGCGATGAAGCGATAGGCGATACGAAGTGATGCTTCACCAGATTTTGCCTGATTTCAGTTCGAATGATCTGGGCCCTTCATTTGGATGACTTTTGTGCAATTTGTGGACATGCGTTGCACTTTATAATTGCTTTCTACTAAATAAGAAGTTGAAACCGTAAGTCGACTTTGTTCTAGTCGACATTGAAAGGTATTCCCTAAGTCGACTTCACCTGGGACTTCTTCTTTCTTCTTTGGACATCGTTCCAGTTGATTATCAGAGGTGAGTTCCTGCTGCTCTTCTTCTTCCGTTCTTCTTCTTCTTCTTCTTCTTCCTTTCTCCTTTCTTCCCTTCGTCCTCTCCTGCTGCCACTGATTCTTCATCTTCTTTTCTTCTTATTCCTTTCTTCATTTCTTTTTTCGTCTTCAAGAACACTGTTGGACCCCCCCTTTTTTTCTTGGTTATTTTAATTTGTTTAATTATTTTTTTGTGTTATTTTTTTTCCATCGGAAATTTTTTTCAATTAATTTTTTAAATTTTTTTTGTGTTATTTTACAATTATTTTTTTGTGTTAATTGTATAATTATTTTGCTGAAAAAATTTCAATTAATTTTGCTAATTTTTTTTAATTTTTTGCTGAAAAAATTTTAATTGCTTGATGTTGAAGATGATTTTTAGAACCTTTGATTGTTGGATTGTATTTGGCTTTGTTGGATATGGATATTTAGTATTTGGAATGATAAATGCATAATGGTTTTTGAAAATATTTATATTTTTGTCTATACTATTTATTTTAAAAAATTATCGTTTGTGGTCGCCTTGATTTGATGAAGCCCTGCCCTCGCCTCGCCTCGCCTCGCCTCGCCTCGCCTCGTCTCGTCACCTCGCGCTTAGGCGTTAGGAGACCTTGTCGCCTCGGTTCGCTTTTCGCCTTAAGAAACACTGATCCATATATATACATATCCTTCAAACAAACGTAGATGATGTTATTCTAATGAAATTTCTGTTCATTCTTCACCTTCGCCTTCACCTGAACTATTTGATTTTCACTACTCACCCTCCTTAAGCTCAAGTTGTCAATGAACTTTGCCAAGGCAACGTTGGCAGTGTTTGTGGATGACCAATAGGAACAGAAAAGGTGTGAACCTATGGCAAACACTTGTATCCAAATATATACATATCCTTTAAACAAAGACAAATGGTGTTAATCTAATGAAATTCTACTAAGTCAATAAAAAGTAAAATCTTTGTCAATCCTTCATCTCACTCGCCTCCATCTCCTCCAATTTTGATCCTTTAGTAAACACTTCCAATGCAACCCTTGTGTCATCATCTTATCCTTTGCAATAAAATCTTCACATATGGCCAAATTTGATGAATATTTCAGTTTTGCCTCCCTCTTTTCCATCTACCTCTTCACCATTGCACTCAATTTTTGTTTGTTCTTTGCCTTCACTTGAACTATGTCCAACGGTTTGGTCTTTGCTATTGCCGCGATGAGTTTTTCACAGTTTCCAGAGATTGGTGGAGCCGCCAATGAGGCGTTTGAGCAATGAGTGGTTTGGTTTAAGTTCAGTAGATGATGACTGGTGAGATTGATGAGATTGGGTCAAAGATCGTTGAAGGAGTTGTACTGCGAAGCAATGGATTTGACTAAGCTATGTTAACCGCAGATTGTTTTTTTGTTTGGGATGTTTTGGTCATTTGTTTAGGATTGGAACCTCATGGGTCAATAGAATATAAATGCATAATGTTGTATAAGTCTAATAGATGTGGCTTCTCGTTAAGAATTCTTTTTTTAAATTAAAAAAAAAATAAGAGAGAACCTGTCTTTTCTCAGTTTTGTTTGTGCAGTTTATAGGTGATAAATATATGCTAGGGGATGTATAACATATTGGTTTTGGATTTTTTTGATCTAGGTTCACCATTTTAAGGTGTTTTTGGTAATAAAATTTTGCTTGTAAAAAAATCACAGAAAAATAAAACATTTTAGAGTTAATGAGTTTTTGCAGCAATGGTGAGGTGATGGTGGTGGCATGTTAGATAAGAGGATTTCAATAGGGTGAATAGGACAAGGTAGTGGGGGCAGTGGCGGTAACTATGTGACTGTTGGTGATCCTAGTAAAGGATGAAGAGTTAAATACAGAAAATACACAACAAAGAGAGAGAGAGAGAGAGAGAGAGAGGTAGTGGCGGCAGCGATGGAGATCTTGTATTTGTGGCAAAGGTGATATGTTAGAGAGAAAACATAGAAAAGTGGTGTCTGGACTGAGATAGAGGGCCGAGTGAGGTGGTGGTGTGATTGTGGAAAGTGTTGCAAAATGGAGTTTGAGTTGGTGGTTTGTGGATGAGGAAAGAGTTATGGGTTAGAGAAATAAAGTACACAGAGCGCAAGGAGAGAGAGAGATGGTTGTGGTAATGGTTGTGGTAGAGGAAGTGGATGTGGGTACCTGCGAAGCACCGACACGTCCCCAGGGCTTGTGTATGGGTGTTGGACACGCTGTAGACACGTGTTCGACACTCGCTCTAACGTGTCCCCTTTTTTTAAAAAATTTTTTCTAGTCGGACACGCGGTGATACTTTCCGGACACACCCGAGATGGATCGAAGAATCCTAACCTGTTGGAGAAAGAGAGAAAGACAGAGGGATCGTGGCACAGATCAATTGAAGGAAGAAGCCCTAACCTGTTCAAAAGAGATCCATCGAAGAAGCTCTAACCTGAGGTATTTTTCTTCGTCTTCTTTGTTCTGCTTTCTTCTTTTTGTCTTCTCTGTCTTCATCTTCTCTGTTCTTATTCTTCTCTTCGTTTTCTTTTTCTCCTCCTCCCTTTTCTGTTTCGTCTCTCTCCCCTCCCTCTTCTGTTCTCCCTTTTTTTGACTTCACCCCGTTTTACTTCTCTTTTTTCCCCCTGTTTCTCTCCCTTCTTTTATTTCCTGATTTCATCTCTCTCTCTCTCTCTCTCTCTCTCTCTCTCTCCTCCCATTTTTTTATTCTTATTTTTGTTAAACCTAAAATTCATAAAATAAATTATTTTTATTAAAAAAAAGTAAGAAATGTGTTTATTAATTTTATTATTATTGTAATTGTATAGAAACTAATGATTTTTTTTTTTAAAAAAATTTTAGACATATAATAAATAAATAAAATTATATATATTAAACATGTCTCCTATTTTTTGAAAATTTGTGTATCCGCTTGTCCGTGTCGTGTCCCGTGTCCGTATCCTATAAGTGCATCATAGGTGGGTACGGTTTAGAGAAGAGAAAGAGAAGAGGGTTACATTATATGGGTTTATCATTTCTCATGTTGATGCCAAATGTATCTTTACCTTTTTAAATGTAAATATTGTTTTTATGTTAAGAAGTTTGTATCAACATTTTATTTAGTCAGCTGAGTCAACTCCTGACAGAACATGTATTCTGTTTGAGAGGACTAACGGCAGGGAGGTTAGTGGTCATCTGTGAAACAAGGGCTGGTTGTACGACTTCTTGGCGAACCTCTGGAGGTTAATGAAATTAACACAATCTAACTCAAGTTATAAAAAACTCCTAATCTCATTTTCTATTTATAATAGATTGATGTTAATTGTAATTCCTATGTGATATGTGTGCGGGTATATGTGCCTTGTTTTTAATTCGAAAAATGGATATATAATATGTAATAGACATGTATTATTCATTACAGGACATTGTTTCACCCCCCCCCAAAAAAAAAAAAAAATAGTTAATTACTATGAACTATCGAGTTATAAATAAATTAATGAAGTTTCAACTATACATAGAGATGGAACTTAGAAAATCAAATAGCAAGTATAGTTGTTTCATAAATGCATGGTTTGGCTAATTTCTGGCCTTACATCTGGCCCGTGCATTTTAATAAGAATTTTGAATCTTGTGTGGATAATAATATTTTACTTGGGCTGTCAACTGGTGTTCTCTTCAATCCATTACTTATCTGGTAACATTTTAAGGTTTGATCATATAAACAAGAAAAAAAAAGATACAAATCTTACAAATCCAATTACATGTAATTTGAATTGAGGAGTCAAAGAATAAACAACTAATTGTGCTAGCACTTTTGGACCAATTAACTATTGAAAAGGGCGATCTGTTGTTATATGCTGAGTGTTTGATCTCAATCAACTAAGCCACACCTTTTCAGAAAGTCTTTCTTCATTTCATCTTGTCTCCACAAAAACTATCAAAGTCTCCATTTTTATGTATTACTTGCTGTAACATATTAGCCTCTTCTGAATAAACTTGCTGCTGTGTTATCCTATTGTGCCTCAAGTTCAATCTTATTTTTCATGCTGCAGAGAATGAAAGGATTAAATCTTCTAATTCAATATTAATAGTTGGAGGGGGGCCCACTGGTGTAGAGCTTGCTGGTGAAATTGCTGTTGATTTTCCTGACAAGAAGGTGACACTAGTGCATCGGGGATCAAGGTTGTTGGAGTTCATTGGACCTAAGGCTGGCAAAAAAGCAATGGACTGGTTGATATCAAAGAAAGTTGAAGTCATTTTGGGGCTATTTATTAATAATGAATTAGATGGTGTTTATGAAACATCTAGTGGAGAAACTATCAAAGCTGATTGCTATTATGATTGCACGGGTAAGCCAATGGGCTCATCGTGGCTTAAGCAGACTGTTTTGAAAAATAGCTTGGATATTCATGGCAGGTTAATGGTTGATGCAAACTTGAGGGTGAAGGGTCACAAGAATATCTTTGGTATTGGAGATATTACCGATATTCCTGTAAGCTTATCCATTCTTCTTTTAGCTCCATTTATTCATCTTTTTGATTTATATTTTCTATTTGTACTTGATGGATGTATACCCAAATGTTTAAGAGTGGAGGTTCTTTATTATTTTCTAGAGTCATAAATCTGGACAATGGCCACCCTCTCACGTAGACTGAACAGATTTGGTCAGGATGCAAAATTGGGTTAAACTTCAACATTAATTAGTTGATCCAACCACTCCAGTGCCAATAATAAAAGGACTCATATTTTAGCCTCCATGATTTCATAGATTAATTATGTACTATATATTCTGTATTTTTTTCCAAAAAAAAAAAAAAATATAAATCTTTCTCTAAGATATGATGTGGTTCCTAGGTTGATAGAGAATTGTTGTAAAATATTACTATTTTTTGGTATATTTTTATAATATTTTTGATATGTATGAAATGTTGTTTTTATTGGATTAATTGTTGAGTTACATAGATCCTGTAGATATTGGTCAATTGTTAGTCTATAGCTCAATCACCATTTCTTAAGGGGAATATTTACTTCTACAAGAACCCTCAAAGAAAAAGAAAAAAGTTCACTTTATGACTGTCTAGCATCTTTAGTTATGCATACCAGCCCATAAGAAAGCATTTAAGAAGCACAAACACTTCTATGGGGGAGGCATGTTGAGGGGGACATATACATCGACACTATGTAGACACTCGTAAAAGTATGTCCAATACTTTTTCAACGTGTTTAATTAAAATTTTAAACAACCTCAGACATTTCGGACACTTCGTGAACTCTTTGAACACAACATTTGTGAAGAATTCTTCATAGTAACTATGTTTTGCATTATTCAAAATTCAATTTGTGCACTTTAAATATGTTTTGAAGCATTGTAGATGAATACATCATGTGTGTTTTAATGTTCTACAATTATTTTGCATTCTTTAGAATGTAATTGTTACGTGAATAATATTTTGCTGTTTAAATTATGGAATATATAGCTTTTTTTTAAGTATAATTAGTGTTATGTTGCTTCTTTTTTTTTTCTTCACTGCTTTAGAAAAAACTCTAGTTTGACATACAATAAATTTGTAAAAATTTGGCATGTCCCAGACGTATTGTGTCCTATATTTTTTGAAAATTGGCGTGCCGTGCCCTTGTTGTATCATGCGTCCGTGTTTGTGCTACTTAAGAAAGAATCCATTATACTGGATTTGTAGCTTTTGTCCATTTTATCGAATCACTCTTTAGAAATTGTATCTTTGAAAGATGGCATTTAAGAACTTAAATTGTTAGCATTTTCATCTGTTCAAGGAGCTATGGGGTATTTTAACGGTTTGGTAATTTTTCCAGGAGAGACACCAAGCATGAGATTCTGGTTGAAGTGCCACCTGTAAAAATATTTTCCAGGAGAGACACCAAGCATGAGATTATGGTTGAAGTGCCATCTGTAAAAATATTTTAAAACTCTCATTTCCAAAAAGAAAAATGCTGAACTTGTGATTGTGTTAGCATCTTCATTTATGATACCAACTCATAAGAACTCATCTGTTAAAGGTCCAACTATTTTCTGTTGCATTTAGTCATACTTGTGTTTAGCAAAATATATGTTTCAGCTTGAAATTGAATTTGTAGTGTTTTCTATTAGAATTCAGAAGCACTAAGCATGCCATTTTGTTCGGATGTGTCAACACCAACACTTTCCTACTTTTGTAATTTTGGAGGGTGGGGTGTAACCGTGTAAATAAGTTTCAATTTGGGGGATTTTGCATGTGTACGATGTTGGAGAGCTTAATATGCATTATTGGGGCCATTTAACAACTTAAGCTATTGGGTTCAAGTCTCTCCGTTTGCATTTATATCTCCACATGGAATACGAGATCCCACATGAGAGGGTATTGGAGAGCTCGATACACATTGTTGGGGTAAAAGTAACACAATTTTATTATATGTTATTAAGTTCATGTTTGTAATTTTTATTATTTGTTATGGAGGACATTTTGTAGTCACACCACAAGCAATGAATATTGTTATGTATTATTCAGGAAATCAAGCAAGGGTATTTGGCACAAAGGCATGCAATGGTGGCTGCCAAGAACTTGAAGCTGTTGATGACAGGAGGAGAAGAGAGTGGAATGGCTACTTACAGGGCTGCGTGGCCATTAGCATTTGTTTCACTTGGTAGAAATGATGCAGTGGCACAAATCCTCTTTATAACAATGATTGGATGCATTCCTGGTATGATCAAATCCAGGGACTTGTTTGTGGGGAAGACAAGGAAGCAACTTGGCCTCAAATCTGATCTTCCTTTAAGGCTAGAAGGCGATCGATGATTTGTATTCATTCTTTTTTTTTTTTTTTTAATCTTTTTCTTTTTAACCTTTTTTGTTTTATTGATGTAATTATAAGTATCTTTACTTGTTATAAAATGTCTCTTGTTTGGGCCTTTCGGATGTTTTATTTATTTATATTTATAGATGAATTACACTAACCTTCTTTTAAGCTTGAAAAAAAATATAATAAGCCTCACAAGTTTGACATAATTTTAATGATATCTCTTTTCTAGTAAGCGTAAAACAGATGTGACTACTGTAAACATACAACATGCATAATCAAAAGTAGGATTGAAGTATCATTTTTCATTTATAATACTAACCAATTGATTGAAAATTTAAATCTCAGAAAAGCTCAGTGTAATTATGTCAAGCTTGTAGGATTTGTTGTATTATTTTTTAAATTTTTTTTAAGAGAGGTTAGTATAATTTGCCTCCTTTTTTAATTTTTTAATTTTTTTTGGTCGATTGGTATGTTGAGACACTTCACAAATATTATGAAATGAGCAGTGGAAGTTTATATGTATTTGTAAAAAATAAATATTAGTATGAATGTACTAATTCTTTTGCTTTTGCTTTTGCTTGTGATTTTAAGAAATTTAAATTTAAATTTAAATTGTCTAGCTAATTATTGAAAATAAATATTTTATAAGAGAACAAATTTTCTTGGTTGAATTTGCTTGAGTCATTTATTGACCCAAAGGAACATTTCACAAATAAATTCTCAATTTTGTTTTGTAATTCTTGTGTGTAAATTAATTTGTTGTTATGTTATATGCAAGGGCATTTTTGTAATTTCACAATGCTGACAAATGTTTTTCTATGAACAACTGAGGGACAAAATGGTAAAAGCAATCTCAAATATTAATGATATCGTAATGGAAGGCCCTTGAAGGAAATAAGTGCAATTTCAAAAATTTAAAGAGAGGTTTTGATATATTTCAGTTTACTTTCTTATGATTTGGGGATGTTTGATAGTTTGTTAAAATAGTTAAAAAATTAAAAAATCGATATAAAAAGTTAATTTATTTATTTTTTTAGTTTTTTATGTACCTTTTTTATAAAAAAAAATAAAAAAATTTGATTCCCAAACGAACCTTTCGTCCTTGTGCACATGAGCCCTTGTCACTGAAAAATAAACACATACCCACTTGGTTTAGTTTTTGATTCACTTTTTTTAACCCCAAAACCCAAACCCTGTTTAGGTTTGGATTTTCACAATATATATTTCAAAATTATTTTTAAACTCAAGTTTTGAAACCTAAAACTTGTTTAGTTGAGGTTTTCACAGACAAGTCTTCAAAAACCCAATTGACCAGTGTCTTCTTTTTAAATAATTTTTAAAGCTTTGTTTGGTTTTCAAGTAATTAAAATTAATTTTGTTTGGTTTTTAAATATGGGTTTTTTGGTGAGAACCCTCTCCTATTGGGCCTTTTTTGTGTAAATAACATGGAATAAATTAATGCTGTCAAAATCCCTCAGAATTAAAAAATAAGTTCAAAAGACAGGAATACCCTTGCATATATATGAGTAATAGTAAGCAGTTGAGCTGTTTGTCTCTCTTGTTCTTTTTCTTCGTTTGAAAACTGTCAAAGTTCAAAAACCCTTGATTTAAAAACCCTCATTCAAAAACTGTCAATTGAAACAAAAATTGAAGCATAATGAAAGATTTTCAAGTGCCATTGTCGAATGTTTCGAAGTTATTGAACGATTTTAACATCTTCTACCAATCGTTACTTTCGAATCAACTATCACAAGTCAGAGAAGCTATTTCTTTTACAGCTTTCTTTCTCGGTCGGCATCGCTCATTGTCGGTTGGCAACCACTATTTTTACTGTCAATCATCGCCTCCTCAGATTTTGATGCCTATGAACTCATGTTTGAGATCAATAACTTCATATCTGAGATAAAATGACCTCATATATGTCAAAAAAATGATAAATTGATATATTACAATGAAAAATCAAGAGTTTTTTTGTTTTTTTGTTCATAGATCTAAAGTAAAATTCGACTATAATTTCTTTATCTAGTGTGTACTCTATTTTCGTAACAGTAAGATTTTACTCTGGTTAATGAAAAATAAAGTTTGTTCTCTTATGCTCTTTGTATGCGATTTTTTGGCATTGTGATGTTTTAATTTGCTTAAATGTCAAATGAATGGATTTTATCTTTGTTTTGTGTTGGTAATAATGGATAATTTATTTATTTATTTATTACAATGTATAGATTATAATGCAAGTTTGTTCGATATTCATTTCCTTTCTTGTTGCTTTTGACCTGAATTAAAGCCCTAGAAACGGTCGATTTTGATGCAGTTTGGTGTGTTTGGTTGATTTCGATTTTGCTTTTCTTGTTTCTTTTATGTGATTTAATTGCATTAATTTCGAAAGTAAGTGATAGTGTAGATGCTTGCCTGGTTGTTTGCTTCTTTATTGACTTATGCTACGAACAAAACTGCTAATCAATCAGGGTAAAGTTTTACTTTCAATGAGTACTATTTTATTTCTAAATCGAATAAAATTTTGCTTTCACAGTAAAATTTACTGTTTCATTACAATATTTGTGCATTTTTCCATACTTTTTTTTTTCTTTGGCCTCATGAATATTCTTTGTTTATATGTTAGAAATGGTAAGTTTTATGATTTTGTTGATTTTCAAATTTGAGTAAATCTAACTAGATTTTAATTTCTATCAACAGTGTTGGTTGCGGAATGATTGTATGTTATATCATTTGTCAAATCATGAGAGATGAGCCTATTGCAAAGTCTACGGAAGATGATGAAATTAACAACTTCCAAGCATCAATAGTGCATTGATTTTTGAATAATTCTTTAAAAGCATGGGGTGAGGAACAGTTCAACCTCAAAAGAAAAATAACCAGGTAATAAGACCTTAAGGACGAGGATGAGGACGACTTTTGAGAACTACTTTTTTGTATCTGATATGAATGATGAATGTAATTTTGCTTTTTTATAAATTAAAGAATGCTGAAAAGTAATTATAGGTGAAAGAATGCTAAAAGAGTAACAATGATACATGTTATACTTGTTATGGATTAGAATGAAACATTGTTATAGAACATTGTTATGGATAAAATACAATGATATAGTTTATATTTTGTGTCTCTTGATAATATATGTAGTTGTGGTGTTATATTATTTTTGCACAAAGATTGTGTTATGAGCAATAAGGACTTTGTGTATTGTTGTAAATTTTGGTGCAGGTTGGAAATGTTTTCTTGTAGGACTCACATACTTTAAAGTAAAATTTTACTCTGCAATAGAGTAAAATTTTACTTTCAATTCAGAAAACAAATCAGAAACTACATAGATAAACATTCAACAACATAGTAAAATTAAAATTTTACTTTGAAATAAAATAAAATTTTACTTTCATGTTAAGAAAACTAATGTTTTACTATTTTTTAGACTAGAATTTCATTCCTATTAAACAAACTCTAACATAATAAAATTTTACTTTCAATTTAAAGTAAATTTTACTCTGAAATACAGTAAAATTTTATTCTGAATGGGAGTAAAATTTTACTTTTATGTTAAAAAAAGTAATGTTTACTATTTTTAAGACTAGAATTTTACTCAAAATTTTCATGTTAACAAACTCCATTATAAGTTCCTTTACATGAAACTAATCCAACCATATGAAAAAAAAAATATATATATATATATATTAAAATGTCAAATTCAACCACAAAGCAAATCATAAATTTGAATGGACAACCATTCACAATATAGTAAAAATGTCTTTTATTGAACACACAATAGTGACCTGACACTTGTCATTCTTTACATATACAAACTCAAATCCTATCTTAATGGCATATTTACATAACGCGGTCCGAAAATCCTTTGCACCTTCAACAAATTTTTGACCTACATAAGTAATTCAATTCACCCATTCAGAAGACAACAAAAGGCCTTTCTTCATGGCGTCAAAACATAGGAAGTAAATCTATTTCATCATCAGTAATGTTGAATCTACTTGCATAACAACATAAGAGTTGGAACCATTTTTCAAATCTGCAATCAGTTTACAGTAAAAATTTACTGTCAATCAAAGTAAATTTTTACTGTTACTACGAGTCCAAAAACAAATCACAAAAGCACAAAATACCAGAGTAAAATTTTACTGTCATTCTATCAAACAAAAACAGAGCACATACTAGGATAAAATTTTACTCTTATTTTATCAAACAAAAACAGAGCACATAGTACAAGAGTAAAATATTACTCTAAAACAAAAAATAGAGCACATAGAATCAAAGTAAAATTTTACTCTTGAACAAAAAAAGAGCACATAGTACCAGAATAAAATTTTACTCTCTTCTATCAAACAAAAATAACTAATCAAAAAAAAAAAAAAAAACTAATTAACAAATCAACATACCTGATCAAAATCGAACAATAATCAAACACGTGATCGAAGTAAAACCTCTAAAATTGGATCAACACTCTCAATCTTGATGAAACTCTCAAAATCTGATACAGATTTGATATATAAAGCTCTTATTGATATAAATTTTGAGATTGTCGGAGAACATATGATCGAAGCAAATTTGATGAGATCGTCGGCGGCGAATCGTCTATTGTTGACCAATGATGAGATTATCGGCGGCGAGATCTTCAGATTTCGAGATCGAGTTTTTGCGAAATCTTCACTGATTAGATTTTCAAACATATGAGATCGTGTATAAATGGATCAGATTTTTAAATATATGATATATATATATATATATATATATGAAAGGGCAATATTGTCCATAAAAAAAGAAAAAATTATGGTATGTCCTTCTGAGCTACTCTCCTCTTTTTCAAGTACCTTTTGAAGTTAAATTAGTTAAGTTATCCTTTATTCGAGAAAAAAGCTCAAAAATGGGGGTTTCACAAAAAATCCCTTTAAATATTGGTCAAATAATTTTTCATATTTTAGATGTATATGATTTTGATATACTTAATCCGTAAACAAAATGTGAAGAAATCAAAAATAAATTTAATAAATACATAAATTATTAAAACTATATTAGTTTTTAAATTGGGTGATTTTTATTTATTTATTTTGTATATTTCTCATTATTTAGGAATTTTATAAAAGTTTTTCATAAATGTGAAATGCTTTAAATGTATGTAGATTAAGTGGATACAAAACCAGAAAAGAAGTGTTAAAATTTTTAAAATGTTTACAAAAAATAAACAATATAGAGTAAAACAATACTGCATGGATATATTAGATACATCTAAAAATTACATTTAGATTACGTATATGAAAGAAGTAAAATTGGAAAAATTATTTATAAGTCCTATTTGGAAGACTTATTTAATGTGAAATCTTATGAATATTTTTTTAGAGTTTGAAATCCTATTTAAATAAGAATGTGTTCCATAAGGTCCTATGAGTTGTAAATGAATGATATTAGTGTACTATTATACCCCTAATTTGTTTTTATATTGTACCTTATTTTTCTTATTTATTGTATCACGTTTGGAAAGATTTTTAAAAAAGACAAGTCTACAGGCAACGACCGTACGAGTTTTTTTTCACCTTGATCACGAGATTCCAGTGTGTTTTCAAAATGTTGCTTAAATGGATGTGGATATGGTCGATGATATGATGAAATTTGAGGGTTGTGTGTTGATTCCTTTGACAGATTTTGACTTCAATCGGTTAAGGGGAAGAGGTATTTTTTTTAAATATTTTTTTTTGTTGAAGTGTGTTGCTGTTGTTGAAATGTGTTGCTGTTTGTTGAAATGTGAATTGTTTATCTTTAATAAGGCATTAACAATCTATTACATTCATTGATAGGCACATTTTGGCCAATATTCCGATTGAATGTGTGTATTTGACAGATGGTTGATGCGTTTTGATATGTTCGATGTGTGGGGTGGTGTGTATGGGTTCAAGGGTTGGGTTGGGGCTATTTGGTTTTGGTTTTTAATTAGATGTTGAATGTGAACCACGTCATAGGATGTCAATTGTACATTAGGACCTGAATGATCGTGTTACGATGCATGTTACATTTAGTGTGTAACGTTAATCCACATACATCATGTAATAGATGACATTTGTGTGCTTGTTCAATTGTATATGTGTTTGAATATGTATCATGTCTTTATTGTAATCAATGTTTACATACATGTCGCAGTATGTTGCGCAAAATTATTGAGGATTTAGGTTTGTAATTGAATGTAGATTGAATCACATTGCTCGATGTTGAAGTTACGCTGGGTTGGAGGTGATGGTGGTTCAATACATGGGTTGGGTTGGGATGTTACATGTTATATTTTGGAGGTTACATTATTCATAATTCAACGGTGGAGTATTGGAATGTCACGTTGGGTTTGGGATGAGAAGCATATGGGAATGTCATGGTGGATTTGGGATGTCACATATTACATTTATGTTGGGTTTGGGATGAGAAGCATATGAGAATGTTACGTTGGGTTTGGAAATGTCACATTGGGTTTAGGATGTTACATGTTACATTTATGTTTTGAACTTCAAATTTCCAACCATATAGATATAATTACAATCTATGGTAATATTGGATTTTCCATATATCATTTTGCTAAAAATCAAGTTATTTTGAATTTTAGAAGCATATTGGAATGTCATGTTGGGTTTGGGAATATCACATTAAGTTTGGGATGTTGCATGTTACATTTACATTTTGAATTTCAAATTTCCAACCATATAGATATGATCACAATCTATGGCAAAATTAGATTTCTCATATATGGTATTCCCATTAATTAGGTTATTTTGAATTTTAAATTTCTAACCATATATGATTACAATCTATCGTAATATTAGATTTTTCATATATGATATTGTGGGGTTATATTTCTGAGTACCAACACGTGGCAAGGGACGCCAACGTGTTAGCCGAGGTGCCACGAGTCGTGGTAAGTTTTGCCGAGGTAATCTACGAATTGCCGAGGTTATCTCCGAAGATATCTTAATCCGGGATAAAAGCCTCTCCTTTCTTCTACCTCGGCTTAACATGCAAAGGCCGAGGCACCTGTAGAAGAATTAAGCCGAGGTAACTGTTAGATCGGCCATACCTATGTAATATGATAATATTATCTTGGTCAGATAGATGTCCAGCCATGTGAGGAGAGCCATGAGGCCAACACCTCGCTAACTAGCTGACCTTGAGGCCATGAGAGTTGGCCATGAGGCCACTAGAAGCCATGTGATGTAATAAAAAGCTTTTATCTGGAAAGCTGCCAAAAGCGCAACAATGGGCTGGCAAGCCAGCTCAAAAGTTGATGGCCTCTCCATCTCTATTTTGGTGCATATATAGAGAGGGCCGAGAGGGAACAAGGGAGAGCTAACACTTACAGTTATAAGTTTAGAGAACAAAGAAAGAGAGAGAGAATTACCGAGAGTTAATTGTAATTCTTACTGTTTATTCAATATAGTGAATCTGTCACCCGTGGACGTAGGCAATTTGCCGAACCACGTTAAATTCTTTGTGTTATTATTTGTGCCATCTATTCTGCCTGTGTTCTACAGCTGAATCACTAAGGCGGGCAGTGTGATCGGAAAATCACTCACACAATTTGGCGCCGTCTGTGGGAAAGTAAGCCGAATAGATGGCCAGTAACGTACAAAGCGAGAAGGCTGGGGGCGACACACCCGCTGGGAGTGGCAGGCCTATTGACCTTGACGTCGAAGGAAACAACCACAACGACAAAGCCCGTAACCAGGGGCACGGGAGGAAAGACGTCGTTCAGGAGGACAGATACTATAAGGAGGATAACCTCCAGGTATGGAGGGATAGGTGCCTACGGAGGGATGAGGAAGTCAAGGACCTAGCGGGCAAGTTGGCAGACCTGCAGTCGGTCGTCAACTTCATGATGCAAAACAATGTCATGCAACCACCATACCCACTGCAGGATACGCCGATCCCAGCAGTTAAAGCTCAGAATGGAGGAAGGAAGATAATTCCTGAAGCATCACAACGTTCCAGGAGCAAGAGGCATTCTCACTCGAGCTCCGGGGAGGTCGGGCGAGAGGAACCCAGACAAGAGAAGTCCCAGAGGACGTATCATACAAAGGATCAGGAACCCAGAGAACATCGGCATGTACAAAAACAAGCTCTCTGTTTCGATATAACCCATGGAGAAAGATCAAAACGGGCACACCACGAGGCCGAGAGTAGTGTGCCAAAGGGACTAAAATCGAAAGATAGCCGAGTTCCGGGAAGAAGTAAAGAAGACTTAAGAAACTACCTCAGGAGGAGGGAACAGAACGCTGAAGCCGAGGTAACCTCACTCGTCAAGCCGAGGACTCCGTTCTCAGTAGAATTGGATAAATTTGACGCACCTAAAAGATTCAGCATGCCGAGGTTTCAAATATACGATGGTAAGTCAGACCCTAACTTCCACGTTGGACTATTTTTAAACTCAATGGCGTTATACAGTGGAAACGAGCCTTTGCTATGCAAGGTGTTCCCCTCGTCCTTTGGGGAAATTGCATCAGATTGGTTTCACAAGTTACCAAAGGGAAGCGTGAAGACTTGGGAAGGCCTGGCCGAGATGTTTGTGGCCAGGTTCGTGACAAACAAGCTACAACCATTGAGGGTGGACGCGCTAATGGCTTTGAACATCAGCAAGGATGAAGGCCTTAGGGCCTATGCGAAAAGATACTACGAGGTGTTTAACCGAATACCTGAATGCAACCAGGAGGTGGCGGTCGTGTCTTTCAAGAACGGCCCGAAAGAAGATTGTTCACTACGGAAATCTTTGGCGAAGACATTACCAAAGAGCATGGAAGAACTCATGGCAAGGATTGAAAAATATGCCCACGCCGAGGAGGATACGCCGGCCCACAAGGAAGTCATACAAGAGAAAGGGAACAACTCGCCGAAGCGAAGCCGAAGTAGCAACGGATTCAGCAAGACAGAGATAGAGCTGCGGGCCAAACAAGCGGTGACAACCGTGTTCCGAATTCCAATTCAAAAGGTCCTAGGAAAAATTCGAAGCCAGCCCTATTTCAGAACACCAGCAAGGCAACCCGGGGAGTTTATGTGAAGAAACGCGGACAGACATTGTTCATATCACAATGAAAACGGACATACAACACAAGGTTGCAGAGCCTTAAAAGCACACTTGGAAGATCTGGTGAGGCAAGGCCACCTGAGAGACCTTGTCGACGAAACCAGAATGAGGGAAGAACAGGCAGGACTGCCTCAGGCTGAAGCAGCCCCACCACCGCCGCAACCCCGGGCAGAAAGACCTCGGGTAGTAAATGTGATTCACTCCAAGGTGAATGAAAACGACATTCGGGGAGAAACCCAAAGAGTAAAACACTTGCAGTACGTGAACTAGGTCGGACTGAAAAGACCTCGGCCGGAAGATTGCCAAGGTCCGATGATAACCTTCACCGAGGCCGACCTAGAAATGGTTCAGCACCCGCATAATGATGCCTTGGTAGTATCCCTCCAGGTTGGGGAGTGCCAAGTAAAACGCATCCTGATAGATCAAGGCAGCTCTTGTGACATCATGTACGTTAGATGTTACAAGGAGCTGGGCCTTCACCCCGACGACCTGGAGCAATCTAATGCCCCGATGGTCGGCTTCAATGGAACGCCGACGTGGCCACTGGATGCAACAAACTTGGAAGTACAAGCAGGCACCAAGAAGATCAGGACCGAGTTTATCGTGATTGATACACCATCACCATACAATATCATCATGGGCAGGCCGTGGTTGCATGCAATGGGGGCAGTACCATCAACATTGCACCAACTACTGCGCTTTCCAACAGAGCGTGGGATTGAAGAAATTAGAGGGGATCAACTGCAGGCAAAGAATTGCTCCATGGCAGCAATGAAGACCACCTGCAATATTCGAGAACCAACCAAGGCTGAGATTGAAAACGAGGACATGGAAGTCCTAGAGGATGTCGGCAAGGAGCCGGCCGAGAAAAGTGAGGAAACACTAAAGAAAATCCTCGTCCAGGAGGGCGATGAGGAGCGCTTTTTTCTTCTCGGCTCAGGCTTAGCCAAAGAAGAGGAAAGAGAACTGGAAGCCTTTTTAAGAACAAACATAGAGGTGTTTGCCTGGACACCTTATGAAATGCCTGGCATTGACCCCGAGGTCACATGCCACAGACTGAACGTCGACAGGTCGGCTAAACCTGTCATACAGCGAGTTAGGAGACCGACGTTTGATACACGTCGAAGCAGTGGAGGAAGAAGTTGACAGACTTCTAGAAGCCAGGGCCATCAGAGAAGTCAATTATCCAACATGGCTATCAAACACTGTGGTGGTAAAGAAGAAAAACGGTAAATGGAGGGTTTGCGTGGATTTTACAAGCCTAAATAAAGCCTGTCCCAAAGACAGTTTCCCTCTGCCAAAAATTGACCAGCCGGTGGATGCTACATCTGGACATGGTAGGATGAGCTTCCTGGACGCATACAGGGGGTATCACCAGATAGCCATGTACCCCCCAGACGAGGAGAAGACGGCGTTCATCACCCCGAAAGGCCTGTACTGTTACAGGGTGATGCCTTTTGGACTAAAAAACGCCGGAGCAACCTACCAAAGGCTGGTAACCAAAATGTTCAAGCACCAGATAGGCCAAACAGTGGAAGTCTACATCGACGACATGGTTGTAAAGACCAAGGAGCCAGAAAATCATCTTGCCGACCTAGCAGAGGTATTTAACATACTCAAAACATATCGGCTCCGACTCAACGCATCGAAGTGCGCGTTTGGGGTTGGATCTGGGAAGTTTCTAGGATACCTGGTAACAAGAAGGGGAATAGAGGCCAGCCCAGATCAGATCAAGGCCATCCTAGATCTACAGAGCCCAACCTCGGCAAAACAGGTTCAAATGCTCACTGGCAGGGCCGCAGCTCTAAACAGATTTATAAGCCGAAGTTCAGACAAGTGTAAACCCTTCTTCAACCTGGTAAAAAAGACTGCAGACTTCCTATGGACTGAAGAATGTGAGGCCGCTTTGGCCGATCTAAAAAAGTATCTGATCACGGCTCCAGTCCTCTCAACACCTGAGCCTGGGGAGGAGTTGTTTTTGTACTTAGCCGTGTCAGAACACGCGGTAAGCGCAGTATTAATCCGAGAAGAGCAGGGAGAGCAGAAGGTCGTCTATTATGTAAGTAAAACCTTAGCCAGCGCTGAAACAAGGTACTTACCACTGGAGAAATTAATGTTGGCCTTAGTCATGGCCTCAAAGAAGTTGAACCACTACTTCCAAGCACACAAGATTGCGGTGTTAACAGAGCACCCATTGAAATCCCTGTTACAACAAGGAGACTTGATAGGAAGAATTGCAAGGTGGGCAGTGGCCTTGGGCCAGTATGACCTGAAATTCAGGCCCCGAACAGCAATTAAGGGCCAAGTTTTGGTCGACTTTGTGGCAGAATTCACGCCGGAGTCCAACGAACATCGGCCTCCATTGAGCCGAGGTGAACAAAGTCCTAGCAAGCAAGAAGAATCCCAGCCGACAGCAAAAGAGGAAAATAAGGAAAAGCTCAGACCTTGCAGCATCTACATCGGCGACTCATTCAGACTCTTTGTCGATGGAAGTTCAAACCGACGAGGAGCGGGGGCAGGAGTACTGCTGATATCCCCAGATGGAGAAATAATAGAACAATCCATCCGTTTGGGGTTCAAGGCCTCAAACAATGAAGCTGAATACGAAGCATTGATTGCAAGACTAAAACTGGCAGCAGCAGTAGAAGCAGATGAGGTAATAGTTTTTTGTGATTCACAGTTAATTGTTAACCAATCAACAGGAGAATTTGCAGCCAGGGACGAGAGGATGTCGGCATATGCCAAAAAGGTCATCAGATTAGCGGAGTTATTTCAGAACTGCCGACTTCTTCAAGTTAGCCGAGATGATAACAGCCACGCCGCCACGTTGGCCAACTTGGCGAGTTCAATGCAGACTGGAAAGACAAGAACAATTATGATCGACTACATGTCGGGCCCGAGCATAGAACCACGGAACGCAAAGCACGAAGCAATGTGTGTGGACATGGGGCCGAGCTGGATGGATGCAATTGTTGCGTTCCTGAAAGAAGGAAAATTGCCAGAAGATCGCAAGGAGGCACACAAAGTCAGACTGAAGTCGGCAAGATTCAGCCTGACTGCGGACGGACATCTCTACAGAAGGTCCTTCACTGGACCCCTTCTAAGGTGCGTACACCCTTTACAAGTTGAAGATTTTTTATATGAAATTCATGAAGGGATTTGTGGAAGCCACACTGGGGGCAGATCGTTAGCCCATAGGGCCATTACCCAGGGGTATTGGTGGCCATACATGCAAAAGGATGCAGAAGCATATGTGAAGAAGTGCGAACCCTGCCAACGGTTTGCACCTTTGATTCATCAGCCAGCTGCTGACCTGAATCCAGTATCCAGCCTTTGGTCGTTTGCCCAGTGGGGCATGGATCTGGTTGGACAACTTCCCCAAGCGACTGGGCAGAGAAAATACTTGCTGGTAGCGACAGATTACTTCACAAAGTGGATAGAGGCAGAACCTCTTGCCAAAATCCGAGATGTGGATGTCAAGAATTTCATATGGAAAAACATTATCACCAGATTTGGCATTCCTAGAGCCATCGTTGCCGACAACGGAACGCAGTTCGACAGCAAACTTATCAAGAACTTCTGCGCCAAATTCAAGATCAAGAATTACTTCTCAACACCAAGTTTCCCCCAAAGTAATGGGCAAGCAGAAGCATCCAACAAAGTAATTTTGGATGGAATAAAGAAGAGGTTGCAGGCAGCAAAAGGGAAGTGGGTAGACGAATTGCCCAACGTGCTTTGGGCATATCGGACTACGCCGAGAAGATCAACAGGGGAATCTCCCTTTGCCATGGCCTATGGCACAGAAGCAGTCATTCCACTGGAAGTCGGCATCCCAGGGATCCGAACCCAGGGAGTTGAAAATGGGACTAATGATATACTCTTAGCCCGAGATCTGGATCTTTTGGAAGAACGAAGAGAGAAGACTGCAATTCAGCTTGCAGTGTACCAGCAACAGGTTGCCAGAGCTTACAACAAGAAAGTCAACCCAAGAGATTTTCAAGTCGGCGACCTAGTCTTGAGAAAAGTGGTCGGCAACAAAAAAGATCCCAGAGAGGGCAAGCTTGGCCCGAACTGGGAAGGACCTTATAGAATTACCTCGGTGTTAGGTAATGGAGCTTATCGGCTTGAAGACAATGAGGGCAAAGCATTGCCAAGACCCTGGAACACTTGTAATCTGAAATTTTTCTATCATTGAGATGATCATTATTCTTGGCCGACGTCATCAATAAACACATATGATTGCTTAAGATACTTCACATTGTTCCTGGAAGACATGACAAATGAGAACCCAAGTGGAACTCAGGTTCACATTGGGGGCAGAGAAGATACAAAGCCTACCGCTTGTTGAAATTTGTAGCAATTTACAAGTTGGTCTGGCCGAATACAAAGCCCACCGCTTGTTGAAATTTGTAGCAATTTACAAGTTGGTCTGGCCGAATACAAAGCCCACCGCTTGTTGAAATTTGTAGCAATTTACAAGTTGGTCTGGCCGAATACAAAGCCTATCGCTTGTTGAAATTTGTAGCAATTTACAAGTTGGTCTGGCCGAATACAAAGCTTAGCTTCGCTTGTTGAAATTTGTAGCAATTTACAAGTTGAAGTTAAGCCGAGATGGTACCTTAGCTTTGCTTGTTGAAATTTGTAGCAATTTACAAGTGGAAGTTGAGCCGAGTTTACTACTCTCCTCGCTTGTTGAAATTTGTAGCAATTTACAAGTCGGGGCGAAGCCGATGTTATTACTCTCAGACTTATGACAATCAACTGGCTGGTTAAACCAAAGAGGAAGCTTAACACTTGTTGAAATTTGTAGCAATTTACAAGTTGAAGTTAAGCCGACATGTTACCATCTGTTGAAATTTGCAGCAATTTACAGGTTGAGGCAAAGCTAAGTATACTGTTTAAATTCTTGTTGAAATTTGTAGCAATTTACAAGTAAATCACTGTTTAACACTTGATTATAACTTGAGAAAAATTTACTGTTTATATTAATCCTTGTTGAAATTTGTAGCAATTTACAAGTGGGACAGACTGAGATTGTTGTTTAACCATTCGTTGAAACTTAAGAAAAGTTTGCACAGGTTAACATAGTATATGTTTTATACTTGTTGAAATTTATGAAAAGATTGCAGGTCAGTATCTTGCCGAAGTAAGATTTGCAGATGTTATACCCGAGGTATGTAACCCCGAGAAGATTGTGTAAAGGAAGAATTATGTAAATCATGCAAGATATCCTAAGTATAAAGTGATACAGAAGCAATGAAGAATTAAAGACTGAAGCATAAAGATAAAACAGTTGCATATATAGAAGGCACTATGGCCTAGCAAAAGTCAAGTGTTCACAAGTAACAAAGAAAGGCACATCGGCCATAAAGAAGAAGCTTACATTGTTCAGGGAACATCAACAAGAACAAAGAAAAGAAACAAAGTAAAAAAAAAGCTAAGTCTCTTCAGCATTAACAGATGGTTGGGTTGGGACCTCGGAGGACTCTTGAAGAACGACCTCGACATCTTTTTCTGCCGCAACCTCAGCATGCTTGTCCATTACAACCTCGGCTTCCTTATCCGCCGCGATCTCGGCGTCTATCTCAGCAAGGGTCTTCTCAACACTTCTCTCAGCCAGAAGAAGGTCGGATGATAACTGGACTGGGTGAGTTTCCTTGGATACCTCCTCAACCTCATCATCCTCTTCATCTTGGGTTAAGCTGATAACCTGTTCAGTAGAAGGAAGGGACTTGGTCTCAGTGGCATCCTTGGATTTCCTCACCAAGGCTTCGTCATTATCTTCATCTTCATCTTCGGCCTGAGACTCAGACTCAGCTTCTTCGGTTTGACTTGGAGGAGGAGGAGGGTATGGCAAAGGGATAGCTTCGGCCTTGCGCCATGGCGAATCAGCAGGAAGATCAAGTTTTTTGGCTAAGGACATCCAACCAAGGGAAAAACCCTTGTTGAATGCCTGCTTAACTTGTAACTTGTAGTCTTCTGCAACATCGGCCATGCCTTGGGCATATGCCTTGTCATCGGCCGCCTTGATTTCGGCGTCCTTGGTTTCCAGCGCATCTTGAAGTTCTTTCTCGGCCTGGGCCGCTTTTTCCTCGGCCTCTTTTTGCTGAGCTACAGCAACTGTTTTAATGGCTTCAGCAGCCTCGGCCTTCTCATCAGCCTCTTGCTTAGCCTGAGTTGCAGCCTCGGCTTGATCTTCTAGAGTCTTCATTTTATTTTGAAGACTCTTATTCTGTTTTTGAAGGGCAGCGCACTCCTTCTTCATCTCGGCCAATTTTTCCTTGTTCTCAAAAGCCTGCATGGAGAGAGAGTGGGCGTGTTGAATGGCCTGAAAGAAAACAAGGCAGAAATCATTACAAAATATTGCAAAACTTTTTAAGTATAAAGAAAGTGGCAGGAAGACAAGTTATCAAATTTAAAGACTTACTTGGACAGAACGCTGCAGCATAAAGGCATAATTCTCATATTCGCTCATCTTGGCATTGCGCTCAAGATCGCCTTCGAGAAGAACCGCAGTACTAAGTGCCACGCCGATGTTCACGTCGTCGGCACTTTCGTTGGCATAGACTGGCCTGTTTTCAAGTGTAATTTTGGGCTCCCAGGGAATTTTGGGAACCCTGGACCCCGAAGTCGTCGCAGACGACGACCTTGGCCTTTTTGGCTGAGTTGACCCTGATGGTTGGGCTTCAGCAGATCTTTTGGCGGGTGCAGAAGTGGTCTTCACAGTTGAAGTTAGTTGAGAGATCGGCAGAGCATCTTCAACCTCGGCCTCAGTAGCTTTGGCCTTTGGCTGGGCCTTCTTGACTCTTTTTGGTTTTGGTGGAGGCACCGTTTGGGACGGTACAGCATCCACGTCAGTTGGAAGGTCGGCCAAAAGATCCCGCACAACCGGCTTCGGGCGAACCATTTCGGCAGTTTTTACAAGTCGTCGTCGGCGTTTTCTTTCTGAAACTGGAACCAAGTATGGTGCCGATGTGGAAGGCTGATCGGCTGGATCAGGTGTGGACTCTTGATCGGTTCTTGATGTGGATGCGGTTTGATTCGTGGCAGTTGGTGGAGAGGCGCTCTTCTTCTTTTTCTTCGGAACGTCGAGCAAAATTGACTTATAGGTGGGGATGAAATTCAACACCAGTGGAGCCTTGCGCTTCTGGAGTGGAAGGTCCAGGAGCTTCTTCAGGTCGGCCCTAATGAAATAGGACTGGCGAAAGTCCTTGGGTGGCTTGCGAACGTTTGCAACAAAGAACATAACATCAGAAACAGATAAAATCTTCTTCAGACTTGAAAAAAGAAACCAGCAACTAAGTAGTCGATACTGGGCTCTTACCCTTGCCCTCCTTGACCGTTCGAGGAAGAGGGAAGAGTTGGACTTCTTCATCTGGGCCAAATTCCCAGTTTCCAGAGGCAATAAGATAATCGTCTAGAGGCCCTTTGTTGGAGTCAGGAAGGTCGGCTACGATTTTATACTCAGTAGACCTCGGCTTGAGGTAATACACGTAACCCTTTTCTTTCAGGTTGAGAGCACACATAGTGTAACAGAATTGGATGTCGGCAAGAGTGATCCTAACATTCTCCTGCCGAGCTAAGGCTATGATGCCATTAAGCGTTCTATGGGCGTTGATGGTGAGTTGCATAGGGTTCAAAGAATAGTAGTGAAGGACTTCACGAAAAAGGGGATCTAGGGGGAACCGAAGTCCACACTCAACAAAAGCTACGACAGGGAAAGGCATGGTATTTTCTGTAGGCATGATGGAGTCGTCATCACCAGCTAGCCTAAGATGGACATCTGCTGGGATGGAGAATTCTTGCCTAAAAAACTCTAGTTTGGTTGGGGTGTTAACCCTATTTCTCCACATACCCATGATTTTTGGTGTAAAAGTGCTAGGCTACAGAAACAGGTTACTTTCGAAGGGTTATTGGGATCTCGGCCTAAACCTAGGTATGTACTGGTTCAAATTGTTTCAATTTTTCCTAAGGATTGATGGTTCTATAAGCAAATCCCAAACCTAAATCTACGAAGAACGAGTATGAAGGACAGAAAATCTGGAAAACAGAAAAGCAAGAGCGAAGCTTCAGATTCAAGAATACAAAGGGTGGAAGACCAAGAATAGAGGAGAAACAGTGCAAATGTTCATGTGTAAAATCAAGAAATAAAGACGCATTCAGGTGAATGATTCGCAAATTAAAAGCTAGAGCAGAACAGTAACGGCAAGAAATTTCAGGGATAATCAAGAACTAGAGAAGAAAAGCCAGTTGCTTACCAGATAAGGTGAGGCCGGAAAGGAATTCGCCGAGGTCAGACGACGGGTGCAACAGTGACGAAGACTTCACCAGGAAGACGAATGGAGACAGTAGCAGAGTTGAGAGCTTCGAGCAATGGCAGATTCCAAGAAGAAGGAGCCTTAGAGAGAGAGAAAGCCAGGAAATCAAAATGCAAAAGTGAAGAGAAGAAGAGAGCGACAATTGTTTTGTCATAAAAGTGAAACGGCGGCAAAAGCATTCATTGTGCCTAGGTTAACGCATGCGTCAGATGGCGCAAGCAGAGAAAAGACGGCTTGCAGGCGCGTCACCAGCACAGACCAATAAGGGTAAAATGCGTCGGTGGAACGGTCGAAAAATAGTGCATGACACCTCATGCGCGTAGGAGAATTGATCTGAATTCTTGTTCTTGGATGAAGACATGTCGGCTTGAAATGGATGATCTCGGCTAGAAAGTTCTTAAGCCGACGTACGAGAAAGAAGTTCAATGTAGGCTCCATCACCTCAGTATGCCGAGGTAATAGAACCTAGGGGGCAGTTGTGGGGTTATATTTCTGAGTACCAACACGTGGCAAGGGACGCCGACGTGTCAGCCGAGGTGCCACGAGTCGTGGTAAGTTTTGCCGAGGTAATCTACGAATTGCCGAGGTTATCTCCGAAGATATCTTAATCCGGGATAAAAGCCTCTCATTTCTTCTACCTCGGCTTAACATGCAAAGGCCGAGGCACCTGTAGAAGAATTAAGCCGAGGTAACTGTTAGATTGGCCATACCTATGTAATATGATAATATTATCTTGGTCAGATAGATGTCCAACCATGTGAGGAGAGCCATGAGGCCAACACCTCGCCAACTAGCTGACCTTGAGGCCATGAGAGTTGGCCATGAGGCCACTAGAAGCCATGTGATGTAATAAAAAGCTTTTATCTGGAAAGCTGCCAAAAGCGCAACAATGGGCTGGCAAGCCAGCTCAAAAGTTGATGGCCTCTCCATCTCTATTTTGGTGCATATATAGAGAGGGCCGAGAGGGAACAAGGGAGAGCTAACACTTACAGTTATAAGTTTAGAGAACAAAGAAAGAGAGAGAGAATTACCGAGAGTTAATTGTAATTCTTACTGTTTATTCAATATAGTGAATCTGTCACCCGTGGACGTAGGCAATTTGCCGAACCACGTTAAATTCTTTGTGTTATTATTTGTGCCATCTATTCTGCCTGTGTTCTACAGCTGAATCACTAAGGCGGGCAGTGTGATCGGAAAATCACTCACACAGATATTGTCATTAATTAAGTTATTTTGAATTTCAAATTTTTAACCATATAGATATGATCACAATCTATGATAATATTGGATTTCACATGTATGGTATTATCATTAATCAGGTTATTAATTAATTAGATTGAGGTAGATGTGTCCACATGAAAACTATAGGATCTATTGGGTTATAAGTTTTTTATAGGACTATATCTTGTATAAGTCTTTTAAATAGGACTTATAAATAATTTACCAAATAATTGATTATAATATTGCAAAAAAGTTTTGAATACAAGACAAAAAAAAACACAAGATACCAAAAAAAATTCAAAAACTAGTTTTAAAAACTTATAACCAAACAAGTTTGGAATTTAATTTTCTAAAAACTATTTTCAAAACTTTTGAAAATTTATAATCAAATAAATTTTCAATTTTCAAAAACCCAATACCCAAAATTGATTTCAAAACTAAATCAAACTGATTTCATTGACTAAAAGGGCATTGTTATGCCCGTTAATGGTTTAAAAGAAAATACAAAAATATCTTTGTAAATAAATAATCATATGTAAACTATGGACATTTTCATTATTTTTTTTAATGGTTTAAAAGAAAATACTAAGATATCTTTATAAATAAATAATCTTATTGTAAACTATGGAAATTTTCATTATTTTTTTTATAGGCAAAAATTATTTTAACTCCCTATACTCAACTCTATGTGCAACTAACCCTCTAGACATTTAGAAATGAGTATATAACTTTTATGTCTTGGTACTATTAGTTTGAATGAAATGTTTGACAATACACTTAAGTTTACGAATTATAATAGCGTTATGTGGTTATTTTGAAATGGTAAGGGATAATTTGCATATAGGTTAAACCACAAGAGATAGTGAAATACCTTATCGTTAACATATTTTAAAGGAGGAATTATATCCTAGTAGAATAGAGATTTTTTTTTTTTTTTACACGAACACGAACATGGAGGGGGTGCAAGCACTCCTACAGATTTTCACTTGTACCCCACATGTTTTTATAAAAAAATTTCTCTGTCCCACTGTACTTTTAATTCTTTCTATTTTAAATTATAAATAACGTTTTAATATTTTTTTTTTCTGAAAAAAAAGATTAAAAAATTAGCTTCTCTCAAGTTTTGAGTCCTAGTTTGGCATAAACTAATAAGTACATACTTTTTATCTTTTTTGGGTTATATCACCTCTCTATTTTTCTGTACATCTTTTCGTAAAAAGTCAAAAAATATACTTATTTAGATCATTCCAAACCAGCCAAAACGTGAGCCACATTTCAATAATTCAAAGCCCAAAACTAAGGAGAATTGACTAACTTGAGTGCGCGTATTGAACGCAATCATGCTTAGATCACAGACTGATCTCTACCCAAAAGTCGATCGTCCGATTTAGGGAGATTTGGCGATCGACGACGATGGTAAATTGACCACTACCAAAGTGGACCTATGACAATAGGTTGATTGTCCGATCAAGATAGATCAACGGTCAACGATGGTATATCAATTAACTATAAAAAAGGGACCAATCAAATAGGTAAGAATAATCACACAAACATATAGATATGAGTTGACTTTTTGACTTTTAACTATTTTAATTTGGGGCTAAAAAATCTGGTCTAGGATAGATTTTTTATTTTTTTGACTTTTATGAGAGAAAAAATAAAATAATTATGATTTGAATATGATATTTTGTCTTATTAAACTAAAAATCTATTTGGTGCTAAAATAACCCCAATCCAACCCAAACCTTCATGTCAAAAATATACTAATCTCTGTGACATAAATTCACCACCTACAATATTCAAATTTAAAATTAAAGTTAATAAAAAATTAAAAAATAAATAAATAAAATTTGAGACCATGTTTGGGAATGGTTTAAAATAGTCAAAAAAAAGTCAAAAAATAACAATAAGTTATCAATTTTTTCTGTTTTACATTTTTTATATGTCTTTTTATAAAAATAATTTTCAAACATACCATGAGACTTCCTTTGAGAAGTTGAGTTTATAGTCACAAAAATCAAATTTTACTATGGATTTTTTTAGAAAGTATAGGAGTAAAAAAATTAATTTTGTTACTTATTATGAAAAGACGTATAAAAGTAAAAATGTAATTCAAATAAGTCTATATTTTCTTACACTTTTCAAAAAAGATTTATAAATGATCAAATCACTCTTTTTAATTTCTACATGTCTTTTATAAAAAAATTAAAAAATTTAATTAAAATAATTAATTTTCAAACAGGATTAAAGAATCATAATAAAGTGAGATTTGGGGCCCACGCGCTATTGGTTGACGAAGGACGAGCTAATAGCGTCATCCAAACGCAAAGGCCGGAGTTTACCTCCTCCCTCGAAACTTCGGCGTTCACAATTTCAATAAATGTTTTTAAAAAAAAATCCATAATCAAACATATAATTTAAAATTTAATTAAAAAATTATTTTCAAAACTTATGATTAAACATACAATTCAATTTTTTTTTCAAAACTGAAAATCAAACTCTTGTCAAAATTCTATTTTAAAAGAAAAAATTTATTTTTTAATTTTATTTTTTAAAATCATGATTTGTGAAGTCATATTTTGAGTTATGAGTTTTGAAAAAAGTTTTGAATTTTATTTTGAGTTTTGAGTTGTATTTTAAAAATTTTTTAGATTTATTTTTTAAAAATATCTAAAATTTTTCTTAATTTTATTTTTTAGGATAAATATTTTATATTTTAAATATTTATTTATTTATTTTTATGTGCATTGTATTTTATACATTTATGTGTTATATATTTTTTAAAAATATTTTAAATATATTTTGTAAATATTTAAAAATTTGAAAAATTTTATTTTTTATTTTAAATATATAATTTTTATTTTATAAATATATTTTTAATTATTTTTTACTTTTTTTAATATATATATATTTTTAAATTAAAAAAAAAGATCACCATGTATATGTCGTATATGTAAATCATAACAAATTATTTGGTCAATAATAAAAAAATAACAAAAATTAGAAAAAATATTTTTTCAAAAAAATATAAAATAAAAAATAATTTTCAAGGAAAAAATAATTTTTTTTTTTAATAAATTTTGAAAAGAGTTTTTTTTTTTTTTTATTATGAGTTTTGAATTATGTATTTAGTTATTAGTTTAAAAAATAGTTGTTGAATTAAGTTTTGATTTGTGTATTTAGTTAAGATTTAAGTGTGGAGGTGTGTTTTGCGTTTAAAATATTAAAAAAATTAAAAAACTTACAAAATAAAATAAAATATTTAAAATAAAAAGATAAAAAATATTTAATTAACAATTATATATTTAAAATAAAAAATAAAATTTTTTAAACATTTTAAAATATTTTAAAAATAAATCTAAAAAATTTTAGAACACAACTCAAAACTCTTTTTAAAACTATATTTTTTTTCAAAACTCATAATTAAACAAATTTTCTCTTTTCAAAAATCATAACCATTTAATTTTTATTTTATCATAATCTAAAAATTTCTCTTTTATCCTATCTAAATCATAATCATTTTATTTTTTTCACAAAAATTTAAAAAATTAAAAAATTCAGCACACTTTTTAATTCCAAACTAAAACAATAATAATAATAAAAAAGGCTAAAAACCAACCCAGTCAATCAATTAATTTAAGGAAAAAAAACCTTTGAAAGACACTCCGTCCGTCCCAATCTTCTCATCCGTGAAATCAATTGAAAAACCAAAGGCTCAATCGACCTGAAGCTTCTCATCTAAGCAAACCCTTCTCAACCTTGGCTTTGCTCTCTCTGATCGCAAACAGGTCAACTCAAAACCCTAATTCCCCAATCCAACAAACAACAACAACAACAGGAAGAAAAGATGAAGAGAGTCTTCGGCGTCAAGAAAGACAAAGAACCCCCTCCTTCCGTTTCCGACGCCTCCGATCGGGTCCCCTCTCTTTCTCTCTCTCTACACATAATAATGATGGCTTCAGAGTATTTGCTTTTTTTTTTTGTTTTTATTAGAATTGGGGTTTTTTTTTTTTTTAAATTTTATTTTTTAATAGATGTTTTGGGTGTATTTGTTTGCATCTATCAAAATTTTTTGGATATGATATGTGGGGATGTGTTTGTGTTTGAGAGATTTATTATTATAATCATGCTCAAGACACAAAGTTGAGTTTTTTTTGTTAAAAATGTAGGCTTGCTTGTCCTATAGTTTTCAATTTATCTAGAATTAATTGCAAATTGATATGATTCTTGGATGCTGATGTATAAACATTTGCCAATTGCCACTGAACTACTGCTGTTACCAAGTTACTTCTTATGCTTGTTGGTGAAAGAAACATTACATTTGGTAACCTCTTGGTAAATATTGGAAAAACTAGCTTTATTCTTAAGGAAAGAGCGAGCTTATCATTCTTCTTCAACAAGGGGGAAAGCAGTGTTAGTTTGGGGTTAAGAGGTGTGTCCATCTGGTGACAAGGCACTAGTATGTTAGGAAATCGACTCTTCCTAACCAGGCACAAAATAGCAAACAATAAAGCTAAAACAAATCGAAACAAGCACACACAAAAACACAATTACAATTCTCTATTGAATACATGAGGCGTCCCTCATCTATTTATAAGCATAGAAATTAGGGCAGCGCGGAAGCAATAGGACCCAGCATGGTATCCATGTGTCCGGCACTCATCCGTGCAGCCATACAAATCATTGCCTGACCAAAAAGTTTCTGTAACGAAAACATGAAGGTTTTATGCCTTCTAGCTGAGGAACTTAGTTGTAGAGTGAATATTTTTTTTCCTCTCTGTTTGGTCTTCTATGATTTTTCCCACATACACACATACTTGAACTATATGAATTATAAGTTCGAAGTAGTAATGCATTTACATCAATATTTATAGGGTACATCTCCATGTGATAATTTTGTTGGGAGTGATCTTTTTGAGTCTTTTATGTCCACGTGGAAACATTGCTTATTTTATTTATTTATTTTTTCTCAACTTGTAGCTTGTAAGCAGTTTGTGGAATTGAATTGAAACAGTCCTAGGAATGGTTGTCCAGGCTATGTATATTATTACTACAAGCCATGTGGATCTCTTTCTTTATTGCTAAGAGAATGTGAGAGCAACAGGGAAAATTAAATTGCATTAGGCCTTATTATTTTTCTTCAGAGTGATGTGCCAATGTGAAACTTATTGATGAGATCAGAAGAATTACACAAGCAACAGGAAGACCAAGCACAATAGGCGAAAAAGTAAGCGTAGAGTTACTCAATAAGAGTCTAATGTAGAGGCACCGTCTTAGCTGAGATGTTTGTGTAACAATTACCCAAATCAGGTTCCAGTTAAAGAAACCATCAAGGTGGGAGGGAGGTCTGGCCCCATCTATTTTTAAATAAACGAATGTTGAAAATGAAATATGCAAGTGAATTGTGGCAACCCATTTGATAGGTGCTCTCTTCAGTATGAGGCAATAACTTGGTTCAGTTAGCCTGCTTTTCCTTTTGTTGGATCTAACCCTTTCTCCAATGGTTTTAGACACAGGAAATATGATGCTGCCATCATTGTCTTTGAATACACTTAGTATGCCACTTTTACCTTGGGTTTGCACAGGTTCACTTATCAGTGTGTTCTGTAAAGTTTCAAATTGGCGAATGAAGGGCTTTGGGGGGGGGGGGAGAGAGAGAGAGAGAGACTCTTGTAAAGAAGAGAGAAAAATAAACTTGTAAGGGTTTATCGAAACGTCACCATTTATTGTTTTTTATTTTACCGGCCAATAAACAGATTAGGGTTCATGGTTAGATAAAGTAGGGGGTGATATTGTTATTTTTGGTAAGATGGGTAGCAAAATTTTTTAAGTCAAATACATAACGTGAGATTTTTATCCCTTGTGAGGCGGGGCTTAAGAATTTTAAATTTTTATATTTATTAAATAAATAGAACGGTGTAAATACTTTTCTCTTTAAGGCGTTAAACATGTCACTGCAGAAAGTGAAACTTGTCCTCGTTGAATGTGAAGTCGACTTTCTTAGTTTTAAATATCGAGCTTCTCACTTGAGTCTTAGCTTTGTGTTATTTATTGGTTGGTCATTTACTTGAATTTTCTTATGGAATATAGTTACGAAAGAGGTTCTTCTTCTTCTTTTTTATTTTTTATTTTTCTTTTTTATGTTAAATCATCTACAAACTTCACTATAGGCTCCAAAGTGGATAATGGGCCTCCAGCCAATTAATGGCTGTGTGCCATCACTTGTAATCCTGTTTATTTATTCTTCCAAATATATGTAAATTATGTTTTATTTATTCAATCCAGATCAACAAAAGAGGTGAAACAGTTGACGAGAAGATCAAAAAGCTTGATGTTGAACTTGCTAGATATAAAGAACAGATAAAGAAAACCCGCCCTGGTCCTGCCCAAGAAGCTGTCAAAGCTCGAGCCATGAGGGTTCTCAAGCAGAAGAGAATGTAAGTTATTTTCATGAGATTGCCTCTTTTCCCAATGTATGAACATATCATGGTACTCTAACTATGTACCTTAGTCTTATAAAGTAGCACCTCTTGATACCATTTATCAGTAGTGGATTGTAGTCTGTATTTCAGATCAAATTATATCTTGGTTGGAGAAGTTTGGGAAAGTGGGTTGGTTAGGACACAACTTGCATTCAAGAGATTTGGTTTAGGTAGATCAAACAAAAGTTCAAGTTTGGTGAAACTGGGAAGAAATGTACCAATTTGTGAGGTGTCTCTTTGTTGGATCGTGGATCGAATCTCGGATTGTAAGATTCTAATTTTTGTGTAAAATGAGGTGAAAAATCATTTGTAGTGATGATGCATGTTAAAAAATGATTGAAGGAAAAACAATAAATTTGACATCATGCTACTTCCATACTCTACATCTCTACTGACTAAAGACATATTATATATTTCTCAACACAAATTATTCAAAAAGTCATTTGAGTATGTTCACAAACATACATAATTGTTTTTACTGAAAAAAAAAACAATAATCCGTGTGTTTGGTTTGAGTTTTCTGGATTAAGTTTTTTGAAAACTGACTTTTTTGGTTTTCGTGTTTTTTTGTTTTTAGTGAATATTTTTTAAATTTTAAAATTTTTTTGTACTTTTTTAGATGCACCTTACTTAGATGTATCTAAAAAGTAAAAAATTTGTGAAAAAATATTTTAAAAAATTAATAAATACATAAAAATACAAAAATGTACTGAATTCTTGTATTTTTGGTATTTAGTGAATTTTTAAAAGATTTTTTTTACATTTTTTTTACTTTTTAGGTGTATTTATATTAGGTGTGTCTAAAAAGTAAAAAAATTGCTTAAAATATTAAAAAAATTCAGTAAAAATAAAAAAACACGGAAAATAAGAAAGTAGAATTTTCTGAAAAGTGGAAACAAGCAAGGTGATGTTTTCAGAATTCAGAGTTCCATGGCAACACCATAATGTTGAACTATCCCATTATGATCCTTCTCCCTGTCCTACTACGATTCTAAATGATTCTACTTCCATCCTACTTTGATTTTGGTATATTACTTAATTTTACACCAATTTTAATCGTTTGAGCAATCTAGGATCTTAGGATCGATCTTACAATCAAGGTCGTGTTTTTTGTAACCATGATTTATAGACTTTTAGGCCAAACTACGATCACATCAAAATTGTAACTAATATTCAGCTTGCTTGGCTGTGTTTTTCCAAAAACACTTTTTAAAAAATTTTACATTCTTGTTTTCCGTGTTTTTTTGTTTTTTTGTTTTTATTGAATTTTTTAAATATTTTAATCATTTTTTTTTACTTTTTAGACATACCTAACATAAATATACCTAAAAAGGAAAAAATTTGTGAAAAAAATCTTTTAAAAATTCACTAAATACCAAAAATACAAAAAAAATACGAGAATTCAGTACATGTTTTTTGTATTTTTATGTATTTATTAAAATTTTAAAATATTTTTTCACAAATTTTTTACTTTTTAGATACATTTAAGTAAAGTGCATCTAAAAAGGTAAAAAAAATGTTTAAAATTTTAAAAATATTCACTAAAAATAAAAAAAACACGAAAACCAAAAAACTGAGTTTTTAAAAAACTTAATCCAAAAAACTTAAACCAAACACACTGATTATCTTTGGGCAACATGGGTTTGTAACCATGTACCTGGTCTCCACAGTGAGGATTAAGGCCTCGTTTGAGAACATGCTTTTTTAGTAACTTTTTAGCTTTTTGGCTAAAATATGATGTAAAAAAAAGTAGTATGTTTGGGATGACTTTTTTGGTTTTTTATGAAAAGATGTGCAAAAAGTAGAGAAAAAAGAGAATTTTTGAATTTTTGGTATAGGCTGTTGGCTTTTTTATTTTTTTAGTGACTTTTTGACTTGTAGGCTAAAAAGTGAAGTTGCCAAACAAGGCATAAGTTTCATCTACCAATTTTTTGAAATTGATGATGCTATGTTCCATAACAGCTGTGAGAATACCACTGTTAATGTGGCTGTTAGTAATTTTGCACGTTCATGGAAGATTTTGAAGACCAGTTTTGTTCCCCTGCCGTTCGTGCCTAATGAAATGATGGTGTATACAATGAGGTGTTTTCTATAGAGGCATTTTGAACATGTATCACTCATATGGAGAAGATGTAACTGAACACATAAGAGTCTTTGGTTTCGTGGTTTGGGCCTATTTGGTGCAACTTATTAAGGCTATTTATGGTTTATTTTATTTCATTTTTGAAATCTGTACCAGAGTTGGATACATTTTTTGCTTACAACTTTATGAGGCAAAAATAGCTTAAATAAGCTAATTATCGGCAAGTTGGGGGTGGGATGCTTTTAACTCTTGTTGTTTGATTACTTTAGCTTACAAAAGGTTGCACTGAACAGGCCCGCAAGTTTTTCTAAATCTAATTTATTAGTTTACTAATCAACATAGCTAGTGTAATCTGTAATGATTATAAAAAAGTTTTAAACTGTTTCATTTTAAATTACTAAAATCAATTAAATGGTAGGCCTATTTTACATGTATAGTATGTATTTTTATTACGAAGACACTGCGTAAGGATAGCATACTGTTATTGCTGGGGCCTCTGTTTATTGAAAATTGAGTCATTATGACCCTGTTCCAATTATTGAATGAAATTGCATATTTTTTCAAATGAAATTCTATAATTCTGGGATTGTCTTACACTTAAAAGCTATCAAGTTGCTTTATTCTTTGCTCATATATATATATATATCTCCTTGATATATACAACCCATTATGCCTATGGGCAGGTACGAAGGACAACGTGATATGCTTTACAATCAGACATTCAATCTAGACCAAGTTTCATTTGCTGCTGAGGGAATTAAGGATGCTCAGCAAACAGTATGTTCCACATAGCTCCTTGATGTGTTTTTATTTTATTTTTTTAGATAATTACTATTGGGGTCTCCTTGAACTCATCTATGATGTTTTGGGCTTTTTCAATCAAGAAATGTTGGGCAATGGGCTACGAGGATGGATGCGCAGTTAGTGGAACATTCTGCATTATAGTTCTTGAAATGATACACATGGGCTGGCTTAGCTATGAATAAGCTAAAATTTACATGCACATCAGTGTTACATGATTTAATGCAATTTAAATTCAGGCTTGTGAGTATTGAAAACTAGGGCTTAGTGTCCGATGAAACTTACCCATAACATGTTACGTAGCTTTTACAAATGAAATGTTTAATAGCTGTGTCCTTTTGACACCCAAATGAGCCTGATCTAATTGATCTTTCTCAAATGTGGGTCAGATGATTAATCTGTCTCGACTAATAACAATGCTGCACCTTTCATGTGAGATTCACTGTGCTAGATCTAGTATTGGTTGTTATGGGCCCACACCATATTCATCATAAGATAATTGTTTTTCTTCGTAGCGCCCCAAGGGGCATGATTCAAAGCATTTCAAGCGGAGCTCATTCTGTACCCTGATTGGAACCTGCTTGCCTACCTCATGAGAGGTAGGGGAATAGTTATTTGTTACTTGGGGGGTGGGGATTTTTTTTTTCTTTTTCTGAAATGTGTCCTAGATTCTCTAATCCATATTAGTATCCATTTTTGGCTCTGAAGAAGATGGGTGCTCTGGAGTCACTTTTTAGTGAATCAGATGCAATTAGTTATGACTTAATTGCCACAACTAATCTTGTTGTATTCTTCTTTGCAGATGTCAGCTTTGAAATCAGCAAACAAAGAGTTGAAAGGAATGATGAAGACCGTGAAGATTCAAGACATAGATGTTTGTACATGATTTTCTAGTATAATTCCTCCTTTTCCATTGTGCTGTAATTGGATATTTCTAATACTGGATGCTTGATTGTGCTTTTATTCACAGAACTTGCAAGATGAGATGATGGACCTCATGGATGTGAGCTCTGAAATTCAAGAGTCTCTTGGTAGAAGCTACAGTGTACCTGATGACATTGATGAGGAAGACCTCATGGGTGGTAAGCTCATATGTTGTTACATGAACTTCTATGTGGAAGAGGAAACGTGTTGCATGGATTGTTACCAGAAATGAAAGTAACACCTTTGATTGTCCTTCCTGCTTTCATGCTTTTCATGGGGGACAAAACATGTTCTTGAATTTGTATATATTTTTCTTTGAACAAAAATGGAACTATCATTTCATAAACAAAAGCAACTACAAAAGTTTGTGTACGCTTAGCTTAGCACACCAGTGGGATTTCATAAACAAAAGCAACTACGAAAGTTTGTGTATGTTTAGCTTAGCACACCAGTGGGATTGTGAACCCTAGAATTTCATTCTAAACATCCGACTTATATATATGGAAGAAGGCTAATTTATCTCATTCAAGTTTTCCTTCATACCCACGATGGCTAGCTCAAATGGTAAGTCCCCAGGTAAACAACCAGGAGGTCTTAGGTTTGGGTCCCTACTTCGCTTGATATGTGAGGTTAGCGAGTGGTCGCGCATATCCAGGGTTTTACCATGGGTGTCACTGAAGGTGGGGTCAGGGGAATCCTCATTATCAAAAAGTTTTCCTCCTTACCCTGGTTGTTTAGCACAAGTCTCTGCAACTAAATTGCTTTCCTAGTGGAAAACTTAATTTAGACATATTATTAGGGAAATTCTATACTACACATCTTAAGGTGTACCATATGCCCCAGTTATGATATTTGTGGTATTTGGTTATGACCCATTGTGGTGTTGGTTTGTGTTATTAGTTATGACTTAGTTATGACCTCTTGTAGTTGTTATTTTGGTTATGACCCTTGGTTATGACACGTTATGGTGATGGTTATGAATGGCATATTGTGGTTGTAATTTTGGTTATGACTAAAAAGGTATGTTGTGCCTCAAAGGTGTTTGGTTATGATCCATTAAGTTATGACAGAAAGTGATTTGGTTATGACACTTTGTGGTATCAACACGACAAAGTGTCATAACTTGCATATAGTACACCCCTTTTTTAGGGGTGTGTATTGTAGCATTACCCTATATTATTATGTTTATTCATCCTCTTTGATGTTGTGGTGCAGAGCTTGATGCTTTGGAAGCTGACATGGGCATGGAGACTGAAAGTGATGGGGTGCCTGCGTATCTTCAACCTGATAAGGAAGATTTAGATGGGGAACTCAACTTGCCTTCAGCACCAACAGGGCATGCCGTACCGGCTGGCAGAGCCAACACCCAGGTAAATTTTCATCAATTTCATTCGAGGGATCTCTTTTCTTGCATTGCTATGAGTGCATGGAATGGAAAGCATATTTCATTACAGAATAGCCTGCTGTTTTTCCTGAAACTTGTGACATTATATTCTGTTGACTGAAACCGAGCTTTTACATGTCCCTATTACATTTTTTTGGTGCTGTCATGCATTTTTATTCTATCCATTTATTTTTTTTCACCTCAAGAGGATGATATATATCTAGTATAATATATTTAAAGCTAAAATGACATATGTATTTTTCCATTTGTACTGTTAAGTTGTCTATTTATTGTGTTCGAATGTGTGTTCATATCTCTGATGCTCGACAGGCTGAGGATGAATTGGGTTTACCCGCTGTTCCCCAGGCAAGTATTCGTGGTTAGATGGAGTTGACCAAGTGGAGTGTAATTTGCTGTCTTCTGTGTCTATTCAATGTTAGGAGGGATTGGGTTGGGGTGAGCCATTGTGAACATATTGTGTAGAACTTGATTTCAATTGCTCTTGTTCTAACATACGCCGGAGGTTTGAAAATTCGTTTGAAATTATTTGGGATATATATTTCATGGTAAGTACCATTGTGGATCTTGTATGATTAAAGAAGACAAGGAGCATTTTGTTAATTGTTACATGTAGAAATCTGCAAATTGAACACTCTGCTAATACATCTGTTATGTTATTCAATTTCATCTTTCCTATGTTTGTGCGTAGAGATTTTGTTGGAATTGTGAGTTTTATCAGCTGTGAGCTGTTGCAGCCTAGCTTGTTTCAGTCCTTGCTGAAATTGCACCAGATCTGGTTAATTTTTGGCCTTAGTTTATTTTGTTGTTTACGCTCCATTTGTCTCAGCAAAAAAAGGTTTTTAAGAAGCGTGTTTTCTATGTTTGGTTGCGACTTTGACATTAATGTCCTATGGTTGTAGCTTATATTAGTGGGTGTGGTGGTGGTAGCAGCGGTATCGTAGGGATGGTGGCATTAGTAAATATTTAGTTTGAAAAATATTTTACACCTTTCAAATATTAGAAATTACCAAACATATTTTTTTAGAGATTAGTAGAATTCATCCTTTTTAAAATACACTTGTATCAAACATTTTATGATTTTTCTTCTTGGCAAAGAAAAGCAAGATGTCTTCTGGCTTTTTGTTTATGAGTGTAACAAACATGTATGATGTTTTTATTTTTTTGTGAATAGGAAACAAAAGATTAACAACAGCATCACCCTACAGTGCATTGGTATTGTTCTTGTGCAAGTTGTGGTGGAATTGCTTGGACTTCTTTTTTTTTTTTTTGAATGGACTTGGACTCATTTGTGATGCAACTACCAGTAACCAACTTGCATTAGGTATTATGTTCAAAATCATCAAAACACTTTTCAAAGTCAAGACTCAGACCTAACATTACTGGGTTATCTAAGAATATTTTTACAGAGGCAAGGCCTTTCAAAACAGTGCATGTTTCGGAAAAAGAACAAAAATGAAAAGCCATTTCCACTTGACAGAATGTAAGTTCCTAGAACATAAAACATACTTGACATTTACAAGTGCGCAGTTAAGCAAAAGTGGCCACGACCATCAAAGTTGAAGCATCTTCAATCGATTTCTTTTAGAGAACAGTGCTCTCCAGAGCAAAGATGGGTTCAATTTCTTCAGTTAAGATCGAGTTTTCCCATGTCTAACATCTGCCACAAAGCATCCAAGCTACAGCCGTCTGAGGTGGAACTTGATCTGAATTTTGTACTGACATTGCTGTTGGAGGAATAAGCAAAGCACAATTTTAACCTTTCCACTTCTTTTCTTAGAGATTGATGGTGCCCTGTAGAAATAATTATCGACAATAATTACAAGAAAATGAAACATATCATAACATTAGTAATGATCAAATTTATATAGATTAATAAACAAAAATTAAGCATTCAAGAATTACAATTTTATTAATGATTTACTACTTGTTTTCCATCTACTTAGTGCTCTCTTTTGTGAACCTTTGGAACAAAAAACTTGTGGATTTAATGTTTTAACTTTGACAGAAATCATACTGAGAATGGAGTTACTTCATTGGCCTAGTCGAAAACTTCTAGGGCCAAATTTGGAATACTCATAGGTGCCATTTCCATTAAATTTTCCGAAAATGAAAAACAGTAGAGATAAAGAACTCACCATCTACAATCAATTTTTCCTGCTGAAGTCTAGCAACCTGCTGCTTTAATTTGCTGTTCTCCATTGATAAAGCAACGCGTTGCTGAAGCAAAGAAGCAACTCTTAGAGCCAATTCTGACTCCGAAGTCTACACAATGAGAACACATTTGCGTTAGAAGAACACCAAAAATACAGATTGAGCAAAATGATAAAACTGAACAACAAACCAGTACCAAATCTTTCGAAGTTTCGTGTCTTGACCCCATATCAAGAGAATTTTCTTAGGAACAAAGATTGAAACCCCTTAATTTTACTCAAAACAACACGACAAATTACATGTCAAATTTTGATTTGTCACAAATAACCATGTAAGGCCCAACTTGCTTGCCATGTCATTATGAGTGAATTGTGGGTCTCTAGTATTGCTCAGGGACATATTTACCAAAGAACTATAATAACAATTAAAGCAGAGGCTTGATTCTTTTTTACTGAAAACATCTTAATACTTCTAATGAACTGTTCTTATTCCAACAAAATATCAAGAAGCATGTTCCTCTATTGCATTTTCTGTTGCACGGGCATCCGGTACCCAGATTGAGATAGAAATTAAAATATGTAACAAGTAATTTAGGACAATAGGATCGTGTTCCCTTTCTCATTACCTGCAAATCATCAACAGTTCTTTCCAGCTCAGCAATGTATTGGAGTTTACGAACCCTTGAGCGCTGCCCAGAATGCCTGCAAAGAAACCATTATTACCAAGTATTTTAACATAGATTTGGGTTTGACAATCTTTTAATGTACCTCAAAACGGAGAACATCAAAAAGCTAAAACAAGAAATGGATGGCAACTACGAAACATGGATAAGGACACACAACATGGATATGACACCATATGAACATACCATCATGATGATTTCAAAAAAATCATGACACGACACAAAGATCAAGATACAAACACAGCCTTAGTGTTTGAAACATGCCTGTTCCAAAAAATATAATAACAATAATAATAATAATAATAATAATTGGAAATATTTGGAAAAATGCCTGAAATTTATCCTAAAGTGTCTGATAGAAGTGTTTGCTTCTGAGGATAGCGTTGAATATAGAAATTAGAGCAAATAGAATTTTTTTATTTTTAGTACTATGTATATAATTTCTGATTGTCAATCACTGATTTAGTATGTTTCTTTATATATATGGTTTCTTAAATTGTATCATGAATCTATTATAGATATATGGCTTTTACCTCATTCATGAAAAAACTAAATAATTCTTTTCATTCTTTTTAGTATTAGAGCTAGGTTAATTATCTAGTAATTTTGCTTCACCGGCGGACGGCAGCCTTACCTTGGCCGCCCGCCCGCCCGCCGGACCTTTACCCATTTCACTGCTATATTTTCTTTCAGTATCACTTCGTGGTGATCTCTTTCTCTATCTACTAGTTTATTCCTATCTCAAATATCTCTATCATATTTTTTTTTACTCGCAATCCATTTATTTGGACTACCTGTTGAGTTTTTTCCGACTCTGATGTATTAAGCACTTTTTAACTTTTTTTATTTAGTGGACTACTAGATTTGTTCGGTAGCATTTATTTGCACTAGCCGTTGAGTTTTTTTTTCGAGCTTTGGTGCTGATGTATTAAACACTTTTTGGCCTTTTTTATTTAGTGGACTACTAGATTTGTTTGTTAGCATTTATTTGGATTAACTGTTGAGTTTTTTCCGACTTCTTCCAGTCATCCGTTGGCAAGCTGTGATTGTTGAATATCTTCGCACCAGGTTGAGAGGAGTGTTGAATATAGAAATTAGAGTACATAAAATCTTTTTATTTTAGTATTATGTAAATAATCTGTAATTGTGTCAATCATTGATTTAGTATTGTTTTCTTATTTATATCGTTTCTTAAATTGTATCATGAATCTATTATATATACATGGCCTTCACTTCATTTGTGAAAAAGCCAAATAATTCTTTTAATTCTTTTGCACTATAGAGGGGGTTAGAAATGGATTTACGTAGCCTTTTAGACATGAACTCAAACATTTGTTTTTCAATCTCCGACACTAGGCAAGGCAAGCATAAAATACTTTCCCACCTGAAATATTGTGATGTTTTGATTCTATATATATTTGCAATGTTTTAATTCTGTATAGGTAAGAGCATCTCCAACGGTGAACCAAAATTTTCACCAAATTTGAGTAAAAAAAAGTCTTTCTCAATCTGATACGGCTTGCGCCGAGGTGCCATGTGTCTTGGTCATGACGCCGAGGTGATCTTGGCAAGGTCGGGGTTATCTCCGAAAATATCGGAATTCGAGATAAGCGGACAAGGCACAAGAGTCCTAGAATGGGAGAAGATTTCAGTTTGGGTAAAGATAAGACTCTTAGAGAGTTTATCCCAATCCTACTGGGAGTCCAAGATTAGCAGTAATCCTAAGTCCATTAGAGCTAGGCTTTTATTGGGACTAGGTTTATGTTGGCTATAAAAGAGAGCACCCCCATGAGTCTAAGGTACGCAATTTATCCTGAGAATAGTGAGTTTAGCAATTGATTATCTTTGAGAGATATACTGACTTGATCGTCGGAGTGCCCCCGGGTGGACGAACCATCGCCGGAATCTTCTCTTTCTGTTTCAGGTCAGCCAGGTGTCATCTATTCTGCCAGTGTTCTCCAGTTGAATACTGAGTTGGCAGTGTGGTCGGAAAATCACTCACATAATTTGGCGCCATCTGTGGGAAAGAAAGGAGAATAGATGGCCAGCAACGGACAGAAGGAAAAGATTGGGGACGACACTCCTGCTGGGAGTGGCAGACCTATCGACCTTGACGTCGAAGGAGACAACCGCAACACAGAAACTCGTGACCAGAATCACAGCAACAAAGACGTTGGCCAGGATGGCAACGTACCAAAGAAGCCAGATCGAAGTGGGTACCACAATGAGGATGACCTCCAGGTATGGAAAGATAGATGCCTGCGGAGGGACGAAGAGGTAAAAGAGATGGCAAACAAATTGGCGGACCTGCAATCGGTCGTCAATTTCATGATGCAAAACAACGTTATGCAGCCACCGTTCCCACTGCAAGACACGCCGATTCCAGTGGCCAATGCCCAGAAGGGAGGGCAAAAAACAATCCCCATAGCCCCTCAGCATACCAAGAGCGAAAGACATTCTCACCGACCTTCCAGGGAAGTCGGACGAGGAGAGTCAAGAAGGGAAGAATCACAGAGGACGCATCACACAAAGGAGGCAGACCCCAAAGAACATCGGCATGTTCAGGGGCAGGCGCTGTGCTTTGACACAACTAATGGAGAAAGGTCGAAAAGGACTCACCACGAAGCTGAAAGTAGTGCACCAAAAAGATTGAAATTCGGAGATAGCCGAGCTCCTGGGCAGACAAAGGAGGACTTAAGAGATTACCTCAAGAGGAAGCAACAAAAGCCCGATGCCGAGGTAAACTCCCCTGATAAGCCGAGAACACCGTTCTCAGTGGAGTTGGACAAATTTGAAGCACCGAAGAGATTCAGTATGCTGAGGTTCCAAATATACGATGGTAAGTCAGACCTCAACTTTCACGTTGGATTATACTTGAACTTAATGGCATTGTATAGTGGGAACGAGCCGTTGCTCTGCAAAGTGTTCCCCTCGTCCTTCGGGGAGATTGCATCAGATTGGTTTCACAAACTACCAAAGGGAAGTGTGAAGACCTGGGAAGGCCTGGCCGAGATGTTTGTGGCCAGGTTCGTGACAAACAAGCTACAACCATTAAGGGTAGACGCATTGATGGCTCTGAAGATCAGTAAGGATGAGGGCCTTAGGGCCTACGCAAAAAGATACTATGAGGTGTTCAACCGAATACCCGAATGTAATCAAGAGATGGCGGTCGTATCTTTCAAGAACGGCCTAAAAGACAACTGCCCGCAACGAAAGTCTTTGGCAAAGACACTGCCAAAAAGTATGGAAGAGCTCATGGCCAGAATTGAAAAATACGCCAGAGCCGAGGAAGATACATTGGGCACTAAGGAGACAAAACAAGAGAAAGGAAACGGCTCGTCGAAGCGAGGCCGAGGAAACAATGGATCCAGCAAGCAAGAGACAGAACTGAGGGCTGCACAGGCAGTGACAACTGTGTTCCGGATCCCAATCCACAAAGTCCTGGATCGAATTCGGAATCAACCCTATTTCAGAACACCAGCGAGGGCACCAGGAGAATTTATGGGAAGAAACCTTAACAGGCATTGTGCCTACCACAATGAAGATGGGCATATGACTTAGGGCTGCAGAGCCCTGAAAGCACACTTAGAAGACCTAGTGAGGCAAGGCCATCTGAGAGACCTTGTCGATGAAGCCAGGATAAGAGAAGAGCAGGCAAGACTGCCTCAGGCACCAGCGGCTTTGCCTTCCCCAGCACAGCAACCTCAAGCAGGAGAACCTCGGGTAATTAACGTAATTCACTCGAAGGTCAAAGAGAACGAAATAAGGGGAGAGACTCAGAGGGTAAAACACCTACAACATGTCTACCAAGTCGAGGAGAAGAGACATCGGGCAGAGGAGTGCCAAGGACCAGTAGTGTCCTTTACAGAAGCCGACCTTGAGATGGTGCAGCATCCACATAACCATGCCTTGGTAGTATCCCTCCAGGTTGGGGAATGCCAAGTGAAGCGCATCTTGATTGATCAAGGCAGCTCTTGTGACATCATGTATGTCAGATGTTACAAGGAGCTGGGTCTTCACCCAGACGATATGGAACAATCAAACGGCCCAATGGTTAGGTTCAATGGAACGCCGAGATGGCCACTGGGCACAGTAAGCTTAGATGTGCAGGCTGGCATGAAGAAGGTAACAACAGAATTCACCGTAATCGACACACCCTCCCCTTACAACATCATCTTGGAAAGGCCATGGTTGCATGCAATGGGGGTTGTTCGCTCAACACTGCATCAACTATTGCAGTTCCCAACAGAGCATGGGATTGAGGAGGTCAGAGGAGATCAGCTGCAGGCAAAGAATTGCTCCATGGCAGCAATGAAATCCACTTGCAGCATACGGGAACTAGAGAAGGCAGAGATCGAAGACGAGGACATGGAGGTCCTAGAGGATGTCGGCAAGGAGCCAGCCGAGAAGAGTGAAGAAGCACTGAAGAAAATCCTCGTCCAGGAGGAAGATGAAGAACGCTTCTTTCTTTTCGGCTCGGGCTTAGCTGAAGAAGAGGAAAAAGAGTTGGAAGCTTTTTTGAGAGTAAATATTGAGGTGTTCGCTTGGATGCCTTACGAAATGCCTGGCATTGACCCCGAGGTCACTTGCCATAAACTGAACGTTGATAGGTCGGCCAAACCTATAATCCAACGAGCAAGAAGACCGACGTTGATGCACGTCGAAGCAGTGGAGGAGGAAGTAGACAGACTACTGGAAGCCAGGGCCATTCGTGAGGTAAATTACCCGACATGACTATCGAACACAGTAGTGGTGAAGAAAAAGAATGGTAAATAGAGGGTCTGCGTGGACTTTACCAGCTTGAACAAGGCCTGTCCCAAAGACAGTTTTCCTCTACCCAAGATTGACCAGCTGGTAGACGCTACTTCGGGGCATGGAAGGATGGGCTTCCTGAATGCATATAGGGGGTACCATCAGATAGCCATGTACCCCCCAGATGAAGAGAAGACTGCGTTTATCACTCCCAAAGGGCTGTACTGCTACAAGGTAATGCTTTTTGGGTTGAAAAAAGCAGGAGCAACTTACCAAAGGTTGGTAACCAAGATATTCAGACACCTGATTGGCCGAACGATGGAAGTTTACATCCACGACATGGTCGTGAAGACCAAGGAACTAGAAGGACATCTGGCCGACCTCAAAGCAGTCTTTGAAATCCTTAAAGAATATCGGCTCTGACTCAATGCATCAAAGTGCGCATTTGGAGTTGGATCTAGGAAGTTCTTGGGATACCTAGTGACCAGAAGGGGCATTGAGGCTAGCCCAGATCAGATCAAGGCCATCCTGGAGTTGAAGAGCCCGACGTCGGCAAAACAGGTTCAGGAAGGGCCGTAGCCCTGAATAGGTTCATCAGCAGAAGCTCAGACAAGTGTAGACCTTTCTTCAACTTAGTAAAGAAAGCCACAGACTTCCTATGGACCGAAGAATGCAAAGCTGCCTTGGCCGACCTAAAGAAATATCTGACCACAGCCCCAGTTCTTTCAAATCCAGAACCTGGAGACAAGCTGTTTTTATATTTAGCAGTTTCAGAACATGCGATAAGCACAATGGTAGTCCGAGAAGAAAAATGGGAACAAAGGGCTGTTTACTATGTAAGCAAAACCCTGGCCGATGCAGAAACGAGGTATCTACCCTTAGAGAAATTGGCACTGGCTTTAGTAATGGCTTCAAAGAAGCTGAACCATTACTTCGAGGCACATAAAATTGTGGTGCTAACTGAACACCCCTTGAAGTCCTTACTGCAACAAGGAGACCTGACAAGAAGAATAGCCAGATGGGCAGTCGCCTTGGGCCAGTATGACCTGGAGTACAGACCCAGAACAGCAATCAAAAGCCAGGTTTTGGCCGACTTCGTGGCCGATTTCACTCCAGAATCCATCAAACATCGGGCTCTGTTGAGCCAGGGTGAACGATGTCCAAACAAACAAGGAGGAGCCCAACTAAAGGCGAACGAACAAAGGAAAGAGGAAAAACTCAGACCCTGCAGCATTTACATCGGCGACTCCTTTCGACTGTTCGTTGATGGGAGTTCAAACTGACAGGGAGCGGGGACAGGAGTAGTATTGATATCTCCAGATGGGCAGGTACTAGAACAATCGATTCGTTTTGGGTTCAAGGCCTCAAACAATGAAGCAGAGTACGAAGCACTCATTGCAGGACTGAAACTGGCAGCAGCAGTACAAGCAGATGAGGTAATAGTCTTTTGTGACTCACAACTTATAGTCAACCAGACAACGGGCGAGTTTGCAGCCCGAGATGAAAGGATGTCAGCCTACGCAAAGGAGGTCATCAGGTTGGCAGCCTTGTTTCAGAACTGTCAACTACTCTAGGTTAGCCGAGATGATAATAGTCACGCCGATGCATTGGCCAACCTAGCTAGTGCAGTACAACCTGGAAAAGCAAGGACAATAATGATTGACTACTTGTCGGGCCCGAGCATCGAACCACTGACCACAGAGCGTGAAGCAATGTGTGTGGACATGAGACCAAGCTGGATGGATGCAATTATTGCATTCCTGAAAGAAGGAAAGCTGCCAGATGACCACAAGGAGGCACACAAGATCAGATTAAAGTTGGCAAGATTCAGTCTGACAGCAAAAGGACATCTCTACAGAAGATCCTTCACTGGACCCCTTTTGAGGTGCGTACATCCTTCACAAGTTGAAGATTTTCTATATGAAATACATGAAGGAATTTGCAGAAGCCACGCTGGGGGCAGATCACTAGCTCATAGGGCCATTACCCAGGGGTATTGGTGGCCCTACATCCAGAAAGATGCATAAGCCTATGTGAAGAAGTGTGAAAAATGGCAAAGATTTGCACTTCTGATACACCAACCAGCAGCAGACCTGAACCCAGTAGCCAGTCCTTGGCCGTTTGCCCAATGGGGCATGGATCTTGTCGGACAACTGTCCCAAGCAACTAGGCAAAGGAAGTACCTGCTGGTAGCAATAGATTACTTCACCAAGTGGATAGAAGCTGAGCCCTTAGCCAAGATCCGAGATGTGGACGTAAAGAGCTTCATATGGAAGAACATAATCACAAGATTTGGGATCCCAAGAGCAATAGTCGTAGACAACAGAACAAAATTTGACAGTAAGCTAATCAAGAGCTTCTGCGCAAAGTTCAAGATCAAGAACTACTTTTCAACCCCAAGCTTTCCTCAAAGCAATGGACAAGCAGAAACATCCAACAAAGTTATCTTGGATGGGATAAAGAGGAGGCTGCAAGCAACAAAGGGAAAGTGGGTGGATGAACTACCAAGTGTGCTCTGGGCATATCGGACTACGCCGAGAAGATCAATGGGGGAATCCCCCTTTGCCATGGCTTATGGCACAGAAACAGTCATTCCCTTGGAAGTCGGCATCCTAGGGATCAGAACCCAGGGAGTAGAGAATGGGACCAATGACGTATTATTAGCCCAAGATCTGGATCTACTAGAAGAAAGAAGGGAAAGAGTTGCAATTCAGTTAGCAGCATACCAGCAACAGCTTGCTAGGGCTTACAATAAAAAAGTTAACCCAAGAGAGTTCCAAGTCGGCGACCTAGTCTTGAGAAAAGTCGTCGGCAACAAGAAAAATCCCAGGGAGGGCAAGCTTGGCCCAAACTGGGAAGGACCCTACAGAATCACTTCGGTATTGGGCAATGGGGCATATCGGCTTGAAGATAATAAGGGCAAAGAGTTGCCAAGACCTTGGAACACTTGCAATTTGAAATTTTTCTATCATTAGAATTTTTGTTCTTTTGTCATTTGCCGAAGTACATAAATAAAATTTTCGCTTCTTTATATGTTTATACACTTGTAAAGATACATAACGTTGTTTCTGGAATACATGTATAATGAGAACCCAAGTGGAACTTAGGTTCACATTAGGGGGCAGAGAGAAGAAAAACGGTTTTAACACTTGTTGAAACTTGAGAAAAGTTTACAAGTTGAAGATAAACCGAGATTATGTTTAACACTTGTTGAAACTTGAGAAAAGTTTACAAGTTGAAGTTAAACCGAGATGATGTTTAACACTTGTTGAAACTTGAGAAAAGTTTACAAGTTGAAGACTAAGGTTAAACACTTGTTGAAAATTTTTTGAAAAAATTTTACAAGGTGAAACCAAGGTTATGCCAAGAAAGGTACTTGGGTACTTGCCGAGGTAAATCATCAGTTTGTATAACCGAGATATGTCACCCCGAGAAGGTTGCACAAGGATTGAAGTGTATATTAAAGATATACAAAATATTCTAAGTATGGAAGCATACAAGGCAAACATGCAAGCATTCAAAACAAAAGAGTTGAATTAAAGGCACATCGGCGATGTAAACAGTCTACATTACTTCAAGGAGAAAAAAAAAGTACAAGGCACAAAACGAAGAAAAAAGACATCAAAATTAAGACTCCTCAGCAACAGCGGATGGTTGGGTTTGAAGTTCAGACGACTGCTGGGAAGACATCTCGGCAGCCTTCTTGGCCGAAAGCTCGACATCGATTTCTTGAAGAGTTAGATCAAGGCTCTTGTCGGCAGGGGGCACGTCCGATGACGCCTTCTCTGGAGTGGCATCCTTGGGGACTTCCGCACCCTCCTCATCTTGAGTCAAGTCCAGGACTTGCTCATTCAGAGAAGGGGACTTGGTCCCAGCAGCCTCCTTTGATTTCCTCACCAAGGTCTCCTCCTCAGACTCAGATTCATCGTCAGATTGACTTGGAGTTGGAGGGAATGGAAGAGGAATGATGTCGGCGTTCTTGAGGGGCGAGTCCTCAGGGACTTCAAGCTTTTTTAGAAGAGACATCCAACCAAGGGTAAAACCCTTGTTGCATGCCTGCTTCACCTGCTTTTCATAGTCCGCCGTGACATCGACCACCCTCTCAGCACATGCTCTCTCGTCGGCGGCCTTGACTTCGGCCTCTTTTGTTGCCAAAGTATCCTGAAGTTCTTTCTGGGCCTAGGACATATTCTCCTCGGCCTTCTTCTTTTCGGCCTCAAGGACCTTCTTGATGGCCTCAGCGGACTCCGCCTTTTCTTCGGCGTCATGTTGAGCCTTGATAGCATCCTCGGCTTGATCCTCTAAAATCTTCATCTTTGATTGCAAGTTTTTATTAGTTTTCTGAAGACTGGAGACCTCCCTCTTCTTCTCGGCTAGCTTCTTCCGGTTCTCGAAAGATTGTACTGAGAAAGAATGGACATGCTGGATGGCCTGAGAAAAAATAAATCAGAGCAGAAGTTATTACAAAATCTTCTAAAGTATAGAAAGAAAGAAAGAAAGAAAAACGACCAAATAAAGACACTTACTTGAACAGAGCGTTGAAGCATCAGAGCATAGTTCTCATATTCACTCAACTCGGCGCTTCGGTCGAGATCGCTGGGAAGAAGCAGAGCGGTACTAAGGCCAACGCCGACATTAATGTCATCAGCACTATCGCTGGCCATAACTGGCTTATCTTCCAGTGTGATTTGGGGGGCCCAGGGGGCATCGTGCTTTGAAGACCCCGAGGTAGTTGCAGCGGACGACCTCGGCCTCTTTAATTAGGTAGACTCGGACGGTTGGGCCTCGACAGGCCTCTTCTCCGCGGCAGAATGGGACTTATCGCTCTCAGCCAGTTTGGAGTTCGGCAAGGTGTCCTCAGTGTCAACCTAAGTCACCTTTGCCTTTGGCTGAGCTTTCTTGATCCTTTTTGTCTTCGGCTTTGACTGGGATGGTGCTGGTTGAGCATCAACAGAATCTGGAATGTTGGCCAAAAAATCCTTGGCGATTGCTTTTTGACGGCCCATCTTGCAGGGAAAACGGTTCATCGCCGGCGCTGGCGCTGGGATATCGGGATCAGATATGGAGCCGAGGTTGACGGCTGCTCTGTAGGATCGAAAGTCGATCCTTAATCTGGCCGAGATGTGGAGGCAGCTTGAGGAGTTGTGGCGGAAGGAGGAGACAAACTCTTCTTCTTCTTCTTCTTGGGGACGTCGGGAAGAGCTGACTTGTACGTAGGAATGAAATTAAGTAGAAGAGGGTTCTTCTGTTTGTGAACTGGTAGGTCCAAAAGTTTCCTCAAGTCGTTGCTGGGAAAGAAAGACCCACGGAAGCCCTTTGGTGGCTGAGGAAGAGCTGCAGGAAAACACCGACATTAGAAACGAACAAAGTATTAAAGATTTTAAAAACAAGTTAGTATGAACACAGGGCTCTTACCATTGCCCTCTACAAAAACTGAACGAGAAAGAGGGTAGAGATGGAGGTCCTCGTCTGGAGCGAACTCCCAGTTCCCCGAGGTGATGAAATAATCGTCCCCAGCTCCCTTGTTAGAGTCAGGGAGGTTGGCAACGATTTTGTACTCTGTAGACCTCGGCTTAAGAATTATACCGTTTATGACTCGGTAGGAATTAATGGCAAGTTGCATTGGGTTCAACTTATAATAATGAATGATCTCACGAAAAAGAATATTGAATGGGAGCCGAAGTCCGCACTCAATGAAAGCTACAACATGAAGGGGCATGGAATCAGCTGTGGGCATGATAGAGTCATCCTCCCTAGCCAACCTCAGATGAACGTCGGCCAGGATGTCAAACTCTCGCCTGAAGTGCTCTAACTTGGATGGGGTGTCTACCCTATGTTTCCACATACCCATGATATCGACTTAACTGAAGGGGTTGGATTTCAGAAGGGTGTGTTTCTAAAGGGTTTTATGGACCTCGGCTAAAATACACGGAGTCTATGGGGAATCGTTTCAATTTTCCCTAACAATTGTTTTGAGTTCTACAAACAAATCCCAAACCTAGATCTATGGAAACGAAGATTGAAGGCACGAATCTGGAAAACAGAAAAGCAAGAATGTGCTTCAGAATCAAGAACAAAGATGGACTATCAAGAACATTGTAAGTACAAAGGGTGTAAGGCCAAGAACAATGGCAAAAGTAGAAAAGTTGTGAGCAGTGTGAGTATTCAAGACATGGGCAAAGAGCAAAATCGTGAAATAAACACGCTCAGATGCATGATTCATGAATCAAATGTTTGAGTAAAACAGCAATGGTGACTAATGATGAAGCAAAATTTCTTGAAGAACAACAAGAAATAAGACTAGAAGGAACAGTGGCTTACCAGAAAGAGGGAAGCCGGAATGGGGATTGCCGAAGTCTGACAACGGTTGCAAAGGCGAAAGATCGGTGAAAATCACGCCGGAAGGGGTGAACGGAGCAAGTCACAGAGCTATGGAAGCTTGAACAATGGAGGATTTGAAAAAGCTAGGAAAAAGGAGAGCTTCTACAACGATGTAAAGTGAAAAGACGGGGGAAAGAAACAAGTTTTGTCAAAAACTTGAAACGGCGGCAAAAAGGGCAATTAATGCGCTTGGAACAACGAATGTGTCAGACGGCGCATGTAGGCGCGAGACGACTTGCAAACGCGTCCGGAGTACGATCCAGTAAGGGGAAGATGCGTGGCTAAAACGGTTGAGTTATTGTGTATGATAGTTCATACGCATGAAGAAGCTCTTGGAATTCTTGATCTTTAAGAAGACATGTCGGCCTATAATGATGATCTCGGTTGAAGCCGATGTACTGGCAGGAAGTACCGATATAGGTTCCATCACTTCAGAATGCCGAGGTAATAGAACCTAGGGGGCAGTTGTGGGGATATATTTTCTGAGTACCAACACGTGGCCAAGGTGACGCCGACATGTCAGCCGAGGTGCCACGTGTCTTGGTCATGACGCCGAGGTGATCTCGGCAAGGCCGGGGTTATCTCCGAAGATATCGGAATCCAAGATAAGCGGATAAGGCACAAGAGTCCTAGAATGGGAGAAGATTTCAGTTTGGGTAAAGATAAGATTCTTAGAGAGTTTATCACAATCCTACTGGGAGTCCAAGATTAACAGTAATCCTAAGTCCATTAGAGTTAAGCTTCTATTGGGACTAGGTTTATGTTGGCTACAAAAGAGAGGCACCCCCATGGGTCTAAGGTACGCAATTTATCCTGAGAATAGTGAGTTTAGCAATTGATTATCTTTGAGAGATATACTGACTTGATCGTCGGAGTACCCCCGGGTGGACGAACCACCGCCGGAATCTTCTCTTTCTGTTTCAGGTCAGCCAAGTGTCACCTATTCTGCCAGTGTTCTCCAGCTGAATACTGAGTTGGCAGTGTGGTTGGAAAATTACTCACACAGGTATATTTAGTTCCCACCACCAAAAACGAATCTCTTACATTCATTGAATGTACATGAACACCTCAATAGGAAGGGATCTAAATGGTGCAGAAGTTTCATCAATAAGAGAAGAAGGTTCAATTGCATTTAACAGAAAGCCCCTCAAGGCCTCATATTCTTTTATATTATCCAGGTATGCTAGTAAAATCTATGAAACAAATTTGCTATTGACAGCAAAATCAAAGCCATAAGTTCTTGTTACAGAGAAGATGATGACTCAAGTACATCAATAACTACATCAATAACAAATAATGCCAAAGTTGCAAAGCTCATGCTGATGATCTAGAACAAAACATAATAAAGATATTAGCATGTGCTTTGCAGAAAAAATTAAGTGACAGGAAGCCAAGAATGTTATGGGAAGTAATCACAGTGTAGAACTTTCAAATCCCATGCAAAGAATCATTTGCTAATTCTTTGTTGCTTAAGGAGCACAAATGTCTCTCAAGAGTAGGGCGAAGACAAGGCAGGGAGCTGAATTTTTTTTTTTTGAAGTTAGGAAATATAGCAATGAATAGAATCGATTGGTTATTATTCTTCATTTTTTTTGGGGGGGGGGGGGGGGGGGCTGGATATATGTCAAATAATCATGATTCTTTCAAAACTGTAGCCTGTAACATAAATGCCACTCATTAAGTGAATTGAATAACTGATACTCTCCACGATTTGGCTCAGCAAAGGACACACTCATTTAAGTAGATAAAGAACAATGTCAACGTTCAACATTTCTCTTGTAATAGGATGCTTTATCCTCTTTTTTCTTGGCCTTGAGCCTTAATAAATCTTTGTTTGTTGCTGATCAAAAAAAAAAACCAAAAACGTTCAACAAGAATAGGTTAGCTATACGTATGTGCATGTCAATTAGAATGGACACTACTTCTAAGTGCTTTTCTCTTATCTTGGTAGAACATTGTCAAAGGACCTCTCATTCAACCTCGTAAGACAAAGACCAAGAGGGCAGGTGCTGATTGCTTTCACATTGCATTTATCTTAATAACTCACTAAACTGTGTGAAGAGTTAGTCCCATGGACAGCTATCGAAGCAGGCATGGTTTAGACCACAATGACATAGCATTTGAAGTAGCAAATGTACAATTTAAATTGACAACCCTAACATTCTTTCTCAATATTTCCAATATGTCAACAAATCATAGCAACCAAATGCAGACTTAAATCATAGCAACCAAACATTAAGAACACAATTGATTGAGAAACATCCCACTTAAACATGTTTCAGGACGGCAGGAAAAAATCCTACAGCTTGGAAACTAGACATTTCACATGTTAAATGTTATTTTGAAGAACCAAGTCTATGAGAACACAACATCCAATTCAGACTTAAATTACAATATAACAAGAACATATATTAATGGCAAACATAATAGTAGAACCAATATGCCAAAGACTACACGTGAATCCAGAATCTAACCGTTTCATTGCCTTTGTCTCATTATTGGCGTCCCAAGCTGATCCACCTACATCTCGTGCCAAATCACATTGCATCATTCCGGAAACATTAAGATCCCCATCTGTATACTGCATAGGGTTTTGAGGAAGATATTCTGATAATGCTGAAACCACGGCATTCTCCGGAAAAGTTACTTTGTCCTTTCTCCGAGGGGAATTAGGACCATACATACAAGCTGACTCCAAGACATGACCGGTCTTGCTCGAACTTAAATTTTCTTCATTACTAAGTGGAGGCAAAGTTGGTAATGAAACAAGGCCATCTAAAAGGGTCACAGAATCACTAGTGGATCGACGATGGAGTATCCCTTTTGAATTTGCATCCAAATCACTCAGCAGGTCATCGAGCCATGCTGGTTGCTCCTCTAAAATGGAGCTTTGTGATATAGATTTTTGGTGTCGAGGGTAAGAATCATGAATCGGGCGAGTTACAGTTCCCTTTTGAAATGGGCAGCGGGGTGGAAGGTGAGCTTGCCTTGACATGGTTGACTAAACTACCTGGTAAGCATTAGGGCTTCTTACAAATATTGAAAATTTATCTCCTGTTAGCCTCTTCCATGGCAAAACAAATCACAGCAGGGTCTTTCTTTGGAACCTTTATCCCATGTTTTTGCCACCATCCTAACCTACCCTCATTGATTTAAAGACTTCACAACACAAAGGTGAAAAAAAGTTAAAAACCAATAGAACCAAAATAAAAGGAAAACAAGATTTTAATCGTACTTTTATTTTTTTTTTAATTTTTGATAAATCCAGAAAAGTAGAGTTCTACTTGACATAAATAAAAACCCAACAACAATTCCTTCTAGTTGTAATTTAAAATTAGCTGCAGAAAAACTCAGAAATGCTTTCATAAAAGGAAAGCTTTTGTTTGTGGTTTAAAATTTGAAATTTTACTGCCTCAAAACAGCTTAGAAGTGTTGTCTATCTCTACAACTTACAAAAGAGGTATAACAGAGTTTGTGCTGAAAGTTCATATTTTCACACACAGCTACTAACAAATTCATTTTCCCAGAAATGGTAACAGGGCACTCGAAATAGTAAAAAGAACCAATCTCAAAATACTAACTGATGATTTTGAGTTAATTTAAAGAAAAAGAGCTACAATCAACATTTCAAGTACAGATATAAAAAAATAAAGATTTATCCAATGCAACAGTTCCACTCGATAGAGTAAGTATAAAAGACAAAATGGAAAGGAAAACAAAAATATGAAAATACATAAAGCATTCAAAATTCAAAATTCAAAATTCAAAACCCAAAACTGACTCTGCTTGGTTGCCGAGAAACCAAAGGAAAAGGAAAGAAAAAGAAAAGAGGGGAAATGGACAACCCACATTACCCATTCTTTTTCAGTTACCAAAACCCAAACAAAACATCAACTCATCATTACCAAATAAATAAATAAATAACCAACCAACTACTAATCAAATTTTTTTTTTCTTTCTTACATTTTCTTCATTTCTTAATGGCATTTCAATATCCCAGAATCATTTTCCGTTTTCTTTATTTATTTTTTCTCGGCAACCAAACACAGCATTAGGGAAAGGAAATCAAAATAATGGGTAAAGATTAACAAAACGAAACAGAAAGAAAGAAAATAAATACTAAATAAAAATGTAATACAATATATGGGTTCACGGTTATGCTCTCAAATTTGTTGAGAAACTTTGAATTACCTTCTTGTTTTTCTCATTTTCTTCAGATAGAAAGAGGAGAAGAAGAAGAAGAAGAAGAAGAAGGAATGAATGGTGGGTAAAACGTGCGTAGCTCAAATGCTTGAAATACATACATGTACAAGCACTGTAGAGTTGTGCACAGTGATTCCATTGGTGGTGGAGTGAGCAGCGTACGGACCACAGTTGAGTTGTGCACAGCTCAGCTCAACCTCAGCAGCTCTTCACTTTTTTTTTAGAGTTTTTCTTTGGGGACTGTTTGGGCTGAAGAGGTATATTTTGAATTGATGTAGGTGATTTTAATTGTTATTTTTTATAATTTATTAAATGAAATATTTTAAAAAAATTATGATGAATGGGTATTGGTAGATTTATGTTTGAATTATATTTATCTTAAAAAAATAGATGACAAATATAATTTTAAGAATCAGCACTGATTCAGTGTTCTAAAATGGTAACACTAATGTCGGTAGTGCAAGAAAAAAAAAAACAAAAAACAAAGGCCAAATTAGGGAAATGCTAGAGAGCTCTAAATTTAGAGCTCTAATTTGAGCTCTAGTGATGTGTCCAAACCAAAAAAAAAAAAAAAAAAACAAAGTAAGACACAAACATCACATCAGAGTGGGTCCCACCTTCCCATTAGAGCTATTAGAGCTCCTATATTAGAGCTCTAAAGCATTTTTGGCCAAATTATTACATTAGTGGTGGGGTCTACATGGTGCCACGTCATTAGTGGTGTTGAATTAGTGGTCTGAAGTATTTTTTTTTAAGAATAATCATCTACATTTTGAAATACAAAACATATAGTTATTGATATTTGATTATCTTAATTTTTTTTATGAATAATCCACGCAACAAATTTAAAAAGGTTAATTTCTATTTACACACTTTAATCCTCTCAGTATACACCATTTAAAAATTAAATTTATATAACAATAATATTCTCAAATAAAACGACTACTGAGAACAATATGAGTGTGTATATATTCATTTCAACAATTCACATATGAAAACACAAATACATACCATCACCTAGAACAAATATCTTTTCTATTATTTTTCAAACTCAAATATTATTGTTTTAGAAGATTTAGGGTTTTAAAATATTGAAATCAATTGATTTTAAAGATTTACATACTATGAATGACAATTGATTTAGAACAAAATAGCAATGAAAATGTCAGTTTATTTTGTTATTTAGCTTGTTTGTTTTGATTTGGAACAAAAAACCGATGTTTATCTTTACAACAATAGTTTATTCATTCCATGCACACGCAAAGTTGAACATTTACAAAATGTTCAATTATTTATATATGAACAAAATCATTTTGTTCATATTATTAAAGTTGAACAAGTATTAAACGTTCATACATAAAAAATTGAATATTTTGATTTCGTTTAAATATAAATTTGTGAACATATTAAGTTCTTTCAATACTGTATTTATGAACAATACTAAATTATTTTTTTGTTTAAAGGGTTAATTACACTAATAGTCCTTATAATTTGGGACTTGTGTCACTTTGGTCCCTAACTTTTCAATTGTGACACATTTGACCATGAATTTTGAATTTTGTTCCAAATAAGGACGATTGAAAATATCATTAGATTTTTGAAGGGTAAAATCGTCAATTTGATAAAATATAAACTAATTTGACAAAAATAAATGTCAAAAAAATATTTTTAATTTTTTTAAAATTATTTTTATCCACCAATAATAAAATTATGTAAAATTAATAAAAATTATATGATTAATTTTTTAAAATTAATTTTACATGATCATCATCCAAATACATAATAAAAATTAATTTGGTAAAAAAAAATAATAAATGTCTAAAAGATTTATCAATTTTACATAATTTTATTTTTAGTAGATAGAAATAATTTTTTAAAATTCAAAAATATTTGTTTGATATTTATTTTTGTCAAATTAGTTTATATTTTATCAAATTGACAATTTTACCATTAAAAAATCTAATTATATATTCAATTGTCCTTATTTGGAACAAGATTCAAAATTTAGGGTCAAATGCGTTACAATTGAAAAGTCATGGACCAAAGTGACACAAGACTCAAACTAAGGGACTATTTGTGTAATTTGCCCTTGTTTTAATTTTTGCAAAATACTATACCGATTACTCATAAAATTTCAACCTACCATTTGGTTCTCTCCGTTTGCTTTAACGTTGCTTCTATAGATTCAACACAAATTAGGGAGAGAGAGTGTGCATCGTGTTGTGTGGATTCAACACAAATTAACGTTGCTTCTAAAATTATCGTGAATTGTATTTTTGACCTTATTGTCTTTTCACCTTTGATGGTGTGTACATTATCTTGTGTTAGAGTGTGCATCGTGTTGTGTGGATTAGGTTAAAAGAGTAATATTATGGTATGTGTTGAATGAAAAATTAAAAGTTCAAAATATTATTAATGTGAACCAAGTAATAGTGTGTAGTGAAAGGATTGATAATGTATAAATAGAATTACGCATTTAAAAAATGTACTATTTGAATCACCGCCTCAAAGGGACCCACCAAGCTCAAATTATTCTCTCTTGTTGAATGGTGAACTTTTAAACATATTTTTCGAAGTGTTTTTTTAGGCCAAGTTTGGCATCTACTATATAATCCATCTTTTTATCTTTTTTCCATTACATCACCTCTCTATTTTTCTGCACATCTTTTTGTAAAAAGACAAAAAGTGCACTTTTTTAAGACACCCCAAACCAACCCTTAGTTAGTTTTTTAGATAAGGGATCAGCTAGATTGGACTGTGCTATTTCGGCCCATGAGCTTATCACAGGTTTTGTCTTGATAATCTGAATCACTAATTTTTTAGAGCATAACATATATGTCGTTCGTAAAAAAAAATTAAGTCAATCTAATTATTATAGTCACATTAGTTTATTACATTTATATTTTAAAAAATGAATGATCTACTTTTTAAATAATATTTATTGTTCATTTTTTTTATAAATACATGTGATAAAATAATATAGTTATGATTATTGGATCGACCTAATTTTTTTCATGGATGATTTACATTTTGTGATCTAAAAATGAAGGATTTGCTTCATTGAGATTGCACCCCTGGTGGGTCCCTTGGGCCTGAACATCATTGTGGATGGGAGACAACCTATGAGGCGACAGCATAAAAGATAGTTGAAAATGACTTTTTTACATTTTACAAAAAAATAAAAATAAAAATATGTAAGAAATAGAAAGAAAAAAAAGATTTTTTGACTTTTTTTTTATATGACTTCTAAATTATTTTTTCAATAAATTTTTAAATATTTTATTATTTTTTCAAATGACATTGTATTTATTGAAAAATATCTAAAAAGTATATTAAAATGTGTAAAATATTAAAATTTACTTAAAATATTGAGGTTTAATGTAAATTCTGCTAAATAAAAAATTCTGAAAATATAGTATTTACAATTGTCAAAATTAAAGGAGATGCTATGTACTTTAAGAAAATTTCAAGAGATATATTTGTAATTTACTTAAATAAATATATGAAGAGAAATGTTAAAAATAGTCATTGTTTTAGTGTTAAAAAAATGTATATAAAGTGTATTAAAATATATAAAAGTATCTTAAAATATTTTGAGATAAATGTAAATGTGTATTAAAATTATAAATAGTGTGTATACAATTATATTTAATTGTATATTTTATTTTCTTTCTAAATCCTTTTTTTTTTTTTTGGGAGCAATTACAATGCAGTTGTGTCAGATCAAAATAATTACATATTAATAAAAAATTATAATTATAATTGTTAATATTTATCACTTTTTTATAAGCTTAATTAAAAATATATTCCCTGAGATTTACTTAAAGTACAGATTATCTCTTATAGTTTAAAGAATTACAAATTCCTCCTTATTATTATTTTTATTTAATAGAATTAACTATAAAAATGAAATTCATAATTACTTTCCTATACAATAATAAAATTACCTAAATTATTAATTGAAATATATTTTTAACATCATTAAAAACTATTAATTGACTTGATGATTTATTACTAAAAATGACGATTTGTTATGAAATTAGAAATTTCAGGGAGTGAAATGTAATTTTCAAAATCACAGGGGGCGATTCGTATTTTAATCAAACCTCAGGAGATGTATTTATAATTTATCCTTTTTTATAATTAATTTATCTCATTTCCACTGCACAGTTATTTGCCTTTTTTATTTTATTTTATCACATTACCTAATATAATTGCGTATAAATTATAATTTCATACGGTTAAACATTGGTATAAGGTCTAAATGAACACCTTTAACGTAAAAAATGATTAGTAAATTGGACAATTAAACCAATAGCTATTTTAGATCTAATTATTTGCACACTAAAAATTTAACTGTATGTTTGATGTCGTTTATTATTATTTTTAAAAACCCTATCGTTCAAAATAATTATACATAATTTATAATTTCGCATATCTAATTTTTTTTCTTCTGAGGATTAAATTAACAATTTCAATGTGAAAATAGTGATTAAAATGGACAAGTAATTATACAAGTAGATCTAACTATTTGTTTAAAAAAATTTTGTGTACACTTTTTTTTTTTTTTTTGATCGGAAAATATTAGTTGTTAGTTGTTAGATTAGCACTTATGAGAGAAAATTTCCCCACCCTCGGCAAAGCACCTAAGTGCTTGCACTCTCTTAATTCAACTCCCTAAGGGGAATTGAACCCATAACCTCTTTGAGACTAAGCCTTAAGGAAGACATGGTGGCCAACTAGACTAGGCCTAGTTGGTTATTAGCCAATATGATTGCATATAAATTTTTTTTAGATTGGGAAGAAAATTTTTATTATGAAATCAATAAAAAATCGAATCAATTTCGTACAACAGTAGCGAGAGATCTTTCTAATTTTATTCTTTCATAAGTTATCATATTTTTTAAAATTTTAGTGAAGGTTCAAACCAATTTGTACCTTAATGGAGCAAACTCATCAACTCAAGTAATTGGTGTTGTTGAGGGATGATTATTCAGTACTCTCGGAGTATGGACAAGTGGTGCTTCATAAAGTTTTGATTGGTGGAGAGACACAAGAGCTCACGATTTATATTGGTGATGAAGGAACAACATGGGCTTAACTAATTGGTGATTAGTTTGGAGTATGGACACGTGGTACTCCAGGAGTATTAAATAATTTCCCGTTGTGGAGTTATCCAGCTAGTTGTTTTTTGTTTCAAATTTTAAAATATCATGACTTTCATTCGTACACATGTTTTTAAGTAAGTTTATATTTTTAGAATTTATTCATCGATATCTATCAAACACGATCATTATTGGATACAAAATTATATAAAAGAATTTAGGAAATTTTGGAGTTACTCAAGCAGATTTCTCAATTTTTGAAATTCTGAAATTTCAAAAATTTTGTATTCAAGTAATTGCATTTTTTGCAGTTATATTCAGAGAAAATAAATTTTTTATTTTATACATAAATTAAATTTTTATGAATACTCATAAATTTCTCAGCTTTCTTTATCATTATTTGTGTTTGAGAAATTGTGAAATTTTATGATTTTTGTATATAAACTAAGAAATTTTGTGTAAATGATAAAAGCTGAATTTTTTTTTTTTTTTGGTTGTAAGTTTTCTACGATGATTTTATATTGAATATAGTCTGATAGATCTCCTTGAATAGGCTCAAAAAATATAAATATCATGAAAACTGGATCTATAAGATGGATATATATATATATATATATATTGTTAAGAGCATCTCCAACGGTTACTTAAAAATTTTATCAAATTTGAGTACAAAAATGGGAATTTTCTCAATCTGGTACAAGGCGCTCCAATGGTGAGCATCAAAGTGAAATTGGGGAGGTGGTCGACCGGCCGATTGACCAACCGGTCGACCGGCAAAGGCAAATTTTTTTTTTTTTTTTAAAACTGTTTGAATTGTTTGAACCCATGTATTTCAAAGAGAACCGGACGACCGGTTGGTCAACCGGCCGGGCAACCGGATGGTTGACCGGTGTACTACTTTCAACGGTCAGTAACAGTGATTTGGTAAAATCTGTTTCCTGGTATCAGTTTGATGTTTTGTTTGGTGAATCCTCAGTTTGATATGAGTTTGGTGCCACCGTTGGAGCTTCAAAAAGTGAGTTTTTCATCAAATTTCAAATTTGATGTTGGATTTGGTTCTCCGTTGGAGATGGTTTAAGGAATGTAAAGTCGATTAATGGCACTGAATCTGGGATCTCCTAAGGTTCTGTATTGTATATATATATATATATATATTTCATCTCTTTCAATGAATATACACAGAGAAAGTTTACTGTTTCACATGGTATTAGAGCAAGCACATTCCTAAACCCTTGTATCTTTCTCAAACACAACAGCCATTTTTTAGCCAACACACATGACAGAAAAAGATACCCAAATAACCCAACACTTAGCCAAGTCTGAGGCAAACAAATACGACAATCAAAATGATCGATTTTTTCTTTATCACTCTGACCAACCTGGGCTCATACTCGTCACACAGCTATTGACTGAGGAAAATTACAGCACATGGAGCCGTGCCATGCTCATGGCCCTCAACATCAAGAATAAAGAAGGCTTCGCCAACGGCACCATTCGACAGCCACCAATGACTTCCACCACAGAACTCTAACAATAGAGGCGTTGCAACAATCTTGTAAAGGCATGGCCTTTCAATTCAATCTCGGAGGACATTAAAGCAAGTGTAATATACAATGAGAGTGCTCATGAGATCTAGTCTGATTTGAAAGAACGCTTTTCATGCACTAATAGTGTTCATCTTTTTCATGTTGAAGAAGCCATTCATGATTGTAAACAGGACAACATGACCATTGTCACTTATTACACCAAGCTAAAGGGCCTCTGGGATGAACGCGACGCACTGTGTTGTATCCCAACATGCACTTGCGGCACTGTGAAGGAGGTTTTGCAGTTCCAACAAAGTCAAAAGACCATGAAGTTCCTCATGGGGCTTAATGAAGCCTACGCTGCTGTTCGAGGACAAATTTTTCTCATGGATCCACTCTCTACCGTCAACAAAGCGCACTCTCTCATTCTCCAAGATGAAAAATAGCGAGGAATATCAAAAGAGAGTGCGTTGGTAACTGAAGCTGCAGCCTTTGCTGTGAGGAACAACTCACGAACCTCTGCGAGAATTTTCACACCAAAAAATTCTCACTTGAAATGTGGAATTTGTGACAAACTTGGGCACACTTCAGAGACATGTCGAGCACATCTTAAGTGTGATCATTGTGGTTGGAAAGGTCACACCATTGATGCTTGTCGCAAGCTGAAACAGACGCATCCTGCAAGTGGTAGATCTAATCAGCCAGAGCACAGGACCTTTCCCTCAAAAGCCAATCATGTTAATGCCGATACAACAGCACCTACCACCCCATTCACTCTCACGGCAGAATAGTACCAGAATCTCATGACCATGGAAATAAGTCCAACTCCATGGATAATCACGTTGGTAGTGCATTTGCTACGAGTGATCTCTCAGGTACAACCTCATATGCCTCTGTTTTTGGTAAAGAAATGTATTGGCTACTTGACACAGGAGCCACAGATTATATGGCTGGCTCTATCGATTTCTTAACTACAAAGTCTTGTGTTACCAACCGAACCGTGCATCTTTCCAATGGTGCACTCGCTGCTGTCACACATACGGGCAGCATCCATTTTGCTGATTTTTCATTACATGATGTGCTATGTGTTCCTTCCTTCAAATTCAACTTAATTTCTATTACCAAGCTAGTTTGTAATTCCCACTACCTTGCCACATTCATTAACGATGCTTGTATGCTACAGGACCAACAATCGGGGAAGATGATTGGGATGGGAACTAAATGATGAGGACTTTACTACCTTGAAACTCCGCAGAAAACCAGATGCAACTCAGTCACCGTAGCAGCCTCTCACTCTCCAAAACTTTGGCATCAACGTCTTGGTCATCTTTCCAATAAGAGTCTTCGTTTGCTTTCTTATTTTGTTCCAAACATAAAGCTTTGTGATGTTTCTGATTGTTTAATTTGCCCATTAGCTAAACAGACTCGTTCTCAATTTCCATTAAGTTCAATCCATACTCATGGACCTTTTAAATTGATTCATGTTGATATATGGGGAGGGTACCATGTTCTTGTACTCAATGGGGCACAATATTTTCTTACGATCGTCGATGATTATACTTGATGTACCTAGACTTACTTGATGCACTGTAAATTAGACACTCATAAATACATCACTACATTCATTAATTTTGTTGAGACACAATTTTCCTTGAAAGTTAAAGTTCTTCGTAGTGATAATGGTTCCGAATTTATAATGACCAATTTTTATTTAGAAAAAGGGATCATTCATCAAACCAGTTGTGTCTTCACTCCACAACAAAATGAAGTAGTCGAGCGAAAACACCGCCACCTTCTCAATGTGACTTGAGCCTTATTATTTCAAGCTAATCTTCCTAAGAAATTTTGGGGAGATGCCATCTTAATTGCCATCTACCTCATCAACCGGACACCCACACCTCTCTTTAAAGGAAAAACCCTTTTTGAGCTGCTTTTTCACAAACAGCCCACATATGACCATTTGCGTGTTTTTGAGTGCTTGTGTTTCGCCTCAACCCACCACCATCGCCCCACAAAGTTTGATGCTAGAGCCACATGTTGTCTCTTCCTAGGTTATCCCTACGGTCAAAAGGGATACCGGGTTTATGATCTCTCAACTGGTAACATTTTTGTTTCACGAGATGTTTCCTTTCATGAGAATATCTTTCCTTTTCCATCTTCCGCTGCAAATTCTCCTATAGTACTTCCTCACACTCCATCACCCACATATGCTGAACATCTCCAATTCATCTCCTCCTTTTCCACTCCAACATTGAATTATTTCCAACCGAGCCTCTCTCTCAAGAAGCCTCTCCTTCAAACTCTAATATCGAAGCTCCATCTCCACATTCTCTTTCGCCAAGCATTACTTCGTCTCCTGACCTACCACATCTCCCTCACAGCTGACATGCACTACAACAACACCTAGTTATCTCCGTGAGTATCATGTTGGTATTTCTCTTCTTTCTAGGAACTTTCCAGCATCTAACTCGGCCTTGGTTGCTGTTACAATTATCACTTACCCCTTGCATGATCTTCTTTCATATGATAAATTATCACCCACACACCATGCCTTTACCAATTCTCTTTCAGCCAAAACTGAACCATTCTCTTTTGCATACGCAGTTCGTGATCCTAAATGGCGTCTTGCTATGCAACAAGAGCTTGCTGCTCTCCAATCTAATGGCACCTGGTCTCTTCAAGCCCTTCCTTTTGAGAAGAAACCAGTTGGATACAAATGGGTATACAAGATCAAATTCAAATCTGATAGTATTATCGAATGCTACAAAGCCTGATTGGTAACAAAAGGATACCACCAAATTGAAGGATTCGATTACCATGAGACTTTTGCTCAATTTGCAAAGCTTGTGATTGTCTATTTCTTTCTTGCAGTGGCATCAACTATGGATGGCAATTTGAACTTGGCCTGACGGGGACCTGACCCCTCGATTTCGATTTGAGCGATTTTTTCCCGAAAAATATCCCTAATGGGGCGGGGATGGTATTCAAAAATCAATCCTCGATCACTTTCGGGCCGGGGACGGGGATAAGTGTCCCAGC